>CM028136.1:882490625-883951250 GCA_016271365.2 Neoceratodus forsteri
GTAAAAGGAAAGTACTATACCAGGCAGCTGCTCCTCGAACCCGATCGCAAACACTTGCAAATTACCCGGGAGCGCACACAGCATCAGCAGTCCCCGACAGGCTGATCGCACTTCAGCAAATCTTCGGTCTTCTACGGGCAAGCCTGGTTCTACACACTGCTTCCTTCTCTTCAAAACTTGGATTCAGTCTGAACTGGCACAAATGGCTGCAGACCAACTTCATGGCCTCCCACGAGCTTCCTGCGTGAACTGCATGCCACATCAGAAGCAGGGCTCCTTCCCTCTTCACTGTCACTACTGATCTGAGCTTTCCAGTAACAGAGCAGGGCATTTCCTTTGAGTTCCTCCCAGTTCGGTTGGCTGGTTCGGCTGTCACTCATAATAGGGCTCCCTCTGTTGGTGCAAAAAGGCGCCAAGGTCCAAAGTACATTTCTCAGAGGCACTGGCCATACAGTACATAGGTGGCTGGCTCCACAATGAGAGTCCAAGTTCTGATTTGCCAGCAGCAGGCTCTATTTTAAAGGTCCCCCCACACTGATTGGTCCAGTTCAGCAGTTCAAAACCAGAATGGAGGGCTAGGCAAAAAACAGTTCAGACTGCAAAGAAAAGCAAGTTAGACAAACTGTATTTTCATTATTACTCTAAACAATTCCTGGCAGATTGTTACACCTTTTGAAAGAGCTCCCTCTGCGCATGTAGCGACGGCAGAAACGGAGCAAGTTGACAGTAGCCTGTGCGGGACTCGGGTATCGAAACACACAATCCCCCTTCTAAATTAATTATGTCTGTAAAGCAGACAGCTCTTAAAGAGACAGTATGTGGAGGCTCAAATAACACTCACTTGGAACCACATTTAAACAGCTTAGATGCCGAACACCTCCAGGCTTGGAGCATTCCTGAAAGCTCATGGAAGACTTCTGGAACCCCCATTTGCAGGGGGTTACACCCTTCCTGGCCTGGAAAACTTGGCATCCACATCAAGTAGGTACCCTTATAACATTTTAAAAACAGATTATCACATTTGTTCATATCACCAACAGTTCAGGTCTGCATCTTTTTAAACAACAGTCAACATATTAAATCATTGATACAGATATACTTATTCTGTAATTCACAGTTTACTACTGGTTACACAACATTGTACATACAAACATTCTGAAATCAGGTCATTACTTCCTGTACATGAAACCTGAAGAGAGGGGACCCTTCCCTATCAGCTACCTTGGGGCTGGATGGGGCAGGGGCACCATATTTAGAGGGCAAAACCAATAACTTGGAGTTAGCACTTATGCTCAGTTTGGGCAATGAGCTCGGGGACACATACACTGCCTTATGGACCACGTTAAGAGGCAAGTCCACAGATCTTCCCAGAGAATCATAGCTTAAGCGCACCACAGGCTTCACAGCTTGGCCAGTCTTTCTAGGGGGAACTGTTACAGCGTCTGCACTTTTAGGCTCGCTTTCATCACTGTCTTTACTGGCCAGGGGAGTTTTCATTGGGGTAGAGAGACTAAAACTGGGGGTACTTTCAGCTCCAGGAGTTGCAGTCTCTGAGTCCACAACACTTGCCTCACATGAGGAGTTTTCTGACACTGGCAGTGAACCATCAGGGCACTCAACATACTATTCTTGTTCTGGTATATCACCAGTCTGTCCCAGTTCATCATTTTCCTCCTCTGAAAGCTCGTACAGTTCAACCATACACAGTGATTCCATGTCATCCGACTTGATACTTTGCACTTCACTTTCTGGCAGCATTGGCTCCAAGGACAAAGCTGGGGGCTTAGGCAGTCCAGAAGGCCCATCTTCATCTCCATGACTGACTAGGGGATTGCCTTGAAAGAATTGACTCAGTTCATAAGAAGGGTAGTATTCAAAGTCACACTCACTTTCCCCTGAAGTGGACAGACAGTCAGGTTCAGCAGGGGTTTGTTGTAGAGAACACTTTAACTCAGCATCTGTAGGTGCAGACTTTATTTGCTTTTGCTTAGCAGCAGCTCTGGTCACTGGTCCAGAGGGAGCACTTTATGAGAGCTCAGACTCAATCAAGATTTGGCCAATGGGCAGCAAATGATTTCGATGCATTGTCTTAACATCTTTTGAATTATTCTCAGGCCTTACTTTGTACAGGCAGATCATCCAGTTTGTCCACTACAATGTGAGGAGATGGTGCCACCTGTCAGCAATCTTGTGTTTGCCATGCAGTCCCAGATTTATTAGCAATACATGATCTCCCCCGTGGGGTTCCTGTGCTTTCATCTTTTTATCATACCTTTCTTTGTTGGCCAGATTTCTTTTGGCAGCCATGGTTTGAGCAAGTTGGCATGCATGATTCAGCTGGGCCTGTAACTTTTGCACATACTGTAAATAGTTATCAGCTCGAACATCAAGGTTAATATAGGGCTTGATGCAACCCTGCGTTAACCTTTGAAAATCAGGCCCGCGATGTTTAGTTACAAGCTATTGTATTGATCACCAGATTGCAAAGGTGTCAAACAACATTTCAGATTCAACAGCCCAGATGAGGGAGAAGGTTCAAGATTATTCAGTTTTACCAGAAAACAAAAATACTGTTTACGTGTAACAGGGAAAATCAAACCCAGTGAGTAGTATAAGCTTCCATTACTACTATAAACTACTACAACTAAAAGGGGACAGTATGGCAAAATGACATACATTGTATGTTATTATTGTGAGTGTTATAAAACCAAATGTGGAAGTCAAATATTTGGGAAACAACCTGATATACGATACTTTAAACTAGCCCCAGAACAAATCTTAATACCAGTATAGTGGACCTCACATCAATCCCATAATGTTTTGCAGGACAAGCAGATAAGAAGAAACCCATACCATACCATTCAATAGGTTTTATGTTGAGCAGCACAGACCTGAAAAGAAAAATATGGTATATAAGCATATAGCAAGTTACTAAACAATAGTCTCTTTCAAATACATTTGTACCAGTGCACTCTTGTTAGAAAAACATTACATTACTGACTGTCTTTTCAATCAATCAATCAATCAATCAAACTCTTTATTTTGCCAGGCAGAACATCATTGAGACAAGCTCATTAACAAGATGGGACTTTTTGCTTTTTCTGGGAGGGGGTGCTGGGAAGGTATGTTCCTTGAACAATTCCTTTTAAGCTGAAACCCTCAGTACAAGAGTCCCAACTTCAGCTTAGTGTTTAACCAGTCCAGATGATAACTGTCTATACAGTTCCTAGCAAAAAATGAAGACACATTAGCCAGTTGATAAACCTGTAGCCCCCCAGATAAACTCTCACTCCCAGCCCTTTTTACGTTCGCTTGCGCGCATGCGCAAGGAACGTCTTGGGAGAATGGGACACTTTGGAGGTGTGCCCCTCCCCTGCGATCCCCTGCTCCATTGAGCAGGCGTGGCAGTCCTGCACCAATCGGACGCAGTGCTGTGTATGACAGCAGTGGTCTTCTCTTCAAAGAAAACCACCGCTGTCATACAGAGCACCGCGTCATGCCGCCCTCCCCCCAAATCTTTGCTGCCACGCTGGGAGCCCACCCCAGCATGGCATATGTCCCGCGTCGTCTGCCGACAAGGGGTGCCCAATCCCCCGTCAGCTCCACGGCCCCCCCCAGCCATCCTTCTGCCATGCTGGGAGCTCACCCCAGCATGGCAAATGTCCCACATCGTCTTTTTGTTTTAAACCTGTAAATCAAAAGCGGTCCCATGGGCGCTTCTCCCACAACCCTGCCCACCCACTGCGCACCCTGCCTCCCCACACACCCCCACCCCATACTTACCTCCGGAGCTCGGTGCAACGATCTTAGGTGGACCAGGAACACGTCTGCACTCTTCAAAGCCGACTGCGAACTGAGGAAATGCCGGTAAGCTGTATAATGTGCTAGATAGGGGGGTTTCAACTTTATTGCATATCTCGGGCATTTTTTGGAATTTGTGCACCAAATTTTCAACATGGGGTTTTTGGGACCCCTTCTCATGAATGATGTCACTGTCATGGCGTTATTCGGGCCTGAAGGGTGATTTTGCAGGCACTGCACAGTCACGGCGTGAAATCACCCTTGGGGCCCGAATAACGCCATGCAAAAATTCCAAAAAATGACTGTTTTACGGGCGCGTGTTGCACAGTTCCTTCGCAGGCTCATAAGTTCACGAATTTTCAATATTTTCACTCCAGATTTTCAACATTGCCATTTTACCACACCTCCTTATGAGCAGTACAGCTGTCAGATTTTTAACATCCTTCCCAAAATGTGTTTCCGCCCATGTAGCGCACAATGGCGCAGTCGGTGTGCAAAATCAATGTATGGGACACATTAAGAAAATCACAGTGACACTGTTCATGAGCAGAGGTCTTAAAATGGCTATGTTGAAAATTTGGTGAAAAAATTCCTAAAAATGACTGTTTTACAAGCGTGCGTTCGCGTGGTTCTCCTTGCGGCTAAATAGTTGTGAATTTTCAATATTTGCACTCCAATGACTTCCAAATACCTAAACTGCACATAGAAGCAAGCAACATTTGGCATTGACAAATGCTTGTACTTCTTTGTCACTGATTTTTTTAAGCCATGTCCAAGTGCCAAATACCACTGCAAATACCTGCAAGCGAACGTTCGGCATTGACAAATGCTTGTTTTTGCTTATGAAAGATAGATGTTAATTAGGGAATTTTGTTTGACAAGGGCTGACAGCCTTTTGCAAGCATCTGTTTTTACCTAGTCCATCGGGGGATGATGCTTACTGGCATTCTCTCCTTTGCTAGTCTGATCAGGTGTAGATGTTTGGAGCTGGTGGTAGTCCTGTTCCTGAATGACTTTACATTGTGATTTTGAGGCATGGTAGATGGCTTAGGGTTCTTCATATTGTTGTCTGTCTTCTGAGGTCATGTAATTTTCATTTGCTGCAGATATACGTGTTGCTCATAGATGGACATGATAATGGTATCAGATGTTGAAAATACCATCTTGATGGTATTAGATATTCAAAGTACCATAACTTATGGCATTTTATCAGATGTTGAGAATACCTTATTTTGATGGCATTGTTGTTGTGAAATACCATTCTCTCTCTCAATAAATAGTTTTAATTTTATACAGTACATGTATTTTTATACAATACATTTTACATACTAAACATTTTCTCTTCTCATACCATCAGACAGTAAGACTGCTAAATTGAATTTTGCTTACATTTCAGCTAGAAACATTTGATAAGCATGTTTTCACCTAAGTCAGGAAACCTTTTCTTAATTTATTACATTTTAACATGCATTGGTTTTGTAACAAGAAACGTTTGGGCACTAGTGTTTCATTTATAAAATGGCTAACACATGTGACATGCTTGTTGATGCACATTCAGCTATGCGATATGCGTAATGATTTTAAACAGTGTTCAAAATGATACTAAATCTTACATTAGACTTAGGAAAACAATATACATATCCTTAGGTAGAGATAATATGAGAAGCTAGCAGAAAACAACTATACAATCATTTCAACCTTAAAATGACAGGCTGGCTTTGAGCAGATATAGAACAAAGTTGAAATAGTGTTACTTCCATTATCAGTAAATCAGGACTATAATTCTTTATTAAAATGTGACCTGAAAATATGTATCCTTGTATTGCCCACACTATACAGTGGCATTGAAAAATGATAACTTCTGACTGGCTAGCAGGTTTTTCAGTGGGAGTAAATTCCAGCATAACTCACCACAAAGACTTAGCCACATCACAGATCAAAAGTAAAACATAATCACTACTACCTCACAGTGTTACAAATGAAAACATTTCACCGCTGTCTTGTTTCCTGTTTAAAGCTGTCCCTGCCTAACAAAAACTACGCTGGCATCTTGAAATGAGCCACAAATAAAGAAAGTGTGAAAAGCAACTCTGGAATCTACAGTACCTCAATGCTGATCATGACTTCACCCTGATGGTCGCTCCCTTCTGCCTCCATTGTGGTGACTGCTGGCTCCTCTGACACTCCCTCCATTCCTCATTCCCTCATTGCAGTGACCACTGGCTCCACTGATGCTCGCTCGTTCCTACCTCTGTTGCTGTGATCGGCCACTGACTCCCTGCTCCATTGCAGCATAGGGCTCCCATGCTGCCTGATCCTCAGCCCAACTGCAAACATGAAAATGACAAAATCTCAGCTCCCGAATGAGCTGCATAGTCACTAGCATTCACATGCTCTCCCAAAGCCTCACACTCTTGCTCCCAGCCACTTGTCTCTCCTGCCATACATGTCATCTGCTGCTGCTCTCTCTCTCATTTAAAAAAATACCATTCTTGCAAGCATATGTGTGTGTCTTGGAGGGTAATGCCTCCTAAAATAACATTCTTCATAGAAACAGGGAACTATAACACACACAGGAAGGATATTACAAAATAAACTTGTTTTACAAATAAAACCATTTTAATATTTTCTTTTTAACTTTTAATTCCTACCAATTGTATAATTACAACAATCCACCCCAGTATGTGGGTTATGCTTGAATTTACCCGCTTCTGGTGTGCTTAAGTCACTTAACCTGCAGCCTTGTGACCAAACCAAATCAGGTATTAGTAAACCTTAGCATAACCCACACCCTGTCATGGATTTGTTTAAATAAATTCCTTTGTAAGGTGTTCTTATTGTTTAAGAGTTGGAGTGTGAGCTATGGGCAACAAGATCACAAAGTGTAACTGAGCAGTTCTGGCTGCCCAAACCTCACACAAGACTCTTAAACCATTAGAGACATCCCACTGAGGATGTACTAACTTATTATATATCATTGAGGTTAGGTAGAGTGATTTATGGTACATCTGAAGTCCAGTTCTTTTCTATTTTAAATTTGACTCTCTTCTCCCTAGCTCTGATATGTAATGCTCCACTTTTAATGTCCTAGTAACATGAGTCCAGTAGTGATGCCGTATAAAACTGTATCATCTTCATGCTGAGCTGTTGCCTGGAAATTTGGAATGGTGCTTAGGAATCAGAACTGAAATCAAACATTGCTATGTGCTGATGCTCCCTCTAGTGTTCTAACATCAGATTTGTGGTCACCGCTGAAGAGAACAGTTATCTCAGAGCCCTCTCAAGTCCATTGGCTAAGTCCTTTATTATTTTATTATTTAAAAACTCCTAGGATTTTTCAATTTAGTTCTTGATATTTGCATTAGTTAGAGGTTATTTTATAAAATGTATAATATTTAGTGGCATTCTCCAGTTCCTGATAGGTACATGTAACTGGAGAATAGTCTTACTTTGTGATTCCTGCTTTAACATGGTAACACTTATTTTAGATAACAAACTTTAAAATAACGCCTATTTGGCACTTTTATTTAGCAGCTTACAGTTTTGAAAACTAGAAAACATAAAAAGAAAAGCAGCTGACTGCACCTTCCTCCCAAGGGACCAGAAACCAGCAGTGGAACAGAGAGCTATGACCTCAGCAGAGGACATTACAAAAATGTATCAATTCTTTCAGGACTTTCAGGCCATGGGAGACCTTGCTACTATTACTGACCCCCGCCTCAGGCATTTTTTGAACCTGTGCAGGAGGAGGAGGAGGAGGAGGATGATGAAGGGGGAGCCAATTGAACCAAACACAACCCCTGAACAGGATTTTGATTCACTACCATGTATGTATGAACAAGGATTTTCCTCATATTCCACTTTTGTAAGGCATATGGTTGATACTAAGACAACAGCAAAAAGTTTGGAACGCCCAAATTCAGCTTATGGCATTGACAAGAAAACAGAAAAGTAGTCCCAAGTAAAGAAGCAGTGTGTAGAATTTCTATATTTCCACCCTGACATGAGGGACTTGTGCAAGCAGCTTCATGTGAGACATCAGTGGTGCCAGTAGCATCCATGCCACCGAAAAGATTCAGAAAGCTGGATTATATGGCAAGGAAGGTGTACACTTCAGCGTCCTCTTGTTAAGGCAGGCTGCTTACATGGCATGCACTGCACAGTATCAAAAATCCCTTAGGTGTACTGTTCAGGCCCAAACGAAAAGGCAGGTGGTGAAATTGAGCGATCTAGCAGAAACTTCCAAATATGTACTGGAAGCCACAAAATATTAGTTTCATATGACTGTAGAAGCAAATGATACTGCTTCAAGGGTGTTAGCACATGCAATAGGTTTTGCTTATCTCAGGGCAACCATCCAGTCAGAGGACACAAAAACAATGGCTATGGACTTACCCTTTGAGGAACATTCCCCTTTCAGGGATAAAGCAGAAGATTACATAAAAAAGGGTTAGAACAAAAACAACCTACAAAAATCTGACTCAAAAAGAAAGAGCTTCTGATTCATTCAAGTCATATGGAAGGGAAGTAGGAGCATGGCCTATTATTAAATACATTTCCTACTATGACTTCCCTTTCAGAGTTGTGCCCCAAAAGCAGAGGCAAGAGAGTTGCAAGCAAAAGCATACACTATCTCCTAAACCACAGGAGAAACAAAACCATGACTCAGTACAAACTGCAGTAGGACCCCTACCAGTGGAGTCTGCCTAACTCATAACTTCAGAGTAAGAAACCATCACCTCATACAAGTGGGTATTGAAGTGATGAGTCAGGGTTTATCTCTTCTGTTCAGGCTTCCCAAAAATAAATAGGCTAAATGGAATATGTCCACCAATGTTGAATGTGCTGAGGAGTAGCAGTGCAGCAAATGAGTTTATGCTTTGCAATAACTTTCAAACAGTATGCCATTGTTGCCAACACTGATACCAATGACAAATATTTCTAAAAATATTGGTGCCTGAGCTGTTTTGTTGCAGAATTTTTGTTTTTATCTTATCCTATTGATTTATTGCTCTTCTTGGCCATGTGGGTGTGAAACTGGCAGCTAGGAGAAAATTAAGACAGCCTGAGCTGTCCCGAGCTGAAACCAAGTTAGCCAGGTAGGGGGTTGGAGAAGCAACTAGCTGCCCAGTCATTATGGGTCTCCCCTCTTCAACTAGTGGCAGCTAGTCAGAGCCAGCATATTGGAGATGATGTTCTTTGGAGCCACGATTCCATGAGCCAGGGCCAGCGGAGTTCCCAGAGGATGCCAGGAGGAGTTGAGCAGTAGAGGAGTGATGGTCTGTTACAGTTTTGTGAGAGCTGTTGGGGAGAGCTCAGGAGAAGCAGCCTGGAGCTGGAGCTACCAATACATTGATCAAAACTTAAAGAGCTTTAAGAGAAAAATAAGCTGTGTGATACTAAGGGGTTCTGAGGAGTGAGTAGATACCAGCACTGTTTACCTGTTTGGATAAAGTAGTTCTACCACTACTCAGAATAGTCCATATAGATTAGGCTGGAACAAATAAGTTGGACTATGCAATTTTAAATGGGTATCTGTTTGAGGCCATCTCTTTTTTTATTCAGTAGGCCAACGCCTTAGGTTATCAAATGATTTGTCTTGTAAACTATTGACCTGTGCTGGTATTTTTTGTGGGGTTGGTGAGCCCTTAAAGAATTGATGTGAAAAGTGATTATCTGGTTCTGTTTCAGGCCATCTATATACATGAATCGTTTATGAATTTTACAATAACAATATTTTTTTCTTGGATTTTATACTCCTTTGGTGCCAAACAGTCTATTTGAAGGTGTATCATAAAACTAGCTGCAGTCATCTAGCACACCGATTCTTTGTAGCTCAAGTTTGAATGCTGGTTGAGTTCTGCTATAGTTGTCTGTCATAGCTTGTTTTGAAAAAAGTCTTTGACTTTCTTTCTACAAATTATAGAAATAATTGCTTATACCTGCATCGTGGGAGCCCCTAAGACCTAGTGCAAGGTAGTTAATGCAATTTATGTAAAGGAAGCCTGCATTCTAATTTTTCCAAGCTAACAATGAAACTCAATTTGTCTTTTACTGGACTTGTGAGCTTTTTACATCTAACAATAATTTACTGTATTCTACAGTCTTCAGTTTTTATATTTGCTTGCACGCATGTGCAAGAAACAATAGTGCCATCATCCGAGTTTTCCAGAGGTGTGTCAGCCTCTTCCAATTCAGTCAGTTTGTTTGCAGGCACGGTCGCAGTGCTCCAGTCACTGCTCCTGTCTATGACAGCTGAAAATGTAGTGGCATACAGTTGAAAGGGAGAGCTCTGCTTCAGTGAGCAGAGCTCCCCCCCAACACGCATGCATGCATATTGCGTGCTGGGGGGGATTCTCCCCAGCACATACAGTATAGACGACGGGGTGCCAATGCCCCGTCGGCTCCACACCGCCCCCCCAAAAGAAGCTTTCCTGGTGCCACTCTGGGAGCCCACCCCTGTGTGGCACACGTCCTTTGGCTGATGGGGTGCCCAATCCCCTGTCGGCTCCAACCCCCCCAAAATAGCCTTATAAGCTGCCACACTGGGGCCCACTAGCGTGGCACAGCCATGTGGCCAACTGGGGTGCTGAGCACACATCAGCTCCAGCCCCCCAAACATCCTTTCCAGCTGCCACGCTGGGAGCCCACTCCAGCGTGGCAAATGTCCCCATCGTCTTCATAATAAAAAAAAAAAAGCCTGTAAATTAAAAACTGTCCCGCAGTCTCTGCCCCACCCGCACCCACCCACTCCTCGCACCCTGCCTCCCCACACCCCAACCCCATACTTACCTCTTGGAGACCGGCGGACTCTTGTGGACCGGGAACACGCCTGCACTCTTCAAAGCTGACCGCGAACTGAGGAAATGCTGGTAGCTGTATAATGTAATAAATAGGATTTTTCCAACTTTGCTGCATATCTCAGGCATTTTTGATTTGCACCAAATTTTCAACATAGGGTTTTGGGACCCCTTCTCATGAATGCTTTCACTGTCATGGCGTTGATTGAGCCCGAAGGTGATTTCTAGTCACTGCACGAAAATCACCTTCGACCAATTAATGAAATGACACTGCCAGTGTTCATAAGGTGGGCTTTCAAGAAACCTATTTTGAAAATTTGCGGAAAATTAAAAAAAATGACTTGTTTTATGAGCGCAGTGCTATGCAGATCCCACGTGACGTCAGAAGTTCGCGGAATTTTCAATATTTTCACTCCAGATTTTCAACATTGCAATTTTACCACACCTTCTTATGAGCAGTATAGCTGTCATTTTCACATCCTGCTCAAAACGTGTTCAGCCATGTAGCGCACAATGGTGCAGTCTGTGCATGAAATCAATGTATGGGACATTAAAGAAAATCACAGTGACACTGGTCATGAGCAGAGGTGTTAAAATAGCTATGTTGAAAATTTGTGAAAAATTCCCAAAATGACTGTTTTAGAGCACACGCTATAGTTCTTACGCACGTTGGCAGTCAGAATTGTAATATTTGCATACCAGATTTTCAACAGTGCTATTTTATCAAGACTTCCTTATGAGCAGTGCAGCTACCTTATTTTCACATCTTGCCTAAAATTTGTTTCCGCACATGAAGCGCATAATGGTACAGTCGGTGTGAAAACAATGTTTGGGACAGATTAAGAAAATCACAGTGACACTGGTCATGAGCAGAGGTCTTAAAATGGCTATGTTGAAAATTTGGTGACAAAACTCCATAAAATGACTGTGTTACGAGTGATCATTATGGAGTTTCCACGCACCCTCGTAAGTTCATGAATTAGTTATATTTTCAGTCCAGATTTTCACCAGTGGCATTTTTCCACACCTCCTTATGAACAGTATGGCTGTCATTTTCCACAACATGGCCGAAATGTGTTTTCACACTTTCAGCACAGAAATGCGTGGTTGCTGTGGGAAATCATTGTTCGGGACAGATAAAGAAAATCACACTGACACTGTTCATGATCGGAGGTCCCAAAATGCCTGTGTTAATAATCTGCTGTAAAATTCCCAAACTAGTTACATTATGGGTGTCGTTGACAGTTTCTATATCACGCATGACTTCACCAGTTTTTTAAGATTTCTATCAGATTTTCAACATTGTCATTTTTACACCTCCCATGAACAGTACCGCTGTCATTTTCACATCCTGTTCGAATGTGTTTTTGCACCTGTGGTGCCAAATGCCGTAGTCACTGTGCAAAAGCAGCTGTCGGCTAACAAACTGATATTGCCACTGTTCATGAGGTGGGGGTCACAAAAAAACCATGTTGAAAATTTGTAGTAAAAATACCAACGAATGCCTGAGGCGTTAGGGTTTCCGACCATAACGCCCCACCCTGTAGATAATGACAGGCATCAGGGGTGTGACTTGGGATTCTTGCCTGTAATGCTCATACCATTCCACCCCCACCCACACCCTGCAGCCAGTGAGAGGCATCAAGTTGTGCCTCGGACTCTTTGGGCCCAAACGTTACCCCATTCTCCTATACCACACCCATCTCACTGTATATCCTGATGGAATGGGGTGCTCATAAGGGCCAAAGACCCCAAGGCACATCGTGACATTTGTCAGTGTCTGCAGGATAGGGTGTAGTGAAATGGCGTGGCTGCTATGCCTGATGACCCAAAGGCACACCCCAATGCCTGTCACTCTCTGCAGGATGGTGGTTGGCTTCAGTTCAATACTTCGCTGCCATTCCTATTATGCAGCTCTGTAACTTCTACACTACCAATGCCAATGCCAGCAAGCAAACATTCGGTATTGACAAATGCTTGTTTTGTTTCCTTCTAGCCTGAAAATTGTTTTGCAATTTTGATTCTGATTATAATGTGTACTGTGTGTAAATTAGAAACAATGGTGGCAAAGAAACTGTGATGCAAACTGAGCTCAAACCAACAATTAAGACCAGAGTTGCCTCTAAGAAAAAAAGTGATTTACTAAGTAAACTGAATTTTGGAGCTAAGAAAATCACAGGCTACTTTATAACCCTAAGGACACAATTAGATTTTCTGGGAGAAAATTAGATAGTCTGTATTAGAGGAGCTATGATACATAAAAGTGCTTCCTCACAGATACATGAGGGCTACTCATTACCTAAAATTAAGTAGCACCACCTACTATTAGAGATTAAGAATTTGGAAGCATCCTTTGACTTTTAACCAAAGAACAATAATAACCAGGCTAATGACAAAGAAATCAGATTGAGATGAGGAAAGAATCTAAATGCACAGCATGTTGAAAATAGTACTCAAGCCTGACAACAACAGGTGGTAGTAAAAGAAAATAATACATTTTACGACCAGGAAGTTAGTCTTGAGTTATTGCGTATGGGCACCATGCATTAAAAATGGAAACAAAATATGTGAACGACCTGTTAAACCAGATGCTGTAGTTTCACTGCTTAAAATTTATTGCAAGGCTACAGTATGTCTTGGCATAACCAACAATGGTGTTGTTGGTTCAGCTGGTGATAGATGCACACGACGGCAGTAAAAGACGGAATAGAATACCAAATAAATAAAGGAAACCATGGAATATATTGCTAACAAAGAAGCAGCTGAAGTTGAAGATTAAGTTGGTCAATTAAAACAGAATAGAAAGGATAACAGGGAAAAAGTCACAGGCAAGAGAAGTGCACAGGAAGAAATGCATAAAGTTTGTGGCCAAAATAAGAAAAATAATAGGACCACACAAATGGATAAATCTGCAAAAATAAAAGGGAAGAAGAAATAGTAGCTTGTGTAGTGAGGATGAGCTAGCAACTCAGAGTAGGCATAATAAATTGTACATCCTTGATAAAAGAGAGAGGAGAAGAATAGAACAAGCACTGCTCCTTCTATCGTATTTTTTAAGGGAGTTCCTAAATGAAAAAATGAAAATAATGAAACATTAAAGGTTATGCTCTAATTTATGTACGGAGGTATAGGTAAAAAATAGGATGGAATGATACAGAGACAATTTATAGATATCAAACAAATTAATATAGGGGAAAATGCATCACTGTAAACGCATAAGATACATTAATTGCTTCTGTCAGTTCAAACAGAATTCAGTAAACTTGGAGTTAATAGAAGTGCAGACATGGATCTTTGACTGAAGAAAAGGATAGGGGTTTGAGGGAAAAAGCAAAATGGATGTCAGTTCTGATAATCTGCTTAAGTAAGGGTACAAACAAAACAAGCATCTGTCAATGCCAAATGTTGGCTTGCTGGCATCAGTTTTGGTTGACCAGGAGTTAGAGAGATGCATAATAGGAATGGCAGTGAAGTATTGAACTAACACCATCCCCCCCAAAGAAACTTAAAGGCATGAGGGGGGGCCTTTGGGTTGTCAGCCATAACACTGAAAGCCATTCCACCTCACCCCACCCTGCAGACAGCAACAGGTGTCACAATGTGCCTTGGGGTCTTCAGCCCTTACGCTCACCCCATTCCATAAGGAAATAAGCTGAGATGGGTTCAGTATAGGAGAATGGGGTGAACATTTGGGCAAGACTCAAACACCTTGATGCCTGTCAGTGGCTGTAGGGTGGGGAAGAATGCCATGAGCATTACAGCTGATGAACCCACGTCACACCCCTGATGCCTGTCAGTCTCTATGGGGGGCATTACAATTGAAACCTTAACTCCCCAAGTGTTTGACAGTATTTTAACTCCTAATTTTCAAAATGGGCTTTTGGGACCCCACCGTGATCAGTAGCATTATCATTTTGTTACTCAGTCCTGAAAGGTGATTTTGCACAGCAGCTATATCATTCTGTGTGGATCAGCAGTGTTTGATCTTGAACCTGGAGCAGGGATTCTACATTCTGTAACATCAGTTTTCTACTAGCCTGATTGTTTCTGGAGGTCGGAGTGGCCATCCACCCACCCACCCCGCCCTGACGATCATTTCCTTTATACCCATAGCCTGTGACATCATACAGTACCAGCTAACTTCATACAATATTGTTACCCATCATATTTTAGTACACAACACGGCCACACTCCACACACTGACATAAATCTTATACATTATACCACTAAAGTCTATTGACAGTACAGAGCTGTAAAGTAAACAGTAAATAAGAAGGAAAGAAACAAAAAGGGGCAGACAAGTGGGCTGGGAAAGGAGCATTTCTGTTGCTAGCAGGTAGCATGGAAACATCTGCAAAGGAGCTGTGACACTTTGGATTTCTTCCAGAGATAAATTTCTTCTGTGCAAAGGTACTGTGGCATATTTTTCTTTCCAGAGCTAAATTTTTGCTGTGCTAAGGTACTGGACATATTTTTTGGGACTGCTCAGAACTTCAGAACTAAGGTACTGTGGCATTCTTGGAGCAGAACTGGGGTACTGTGGAATAATTGGGACTTCTTTGGTGCTCATAATCCTCTAAAACTAAGGTCCTGTGACATTTATGGGGCTTCTATGGTTATAAATGGTTCTGCAAAACCAGGGGAACATCGTGGGGATTTTTTTAAAATCTAAAGCTCAAGTACTGTTTTTAGGGCACTGTTTATAAGAGTATCTCTGGGTCTGGGATCTAAAAAGCTCAAAGCAATATGTTTTTAGGGTGCTGTTTATTTGGTTCTGCAGTAGACATAACTTGAAAGTTGCTTCGGGGCCTGAAATCCTAGCCACAGGAGTTTCTGGGTCTGGAATCTAAAGTCACAGGGGTTGAATACTGATATTTCGAGTGGGGGGGTTTTTCACAATAGAGCCTGAAAACTAAAGCTTGAGATAAGCCATCAGTGAAAATGGAGTGGTGTACAAATTGGAGGGGTCAATGGAGCAGGGTAGGGGTAGGTCCAAGGCATGGTCCCAAGGCTAAAATGGCTGCAGGTATCTTTGGGAGGATGGTGAGGTGCACTGGTTGTGGGTAGGCCATGGTACTGGATATAGTTTGGAAAGCAGGGGTTGCATAATATGTAGGCTGCTTGCACAGTTGAGGGAGGAGGCTAGATGGCTGAGATGGACGCTAAACTGGTAAATAGAGAGGGGTATAATGGAGGACAGGAGGGGCTCTGCTGATGGAGCAATAGAGATTAGAGGGGGAGCTGTGGGGACAAGGAATGGTTAAAGGGGAGCTATAAGGGGACAAGGAGCAAATACAGAAATAGGCAGGGGAAGATGCCATGGGGAGTGGAGGAAAACAAGGGAGTATAGAAGCAGGGTAGAAGGGTTAGAGGATGGCTCTAGTGGGGCTACAGGAACCTCAGATAGAGGCGGCAAGGGACACAAGGGAAACCAGAGGGAATGGCAAAAGGTTAAGTATAAAGGTCCAAAGCCAGTACAGAGGGCAAGGGAGGAGAAAGCAAGGGGTGGAGCCCCAGCCAGTTGAATACAGGTAGTGGGCATGGAGCAGAAAAACAGATATGCTCCACTAGGGGCACTAAATGAAGGAGAGAAAAAAAAGGAAAGTGGAGTTGAGGAGTATCCAGGGACATAGGAGAAGCAAGCACGAAGGAAGATTGGAAAAGTGGAAACGCCCTTTCAGGAAAGAACAAGGAGAGTAGTAAACATAGGGCTAGGGACACAGGGGTGAATACACCCCAGAAAGGGCAAACCCAAAAGGGGGAGACAGGAAGCTCAGGTTCAAAAGGGCCAGGGCTAGATGGGGCTGGGAAAGGGGAAAGTTTTCTGGTGAATTCAAGCAAGGCACGGCTATGGGCAAATCAAAGGGGAAAGAAAAAGCTTGCAGATGGTGGGGCAGAGGTGGGCAGCCTAGCAGTAAATGCATGTGGGAAGCATGGAGCTAGGGGAGCGGAGGGGGAAGACAGTACACTGGGAGATGAAACTGGCAAAGGGATAGCGAGAATAGGGTAGGAAATGAAATGGAAGGGGTTGGGAGATTGATAGAAGGGAAATGCAAACAGAAGGTGATAGAAAACAGGGTCCTACTTGTTGGGGACTTTATCATAAAAGGAATTAGATGGGGGGGCAAGAGTAGCACAGCATGGGTTTAGTGTCTGACAGGCATGACGGCGGCAGAGGTCATTCACTATATCCCCTCAAGGGGGAAACAGCAGGATGAGAAAACACACCTAATGTTCCACCTGGGAAAAACTGATCTGGCATGAAAAAGCCTGTTGGAGGTGCAGGCAAGATTTAGAGCACTTGCTAGATACTGCAGCAGTCTGGGGTTCAAATCAGTGGCTTTCTGAGATTTTCCAGTACCAAAAGCAAGTACTGATAGGAGGCTGAGGATTAAGGAGTTCAATGTGTGACTGGTGGGGGTGCAAGCAAATGGGGTATGGGTTAGTAGGGACTGGGGATCCACATGGGGATGACAGCCTATTTGCTCCAGACAGACACCACCTGAATAGGGAGGGGGCAGCAGTGCTAAAAGCAAATTAGAAGAGTTCATAGAAGAAGCCTACAATTTAAACCAGATTGGGGAGGATGGGAAAATCCACACCACAAGGCAGGAGAAATAGGCTACCAGCCTCCCCAGGATAGTGCTGAAAACTGGGCATGAGGGAAAATAGAGAAGGGGTGAGAGAGAACCTGGTGGAGAGCCAACGCCAGGAGCGTAGCAAATAAGATGGTGGATTTGAGAGGCCATCATGGGAGATGAAGGACAAGATATGGTAGCTATAAGCGAGACCTGGTGGACAGAGCTGCACACCTGGGAAATGACTATCCCATGTTACAGACTGTTCAGAAAGGATCGGGAGGGTAAGACAGGGGAAGGAGTTGCTTTATACATCAGGGAAGGCATAAGTGTAACTGAAGGACAAAAGGAGGATGGGGAGACTGAGCTACTGTGGGTAATGCTAGGCAGGAGGACGGGAGAATCCTTGTGACTGGGGGTGGTATACAGGCCACCTACACAAGGGGAGGAGGGTGATCATCAGTTAATTCAGGCAGTCACAAGGTTGGCCCTAAAAGGAGAGCTACTGCTGGTAGGGGACCTAAACCTCCCAGATGTGGACTGGGAAATCCCAGATGCAGCATAGTCAAGGAGCAGGGAGATACTAGCTGCGCTTCAGGGGGTATTCCTTCAGCAGCTAGTCAGGGAGCTGACAAGGGGCAGCAACCTCCTGGATGTGGTCCTGACAAATGGGGAGAGTGTGGAGGAGGTGCAGGTGGGAGAAGCCTTGGGCAGCAGTGACCACACACAGCAATGTTCAGGGTAGGGCAGGGAGGGAGACAAGTAATACCAGTACTTCAGTCATGGACTTCAGACACACAGACTTTGACAAGATGAGAAGGATAGTAAGGGAGACAGTGGAGGGTACAGAGAATATAGGGGCAGTGGAGAAGTTATGGCAAGCTATCAAGGGAAGGGTACTGGAAGCTGCAGAAATGTGCATAAAAAGGTTAGGAAGAGCCGGAGGAGACCACTTTGGTTTACAAAGGAGGTTGTGGGGGCAGTCAGGGAAAGGGGGAGGAGGGCTTTCAGAAAATTTAAGAGGACACTCAGTGAGGAAGATAAGGAAGAGTATAGGGAAAAGAGGAGTATGGCAGGGAAGAAGATCACAAGGGCAAAAGCAGATACTGAAGAGAAAATAGCAAAAAAGGCCAAAAGGGGGATAAAACATTTTTCAGATATGTGAGGGAGAAGAGAAGGGCAAGACAGGGGATTACTAGGCTGAGGGGGGAAGGAGAAATAACCCTGGAAAGGGACTGTGAAAAAGCAGTTATTAAATAAATACTTTAGCTCGGTATTCACGGAGGAGGATGGTAGGGGACCTGAGCTAAAGTTGAATGGGAAGGAGGGCAAATGGGTGGATGTGAGCCCATTCACTGTGTATAGGGATAGGGCAGAGCTAGATTGAGGGTGTGTGGACAAGGCAATGGAGTCTGACTGGTTACACCCCACAGTGATCAGGGAATTGAAGGAGGAGTTGGCCGCACCCTTGGCAAGGCTCTTCAACTTGTCCCTGATATGGGGAGAGTGCCAGAGGACTGTAAGAGGGCAGACACAGTGCCTTTACACAAGGGCGGTAGTAAGGAGGTGAAGGGGAACTACCGACCCATCAGCCTCAGGTCAGTTGTGGGGAAGGTAATGGAGGCATTAATCAAGGAGAGGGTGGTGGATTACCTGGAGGAGAGTGGCTTGCAGGACAGCAGACAGCATGGCTTTACGACAGAGATGTCTTGCCAGACAAACCTAATTCAGTTCTTTGATTGGGTGACTCAGGTGATTGACATGGGGGGGCAGTGGATGTGGCCTTTCTGGACTTCAGTAAGGCCTTTGACACTGTCTCCCATAGGAGGCTGGTGAGCAAGATGGAAAGCCTGGGGTTAGGTGGGAAAATAACAAGCTGGGTGGAGGCCTGGCTTTCAGGAAGAACTCTGAGGGTGGTGCTAAACTGGGTGCACCCCAGGACAGCGATGGTGAAGAGTGGAGTGCCAGGGTCAGTTTTGGGTCTGCTTCTCTTCACTTATAGCAGAGATATTGCTGAGGATTTGAAAGGGAGAGTGTGCCCATTTGCTGATGATACTAAAATATGCAATAGGGTGGAGACCCCGGGGGCTGGAGGACATTAGGAGAACTTAAACATGCTTGAAAAATGGGCTGGGACATGGCAGCTGAAATTTAATGCCAAGAAGTGTGCTGTGATGCACTTGGGGAGTAGGAGCAGAAGAACAGGGTACACCCTAGGTGGGAAGGAAATTAAAGTAACAGAACAGGAGAGGATCTGGGATCATAGTCTCTTAACCTTAAGGTAGAATCCAATGTAGCAGGGCATCGGGAAAGGCCAATGGAATGTTGGCATGTATAGGCAGGGAATTACTAGCAGAAAGAAGGAGGTAATAATGCCCTTTACAAAGCCATGGTGAGGCCGCACCTGGAGTATGGGGTTCAGTTCTGGAGGCCACATCGCCGCAAGTATATAGATGCACTGGAGAGGGTTCAGAGAAGGGCAGCCAAGATGGTGCAGGGTATGCAGGAAAAGTCAAATGAGCAGAGATGTAAGGAGCTGTATCGGTACATGCTTGAGACAAGAAGGGAAAGGGGAGACATGATTGAAACATTTAAACATGTAAAGAGGCTCAATAAAGTGGGAGAAGAAGGTTTACTTAAGAGGAAGGAGGGGGTCAAAACTAGAGTGCACAGCCTCAGACTGCAAGGAAAAAGATACAGGGGCAATGTGAGGGGACATTTCTTCATGGAGAGGGTGGTGGAGCCCTGGAACAGACTACCAGATGGAGTGGTGGAGGCTAAATCAGTGGAAGAATTCGAGGGCATGGGCCAAGCATATGGGGTTGAGTATCAGGGGAGGGCAGGGCTGGCAGAGAGGGGAGATGTAGGGGGAATGGCAGATTAGATGGGCCAGCATGGTCCTTTTCTGCTATCCAGCTTCTATGATTCTATGATTTGGTGCCACAGGTGCAGAAGCACATTTGGGCAGGATGTGAAAAATGACAGCTGTACTGTTCATGAGGAGGTGTGAAAAAATGGCAATGTTGAAAATCTGGAGTGAAAACATGAAAAATTTAGAGTTATGAGTGTGCGTAGAAACTGCTAGCGTCCGCCTGTAACATGGTCATTTTTGGAATTTTTTCACCAAATTTTAACATGGTCTTTTGGACATCCCTCATGAAGAGTGTCACTATGATTTTGTTAATTCATCCCAAAAGTTGATTTCGCTGGCGACTGTACCATTCTACCATTCTGCACCACAGGTGAGAAAACACATTTTTGCAGGATGTGAAAGTGACAGCTGTACTGTTCATAAAGAGGTGTTAAGAAATGGAATGTTGAAAATGTGGAGTGAAAATATTAAAAATTAGCAAAATTACGAGCGTGTGTAGAAAATGCACAACGCATGTCTGTAATGCGGTCATTTTTTGGAATTTTTTTACCAAATTTTCAACTAGGGCTTTTTGAGACCCCACCTCATGAACAGTGGTACTGCCATTTTGTTAATCTGTCCCGAAAGGTCATCCCGCACAGTGACAGTAAAATCATCTTTTGGGACAGAGAAATGAAATGACAGGTACATGTTCATGAGGTGGGGTCCCAAGAACCCATGTTGAAAATTTGGGGCTAAAATTCCTAAAATGGCTGAGATATCAACCTAGTTGAAACCCCTCACTGAGTCCCATTATACAGCTGCCACCGATTCCTCAGTTTGTAGTGTACAGCTTTGAAGAGTGCAGATGCATCCCGGTCCACAGAACATCACTGCTCCCAACATCTGGAGAGTAAGTGGGTGAAGGGGTGCGGGAGGTGGGAGTACAGAGGGAGGTTGGGGGAGGGAGGAGACTGGAAAGATGATGCTGGACGGTTTTCTTTTACAGTTTAACAAACAAAAAGACTCCTGGGGACCATTTTCTTCATAAGGTAAAAAAATAAAACTTTGGGACACACTGGGATGAGCTCCCAGTGTGCCACATGAGTTTGGGGGCATGATGCCGATGGGGATTGGGCACCCTATTGGCATGCTTGGGGGACATGATGTCAACAGGGATTTGGCACCCTATCAGCAAAGAAGTTGAGCTTGGGGGGTTGGGGACATCTGACTCTGGGAGTGGGCATCCTGATGCGGGTAAATAAAAGAAAATGTCTGGGCACACTGGGGTGGGCTCCCAGTGTGCCACAATGTGGCTGGGGGGTATACATGCCGACACAGGGATTGGGCACCCTGATGTCGGCTTCGCGGGAGTGTGTGGATGGTGACAGGAGCCACCATTGTGGAAAGCCATGCCAGTGGCTGTTTTATTTATTTACTGAAATGTTTCTCCAGGAATAGCACACCGAGCAACTGCTCGTAACTCCGGCCATGTGCATTACTGTGCACTGTAATGCACATGGCTGGAGTCTTGTCATCTGCCGCTGCAATGAGGAAACTGCACCTCATTGGAGCAGCAGATTTCTTTCAACTGCATGGCTCTCTTTGAATCTGCTGTTATCGCCAGCATGTTCACTGATTGGTGGCTGAGGGACACACCAACTAAAGCATCCCCTGCATTGGCCACAGTGCTGACACACCTCTGAAATGTACTACTACCACAAGACATTGCTTGCACATGCACAAGCCAACATAAAAAGGAATAACTAAAACATACATACATCAATCAAAAGAAAATAACTGCATTCATTAAGCCTATAGAATTGGAACATTCATTACAGGAAGACAGCACATACATGTTAAGAAGGGACAGACAAAATATTATGGGGTGAAAAAATGGGCTAAAAATAAACAGCAGTGTGATTCTGGATTCAGATATTGATGCAGATGGTGAGCAAAGTATTAGCTTTGAAGGTGATGGCATTAGCTTATCGAAGGCTCATCACTAAGGAGCACTAGTACTGTTTTATACACGCTGAAGGACAATCCGCCAATAGCAGACCTTTATTAAATGTTATAAGCTGGAATGTTGCCGGTGTTATGTCCAGATCCCAAGATAAAGAATGGTTAAAAAACAGACACTATGATATAATTGGTACTGCAGGAAACTTGGCTTTATAACAAAGCATTCTGCCTGGGGGATTACACCAGCTTAGACTTTCCTGCTGTTAACATACACAAACATGGTAGAGCTAGAGAAGGCCTTCCAACAATGGTTTTAAATTCTTAATGCTTTGAAAGTATTAAACTGCCCTATGGTTTCCATATTTCCTATGTGTTGCTGTAAGGATGTAGTGAAATTTTTGAAATGATTGTTGTAAATGTATATATTTCCCCAAGGAATTCCTCATCTATTTTCAATCCATTGTTACTATTTAAAACCATCATTGATCAAATACAAATAGATTTTCCAGAATGTTCAGTGATTGTTCTAAGAGATTTTAACTCTAGAACAGGTGCCAAAATGGAAATAAATACTCAAGATTGGAATGTGGATGACACTTATGGAATAACATTAAGACAAGCTATAGATACAAAGGTGAATAAGAGAGGTCTAAAACTCCTTGATATCACAAATAAAACATTCCTATGGGTACTTTATGGAAGCATCCCGGTGATAGAAAAGGAGTCGTAACATTTCCGTCACTATTCGGCGGTAGTACTCTGGATTTATGTTTTATGGATATTTTTTTTTCAATGCATACAGTCACCAGATTTACCGTGTTGGAGGAATGGGATAGCAATCACTTTCACCTGGCACTTTCCATAATCTCAAATTTTTATCTTTTAATTCTCATATAAATCATATCCAGGAAAAGGATGCTACAGCATATGATTATTCACCCCCACCAAAAAAAGATTAGATGGGTCCCATATAGTGACATAGTAACAGAAAGATTAATGCACACTAGAAACATATTTAAAGGACACGCTAGATAAGGCAGTTCAAGAATGACAGGCCACACAGTTAACATAATATTAGGTAAGGAAACAACTATGGATATATTGAATTTCTATGAAAGTATTACCACATTCCTGAAGGCCAGTTTATCTAGAGAAGATTTTTTTATTATTTATTTGAGATTATCAGAAAGACCTTTGAGTCAAAGACTCATTTACAAAGGTTCCACGTCATACATACTGTATAGAGCAGGGACAATACATGTTTTACAGGATGTTAGCATATAACAAAGATCATGCACAGTAATGGAAAAACAATTTTTCTTTTCTACAAATGGTGGTACATTTGTTTCAGAGGGTGAGCTACCCTTCTAGGGTAGGTATGATTTAACACAAGAGTCACACAGCCATAGCGGAGCAGAGAGTTACCAAGGAGGCTGCTTGTCAAAGGAACTTTTGATGGTTGGGCCATTATGCTACAGGGGGTCAGAGAAGTTGGGGGGGTCAACAGGGGGGAGGGTCAGCTGCAGACACATAGGTTTGAGGCTTGTAGGTGATTTCTTGGTCTGGTTTTGAAAGAGCCGAGCCTGGTTTCTTCCACGATTTCGCTGGGGAGGGCATTCATCCAGGAATGGGCTTTGTAGCAGAAAGTTCACTGGAATTGGGAGGTCCGGCCACGTGGTACCTATAGCAGCAGTCTGTTCGAGCTGCAAGTTGTTCTGCCAGGTGATGTTGTGAGGATAATTTGGCTTAGGGCAGGGAGGGAGAGGCCAAGAACAATTGTTTTGGTTATGAGGCAGGTGTAATACCTAATTCTATTGTAAAGGTTTTGCCAGTTTGCTGTGCTGTAGAGGGCGCATGTGTGTGTGAGGCGGTCACATCCTAAGATGAGCCGGCAGGCTTTGTTAAGCACCAGCCGGAGACGATTTAGGGCTGTGGTGGCTGCTGCACTGTAGACAAGGATGCCGCAGTCCAGCAGGGAGAGGATAGAGGAGTTTATGGCGAGTTGCAGTGCTTCAGGGGTGAGGCAGTGTTTGTATCGGTAGAGAACTCCTAGTCTGGAGCTAAGGGCATTAGATAGGTGTTGGATATGTAGTTTAAAGTTGAGAGCAGGGTCAAGTGTGATCCCTAGGTATTTAAAGCTGCTTACATGTTCTAGGGGTGTCAGTTTAGAGGTGAGAAACTTGGGGCAGAGGTTTTTGAGAGGGTTCTGTGGATGAGAAAAATCATGACTTTTGTTTTATTGTAATTTATTGTAAGATGTTGGGTGGTAAGCCATTATTCGATTTCTTGGAATGACTGTTGGAGAGTTTTGTGGAGTTTGGAGGTGCCGGGTCAGAGGAGTACAGGACGGCATCATCTGCAGACAGTAGCAGGTTGCCAGTGCAGGCAGATGGGAGGGAGTTAAGGTATAGACTGAAAAGTAAGGGGTCCAGTATGGAGCCTTGTGGGACACTGGAGTGGATAGGGAGGCAGGGGGATAGGACAGTGCCAGCCTTGACCCTCTGTGTTCTATCTGACAGGTAGCTGGTAAACCAGTTCATGGCGTCCTTGGAGATGCCTGTGTAGGCCAGAGTGTTTAGTAGGAGGGCATGGTTGATGGTGTCGAATGCCTTGGATAGGTCAACGAAGATGGCTCCAGAGAGGTGGCCGTGGTCCAAGGCAGAGTGTACATGGGAGGTAAATTCAAGAAGGGCGGTGGTGGTACTATGACCCTTTCAGAAGCCATGTTGCTGGGTGGTTAGCAGGTGATATTTATTGAGGTGATCTGTAAGTTGGTCGATATGATAAGCTGTGCAATTACATTGCCTAAAAAAAGTCTTTGTTTCGTAAGAAATGTAAGGAAAAAAGGAAACGCTTAAACATTTTGGATCATAAATGTAACAGTACAAATGTTTTACAATATAAGTTGGCATTCATTAATATGAGAAGAGAATACAAGTCACTATTAAGTGCTAAAAGGAACGTGTATCACCAACAGCTATGGCACCAGCTTCAGTCTGCAGTTGTTACTAAGGATGCTACATCTTTTGGGGACCCTATTACCTTTGAAACAGACAATAAAAGGGAAAATACAGCATCAACTGTTGATGAAGATACTTGGGTTCGATACTTTCCAAATATATACAACGTTAGTAAAAATTAAAATCATGTAGCTAACCTGACTACTACTTTTAGCCCCTATAATGATGTCAACATAAGCTGGATATTTTTTTTAATTAAATCAACTTTTATTTTTCAAAATACAAACATCAACAGAGTGAATAGAGCATGAAAATTATCCAGACAGAACCACACACACCCTGTCCTTCCCCCCAGGAGCCCCCCATCCCACCCCCGGAGTGTGCCGGTCAACCCAGTGATAAAGTATTAGAGAAGTAACAAGTCCCATGGAATTTGTGTATAAAGGGGGAGCCCGAGGAGCCTCAGGGAAAGTTAATTCAGGTATAAGGCGTAAAGCTTGCCCCATTTTTTGTTGAAAAGATGTAGCCTGTGATGAAAGCTGGCAATCAGGCGCTCCGTCTGAAGACAGAAAGAGAGTTCATATAATCATTTACGGTATGAAATGGATGATTGGTCTAGCCAATGCTTAAGGACCAATTTTTTAACCACCATGGAGATAAGTGCAATATGGTGTCTCCTCTCTTTAACCACAATCTGGGTGTAGTCCCCTATGATGCATATTTCTGGAGTGAAGAGACCTTCCAAACCCAGAAGGGAATTAGCACGGGTTTCGATCAAGCCCCATGGGGTGAAACCTTCTCACAAGACCAAAGGATATGTAAAATTATACCCTCTGCCTTGCCACATCTAGTGCAGGCAGAAGAAGGGAGACGGTCCATCTTAGCCAGTTTGACAGGTGTATAGTACATGTTGTTTAAACTATGGTATTGGGTGAGTCTTAACCTATCCTGAGTAGTATAAATATACAGATACTTCCAAATACAAACCCAACTGAGTGTGACATCCAGCATCAGGACCTCCCAGGCCTTAGAGCCCGTGAGGGTGAGTGGATGAAGCGAGTAAGAAGAAGGTGAATATAGCATGAAGTCCAGTGGGATCAATTCCCAAATCCTGTATCTGAACCAACAGGCTGTCTAAACCTGAGAGCACTGGAATGGGGGCAAAGTGCTGTAATAGCAGATGTCTTAATTGAAAAATCTTAAAAATGTGAGGTTGACCCAGCTGGAACTTCACCAGAATCTCTGGAGGGGAAAGACGAGAGTCCTGAGAATAGAAATCTGATACACTAACCCCATGTAATTGAGGAAACCAACCGGGAGAGAGAATACTATATCCAATTTTAATATTTGGGTTAGAAAGTATAGGCTGAGAAGTATCTTTAGGAGGTAAAATTTTAAGGGAGGTGCTTAATTGTGAGAAAACTTTAACAGATGTACCGATCACCGAATTGCGGAGAGGCGCCAGTAAAGATTTCCAAGGGGAAAATAAAATGGTGGATGCAGAAAGATTGCAGGTGTGAAGCAGGTGAGACTCCATCTGTAACCAGGGAGGGACGTAGTCCTCCTCCTCTGTGCGCATTTGATGGAAGGAGAGCCACTTCCCACATTTGTAGAGATGGCTGGCCCAATAATAGAGCAAGAAATTCGGGAGTTGAAGACCACCAGATTCCTTGGGAAGTCCTAGTTTAAGATATGAACATCTAGGGGACTTATCTAACCAAATAAATTTAGTGATGAGGGAGTAGATACATTGAAAGAAAGAGAGGAAGCCAGATATTTAGCATGTTTAAGGGGTAGAAGAGTCTGGGTAAGATGTTCATTTTTACAGTGTTGATCTGGCCTCAAGAGGGAAATTGGGAGAGCTTTCCATCTCAGAAGATCTTGTTGTATAATGGTGATGAGATCGTTGAGATTTAAATAAGCTGGATATTTACTGTTGCTAAAGATAAAGATGCAAGTGTGGCTCAAAAACATAACAAAGCAGCTGGTTTAGATGGAATACTGGCAGAATTTTTCCACTCTAATGTAAATCGGTGGGCAGAGATTCTTGTTGTAATGTTTAGTTATATCTTACTAGAATGCCAGCAGTATAGGCCTAATGGCCTCTAGAGTCTGATCGATTTTCGGCACCCGCACTGAGGGCCAATTTTGGTGTCCCCCCTCCCCCTTGGGTTATACTGTCCCCAGTCCCAGATGTTCCACCTGTGTTGAACCATATCAGATTTACCTTCCACCTGTACCTGTCCCATCCCCTCTTAAACCCGTCCACAGTCTCCACCTCTACCATATCAACCACATTCTTTACCATCCTGAATGGGGAAACTTCCATAATAGATCCACTTTAGAAAAATAGACCCACTTTAGAAAAAAGGAGATAAAAAAGCCCAGAAAATGATAGATCTATTTCCTTACTCTGTGTAGTGTTCAAGATTTATAATCAGCTCGTTCTTCAATGGTTTGAAAGCTGGGTAAAAGAGAACAAAATTACTTCAAAATTCCAGATGTGGTTCCAGAAAGGTAAAAGTACACGTGTCCACATTTTTGTTATTGATTAGTTAACCTCACTGGAAGAACGCTGAGAGTGGTTTCCGGGATTTATAACTCGGACCCAGTTTCTCTGTCTTGTGGGGTTCCTCAGGGCTCTGTGTTGTCCCCCATGTTGTTCGCAGTGTACATGCTGCCCCATGGAGACATTGTAAGAAGGTATGGGCTGAGGTGATCCATGGCTTATTGTCTGGAATAGAAGCATATGAACTCTGGCGGAGTGTGACCAGCTTGGGGTCTTGCTCGAGGAGTGTCGCTGGCCTCCAGTTTGGACGACTTTTGCCTCCTGCTCCTGGTTCAGATCGGAGGAAACTGTGGTGGCTCTCGATTTCGGTTCCAGACTGCCAGCCTTTCATTGTGTCAGGCTGACTGGGTTTCAAACCTGACCTGAACCCAGGGGGTGTTTGCTGGGGTTGCTGGCTGGGGAAGGAACTGGGTCTGGTGCTCTCGGAGGATGGGCACTGAGTGCCTGAGATACCTGGCTTGGGTGGCCAGGCTGGAGGGACTGCTCACTCTGAGCTGGCTACGGCCGGGGGCTTTCAGCAACTCCTGGGGGGATGGCTGGGGTGAGTAATTGTTCCCAGCCAGGAAATCTTTTGTTACTGGAGACCAGAATAGGCTCTGAACCAAGAAAGAACATTGGTTATTGTGGCTACCCTGCTTGCCTCCCTTTCTCCGAAGACTCATCAGCAGTGAGAGTGTTTTATTTCTTTTGACAAGAATTTGCTCTGCCTATGTGAGTGATAGGCTGGGGGATTGTACTATCTTGCTATCCTGGATTGCAAACTGAACACTTTTGTTTAAATTCTATTTTTTACTGGATTTTTTATCATTTGACAGGCAGCGAGAGTGCCTGTACCTTTTTCTAGTTCCCCAGGGGGCGTAAGAGGGTCTGTGGACTGGAAACATTTACATTTTAATATTATTTTTACAGACAGTGAGAGTGCCTATATGTGGTCCAGCCCCCGAGGCAGTGAGAGGGCCTGAGGAGCTGTACATTTTCATTTGAAGACATTTGTTACCTGTATTTGGCTTGTTTTATGTATTTTAATTGTATTTATTATTTTTGTATTTCAGTACTTATCCGTGACTGCAAATCCATTTCTGCCTAAGACATTGAATTACTTATATTTTGAATTTAGCATTAGGGTTAATTGAGGGTTTTCTTTAGATGGGATTTAGGAATTTTTGGGTTATTTATTTTCTTAATAAGTGTTGTGGGTTTATGTTTTGCTGAGTTGTATGTTATTTTGTTTTAGTTGTATTAGTTTGCAGGTTACCTATGCTGATGATACCCAGCTGTACCTCTCTTTTGCACCGACTAGGATGGAGCTGTCTCGGTCTTTAGTAACTGCCTCAAAAAAATCCAGGAGTGGATGGACTCGAGTTGGTTGAAGTTGAACTTGGAAAAAACAGAGGTGTTGGTAGTGGATCTGTCATGCTGGATAGGGGGGCCCGGGGTTGGTTCACCCTCTGGACTTTATCTCGGGGGTGTTTCACTCCTGACCTCTAAACAGGTGCGTAACCTGGGGGTAATTTTTGATGAAGGATTGACTCGCAGGTGTCTACCATCGTCAAGTCCTCTTTTTTACCATCTGAGGAATATCTCCAGGATTAGGCACCTTGTTCCATCTGGCGATCTTCTAATACTGGTCCATGCCTTTGTGTCCTCACATCTGGACTATTGCAATTCCCTTTATCTAGGGCTTCCTGGAGTGGAAATCCACCACCTGCAGCTGGTGCAGAATGTGCAGCCAGCTTTTGACTGGCACCAGCAATACTCGGGTGTTATGCAGACTGCACTGGCTGCCAGTGCAGTGGTGGATCACCTTAAAGTTGGTCTCCTGACTTTTAAAGCCCTACATGAACTTGGCCCAGACTACCTGAAAGAGCTCCTGGTCCTTTATTGCCCTGGGCAATCACTCTGCTCAGCTGGCGAGGGTTGCTAGAGATCCTGAGGGTGTGTTTGAAATCTTCAGGGGCCCATACATTTATGCATGCGCCTACCTCTGGAATTCTCTACCCCATCAGCTATGGGAGTGCAAACATGGAGGGATTTAAAAGGCCCTGAAAATGTATTTATGGACTCAAGCATTTTGAGTTCGATTTTATTTGTCTATCTGTGCTAGCTGTTTTAACATTACGATTTGAAATGTTTGATGTTTTAAATTTTGTACGGAGCCTTGGTTTTGAAAGCGCCATAGAAATAACGCTTTTATTATCATTTATTATTTAATTAACAAGTATGCAGTACAAAAAGGAGAAAACCCTTTATTGCTGTATTGGACCTTAATGTATCATTCGATAATGTGAACTGCACCTTGTTATGGTCACTGATGGAACAGTGGCATTTTGACAATAAGTTACTTAACATTTTAAAAATGGTTCATGAAGCCCTCTGGGGATACATCAAAGGAGTCCTAAGTATGATACTTGGGGGCAGTCGGTGGAGTTATGTCTTGCCATCCTGGTGGCAGTCCTCGGTTATGCAAGACAGAGCCTTTTGTTGGTTATCGGTGTTCCTGATGTGGGCAAGGTAGACCTATGTTATTTTTTACTATTTGACTAAGGCCCTGCACGATTCTGGGCACTTCTGAGTTCATTAGCTCCTTTATCTCGGGCGCAGGCATTTTGTGTTGAAGGCGACTCAGATTAGCCTCGCATGTTTTTAGGGACTTGCCAGCGGATGGACCCTACATGATGGCACAGCTGCAGTAATCACCCTGTTTCACGGGGAGCTAGAATGTGGAGACCTGGGACTGGCATTGAATAGTGTTATGAACCATCGACTTTTGAGCACCTGCCACTGGAGTTGCTAAAAGGAGAATTGCAGAGTCTCATGCTGAACCCTCCGAATTAACTCTTTATATGGTGTGACATCGTGTGTTCCGGACTTATCTACAGGATTGGAATATGATGGACTTTCTCCTCCTCCTCCTCCCCTCCCTTTTTTTTTTTTTTAAAAATATGTATAGAAGTCACTGGACACTTCGAGGGTGCCGGCACGAGTGGAGACCTGGGATCGGCATTGGCCAGTGCGATAAACCATGGAATTTGAGCACCCGACACTGTGGTGGCTAAATAGGAGAACTGCAGAGTCTCATACTAGTCCTTCTGAATTAATTTTTATATTATGTGACTTCATGTGTTCCGGACTTACCTACAGGATCCGAATATGAGGGACTTCCTTTTACTTCTTTTTTTTTATATACATATGTACAAGGAGTCAGTGGACACTTGGGAGCTAATTAATTTTAGTATTGGACTATTAAGACCACCCGGAGAGGGTCAACTAATGCTTTAAGTTAATTTTCTGACAATAGCTGGTACTAGTTTGTTGGGGTTAATTCTTATATAGCTAGGGCACAAGATCTCTGCAATGAGGTTAGTTTGGTATCGCAGAGTAGTTATCTTGTAGTGGGTCTCATCGGAGGGGGCCGGAGCCGGGGTGGGGTCAAGCAGATCGGGCTGTTTGGAAGTGAATCATGTGGTGGGCTATGTTTAGGAGGACAGTTTCTTGGAACTGGGGTATGTGCATTGTTTTGGGGTGGGAAGGATTTATTGAGGTGATTTCTATAAGGGAGGGCGGAAGGGTTGTGATTCAAAAGGAGATGGTTGGTCTTGAGGGATGGGGGGCCGGATACCAAGGTTATGTTTTGACTGGACCTAACATTGATGTATTGAGTCAGGGAGCTTGTAAACTCCTAAAGAGTGTTGTAGCACAATCAGCCGAGACATTCTTTATGCATCTCTCCTTTAATTTTACAGTTGAGCTAAATGAGCAATTTATACAAGTTCATAAGCTGGAACGTTAAAGAAGCCAAGGATAGGGTCAAGAGACAAATTATATTAAGACACCTACGTCAATTGGGAGCGCAAATTGTGTTTCTTCAAGAGACACATTTAATAAGAAGTGACATCTATTACTTCAGAAGGGTGTGGGTAGGACAAGTTTTTGGGGCGGAGACATCCACAAGGGGGGTTGCCATCCTTATTGCAAGGAACATCCCTTTTAAATTAGTGAACGAGATTTGGGACCCTGAAGGTCGATACATTATTATACATGGTCTGCTTGAATCACAGCCGATTTTATTGGGCTCTATATACGGCCCTAATTGTGATTCCCCAGCTTTTTTCATGAGATTGCTGCGTCTGGTGGTATCCGATCCTGAAAAGCTTACGGTATTGGGGGGAGATTGGAACTTAGTTCTTCAGAATGACCTAGATAGATCGTGTAAAGAGAGGCGAGGTTTATCCCCAGCACAAAGGGCCTTGAAGGATCTCATTAGCAAGGCTGCCCTGGTCGATGTTTGGCGTATAATTAATCCTGTGTTGCGGCAATACACTTTTTTCTCTGCTGTACATAAGACTTATTCACGAATAGATTATATTCTGGCCAGCTCATCTGCTATGCCCAGTATAACTCAGGCAGATATATTTTAGAGTAATATCTGATCATGTGCCTGTTAGTTTGGTGTACAGGTTAGCCCTGGGGTGTAGACGCTTTCCGCAATGGAGACTAAACTGTCAGATGCTGAAGGAAGAATCCTCTCTGAGATGCATTGAAGAGTTTATCAAGTGCTTCCTGGAAGATAACCAAGGCTCAGTGGTCCAAAGAGACCTAATATGGGCTGCCTTAAAATGCTCCTTGAGGGGAGAGCTGATTAAGATAGCCTCTAGAAAGAAACGTACTCAGAGGGAGCAATTGGATTCCCTACTAACTTCGATTAGGGACATAGAGAATAGTCTATCCCGTTTCTCGACTGAGGCAAATTGGGCAAGGCTCCATCAGTTGCAGGCTCAATACTCTGGTTTAATATTGCAGCAGGCGGAACTGGCCTTTTTGCGGACGAGGCTCCAATATTTGGATATAGGGGAGAAAGCCGGGAAGTTACTCGCCATGCGAATCCGTCATTTAGACTCAGTTCATTTCATAGCTGGTATTAGCATAGGGCAGGGTGAGCAGGTCTGCACGGACCGGAAATGTTTAAGGCCTTCGGGGTGTATTTCCAGAGGTTATATAGATCCGAATCCAAACCCTCAACAGATGATATTAACTCATATCTCAGTTCAGTTGTACTGCCAAAGCTAGCTGAGGGAGATACGGCCTTTTTGAGTGCCCCAATCTCGGCTTTAGAGATTAATCAAGCTATCCAACAGATGCCCTTAGACAAGTCCCCTGGCCCTGACGGGTTCCCCAGCAATTTCTACAAGGTATGTCTCCCATTAGTATCTCCAATTTTGTTGGAAGTCTTCCAATATTGGTTTGATAAAGGACTATCTGATCCTAGATTTCAAGAGGCGACGATCTCATTAATTTTGAAGCAGGGGAAGGATCCTTTTAGTATGGACAGCTACCGCCCTATATCTCTCCTAAATACGGACATGAAAATTTTGGCGAAAATTCTTGCTAATAGGCTGTCCAGAGTTATGGACAAGCTGGTCAGTAGGGAACAAGTGGGTTTTATGGTGGGGAGATCACCCCAAGATCACTTGAGGAAACTATTACACCTTATCGTGGAGGCCAAAGAGTCCAAAACCCCAGCAGTGCTTGTCTCTTTGGATGCTGAAAAGGCATTCGACAGAGTGTCCTGGGATTATCTATTTGCTACTCTGTCGGCCTTTGGTTTGCCAGAGGTTTTCTTGAGATGGGTGCAAATTTTATACTCCTTTCCCTCTGCTAGAGTTAAATGCAACGGGATATTGTCTCCAGTAATAAAGTTAGAGTGTAGTACAGGCAAGGATGCTCCTTGTCCCCGCTTATTATTTAATTTATATCTAGAGCCGTTTCTGCACAGATTGGCAGGAAACTGCCATTAAGGGTATACAGGTGGGGAAACCAGCTATATACACTCGGTTTATGCTGATGATGTGTTACTACATATTGAAAATCCGGAGACTTCACTCCCGGTTATCTTGGAGGAAATCGATTCTTTCTCCAAGGTATCTTATTACAAGTTAAATCGAGTAAAGATGAAGATCCTTCCCTTAAATAATAATGTTATAAAGGTGGACTTGCTGCCTTTTGGCTTTTGTTGGGAGGCAAAATCATTAATATACTTGGGAATTAACATTAGCACAAACCTGAGCATAATGATTAGGAACAATCTAGGCAGCCTAGTTCAAACTATATCGGGAGATTTAGACAGGTGGCGATTACTCTCTGTCCCTTTGGGGTAGGTTGAATATCTTAAAAATGAACATTCTACCTAGATTATTATACCCCTGGGTATGCTTGGGGTGTACCTTCCGAAAAGGTGGTTTTCCAATTTACAGAGGATGTTTAATTCTTTTCTGTGGCAGGGGAAGAGTATCCGCAGATCTTATCTTAAGCTGACAACCCCAAAGCTAAAGGGTGGCTTAGCTGCTCCCTCTCTTTTCCTATATTATGCGGCACAGCATGTTTGCAAATTGAGCTTTTGGAGTGATTGGAGTAGGCACTCGGCCTATGTTACCCTTATGGCTGGACATCGGGCGTGGTTTAGCGAAGAGTGAAGAGCTCTTTACGGCCTTTCTATTTGTTTCCCGTCAGCTACCCCTAAACCTCTGAAAAATAACCCTATGGGATGGTCGTTAAAGGCATTTCAACAACTGCAAAACTATCTTGGGTCCAAATGGTAACTATCAGACAACCAACCTATTTTTGAAACCCAGATATTAAGATTGGAGGTATTACTGTGCCACGCCTTCTGGCCCCAGATAAGTCACTTTAAAGTCTCGGATTTTTGGCGATGGTAGCCCTCTACCCTTCGATCACTTGATGAAGTCTCATGGAGTTGCGGACCAAGATTTATTTAAGTGGTTGCAAATTAGTAAGGCCCTAGCCCCGTTTTCCTCAGATGTCCCAGCTGACCATGGGGTTAAGGATATTGGACGCCTTCTTGCTATAGCTGTCCAACCGCTGCAGTTTCCAAAGTTTACAAGTTACTTCAGGATTAGGATTATAGGCTCCTTCAGGGGTATGCTTTTACTGGGTAAGGGAGTTAGGCATTCCGGACACTCCTGGCCTTTGGAAAAAGCTCTGGAGTACAATGTATAAATGCATAAAACAAGATAGACTCAGGATGGTGCATTTTAACATAATGCATCATCTATACCTAACTCCATCTCGTCTACGTAGGCGTGGGGCAAAGGACACGTCTCTTTGCTGGAAATGCAAGAAGGATGATGGCACTCTATATCACATGCTATGGTCATGTCCTGTAATGCAGGGCTTTTGGAGTGCCATTAATAGTCTCTTAGACCCTATCCTTGGCTTAACTAATATGTTCACCCCTGAGGCATGTTTGCTGTGTCTTTTTCAAGCAGGCATCCCCAAGATTAGAAAGGCACAAATGTCGCTTGTTTCAGCTGTTGCGCAATTGTCAATTTTAAGACACTGGTCGACTGATAAACCCCCATCTCTGATGGAGTGGTACCGTGAATGTACCTTGGCGCTCCAATTGGAGAAACATATCGCTCATATGCATGGTAGGCAGAATTCATATGTGTCGCTCTGGAGTTCTTTAGAAGCGCTCCTTATGGCTTGGAAATTCGGTTCCTAGAATGCTTCAGGGTTGATAATTAATGTGCTCCTTTCTTTGCGTAACCTTGGGTGAGGGTGATGGGGGGGGGAGGGAGGATGTTTTATATCCCGACTGAATATGCGAAGTTAGCAATTGAGTGTTCTATGTGACTTTATTCATGCTTTCAGTTCAGTACATCATTTCTGTTTATATGGTTGGGATGTTTGTGAAAACAATAAAGATGATTAATTATAAAAAAAAATGTTTCATGAAAATAACATAGCAAAAGTTAGAGGTGGAACAGATGCCAGCCTTTCAAGAAGCATTACCATAAATTGTGGTGTAAAACAGGGTTGTATCCTTGCCCCATATTTGTTTAGTCTATATTTGGAGTCATTGTCTATAGAACTAAGTACAGTTGATGCATTCCCACCAATAATTGACCAAGAAAGGATTCAAATTTTGATGTACACAGATGACATTGTCTTGTGTTGTCTTACCCCCAGTTTATAAAGCGCTATTATACAATAGCAAGGAAAATCCTGGATTTTGATTGGCTGGCTGGCACCCTCTAGCCATGGTAAGTTCCAGCATTACCCCATGGAAAAAGGTGCCAGTCACCAGTCAGCCATATCAAAAACTGCCCCTCAAATCACTCTGACCATCACAAAAGCAGGACTCAGAAAAACAGCAATGGACAGCAGAGAATGCTGCAGTGTTCAAACACAAGCCGAGCTGGAACACTTCAACAGTCTACAAATCCTGCCTAAAGCTACCGTACCTATAAGAAAAAAAAAGTAGTGTCTTTAGAACTGTGTTTAAAAACAAACAAAAAAACTTTACCTCCATAATCTTTTCACTTCCCGGTCTCAGGAGAGCCAAAGATGGCTACCGCTATGGCAGTCACAGAAGAGTCCCACACTTTACGTTTGCAGCTGTTCCCACTCTAAACTCTAAGTCCTCAGAGCCTATCCTCATCTTAGCTAAATCTTTTCATACCCTCCAGCCATTTCTGAGCAACAGAAAAAAAAAAAAAGAAATTCCCAAGAGTCATGATAATTCGTTCTTGTTACCACAAAGTTAAACCCGGAAGTACAAACCAAAATGGCAGTCCGTTAGCGCTTGTTACACACAGACTGTCGGCAGCAAGCTCTCTCGAAAACAAACAAAGTTGCAGCTTAAAGCAGACTGCCTGTCCCACAGTACAAAAAAAAGAACCTAGGAGTCACAGCCCTCTGTATAAAAAAAACATATATATATATATAACATATGTAACCCTCTACATACAGGGCTACATTACAGTACAAAGAGAACAATATATCAGCCCTAGCAACCAAGGACTGTTTTGTCCAACGGAATGACAAATACAATAAAAATTAATAAAAATGCCAAAAAAAAAATGTATTTATTATTTTCTATCTAAAAAAGGAACATTGTATACTCTCAATATTCCACTAAAGGGTGTGAGGTAATGCTAAGTTACCCACTTCTGGTGTAACTTACTCACTCGGCCTGTGGCTTCCCGTGACGAAACTCGAAGCATTAAAATAAATCCAGTATCCCCACACCCTGTCATGGTATATTGCTTAATTAATTGATCCTTCAGCATTTAGAATTTTTGGATTATTGAAGAGTGTAAAATCTAAAATAATGACTTTTGGCTCTAAGTTGCATAAAAATACTACATGGAAGTTTAATAAAATTTAATTAGAAGAGGTGCAAGAATACACATATTTGGGAATCTCATTAAACTCTAAAAACATCTGGAAGAAACATATGATAAAAACCAAACAGAAAGCCAGTCAAACCATGAAATGGATGCTTACAGTAGATTTGCAAATATCTTTGATGGAAATTCATATAGAGTGCTGGATGCAGCATATAAGGCCAAAATGCAAAATATGATGCTGTAAGGAGCTGAGACTTAGGTTTCTCTAGTAATGTTAAAGAACGCTGTACTATCCAGAATTATTTTTTAAATGAATAATGAACCTTCCAGTTGATTGTCCTACAGCCTTATTAAATGTAGAATTTAATCTACTTTCATTAAAGATAATGCCACAAAGTAGAATAATACATTTCTTTAAGAAAATAATCAAAGCTGAACAAACATCAATTTTGGCTGATTACTGGAAGAATGCACAGAAGAACGTTTCTAAAATTAATCTTAATTGGTTTGTCAAGTTATATGATTTGCTGAGAATACATGATTTGCTGGACATCAGAGAAGTTTATACTACTGGGCATATTGATACTTACTTCAGGAAGCACTTCTGAGAATAAATGATGCCTTTCTTCAAGAGTAATGGAAAACAACAGAGATGGTAACATTGCAAATTGTATAGGGAAATGAAAGTGTTTAAGTGTAAAGAAAAATATCTCCAGTTCTGTGAACATGTTGATCATAAATTGACTTACTGTAAATTAAGAATGGGAATTTTGTGCAGAAATTCAGATAGGACAAGCTCTGGAGGTTACAAAATAATTTGGATGTTTGTAAATGTAATAACATATCTTGATTGACTGCAAACCATTTATTATTTGATTGTGATAACTTAATAGAGGAATGTAAAGTTTGGTTACTTGTATTATAGCCCAAAATTTAAAATTAGATAAAGATGGCAGGAAAAGACTCTAGAACTGCATGCTGTTTTGTGACTATGAACCACATATGTATACTGTAGCAAATTTTGTACTGAAAGCAATTTATAAAAAAATAATAGGATTATTAATATTTTCGTACTATAGGGGCACTTTCAACTTCTAAACTCTCATATGTAACGACGGATGTTTTTTACATATCTTTTCAATAAAAAATGACTTGACTTGAACAGGCTAAAGGTCTATCTTTCACTATCTGCAGGTAAAAATCTTGCTAGAACAGGAGGTAAAGAAACTGTTCAAGAAAATGCCCATAGAAAAGGTCCCTACCTCACAGTGGGAAAATGGCCTCTTCTCAAGGCAGTTCCTGACAGGGAAGAAAATAGGGATTGACAACCCATTCTGCATTTAACAATCCTGAGCAGGCACATACAAAGGAAAACATTCAGGATGGTAACTCTGGGAACAGTTATACCATCTATGCTGAAAGGGAGGTTGGAATCACTGGACCTGAAAGATGCATAATTTCAGGTCCATGTAAGACACTCCACAGAAAATACCTATTAGTCAGACTAGGGAAAGAGCAATATCAGTTTATCACATTGCTCTTTGGTGTAACCTCAGCTCCAAGGGTGTTCTTAAAGTACCACGTAGCAGTAGATGCTTTCTTAAGAAGAAACAGGATATCAGTGTATCCCTACCTGATCAACTAGCTAGTCATAGGAAGGACAAAACAGGAGACACTAAGCTACATTACAGTGGTAAAAACACCTTGGAAAGTCTAGGTTTTCTTCTGAATATAGAAAAATCCCAGCAGGAACCCAGTCAAGTGCTGATGTTCATATGAGCTGAGTTAGACACCACAAAGGGAAAAGCATTCTTGTCACAGGCAAGAGTGGAAAGTCTGTTGTCCTGTACAAGATCCTTTAGGCCAGGTGAGCCAAGGCCAGCAAGAGACTTCTTGCAGTCATTAGGGCACATGTCAGCAGCAACAACTGTAGTACCATGGTCCCTTCTACAGATGAGAGATGTACAGTACCATTTAAAAAGGCACTTGCCTTATTGTTCAAATCCACTGAGCCAGCCAGTACTAGTCACAACTGGCACAGGGTCACAACCCCCACAAACAAAAACAGTGAAACAAACAATGCTGCAGGTAAAATGCCATGTATGCAAATAAGGTAGGTAAAAACACTGACTGATACAAAATGCACACACACCATATGACTTAATGGAAAGAATATCGACTTTTTGGTTTTGCAGGAAGCCTCGGCCCCCATGCCTCTCACAACCCCCAGGATTATTATAATCAACTCCAAGGGGGTTTGGACCTCAGGGATAAGGAGAAACTCAGAAGGAGGGAAACTTTGTTTGTGAGCCATAAAAAAAAATTAATACTATCAGGAGACAGGGAACCAGATCCTGGTCCCCAGGTCTCCACTGCTCCAGGTGCTTGTGTCTTAGCCACTCCACCATGGGAGCAGCTTGACCAGGCACAGTATCTGAGGCTTCTTCAGCCCTTCCTTCACTCTGCAGACAGTGACAGAGGTGATGGTAATTCACTCTCTATTATACCTGTCGCCTAAATGGTTTCACGCTTATACAGTGCGGTTCTTGCCTCTATTCTTGCAGCGGCATATTATTCTGGTACCATCACAACCATCCTGGTCAGGGCTCTAGAGTGGTGGAAAGAGGTTGACAATCTCATGGAAGGAATCTCATCCAGGAACTGTCCACAGCCTTCACTCTGACAATAGATGTCTGTACTAGGATGGGGAATATCTGGGAGATCAAACGACATCTGATGTGTGGTCCCCACAAGAGCAGCAAGAGCACGTAAATCTGCTGGAGCTCAGGGCAATTCTCCTGTCCCTACAGTACTTCTCAGACTTGGTCCAAAATCAGTCAGTTTTGTTCAGAACAGACAATACCTTGGCAATGTACTGCATAAACAAGATAGCTGGTGCCAGATCCACAAAACTCTGCAAAGAGGCAATGAGGATTTGGAATCTGGCATACTCCTTATGTACAGAAATCATTGCTGTATATCTGCCAGGAAAGGACAATGTTCTGGTAGACACACTAAGCAGGATAAGTCGGGGAGAAGGAGGTCACGTAATGACAGCTTGAGCAGACGTGCCTGCTGTAAGCGCCCAACCCCTTTGCCAACTTTTTCAATATTTTACCTATTTCTGACTCTACTATTTGGTGAATCTGTTTCTTGGATCTCCGATTCATCTTTTGGAGTAGCTCTTTCTTCATTGCAACAATGGACGCCAACATGAAATCCCTGCTTCTTCAGCATATGCTACCGCCGACTCAGGAGCAGAAGAAAACGAGCAAAAGGTCAAAACAACAGGCCACTGCAACTCATAATACTTCTTCCTCTGCAACTATTCTCATGGAAGATAAATTTATGGAAGAGATGTGCCCTCTTAAAAGCTCTATGCAATTGCTTACTGAGGAACTTCAATGAATGCACTATTCCTTTGATTCCTTGGCCCACTGGGTAGGTGACTCAGAAGCCCAGACATCATCCTTGGAGAACTGACGACAACAGGTGGTCGTGCTCAGGCAATGGGTGAAGAAAATGGAGGACGCCTGGAGGATTTGGCATTGGGCCTTTCCGAGGGGGCAGAGGGCCATCAAGCTATAACTTTTATTCAAAAATTCTTTGAGAAAATTGCTGGACTCTTTCCATATGCCCCAATTTATGTGGTAGAGAGGGTGCATGGCTCACTATGACTCATGCCCTCACCTGGATCTCCCCCCTTGCCCAGTCATTTGTAAACTCCTTAATTATCTAGACCAGCAACATATATTATCCAAAGTGCGGGATGTCAAGGAAGTCCTATCGGAAGGGCAATGCATATGTATAGTGCAAGATCTTCCTTTTTCTGTGCAGCAGCGGAAGGCCGTGTTCCATCCCCATGGTCAGTAAGCTTGTAGCGGCAAGTATTAAATTTAGGGTTCTGTACCCCTCTACCCTTTCTGTCTTACATGAGGGTAGCTGGCAGAGTTTTGACACACTAGATAAAGTGGTAACTGAGCTAAAGAAGCTTTATCCAGAGCTCTTTAAATGAGGACCTCAGTTTCTCCCAAGCTTCCTGTTTTGGTTTCAGCCCCTCTGTCTCTGTTGAAGTTTCTTTTCTGCCTTGGTTCTGCTGTACTTTGATTGCTTATTGCTTTTTTTTTGGGAGCTGCTCCTGTTACTTCGCTTTTGTGCCTCAGTTGGGTCTGTACTCTGTTACATGATCTTTCGGAGGTAAGAAATCTGCACCATTTGGCTTAGACCTGCAGCTTCAACATTCCAGTTGGATTAAACTATTCTGCCTTTGTAATGGTCTGCAGATGCATTTCTACTGCATTATCTTGATCTGAGGATCCATCATTTGATACCCAGTGCCTTTGGTTATTTCTGGATGGTGGAGGCACCTTTTGGGAACTGTCTATATTGTGGACTGGGCCATTCAGTGTCCTTACCCTTAGTTAATGGCAGTTTCCTTTGTTTTGTGGACATCTGCTGTACTAGGGTCCTGAGCTCTGGGACAGCCTGGACTTTGACGTTGTTTGTTTTTTGTTTTGGGAACTGTTAGCTGCATCTTCTAGTTCCCTTTATCCCAACTTCTTCACGGTAGCCTGGGCATATAAGGACATACAGTATGTACAGTATCTCAGTGTACTACTACATAAGGACAATTTGCCCAGTTATCGGCATGGACCTTCAGATTGTGCTGTCCACGTCATGTGATGTTATTTTTTTGGCGCTAGCTGCATTTTCCTTGTTACAGTTCTTGTTTGCTAGATGTCGTGTATGTTTTACTTGCTTCGAGTACTGTTCACATTTTTGCACACCGTGCGATTAGGTTTACTTACTGCATGTTATTTACAATGTTGGTTTTGGTGGGGGGCGGGGCAGACGGTCTTACCTCAGCATGGGCTGGGTGGTATTTGGAGGTCAGTCTTTAGGACTGGGGTATTGGAGTTGGTTGTTTTGTTTGTTTATTTCATATAGGGGAAGGTGGGGAGAGCTTGACTGTAATTTTCCCAATGGGCCCTCAGATACTGGCCCATACTAGAAAATTTCCTTTAATATGACTGGACTGTGTGCCGTGGGCTTCTCTTGTTTTTCTTTGAGTGGGCCATGATGATTTGTCTAGGGCCATGGGGTGGGTTCATTGCTCTCATCTTAGATGTCTTAGGAGCCAAATGTATTCAATTGTGGGGGAGGGAGGGAGTTTGGGGGGGAACTCTCCCAAAGCACCTTCGCTGGGGTTCTCTTATACATATGTTTTATTTTACTGCTGTCCTTTTGAATGTGTACTAGCTAAAAATTTGTTTCTGGAATATCAAAGGGGCTCAAAATAAGAAAAAGAGATACATACTTTTGTGTCACCTCCACAAACGTAATCCCCACATGGTTATGCTGCAGGAAACCTATTTGAAACAGAAGGACCTAGTGTGGTTTCGTAGGTGTTGGCTGGCTCAAGTTTATGGGGTGGGTGTTCATTCGAAGAGGGGAGGTGTGGCTATCATCTTGGCGAGGGGTACGTCCTTCCTACTCACCTGGGAATGCTGGGATCAGGAGGGTTGGTATATTTTATTGCAGGGTCATCTAGGTACTAGTGAAGTACTTTTGGGTTCCATTTATGGTCCTAATATTTCACTGACCTTATGTCCCGCCTTGCCACCTTCCCTCGGTTACTTGTAATTCTGGAAAGGGACTGGAATCTCACAGTGGAGTGGAAAAGGGTGCTTATTCATAGAGATGCTACATGTGGTGGTGTCTGATGTTTGAACACTGTATAATGTGCAACAGTTTTCCTTTCCTGGTGGAGAATATAATATAACAGAACAAGTAAAAAAAAATAAATGGGCAGACTAGATGGGCCAAGAGGTCCTTATCTGCCGTCAAAGTCTATGTTTCTATAAAGATGATTCGGATGGATCCGGCTCTACCAGGTGGGGTCTGTCTCTGGGTCAGAGGGAATTTGGGGAATTATTGGACCATAGGGGTCTGTTAGACTCGTGGAGGGTTTTACATCCTCAGGATCGGCAATACACTTTTTTTTTCTTCTGCACATGGGACCTCTTCTAGCATCGATTTCTTTTATTGAGCAATAGCTCTTGAGCAGCCTAGTACCCTCCACTCCAAGATACTCCTAAAGTTCTTTCTGATAATGCTCCCATTGAGTTAATTCAGATTTTAAATGAGGGAAGAGAGGACAGAATGTGGTGACTTAACTCCAGCTTTTAAAAGATCCAACCCTGGTTCAGCATTTAAGAGAATTTCTCCTTAATATATTAGAAATCAACAGAGGGTCCATGTCCAGACTTGATTGGTTGTGGGGGGTGCTCAAAACCACCATACAAGGGGCAGTGCATTAAGCTGGCCTCCGAGCATAGGAAACTCCTTACCCGTGAGGAAGACTGGCTTTTGTCTGACATCAGACGTCTGGAATGAGAACTATCTTTGGACTCACCATCCAAAAGTCTGGCACCAGCTTGATGCCCTCCATTTAAAATATGCTGGCCTGTTAGCAGAGAAGGCGGAGTTAGCAATTCTGCACACTAAATCTCACTATCTGGAAACTGATGAGCGGGCTGGTTGGCGCTGGCTTGAGGCTGAAGCAGTTGGATGGGCCAAGGGTGGTCCCACGCTTGAGACCTAGTCCTGGGAAGATATTCTAACCTGGCTTCAAGATATTGTTGAGGCATATGGTGATTTTTTCAGAACCTCTATGAGGCAATCCCTCATCCCCTTAAGATCAGATGTCGATTTTGACCTATATAGACAAGATTTCTCTCCGTGCCTCTCATTTTCCCAGCAAGAATTTTTAGCAGAGACAGTTAAGCTCTCTGAGGTTCAGGCCATAGTTCACTGGCTTCCCCTAGATAAAGTACCTGTCCCAGATGGCTTTTGTAATAATTTTTACACTTTTTTGGATGAAATATCACTCTTCTTCACCCAACTATTCAATTTTATCTTAACTGACAGATTGGAGGATTATTCCTTTAATCAAGCCTGGATAACTCTCCTCTGGAAGCTGGGCAAGTATGAACTAGTACTGGCTAGCTACCAGCCAATTTCTCTTCTGAACTCCGATATTAAGATTTTGGCCAAGGTCCTGGCGGGGCAGATTAAAATTGGTTTGGTATATGTTAATCTCACCTGTACAGGTTGGTCTCATGGCTGGTTGTCTATCTAGTGACCACCCAAGGAAGCTCCTGTACCTGATCTCTATGTCCATGAGAGAGCAGGACTGCTGTGGTCTTCATCTCCCTGGACACAAAGAAAGCATTTGATCATGTCTCACGGCCTATTTTGTTTGAGGTTTGGTGTAAATTTGGTATTCCCCCCAATTTCTGTTCATGGTTCCGAGTTCTATATACCAAACCTACAGCAAGAATCCATTGTAGTGGTCTTTCTTCTGCCTTTTTCCAGCTGGGATGAGGCATGAGACAGCTGCCCCTTTTTCCTCTTTTTGTTTAATTCATATTTTGAGCCCTTCTTTTATGATTACAAATCTCCCACTCTATTAAAGGTATATTAGTCGGCAGGGGTGGGTGGGATAGTGGTACAAAATTTCAACCTATGCAGATGATTTACTTCTGCACATTGAACACCCAGTCTTCTCCATTCCTGCAGCATTGGTCGAGATTGAGAAATTTTGTAAGATAGCTGGTTACAAGTTAAATCTGACAAGACTCAGGTTATGCCTCTCAACATATCTGCCTCTAGGCAGGACATCGTTGAGTTAGGCCTGTCCTGGAAGCCTAAGGCTCTTAAATGGTTGCCACCTCACCTCTCGGACCTGGTCTCCTTAAACTTTCCACCCCTTCTGCATACCATTAAAATTGACATGGCAAGATGGGCTTCCCTTCCCATGACTTTCCGGGGTCATTTTAATGCTCTTAAGATGAACATCCTACCTCAGCTACTTTATTCTTTGGGGATGCTAGGGGTTTTCCTTCTGAAAGCTTGGTTTACCACTTTGAAACGCCTCATGATTCATTTTCTTTGGAGAGTGTGCAGTCCATTGTACATATTCTAAACTTACCATTCCAAGAGAAAGAGTCGGCTTGCCTCTCCCTAGATTTTACCTCTATTATCTGGCATTGCATAATGCTAAATTCCTGCAGTGGGGTACTGCTCGGGGTGGTTTGGATGACAAGGATTACACTCCTCTCTGGTTATGAATTGAGACCCGTTTATGCAAGAAGGCAGGTATTAATATGGCTAGCCTTCTGTACGCTAAATTTTCTAGTTAACAATGACCTGAGATGCCCCCAGTTTGTGGTCCCTTAAAGCTGGAATTCAATTGGAACAATATCTTTGCATGGATTGGTCCTGGTCCCTGTCCCAACCTGTAATGGCAAACCCAAACATTCGGATCGATGGTCATCAGATTCCTGTTTCCTTTGTCCCAGATTAAGTATCATGTCCGTCTCCTCTTTAGTGGAACAAAGTAAAATTTACCTCGTGGCAATTACAAGACCTTTTCTATTCCTTTTTCATACTTTTAAGTATTTGCAACTGGTTAATGCTCTGACTTCAGTTTTTGGTCATGCTCCATGGCCTTCAACCGATAGTGACTTTATATCTCCGCTTACTTCCTTGGCTGTCCAACCCCATCCAGTAGCTGGTTTATATGCTTATTTACAAACAGTAGAACCTACCTCTTTAACTGGTCTTTGGTTCTACCGGCAACAGGTTTTTGAGTTGCAACATGATTCTGGACACTGGCAATCTATCTGGCAGAATCTTTATAAGTTTATGAAAAGGGACCATTATAGATGGACCCAATTTCGCAGGTTGCTTGATCTATATTATACCCCTTTTAAATTGTTTAAGATGGGCGGTCGGCTACCCTGCTCTGCTCCCATTGTGGACTTGCAACAGGGCACTTATACCATATGTTGTGGGATTTCCCCATGGTAGTTCTCTTCTGGTCCAAAATTAAGGCCTCGCTTGATCCACTTTTGGGCCTGGAGGATGCCTTCACTCCTGAAATCTGTTTGGTGAGGGATTATCCACCCTTCTTGTTTGGTCATTGCAAAGCCCATATCATGTTGATTTCAGTAGTGCAAAGGTTAGCATCCTCCACCATTGGCATGATGATTCTTGCCCACCATGTTGTGAATGATATAATGAGATCATGCATGCTCTTTTGGTAGAAAAACAGATTGCCAGATTACATCATCAGCTTGACCTCTTTCACAAAAGAAGGGAGCCATTGTATACTCTCTTATCTGTTTGGACAGTACAAGAGTAAGTCCAATCAGGCATGGGGCTACCCCTTAAATACTTGGATTGGGCCCTATATACTTTTGTTAGTATCGGGTTGTGTCATGGAGCTCCGGGAGGGTGGGGATGGGAGGACGAGGGGAGGTGATTTTGCGTGATGAACATGTTTTATATGATTTCGCTGCATCCCAATTTTAGGATGGGGAGGGAATTCTTGATGGGGATGTTTTATGTTTTTTTGCTGTATTTCCATTATTCCTGTATTGTATATTGTTGGGTTTGGATTGAAAATTCAATAAACTTTAAATTGATAAAAAGGATAAGACAAGGAAACCACTAGTGTTCCATAGACTATGAGGTGGTTCTAATCTTATTCCGAGATGGGGTACACCAGAGGTAGACTTGTTCACCTCACAAGAGAATCACAAGTTACCACTGTTCTGCTGCTGGCCACCCCAGAGGGAGACTCCACCACAGGATGCACTGACCTTCACTTGGGAAGGAAACTTCCTTTATTCATTCCCTGTGATTTACAGAGTGTTTTGGAAATCGAGGAAGGAGTTTGCAACAATGCTTCTGGTGGCACCAGATTAGGCAGACAGCCATGCATTTCTCTCCTACTGTCCCTATCAAATAAGAACCCCATCTATCTTCCCGAGGCATTACTTGAGTATGCCTTATGGCAGGGTGAAATTCCTAAACCTCAGAACACTAAGGCTGAGGGCTTGATTCTTGAAGACAATGAATAGTCAAGCATAAACCTTTCAAGCAGGGTATTAAATATCTTGAAAGTGTCAAGAAAGCAATTCACAAGAAAACCATATTCCTCAAAATAAAAAGGTTTTCTATCTGGTGCTCAAGTAAGGGTGCATCTTCCCTTGAAGCTGATTTTCCTTTGGTTCTGGATTACTTGAGACATCTCCACATAAGAGGACTGAGGATTTAATCACTGAAGGTCCACTTCAGAGTAGTATCAGCTTTTCTATCTACACAAAAGCCAAAATATTTAGCTTCATACCCTGTGTTCAAGAGATTCTTCAAATACCTCCTTCACCTACAGGACCAAGTTAAGGAACCTATATCTCCGTGGATTTGAATATCTGCTTAGTGCAGCTGGAACAGGCCCCTTTTGAGCCAATGGCCTCTGTGGATCTAAAATTTGTAACATGAAAAACTCTCGTCCTCATTGCCATGATCTCTGCTAAATAAGTCAATGAGCTCCAAACCCTGTGCACAGAACCTAACTACATTATTATGCACAGGGACAAAGTTGTCCTTGAGAAAAATAAAATTCCTTGCAAAAGCAGTGTCAGAATTTCACCTTAGTCAGTCACTGTACCTATGCTATTCCCATCACATTTTAGCCCCCAAAAAAGGATTCCACCAAGTCACTTGGACGGCTTGGTTGTCAAAATCCCTGACACTGATGAGCGAAACTTTGACTGTCAAAGTTTCACCGGTCAGAAAATCACTGCCCCCTGCACCTCCTGATTTTTTAATAACCAGCTCTGAGGCGGAGCTGATTTGAATGGGGGTGAAACACCAGCGAAAATGGATCCAGTGTACAGTGGGACCATTATAGCGACAATCTCAAATTTGTCACTATAATGGTCTTCGCTGTAATTGTTTGCTGTTTCGCCAGTATATGAAAAAAAGTGCACAGATTGGATGTTAAGAGATCCCTTAGCTACTGTCTTGACAGAACAAGGGAGATAAGCTCAAACAACAGCCAGCTGTTTGTCAACTATGGGGCAAGTACAAATCTGCTGCAGAAAAGGCAGTTTCAAAGTGGTTGGTCTCTTGCATAAAATTCTGCTATGAAAAAGCAAGTAAGCAACCCCCCACCCCCAGCCTTAGAGCATTCCACAAGGTCTACTACAACTTCAGTATCAGTCTTGAGAGGCATTCCTTTGCCAGACATCTGAAAAGCAGCTACTGAAGCTAGAAAAGTGTATACATTTTCACAAAGCACTACTCTCTGGATATACTCTCCAAAAGAGATTAAAGGTTTGGGATAGCAGTCTTACAGAATCTTTTTTTTTCCAAATAAGTTCCAGACTTCCCATCCTCCCGAAGTACTGCTACTAAATCTGCGGTTTTTGTATGGCACCACTATTAGATTCATGTTGTTATAAGAAAAATTACCATAGTAATGATGTCTCTTCTAATGGATCTGATAGTGAGCCAGTACAATCTCATCCCTACCTCCCCTTCTAGAACCTACCCAGAAAAAGGTTCATAAACTGAATTTGGTTTTAAGTACTCTTTTTCTGTCAGATCATTCAAGTGTTTTAACACAGTTCATATTTTAAGTAGATATCGTGTCATAATTTTTAGTATGGTTATGTAAAAGCTTTTTAAAAGCAGCAGTACTAGACAAAAAAACTGGATCTTTTGCAAAGGTTTATTTCCTGTGCTCTGTTGAGCACTTACCTGGTAATCTTTCTTGTTTTTGCTGTACTATCACCTGGTAATTTGCTCAATTTTTCTTTGTTTTTGTTTACGTTTCTCCCACCCACCATATTGAATTGGAACCCTCTGCTGCCAACCGCACATGCGCAAGACTCATAGCACTACACGAGGACAGTGGGAACATGCAGCACACGGTCCCACAGAAGTACACAAAAGACGTGATGCGATGTGAGGGGAGAGTTCAGCTGCAAATTAGGCACCAGCCATACTTACTGTGGATCCACAACAATGGAAATAAATTTTAAATATCTTAAAAACTAAAGATCAACAGAAAAAAATATTTACAGATACGGAAACCTGAACTATGGCTGCATGCTTCCAGCAAGAAAACATAATTTTGATAATGACTTCCTGATTATCTAGTACTGCTGCTTTAAGTCTGTTTATTTTTTTGCTAATGAGCTTGTTATAGGCATGGTAGTTTTAGTTGGTTAGTACTGGTACCTTCTGCTCTTCTGCACAAATATGATGTTAGAACACTAGAGGGAGTATCAGCACACAACAACATTTGAATAGAGTTCTGACTCCACAGTACCATTCTAAAACCCCTAAGCAACATCTCAGCATGGAGATGATGCAGTTTTATACAGGTTTACTACTAGACTCATAAGAAGAAATATCATTACTACAGTGAATAATTATTTCTTCCTGCACCAGACAGAGCCCACAGTATGCCAGATAAGAGATACAATATGGTGATTCGGATCGCTAATTGGCTAAATTCACATACATGATTTATACTAAACAGAACTGAGTCAAACATGATTCTTGGCTGCAGTATTGAAATAAACAGAGGAGGCATAATCAACAATGGAAGCAACTGACCCACTGCTATCACTAGAGGAGTATCAGATGTAATCAATAGCTTTATTCTGTAGGAAATACCCAGTTTCTGATTAAGATTTTTCCAAACATACAGTAAGAAATGTGCTCTGAGAAGATCAAGAAAGAATACAAGAACACCCATGTACTCAAATTGAGAAACGTGTTGCAGAGAAGTACCACCAGTTTAAAAAACTTCAAAGATTAAAGCTGGATCATCCTAATTTACATAAATTAGGTTTTGATCTACATATCCCCATTTTGTACTTGTTATATTAATTACAATTGATTATCAAAAGCCTGTTATACACAGGGCAAAAATCCACATTCACTGTAAGAAAAATGTCCATTAAACATTTCAACAAAACTAAAAGCTCACTGTGCTGGCATGAAAGGGGTAAATGGGGTCTGGAATTAATACATGCAGACAACAGCAAAGAGGCTACAGGAAAGCACTGGGGGACTCCCTTGAAACTAATTAAGTATCAGACTGAGAATTGCCACAACACTTTTGTTGAGATAACCCCAAATAAGTAATTTTGAAACCAAAATGCTGGATTATCAAACACTCAGTTGAAGTACTTTAGGCAAAAGAATGTTATGATCAACCATGTCAACTGACCTGGTTAAGTCCACAAACACAGCCCCATATAAGCTTCCCTCATCCATGCAGCAGGTATAATGACATGGTCTGTGAACCTGACAAAGACAGCGCTGATGCCATGATGCTTCCTAAACCTGTGGTGTTGGCAGCAATCAAGTATACTTAGAGCTACTATGTTATCGTTAAGGTGGATAAATAATAATTTATCTAGTAACTTCCTTGGAGGTAACAATATAGTAATGGGACAAAAATTATCAATAAGAGAAAGTCCCACATTAAAAAAACAAAACAAAAGCCACTCTAACTAATTTCTGCATGGAAGGAAAGGATGAAGTAACTAAAGAAAGATTAAATTCTTTTGTAAGGGTCCCTGAGCCTCTGACATTACACAGAAACATAGAAATTAAATACAAAATGAGGGGGGAGACACTGACAGACACAAAACAGGAAAGGGATCAGAGGGGGTGATCATTACAGAGGACCTAAAGGCTGCACAACAGTGTGACAAGGAAGTGGGGAAGGCTAACCAGATGTTAGGATGCATTGGCAGGGGCATCGCCGGCAGAAGGCGGGAGGTAATAATACCCCTGTACAGATCACCGGTGAAACCACACCTAGAATACTGTGTCCAGTTCTGGATGCCTTATCTTCAAAAGGACATGACCAGGGTGGAGGTGGTTCAAAGAAGAGCAACCAAAATGCTACAGGGAATACATCAGAAGACCTGTGAAGAAAGGCTTAGGGAATTAAACATATACTCCCTGGAGGATAGAAGATGGAGGGGGGATATTACATAAATGTACAAATACCTCACAGGCAAAAATAAGGTACAGGAAGGCAACCTTTTTCAAATGAAAAGATGCTCAAGAATGAGAGGTCACGCTATGAAACTGGAGGAGGGAGGTTCAGAGGAAATGTGAGGACACACTTCTTCTCTGAAAGAGTGGTACATGAGTGGAACAGTCTGCTGGTAGAGGTGGAGGGATCAGAAACAGTTGTAGGATTCAAGAAGGCATGGGATAGGTACAGGGAGATCTTGGAAGTAAAAAGGGGGGGGCATAGGAACTGGAGGCAGAGTAGGGTCACGACAGGACAAAAGAGATAATATGGCAGACTGGGTGGGCCATGAGGCCCTTATCTGCTGATACCTTCTATGTTTCTAAATTGTCAACAGAAAAGGTCCCTTTAGCCCAAGTCTGCTCATCTGTGTTGATTGTGAAGACTGTAACAGCCTTTCACGCCTCCTTTCCTCCCTCCCTTTATCCCTTGGGCGCTTAACAGCCCCATGTGTCTGTCCTATCCATGTTTGAGCTCTTCATTGATTTGGCACGGACTACCCTCTTAGTAGACTATTCCATCCTCTTCATCAATCTCTGTGAAGAAATGCTTTCCAATGTCACTCTTAAATCTCCCTCCCTCTGCTCAGCTCCGTTGAGTTTCCTCTGGTGTCTGTGTTCCCACTTAGTATGAAAACACTGTTACCTACTTCACTAAACCTATTGAGGTATTTATGTCTCAGTCATGTGCCCCTTCTCTCAATCCTTGCTTCCATTGTGTACTTGTTGAGATCCTCCAACCTCTCCATGTAAGTCCTTTCCTGCTGACCTTGGATATCTCTGGTTACCCTTCTTTATACTGCCTCCACCCTGCCCCTGTATATCTTAAGTGTGGATTCCAGAGCTGCACACAGTAGTCCAGGTGAAGAGTCAGGTATTAGCTGCTGCCAAGTTTAAAGGAACTCTATTGGCTGAACAAAAACTTAGCGTAGCATCCAATCAGAAAAGTATATGCTAATTAAAAGGTCTATAAAAAGATCCTGCCAACTACTAGAGACCTATAAATACACTCTACTAATGCAAGACAGGCATGCTATATCTCTTTTGTGTTTAGCTAACTTTGGTAATCTTCTTAAAGGCACACTCCACATTTCTTCTCTAAAGTTACACAAGGTGTTCTTATAGGAGTACCACACTATTGATGGGTTTATTGATTTTTAAATCTCTGCTGATTTAATTAAGCCGCTTCTGATTTATGCAGCAGCTTTTAACAAAAAAACAAATCTTTTGATGAATTCCACTTAATATTTTACACCCTGGCTTGACAAACTGAAATGGACAAATGTTAAAGGGAAACGTCCCCCTACAAGCGGGCCCCACCTCAGTGTGAAGCAGGGCCCAATTAGCACTTTAACAAACAGTTATAATTTAGACCTTACTGTGCCATCTGCAATTTGAAAAATGTATCTGGTTAATCCTGCTCCCTCCCCGCCAGCATTTTACAATGGAGAATACTTGCCGGTGCACCCTCAACCACCTGCAGCTGTTCACAGAGTAATGTGTCGTGTGGGGAGCAGCCAGGACGCATCCATAGGGATACTGTACTGTCGGAGCTTTTAATAGCTCTGGTTTGGAACCTATGGGTCTCTGTGCTATACCGAGCCGAGGTATAGACTGGCAGTCACCCCCGGCCCCCACCATCCCATCTCTTTTCTCCTGAACTTGATAAAATTGCCTTAATCTAAGATCTACTTTACATTCTAATCCTTTCTGTAATTTTGCTACCCCCTTCCCTTATGTCCTTGCTTAAATACTTTCTTCCACTTTGGTTTTCTCTACAGATCTATTCTTTTTTTTCCTTAAACTCTGAATTAATGAATTGTAATGGATTCAGATAAAGAAAATTAAGATATGTATGTTTTCTGAACTTTGCTGAAAATGCCATTTTGATTTCCCAATATGTGAAATTATGCACTTGTGTTTGCTAATGCTGTAATGTTTTTTTCTTTGTATTTATTGCATTTAAAATACAATAACAAGTTACATCCCAATGTCAGACATCTCAGTACAAATTAGGAACCATCAAATGGAAAAGATCTAAGTAGCCTAGACAGTCAAGGTCAGGAATACGAGGGAAAAAGGAATGGCTATAAAGTATTTTTTAATGAATAGCTGCACCTTACAGAAATTGGGTGATCAGTCCATACAAAAAGGTTAGTCCAATGACAGCAGTTCCTCAATATCAGACATTGATATGACCCTTTCCCAAAGATGTAGAAATCCAAACATTGGTAGTGTTCAACACAGGCCACTCAATAACCAAGGAGCACCTTGCAGAAACAACAATTTGCTTCAACACTACAACCCAGAAGAAATAAAGCAGTGTATATAGATATGTAAATACTGCCCAATTTAGAAGTAGCCCTCTCTCAGAACAATAAGCATGCACTACAGAACTGATTAATTAGAGGCTAAATAATGTCTCTACAGGACAAACCATGGTCAGTCCAGCACCTCTCATGTTGCCACCTCAGACTTATCCAAACTCTGGTCCTCTTGCCTGGTCCCATGGGCTGCCTCGAACTCCCGCTGGATGTGCTCAACTTGTTTTCTGGCTTTTGCCGGGGCTGTAATCAGGAAAGTGTGGACCCCTATAAAAAATCCAGAAATGGACCAGCATCAAAAGTGAATGAACCACCACAAGACTTCTCTGTTTAGCTTGCTCCCCATCAAACTGTTTACAGCAAGCCTGGGTAGCATAAGACAAGTCCAAGAATAAATGCACCATATGCCTGTCACAGTTTAATAGTTCAGTACTGCAAGCTCCTTGCAACAGCTGATCTCTGGTAGCTACACCATCTGTGATGCAGAGCACAGTCTGGGGAAGATCCCGTTGAGCTTCTGCGGATCGTGGGGATATGCGGTAAGCTCGCAAAAAGTGTGCCACACAGTCCTGACCTAGTTGTAGGGCCCCAGGGAACCAGTCCTTCAAGAAAGTAACAAGATCAGGATCATCTTTCCCCTCAGTTAGTCCCACAATTCTGATGTTGGAGGCACATTGAGCATTTTCCAGTGCCTCCAATGTGTACCAGAGCTAGGAGTTCTCCTGAGTCAGTTTTGTGGTTGCCGAAAGGGGTTGAGTAGCTTGAGCCTCCACCGTAGCTGCTGTTTTAGTCACCAACTCTATTTTAATCTCCTGTCCCCCAATCCTCTGCAGTATGGTCTCAACCTTAATGTCAATGGCCTGCATCAACAATTGTAAGGCCTTCCATGGGGGCTGTGCTCCATTAGTGGTGGCTGAGGATGTAGAGGCCTGTTGTTCTGTCGATGAAGGCGGTTTTGTACCACCTGGTCCTCCCTTTTTGTTTTGCCCCATCACCTCAAAATACACTAAACTGCTCCCCATAAGATGCTCTTCCAAGTACTACTAAGGCTGGGCTGAATCCTTGACTTGTATTTTTAAACTGCAATATGCTGTTGGTTTTCTTCTTTCTTTTTATAATTGTGAATGCTGGCTTGGATACTAGTATTTTGCTTAAAGGTATCTCAAACCCAAAATGCAATCAGCTGTGTATAATTGGCTTATGTATCATGTGACACATGACATCATGTGCTCTGGGACTATTTGAGCCTGATTTTCACAAACCAGAAACTACCCCCTTAGGAAGATCTGTTGACTGAAGTGCAGGGGTTCCTGCTTTAGTTCACTGCAGTATCTGGCATTAATTGGCAAAATAAATTGTGGAAGCTTTTTTTACTTGCAAACTTTGCATGTGCCATCTGTTCTTGTTTGGTGAGTGTGACCATCCTACCTTAATTAATATGAACTACAGTGGGCTGTGGTTATTACAGTATAATTAGATTTTTACACATTTTCTTAAAACGATCTACATAAAGGGAATTGTCTTTCATATGCCCCTACTTTAACAAATATGATGAGTTTCACAATGGCTGAGAACTTATGTATTTACAAAATAGTGTCCTGGAACATTAAAGGATGCCATAGTACTATGAAGCACACTAAGGTCCTGTCATATCTAAAATCCTTGACAACTGACTTTACATTTCTTCAAGAAACACTTTAACCAAAGAGATGTCTTTTTTTTTATGCGCCTCCCCTCCTCCCTGGCTGCCCACTCCTTCAGGTCCACCAGGCCCTTCCCGACTGCCTACCCATCCCCAACGCCAGCCACTTAGCTCATATTGTGACTCCCCCAGGTAACCCAGTGTATCCTTTCACTGGACGGGTCCCCTCCTAAGGGAAGGCACGGTTGGGCCAGCCAGCACACTCTATACCTGGCCCAGGGTGTTGCTGAGGAGTGCCGGTCATGGGTTCAGCGGCATCGGAGGGCTGGAGACCATCATCTGGCCAGCCAGGGAGCATTTTCTCTGTTTTTTCTTGGGGGAGTGACGTCCTGACATCAAGGCTGATGCCAACATCTGCCACTCCCCTTGTGCACTGAGCCCGATGTTCTGCTGTGTCCCCAGCCTCTGCCAGGGGTCAGCAGGTGCCAGTGCACATCCCCACCCTCCCCGGAGAAGGAGAGCTGTCCCCAGATGCTTCATCCTTCTCTGCCAGCCCTCCAGCAACCCAAGTCCATTCCCGAACCTGGGTCACCGCATCGCAGACGGAAATCCAACCACTGCGCCGACAGGCTGCCTAAAGATGTCGTTAATCTGAAAAAGCATGGGTAGGTAATGTTTTTATACAGTAGATCTCTCTCTCAAAAAGTAGAGGGCATCTGCATCCTAACCCACAAAATGATTCCTTTAGCTGTTGAATCAGTCATATCAGATCCGGAGGGGAAATTTGTGATGACTAAAGGTTCAACTGATGGACACAAAACACAGCTAGTTAATGTTTATGCTCCTAATAATGATTGCCCAGCCTTTTTTGTTTTGCAAAATTAGCTGATCAGATAATAGCTTCAGTAGTCTCAGACATCATAATGGCCAGCAAGATGAATACTGTGACTGACAATTTCTTAGACAGATCCAATGGGCTTGTTGCCAGACCCTGCAAATCCTCCCTGACCCTAAAAAATCCTATGCTCCGAATTTGGTCAAAATGATTCATGGAGAGTTTTAAACCCAAAAGGGAGTGATTATACTTTTATGTCTAATGTTATGTATCAGTACAGTAGACTAGACTATATCATTGTCTCAAACTCCATACTACACAGCCTGTCAACAGCAAATATTGGGAATACTGTAATCTCAGCTCATGCCCCGGTTTCAGGATGTTTGGTACTAGGTAATACTGTTAAGGGAGACATGATGTGGAGATCCAATTCCTCACTATTTAAGGATAATGAATTTGTGAAATGGTTAGAGGCAGAAATTAACCTGTTTTTGAACTTCATGATAATGGGGAAGTCAGTGATAATGTATTATGGGATGACTTAAAGGTATACATGAGGGGCTGAATGATTTCTTTTTTCCAGCTATAGAAAGAAATCTAAATTGAAAAAGATAGCTGATATGGAACAACTATAGAAACAAAAAGAACGTTTTTAAAAGACCAAATGTAATGATTTGTCCCTTAAACAAGAAATAGTGGGTCTAAAATACTCTGTTAATTGTGCATACCAGCAGAAAGACGAATTTGCCATATTTAGGCTTAAACAAAACTATTGGGAGTCAGGTGAAAGCCAAAGAAATGTCAGAAGCCACTAACATTGTGGTTATTAGGGATAAAAAAGTTCAAGTTCCAGTTTATTGCAGGGAAATACTCCATTGAGCAGGCTCATTGACAAGGAGGTCCCAGTACATAAAAGGGACAAGTTACACAATTTACACAAGTTACACAAGCATAGATGACATTGACAACAGGACACATTGGCATATCTATGAAAAAAGAAAGAAAAAAGAAATATATACAACAATGCAGTGCCTGAGGACTTGTGTACAATAGATATAGTGCAAGGAAGCAGAGAGGTAAATTCTTCTTCTTCAGATATAGATCACATTGACAACATAGAACAATATTAGCATATCTAAAAAAAAGAAATCTCTCTCTCTCTCTCTCTCTCTTATATATGTATATATATATATATGTATATATCACTATGCAGTGCCTGAGGAGTTGCGTACGTTGAATATAGTGCAAGGAAGCAGAGAGGAAAGTCTTCTTCAAGGGAGACTTGTGCACAATAAATATAGTGCGAAGAAGCAGAGAGGTGAATTATTCTTCAAGGGAGCGAGAGGATCGGCAGGAATGAGGGGATAAGGGGAAACGAGGCCTCGGGTGGCCTGGTTTGAGGGGTAGAGGAGGGGAAAGAAAGACAGGGGCCTGGGGGGACCAAGGAGGGCGGGAAGGAGAGAAAAAGGGGTGACGGATATCCCCCTTAATGGTAGAGCTGGTAGCAGAGATCCTAATTCCTGGGCCAGGGACAGGCTACTGGGAAGAGTTCCCCTCTGCTATCTAAGCATGACATCTCCTCTCGGGTTGAGGAATTCTGTAAAGTTTCAAAATGGCTTTTAATAAAACTTCCTTCTCACAATTTATGGTTGAACAATAAAATCCCTGCACTAGATAATAGTGGAAAATTAGCATTAGACAAACAATTTACTAAAGAAGAAATCCTTAAAGTAATTCATATCTTATGACTGGGAAGGCATCTGGTCTGGATGGGTTTTCCTCTGAATTTTATAAAGCACTTATGTCCACTCTGGCACCCGAGTTACTAAGAGTATTTTCTGAGGCTCACAAGGCTAAATCTCCTCCCCCCTTATTAAAGGAAGCTGTTATTTCAATGCTTTCCAAGGAAGACAAGGACCCATCATACTGTGATAGCTATTGCTCAATATGATTAATAAATGTTGACTGCAAAACTCTGGCAAAGGTATTGGCTAACAGGTTGGAAGGTATTGTTACCAAACATATACACCCAAATCTGGTGGGCTTTATTAAATGCAGGCACAGTTCTGATAATCTCAGAAATGCCCTGCACATAATTCATGCTGCTCAGCAAAATAAGGCTAGAGGGAGCTTGTTATCGCTTGATTCCTGTAAGGTGTTTGATAGTCCTGAGTGAAAATACTTACACTTTATTCTGGGTAAATTTAACATTGGTTCTTATTTTAGCAGATGGATACAGACATTATACTGTGGAGCTTTGGTGAAAGTAAAAATTAGTGGATCTCTATTTAACGGTTCTATGTCATAATGGCAATCACGGAATAGAGATCATTGTTTGCAAGTGTACAGCACGAAATGGATTATGGCGATGTACACTGAAAGAAGCGTACTAGAAACCGGTGACTGTTTTTCTATGTTAAGGAGGGGGGCTGTACCTCACACACCCTTACTTAAGGATTCTCAACTCCGGGGGGGGGTGCATGTTGGGGGGGTGTAAAACTTTAAAAAAAAAATTGAAAACCCCAACCCGACAGAAAAAATGATCGTGCCCAGAACCGAACCCGGCACCCTCCCAACCCCAGCTTGCCACCTACCCACCATGCCACACAGCCAGCTCAGCAGCTGACCACCACATTATGCCTCACATACCATCCCTCCCCCTCTGCCCCGTCACGACATGGTCCCTCCTCCCCCCTGTGCACGTGTATAAATAGCGACATCCTGTTGCTGTACTCGCCTGCCCCTGTATCTGGTTACTACCCTGCCAGGTAGCCCAGAATACCGTGCCATGATTGAGTCGTCCTTTTGAAAGCACTCAATCGCAGTCACCTTGTTCACTAGAGACCCTATCTAACCCCTTTTTATTGCACAGCGGTAGAAGACAGGGATATTCTCTCTCCCCATCATCCCAGCAGCAGCATCAACTAGGAGCAGATTTATCCTGGACTCCCTTCAGGGTGCCTTCTTCAAGCAACTGGTCATGGACCCAACTCGGCAGAAGGCAATACTGGACCTAGTGCTCACAAACAGGGACAGTGTGATGGGGAGTAACAGTGGGGGAGCACCTGGGGAACAGTGACCACCAGTCATTGTGGTTTGAAATCACAGAAGGAGCAGAACCAAACCACACAAAAACACGTATCCTGGATTTTAGGGGGGCAGACTTTGGGAAAATGGGGAGATGCTTGAAAGAGGCATTAAGGGGAATGAGGCAGGAATCAGGGGTTGAGGAACAGTGGTTAGTATTTAAAATGGGGATTACAAGAGCAACAGAATTGAATTATGCATTAAGCAGGTTAGCAAGGGGAAAAGGAAGAGGAGGCCATTATGGTTTTTCAAGGAAGTAGCGGAGAAAGTGAAAGCCAAAAAGATTGCATTTAGGCAATACAAAAAGATACAGGCAGAAGGGGATAGGGAGAAGTACCAGGAGAAGCAAAGGGAGGTAGGGAGGTCAGTAAGGGAAGCCAATGCTCAGACAGAAGAGCAACATTGCAAAATCAGTGGTAGAGGGAGCAAACCTTTAAAGGTACATAAGTGAAAAAGAAAGGCAAAGGGAGGGATAGTGAGACTGAAGGGGAGGATGGGGTTGCGTGGAGGATGACAACAGTAAAGCTGACATATTGAACGGGTACTTCTGCTCAGTCTTTACTGAGGAAGAGGAGGGCAATGGGTCTGAAGGGAGTACAAGGGGTTGGAATAGTGTAGAAATGGACACAAGTCCCTTTACACAAGAAAGGGTCCTGAAGGAACTGGAAGTAATAAGAGTTGATAAAGCAATGGGGCCAGATGGGGTGCACCCCAGGGTCCTTAAAGAACTAAGAGAGGTGGTGGCTGAACCTCTTCCAATCCTATTTAGCCAATCACTGGAAACAGGGGAGGTACCCAAAGACTGGAGGACAGCAGATGTAGTCCCCTTATACAAAAGTGGGAACAAAGAAGAGGCGGGGAACTACAGACCAGTCAGCCTCACCTCGGTAGTGGGGAAGATCATGGAAGCACTACTGAAGGAGCGACTGGTGGAACATCTGGTTGTCAATGGACTACAGGACCCAAGGCAGCATGGTTTCACCGGAGGAGGTCATGTCAGATCAACCTCGTTGAATATTTTTGACTGGGTGACTAGGGAGGTGGATCAGGGGAAGGCAGTGGACATGGCTTTTCAGGACTTCAGCAAGGCCTTTGACACGGTGCCACATAGAAGACTATTACACAAACCGGGGAATATGGGTGTGGGCAGGACAGTAGTGTGGTGGGTAGGTAACTGGCTGAGCGGCAGGACACAGAGGGTGGTGGTAAATGGCTGTTACTCCACAGAAGGAAGAGTGACCAGTGGGGTACCACAGGGAACAGTGCTGGGACCAGTCCTATTCAACATCTTCTTCAGTGACATTGCGCAGGACCTAGAAGGCAGAATGTCCCTGTTTGCTGATGACACAAAGCTCCATAACAGGGTAGACACACCAGAGGCTGTAGTCAGAATGAGAAGGGACCTGCAGATACTTGAAGAAAGGTCAGGGGTTTGGCAGTTGAAACTCAATGCAAAGAAGTGCAAGATAATGCATATGGGGCACAAAAACCCTGGCACAATATATCAGTTGGGGTGAGGATATAGCATGCACCAAGCAGGAAAGGGATCATGGGGTTATCATCTCTGATGACCTCAAGGTAGGAAAACAGTGTGACAAGGCAGCATGTAAAGCAAATAGGATGCTGGGATGCATAGGCAGGGGCATCGCCAGCAGGAAAAGGGAGGTCATAATTCCACTATACAAGACACTAGTGAGGCCCCACCTGAAGTACAGTGTTCAGTTCTGGAGACCTTACTTATGTAAGGACATAGACAGGCTAGAGAAAGTTCAGAGGAGGGCAACAAAGATGGTACATGGATTGCATCACAAGTCCTATGAGGACAGGTTGAAGGAACTGAATATGTATTCCCTGGAGGAGAGGAGGGAAAGAAGGGATATGATAGAGACATACACGTATCTTACAGGGAGGTACAGGGTGCAGGAATACACTATTTTTTAGTGAAAAAGATGTTCCAGCACTAGAGGACATGGGATGAAGTTGGAGGGATGACGATTCAGAGGAAATGTGAGGAAGAATTTCTTCACAGAACGGGTGGTGGACAAGTGGAACACCCTGCCAGAGGAAGTAGTGGGGGCTGAAACAGTCACGGGATTTAAGAATGCATGGGATAGACATAAAGGAATCCTGGAGGTCAGGGTTAAGGGGCAACAGACTTCTAGGAAAACATAATGTGAACTTACAAGCTCAAATGGGCAGACTGGGTGGGCCGTAGGCCCTTAATTGCTGACACTGTCTATGTATCTATGTATGTATCTATGTATCATCCTTCATTTTGGCTTTGGACCCCTGCTAATTAAGATTAGGGCCTCTCAGGACATAGGTCATACACTTTGGGTCCCATTTTAAACTTATGGTTACATCAATGACATTTTACTCTACCTGGATAAGCCCTCACACTCCTTAACTTTTTACTCATTATTATTGATAGATTGTTTGATTTCTGGATACAAAATTAATTGGTTCAAAACAGAAGTCCTATCACTGTCAACTTATCTGGACACTAAACCACTGGGGGGATATAGGGATTAAAATATAGAAAGAAAGTCTTAAATATATAGGCATCCTATTGGTCAAAGGCCTAAAGCAAATTCCATATAAAAACTTTAATGGTACAGTTAATAAAACAGAAATTGATTTCCAGAGGTGGAATTCTTTATATGTTTCCTTATGGGGTAAGATTCAGACTCCAAATATGATTATTGCACCAAAAAATGTATTTCCTCTTACATCATATCCCATTAGAAATCACTGAATACATTTTACTCACATTTACAAGAAAATAAATGAGTTTTTTGTTGGATAAGAAACCAGCTAGGTTTTCACTAGCTAGATTACAAACACCTAGAATTAAAGAGAGATTTTCACTCACTGACTTCTGCACTCAGCATTTAGCCTTTGCTAAATTACAGACCATTAGAGGGTTGTACTATAGGTAACATCTACCAGCCTACCCAGATATTTAATACCCCACCCAGTATTGGGTAATCTTGTGAGGATGTGGTAAACAATTATTAAGATCATGGACTGAAATCCTAGTTGGTCATCCCTTTGCCCTGTGTGGGAAAATAAATTGACTCAAATTGATGGCAAAAATTTGAAGCAGGATATTTGGAGGCAAAAATGAATTTATACAACAGGGGATTTGTTAGATCCCATGCTAAATACAGTGGTATCATTCACGGATTTAGCAAAGTGATATTCTCTTCCCAGAACAGAATTTCGTAACTACTTACATTTGAGAGACATACTCAGAAACCTACTAGGACAGAGTCTCTCATTTTCTGATAAGAATGTCTTGGATAAGGTCTTCCTAAGTACATACCCCCGTAAGATAATTTACAAATTATTAATGGCGGGCGGGCTGGGGGGAAATGATAAAGAACTAAAGGAAAAATGGGAACATGAACTAAGTTTGACTGTATCTGAAAAGAAAATGGCATGATAATCTGAAAAAAAAATGGTATGATAGCTAGAATGTAACACTCATTTCCCACAAAGAATCCAAAGGTAGATTGGTTCAGTATAAAATTGTTCAAATATGAAATTATACCACAGATAGGCTCTTCAGTCTTGGTTTGTCACAAGACAATTCATGTTGGAAATGTAAAACTGAAAGAAGTACCATATCTCATTTAATATGGCCTGTAGACATACAAAACTGCTGGGAAGAGGTCTGACTAGCATCCCAACAGACATTAAACAACAGTTTCAAAAGTAGTGCCAACAGATGTTCCTATCTTTCCACTAACCAGAAAAGATGGCTCCACACTGCATGTATCCCCACCAAAAATGTACTATTGGGGCACTAGAAACAATCAACTCCACCATATTTTGTAGACTAGGTAAAGAACTTCACCACTAGGGCAGCCTATGAAAAATGTCCCCATAAAACACATGGCTGAGTGGATAAACTCTATGAGACATGAAACGCTTTCCTTAATTTCATCCCCGTGTGTAAGAGTCCAAATTAAAAGATGTTATCCATAAGATTGATTCAAAGTAACCCATTGAGGCTCTTGGTAATAGTGTAACATGATTTACACCACCCTCTCCTGCAGCTTTTTCTTATGTTTATATGTTAAGTCATAGAGTCTTGATCTTATTGTATACAGTTTTTCATGAAATATATATAATTTTCGTTATATGCAATGCTTCAGTTTTATTTTTTACCTTAGTGTCTGGACTTATGAATTATTTGTGGATCTGTAAAAATCAATAGCATTTGAATTACACAAAAAAGAAGAGTTGGACACATTTTATGATATTAGTTGGGATTTTATTCCAGGTGCTAGCTGCTGATTATACATGTCAATACTATATGGTAATGATGCTACATTTGGAGAGATGAACCACTCTGAATAACATTCCTGAGGTTGTGGTTTGAGTCACGACTAGTTAGGAGACTCACTGAATAACTTGGCACATTCTGTTTATGGCACATACAGTGTCAGCCATCCTAATCTGCCACTTTACCACAAAATAGTTTACCACATCAAGGCACTGCATAACAGCTCTTCCCTCTTACCAAAGTATACGTTATGGTACCAAATTAGCTGAAGTGTTACCTTATTGTGCTGACTAAGCACACTGTAGGTAACACTATTACTGTCCCAAATTTTCAAATTCTGACAGAATAGAATCCTGAAGGATTTCTGAAAATTCTGTCAAATTCTGTGGAATTCTGTCAGTAGTCGAATTCTAAAACTTTGAAAGCAAAACTTTTTGTGGATTAGTAATCCATGGTTTACATAAACCATGGATTCCTTTTCCACATCCTGCAAATCAAATCAAATAATACGGGACCGTGTATTACAAGATATTACAAGGCTATAATACCATCGAGAGGTTCCAACATGTCCGCAGAACCTCAATATGGTATTATAGCCGAGTGTGCACAGTCCCGTTTGCTATTTTTTTTTTGTAGTATATGAATACAAGCTTATATAATTAAATGTTAGCCCACTTGTGCACTTTAAACTTAGCCATGATGTGGCTTTTATCTGGTGACTCCTGCCCACCCCTGCACCTGTATATAAAGCCCCATGGGGCATTTTAACAAAGACCCACAGGCACGGCTTTACTGAATGACTTTGAGCCATTTTGCAATCTGCACTTATGTCATCTCTGGTGATGATCGGCTTGTATTGTACACGATGGTTACAGTAAAAGTTGGCTTGTGGGAAGCTGTGGATGGTGTATGTGTGCAGCACGAGGGAAGCAGGATTCTCATACCACTGTCTTAGGAAAGCTAGCCATAGTATTATGGAGATCTCGTAAAACCATCAATGGATTTCTTCGATAATATTATGAGAAATGTTATTGCATAACTTTCAGTATTATTACTGGGGATATCCATACATTACATTACTGTATGTTTATGTGATCCATGGAAAGTTATTCCACGGTTTAAATATCAAGGTAGGGTTGTGCAGTGTTTGGCTACACAAAGGCAGGAGAGAAACAAAAAGAGAATCTTACAGCTGGGAAAAGATAATACCTTTATTGGGTTAATGAAAAGTTAAAGATACACATTTTTGGGGCCAAAACCTTGAAAGTGTGAATCTTTCACTTTTCGTTAGCGTAATAAAGATATTACCTTTACCAAGCAGAAAGATTTTCTTTTTCTTTCTCTCACGGTTTACATAAAAATGCTTTTCAGAATTAAATGAAATTCAAAAAGAAAATACTTCATTTTTGAAGCAGAATTTCCCTTCTGCTAGCAGATCTCCACATTCCACACAGCTCTACATAAAAATTCAGCCACTGTGATACCTTGAGGATACTGCAGAAAGGGGGGATGCTTTTATGTAGTATCTTAATGTGGTAAACTGTTCCATGGTAAAGTTCAAGATTAGGATTTGTTGCCTGTAACTGTATACATAAATGACATCCATTGCCTGCCTGTTCAATTAAATACTAGCAGTCAGCCATATCTGTTTATGGCATCAGAGTAATGTAACACTAGTGGGGCTTCTCTGTGATTTTAGGGCAAATCGAAACACCTTGTTATACAGTATATTCATGGGCTCCCATTCACTCTCCAGGCAAATCTCTGTGGGCTAAGCTGCTTTTTTGGTATTTCTTTCCTAAACTCTGGTCCTCTCTTCCCATGTCTGTCCACTCAGCCTCATCCTTCTCATCCCTCAGATCCCTTTTTTGTGACTTTACTAACCCTCTTGAAACTATTTCTGTTGCCTGACCCCAGTGTTTCCCTTTACCCTGTGTTGTTGATATCCCTCCCCCCGGCTGTGAGCAATTTCCTACCCTCCAGGCTAAAGTGTGCCTAAATCAGTCATATCTAGTATTATTTTGCTCCTGAACCTATCTCCTACACTGTCTTTGATAGCTCTTGCTCTTTAACAGTCTGGGTGGTAGTAATCTGCTATTATTCCATGGGGTCGGAGAATCTGCAGCTCTCATTGGCTGACTGGCACCTTTCTGCCATGGTAAATGCTAAGATAACCCATGTAAAAGGTGCTAGTTAGCCGTATCAGCAATCCCAACTGTATAAGATCAATCAGATCCGCCATCTTTACTCCCAGCTAAACTGCAGCTGGAGATTCAAAAGCACAGTAAATATTAACTCGCAGAGCCCAACAGTCCCAAAACCCTATCTAAATACAAAAAAAATTTGAGCCCCCCCAAAATAAGTGTAAATGGTGAATGTACCTCTATCAAAATCTGCTATAACTCCTCCTGTCTGCTCTCCAGACACTGTCACAAATGCAGACATCCAGCTTCCCATCATGTTGCAGATGCCCCTCCCAAAGTCCAATCGGTCCTAAGCGGCGGCAAACTTTACAAAAAAAAAAAAGAAAGAAAGAGGTATTCCCTGATGTCTCACTGATATTGTCTCCCAACCGCACAGTGAACCCGGAAGCATTAAGTCACTGAATGTAGCCCATTAGTGCTCGCACCACACAGTCACACACAAAAGTGAACAGCGAGTCAGAGTTTGACTGTGCCCACATGTCACCTTAAAACACAACAAAATACAAAAAAGAAACAAAGAAGTATGATTTAGTTACAGAGCTGAGGGGAGAGGGATTAAAAAAAACTGAGGCCTCAAGGGGGGAGGGGGGAGTACCATACCTAGTAACAGGGAACTGTTTTTTCTCGCGCAACAATTAATTATACAAAAATTAATTCAAGAGCCCAAAAATGTAATTTTTGTTTAACTATTGGGTACAAAAGGTAAAATGTCCAATTGTATAATTGCAATAAACCACTCCAGGGTGTGGGTAATGCTGAGATTTACCACAGCTGGGCAGGATTAGACCACTCAGCCTGCGGCCTCGTGGCCAAACCACATCAATTGTGGTTAATCCCAACATAACCAACACCCTGTCATGGTGTATTGCTTAACTATCTGGCATTATTCACAGTACTGTATTGCACTTGTACCTTAATTTGCATTGTTATTCATCTTTATGTGTTACCCTATCTGCCTGTAAATCTTGATTGCACACTGCTATATATTTTGCTTATTTTTATCGTTGTTTTATTACTACTGTGCCTTACATTATGTATTTCCACGTGCACATCCTGTATTGTATTCTCCCCTTCCCCATCCCACCAGGACACACCTGGAAATAAGCTGTTAGCAGCTCAGTATGTCTTTCCTGGTGAAACGTTTGAAATAAATACTCTGTCAGTTTTGTGAACATATTTAGATCCTGCATGCCTATAACCTAGAGTTCCATATTCAAGTCTGGGTCCTAGCACCTGAGTAGCGAACGTCTCTCTTGATCCCTCATGGAAACGCTGCCTGCGCCTCCTTAGCGCTTCCAGTGCTGCAGGTAGTCTTTCTAACAAAATCATCCATGTGATCTGTGGACTTCAGAGACCGGTCAACCCCAGAAACCTCAACACTTGTATTTCTGCACTTGTTGTAAAACTGCTGAGGATATTTTTTTATGAATGGAATACATGCTGCAATGTGTTTGAAAATTATTGGTGCCTTTTTCAGATTTTCCTCTTTGAAGTAAGGTGGTTCTCTAAAACTACAATTGTTATAAGAAATATGCTTAATTTTAGCATGTTCTTTTCTTCTTTTCTTTGTTGTTAGTATACTAAATATTTTACATTTTGCAGTGCTTATTTCACTGCCTTTTAAAAAGAATCCAGCTGCAGCAACTGCACTCACAATTGCTGTTTTTAGCATCACAACCTTTTGTCACGATATGCACTATGATGTCATAAGCAAAGGCACTAATTAGATCAGTTGGAGACAGTCAAAATCTTCTTTTTTGGCTTTTTGGACAGACTAACAACAAGATGTGTTAAAAACTCTGGAACAGAAAAAATATGAACATGGAACAAATATATTCTGTGTTAAATTGCAGCCACTGAAATATGTTTATGAAGGTACACACTGTAGTGCGGAACTGCTCTTTGCATTTTTCCCTTTCTGGGAAAGACCAGAGGACACTCAGTGTCATTGAAGAGAGAACGAGTCAAATGTAAATTGAAGAGCAACTTTACAGAATGAGTAGCGTACACGTGCAACAGATTGCAGAGTATGTAGTATCAGTTGATATTGTAGTGGCTCCAGCTTGAGACCTGACAAGTGTTTCCAAAATAAACAGGGTGGTATGGTTTTCTCACTGAGCTACGAGAAGGGAGGGAGGGAAGCACTCGATGGACTAATGGTCTTTTTTCCTCTTTAAAACTATATATGTGTATACAATATAGAAATAGGAAGGAAATGTGTATCCCACGGTCCTAATGACATAAATTCACAGGAGCATTACTCTAGTCATTTGTTTTGTTCCCACAAGCCTTCATCAGATTTATAGTCATGCAGCACTCTTTGTTCTCTTTTGAAATAAATAAAAATTACAGTATGTCCCTATATCTGTCTTAGTTCCATGTGTACAGCATATGTACTGCAGCTAATCAAATGGAAAATCTTCATTAACTCAGAGCCTACCAGACTCTGGCTGATGTTTGTTCAACTTCATTATATGGTGTCTGTGCTAGAAATGCTCTAGTCTGGCTAATAGGAAGCTAATTTATAATGAATTTGATGTGAAACACTCTTCTCTAGGTTTGAAATTGAAAGTTGACTTTTCATCCACCGTTGCCAATGTTGTTCATGGACAATCTATTTATTTCAGTGAGGATGAAACCAGATGCAAAGTATGTTATCTTCTTCATCATCATCTTTCTGCTCATGATGATGGCATCTATCTGGTGAGTAACCTGAGGACTGGAGGAGGGCAGATGTGATTCCTCTTCACAAAAGTGGGAGCAGGACAGAGGCAGGAAACTACAGACCAGTTAGTTTGACCTCAGTGGTAGGGAAAATGATGGAATCACTTCTAAAGGAAAGAATTGTTGAGTACCTAGAAGCCAGTGGGGCACAGGACCCAAGGCAGCATTGATTCACAATGGGAAGGTCATGTCAGACGAATCTAATAGATTTCTTTGACTGGGTGACCAAAGTAGTACACCAAGGAGGGGCTGTGGACATGGCCTACCTAGATTTTAGCAAGGCATTTGATACAGTCCCACACAAAAGATTAATACACAAGTTAGCCAGCTTTGGAGTGGGTCCCAAGGTGGTAGCCTGGATAAATAAATTGGCTAGACAACAGGATGCAAAGGGTAGTAGTAAATGGAGTACACAGTGAAGAAAGGAGGGTTACTAGCGGGGTACTGCAGGGTTTAGTACTGGGACCGGTCCTTTTTAATGTCTTTATAAGTGACATTGCAGAGGAACTGGAAGGAAAAATATGTCTCTTTGCAGATGACATAAAGATCTGCAACAGGGTTGATACACAAGATGGAGTGGAAAGGATGAGAAAGGACTTTGCAAGGTTGGAGGAATGGTCAAATGTATGGCAGCTTAGATTCAATGCAAAGAAGTGCAAGGTAATGCACATGGGAAGCAAAAACCCAGGGGAAGAGTACACAATGGGGGGTGAGATACTGACAACAGTGAAAATGGAAAGGGACTTGGGGGTAATTATATCAGACAACCTAAAGGCGGGCAAGCAATGTGAGAAGGCAGTAAGGAAGGCTGGGGGGATACTGGGATGCATAGGAAGAGGTATCAATAGTAGAAAACAGGAAGTTGTTATCCTCTGTACAGACAGTTGGTGAGACCCCATCTGAGTACTGTGTGCAGTTCTGAAACCCCATCTCGCAAAGACATAAACAGAGTGGAGGCTGTCCAGAGGAGGCAGCAAAATGGTGCATGGTCTGCACCAGAAGACATCTGAAGAAAGACTAAAGGAGCTAATATGTATGCCTCGAGGAAAGAAGAGAGAGAGGGACATGAGAAGAAACTTTCAAGTACCTCAAGGGAATTGACAAAGTCCAAGAGGTAGCATCTTTCAGAAAAGAGGTGTGCAAGAACAAGGGGCACAATCTGATGACAGAGGAGGCGGCTCAGAGGTAATGTAAGGAAGTATTTTTTCACAGAGAAGGTTATGGATGCATGGAATGGCCTTCCGGAGGCAGTTGTGGAGTCAAAAACAGTGATGGAATGCAAGCATGCATGGGACAGTCATAAGGCAATTCTAGGGGGTGGGGTAGGAAGAAGTAGGCTGTTGGTTAACTAGGATCTGCAGCTTATCCATTAGGTAGGGAATTGGGCAGACTGGGTGGGCCAAGTGGTCGTTATCTGCCATCAAATTCTATGTTTCTATAAGTAGTACAGTTCCTGTTTTATTTTGACATATCAGATATAAACATATCTTTCCAGTAAGTCAGGCTGATAGCAGCAGGGAACAAGGGGAATGATGGGTGTTCCTATCCTTAAAAGATCTAGGCTACTTTTGATTAGGCACTATTAAATGATGGGTGTGCATGCACATCATTATGCACGTCATTTAATAGTTCCTAATCATACGTGGCTTAGATCTCATATGGGTAGGAAAGCTTATTTTTCCACTTGAGCCATGCTGCTATCAGCCTGGCTACCAGAAGATCATGTTTATTATTAATATGTAAATATGACACGGAAGACTGTACTAACCACATTCATGATGCAGAATGGTGATGAACTCACCAGTTTTTGGTGTGGGAGCAGGTGAGAAGAATGATTGCCAGAGAGGGACTGAAGAGGCCATTCCAGCAGGGTACAGCTATATTCAGGTTAGCTGAAGACATGAAGGAGGACGCTGAGCAGATCACTGTGAGATCTGAAATATGGGGTTGCCAGCATCGTGATCACTTCCTGACTGTGGATGAGAGTAGCCGACAATGACAGATACTCAGAGTGGCAGGGCTGCACCTAAACTGTTACTTGAATTCAGTGTAGGGAGATTACCCTCGGGTGGGGGGGTTGACGTTTGTTAGGACAGTATTGAGGGAGTTGTGTATAGCTCATTCAAGATTTGGAAGGGTGGTAACCAGCCAACTCGCATTGTGGAGCAGAGCACAGAAAAGTACTGGAGAAGAATTGCTGGGAACTGTCCTGCGGGGTTCTGCAGATCACAGGTAAAAGAGTAGACTGACACTTGAAGTCAGGTGAATTTGCTCAAGGTATTAGAATGCCCCTCCTGCTAATAATATTGTTATCCATTGTAAGTGCAGTCCTTATGAGGGCATGAACAGCAGTTTTTCTGGTGGGTCATGATGCTTACTGCTTGGCCCTCCAGGAAGACCTAGTTGTTGGTTAATAAGGTGGGGAAAAAACACAACAGGAAACTGTACATATTACCTTCACTGTGCAGAAGGGTGGTGATCCACTCAATGTTTACTGTGGGAGCAGAAGTCAGGCACTGAGAATGTGGACTGGAGAGTGATTTGGGAGGCATTTTTTTAACAGTGCCAGCTGATGATGCGTATCAGTATAGGTGTGCACAACTCTCTGAGGTACAAGATTACAATCTAAGGTGTAATAATTCTCATTGTGAGACCGTAAGCTCATATGCAGCCCAGGCAATACTAAGGACAGGGTATGGATGGCGGGGTGTTCAACAGAAGGCAGGCTAGCTGCAGGGGGTTCATATGGAAAAAGAAAGCCTTATCTGTAGATTAACAAGACAGCATGAGCTTTGGAACTGAACAAGACCATTACGTTGCTGTGTGACCCTGAGCTAGTCATTAAACTTCCTTGTGCTCCCAGGCCACAGCTGTAAACAAGCTTTCAGCTTAGTGTGTCTCTCCTAGTTAACAAAAAAAGAAAATTCAGTGCATCATATAACCATTAGATCATCAGGTATTTGAAGTGTTGTACTGTAATGCAGTTTGCCAAACAAAAAGTCAGCTGGATTGCAAAACATTTTCTGCATTTTAAAGTAAACAAAATGAACAAAAGCATAGCCTAACATGTATACTACTCAAAATAATCCATGAGGTAATACATGTTGTTGATCATTCTGGTACAACAATTCAAAATAAAGAGGCAAAGAAGAACTAGTTCACACTATAGAAATATATGTGGATCTCTGTCTCTGGCTCCTATGATGTCATCATGACTCATCACTTAACACACTCAGCAGACATCTTAGGGAGAAACCAAGGCTGTTTTTTGAAAGTGAAAGGCTGATGTTTACATTTTCCAAAAGCTATGAAACTGCATTTATGTTATTTACATAAATGCAGTTTTAGTATAAGTGTAAACATCAGCTTTTACTTTACCTCACAATGAAGCCAGATTTTGGAGTTTGCAGTTTTAAAAAAACTGCTTGTTTGGGTACCCTTTAACCTCTGTAGACAAAGCCCACCTGCTGAAAGCACTTAAAGGGGAAGTCTGCCATAGTTTCACACACATATTTTCTCAACTCCTTATGTGTAACTGTTGTGTTCCTCCTCTAGTTGCCAGCAGTCCTATTGCTGTCCAAATCTAGATTATAAATAAAAATATACAGCCCCCAGAAGTTATCAATGTGTTTGTCCTCCATTTTACCATCAATGCTGCTGGAGGATGATGTCATCAGAGCAACAGATAATGGTGCTGCACTAAATGCTGTTCCACCAGTAAACAGAACCTACAATGTTTGGTCCCCCACTTGAGTAATGGGGGAACTGTTTAAGTGTTGTGCACATCCTGAAGTGCAGGTCTAATAGGGGACTAGGACCATATGAGTGTGATTCAGCACTGATTTGACATGTATATACAGTATGCCTATAAGGAAGTGCCTGTATGAGCTGTGCTAATGTTTCTGTTAGCAAAAACAGTTTTCCCAATAAATGACTCTGGGTACCACAAGAGTCTTAAGTGGTATTATATAATTGGTTTATTATTTTCTGTGTGTGTTAGCATTCTCTGTTTTGAGTGAGACACAATCGTGCAAAAAATATCCCTTTCCCTTTGTAACTAGGCAGCCAGTGATTGGATGGCTGATGTAAGGCAGTAAAGAGTTCAGCTATAACAAGGAACAGGTTACCAGGACATCAGCTGCAGCATATGGAAAAAGAGTAATATAGTGGTTAAAGCACAGGCACAAGAACTGGGAAACTCTGGTTCAAATCCTACTAAAGTCCCTTACTCTGTAACCCTTAACAAGTTCCCCTAATCTCCTTGGGAACTGTGATGGCACCTCAGGTTCATGACTTTAACAGTGCCCCCATTCCCATTATAAATCATTAGCAGTGATGTAAGAGCTAGAGCACTTCACTTTGAAGGTACTGAAAACAAGCTGTGGCAGCCCCCCCCCCTTTTGTAATGCCAGCATTTGAAGTAGGATGTCCCTCACAAATCAGATGCTACACTTCAGCTGTTGTAGGTAAAGAAACTAATCAGTCTCAGTGTTTGTAGTACTCTGCATTTGCTTAGCTCATTCCTCCCATGTCATATGCATTCTGTGTCTTGGTATTTCCAGTCAGAATCCAGATGTAAGGAGCATTTGAAATGTAAAACAATACACTTTATAAAGTAAGTGATCTAGCTTTCCACTTTAAGGCTGCTGAAAGGGGAGTGTATAATTTGTGCAAAGGAGGAATTCAAACTTGTGTGATCCTTTGGGAAACTGCTCAAGCCTACCTTGTAAATGAATCATCTCAAGGGTGTTCACCTGGTTCACTACAGAGTGACTGATTGACTGCTCGATTGACTGATTGGTTGATTGGTTGATTAACTGATTCAGTCTACTGCTTTCCACCTAGAAACATAGAAACATAGAATTTGATGGCAGATAAGGACCACTTGGCCCACCCAGTCTGCCCATTTCCCTACCTAATGGATAAGCTGAAGATCCTAGTTAACCAGCAGCCTGCTTCTTTCTACCCACACCCCCTAGAAAATTGCCTTATGGCTGTCCCATGCATGCTTGAATTCAATCACTGTTTTTGACTCCACAACCTCCTCTGGAAGGCCATTCCAAGCATCCACAACCCTCTATGTGAAAAAATACTTCCTTACATTACCTCTGAGCTGCCCCCCATCTTCAAATTGTGCCCCCTTTTTCTTGCACACCTCTTTTTTTGAAAGATGCTACCCTCTTGGACTTTGTTGATTCCCTTGAGGTACTTGAATGTTTCTATCATGTCCCCCCTCTCCCTCCTTTTCTTGAGCCTATACATATTAAGCTCCTTTAGTCTCTCTTCACATGTCTTCCGGTGCAGACCCTGCACCATTTTGGTTGCCCTCTTCTGGACAGCTTCCATATTATCTATGTCCTTAGGAGATTGGGTCTCAGAACTGCACACAGTACTCAGATGGGGTCTCACCAGCTGTCTGTACAGAGGGATAACAATTTCTGTTTTCTACTGGTGATGCCTCTCCCTATGCATTCCAGTATCCTCCCAGCCCTCCTTACTGCCCTCTCACTTTGCTTGCCCACCTTAAGTCATCTGATGATGACTACCCCAGGTCCCTTTCCATTTTGTTGTTGTTAGTATCTCACCCCTCCATTGTGTACTCTTCCCCTGGGTTTTTGTTTCCCATGTGCATTACCTTGCACTTCTTAGCATTAAATCTAAGCTGCCATACATTTGACCATTCCTCTAACCTTGCCAAGTCCCTTCTCATCCTTTCCACCCCACCTTGTGCATCAACTCTGTTGCAGATTTTTGTGTCATCTGCAAAGAGACATACTTTTCCTTCCAGTCCCTCTGCAATGTCACTTACAAAGACATTGAAGGGGACCAGTCCTAATACTGAATCCTGAGGCACCCCACTAGTAACCCCCATTCTTCAGAGTGGACTCCATTTACTATTACCTCTATGTCCTATTCTCCAGCCAATGCTTTACCCAGGCTATCATCTTGGGACCCACTCCCAGGCTAGCTAACTTGTATATTAATCTTTTAGTAACCCTCTTTCTTCAGAGGGACTCCATTTACAATTACCTTCTTTGTCCTGTTGTCCAGCCAATGTTTTACCTAGGCTGCCACCCTGGGACCCACTCCAAGGCTGGTTAATTTGACTATTAATCTTTTGTGTGGGACTGTGTCAAATGCCTTGCTAAAGTCTATGTAGGCTATGTCCACAGCCCCTCCCTGATCTACTACTTTGGTCACCCAGTCAAAGAAATCTTTTACATTCATCTGGCATGACCTTCCTGCTGTGAATCCATGCTGCCTTGGGTCCTGTGCCCCTCTGGCCTCTAGGTACTCGACAATTCTTTCCTTCAGAAGTGATTCCATCATTTTCCCTATCACTGAGGTTAAACTAACTGGTCAATAGTTTTCCGCTTCTGCCCTGCTCCCACTTTTGTGAAGGGGAATCACATCGGCCCTCCTCCAGTCCTCAGGTACCACCCCATCCTCACATGATTTGTTAAAGAGGGTAGTCAGTGGTGTCATTAGTTCTACCCTTAGTTCTTTTAGAATTCTGGGATGAATCCCATCAGGCCCCATTGCTTTGTCCACCTTCAGTTTTAAGAGTTCTTTCAGAACCCTTTCTTCTGTAAATGGGCTGGTATCAGCTTCTGTATCCAGAGTGTTTCTATTGTTTGTTTTAGGTACCTCCTCCCCCTCTTCATTTGTAACTGCTGAGCAAAAATGTTTGTTTAGTATCTCTGCCTTTTCACAGTCACCCTCTGCCCACCCTCTCTCCTTTATTAAGCCTCACTATCCCTCCCTTAGTCTTCCTTCACTCCCTGATGTACCTAAAAAAGGTTTTATCCCCCTTCTTAACTGAGTTGGCTATCTTTTCCTCGGTTTGGGCCTTTGCTGTTCTGACTGCCTTCTCAGCTTCCTTTTGCTTTAACTGATACAATCCTCTGTCCTCCTCCTTCTGTGATTCCTTGTACTTTCTGAATGATTTCTTTTTTCTCTTGAACCTTCACTGCCACCTCCTTTGAGAACCATAGTGGTTTCTTACATCGTTTTGTTTTGTTTATTTGCTTCACACAAAGGCTTGTTACCTCTGTGATGGCAGTTTTTATTATTCCCCATTGTTCTTCCACTCCTCCTTCCTGCCCATTTGCTAGTGCATTCCTTAGGCACTCACCCATTTTGGCAAAGTCAGCCCTTCTGAAGTCCGGTACTTTTGCCTTTGTATGGCTTGACTCTATTGCTGTGTTTATTGTGAACCATACTGTTCGATGGTCACTAGTTCCCAGATGGCTATCCACTTCTACATCTGTGATCCTTTCTACATCTCCATTTGAGAGGACCAGGTCTAAGACTGCTCCCTCTCGAGTGGGTTCCAATACTAGTTGTCTAAGGCATGCCCCCTGTAGGACATCTAGAATAACCCCACTCTTAGAAGTGGCTGCTGCAACTGCACTCCAGTTAACATCTGGCATATTCAGATCACCCATCAGTAATACCTCCCCTTTATCTGCCATTCTAAGTATACTTTCTATCATTTCCTTGTCCATTTCCTCCCCCTGAGAGGGGGTCTGTATACAACTCCTGTGTGGATTGTGGTGCCATTGCCTGCCTCCAAATTGACCCACAGTGCTTCTTCTCCTCCTCCCTGTTTACCCTTTTGTTCTGTTGCTTTGATTCCTTCTCTTATGTAGAGAGCTACTCCTCCTTCTCTTTTACCCTCCCTGTCCCTCCTGTAGATAGTGTATCCTGGTATGTTTACATCCCAGTCATGGTTCTGTGTGCACCATGTTTCTGTGACTTCCACGATATCCAGATGTTCCTCCTCCATCAAGGCCACTAATTCAGGAAGCTTGTTACCCAAACTACGGGCATTGGTACTCATTGCTCTCTATTTTCTGATGGCTTAACCTTCTGTAGCAGCATCCCCACTGACCTTCTACCTTGGTCTTTTTCTCTATATCACTCTAGTTTTGTAGGGAGGCTGGGATTTTCTGCTGCTTATCATGCAGCCCCTTGACTAGTTTAAAAGCTACCAATGAAGCATTTAAACCGATTTCCAAAAGACTTGTTCCCTTCCTGGACAGATGCAGACCATCCTGCCAGTGTAGGCTGGTGTCCTCCAGGTGGAACCCCAGTCCCCAATGAAGCTAAACCCTGTGCTCCACACCATTTTTTCAACCATTCGTTAAACTGCATGGTGCAAAGTACCCTCGCCTCACCCATGCCACTGACAGGCAGCACCTCTGAGAAGGATACTGTGTGTGCTACTTGTCTTAAGCCCCTCCCCAACTCTACAAAGTCCTTCTGCACTGCTCTAATCTCATGATGAGCCAAGTCATTTGTCCCTAGGTGGACAATGACGTCCAGCTCAGACTCCCATGCAACTGTTCTCGTGATCCCAAGGATGCGCTTCCTGTCCCTCCAAGCCATGGCACCAGGCAGGCACCTTACTTCAGTTTTCCCTGCTCCCACCAGTTCTATCCCCCTAATAATTGAGTCCCCACCAGGGCTGCTTCCTTTCCTGTGGTGCCCTCTGCCCTCCTTCCTGAGGGCCTCCCTTGTGACAGTTGTCTGCACCCTCCTTAGTCTCCTCTGTGGGTGATCCATAGGGGAGCTATGCTCCCAGATTGGTGTATGGTTTGGAGGGAACAACTGACTGATGTGCCTCTGTTCCACCACCCTTACCCTCCCTGAGCCCACTGTGATCCAACTGCTGTGCTTTCTTCGCAACCTCTGAGGTAGTGGTGGTGGCACTGGTGCTCCCTGGATGGGTGGAGGTTCCCTTGCTACTGTCCAGTGCGGCCTGAAGATGGGCAACTTCCTCCCTCAGGGCAGATAGCTGTCTGCAAACAGGGCAGCATCTCAGCCTCCAGAAAGACTCCCAGAAGACTTCTGCCCCACAGCCATTACATTGTACTACTCTCCACATAACTGTCTACCTTGTTTAGGTTTTTTTTGTGTGTGTGTGTCTGTGTGTGTGTGTGTGTGTGAGATTGGTGTGTTATATAGATATGTATGTATTTATATAATGTGTATGCTTATATTGTCAGTGCAGTGTGCTAGAGGGGATATGACAGTGATATGCACCTTGCCCTCTTGAGGAAATGATGTCAGAACCCCAGGTATAAATAAACTATTTCCAGGGGTGGGTGGGGTGAGGGATGGGAAGGGTTTGGGCCTAAACTGTGCCCTCATGAAACAATCAGCTAAAAGCTCTGACCTACCGCTGCGATGAGTGCCTTCCTGTCAACAAGATGCCATACATGGCAATTTGACAGAGAAATTTCCCTGCTAATCAAACAGAGAAAAATCCAAACATCCAAGTCAGACACAGGTAAACCTCCCCAGCCCCAAAACAGCCTGGTGACTTGTGCTCTGAAAACAGTCAGCCCCAAAACACGTCAGCTGTGCAGAAGGGCAGAAACACAGAAAACAGTAAAATTTTAACAATTGTAACAAAAGTAAAGCAAGCTCCACCTCCCTCTGTTGATTGAAAGACTGCCTTTTCTGATAATTCTAAGTTCCTTATTTCACCCTTCAGTTAGAAGTATCCTCCACCTGAAGAATATTAACTTTCCTAAGGAATCTGCTTCAAACCAAAGACAATTGTAAATTGTAAGGCTCACCTCCCTCTGTTGTGAGCACAACTCACTTTCTTGCAGATCTTAAGTCCAGTGTTGCAGCTTCCAGCCAGAGGTAGCTTCATCTGAAGACTATTAGGTTATCTGATGAGCCTGCTAAAATTAGTACTTTTATCAAGGTCTGTAAGATTCTTCCAGAGCTATTGGCTGTTAAGTAGCTGTGATGTAAGCACTTCCTGACACATTCTGGCCTGGCCTTTTAAGGCACAAAGATATAAATAAAAGAAAAAACAGTTTCCAGCCCTAGGCACTGTCTGGGTCCAATACACAGCCTGTAACTTGCTCTCAATTCAGGGCTTATGACAAATTCTTAGCCCAGTGAATACTCACAGTATTATAAATTTTGCAATGCAAACAGTCAATCACTAACTCCAATCAAGTCAGCTAGGCAGAAACACAGAAAACAGTAAAATCTTAACAATTGTAACAAAAGTAAAGCAAGCTCCACCTCCCTCTGTTGATGGAAAGACTGCCTTTTCTGATAATACTAAGTTCCTTATTTCAGCCTTCAGTTAGAAGTATCCTCCACCTGAAGAATATTAACTTTCCTAGGGAATCTGCTTCTAACCAAAGACAATTGTAAATTGTAAGGCTCACCTCCCTCTGTCGTGAGCACAACTAGCTTTCTTGCAAATCTTAAGTCACAGTGTTGCAGCTTCCAGCCAGAGGTAGCTTCACCTGAAGACTGTTAGGTTACATGTTACAACTGTCTCACAGAGAGAAATGAGCAGTACACAGGAACAGCTTTTGTTTCCTGTGAATGAAATACTATTAGATGTATTATTTGCTCTACACATGCAGTATTAAGGCTACAAGTACCACTCCCTGTATGAGTTGCATGACAGAACTGTCTTAAGCCATTGCAAACTTAAACTAAAATCAGGATGGACAACATTGATACCCTTATGTTTTGTTCTGCACTGTTGCTGCAGTGACATCAAGGAATGGGAGGAGCTGTATTACAAGTGACTCACTTGCATGTAAATGGAGGATTGCTTGACATTTTACTACCTTGTGTCAGACCCTCAAACTCTAGATATGTGTTGCAACAGAAGAAATGGATGATCTCTTATTGACATATGTACAGTACTTGATGTAATGTATAATAAATACATCAGACATATCCAAATCATACATATACAGGAGTCTTCTCCTTTAATCCTGCCTTGTATGGACCAAATGATGACTGCCAAACTGTAAGTAATGCAGGGTCCTGCCCTGTACCAAGAAAGAGGGACTTGTAAATAGTTCAGAGTTGCCAAGTTCTGCAAGCTACAGCTAGTGCGTGTTCAAAGGTACAATTTAAAGATAATCTTCTTGTTTCTTTAAGGGCCCCATCTAGCCAGACAGCAACAGCTGTACCGAACAACAGGCCTGCACCTTAAGAACTTTAGTTACTGGGGTACCCAAGTTAATGTATAAGATTACGGGGTCTTGGTACAGTTTTGGGACTGGTACCAGTGTGGGTATTTGCTACTGTTTTCGGCGAACTGTGTTAACTTTCTGATTGCAGCTAGCCTGATAGATAGCCAGGGATCTGACTACCTCAGAGGTTGGTGGGTGCTACTGTGATTGATGCTTAAAGGTAAAGTGTTGAATGCTCACTGTGATTGATGCCAATCAAAGCCAATCAAACCAATTATCAAATCAAAGCAATATAAATTCGCAAATAGCTTAACCTCTACTCCATTTCACCCTGCCTAGCCCTTCCCCATGTAAATAAATTGTTGTTTGATGTTTTTGCAAAATCCTGTATTGTGAGCATATTATTAGTAGCCAGTCATTAATTACAAAATACTTTAAATGTGGGGTTTTGAATAATGGGTCATGCTTGGGGTGGCATTATGGTATTTTGGGTGGGTACAGCATCCCAGAGGGTTGTACCAGGTTTAATCTAGCCCACATAAAGTATACTTTGGGTGGAGGCACTGTGCAATATAGCCTAGAGGTTAGAGTAATGAGCTGTGAATGAGCTTGGTACATCCAGCAGACCTGGGTTTGATTCTCACAACCTCCACTTGCATACTGTGTGACTCTAAGCAATTCACTCAACCTCCCCAGTGCTCCCAGGTTGTCCTTGAAAACAAGCACTTATGCCTAGTGGGCCTTACCCGGTTACCAAAGATTAAAATAAAAAAAAATGTTATATCTTGAGAAAGAACCAGTTTAAAATTAAAGTAAGGTCCCAGGCCCCTCAACCTTGGTTAGTTCTACAGGGCAAGGGTAGTGTAGCCCTTCAGATACCCAGTGCCAGGGTTACATTACAACAACAATTTCCTCAGTATCGCCTAGTGTGTGCTTGTGCTTAAACTGTGTCGTTATACAGTCGCTCTTATTTACATTTACCTGACTTGGCCTACAGCCTTTTATACTCCCAGGCAGCCATGAGTTCCATGTGGAAGGGACACCACAGGCAGCACCAGGCCTTATAAGACTGGTTTGTTCTTGCATACTGGACCCTTTTCAACCACAGGGCTCAGCCATCCCTGCTGGCCTGAGGAAACACCATGTTTTTGAATTCTAGAAAGTTCCTGGGATCATTCTGCAGTGCTAGTCCAGGAAGTGTGAGCACATGACTCCATATTACACTCTTTTCCTGCTGACTGCAGTGCTTGTAGTCCGGGGAGAAAACTGTATTTTATTAAATAAGCTCATTCATTTAAACTATACATATGTTTTAATCCTGATCCACTGATCCATTTTGAAGTGAAGACTGTCTTTGTTTTCTCAAGGCTCAGCATTTTCCTTGCTGCCCTACGACTTTGGCATATTTGGCTGTCTGCCAGCGAGGAGTACTGGGCTCCTTGCATGCTTTTTCTCCTGTTCACCCAACACTCTGCTGTCGTTAAGGTGGAGCAGGGAGAAAATTACATAAAATATTTTGAAAGTGCTCCTTTATTTAGAGCTTCTCAGCTCCCTCAACAAACCCCTGTTTATTTCAATAAAGCTCCGAGCAGCGGAGCTGAACTGTCTCTCAGGTATCCCTTCTGCTAAAGCAAAGGCAGGAGGGATACAAACAATCAGAAAACAACCCTTTGTTTTCTGGGGCAACATTCTGAGATGTCTCCCAGTAGGAAGACATTTTATTTTCTATATGAACTCCCAGCAAGGAGGTCACTACACATTATAGCCGTCCTGCCATACCTGCTTCCCTGGGATCTGAGGACTTGGCCCTAATGCTGCCCAGAGGGGAGGGGGAGAAAGGAAACGAAAAGAAGCAGAATTCATTACTAGATGGCCAGCCAGGATGAAACTAAGGGAAGGAGAGAAAGCAGAGAAATCTGTCTGTCTGTCTATCATTTACAGGACTGTCCACATTCTGGCACCACAAAGGATGGCCTTGCCGTGGTGGTGCTGCTTTAAATTGAATCCCCTTTTTAATCAGAGACAGGTGCCTAGATCAAGTCACCCAACTCCATTCTGGCTCTGCTTGCTGGTATGCACATCCTGCATCCTGGAGACAGAATAGGAGGGTGCGTTTACTGTGAGTCCAATTTGTTGGGCCCTTCATTCGGGGGGGACTAAAAGAAGTTACAAAGGTGAAATTTATTTATTTTATTTATTGATTTATTGATGTCCGTTTGCCTGAGGTGATGTCCAGGTAGGTGTCATCACTATTTGCACATCCCCGCAGGCTCTAACCCGATCCTTACCTGTGATAGGTCACCTACTGACCCTCTCACAGACAGTAGAAGACAGGAGGTACTGTTACTACTGTATAGGTTACTGGTGAGACCACACCCATAGCACTGTGCCAAGTTCTAGAGTCCCCACCTAAAAATGGACAGGGACTGGAGGGAACACAGGTGCAATATGGTAACACGTTTCTTCTAGATCTCTAGTGATTACAAAACATTTCGGAACCTTCTTTACTGATAGATGTTGACAAGGCTGTGACACACAAGCCCACCACACTTGTGCCCCAAACTAGATCATTTCTGGGAGGTGGTCTCCAAGGCCTTAAATGAGATTTTTGAGACATCAATTCCCAGGTTCTTTAGACGTTTCATCCTGGGAGTCACTCCTCCAGGCCTTAATGGGAAAAATTCAAAATAGTCATTTCAAATCATAGTCAACTATGCTGCCAAAGCAGTGACACAAATGTAGCAAGGAGGTCACGGTAATACCCCATACACACTGGCAACTACATTGCCCATTGGGCGGATCAGGTTTGTAAAGAGTACAAAGTATAGGTAATCAGACAGACAGGGAATTATTTGACACAAGTGTGGACCAGGTAGTTTTAATTTGTTTTTATTGTATGTTATCTTAGTGGATGCATGTATGTTGTGTATTTTTGTTTTTCCAGCATTTTGTAAAGGAACAGTCTATTTGATAGGTGTTGTTGTTCCTGCTGTAGAAAAAATGCATCGGGTATCAATGTACAAGGTAACAAATGCATGTATTTTATGTTATATTGTTTGTAATTTAAAACAAAAAAGAAATTTGTTTTAATAAACTATTATTAAAAAGAGAGAATAAAAAGAAAGGGACATGCTAGGAAGGTACAACATAGGATGGCCAATATGATTCAGGTTCAAGAGGGCAGATCCTATGAGGATCCGCTAAAGGCACTGAGCATGTATTCACTTGAAACAAGAAGAGAAAGAGGAATATAACAGAGACATTCAAATTCCTGAAAATAATTGAATAGATTGTGTGGAACTGTTTACCAGGAACAGAGAAGCTAGGACAAGGGGTCACGAGCGAAGGTTTGCAGTGGATGTGAGGATTATTACTTTCCTGAAAGAGTTGCTGAGTCATGGAATGGTCTGCTGGCAGAGTTGGCCAGTACCAAAACCATAAATCGCTTGAAAAAACGACTGGGATAGAGTCAAGGAAATATTAGCTACTCAGTGGGAAGTGCGAGGCAGTAACACGGATAACAAAAGGGGGAATAGTAAAGCGAAGACCCCACAGAGACAATCGATCCTGGCGTTATGACAGGGTGATAGGGGCAGACTGGATCAGCCTTTTTCTGCCGTCTTTGTCTATTTTTCTATAAAAAATGGTACATTTATCATTAAAGCTATTTGTAATAAGAAAAAATGTCACTTAATGCTTTCCTTCCAATACCCAATTTTTAACTGTCTATTTAGGAAAGGATTTATAGTCAAATTGATGTGGAACCAAAATATTTTAGAGCATAGGAGGCAGTATAGCACAGTGGGTTAAGGCTCTGAACTGCAGATCTGGAGACCTGGATTTGAATCCCACAGCCGCCTAGGTGCATACTGTGTGATCCTGAGCAATTCACTTAACTTCCTTGTGCTCCCAGGTCACATCTGGAAACAAGCTTCGGCTTAGTGTGCTACTCCTGGCTTAGTGTGCTACTCCTGGTTAAACAATGTTTCCTTTCCCATAATGTGTGCTGTCCTGTCCTCTCAATCACATAATTATTCTGGAATCCCTGGTAAACAACCTGCCTGGAGGATTGCTGGTACAATGTGGAGGATTGCCTGGTACCAAAGCCCTAGTAAAGACAAGCCCACTTAAAGTAAAGAAAGAAACACATAAGGAACTGATTCTATACCCTGGCACCTTGCTCGCCAGCTTGTACACTGCTGATGCCATGGTGGTCCCATTGCATCAAGGGACGACCCCTATATGGGAAGAGGATGAGTGAGTCTGACCTTCAACAGTCTCCCATCCCTCCTCCAGTGGATGAAGCATATGCAACGACACTAGAATGATCAGAGGTCTTCTCTCGCCACAGGTGGAGTGTGTCCAGGGTGAAGAACACTTGGTTTGTCTATATGATGAGAGACCTTTAAGGGAGCGATCCAGAAGACTGGCACTAGTTGATAATGAAGATAGTCCAGCAAGACCTGCAGAAACCCTTGCTGCAGGGACTACTAACAGTTTCCGGCCCCATGCTTCACCAGCAGTGAGGGCTCATAAGAATATTGGTGCCATGAGAATGTATATAAATTTCTGCATACTGAATCAGAAGACTGTACCTGAGTAGTACACCATGCGTCAGGTGCAGGACCCCTTGGACAGCCTTACTGGGATGAAGGGATTCTCTGTGTTGGACTTATACAGCAGATACTACTAGATAGCAATAGGATAAAGAGAAGACTACTTTTACCTGCTCTCTGATGTCTTTTCAGTTTGAGCGAGTGCCACAAGGACTCTGATGTTCCGGCAACATTTCAATGCCTGTCCTCAGGGTTGCTTCCAGGATACTCAAGTACATACTCTGCATACCCTAAATCTGTCAATAACATGTTAAAATTAAGGGCTGGCCTACTGGGCAGCAAGCAGCTGAGCAGCAAACTGAAAATAATTTCCCTTGAAATGTTAAGCCTGGGGCAGCCCCACCTGACAAGACCCTCCTCGAAGTGCTGGTTTACTTGGGTGAACTCATAGTGTTCGGGTGGACTCTTGAAGAACATGAGGCCAGACTAATAAAGATTTTGGACTGACTGGCGTGATACGACCTTAAACCTTTTCTGGGTAAGTGCCAGTTCTGCCAAACAGCCATGAAAAATAAGGGCATACTGGATGGGCCAATGGGGTCCTTTTCTGGCATCAGATTTCTATGTTTCTTTGTTTAAGTATGTGGGACATATTGTTTCAGAAAGAGGAAACAGCACAGATCTAAGTAAAGCAGAAGCCCTCACTGCCTGTCCTTGGCTAACCAACTGGAAAGTCTTGCAGTCATTGTTGGGATTTTGTGGCTACTACTGACAATGTATGAAAGGCTATTCCTCTATAGTGATGCCTTAAGCAATCTGACCTGACTGTATTCCACACAGAAAAGAAAGGAGCACACAGGTATGGACACACCTATAACCAAATATTACAAGGTCAGTGAACCAGTTGGAAAGTGATATACTGAAAAATGCAAACAGTCATTCAGAGAGATCACTCAGTAATTAACAGAGGCCCTCGTATTGGCTTTTGCTCATTTACCCACAGGGCATAGCTGGGATGTGGGAACGGGAGGTTTCCACCAAAGAAATCCCATTATTTAGTTCCAGTTTATTTTTTTTTTTTATGAAAACATAATTGAAGCAATATGGGACAGAGTTTGTGGATACCCAAGATCCTTTCCCCCAGTTACTATCTACACCAAGCCATGCACCCTCCATATTGACACAGAATGAATGGCTTGGAGTTGTGCTATACCAGGAGCATGAGAATGGTATAAACCCATAGCACATGCCAGTTGAAGCCTGAGGTGTCAGAGAAGAACTGCCCAGTCTGTAAACTGGAATTTCTCACCTTGAAATGAGCTTTGGTGGACCAGTTCCATGACTATCTGTATGGAGCCAAGTTTGTCATGCTAACAGACAACAACCCACTGACATTTGTCTTTATGATAGCCAAGTTGGATGACACCGACCATAACTGGATTGTAGCCATGTCATCCTGCCACGTCTGACTGCAGTACCACCCTGGAAGGAACAATACTGATGTAGATGCCTTGTCCAGACCTCCACATCATACCCCCCCCACAGAGGAGCCCTGAATTTACATTTCTGAGGATGAGGTATGACCCACTTGTCAACTGCTAGTGCCAGATGATCAGTCTAGCCCCACCAACCCAGTTGGGTGTGTCCATTTGACCACCCTGCATAACACCTCTCTGCCACATCTCAGCCGAATAAAAATGCAACTAGCTCAGAGGATGGACCCCAATATGAAGAATGCCATCACAACCTTGGAAAAGGGGGCTAGCAATTGCTATAAAGTAAAGTCAACCCATCCTGACATGCCACTTCTCGTCTGGAAATGGGGTAAGCTGGTAATGAGAAATGGACTTTTGTACCAGAACCCTGTTCCCCAGAAAGCAATTGGTTCTGCTCACCAAGTCAAGAAAAATGATCTTCAGAACCCTACATGATGATATACTGTGGTTCGTATTAAGAGAGGGTGAGGAGGAGGCTGAAGGCAATGTTGCCCATATTTGCTCCTTTAATAAACTACTAATTGTAATATTTTATTATTCCACCATTCAAGACAAGCTTGTCAACTTTGTTAAATTCTGACTTGCTTTTACTTATGAGTAGCTCGACTGTCAGGACATTCCATGGGTTTGCAATATGTGTGGTGAAGACATTTTTTTTTTTAATGTCCTGAATGTTTTACCAACACTTTGTAATGGATGCCCTCTGGTGGATACTGTGTCATGTTTGAAGCTGATTCCTAGTTCTGATAATAAATATGGGTGATGAGCAATATCAAACATATGAAGCAAGTCCCCTCTTAGTCTCCTAATTTCAATGTGGCATTAAGTTTAATTGTTTCAAATGTTCTTGACAAGTCTTATCCTTAAACTCGGCAATGTGTTTGGTGAAATTTCTCTGCACTTTTTCTAATCGGGCTATATCTCTTTTTTCATATGGACACCAAAGTTGAGAAGCATAATCTAGATGGGGTCTGGCACATGCTCCATAGAGGGGTAACAGAACATTCTTATTCCCTGAACTAATACGTCTTTTAATAGCCCAAATGATTTTATTAGTTCTAGCTATAGCCACATCTGTCTGACTAGTACAACCCAGATCATTTATATGAACTCCAGATATTTTCTTTAGTAGTTGTTGTTAGAGTGAGTCCACACAGACTATATATGTTATTTTTACTTTTCTTTTCTTTTATAGGTGTATAACCTTACATTTATCCAAGTTAAAACACCTTCTCCGTTTTTGACCATTTTCCAACACTGTCTAGGTCACTCTGGATATACCTCACTTGTGTAGCTGTTTCACAGGGTCCACAGATTTTTGAATTATCAGCATATTTTGCTGACCAGCAGTTTAACTGATGTGTTAAAACAGATATAAAGATTTGAAATATGATGGGGCCTAATACTGAGCTCTGTAATACCCTGCTGGAGACTTTACCTAGGTTAGAGAGATGCCCGTTGATTAATACTGTTGAGTTCTGTTATTTAACAACTCTGAAATCCAGTGAACATATTTCATTTTTTTTTTGCATTGTTCAATTTAGTGATTATGACCCAGTGTGGCACCAAATCAAAAGTCTTGCTGAAGTCAAGGTATATGATATCACACAGAATATTTTGATCCAGAGCACAATTTATCTTATCATAAAAAACAAATGAGGCTGGTTGTGCAACTCCTTCCCTTTGTAAAACCATGTTGATCCAAGTCCAGAACTTCTGACTTGGAAAGAATCATATCCTTTACTAACCTTTCTAGTAATTTACATCTAATTGAAGTTAGACTAATGGACCTCTAATTACAGGGCAAGTGTTTGAGCTTTTATTTTTAAAGATTGACACTACATGAGCAGTTTTCCATAATTGTGGAACTTCCCCCGAATGTACAGATTTTACAATACTTTTAGTGGATAGAGAACATGCAGTGCCATTATTTTCACCATGTGTCCTGATATGGGTATTCTGGGCTATGCCAAATCACTGGACCTTGTCAAAGACTGATTCTACTGATGCTGGCTAGCAATGGAAGTAGAAAAGCATCGCAGAGTGTAGCTGGTGCATCACCTGCAAGATTCTGCCAAAAGGGTGATGCCTTTAGTTAGTATACGTGAGCAATGGACCATTGGCTCTTGTCTGCATGGACTTACTATCTCTGGAGCTAGACAAGAAGGGGATCAGCAGCATCTTGGTGGTTACTATTACTGCACCCCTTATACACAGGGCTACCCCCACCTAAGACCCGATAGCAAGAACAGTGCCAAATCTGTTATAGTTCATGCATTATAGCTCCTCAAAGTGCTTCAGATCTGAACAAAGGAGGGGAGCTTGATAGTCACCTCATTAGATAATTGCATTGATGGATACTGAAAAGTCTCAAGCCATACCCTATCATCCAAAAGGTGACCCTCAGTCTGAGAGGTTTTGTCAGACACTCTTAAACATACTTGGAACTTTGGACACAGCCGACGAATCTAAATGGAGCCAGCAAGTGTAGATCTTTATTGAAGATATCTCCTCCATTGAGTCGCACCTTTGGAACAGTAAGCTGTCAATGTCAAGACCACTTGGAAGCTTTTGCCAGCTGGGGGCCATCCACAATGACTTGTAACATCAGCACCTATAAAATCATGGGTGGACCCATTGCTCCTCAGCTCCTTCTCCTACTGTAACCTATCATTTGGACCTGCAGAGAAATAAGACTGTTTTTTTTCAACTTTATGATTGTTAACTGCTTTGCTTTAACCTGTCAGTGTTGTCCTTTTATGCAGCCATTGAAAGAACCTTTATTTTGGTTTTGTACCTGTGGCTACAAGATCTACAAGGATGACATTCACATGGTTTGTGTTTGCTGTTTTGGCCTTGCGATTCATCTAGGCCACAAGGAGATGCCACAAGGAGGCTTTAGAAATCTTCTTCGCTATCAATGCCATGGAAGCAACTACCAAGGCTGGAGGCTCCAAACCAGCTTCTCCCTCTCGCTCGACCACCCTTGGGGAAGGGTACTCCCTGGCATTCAGTGACACTGTCGTTGCTGCAGATGAGGAGAACTAAGGACAAAGACAAGGATAAGCTATCGTCATCAAAGTCCTTCTTTATTGGCCATCAGCACAAGCATAAGGATAAAGTTTCTGCTTTGACAATGAGGTTGAGGTCTCCATTAAAGGGGTAAGTCCTTGTCCACTCCAGCAGTAATCTACAGCCTCCCAGCAGTCAATGAGATGCCAGGGTTGGAGTGTGGCTCTGGCTCTGCTGTACCTACTATGGATGGTAGGCAGCCCCTTGTCAGGTTCTACCCTTCCGCATCAGTAGTCCTGGGCCCTTTAAAGGGTGCTGTCAACTCCCAGGTTGTACTGGGGTCATTCTCTGAACTATTCAAATGCTTGCTGCTGTCACTCCCAGTAACAACAATGGATATCCGTCAACTGGTCCTCCCTGTCAGCGGGATCCAGTACACCTTATATGTATCGTTATTTCCAGTCCCATGCTTCTCCTTGTATGCCTGGCACTGGCTTGGTCTTGTGGTTCCTCATGGTAAGAGTCCCTCTGAATTTATCTCCAGTGGGGAACTGAAGAGCAATTGGGCCAGCCACGATTATATAGGATCCGACATTGCACATCATTATGGGCGGCTCTGGCTAGCAAAAATTTCAAAGTGGTTCTTATGCCAACAGCTTACAGTTCCAGAGATGCGGCTCAATGGAGGAGATTCTCTCAAAGATCTACCGTTACGGTGAGTAACTATTCTTTTCTGGTCCACACATATAACTTCACCAAAAATGAGTCCACAGCATTCTCCTTCTATTAACTCACGTTTGCATGTGATACCAGACTGTCAGTTAACCTGTGTTTCAGCATCTCTGCTTTGGCACCCTACCAGAGACTTATCTATACTATGCCAAAAGATTAAGATGACTAACTGAAGCCTATAGGATGGCCAAGGAAGCAGAAGGAAAAGCTAATATGACCAACAAGACCTTATTTAATAAATGAGTAAGAGAGAAAGCTCAACTGCCTGGATACAGAATCCTGCTGAGAAATCTTGGAGTCCCAGGTAAACAAAATAGCTGACCACTAGAGAACCATACATCATTGTGCTGGTGTACAATCTATGGCTAGAGAATGGAAACGCCGTACGTAAGATGCTGTACAGAGAACCGGCCTGGTGGCACTGAGGGTTGAGGCACTGAATGACACACTTCGCGCCACGCCGGCAACCCGGGTTCGGGAACGGACTCAGGCCACCAGGGGTCGGAAGGGGAGGGAAGAGATCGAGCATCTGGAGGACTGATCTCTCTTCCCCGGGGAGGGCTCTGAAGATGCACTGCACAAGATCGGCCTCTGGTGGTGGTCAGAGGATGGCCAGGATTGCGATGCCATGCAACAGTGAGGGCGGAGCTGCAGTGGCCATCGGCACTCAGTGCCCTAATGCCATGGCACGACCGAGCTCCAGGGGAAAACAGTAAGCAGAATCCCCCATCCCGGAGGATAGACAAAGGCACCACCTCCTGTTCCACACTCCCAATGCTGAGTGCTCAGCTCTCTCTGCACCCAGTCACTCCAGCCAGCACTCTACACTCTAGATAGAGCACCCTGGGAGGATAGGGAGGCCCTTCCCCATGAGGGTTCAGATCCGGGGGCTTTATTGGTCAGAGTGAGAAGAGTAGCTGAGGTGCCACAGTGGGAGGTAGAGAGCAAGCTCAGTGGATGCTGGAGAAAGTTCCTCTGGGAAGGCATGAGACACTGAAAAGGAGGACCCCTGCAGCTTAGACTGAACTACCAGTTGCAAATACTGAGATACAACTTGATGTGGTCTACAACAGCTCTGATGAGGATGATCAATTTGTGTGTCCTTCTATCCCAGGATTCAGACAAGCTCTACTCTCCTTGAACTTGCACCTACCTGCACAGAAAGGAAGTAGTGTTACCAACCAAGGACTTTAAATCCAGTTGAAGCACCCTTTGTATCCCCTGACTTTGGGTCATGTGTCCTGCCCCTATCATGGAGGACAATGGAGGACACTGTTGAAGCACCACCAGAGGACATTAAGATACCAGGACCATGTGAACCCATTCTTGTGGCAGATGCAGAACCCTCAGTGACCCTTTTCAAGTTATTATAGAAGAGCATCTTGGACCTCGTCAATCTGAATGAAAAATAAAGAATCCTGTGGAGTGCACATATGAGTCACCTTGTGTCTCCACCAACCTTCCCAAAATTACAGTACATAAAATAACCCTATTGCTGCCTAACCCATGGTTACCACCCCTTCATGCTACCCCCAGATCATCTTTAGAAACATAGAAACAGAATTTGATGGCAGATAAGGACCGCTTGACCAACATAGTTTGCCCATTTTTCCTACCTATTTCATATACCGCAGATCCTAAATGATCTGCAGCTTACCATCTTTTTCCATCACTAGAGTTCCTTTATGTCTGCCCCATGTGTTTTTGAATTCCCCTACCATTTTGGCCCCTACAACCTCTGCCAGGAGGCTGTTCCATGGATCCACCACCCTATCTGTGAAAAAATACTTTCTCATGTTACCCTTAATTCTACCCCCTCTATCTTCATATCATGGCCCTTGCTCTTGAATAACTTTTTTTGGAAAGATGCTACTCTTTGTACCTTATTTACACCTTGAGATATTTGATAGTCTCTAGCATATCCCCCTCTCTCTCATTTCCTCCAGGAATACACATTGAGATCCTCCAGTCTCCCTTCATATTACATATCTTTGAGAACTGTGGGTATACCCAAGGGGAAATACAGTAATTACAAATGTGTACCCTGTGCTCTATTGCATAATGCCATCTCTTGAATAGGATGCAGGTGTATTAGATAGGCTGTTATGTTTGTGTTTTTCATGTTTTGTGTTTTTCAAGTCTTGCTGAGTATGCCAAGGTTTAAGATTTCAGTGAGGGGGAAAGTAACCCCTTCCCAAAGGAGGCTTATCTTTGGCCCCATGCTGCCTCCCTCTGCATGCTCCTTCACCTCCAGCCTGGTTCAGACTGCAACTGCAGGATCAGGGCTGGACTGTACCCTTTCTTCTTTTCTTTGGGTTTGCAACTGCCTCCTTATCACAGCCAGTGAGCAGCATCACCTCTTCACTTGCTGGTCCCTGTGGACTGAGGCAGCTGGGCCAGGTAGCTAATTCTGGCCTGCAGCTCTTTTCTTTAGTGCAGCTGTGCCAAAGACATCTGCAGCCCGCGCCATACAGGGAATTTGCTCAGCCCACTCCTCAGACTGCCTTTGTGGTCAGAAAGCACAACAACATTACTCCACTATTCATTCAGTGGTTCTCAAAGCTGCACAGCAAATGCAACTGCAGTTGCAACAAGAAAACTGCTCTTACAGAGAGCACAACATTCAGAAGCACCTGACAGGGCTGTGCAACTGTGTTGGCTCTGAACAGAACTTGTGTATTTGCAGCCATGGAAGCAGAGAGCATGAGACACACACACACACACACACACACACACACACACACACACACACACACAGAGGACAGCTCTACACACTGAAAGGTCCAAGATTATGGGGTGGCCTTAGTAGGTATAGCTCACCCGCATTGCTTATTTCTTAAGTAAGACTGTATATTTACACTTTACACACAGTTTACTATTGCAGGTTTAGAGTTGTGTGATACGCTGGTGTGGTGTGATGTTTTGACCTTGCTTGTTAGGTGGTAGCAGCGATGATACCTGTGCTTAACTGATCTATACCCCTGTGCCAGGATTGTCTCATGCTAAAAACTGAAAAGATGACTCCAGGTTGAGGACATAATTTAGCTGCAGCAGGGTCTTTGGAATTGATATTCTGTTGAAGATCAAGTCAGCTTAATAATTTTCTTTTTTGGCATACTGGGTCAAACACAGTTGTCTGGATGAAACTGAGACAATGGTGTTGCAAGTGCCTTTAATTGAGGGGAGCCAACAATCTTTAATAATGGCAAAGGGTCTGGAGCCACCACTGTCCCTGAAAATGTTCTTTTTCTGATGTGATATGGAGCTAGTGGTCAACCTGTGACTCTTTCAGCAAAATATGTCTTAGAGCATTGCCGGTAGGGTATGGGTGAAAGCCGGACCTGCCGATCTGGGGTGAAGCTTGCATGGATTTGATTGGTCCAGCCTGTGTGGTCGGGCAGACCTGTCTGGATTTTTCAATCTTGTCTGGTCCATATGGCCTGATTTTCACCCATGCTCAAAAGGGATTAAAATCCAGACCACTGGAATGGATCGGATCAGCCCTCTACGTCTAAATACACGGTGCCGCTTTCACTTTCACTCCTCGAAACACTGCTTGTAGCCAAGAAAATTCTGAGATGAGACCATGAGCTGATTCATGAGCTTCCTTTCTCTGTCTCTCTTTCTCTCCTATGCTCCCGGCTCCTGGCGGGTCTTTCCCTCCCTCCATCCCTCACCAGTTGCCCCCTGCCCTCACGCATCCACATCAGTATCACAGGTATCAGATATCCACAGCTTTTGCAGAAGCAGCACACAAACCTATTCCTCAGACATAATTGAAAATCTGCCTCTCTCAATGCCCCACATACAATATAAAAATGTTCACACATTGATGTACGCATGATTTACCATTGGAGGTCAAGCCCTCCAAAACACTGATCAACCAGGTGGTGTTGCACTTAAATCTATGCATACTGGAAAAACAGCTCCACAGTTTCACCCCTAAAATGTATCACAGCACACTTTAGCAAAAACAGATAAAGAAGAACATATTGATTAAAGCATCACGTTTTTTGAAGGACCTCTGTAAAAAAGTCAAATCTGACTTTGCATCAGGTTAATGCACAGCAGCCATGTTCAGTCTGATCAGAATTTGTTTAGATCTGTATGTGAAAAGAGGAAGTCCAGGAGAGGGATTGTAAGGTTAAAAGGGGAAAGGGAAGGGGGCTGTGCAGAGATGGACCTGAAAAAGGCAAACATCCTGAACAAATTCTTCTGTTCAGTGTTCACATAGGAAACAGAAGGGGAGGGGCCACAAAAAAGTTACAGGAGCTTTGGGGGGGTGACACTAGTCCCTTTTTGGAGGAGAGTGTCTTGAAGGAACTTGCTAATCTAAAAAAGGACAAAGCAATAGGGTCAGAGTGGGTGTATCCAAGGGTATTGAGGGAGCTCAGGGAAGTATCTCTGACAGTGCTATTTAACAGTTCACTGGAAACAAAAGTGGTTCCGGAGGACTGGAGGAGGGCAGATGTAGTCCCACTATGCAGAATAGATAGCAGGGAGAAGGCTGGCAATTATAGGCCAATCAGCCTGACATCAGTGGTGAGAAAGTTAATGGGATCACTGCTGAAGGAAAGGATTGTGGAATATCTTGAATCCAGTGGGTTACAAGACCTGAGGCAGCATAGATTTCTGGGGGAAGGTCACGTCAACTGAATTTGATATATTTCTTTGACTGGGTAACCATGGAATTAGATCAGGGTGGAGTGGTGGACATGGCCTATCTAGATTTCAGAAAGGTTTTCAACACCATTCCACATAGGAGACTAGTAAGTAATCTGGGTAGCTTAGGAGTGGGTCCAAAGGTGGTAAAATGGGTAAGAAATTGATTAGGGGAAAGGTGAGAGAGAGATGGTGGTAAACAGAGTTCACTCCAAGAAAGGGAGAGTGGCTGGCAGTATAGCCTAGAGGTTAGAGCAATGAGCTGTAAATGAGATTGGTACATTCAGCTGACCCGAGTTTAATTCCCACATCCTCAACTTACATACTGTGTGACTTTGAGCAAATCACTTAACCTGCTCAAAGCTCCTGAGTCAAAACAAGCACTTGTGCCTAGTGGGTCTCATCCAGTTAACAAAGGCTAAAATAAAAAAAAAACTAGTGGAGTGCCTCGGAGATCAGTGCTGGGACAGGTCTTATAGGTATCTCATGTTCCACATCTCCCCTCTTGTCTACCAGGGTGTACAAATTGAGATCCCTCAGTCTCTCCTGATAAGCTTATGATACAACCCCTGCACCATTTCAGTTGCTCTTCTCTGGACAGCCTCTACCCTGTCTATATCCTTCCTGAGATGTGGTCTCCTGAAATGGACACAGTACTCCAGGTGGGGTCTTACAAATGATTAATACAGTCATGATACCACCGCTCTCCTTCCGCTGATGATTCCCCTACATATACAGCCCAGCATCCCACTGGCCCTGCCGACTACGTTGTTGTACTGCCCCGTCATAAAGCAGGAAAGAGACCTTGGGGCTATCATATCTGACTTCTAGGTGGCGGGGCAGAAAGGTATGAGTTTCTGAAAGTTTTAAAAGTAATTGTTCTCTGGCTACACCCACTTTGAATAAATTAAACATGATGGTGTGGCAATGTGCTGTTTACCATCAAAAATGTGCGCTAGCATTTTCCTTATGCATCTGCAGAATGAATCCAGCATGCAAAGTCAAAGTATAACCATGGGGGACGGCATTTTGGTTTTTTAAATTTTTAATGGTCATATTTAATGATTTGAATCATTAATTCTAAATCTAGTAATAAGAGCTGTTTTAAAAATAGCAGCCAGAAATCAAAATATAGAGATGCTGAATCTTATTATGTCAAAAATATATTAATGCACGATGGCCTGGTGGCTCTGAGGGTTGAGGCACTGGACAAAACACCATGTGCCACACCAACAACCTGGGCTCAGAAGCTCAGGTTGCCAGGGCGTTGGCAGGGGAGGGAGAGGATCGAGCATCCAACGGACTACTCTCCTCCCCCAGGGAGGGAGGGAGGGAAAGTTGTTATGCTCCTTTGCTACCTCCTGGTGAAGGGCAGGGGGCAGCACTGGAGTTAGGGTGGCACAGAGTGTGCTTACATGGCTCTGCGCCTCCATGCATGTGCACTGACAGCTGCAAAGGGAGGGATGGAAGGGAGGCAGCCACAGGTTAAGTGATGCCCTGCCTGCTGACCGCGTCCCGATCCACTCCTAGATCGCTGGAAGCCCCAGTCTGGATGATGAGCCCTGGGTGGGGAGGATGGCCTCTCCTTCCTGGCCTCACTACATGGGAAAATCCATGGGGACATGGGGCTCCAGCAGTACTGGGAGGCGTGAACAGACATAGGCAGCAGAGCAGGGGTAGAAGCCTGCCTGTGGTTGTCAGAAAAAAGGAAATATATATGAAAAAACACATACACACACATATATATATATATATATATATATATATATATATATATATATACACACACACATACACACACACACATATAAAATGCTAAATAAATGCATACTATTTTTGCCAACTAACAAACAGTGCTTTCCTATTTAGTGTGAATTACACATTATTATTATTATCATTATTATTATTAGTGTTATTTGCCCTTTATGAGTCTTTAAAGGTAACAGAGAGACCTACAGAAATCTCATTGCATTTGTGACTGGGGGGTTGGAAATATTTATGTGGTAAGACACACCAGGGTGTGTAATTATGGCTCGATAATTGCACACCTCAAGTGTGTTGTTAGGTACAAGGCACTTATGTCAAGTGCCAGAGGAGAAAAGTGTGATCACTGAACATAATTACATATCTCTGAAGTGTACTGTTCCACTTATAACGTGGGGCCTACTTAAAATGTTTTTAAAAGTGTTTTGTTTTATTTTTAATTAGAATAATGTTTTTCTGTATCAGAAGACAAACATAGCACAGTGCTACTGTAGCAAACCCTGGTGTCCAAACCAAACATATTCTGGAGTATAACTATGGCCAGATAATAACTACTCTTGTGTTTGTCTTTTAGCATTACCTAGAATGTTCTAACCCTTCTTATAAACAGGTATGAAGTTGCAAGAGTACAAGCATTTACAACACTGCACATATATGTAAATTGTAATACCATACTAATGCAGTTGTTTAGACAAGGATACATGATAGTTATTGTTATATAACCCGCTCCCATTCTTACCCCCCACACAATGCTTTTCCAGCTTCCAGAACTGTTTTTTAAACTCTCATGTGCAAGTCACTGGGGGGCTGCAGACCCTTGTGTGCCATATTTACTACCTGGGCTCCAAAACACCCAGCAGCAATGCCTGCAATGCTGGAATTGTTTAGTTACAAACCGATGCTTTGACACCGACTGAGTCCGAACCTCCGTAAAAGCTGGAGTTGTGTTTCACAACATGAGTCGATAATTACTGAGTCACAAAAGCTTATTGAATGACATTCATATTTGGCTTGTAATTGCTGCATGGATCACATTCTTGCTTTTCTCCAGAAACAAATTAGAGCAACTTGAGTAACACACACCATGGGTTGATGGAAATATTGGTTATCAGAATGGAAATGAAAACAGAATTGGCAGAACAGCACATTGTTAAACAACAACATTTCAGGTGTTGGCAGCACTGGGAAGAGCAGGGATCCTGTAAGAATCTCCAGAATCTAGCACTGAGGCTGGCTGGGGACTCTTCCCATTCTTGATGACTTCGACCTCGGGAGGGAGGGTTTGTGCCACCTGAGATTCTCGTCACTCACAACTGGCCAACCAAGGAGCAGCATTGATTGCGGCTGAAAGTCAACTGCTTGCTGATCCTCAACTGGACAAAGAATGCAGCCCTGATTGTGGGGAGGATCTCTGACCTCACAGCGACAACTATTTCTCAACCCGGCGTTACAGCAAGGTATTTGTCAGTGTCAGTGGCTCAGCAGGTAGCAACCTTGCCTCTGAGGCTGGGAGATCAGAAGGCTGTGGGTTCTATCCCCACACCAGGCACTTGGGTTAAATCTCAATACTGACGCTGTAGTGCAGCATGAGGGGGTGCTGCACTCCTGAGGTGCCATCTTTTGGGTGAGACGTTAAACCGAGGTCCCATCTGCCTGTTCTGGTGATAGTTCAGGTGGATGTTAAAGATCCCATGGCACTTCTTGAAAAGAGTAAGGGAAGTTTTCCTGGTTTCCTGGCCAAATTTCCCCCATTCACTAAAAATACCACCAACAGCTTAATCTGGTTCAAGGTCAGTTGGCATTCATCTGTATCCCCCTCCCCCGGGTTGTGCCTGAAAATAGGTAGAATTTGTCTAGTGCACTTACCCGGTCAACAAAACTAAATAAATAAAATAAATAAATTTATGTTGACCACAAATCGCAGTCAGCATACGCCCGTCGGGTAAACTCTTTGTTTTTTTCAGGGGGATTCATCCCTGAATCCCCCATGCACAGGGCTCTGCCCCCGGCACCACACCCTGGTAAATTAGGATTATCAACTCCGAGTCAGACTTGATTTGGGGAGGGGCGCAAAACCCAGAGACAACAGTGCTGGGGTCCCGTGGGTACATTACAACGGCAACAGTAAATTGCTGTCGTAATGTACTTTGTTTCTGAAATGTCGCTGCGGCGTTGGCATATGGTGGGGGAGGAATAAGGAAGGGGGGGGCCAAAGAAAAATGGATCAAAACTAAATCTTTAAAAAAAAGAAATAATTTTAAGATGTAACAATCAGAAGATTTAGGTCATAGGTGCTCATATGCTGACTTTTAAAGATTTCTGTGAAAGCTGGATTCTGATTGGTCACCTTACAGTCTGTATCTCACTAGTAAAAGGTCTCCAGTTGTGCTTGATAGATAGTGCCCTACCTATGTAACATAACATAGTAAGGCTGTGCAACATAAATCATATTCTGGACAAATACACAAAAAAAATGCCCTTTAAACAAATACATGTAGCATTCTGAAATATTTGTATTTGTGTTGGACCGCATAAAGTAACATTAAACCTGAGCTATGGCTCACTGGCAGACACATATATGATTACTGCTGCTCATTCAGTGAATGCATATTTTATTGCTAAATCTACCTACTGTACTTTAATGATGTAACCCCAGGTGGCACTATCCCAAGGGCTACTACCCCTGCCTGCTTAACTACTAACAGGTTGAGGGACCTAGGTCCAATGGCGGGTGCCTCCACCCAGAGGTCAGGGTTTGCAGTAGTTAAACTAACTTGGTCACAGCCCTCTGGGACACTGTAACCCCCTTTCTTCCCACTAGTGGCCCACACAATGCATTAGGAATATCTTCACAATGTACACTTACCCCCAGGACTGGCTCTTTCGACTGGACTTTGTGGACCCCTGTAAAACAAGATGATGCAGTGCAAAAACCACAGTACAATACTTTTAACATAAGCGAATACCTCAGCCAGTGTAACTTTGCTGAAACCAACAAATCTGATTTATTTATGAGCTGCAACAAGGAAGGGAAATCAGGTTAATTAGGGTTAAACACATTAATAATCACAGTACTGTGCGCATATTCAGAGTACCAAATTGTCACTTTCACTGGGTATCCAGGATGGGGGGGCTAGCCAGGATCGGTGCAGCTGGTTGGGGCCCTGTGATGGAAAAAACACTTGCACAATACCCAATTGTAATCCGGAGCCAGATGGCTCAGTTCGTAAAGAAATGAAAAAGCAACAATTAGATGACACACTTGCAATTCGGTGCACAGATGGCAGGGAGCTACCCTGCTTTGTACTCACAAACTCAATGCTGAGAACTGGATGGAAGGCAGATTGTCCTGGATTGCCAGGAGGAGCAGACCATGTGGACAAGGTCCTTGTGACTGGACCCCACTGCAGTTTAGAGCAAATAGATGTAGTCTGGATTAAGCTGGGGTTTACTTCCAGCTTCATGCACTCAATACACTGTGCTGGGGATGTGAAACACGATTCCCCACAAGCACTGCACACATAAAAGGAAAGTACTATACCAGGCAGGCTGCTTCTCAATCCTGACTGCAATTACTGCACGATAACCGGGAGAAGACACAGGAAATTCAGTTCCTGACAGACCGAGCGCAATTCAACAATTTCTCCAGTCTTCTACAGGGTGAGCCTGGTTTCTACTCTTCAGATCTCCTTTCTTCTCCTACAGGTCAGATTCAGTCTGAACGGGTGCTTGCACAGGATGCAGTCCGAAAACTCAGGGCCTTACATGCGCTTACCCGCGCTAAAACTTTACACCGAAGAAGCACAGGGCTCCTGGTCCCTTCACTGCCAAAACTGATCTTCTCTTTCCAGTAGACAGGGCCGGACATTTCCTTTGAGTTCCTCCCAGTTCAGTTGGCTGGTTTGGCTGTCACTCACAGTAAACTCCCCCTGTTGGTGGAAAAAAGGTGCCGAAGTCAAAACTACATTTCCCAGAGTCACTGCCCTTAAAATCCCCTTACAGCAGGCTCAGAGGAGAGTCAAGTTCTGATTCACCGGAGGCTCCTTTTAAAGGATCCCCACCATGATTGATCCAATTCAGCAGTTCAGAACCAACATGAGGAGCTACTCTGCACTGTCCTTGCTACAAGAAAGCAGGTTAAATCAAACTGCATTTTCATTATTACTCTAACAGGTTACAAGCAAACAATTACATCTTTGAAGAGTGCTCCTTCTGCCCACTTAGCAATGGCAGAAATGGAGCGATTTGGCAGTAGCTCGAGTGGGACTCAAGCAGGAAAACACACAGTCCCCCCATACGAACTAATTATGTCTGCAAGCAGACAGCTGTTAAAGAGACAGTACCAGAGGCTCTGAAAGCACTCACAGATAAACGGCTTAAACGCCAAGCACCATTCAGGCTTGGAGCATTCAAGCAAGCTCCTGGAAGACTTTTTGGGAACCCCCATTTGCAGGAGGGTTACATTGATATTCTCAAGGCTCTTGGTCTTGTGCCATCATTAGCACCAGAAACAAGTCTATCATATAAAAATATATATTTTAGTAAGCATGACGTGCAAACAAATACAAATACCAGAGACACAAATACAACAACCTGAGACACACAAATACAAATACAAATACCAGAGACACAAATGACAAGAGAGCACACAAATACAAATTCCAGAGAAGTATTTCCCATTCTGAAGTATTGCCTGACACTATCAGTGATCACTCTCCTACCAAGTGTTATTGGTCTAACAAATTTATCAAGCCCCTGCCAGATCAATCACAAGTAGAGTGCTCTTCTGTGGCCATCTAGCATGCCACCAAAGCCTCTCCTCCGACAACAAGAATGGTCTTACATTGAAACCACACCTGATATTGACTCAGCTCTACAATACTTCATTGAACATTTCAATAAAGCCTGTGACATCCACGCCTCTTTTAGGACATGTAGGATATGGGGACTTGATAACCCCTGGATCTCTTTAACCTTCTGTCTCAAATGAAAGATCGTGACCACCTCTGGGCATAGGGACAGGACCTCTGGCGGTCAACCTGACATACAGTCCTATAAGATTGCCAGGAATGCATGTACTAAGGTTATCCGTGAGCACAAAGTGCGTTACTATAAGGACATCCTTGCTACAAGACCTGGGCCGATGGGAAAACATTCTGGGAAAACCTCTCAGAAATCACTGGGTAAGCATCTAAACAGGCTCCAACTATATTAAATGTTGATGGGTCTATCACCCATGACCCTGTGTTAATTGCCAACACATTTAATTCATCCTTCACAGATCTTAGCCAAACTCTGCCCACAAATTTCTTTGAACCACCAAGTACAGCTCCTACGTCCACCAAATCACAAGAGGCCTCTACCCACCCATGCTTCTACTTCGAAGCTATCTCAGAAAATGAGACCGAGACATACCTACATAAAATTCTAGGAGGAACTAGGACAAGCAGTGATTCCCTCAACCTAAAACATCCTACCCTAACTCTAGATGAAGTCCTATCCCCCTTCACCAAGCTTCTTAGTCGCTCCCCATACTTTCAAAATTCCCCCAGATCTGGAAATCTACTCTGGTTACACCAGTTTTTAAGAGTGGGGACAGATTACTACCTGGGAATTATAAGCCAATATCTATTCTTCCCCTGCTGTCCAAAGCACTTGAAAGGATTGTTACTGACTAGTTTGTGGAGTACCTGGAAAAATACAACCTACAATGTGTCCAACAACATGGTTTTCGGAAAGGGCACAGCACATCTACAGCCCTACTGGAATTCACAGGTTTCATTCACCATACTCTTGATCAGGGTCAACTTGTTGGTGCAACCTTTATTGACCTGTCCAAAGCATTTGACATGGTCAATCACCATTTGCTGATACATCAACCTGTTGGGCTTGGTATATCTTCAGAAGCCCTAAAGTGGTTCACCAGCAATCTAGCAAACCACACACAGAAAATGAGAATAGGGTCTGCCCTTTCTGCTAAACTGCCTGTCTGTTCTGGGGTTCCTCAGGGATTGATACTGGGACCCCTTCTATTTAGCACCTTCCTCAATAATCTTCCGCATCCTGTTCCGAACCAGTACTCCTCTACGCAGATGATGTGGTAATTTTCTCAAAGACTGCTGACCCTACCCTCCTTCAGGCCCAACTTCAGGAAAGTTTTACTGAAGCCGAGTCCTGGTTCATCTCTCATAAGTTGGTGCTTAACTGCAAAAAACTAAGGTCATGCTCTTCCATGGTACCCACAGCAAGCACAAAGCCAAACAATTGGTGATTAAAAACAGTGCAGGTGTTATCCTTGATTAGACTCAATCTTTTAAATACCTAGGAGTTACTCTGGATAGTACAGTCTCCTACTCCAATCATGTTGAGAATGTTGCTCAAGGTAGTTAACATTCCCTGAGGCCTTCAACACAGGCATAAACACTGCCTTACTACCGAAGCCCTCAGGATTGGCTATCCAAAGGTTCAATTGTGTCTATTATTGACTATGGTTTGGTCATTTTATGGTTCCACTGCAGACACAACCCTACATCGGCTCACCACAGCTCTGAATAAGGCATGCCATCTAAGACTGGTGCAGTGATCGTACTCACACTTGTGCAACCTTTACGAACAAGCAAGCTGGCTTCAACTCCAGGCTTGCAATAAATATCAAGCTTGCCTTCTGGCTAAGAAGGCAAATCTTGGTCTCCTACCACCAGGCTCCCTTCAGCTTTTCAGTCCCTTCCAGGGCACTTGGAGCACATGAAGTTCTGTGATTCAAACTTTTACTGTCCCTCGCTGTCAAACCTCGCTCTGACAGCAATTTATTACAGTTAGAGCTGCTAATTTATTTAATTCCCTTCCTCCTGAGATTGTGACGACTACAACCTTGGGACCATTTAAGCAGAAGCTGCATCAGTTTCTAGTTTCCACAGCATCTTGCGACTGCTATACCTAATCTCTGCTGACAGCTAAATGCACTGGGACCTCCCTCTTTTACCATTTGCCCCTGTATAGCCCTATGCTGTTGCTGCGCTATTCCACTCACAGCACTTCCTCCCTTATCCCTTTCCCATTCCTGCCCTCTTTTCATCCTACCTCATTCCCCTTTGACCCCTCCACTCCCACTTCCCTCCTCTCTCCTCTGTTTCCTCACCTTGTTCTCTCCCTCTACCCCCGGCCCCGTGGGTCTCTCCTGCATAAGCTTAATTGTGGAATCTCCCTCCTTGCTCTTATTTTGCTCCTTCCACCCCCCAATTCACCCCTGTACTTTCTCTTCTTGTAAGCCCTTTCACCCCCTCATCAGACAAGGCCACTGGCTGCACTTAACACAAAATTCATCTTGCCATATTGTTATTTTGTTTGTATAATTACTTTCCTCATGTTGTACTGCTTAATTTTAATTTAATTTAATTTTAGTCTTTGGTAACCGGGTAAGGCCCACTAGGCACAAGTTCCTGTTTTCAGGGGCAACCTGGGAGCACTGGTAGGTTAGTGACTTGCCAGAGTCACACATGTATGCAAGTGGAGGTTGTGAGAACCAAACTCAGGTCTTGTCTGCTGGATGTATCAAGCTCCTTCACACCTCGTTCCTCTAACCTCCAGGCTATACTGCCAGCCCAAACCATTGTAATTTGCTGTTCTTGTGACTTGATGTGGAACCTCTGTAAAAGAGCCCTTGGTGCAAAGGTCTTTCTGATTTGTTAAATAAATAAAAAAATAAAAAATAAAAAAAAAATACAAAAACCAGAGATGCACAAGTACGAATACCAGTGACACAAATACAATGACTAGAGAGACACACAAATACCAGAAACACAATAGCAATGACCAGAGACATACAAGTACAAATACCAGGGACACAAATACAATGGTGGGCATCAGGGCAGAATATGGGGTTGGACCAAAGGTGGTCCATCATTAAAAGGAATACTGGTTGCTATAGATGAGTGCATTAGGCTCAGGGTAAGCATAAGGGCCAAAGTGCCCAGCTAGTTCAGTTCTGGGGTTTCCCAGGCAGTAAGGAAAAGAGGTTGGCCTATAAAAATTCAGGAAGACTAAGATAGAGGTGGATGAGGAAAATTACCTAAGGTTGGCTAGATCCAGAAGCAAATGATTTGATACCATCCCGGAGGGCTCGGTGCTGGGGCCAGTGTTGTTCAATGTCTTCATCAATGACACTGGAGATGGCATTAAGGGCAAATGTGCCTATTGGTGGATGACATCAAGCTCTGTGGGAGAGTGGACACAGCTGAAAGGATACAGTACCTACAGGAAGCTCTGGAAAATAGGAGGTGGTCCAGGATCTGGCAGCTTGGCTTCAATGCCAAGAAATGCAAAGTATGCATATTGGAGCCAAGAATCCTAGGACAGAGTACTACCTAAGTGGAGTCCGAGTATCTGCATCAGAGGAGGAGAAGGATCTGGAAGTGATGATCACTATTGACCTGAAGCACTCCACGTGAAAGAAAACAGCAGCAAAGACAAACAAGATGCTGGGATGCACATCTAGGGGACAGTAGTAGGAGACAGGAGGTTATGCTGCCTTGTACAGGTCACTGGTAAGGCCGCATCTAGAGTATGGAGTTCAGTACTGGTGCCCACATCTCAAAAGGACATTAACCTGCAGGAGAAGGGTACAGAGGAGGGCTGCAAAGATGATAGCTGGTCAGCAGGGTAAGGCATACGAGGAGAGGTTGAGGGCACTGAACATTTACTCCCTTGAAGACAGGAGAGAGAGAGAGAGAGAGAGCATGATTTGGACCTTCAAGTACTTGAAAAGGATAAATAAGGTTGATAAGGAGAGTCTATTTAAGCTAAGTGGCAACCATAACATGAGGGAGCACAGTCTTAAGCTGGATGGTGGGAGGTTTAGGAGGGAGGTCAGGAAGCATTCTTCACAGAGAAGGTGGTGGACACTTGGAATGCACTGCCAGAAGAGGTAATCTCGTTGAAGACAGTGGGCAGCTTCAAGAGAGGCTGGGACAGGTATGGGGAAGGGTAAGGATCATGGGTAGGGAGGATGGGAGGAGTGGGCAGAGGGGGCAGGGACAGTAGCTCAAGCTGTGGACCTTGCAACACAAGCAGACTTGATAGACCAAATGGCCTTCTTCTGCTTGCTTTTTCTTATGTTCATATAATGACCAGAGAGACACACAAATACAAATAGCAGAGACACAAAGAAAGCTACATACCAGACACAAACACAGCTACAAATACACATACCAGAGTGAAAAATACAACTACAAATACAGTACCAGTGCCAGACAGAGACACATATACAAATACCAGAGACACAAATACAAAAACCAGAGACAGAGACACACATACTAGAGACACGAGTACAAATGCCAGAGATACAAAAACAAATACCAGAAACAGAAGACTGGATCTTCAAATGCGCAAGATTGCCTACACAATGGAATTACCAGAGACAGCGGGTTGATATGCAATGCCGAGATTGCTGCAAGCTCCAGGTGTGCCAAAGATGTAGCGTATTGGATTGGTACAGTCTAAAGGGATTTCTACCCTTTGGGGTAGGACCAATTTTTTAACCACCATGGAGATAAGTGCAATATGGTGTCTCCTCTCTTTAACCACAATCTGGGTGTAGTCCCTATGATGCATATTTCTGGAGTGAAGAGACCTTCCAAACCCAGAAGGAATTAGTACAGGTTTCGATCAAGCCCCATGGGGTGAAACCTTCTCACAAGACCAAAGGATATGTAAATTATACCCTCTGCCTTGCCACATCTAGTGCAGGCAGAAGAAGGGAGACGGTCCATCTTAGCCAGTTTGACAGGTGTATAGTACATGTTGTTTAAACTATGGTATTGGGTGAGTCTTAACCTATCCTGAGTAGTATAAATATACAGATACTTCCAAATACAAACCCAACTGAGTGTGACATCCAGCATCAGGACCTCCCAGGCCTTAGAGCCCGCAGGGTGAGTGGGATGAAGCGTAGTAAGAAGAAGGTGAATATAGCATGGAAGTCCAGTGGGATCGAATTCCCAAATCCTGTATCTGAACCAACAGGCTGTCTAAACCTGAGAGCACTGGAATGGGGGCAAAGTGCTGTAATAGCAGATGTCTTAATTGAAAAATCTTAAAAATGTGAGGTTGACCCAGCTGGAACTTCACCAGAATCTCTGGAGGGGAAAGACGAGAGTCCTGAGAATAGAAATCTGATACACTAACCCCATGTAATTGAGGAAACCAACCGGGAGAGAGAATACTATATCCAATTTTAATATTTGGGTTAGAAAGTATAGGCTGAGAAGTATCTTTAGGAGGTAAAATTTTAAGGGAGGTGCTTAATTGTGAGAAAACTTTAACAGATGTACCGATTACCGAATTGCGGAGAGGCGCCAGTAAAGATTTCCAAGGGGAAAATAAAATGGTGGATGCAGAAAGATTGCAGGTGTGAAGCAGGTGAGACTCCATCTGTAACCAGGGAGGGACGTAGTCCTCCTCCTCTGTCGCATTTGATGGAAGGAGGCCACTTCCCACATTTGTAGAGATAGGCTGGCCCAATAATAGAGCAAGAAATTCGGAGTTGAAGACCACCAGATTCTTAGGAAGTCCTAGTTTAAGATATGAACATCTAGGGACTTATCTAACCAAATAAATTTAGTGATGAGGAGTAGATACATTGAAAGAAAGAGAGGAAGCCAGATATTTAGCATGTTTAAGGGTAGAAGAGTCTGGGTAAGATGTTCATTTTTACAGTGTTGATCTGGCCCATAGTAAATTGGGAGAGCTTTCCATCTCAGAAGATCTTGTTGTATAATGGTGATGAGATCGTTGAGATTTAAATAAGCTGGATATTTACTGTTGCTAAAGATAAAGATGCAAGTGTGGCTCAAAACATAACAAAGCAGCTGGTTTAGATGGAATACTGGCAGAATTTTCCACTCTAATGTAAATCGGTGGGCAGAGATTCTTGTTGTAATGTTTAGTTATATCTTACTAGAATGTCAGCAGTATAGGCCTAATGGCCTCTAGAGTCTGATCGATTTTCGGCACCGCACTGAGGGCCAATTTTGTGTCCCCTCCCCTTGGGTTATACTGTCCCCAGTCCCAGATGTTCCACCTGTGTTGAACCATATCAGATTTACCTTCCACCTGTACCTGTCCCATCCCTCTTAAACCCGTCCACAGTCTCCACTCTACCATATCAACCACATTCTTTACCATCCTGAATGGGAAACTTCATAATAGATCCACTTTAGAAAAATAGACCACTTTAGAAAAAGGAGATAAAAAGCCCAGAAAATGATAGATCTATTTCCTTACTCTGTGTAGTGTTCAAGATTTATAATCAGCTCGTTCTTCAATGGTTTGAAAGCTGGGTAAAGAGAACAAAATTACTTCAAAATTCCAGATGTGGTTCCAGAAAGGTAAAAGTACACGTGTCCACATTTTTGTTATTGATTAGTTAACCTCACTGGAAGAGCATGAGAGTGGTTTCCGGGATTTATAACTCGGACCCAGTTTCTCTGTCTTGTGGGGTTCCTCAGGGCTCTTGTGTTGTCCCCATGTTGTTCGTGAGTGTACATGCTGCCCCATGGAGACATTGTAAGAAGGTATGGGCTGAGGTGATCCATGGCTTATTGTCTGGAATAGAAGCATATGAACTCTGGCGGAGTGTGACCAGCTTGGGGTCTTGCTCGAGGAGTGTCGCTGGCCTCCAGTTTGGGCGACTTTGCCTCCTGCTCCTGGTTCAGATCGGAGGAAACTGTGGTGGCTCTCGATTTGGTTCCAGACTGCCAGCCTTTCATTGTGTCAGGCTGACTGGGTTTCAAACCTGACCTGAACCCAGGGGGTGTTTGCTGGGGTTGCTGGCTGGGGAAGGAACTGGGTCTGGTGCTCTCGGAGGATGGGCACTGAGTGCCTGAGATACCTGGCTTGGGTGGCCAGGCTGGAGGGACTGCTCACTCTGGAGCTGGCTACGGCCGGGACTTTCAGCAACTCCTGGGGGATGGCTGGGGTGAGTAATTGTTCCCAGCCAGGAAATCTTTTGTTACTGGAGACCAGAATAGGCTCTGAACCAAGAAAGAACATTGGTTATGTGGCTACCCTGCTTGCCTCCCTTTCTCCAAGACTCATCAGCAGTGAGAGTGTTTTATTTCTTTTGACAAGAATTTGCTCTGCCTATGTGAGTGATAGGCTGGGGATTATACTATCTTGCTATCCTGGATTGCAAACTGAACACTTTTGTTTAAATTCTATTTTTACTGGATTTTTTATCATTTGACAGGCAGCGAGAGTGCCTGTACCTTTTTCTAGTTCCCCAGGGGGCGTAAGAGGGTCTGTGGACTGGAAACATTTACATTTTAATATTATTTTTACAGACAGTGAGAGTGCCTATATGTGGTCCAGCCCCCGAGGCAGTGAGAGGGCCTGAGGAGCTGTACATTTTCATTTGAAGACATTTGTTACCTGTATTTGGCTTGTTTTATGTATTTTAATTGTATTTATTATTTTTGTATTTCAGTACTTATCCGTGACTGCAAATCCATTTCTGCCTAAGACATTGAATTACTTATATTTTGAATTTAGCATTAAGGGGGTTAATTGAGGGTTTTTCTTTAGGTGGGATTTAGGAATTTTTGGGTTATTTATTTTCTTAATAAGTGTTGTGGGTTTATGTTTTTGCTGAGTTGTATGTTATTTTGTTTTAGTTGTATTAGTTTGCAGGTTACCTATGCTGATGATACCCAGCTGTACCTCTCTTTTGCACCCGACTAGGATGGAGCTGTCTCGGTCTTTAGTAACTGCCTCAAAAAAATCCAGGAGTGGATGGACTCGAGTTGGTTGAAGTTGAACTTGGAAAAAACAGAGGTGTTGGTAGTGGATCTGTCATGCTGGATAGGGGGGCCCGGGGTTGGTTCACCCTCTGGACTTTATCTCGGGGGTGTTTCACTCCTGACCTCTAAACAGGTGCGTAACCTGGGGGTAATTTTTGATGAAGGATTGACTCGCAGGTGTCTACCATTGTCAAGTCCTCTTTTTTACCATCTGAGGAATATCTCCAGGATTAGGCACCTTGTTCCATCTGGCGATCTTCTAATACTGGTCCATGCCTTTGTGTCCTCACATCTGGACTATTGCAATTCCCTTTATCTAGGGCTTCCTGGGTGGAAATCCACCACCTGCAGCTGGTGCAGAATGTACAGCCCAGCCTTTGACTGGCACCAGCAATGCTCAGCGGTGCTGCAGGAGACTGCACTGGCTGCCAGTGCAGTGGTGGATCACCTTAAAGTTGGTCTCCTGACTTTTAAAGCCCTACATGAACTTGGCCCAGACTACCTGAAGCTCCTGGTCCTTTATTGCCCTGGGCAATCACTCTGCTCAGCTGGCGAGGGGTTGCTAGAGATCCTGAGGGTGTGTTTGAAATCTTCTGGGGCCCATACATTTATGCATGCGGCCCCTACCCTCTGGAATTCTCTACCCCATCAGCTATGGGAGTGCGCAACCATGGAGGGATTTAAAAAGGCCCTGAAAATGTATTTATGGACTCAAGCATTTTGAGTTCGATTTTATTTGTCTATCTGTGCTAGCTGTTTTAACATTACGATTTGAAATGTTTGACGTGTTTTTAAATTTTGTACGGAGCCTTGGTTTTTGAAAGGCGCCATAGAAATAACGTTTTATTATCATTTATTATTTAATTAACAAGTATGCAGTACAAAAAAGGAGAAAACCCTTTATTGCTGTATTGGACCTTAATGTATCATTCGATAATGTGAACTGCACCTTGTTATGGTCACTGATGGAACAGTGGCATTTTGACAATAAGTTACTTAACATTTTAAAAATGGTTCATGAAGCCCCTCTGGGGGATACATCAAAGGAGTCCTAAGTATGATACTTGGGGGCAGTCGGTGGAGTTATGTCTTGCGCCCCCTGGTGGCAGTCTCCGGTTATGCAAGACAGAGCCTTTTTGTTGGTTATCGGTGTTCCTGATGTGGGCAAGGTAGACCTATGTTATTTTTTACTATTTGACTAAGGCCCTGCACGATTCTGGGCACTTCTGAGTTCATTAGCTCCTTTATCTCGGGCTGCAGGCATTTTGTGTTGAAGTTGCGACTCAGATTAGCCTCGCATGTTTTTAGGGACTTGCCAGCGGATGGACCCTACATGATGGCACAGCGTGCAGTAATCACCCTGTTTCACGGGGGAGCTAGAATGTGTGGAGACCTGGGACTGGCATTGAATAGTGTTATGAACCATCGACTTTTGAGCACCTGCCACTGGAGTTGCTAAAAGGAGAATTGCAGAGTCTCATGCTGAACCCTCCGAATTAACTCTTTATATGGTGTGACATCGTGTGTTCCGGACTTATCTACAGGATTGGAATATGATGGACTTTCTCCTCCTCCTCCTCCCCTCCCTTTTTTTTTTTTTTAAAAATATGTATAGAAGTCACTGGACACTTCGAGGGTGCCGACGCAGTGGAGACCTGGGATCAGCATTGGCCAGTCGATAAACCATGGAATTTGAGCACCCGACACTGTGGTGGCTAAATGGGAGAACTGCAGAGTCTCATACTAGTCCTTCTGAATTAATTTTTATATTATGTGACTTCATGTGTTCGGACTTACCTACAGGATCCGAATATGAGGACTTCTTTTACTTCCCCTTTTTTATATACATATGTACAAGGAGTCAGTGGACACTTGGGAGCTAATTAATTTTAGTATTGGACTATTAAGACCACCCGGAGGGTCAACTAATGCTTAAGTTAATTTTCTGACAATAGCTGGTACTAGTTTGTTGGGGTTAATTCTTATATAGCTAGGGCACAAGATCTCTGCAATGAGGTTAGTTTGGTATCGAAGAGTAGTTATCTTGTAGTGGGTCTCATCGGAGGGGGCGGGAGCTCCGGGGGGTGGGGTCAAGCAGATCGGGCTGTTTGGAAGTGAATCATGTGGTGGGCTATGTTTAGGAGGACAGTTTCTTGGAACTGGGGTATGTGCATTGTTTTGGGGTGGGAAGGATTTATTGAGGTGATTTCTATAAGGGAGGGCGGAAGGGTTGTGATTCAAAAGGAGATGGTTGGTCTTGAGGGATGGGGGGCGGGATACCAAGGTTATGTTTTGACTGGACCTAACATTGATGTATTGAGTCAGGGAGCTTGTAAACTCCTAAAGAGTGTTGTAGCACAATCAGCCGAGACATTCTTTATGCATCTCTCCTTTAATTTTACAGTTGAGCTAAATGAGCAATTTATACAAGTTCATAAGCTGGAACGTTAAAGCCAAGGATAGGGTCAAGAGACAAATTATATTAAGACACCTCGTCAATTGGGGCGCAAATTGTGTTTCTTCAAGAGACACATTTAATAAGTGACATCTATTACTTCAGAAGGGTGTGGGTAGGACAAGTTTTTGGTGCGGAGACATCCACAAGGGGGTTGCCATCCTTATTGCAAGGAACATCCCTTTTAAATTAGTGAACGAGATTTGGGACCCTGAAGGTCGATACATTATTATACATGGTCTGCTTGAATCACAGCCGATTTTATTGGGCTCTATATACGACCCTAATTGATTCCCCAGCTTTTCATGAGATTGCTGCGTCTGGTGGTATCCGATCCTGAAAAGCTTACGGTATTGGGGGGAGATTGGAACTTAGTTCTTCAGAATGACCTAGATAGATCGTGTAAAGAGAGGCGAGGTTTATCCCCAGCACAAAGGGCCTTGAAGGATCTCATTAGCAAGGCTGCCCTGGTCGATGTTTGGCGTATAATTAATCCTGTGTTGCGGCAATACACTTTTTTCTCTGCTGTACATAAGACTTATTCACGAATAGATTATATTCTGGCCAGCTCATCTGCTATGCCCAGTATAACTCAGGCAGATATATTTTAGAGTAATATCTGATCATGTGCCTGTTAGTTTGGTGTACAGGTTAGCCCTGGGGTGTAGACGCTTTCCAGAATGGAGACTAAACTGTCAGATGCTGAAGGAAGAATCCTCTGAGATGCATTGAAGAGTTTATCAAGTGCTTCCTGAAAGATAACCAAGGCTCAGTGGTCCAAAGAGACCTAATATGGGCTGCCTTAAAATGCTCCTTGAGGGAGAGCTGATTAAGATAGCCTCTAGAAAAGCGTGACTCAGAGGAGCAGGTGGATTCCTACTAACCCGATTAGGGACATGAGAATAGTCTATCCGTTTCTCGACTGAGGCAAATTGGGCAAGGCTCCATCAGTTGCAGGCTCAATACTCTGGTTTAATATTGCAGCAGGCGGAACTGGCCTTTTGCGGACGAGGCTCCAATATTTGGATATAGGGGAGAAAGCCGGGAAGTTACTCGCCATGCGAATCCGTCATTTAGACTCAGTTCATTTCATAGCTGGTATTAGCATAGGGCAGGGTGAGCAGGTCTGCACGGACCCGGGGGAAATGTCGAAGGCCTTCGGGGTGTATTTCCAGAGGTTATATGCAGTAGATCCGGAATCCAAACCCTCAACAGATGATATTAACTCATATCTCAGTTCAGTTGTACTGCAAAGCTAGCTGAGGGAGATACGGCCTTTTTAGTGCCCCAATCTCGGCTTTAGAGATTAATCAAGCTATCCAACAGATGCCCTTAGACAAGTCCCCTGGCCCTGACGGGTTCCCAGCAATTTCTACAAGGTATGTTCCCATTAGTATCTCCAATTTTGTTGAAGTCTTCCAATATTGGTTTGATAAAGGACTATCTGATCCTAGATTTCAAGGCACGATCTCATTAATTTTGAAGCAGGGAAGGATCCTTTTAGTATGGACAGCTACCGCCCTATATCTCCTAAATACGGACATGAAAATTTTGGCGAAAATTCTTGCTAATAGGCTGTCCAGAGTTATGGACAAGCTGGTCAGTAGGGAACAAGTGGGTTTTATGGTGGGGAGATCACCCCAAGATCACTTGAGGAAACTATTACACCTTATCGTGGTGGCCAAAGAGTCCAAAACCCCAGCAGTGCTTGTCTCTTTGGATGCTGAAAAGGCATTCGACAGAGTGTCCTGGGATTATCTATTTGCTACTCTGTCGGCCTTTGGTTTGCCAGAGGTTTTCTTGAGATGGGTGCAAATTTTATACTCCTTTCCCTCTGCTAGAGTTAAATGCAGGGATATTGTCTCCAGTAATAAAGTTAGAGCGAGTGCAGGCAAGGATGCTCCTTGTCCCGCTATTATTTAATTTATATCTAGAGCCGTTCTTGCACAGATTGGCAGGAAATCCGCTCATTAAGGGTATACAGGTGGAAACCAGCTATATACACTCGGTTTATGCTGATGATGTGTTACTACATATTGAAAATCGGAGACTTCACTCCCGGTTATCTTGGAGGAAATCGATTCTTTCTCCAAGGTATCTTATTACAAGTTAAATCGAGTAAAGGCGAAGATCCTTCCCTTAAATAATAATGTTATAAAGGTGGACTTGTGTTGCTTTTGTTGGGAGGCAAAATCATTAATATACTTGAGAATTAACATTAGCACAAACCTGAGCATAATGATTAGGAACAATCTAGGCAGCCTAGTTCAAACTATATCGGAGATTTAGACAGGTGGCGATTACTCTCTGTCCCTTTGGGGTAGGTTGAATATCTTAAAATGAACATTCTACCTAGATTATTATACCCTGGGTATGCTTGGTGTACCTTCGAAAAGGTGGTTTTCCAATTTACAGAGGATGTTTAATTCTTTTCTGTGGCAGGGGAAGAGTATCCGCAGATCTTATCTTAAGCTGACAACCCCAAAGCTAAAGGGTGGCTTAGCTGCTCCCTCTCTTTTCCTATATTATGCGGCACAGCATGTTTGCAAATTGAGCTTTTGGAGTGATTGGAGTAGGCACTCGGCCTATTTACCCTTATGGCTGGACATCGAGCGTGGTTTAGCGAAGAGAGTGAAGAGCTCTTTACGGGCCTTGCTATTTGTTTCCCCGTCAGCTACCCCTAAACCTCTGAAAAATAACCCTATGGGATGGTCGTTAAAGGCATTTCAACAACTGCAAAACTATCTTGGGTCCAAATGGTAACTATCAGACAACCAACCTATTTTGAAAACCAGCATATTAAGATTGGAGGTATTACTGTGGCCACGACCTTCAGCTGAATAAAGTCACTTTAAAGTCTCGGATTTTGGGCGCATGGTAGCCCTCTACCCTTCGATCACTTGATGAAGTCTCATGGAGTTGCGGACCAAGATTTATTTAAGTGGTTGCAAATTAGTAAGGCCCTAGCCCCGGTTTTCCCTCAGATGTCCCCAGCTGACCATGGGGTTAAGGATATTGACGCCCTTCTTGCTATAGCTGTCCAACCGCGTGCAGTTTCCAAAGTTTACAAGTTACTTCAGGATTAGGATTATAGGCTCCCTTCAGGGGTATGCTTTTACTGGGTAAGGGAGTTAGGCATTCCGGACACTCCTGGCCTTTGGAAAAAGCTCTGGAGTACAATGTATAAATGCATAAAACAAGATAGACTCAGGATGGTGCATTTTAACATAATGCATCATCTATACCTAACTCCATCTCGTCTACGTAGGCGTGGGGCAAAGGACACGTCTCTTTGCTGGAAATGCAAGAAGGATGATGGCACTCTATATCACATGCTATGGTCATGTCCTGTAATGCAGGGCTTTTGGAGTGCCATTAATAGTCTCTTAGACCCTATCCTTGGCTTAACTAAATATGTTCACCCCTGAAGCCATGTTTGCTGTGTCTTTTTCAAGCAGGCATCCCCAAGATTAGAAAGGCACAAATGTCGCTTGTTTCAGCTGTTTGCAATTGTCAATTTTAAGACACTGGTCGACTGATAAACCCCATCTCTGATGGAGTGGTACCGTGAATGTACCTTAGCGCTCCAATTGGAGAAACATAAGCTCATATGCATAGTAGGCAGAATTCATATGTGTCGCTCTGGAGTTCTTTAAGTAGCTCCTTATAGCTTGAAGTCGGTTCCTAGAATGCTTCAGGGTTGATAATTAATGTGCTCCTTTCTTTGCGTAACCTTGGGTGAGGTGATGGGGGAGGGAGGATGTTTTATATCCGACTGAATATGCAGTTAGCAATTGAGTGTTCTATGTGACTTTATTCTAAGCTTTCAGTTCAGTACATCATTTTCTGTTTATATGGTTGGGATGTTTGTGAAAACAATAAAGATGATTAATTATAAAAAATGTTTCATGAAAATAACATAGCAAAAGTTAGAGGTGGAACAGATGCCAGCCTTTCAAGAAGCATTACCATAAATTGTGGTGTAAAACAGGGTTGTATCCTTGCCCCATATTTGTTTAGTCTATATTTGGAGTCATTGTCTATAGAACTAAGTACAGTTGATGCATTCCCACCAATAATTGACCAAGAAAGGATTCAAATTTTGATGTACACAGATGACATTGTCTTGTGTTGTCTTACCCCCAGTTTATAAGCTATTATACAATAGCAAGGAAAATCCTGGATTTTGATTGGCTGCTGGCACCCTCTAGCCATGGTAAGTTCCAGCATTACCCCATGGAAAAAGGTGCCAGTCACCAGTCAACCATATCAAAACGCCCCTCAAATCACTCTGACCATCACAAAAGCAGGACTCAGAAAAACAGCAATGGACAGCAGAGAATGCTGCAGTGTTCAAACACAAGCCGAGCTGGAACACTTCAACAGTCTACAAATCCTGCCTAAAGCTACCGTACCTATAAGAAAAAAAAAAGTAGTGTCTTTAGAACTGTGTTTAAAACAAAAAAACTTTACCTCCATAATCTTTTCACTTCCGGTCTCAGGAGAGCCAAAGATGGCTACCGCTATGGCAGTCACAGAAGGTCCCACACTTACGTTTGCAGCTGTTCCCTCTAAACTCTAAGTCCTCAGAGCCTATCCTCATCTTAGCTAAATCTTTTCATACCCTCCAGCCATTTCTGAGCAACAGAAAAAAAAAAAAGAAATTCCCAAGAGTCATGATACTTCGTTCTTGTTACCACAAAGTTAAACCCGGAAGTACAAACCAAAATGGCAGTCCGTTAGCGCTTGTTACACACAGACTGTCGGCAGCAAGCTCTCTCGAAAACAAACAAAGTTGCAGCTTAAAGCAGACTGCCTGTCCCACAGTACAAAAAAAAGAACCTAGGAGTCACAGCCCTCTGTATAAAAAAACATATATATATATAACATACGTAACCCTCTACATACAGGGTACATTACAGTACAAAGAGAACAATATATCAGCCCTAGCAACCAAGGACTGTTTTGTCCAACGGAATGACAAATACAATAAAAATTAATAAAAATGCCAAAAAAATGTATTTATTATTTTCTATCTAAAAAAGAACATTGTATACTCTCAATATTCCACTAAAGGGTGTGAGGTAATGCTAAGTTACCCACTTCTGGTGTAACTTACTCACACTGCCTGTGGCCTCGTGACGAAACGCAAGCTAAAGTGTAAATCCAGTATCCTCCACACCCTGTCATGGTATATTGCTGTAATTAATTGGATCCTTCAGCATTTAGAATTTTGGATTATTGAACAGTGTAAAATCTAAAATAATGACTTTTGGCTCTAAGTTGCATACAAATACTACATGGAAGTTTAATAAAATTTAATTAGAAGAGGTGCAAGAATACACATATTTGGGAATCTCATTAAACTCTAAAAACATCTGGAAGAAACATATGATAAAAACCAAACAGAAAGCCAGTCAAACCATGAAATGGATGCTTACAGTAGATTTGCAAATATCTTTGATGGAAATTCATATAGAGTGCTGGATGCAGCATATAAGGCCAAAATGCAAAATATGATGCTGTAAGGAGCTGAGACTTAGGTTTCTCTAGTAATGTTAAAGAACGCTGTACTATCCAGAATTATTTTTTAAATGAATAATGAACCTTCCAGTTGATTGTCCTACAGCCTTATTAAATGTAGAATTTAATCTACTTTCATTAAAGATAATGCCACAAAGTAGAATAATACATTTCTTTAAGAAAATAATCAAAGCTGAACAAACATCAATTTTGGCTGATTACTGGAAGAATGCATAGAAGAACGTTTCTAAAATTAATCTTAATTGGTTTGTCAAGTTATATGATTTGCTGAGAATACATGATTTGCTGGACATCAGAGAAGTTTATACTACTGGGCATATTGATACTTACTTCAGGAAGCACTCTGAGAATAAATGATGCCTTTCTTCAAGAGTAATGGAAAACAACAGAGATGGTAACATTGCCAAATTGCATAGGGAAATGAAAGTGTTTAAGTGTAAAGAAAAATATCTCCAGTTCTGTGAACATGTTGATCATAAATTGACTTACTGTAAATTAAGAATGGGAATTTTGTGCAGAAATTCAGATAGGCACAAGCTCTGGAGGTTACAAAATAATTTGGATGTTTGTAAATGTAATAACATATCTTGATTGACTGCAAACCATTTATTATTTGATTGTGATAACTTAATAGAGGAATGTAAAGTTTGGTTACTTGTATTATAGCCCAAAATTTAAAATTAGATAAAGATGGCAGGAAAAGACTCTAGAACTGCATGCTGTTTTGTGACTATGAACCACATATGTATACTGTAGCAAATTTTGTACTGAAAGCAATTTATAAAAAATAATAGGATTATTAATATTTTAGTACTATGGGGCACTTTCAACTTCTAAACTCTCATATGTAACGCGGATGTTTTTACATATCTTTTCAATAAAAATGACTTGACTTGAACAGGCTAAAGGTCTATCTTTCACTATCTGCAGGTAAAAATCTTGCTAGAACAGGAGGTAAAGAAACTGTTCAAGAAAATGCCCATAGAAAAGGTCCCTACCTCACAGTGGGAAAATGGCCTCTTCTCAAGGCAGTTCCTGACAGGGAAGAAAAATAGGGATTGACAACCCATTCTGCATTTAACAATCCTGAGCAGGCACATACAAAAGGAAAACATTCAGGATGGTAACTCTGGGAACAGTTATACCATCTATGCTGAAAGGGGAGTGGTTAGGAATCACTGGACCTGAAAGATGCATAATTTCAGGTCCATGTAAGACACTCCCACAGAAAATACCTATTAGTCAGACTAGGGAAAGAGCAATATCAGTTTATCACATTGCTCTTTGGTGTAACCTCAGCTCCAAGGGTGTTCTTAAAGTACCACGTAGCAGTAGATGCTTTCTTAAGAAGAAACAGGATATCAGTGTATCCCTACCTGATCAACTAGCTAGTCATAGGAAGGACAAAACAGGAGACACTAAGCTACATTACAGTGGTAAAAACACCTTGGAAAGTCTAGGTTTTCTTCTGAATATAGAAAAATCCCAGCAGGAACCCAGTCAAGTGCTGATGTTCTTATGAGCTGAGTTAGACACCACTAAGGGAAAAGCATTCTTGTCACAGGCAAGAGTGGAAAGTCTGTTGTCCTGTACAAGATCCTTTAGGCCAGGTGAGCCAAGGCCAGCAAGAGACTTCTTGCAGTCATTAGGGCACATGTCAGCAGCAACAACTGTAGTACCATGGTCCCTTCTACAGATGGAGATGTACAGTACCATTTAAAGGCACTTGCCTTATTGTTCAAATCCACTGAGCCAGCCAGTACTAGTCACAACTGGCACAGGGTCACAACCCCACAAACAAAAACAGTGAAACAAACAATGCTGCAGGTAAAATGCCATGTATGCAAATAAGGTAGGTAAAACACTGACTGATACAAAATGCACACACACCATATGACTTAATGGAAAGAATATCGACTTTTGTTTTTGCAGGAAGCCTCATTTCATGCCTCTCACAACCCCAGGATTATTATAATCAACTCCAAGGGGGTTTGGACCTCAGGGATAAGGAGAAACTCAGAAGGAGGGAAACTTTGTTTGTGAGCCATAAAAAAAAATAAATACTATCAGGAGACAGGGAACCAGATCCTGGTCCCCAGGTCTCCACTGCTCCAGGTGCTTGTGTCTTAGCCACTCCACCATGGGAGCAGCTTGACCAGGCACAGTATCTGAGGCTTCTTCAGCCCTTCCTTCACTCTGCAGACAGTGACAGAGGTGATGGTAATTCACTTCCTCTATTATACCTGTCGCTCTAAATGGTTTCACGCTTTACACAGTGCGGTTCTTGCCTTGCTATTCTTGCAGCGGCATATTATTCTGGTACCATCACAACCATCCTGGTCAGGGCTCTAGAGTGGTGGAAAGAGGTTGACAATCTCATGGAAGGAATCTCATTCCAGGAACTGTCCACAGCCTTCACTCTGACAATAGATGTCTGTACTAGGATGGGGAATATCTGGGAGATCAAGCGACATCTGATGTGTGGTCCCCACAAGAGCAGCAAACACGTAAATCTGCTGGAGCTCAGGGCAATTCTCCTGTCCCTACAGTACTTCTCAGACTTGGTCCAAAATCATTCAGTTTTGTTCAGAACAGACAATACCTTGGCAATGTACTGCATAAACAAGATAGCTGGTGCCAGATCCACAAAACTCTGCAAAGAGGCAATGAAGATTTGGAATCTGGCATACTCCTTATGTACAGAAATCATTGCTGTATATCTGCCAGGAAAGGACAATGTTCTGGTAGACACACTAAGCAGGATAAGTCGGGAGAAGGAGGTCGTAATGACAGCTGAGCAGGCGTGCCTGCTGTAAGCGTAACCTTTGCCAACTTTTTCAATATTTTACCTATTTCTGACTCTACTATTTGGTGAATCTGTTTCTTGGATCTCCGATTCATCTTTTGGAGTAGCTCTTTCTTCATTGCAACAATGGGCGTAACATGAAATCTGCTTCTTCAGCATATGCTACCCCGACTCAGGAGCAGAAGAAAACGAGCAAAAGGTCAAAACAACAGGCCACTGCAACTCATATACTTCTTCCTCTGCAACTATTCTCATGGAAGATAAATTTATGGAAGAGATGTGCCCTCTTAAAAGCTCTATGCAATTGCTTACTGAGGAACTTCAATGAATGCACTATTCCTTTGATTCCTTGGCCCACTGGGTAGGTGACTCAAGCCCAGACATCATCCTTGGAGAACTGGCGACAACAGGTGGTCGTGCTCAGGCAATGGGTGAAGAAAATGGAGGACGCCTGGAGGATTTGGCATTGGGCCTTCCGAGGGGCAGAGGCCATCAAGCTATAACTTTTATTCAAAAATTCTTGAGAAAATTGCTGGACTCTTTCCATATGCCCCTTTATGTGGTAGAGAGGTGCATGGCTCACTATGACTCATGTCCTCACCTGGATCTCCCCCCTTGCCCAGTCATTTGTAAACTCCTTAATTATCTAGACCAGCAACATATATTATCCAAAGTGCGGGATGTCAAGGAAGTCCTATCGGAAGGGCAATGCATATGTATAGTGCAAGATCTTCCTTTTTCTGTGCAGCAGCGGAAGGCCGTGTTCCATCCCCATGGTCAGTAAGCTTGTAGCGGCAAGTATTAAATTTAGGGTTCTGTACCCCTCTACCCTTTCTGTCTTACATGAGGGTAGCTGGCAGAGTTTTGACACACTAGATAAAGTGGTAACTGAGCTAAAGAAGCTTTATCCAGAGCTCTTTAAATGAGGACCTCAGTTTCTCCCAAGCTTCCTGTTTTGGTTTCAGCCCCTCTGTCTCTGTTGAAGTTTCTTTTCTGCCTTGGTTCTGCTGTACTTTGGATTGCTTATTGCTTCTTTTTTTTTGGGAGCTGCTCCTGTTACTTCGCTTTTGTGCCTCAGTTGGGTCTGTACTCTGTTACATGATCTTTCGGAGAAGAAATCTGCACCATTTGGCTTAGACCTGCAGCTTCAACATTCCAGTTGGATTAAACTATTCTGCCTTTGTAATGGTCTGCAGATGCATTTCTACTGCATTATCTTGATCTGAGGATCCATCATTTGATACCCAGTGCCTTTGGTTATTTCTGGATGGTGGAGGCACCTTTTGGGAACTGTCTATATTGTGGACTGGGCCATTCAGTGTCCTTACCCTTAGTTAATGGCAGTTTCCTTTGTTTTGTGGACATCTGCTGTACTAGGGTCCTGAGCTCTGGGACAGCCTGGACTTTGGCGTTGTTTGTTTTTGTTTTGGGAACTGTTAAGCTGCATCTTCTAGTTCCTTTATCCCAACTTCTTCACGGTAGCCTGGGCATATAAGGACATACAGTATGTACAGTATCTCAGTGTACTACTACATAAGGACAATTTGCCCAGTTATCGGCATGGACCTTCAGATTGTGCTGTCCACGTCATGTGATGTTATTTTTTGGCGCTAGCTGCATTTCCTTGTTACAGTTCTTGTTTGCTAGATGTAGTGTATGTTTACTTGGCAGTACTGTTCACATTTTGCACCGTGCGATTAGTTTACTTACTGCATGTTATTTACAATGTTGGTTTTGGTGGGGCGGGGGCATGCGGTCTTACCCAGCATGGGCTAGTGGTATTTGGGTCAGTCTTTAGGACTGGGGTATTGGAGTTGGTTGTTTTGTTTGTTTATTTCATATAGGGGAAGGGTGGGAGAGCTTGACTGTAATTTTCCCAATGGGCCCTCAGATACTGGCCATACTAGAAAATTTCCTTTAATATGACTGGACTGTGTGGCGTGGGCTTCTCTTGTTTTTCTTTGAGTGGGCCATGATGATTTGTCTAGGGCCATGGGGTGGGTTCATTGCCTCTCATCTTAGATGTCTTAGGAGCCAAATGTATTCAATTGTGGGGGAAGGAGGGAGTTTGGAGGAACTCTCCCAAAGCACCTTCGCTGGGGTTCTCTTATACATATGTTTTATTTTACTGCTGTCCTTTTGAATGTGTACTAGCTAAAATTTGTTTCTGGAATATCAAAGGGGCTCAAAATAAGAAAAGAGATACATACTTTTGTCACCTCCAGAACGTAATCCCACATGGTTATGCTGCAGGAAACCTATTTGAAACAGAAGGACCTAGTGTGGTTGCAGGTGTTGGCTGGCTCAAGTTTATGGGGTGGGTGTTCATTCGAAGAGGAGAGGTGTGGCTATCATCTTGGCGAAGTCGTCCTTCCTACTCACCTGGGAATGCTGGGATCAGGAGGGTTGGTATATTTTATTGCAGGGTCATCTAGGTACTAGTGAAGTACTTTTGGGTTCCATTTATGGTCCTAATATTTCACTGACCTTATGTCCCTTGCCCCCTTCCCTCGGTTACTTGTAATTCTGGAAGGGACTGGAATCTCACAGTGGAGTGGAAAGGGTGCTTATTCATAGAGATGCTACATGTGGTGGTGTCTGATGTTTGAACACTGTATAATGTGCAACAGTTTTCCTTTCCTGGTGGAGAATATAATATAACAGAACAAGTAAAAAAAAATAAATGGGCAGACTAGATGGGCCAAGAGGTCCTTATCTGCCGTCAAAGTCTATGTTTCTATAAAGATGATTCGGATGGATCCGGCTCTACCAGGTGGGGTCTGTCTCTGGGTCAGAGGGAATTTTGGGAATTATTGGACCATAGGGGTCTGTTAGACTCGTGGAGGGTTTTACATCCTCAGGATCGGCAATACACTTTTTTTTTCTTCTGCACATGGGACCTCTTCTAGCATCGATTTCTTTTTATTGAGCAATAGCTCTTTGAGCAGCCTAGTACCCTCCACTCCAAGATACTCCCTAAAGTTCTTTCCGATAATGCTCCCATTGAGTTAATTCAGATTTTAAATGAGGGGGAAGAGAGGGACAGAATGTGGTGACTTAACTCCCAGCTTTTAAAAGATCCAACCCTGGTTCAGCATTTAAGAGAATTTCTCCTTAATATATTAGAAATCAACAGAGGGTCCATGTCAGACTTGATTGGTTGTGGGGTGCTCAAAACCACCATACAAGGGGCAGTGCATTAAGCTGGCCTCGAGCATAGAAACTCCTTACCCGTGAGGAAGACTGGCTTTGTCTGACATCAGGCGTCTGGAATGAGAACTATCTTTGGACTCACCATCCAAAGTCTGGCACCAGCTTGATGCCCTCCATTTAAAATATGCTGGCCTGTTAGCAGAAAAGGCGGAGTTAGCAATTCTGCACACTAAATCTCACTATCTGGAAACTGATGGCGGGCTGGTTGGCGCTTGGCAGGCTGAAGCAGTTGGATGGGCCAAGGGTGGTCCCACGCTTGAGACCTAGTCCTGGAAAGATATTCTAACCTGGCTTCAAGATATTGTTGAGGCATATGGTGATTTTTTCAGAACCTCTATGAGGCAATCCCTCATCCCCTTAAGATCAGATGTCGATTTTGACCTATATAGACAAGATTTCTCTCCGTGCCTCTCATTTTCCCAGCAAGAATTTTTAGCAGAGACAGTTAAGCTCTCTGAGGTTCAGGCCATAGTTCACTGGCTTCCCCTAGATAAAGTACCTGTCCCAGATGGCTTTTGTAATAATTTTTACACTTTTTTGGATGAAATATCACTCTTCTTCACCCAACTATTCAATTTTATCTTAACTGACAGATTGGAGGATTATTCCTTTAATCAAGCCTGGATAACTCTCCTCTGGAAGCTGGGCAAGTACGAACTAGTACTGGCTAGCTACCAGCCAATTTCTCTTCTGAACTCCGATATTAAGATTTTGGCCAAGGTCCTGGCGGGGCAGATTAAAATTGGTTTGGTATATGTTAATCTCACCTGTACAGGTTGGTCTCATGGCTGGTTGTCTATCTAGTGACCACCCAAGGAAGCTCCTGTACCTGATCTCTATGTCCATGAGAGAGCAGGACTGCTGTGGTCTTCATCTCCCTGGACACAAAGAAAGCATTTGATCATGTCTCACGGCCTATTTTGTTTGAGGTTTGGTGTAAATTTGGTATTCCCCCCAATTTCTGTTCATGGTTCCGAGTTCTATATACCAAACCTACAGCAAGAATCCATTGTAGTGGTCTTTCTTCTGCCTTTTTCCAGCTGGGATGAGGCATGAGACAAAGCTGCCCCCTTTTTCCTCTTTTGTTTAATTCATATTTTGAGCCCCTTCTTTTATGATTACAAATCTCCCACTCTATTAAAGGTATATTAGTCGGCAGGGGTGGGGTGGGGATAGTGGTACAAAATTTCAACCTATGCAGATGATTTACTTCTGCACATTGAACACCCAGTCTTCTCCATTCCTGCAGCATTGGTCGAGATTGAGAAATTTTGTAAGATAGCTGGTTACAAGTTAAATCTCGACAAGACTCAGGTTATGCCTCTCAACATATCTGCCTCTAGGCAGGACATCGTTGAGTTAGGCCTGTCCTGGAAGCCTAAGGCTCTTAAATGGTTGCCACCTCACCTCTCGGACCTGGTCTCCTTAAACTTTCCACCCCTTCTGCATACCATTAAAATTGACATGGCAAGATGGGCTTCCCTTCCCATGACTTTCCGGGGTCATTTTAATGCTCTTAAGATGAACATCCTACCTCAGCTACTTTATTCTTTGGGGATGCTAGGGGTTTTCCTTCTGAAAGCTTGGTTTACCACTTTGAACTCTCATGATTCATTTTCTTTGGAGAGTGTGCAGTCCATTGTACATATTCTAAACTTACCATTCAAGAGAAAGAGTCGATTGCCTCTCCCTAGATTTTACCTCTATTATCTGGCATTGCATAATGCTAAATTCCTGCAGTGGGGTACTGCTCGGGGTGGTTTGGATGACAAGGATTACACTCCTCTCTGGTTATGAATTGAGACCCGTTTATGCAAGAAGGCAGGTATTAATATGGCTAGCCTTCTGTACGCTAAATTTTCTAGTTAACAATGACCCTGAGATGCCCCCCAGTTTGTGGTCCCTTAAAGCTGGAATTCAATTGGAACAATATCTTTGCATGGATTGGTCCTGGTCCCTGTCCCAACCTGTAATGGCAAACCCAAACATTCGGATCGATGGTCATCAGATTCCTGTTTCCTTTTGTCCCAGATTAAGTATCATGTCCGTCTCCTCTTTAGTGGAACAAAGTAAAATTTTACCTCGTGGGCAATTACAAGACCTTTTCTCTATTCCTCTTTTTCATACTTTTAAGTATTTGCAACTGGTTAATGCTCTGACTTCAGTTTTTGGTCATGCTCCATGGCCTTCAACCGATAGTGACTTTATATCTCCGCTTACTTCCTTGGCTGTCCAACCCCATCCAGTAGCTGGTTTATATGCTTATTTACAAACAGTAGAACCTACCTCTTTAACTGGTCTTTGGTTCTACCGGCAACAGGTTTTGAGTTGCAACATGATTCTGGACACTGGCAATCTATCTGGCAGAATCTTTATAAGTTTATGAAAGGACCATTATAGATGGACCCAATTTGCATAGTTGCTGATCTATATTATACCCCTTTTAAATTGTTTAAGATGGGCGGTCGGCTACCCTGCTCTGCTCCCATTGTGGACTTGCAACAGGGCACTTATACCATATGTTGTGGGATTTCCCCATGGTAGTTCTCTTCTGGTCCAAAATTAAGGCCTCGCTTGATCCACTTTTGGGCCTGGAGGATGCCTTCACTCCTGAAATCTGTTTGGTGAGGGATTATCCACCCTTCTTGTTTGGTCATTGCAAAGCCCATATCATGTTGATTTCAGTAGTGCAAAGGTTAGCATCCTCCACCATTGGCATGATGATTCTTGCCCACCATGTTGTGAATGATATAATGAGATCATGCATGCTCTTTTGGTAGAAAAACAGATTGCCAGATTACATCATCAGCTTGACCTCTTTCACAAAAGAAGGAGCCATTGTATACTCTCTTATCTGTTTGGACAGTACAAAGTAAGTCCAATCAGGCATGGGGCTACCCTTAAATACTTGGATTGGGCCCTATATACTTCTTTTGTTAGTATCGGGTTGTGTCATGGTGCTCCGGGAGGGTGGGGGGATGGGGAGGGACAAGGGAGGTGATTTTGCGTGATGAACATGTTTTATATGATTTCGCCTGCATCCCAATTTTAGGATGGGGAAGGAATTCTTGATGGGGATGTTTTATGTTTTTTTGCTGTATTTCCATTATTCCTGTATTGTATATTGTTGGGTTTGGATTGAAAATTCAATAAACTTTAAATTGATAAAAAGGATAAGACAAGGAAACCACTAGTGTTCCATAGACTATGAGGTGGTTCTAATCTTATTCCGAGATGGGGTACACCAGAGGTAGACTTGTTCACCTCACAAGAGAATCACAAGTTACCACTGTTCTGCTGCTGGCCACCCCAGAGGGAGACTCCACCACAGGATGCACTGACCTTCACTTGGGAAGGAAACTTCCTTTATTCATTCCCTGTGATTTACAGAGTGTTTTGGAAATCGAGGAAGGAGTTTGCAACAATGCTTCTGGTGGCACCAGATTAGGCGAGACAGCCATGTTACTCTCTCCTACTGTCCCTATCAAATAAGAACCCCATCTATCTTCCCCGAGGCATTACTTCTTGAGTATGCCTTATGGCAGGGTGAAATTCCTAAACCTCAGAACACTAAGGCTGAGGGCTTGATTCTTGAAGACAATGAATAGTCAAGCATAAACCTTTCAAGCAGGGTATTAAATATCTTGAAAGTGTCAAGAAAGCAATTCACAAGAAAACCATATTCCTCAAAATAAAAAGGTTTTCTATCTGGTGCTCAAGTAAGGGTGCATCTTCCCTTGAAGCTGATTTTCCTTTGGTTCTGGATTACTTGAGACATCTCCACATAAGAGGACTGAGGATTTAATCACTGAAGGTCCACTTCAGAGTAGTATCAGCTTTTCTATCTACACAAAAGCCAAAATATTTAGCTTCATACCCTGTGTTCAAGAGATTCTTCAAATACCTCCTTCACCTACAGGACCAAGTTAAGGAACCTATATCTCCGTGGGATTTGAATATCTGCTTAGTGCAGCTGGAACAGGCCCCTTTTGAGCCAATGGCCTCTGTGGATCTAAAATTTGTAACATGAAAAACTCTCGTCCTCATTGCCATGATCTCTGCTAAATAAGTCAATGAGCTCCAAACCCTGTGCACAGAACCTAACTACATTATTATGCACAGGGACAAAGTTGTCCTTGAGAAAAATAAAATTCCTTGCAAAAGCAGTGTCAGAATTTCACCTTAGTCACTGTACCTATGCTATTCCCATCACATTTTAGCCCCCAAAAAAGGATTCCACCAAGTCACTTGGACGGCTTGGTTGTCAAAATCCCTGACACTGATGAGCGAAACTTGACTGTCAAAGTTTCACCGGTCAGAAAATCACTGCCCCTGCACCTCCTGATTTTTAATAACCAGCTCTGAGGCGGAGCTGATTTGAATGGGGTGAAACACCAGCGAAAATGGATCCAGTGCAGTGGGACCATTATAGCGACAATCTCAAATTTGTCACTATAATGGTCTTACGCTGTAATTCTTTGCTGTTTCGCAGTATATGAAAAAAGTGCACAGATTGGATGTTAAGAGATCCTTAGCTACTGTCTTGACAGAACAAGGAGATAAGCTCAAACAACAGCCAGCTGTTTGTCAACTATGGGGCAAGTACAAATCTGCTGCAGAAAAGGCAGTTTCAAAGTGGTTGGTCTTTGCATAAAATTCTGCTATGAAAAAGCAAGTAAGCAACCCCCAACCCCAGCCTTAGAGCATTCCACAAGGTCTACTACAACTTCAGTATCAGTCTTGAGAGGCATTCCTTTGCCAGACATCTGAAAAGCAGCTACTGAAGCTAGAAAAGTGTATACATTTTCACAAAGCACTACTCTCTGGATATACTCTCAAAAGAGATTAAAGGTTTGGGATAGCAGTCTTACAGAATCTTTTTTTTTCCAAATAAGTTCCAGACTTCCCATCCTCCCGAAGTACTGCTACTAAATCTGCAGTTTTTGTATGGCACCACTATTAGATTCATGTTGTTATAAGAAAAATTACCATAGTAATGATGTCTCTTCTAATGGATCTGATAGTGAGCCAGTCCAATCTCATCCCTACCTCCCCTTCTAGAACCTACCCAGAAAAAGGTTCATAAACTGAATTTGGTTTTAAGTACTCTTTTTCTGTCAGATCATTCAAGTGTTTTAACACAGTTCATATTTTAAGTAGATATCGTGTCATAATTTTTAGTATGGTTATGTAAAAGCTTTTTAAAAGCAGCAGTACTAGATAAAAAAAAACTGGATCTTTTGCAAAGGTTTATTTCCTGTGCTCTGTTGAGCACTTACCTGGTAATCTTTCTTGTTTTTGCTGTACTATCACCTGGTAATTTGCTCAATTTTTCTTTGTTTTTGTTTACGTTTCTCCCACCCACCATATTGAATTGGAACCCTCTGCTGCCAACCGCTTTGTCATAAGACTCATAGCACTACCACGAGGACAGTGGGAACATGCTGCACGGTCCCACAGAAGTACACAAAGACGTGATGCGATGTGAGGGAGAGTTCAGCTGCAAATTAGGCACCAGCCATACTTACTGTGGATCCACAACAATGGAAATAAATTTTAAATATCTTAAAAACTAAAGATCAACAGAAAAAATATTTACAGATACGAAACCTGAACTATGGCTGCATGCTTCCAGCAAGAAAACATAATTTTGATAATGACTTCCTGATTATCTAGTACTGCTGCTTTAAGTCTGTTTATTTTTTTGCTAATGAGCTTGTTATAGGCATGGTAGTTTTAGCTGGTTAGTACTGGTACCTTCTGCTCTTCTGCACAAATATGATGTTAGAACACTAGAGGGAGTATCAGCACACAACAACATTTGAATAGAGTTCTGACTCCACAGTACCATTCTAAAACCCCTAAGCAACATCTCAGCATGGAGATGATGCAGTTTTTATACAGGTTTACTACTAGACTCATAAGAAGAAATATCATTACTACAGTGAATAATTATTTCTTCCTGCACCAGACAGAGCCCACAGTATGCCAGATAAGAGATACAATATGGTGATTCGGATCGCTAATTGGCTAAATTCACATACATGATTTATACTAAACAGAACTGAGTCAAACATGATTCTTGGCTGCAGTATTGAAATAAACAGAGGAGGCATAATCAAGCAATGGAAGCAACTGACCCACTGCTATCACTAGAGGAGTATCAGATGTAATCAATAGCTTTATTCTGTAGGAAATACCCAGTTTCTGATTAAGATTTTTCCAAACATACAGTAAGAAATGTGCTCTGAGAAGATCAAGAAAGAATACAAGAACACCCATGTACTCAAATTGAGAAACGTGTTGCAGAGAAGTACCACCAGTTTAAAAAACTTCAAAGATTAAAGCTGGATCATCCTAATTTACATAAATTAGGTTTTGATCTACATATCCCCATTTTGTACTTGTTATATTAATTACAATTGATTATCAAAAGCCTGTTATACACAGGGCAAAATCCACATTCACTGTAAGAAAATGTCCATTAAACATTTCAACAAAACTAAAAGCTCACTGTGCTGGCATGAAAAGGGTAAATGGGGTCTGGAATTAATACATGCAGACAACAGCAAAGAGGCTACAGGAAAGCACTGGGGACTCCTGAAACTAATTAAGTATCAGACTGAGAATTGCCACAACACTTTTGTTGAGATAACCCCAAATAAGTAATTTTGAAACCAAAATGCTGGATTATCAAACACTCAGTTGAAGTACTTTAGGCAAAAGAATGTTATGATCAACCATGTCAACTGACCTGGTTAAGTCCACAAACACAGCCCCATATAAGCTTCCCTCATCCATGCAGCAGGTATAATGACATGGTCTGTGAACCTGACAAAGACAGCGCTGATGCCATGATGCTTCCTAAACCTGTGGTGTTGGCAGCAATCAAGTATACTTAGAGCTACTATGTTATCGTTAAGGTGGATAAATAATAATTTATCTAGTAACTTCCTTGGAGGTAACAATATAGTAATGGGACAAAAATTATCAATAAGAGAAAGTCCCACATTAAAAAAACAAAACAAAAGCCACTCTAACTAATTTCTGCATGGAAGGAAAGGATGAAGTAACTAAAGAAAGATTAAATTCTTTTGTAAGGGTCCCTGAGCCTCTGACATTACACAGAAACATAGAAATTAAATACAAAATGAGGGGAGACACTGACAGACACAAAACAGGAAAGGGATCAGAGGGGTGATCATTACAGAGGACCTAAAGGCTGCACAACAGTGTGACAAGGAAGTGGGGAAGGCTAACCAGATGTTGGATGCATTGGCAGGGGAATCGCCCGGCAGAAGCGGGAGGTAATAATACCCTGTACAGATCACGGTGAAACCACACCTAGAATACTGTGTCCAGTTCTGGATGCCTTATCTTCAAAGGACATGACCAGGGTGGAGGTGGTTCAAGAAGAGCAACCAAAATGCTACAGGGAATACATCAGAAGACCTGTGAAGAAAGGCTTAGGGAATTAAACATATACTCCCTGGAGGATAGAAGATGGAGGGGGGATATTACATAAATGTACAAATACCTCACAGGCAAAAATAAGGTACAGGAAGGCAACCTTTTTCAAATGAAAAGATGCTCAAGAATGAGAGGTCACGCTATGAAACTGGAGGAGGGAGGTTCAGAGGAAATGTGAGGACACACTTCTTCTCTGAAAGAGTGGTACATGAGTGGAACAGTCTGCTGGTAGAGGTGGAGGGATCAGAAACAGTTGTAGGATTCAAGAAGGCATGGGATAGGTACAGGGAGATCTTGGAAGTAAAAAGGGGGGGGCATAGGAACTGGAGGCAGAGTAGGGTCACGACAGGACAAAAGAGATAATATGGCAGACTGGGTGGGCTATGAGGCCCTTATCTGCTAATACCTTCTATGTTTCTATGTTTCTAAATTGTCAACAGACAAGGTCCCTTTAGCCCAAGTCTGCTCATCTGTGTTGATTGTGAAGACCGTAACAGCCTTTCACTTCTCCTTTCCTCCCTCCCCTTTATCCCTTGCGTTTAACAGCCCCATGTGTCTGTCCTATCCATGTTTGAGCCTCTTCATTGATTTGGCACGGACTACCTCTCTTAGTAGACTATTCCATCCCTTCATCAATCTCTGTGAAGAAATGCCAATGTCACTCTTAAATCTCCCCTCCTCGTTCAGCTCCGTTGAGTTTCCTCTGGTGTCTGTGTTCCCACTTAGTATGAAAACACTGTTACCTACTTCACTAAACCTATTGAGGTATTTATGTCTCAGTCATGTGCCCCTTCTCTCAATCCTTGCTTCCATTGTGTACTTGTTGAGATCCTCCAACCTCTCCATGTAAGTCCTTTCCTGCTGACCTTGGATATCTCTGGTTACCCTTCTTTATACTGCCTCCACCCTGCCCCTGTATATCTTAAGTGTGGATTCCAGAGCTGCACACAGTAGTCCAGGTGAAGAGTCAGGTATTAGCTGCTGCCAAGTTTAAAGGAACTCTATTGGCTGAACAAAAACTTAGCGTAGCATCCAATCAGAAAAGTATATGCTAATTAAAAGGTCTATAAAAAGATCCTGCCAACTACTAGAGACCTATAAATACACTCTACTAATGCAAGACAGGCATGCTATATCTCTTTTGTGTTTAGCTAACTTTGGTAATCTTCTTAAAGGCACACTCCACATTTCTTCTCTAAAGTTACACAAGGTGTTCTTATAGAGTACCACACTATTGATGGGTTTATTGATTTTAAATCTCTGCTGATTTAATTAAGCCGCTTCTGATTTATGCAGCAGCTTTTAACAAAAAACAAATCTTTTGATGAATTCCACTTAATATTTTACACCTGGCTTGACAAACTGAAATGGACAAATGTTAAAGGGAAGCGTCCCCTAAGCGGGCCCCACCTCAGTGTGAAGCAGGGCCCAATTAGCACTAACAAACAGTTATAATTTAGACCTTACTGTGCCATCTGCAATTTGAAAAATGTATCTGGTTAATCCTGCTCCCTCCCGCCAGCATTTTACAATGGAGAATACTTGCGGTGCACCCTCAACCACCTGCAGCTGTTCACAGAGTAATGTGTAGTGTGGGGAGCAGCCAGGACGCATCCATAGGGATACTGTACTGTCGGAGCTTTTAATAGCTCTGGTTTGGAACCTATGGGTCTCTGTGCTATACGAGCCGAGTATAGACTGGCAGTCACCCCCCCACCATCCCATCTCTTTTCTCCTGAACTTGATAAAATTGCCTTAATCTAAGATCTACTTTACATTCTAATCTGTAATTTTGCTACCCCCTTCCCTTATGTCCTAGCTTAAATACTTTCTTCCACTTTGGTTTTCTCTACAGATCTATTCTTTTTTTTCCTTAAACTCTGAATTAATGAATTGTAATGGATTCAGATAAAGAAAATTAAGATATGTATGTTTTCTGAACTTTGCTGAAAATGCCATTTTGATTTCCCAATATGTGAAATTATGCACTTGTGTTTGCTAATGCTGTAATGTTTCTTTTTTTTTACTTTGTATTTATTGCATTTAAAAATACAATAACAAGTTACATCCCAATGTCAGACATCTCAGTACAAATTAGGAACCATCAAATGGAAAAGATCTAAGTAGCCTAGACAGTCAAGGTCAGGAATACGAGGGAAAAAGGAATGGCTATAAAGTATTTTTTAATGAATAGCTGCACCTTACAGAAATTGGGTGATCAGTCCATACAAAAAGGTTAGTCCAATGACAGCAGTTCCTCAATATCAGACATTGATATGACCCTTTCCCAAAGATGTAGAAATCCAAACATTGGTAGTGTTCAACACAGGCCACTCAATAACCAAGGAGCACCTTGCAGAAACAACAATTTGCTTCAACACTACAACCCAGAAGAAATAAAGCAGTGTATATAGATATGTAAATACTGCCCAATTTAGAAGTAGCCCTCTCTCAGAACAATAAGCATGCACTACAGAACTGATTAATTAGAGGCTAAATAATGTCTCTACAGGACAAACCATGGTCAGTCCAGCACCTCTCATGTTGCCACCTCAGACTTATCCAAACTCTGGTCCTCTTGCCTGGTCCCATGGGCTGCCTCGAACTCCCGCTGGATGCTCAACTTGTTTTCTGGCTTTGCCGGGCTGTAATCAGGAAAGTGTGGACCCCTATAAAAAATCCAGAAATGGACCAGCATCAAAAGTGAATGAACCACCACAAGACTTCTCTGTTTAGCTTGCTCCCCATCAAACTGTTTACAGCAAGCCTGGGTAGCATAAGACAAGTCCAAGAATAAATGCACCATATGCCTGTCACAGTTTAATAGTTCAGTACTGCAAGCTCCTTGCAACAGCTGATCTCTGGTAGCTACACCATCTGTGATGCAGAGCACAGTCTGGGGAAGATCCCGTTGAGCTTCTGCGGATCGTGGGGATATGCGGTAAGCTCGCAAAAAGTGTGCCACACAGTCCTGACCTAGTTGTAGGGCCCCAGGGAACCAGTCCTTCAAGAAAGTAACAAGATCAGGATCATCTTTCCCCTCAGTTAGTCCCACAATTCTGATGTTGGAGGCACATTGAGCATTTTCCAGTGCCTCCAATGTGTACCAGAGCTAGGAGTTCTCCTGAGTCAGTTTTGTGGTTGCCGAAAGGGGTTGAGTAGCTTGAGCCTCCACCGTAGCTGCTGTTTTAGTCACCAACTCTATTTTAATCTCCTGTCCCCAATCCTCCTGCAGTATGGTCTCAACCTTAATGTCAATGGCCTGCATCAACAATTGTAAGGCCTTCCATGGGGGCTGTGCTCCATTAGTGGTGGCTGAGGATGTAGAGGCCTGTTGTTCTGTCGATGAAGGCGGTTTTGTACCACCTGGTCCTCCTTTTGTTTGCCCATCACCTCAAAATACACTAAACTGCTCCCCATAAGATGCTCTTCCAAGTACTACTAAGGCTGGGCTGAATCCTTGACTTATTTTTAAACTGCAATATGCTGTTGGTTTCTTCTTTCTTTTATAATTGTGAATGCTGGCTTGGATACTAGTATTTTGCTTAAAGGTATCTCAAACCCAAAATGCAATCAGCTGTGTATAATTGGCTTATGTATCATGTGACACATGACATCATGTGCTCTGGGACTATTTGAGCCTGATTTTCACAAACCAGAAACTACCCCCTTAGGAAGATCTGTTGACTGAAGTGCAGGGGTTCCTGCTTTAGTTCACTGCAGTATCTGGCATTAATTGGCAAAATAAATTGTGAAGCTTTTTTACTTGCAAACTTTGCATGTGCCATCTGTTCTTGTTTGGTGAGTGTGACCATCCTACCTTAATTAATATGAACTACAGTGGGCTGTGGTTATTACAGTATAATTAGATTTTTACATTTTCTTAAAACGATCTACATAAAGGAATTGTCTTTCATATGCCCTACTTTAACAAATATGATGAGTTTCACAATGGCTGAGAACTTATGTATTTACAAAATAGTGTCCTGGAACATTAAAGGATGCCATAGTACTATGAAGCACACTAAGGTCCTGTCATATCTAAAATCCTTGACAACTGACTTTACATTTCTTCAAGAAACACTTTAACCAAAGAGATGTCTTTTTTTTTATGCGCCTCCCCTCCTCCCTGGCTGCCCACTCCTTCAGGTCCACCAGGCCCTTCCCGACTGCCTACCCATCCCCAACGCCAGCCACTTAGCTCATATTGTGACTCCCCCAGGTAACCCAGTGTATCCTTTCACTGGACGGGTCCCCCTCCTACAAGGGGGAAGGCACCGGTTGGGCCAGCCAGCACACTCTATACCTGGCCCAGGGTGTTGCTGAGGAGTGCCGGTCATGGGTTCAGCGGCATCGGAGGGCTGGAGACCATCATCTGGCCAGCCAGGGAGCATTTTCTCTGTTTTTTCTTGGGGGAGTGACGTCCTGACATCAAGGCTGATGCCAACATCTGCCACTCCCCTTGTGCACTGAGCCCGATGTTCTGCTGTGTCCCAGCCTCTGCCAGGGGTCAGCAGGTGCCAGTGCACATCCCCCCCTCCCGGAGGAGAGCTGTCCCCAGATGCTTCATCCTTCCCCCCCCGGCCAGCCCTCCAGCAACCCAAGTCCATTCCCGAACCTGGGTCACCGGCATCGCAGACGGAAATCCAACCACTGCGCCGACAGGCTGCCTAAAGAGATGTCGTTAATCTGAAAAAAAGCATGGGTAGGTAATGTTTTTATACAGTAGATCTCTCTCCTCAAAAAGTAGAGGGCATCTGCATCCTAACCCACAAAATGATTCCTTTAGCTGTTGAATCAGTCATATCAGATCCGGAGGGGAAATTTGTGATGACTAAAGGTTCAACTGATGGACACAAAACACAGCTAGTTAATGTTTATGCTCCTAATAATGATTGCCCAGCCTTTTTTGTTTTGCAAAATTAGCTGATCAGATAATAGCTTCAGTAGTCTCAGACATCATAATGGCCAGCAAGATGAATACTGTGACTGACAATTTCTTAGACAGATCCAATGGGCTTGTTGCCAGACCCAGCAAATCCTCCTGACCTAAAAATCCTATGCTCCGAATTTGGTCAAAATGATTCATGGAGGTTTTAAACCCAAAGGGTAGATTATACTTTTATGTCTAATGTTATGTATCAGTACAGTAGACTAGACTATATCATTGTCTCAAACTCCATACTACACAGCCTGTCAACAGCAAATATTGGAATACTGTAATCTCAGCTCATGCCGTTTCAGGATGTTTGGTACTAGGTAATACTGTTAAGGAGACATGATGTGGAGATCCAATTCCTCACTATTTAGGATAATGAATTTGTGAAATGGTTAGAGGCAGAAATTAACCTGTTTTTGAACTTCATGATAATGGGGAAGTCAGTGATAATGTATTATGGGATGACTTAAAGGTATACATGAGGGGCTGAATGATTTCTTTTTCCAGCTATAGAAAGAAATCTAAATTGAAAAAGATAGCTGATATGGAACAACTATAGAAACAAAAAGAACGTTTTTAAAAGACCAAATGTAATGATTTGTCCCTTAAACAAGAAATAGTGGGTCTAAAATACTCTGTTAATTGTGCATACCAGCAGAAAGACGAATTTGCCATATTTAGGCTTAAACAAAACTATTGGGAGTCAGGTGAAAGCCAAAGAAATGTCAGAAGCCACTAACATTGTGGTTATTAGGGATAAAAAGTTCAAGTTCCAGTTTATTGCAGGGAAATACTCCATTGAGCAGGCTCATTGACAAGGAGGTCCCAGTACATAAAAGGACAAGTTACACAATTTACACAAGTTACACAAGCATAGATGACATTGACAACAGGACACATTGGCATATCTATGAAAAAAGAAAGAAAAAAGAAATATATACAACAATGCAGTGCCTGAGGACTTGTGTACAATAGATATAGTGCAAGGAAGCAGAGAGGTAAATTCTTCTTCTTCAGATATAGAGCACATTGACAACATGGAACAATATTAGCATATTTAAAAAAAAGAAATCTCTCTCTCTCTCTCTCTCTGTATATATATATATGTATATATCACTATGCAGTGCCTGAGGAGTTACAGACGTTGAATATAGTGCAAGGAAGCAGAGAGAAAGTCTTCTTCAAGGGGAGACTTGTGCACAATAAATATAGTGCTGAAGAAGCAGAGAGGTGAATTATTCTTCAAGGGCGAGAGGATCGGCAGGAATGAGGGATAAGGAAGCGAGGCCTCGGGTGGCCTGGTTTGAGGGGTAGAGGAGGGGAAAGAAAGACAGGGGCCCTGGGGGACCAAGGAGAGCGGGAAGGAGAGAAAAAGGGGTGACGGATATCCCCCTTAATGGTAGAGCTGGTAGCAGAGATCCTAATTCCTGGGCCAGGGACAGGCTACTGGGAAGAGTTCCCCTCTGCTATCTAAGCATGACATCTCCTCTCGGTTTGAGGAATTCTGTAAAGAACTTTACAGTTTCAAAATGGCTTTTAATAAAACTTCTTTCTCACAATTTATGGTTGAACAATAAAATCCCTGCACTAGATAATAATGGCAAATTAGCATTAGACAAACCATTTACTAAAGAAGAAATCCTTAAAGTAATTCATATCTTATGACTGGGAAGGCATCTGGTCTGGATGGGTTTTCCTCTGAATTTTATAAAGCACTTATGTCCACTCTGGCACCCGAGTTACTAAGAGTATTTTCTGAGGCTCACAAGGCTAAATCTCCTCCCCCCTCATTAAATGAAGCTGTTATTTCAATGCTTTCCCAGGAAGACAAGGACCCATCATACTGTGATAGCTATTGCTCAATGTGATTAATAAATGTTGACTGCAAAACTCTGGCAAAGTATTGGCTAACAGGTTGGAAGGTATTGTTACCAAACATATACACCCAAATCTGGTGGGCTTTATTAAATGCAGGCACAGTTCTGATAATCTCAGAAATGCCCTGCACATAATTCATGCTGCTCAGCAAAATAAGGCTAGAGGGAGCTTGTTATCGCTTGATTCCTGTAAGGTGTTTGATAGTCCTGAGTGAAAATACTTACACTTTATTCTGGGTAAATTTAACATTGGTTCTTATTTTAGCAGATGGATACAGACATTATACTGTGGAGCTTTGGTGAAAGTAAAAATTAGTGGATCTCTATTTAACGGTTCTATGTCATAATGGCAATCACGGAATAGAGATCATTGTTTGGGCAAGTGTACATCGCCGAAAATAGATTATGGCGATGTACACTGGCAGCGACTAGAAAACCGGTGACTGGTTTTCTATGTTATGAGGGGGGCTGTACCCCACACACCCTTACTTAAGGATTCTCAACTCCGGGGGGGTGCATGTTGGGGGGGTGTAAAACTTTAAAAAAAAAATTGAAAACCCCAACCCGACAGAAAAAATGATCGTGCCCAGAACCGAACCCGGCACCCTTCCAACCCCAGCTTGCCACCTACCCACCATGCCACACAGACAGCTCAGCAGCTGACCACCGCATTATGCCTCACATACCATCCCTCCCCCTCCGCCCCGTCACGACATGGTCCCTCCTCCCCCTGTGCACGTGTATAAATAGCGACATCCTGTTGCTGTACTCGCCTGCCCCTGTATCTGGTTACTACCCTGCCAGGTAGCCCAGAATACCGGTGCCATGATTGAGTCGTCCTTTTTGAAAGCACTCAATCGCAGTCACCTTGTTCACTAGAGACCCTATCTAACCCATTTTTATTGCACAGCGGTAGAAGACAGGGATATTCTCTCTCCCCATCATCCCAGCAGCAGCATCAACTAGGAGCAGATTTATCCTGGACTCCCTTCAGGGTGCCTTCTTCAAGCAACTGGTCATGGACCCAACTCGGCAGAAGGCAATACTGGACCTAGTGCTCACAAACAGGGACAGTGTGATGGGGAGTAACAGTGGGGGAGCACCTGGGGAACAGTGACCACCAGTCATTGTGGTTTGAAATCACAGAAGGAGCAGAACCAAACCACACAAAAACACGTATCCTGGATTTTAGGGGGGCAGACTTTGGGAAAATGGGGAGATGCTTGAAAGAGGCATTAAGGGGAATGAGGCAGGAATCAGGGGTTGAGGAACAGTGGTTAGTATTTAAAATGGGGATTACAAGAGCAACAGAATTGAATTATGCATTAAGCAGGTTAGCAAGGGGAAAAGGAAGAGGAGGCCATTATGGTTTTCCAAGGAAGTAGCGGAGAAAGTGAAAGCCAAAAGATTGCATTTAGGCAATACAAAAAGATACAGGCAGAAGGGGATAGGAGAAGTACCAGGAGAAGCAAAGGGAGGTAGGGAGGTCAGTAAGGGAAGCCAATGCTCAGACAGAAGAGCACATTGCAAAATCAGTGGGTAGAGGGCAAAACCTTTTAAAGGTACATAAGTGAAAAAAGAAAGGCAAAGGGAGGGATAGTGAGACTGAAGGGGGAGGATGGGGGTTGCGTTGAGGATGACAACAGTAAAGCTGACATATTGAACGGGTACTTCTGCTCAGTCTTTACTGAGGAAGAGGAGGGCAATGGGTCTGAAGGGAGTACAAGGGGTGGGAATAGTGTAGAAATGGACACAAGTCCCTTTACACAAGAAAGGGTCCTGAAGGAACTGGAAGTAATAAGAGTTGATAAAGCAATGGGGCCAGATGGGGTGCACCCCAGGGTCCTTAAAGAACTAAGAGAGGTGGTGGCTGAACCTCTTCCAATCCTATTTAGCCAATCACTGGAAACAGGGGAGGTACCCAAAGACTGGAGGACAGCAGATGTAGTCCCCTTATACAAAAGTGGGAACAAAGAAGAGGCGGGGAACTACAGACCAGTCAGCCTCACCTCGGTAGTGGGGAAGATCATGGAAGCACTACTGAAGGAGCGACTGGTGGAACATCTGGTTGTCAATGGACTACAGGACCCAAGGCAGCATGGTTTCACGGAGGAGGTCATGTCAGATCAACCTCGTTGAATATTTTGACTGGGTGACTAGGGAGGTGGATCAGGGGAGGCAGTGGACATGGCTTTTCAGGACTTCAGCAAGGCCTTTGACACGGTGCCACATAGAAGACTATTACACAAACCGGGAATATGGGTGTGGGCAGGACAGTAGTGTGGTGGGTAGGTAACTGGCTGGCGGGCAGGACACAGAGGGTGGTGGTAAATGGCTGTTACTCCACAGAAGGAAGAGTGACCAGTGGGGTACCACAGGGAACAGTGCTGGACAGTCCTATTCAACATCTTCTTCAGTGACATTCGCAGGACCTAGAAGGCAGAATGTCCCTGTTTGCTGATGACACAAAGCTCCATAACAGGGTAGACACACCAGAGGCTGTAGTCAGAATGAGAAGGGACCTGCAGATACTTGAAGAAAGGTCAGGGGTTTGGCAGTTGAAACTCAATGCAAAGAAGTGCAAGATAATGCATATGGGGCACAAAACCCTGGCACAATATATCAGTTGGGTGAGGATATAGCATGCACCAAGCAGGAAAGGGATCATGGGGTTATCATCTCTGATGACCTCAAGGTAGGAAAACAGTGTGACAAGGCAGCATGTAAAGCAAATAGGATGCTGGGATGCATAGGCAGGGGCATCGCCAGCAGGAAAAGGGAGGTCATAATTCCACTATACAAGACACTAGTGAGGCCCCACCTGAAGTACAGTGTTCAGTTCTGGAGACCTTACTTATGTAAGGACATAGACAGGCTAGAGAAAGTTCAGAGGAGGCAACAAAGATGGTACATGGATTGCATCACAAGTCCTATGAGGACAGGTTGAAGGAACTGAATATGTATTCCCTGGAGGAGAGGAGGGAAAGAAGGGATATGATAGAGACATACACGTATCTTACAGGGAGGTACAGGGTGCAGGAATACACTATTTTTTAGTGAAAAAGATGTTCCAGCACTAGAGGACATGGGATGAAGTTGGAGGGATGACGATTCAGAGGAAATGTGAGGAAGAATTTCTTCACAGAACGGGTGGTGGACAAGTGGAACACCCTGCCAGAGGAAGTAGTGGGGGCTGAAACAGTCACAATTTAAGAATGCATGGGATAGACATAAAGGAATCCTGGAGGTCAGGGTTAGGGGCAACAGACTTCTAGGAGAACATAATGTGAACTTACAAGCTCAAATGGGCAGACTGGGTGGGCCGTAGGCCCTTAATTGCTGACACTGTCTATGTATCTATGTATGTATCTATGTATCATCCTTCATTTTGGCTTTGGACCCCCTGCTAATTAAGATTAGGGCCTCTCAGGACATAGGTCATACACTTTGGGTCCCATTTTAAACTTATGGCTTACATCAATGACATTTTACTCTACCTGGATAAGCCCTCACACTCCCTTAACTTTTTACTCATTATTATTGATAGATTGTTTGATTTCTGGATACAAAATTAATTGGTTCAAAACAGAAGTCCTATCACTGTCAACTTATCTGGACACTAAACCACTGGGGGGATATAGAGATTAAAATATAGAAAGAAAGTCTTAAATATATAGGCATCCTATTGGTCAAAGGCCTAAAGCAAATTCCATATAAAAACTTTAATGGTACAGTTAATAAAACAGAAATTGATTTCCAGAGGTGGAATTCTTTATATGTTTCCTTATGGGGTAAGATTCAGACTCCAAATATGATTATTGCACCAAAAAATGTATTTCCTCTTACATCATATCCCATTAGAAATCACTGAATACATTTTACTCACATTTACAAGAAAATAAATGAGTTTTTTGTTGGATAAGAAACCAGCTAGGTTTTCACTAGCTAGATTACAAACACCTAGAATTAAAGAGAGATTTTCACTCACTGACTTCTGCACTCAGCATTTAGCCTTTGCTAAATTACAGACCATTAGAGGGTTGTACTATAGGTAACATCTACCAGCCTACCCAGATATTTAATACCCCACCCAGTATTGGGTAATCTTGTGAGGATGTGGTAAACAATTATTAAGATCATGGACTGAAATCCTAGTTGGTCATCCCTTTGCCCTGTGTGGGAAAATAAATTGACTCAAATTGATGGCAAAAATTTGAAGCAGGATATTTGGAGGCAAAAATGAATTTATACAACAGGGGATTTGTTAGATCCCATGCTAAATACAGTGGTATCATTCACGGATTTAGCAAAGTGATATTCTCTTCCCAGAACAGAATTTCGTAACTACTTACATTTGAGAGACATACTCAGAAACCTACTAGGACAGAGTCTCTCATTTTCTGATAAGAATGTCTTGGATAAGGTCTTCTAATACATACCCCGTAGATAATTTACAAATTATTAATGGCGGGCGGGCTGGGGGAAGATAAAGAACTAAAGGAAAAATGGGAACATGAACTAAGTTTGACTGTATCTGAAAAGAAAATGGCATGATAATCTGAAAAAAAATGGTATGATAGCTAGAATGTAACACTCATTTCCCACAAAGAATCCAAAGGTAGATTGGTTCAGTATAAAATTGTTCAAATATGAAATTATACCACAGATAGGCTCTTCAGTCTTGGTTTGTCACAAGACAATTCATGTTGGAAATGTAAAACTGAAAGAAGTACCATATCTCATTTAATATGGCCTGTAGACATACAAAACTGCTGGGAAGAGGTCTGACTAGCATCCCAACAGACATTAAACAACAGTTTCAAAAGTAGTGCCAACAGATGTTCCTATCTTTCCACTAACCAGAAAAGATGGCTCCACACTGCATGTATCCCCACCAAAAATGTACTATTGGGGCACTAGAAACAATCAACTCCACCATATTTTGTAGACTAGGTAAAGAACTTCACCACTAGGGCAGCCTATGAAAAATGTCCCCATCAAACACATGGCTGAGTGGATAAACTCTATGAGACATAAGAAGCTTTCCTTAATTTCATCCCGTGTAAGAGTCCAAATTAAAAGATGTTATCCATAAGATTGATTCAAAGTAACCCATTGAGGCTCTTGGTAATAGTGTAACATGATTTACCACCCTCTCCTGCAGCTTTTCTTATGTTTATATGTTAAGTCATAGAGTCTTGATCTTATTGTATACAGTTTTCATGAAATATATATAATTTTCGTTATATGCAATGCTTCAGTTTTATTTTTACCTTAGTGTCTGGACTTATGAATTATTTGTGGATCTGTAAAATCAATAGCATTTGAATTACACAAAAAAGAGTTGGACACATTTTATGATATTAGTTGGGATTTTATTCCAGGTGCTAGCTGCTGATTATACATGTCAATACTATATGGTAATGATGCTACATTTGGAGAGATGAACCACTCTGAATAACATTCCTGAGGTTGTGGTTTGAGTCACGACTAGTTAGGAGACTCACTGAATAACTTGGCACATTCTGTTTATGGCACATACAGTGTCAGCCATCCTAATCTGCCACTTTACCACAAAATAGTTTACCACATCAAGGCACTGCATAACAGCTCTTCCCTCTTACCAAAGTATACGTTATGGTACCAAATTAGCTGAAGTGTTACCTTATTGTGCTGACTAAGCACACTGTAGGTAACACTATTACTGTCCCAAATTTTCAAATTCTGACAGAATAGAATCCTGAAGGATTTCTGAAAATTCTGTCAAATTCTGTGGAATTCTGTCAGTAGTCGAATTCTAAAACTTTGAAAGCAAAACTTTTTGTGGATTAGTAATCCATGGTTTACATAAACCATGGATTCCTTTTCCACATCCTGCAAATCAAATCAAATAATATGGGACCGTGTATTACAAGATATTACAAGGCTATAATACCATCGAGAGGTTCCAACATGTCCGCAGAACCTCAATATGGTATTATAGCCGAGTGTGCACAGTCCCGTTTGCTATTTTTTTTTTGTAATATATGAATACAAGCTTATATAATTAAATGTTAGCCCACTTGTGCACTTTAAACTTAGCCATGATGTGGCTTTTATCTGGTGACTCCTGCCCACCCCTGCACCTGTATATAAAGCCCCATGGGGCATTTAACAAAGACCCACAGGCACGGCTTTACTGAATGACTTTGAGCCATTTGCAATCTGCACTTATGTCATCTCTGGTGATGATCGACTTGTATTGTACACGATGGTTACAGTAAAAGTTGGCTTGTGGGAAGCTGTGGATGGTGTATGTGTGCAGCACGAGGGAAGCAGGATTCTCATACCACTGTCTTAGGAAAGCTAGCCATAGTATTATGGAGATCTCGTAAAACCATCAATGGATTTCTTCAATAATATTATGAGAAATGTTATTGTATAACTTTCAGTATTATTACTGGGGATATCCATACATTACATTACTGTATGTTTATGTGATCCATGGAAAGTTATTCCACGGTTTAAATATCAAGGTAGGGTTGTGCAGTGTTTGGCTACACAAAGGCAGGAGAGAAACAAAAAGAGAATCTTACAGCTGGGAAAAGATAATACCTTTATTGGGTTAATGAAAAGTTAAAGATACACATTTTTGGGGCCAAAACCTTGAAAGTGTGAATCTTTCACTTTTCGTTAGCGTAATAAAGATATTACCTTTACCAAGCAGAAAGATTTTCTTTTTCTTTCTCTCACGGTTTACATAAAAATGCTTTTCAGAATTAAATGAAATTCAAAAAGAAAATACTTCATTTTTGAAGCAGAATTTCCCTTCTGCTAGCAGATCTCCACATTCCACACAGCTCTACATAAAAATTCAGCCACTGTGATACCTTGAGGATACTGCAGAAAGGGGGGATGCTTTTATGTAGTATCTTAATGTGGTAAACTGTTCCATGGTAAAGTTCAAGATTAGGATTTGTTGCCTGTAACTGTATACATAAATGACATCCATTGCCTGCCTGTTCAATTAAATACTAGCAGTCAGCCATATCTGTTTATGGCATCAGAGTAATGCAACACTAGTGGGGCTTCTCTGTGATTTTAGGGCAAATCGAAACACCTTGTTATACAGTATATTCATGGGCTCCCATTCACTCTCCAGGCAAATCTCTGTGGGCTAAGCTGCTTTTTTGGTATTTCTTTCCTAAACTCTGGTCCTCTCTTCCCATGTCTGTCCACTCAGCCTCATCCTTCTCATCCCTCAGATCCCTTTTTTGTGACTTTACTAACCCCTCTTGAAACTATTTCTGTTGCCTGACCCCAGTGTTTCCCTTTACCCTGTGTTGTTGATATCCCTCCCCCCGGCTGTGAGCAATTTCCTACCCCCTCCAGGCTAAAGTGTGCCTAAATCAGTCATATCTAGTATTATTTTGCTCCTGAACCTATCTCCTACACTGTCTTTGATAGCTCTTGCTCTTTAACAGTCTGGGTGGTAGTAATCTGCTATTATTCCATGGGGTCGGAGAATCTGCAGCTCTCATTGGCTGACTGGCACCTTTCTGCCATGGTAAATGCTAAGATAACCCATGTAAAAGGTGCTAGTTAGCCGTATCAGCAATCCCAACTGTATAAGATCAATCAGATCCGCCATCTTTACTCCCAGCTAAACTGCAGCTGGAGATTCAAAAGCACAGTAAATATTAACTCGCAGAGCCCAACAGTCCCAAAACCCTATCTAAATACAAAAAAAATTTGAGCCCCCCCAAAATAAGTGTAAATGGTGAATGTACCTCTATCAAAATCTGCTATAACTCCTCCTGTCTGCTCTCCAGACACTGTCACAAATGCAGACATCCAGCTTCCATCATGTTGCAGATGCCTCCCAAAGTCAATCGGTCCTAGCGGCGGCAAACTTTACAAAAAAAAAAAAAAAGAAAGAGGTATTCCTGATGTCTCACTGATATTGTCTCCCAACCGCACAGTGAACCGGAAGCATTAAGTCACTGAATGTAGCCCATTAGTGCTCGCACTCACTAGTCACACACAAAAGTGAACAGCGAGTCAGAGTTTGACTGTGCCCACATGTCACCTTAAAACACAACAAAATACAAAAAAGAACAAAGAAGTATGATTTAGTTACAGAGCTGAGGGAGGGATTAAAAAACTGAGGCCTCAAGGGGAGGGAGTACCATACCTAGTAACAGGGAACTGTTTTTCTCGCATACAATTAATTATACAAAAATTAATTCAAAAGCCCAAAATGTAATTTTGTTTAACTATTAGGTACAAAAGGTAAAATGTCAATTGTATAATTGCAATAAACCACTCAGGGTGTAGGTAATGCTGAGATTTACCACAGCTGGGCAGGATTGAACCACTCAGCCTGCGGCCTCTTGGCCAAACCACATCAATTGTGGTTAATCCCAACATAACCAACACCCTGTCATGGTGTATTGTAACTATCTGGCATTATTCACAGTACTGTATTGCACTTGTGCCTTTAATTTGCATTGTTATTCATCTTTATGTGTTACCCTATCTGCCTGTAAATCTTGATTGCACACTATATATTTTGCTTATTTTTATCGTTGTTTTATTACTACTGTGCCTTACATTATGTGTTTCCACGTGCACATCCTGTATTGTATTCTCCCTTCCCCATCCACCAGGACACACCTGGAAATAAGCTGTTAGCAGCTCAGTATGTCTTTCCTGGTGAAGCGTTTGAAATAAATACTCTGTCAGTTTTGTGAACATATTTAGATCCTGCATGCCCTATAACCTAGAGTTCCATATTCAAGTCTGGGTCCTAGCACCTGAGTAGCGACATCTCTCTTGATCCCTCATGGAAGCGCTGCCTGCGCCTCCTTGCGCTTCCAGTGCTGCAGGTAGTCTTTCTAACAAAATCATCCATGTGATCTGTGGACTTCAGAGACCGGTCAACCCCAGAAACCTCAACACTTGTATTTCTGCACTTGTTGTAAAACTGCTGAGGGTATTTTTTTTATGAATGGAATACATGCTGCAATGTGTTTGAAAATTATTGGTGCCTTTTTCAGATTTTCCTCTTTGAAGTAAGGTGGTTCTCTAAAACCACAATTGTTATAAGAAATATGCTTAATTTTAGCATGTACTTTTTTCTTCTTTTCTTTTGTTGTTAGTATACTAAATATTTTACATTTTGCAGTGCTTATTTCACTGCCTTTTAAAAAGAGTCCAGCTGCAGGAACTGCACTCACAATTGCTGTTTTTAGCATCACAACCTTTTGTCACAATATGCACTATGATGTCATAAGCAAAGGCACTAATTAGATCAGTTGGAGACAGTCAAAATCTTCTTTTTTGGCTTTTTGGACAGACTAACAACAAGATGTGTTAAAAACTCTGGAACAGAAAAAATATGAACATGGAACAAATATATTCTGTGTTAAATTGCAGCCACTGAAATATGTTTATGAAGGTACACACTGTAGTGCGGAACTGCTCTTTGCATTTTTCCCTTTCTGGGAAAGACCAGAGGACACTCAGTGTCATTGAAGGGAGAACGAGTCAAATGTAAATTGAGGAGGAACTTCTTTACAGAACGAGGAGCGTACACTAGCAACAGATTGCCAGAGTATGTAGTATCAGTTGATATTGTAGTGGCTCCAGCTTGAGACCTGACAAGTGTTTCCAAAATAAACAGGGTGGTATGGTTTTCTCACTGAGCTACGAGAAGGGAGGGAGGGAAGCACTCGATGGACTAATGGTCTTTTTTCCTCTTTAAAACTATATATGTGTATACAATATAGAAATAGGAAGGAAATGTGTGTATCCCACGGTCCTAATGACATAAATTCACAGGAGCATTACTCTAGTCATTTGTTTTGTTCCCACAAGCCTTCATCAGATTTATAATCATGCAGCACTCCTTTTGTTCTCTTTTGGAAATAAATAAAAATTACAGTATGTCCCTATATCTGTCTTAGTTCCATGTGTACAGCATATGTACTGCAGCTAATCAAATGGAAAATCTTCATTAACTCAGAGCCTACCAGACTCTGGCTGATGTTTGTTCAACTTCATTATATGGTGTCTGTGCTAGAAATGCTCTAGTCTGGCGAATAGGGAAGCTAATTTATAATGAATTTGATGTGAAACACTCTTCTCTAGGTTTGAAATTGGAAAGTTGACTTTTTCATCCACCGTTGCCAATGTTGTTCATGGACAATCTATTTATTTCAGTGAGGATGAAACCAGATGCAAAGTATGTTATCTTCTTCATCATCATCTTTCTGCTCATGATGATGGCATCTATCTGGTGAGTATTCTGTTTTGTTTTTTTCTCCTACGATACTTCTGAGTTTCTAAATATTGATTACGGGTGTGGGGCCCATTTTCAAAAGATTAGTGCAGCACAAACCGGGTTTGTGCTGCGCTAACCCGGAAATGTGCCAGTTGCTGGGGGCATGGTCATATTCAAAGGCCACCTATGCACGGCGTACTCCTAAGAGCCAAGATGACTGGTCAGCCAATGAGTGCATACTGTCTACTGTACGCACTCAGTGACAATTCAATCAGCGGCTGGCCATGACAATGTGAGGAGGATTATGCCAGTCACCAGCTCAGGTTGAGCGGGGGGGAGCAGGCTGGTGGGTCACTACTTGCTGGGTTGGGGGGGCAGGGAGCCACTAGACTACCAGGGCAATGTATTTTGTAGTCAGGGCTGTGATTGAAGAACAGGAAGGGGAGAGGGACCCCAAGACCACCAGGTTTTATGTTATTTGTGGTAGTAGTAAAAAGTTTATTGTGGGCAAATTGCCATTACAATCTGGACAAAACAACATATATATATAGTATGAAATATAAACTCCAACATCATGAAACAGACTTTGTTATATAATTTATATAATAAATAGAATAAAGTATGGGGTGCTGTGTGTAACGAAAAGCTTACATGCACCCGGGTGGTTAGATGATGCATAAACCCTGAGAGTGAAGCTCGAGGGGTTTGTGCAAAGCATCTAACACTGAGCGTGTGTGTAAACTTCAAATTTACACACATCACGCCATATTTTATTTTACATAATTGCTGGGTCTTCCCTTTTTGGCTACAGCAACTATATAAAATAGTAGATGTTCCCATGGCTGCATTCAAGTTTGGTTTTCCACTGGTGAGTCAGTCGACAGATTTTCTTTCCCTAGCTTTAAAATTTTGTTAAAAATATATTTTTGCTAGCCCATATTTGGACAAAATATTTCTTTTTTTGTTTTTAAAGTGACTTACTGACATGTTTCTCTGGTGGCTGGGTTGTGGGCGAGAAGGAGGTGATGAACCAGGAAGGGAGCCACTGCAGTGGGTGCATGAGCAGAGCAAGGGGACCATGCATGTGTTTGCTGTTATAAACACTCCTTTATAATGGCAAATTGCAGCACAGTCTCCTTATGGTAAAAGGGGGAGACCCATTAATTATATAAATTATTATACAATACATAGAAACATAGACTTTGACAGCAGATAAGGACGCTTGGCCCATCTAGTCTGCCCATTTCCCTACCTACAGGATAGGCAACAGATCCTAGTTAACCAACAGTCTATTTCTTCCGATCCCCCACAAGAATTGCCTTATGTCTGTCCCATGTATTCTTGAATTCTCCCACAGTTTTAGACCCCACAACCTCCTCAGGAAGGCTATTCCATGCATCCACTACCCTCTCTGTGAAATAATATTTCCTCACATTGCCCCTGAACTGCCCCCCCTCTATCTTTAAATTGTGTCCCCTTGTTCTTGCACATCTTTTTTCTGAAAGATGCTACCCTCTTGGACTTTGTTGATTCCACTGAGGGTACTTAAAGTTTCTATCATGTCCCCCTCTCCCTTCTTTCCTCAAGGGTATACATATTAAGCTCCTTTAGTCTCTCCTCATACGGCTTCTCTTGCAGACCCTGCACCATTTTAGTTGACCTCCTCTGGACTGCCTCTATCCTGTCTATGTCCTTGCGGAGATGGGGTCTCCAGAACTAAACAAAGTACTCCAGATGGGGTCTCACCAACTGTCTGTACAGAGGGATAACAAATTCCTGTTTTCTGCTGCTGATGCCTCTCCCTATGCATCCCAGTATACCTCCAGCCCTCCCTACTGCCTTTTCACATTGCTTGCTAACTTTAAGGTCATCTGATATGATTACCCCCCAGGTCCCTTTCCTTTATTGTTGTTGTTACTACCTCCCCCCCAATTGTGTATTCTTCCCCTGGGTTCTTGTTTCCCAGGTGCACTTCTTTGCATTGAATCCTAGCTGCCGTACTTCTGACCATTCCTCCAACCTTGCCAAGTCCCTTCTCATCCTTTCCATGCCTCCTTTTGTATCAACCCTTGTTGCAGATCTTTGTGTCATCTGCAAAGGGGCATACTCTTCCTTCCATTCCCTCTGCAATGTCACTTATGAAGACATTAAAAAGGACTGGACCCAATACTGAACCCTTCGGTTCCCCACTAGTAACCCCTCTTTCTTCAGAGTGGACTCCATTTACAGTTACCTTCTGTGTCCTAATGTCCAGCCAATGTTTTAACCAGGCCACCACCCTGGGACCCACTCCGAGGCTGGTTAATCTGACTATTAATCTTTTGTGTGGGACTGTGTCAAATGCCTTGCTAAAGTCTAGGTAGACCATGTCCACAGCCCCTCCCTGGTCTACTACTTTGGTTACCCAGTCAAAGAAATCTATTAGATTTGTCTGACATGACCTTCCTGCTGTGAACCCATGCTGCCTTGGGTCCTGTGCCCCACTGGCCTCTAGGTACTCAACTATTCTTTCCTTCAGAAGTGACTCCATCACCTTCCCTACCACAGAGGTCAAACTGACAGGTCTGTAGTTTCCTGCCTCTGTCTTGGTCCCACTTTTGTGAAGGGGAATCACATCTTCCTTCCTCCAGTCCTCGGGTACCACCCCATCCTCCCATGATTTATTGAAAAGAGTAGCAAGTGGTTTCACTAGTTCCCCCCTTAATTCTTTTAGAATTCTGGGGTGAATTCCATCAGGCCCCATTGCTTTGTCCACCTTCAGTTTTAGGAGTTCTTGCAGAACCCTTTCTTCTGTGAAAGGACTGGGATCGCGCCCCTATCAAGAGTGCTTCTGTTAATTGGATTAGGCACTTCCCCCTCCTCTTTTGTGAATACTGAGCAGAAATATTCATTCAGTATCCCTGCTTTTTCACTGTCCCCCTCTGCCCACCCACCGTTCATTCTATTCAGCCTCACTATCCCTCCCTTAGTTTTTCTACCCTCGCTGATGTACCTATAAAAGGTTTTATCCCCCTTCTTAACCAAGTTGGATATCTTTTCCTCAGTTTGGACCTTTGCTATTCTGACTTCCCTCACTGCTTCCTTTCCTTAGCTGGTTCAACTCTCTGTCCTGCTCCTTCTGTGTTTCCTTATACTTCCAGAATGCTATATTTTTCTTCCTGACTTTCACAGCCACCTCTTTTGAGAACCATAGTGGCTTTTTCTTTCATTTTGATTTGTTTATTTGCCTCACACAAAGGCTTGTTGCCTCTGTGATGGCAGTTTTGATGATTCCCCTTTGTTGCTCCACACCTCCTTCTAGCCTGTTTGCTAGTGCTTTTCTGAGGCACTCTCCCATCTTGCCAAAGTCAGCATTCCTGAAGACCAGTACCCTCACTTTTGTATGGCTTGACTCTGTAGCTGAGTTTAACGTGAACCACACTGTTTGATGGTCACTTGTTCCCAGATGGCAACCCACTTCTAAATCTGAGATCCTACATATGTATTACTTATGTATTAGAAAATGCAGTATTTTATGAATTGAACAGTTGATATACTCAGTCATCCAGTCGCCCATGAGGTATACAGATGAAGCCACTTAAATGGGATGCCTCCGTGGACACACTTTTGTACCATTTAAGTGGCTGTCCCCTTTAAGAGTAGTTGCTTAATTTTAATGTAGTGCAGAGCCTCCTAATATACGTTAAGCACTACGGTGCTGACTTTCATTTTAAACGAGGTTTTGTAAACCCTGTAGTGCTGTTCAGTACCTTTGGTTACTCTACCTGTTGATGTTGTCCGTGTCTGGTGTCAGTGATCTCTGCAAGAGAGGAGGGTAAACACTCACCGGCGTTATTTTATTCTGACCGCACACAATCTCTCTCTCTCTCTCTCTCTCTCTGGCGCTCTCAGTGAATTAAATGTATGACTTGGAGAGAGAGAGAGAGAGAGCAATTCTGATTTCTTGTGTCAGCAGTCTGCAATCGGGAGTTCGAGCTGTGGCACAGGTACATTTAAAATTTTTCGAACTGCGATCAGCAATCTGGGTACACAAGTCTGAGTGGCTGGAGGTCCTGCTCTCTCTCTCTCTGGTAGAACCAGCATATAGGTGAACATGAGAGAGAGAGAGAGAGAGAGAGAGAGAGATAGACGCAGTTCTGTTTTCTGGTGGCAGTAGTAAGAGTTATGGGCACTGCAATCGGAAGTTCAATCTGTGGCACAAGTAAATTTTTATTTTTCGAACTGCGATCTGTGATCGCATCTGGGATCTATAAGTCCGAGTAGCTGGAGGGATAGGGAAGGGGGGCTATGAGCTAAGCTCCCTTCAGCTAACAGCCATGATTAGCTAACAGCCAATAACTGCCACAATTAACATCTAATTAGGTGTTGCCAGGTTTTACTGGGGTGCTAAATGGGGATGTGTGAAGATGAAACCAGATAAGAAGTGTGTTATCTTAGTCATCATCACCTTTCTGCTCCTGATGATGACATGTATCTGGTGAGTTTTTTGTTTTTTTTTCTCCTTCAATATTCATGAGTTTCTAAATATTGATTATGGATGTAGGGCCCCATTTTCAAAAGGTTAGTGCAGCACAAACCAGGTTTGGCTGTGCTAACCCAGAATAGTGCCAGTTGCCAGGGGAGTGGTCATATTTAAAGGTCATCTATGCACAGCACACAACCCGACAGCCATGATGACTGGTCAACCAATGAGCACGTACTGTCTACTATACACGCTCATTGACAGTTTAGTCATCTGCTTGCCATGGCAGTGTGAGGAGGGTTATGCCAGTTGCAGGCTAGGGTTGGGTTATGGGGGTGGGATGGTGGATCACTACTTGCTGGGGTGGGGGAAAGGGGGCCACTAGACTACCAGGGCAATGGATTTTATAGTCAGGATCTGCTCCTCTGCCCCGTCCCCCTCCTCTGAACCCCTTATACCCCCCCATTCTTCATATCCCCTGTTACCCCTGCCTGTACCCTTCAAGCTGTCCTGGCCCTAAACCCTACCAAAAGCTCCTCACCTGATGGCCTTGACCCCAGGCTCCTACATATCTCTGCTCCTGCCATAGCCTTCCCACTCTCCCTGTTACTAAACCTCTCCTTTGTGACTGCCACTGTGCCCTCTGTCTGGAAACAAGCTGTTGTCCTCCCCCTCCTGAAGGGTGGCGACCCCTCCTTCCCTGGTAACTATCATCCTATCTCCTTACTACCAACCTTAGCCAAACTACAGGAACACATAGCACTCAAACAACTCTCTCTGTTTCTCTCTGACTCCACTTTTTTCACCCCTTCCAGTCTGGCTTCAGGAAATCCCATTCTACCACCACCTCACTCCTATGATTAACTGACACTATCTCTTCAGGCTTTGACAAAGGGCACATTACCTCAGCTATCTTTGTAGACCTAGCTAAAGCCTTTGACACTGTTTCTCACCCCCTCCTCTTTCATAGCCTTTCAGCTGCTGGACTATCCCCGTCTGCTACAGGATGGTTCAGTGTCTACTTGTCCGGCAGGTCGCAATCAGTAAGAATTGCTGATGCTATCTCTTCCCCCCCTGCCTATGACCACTGGAGTCCCTCAAGGCTCTGTGCTAGGCCCCATTCTGTTCTCTATAGTTTTAAATGACCTCACCCCGGTTTGCACTGCATCCAACATCCACATGTATGTGGATGATACAGTATTGTTTACCTCTGGCAATACTGTTGCTGATGTCACTACCAGGCTCCAGTCCGACTTCACCAAAGTCCAACTCTAGTCTAATTCTCATCATCTCTTTCTAAATGCCGAGAAGATGGTCTCCATGTCCTTTGGCGTAAGGCAAAGACTTGCTAGGCTAACTCACCTCGCTTCCTTCCACACCCTCGATGGGACTGCTCTAGAGGACTCCTCCTCTTTCAGGTATCTCAGCATCTGGCTGGACAGACACCTTGACTTCTCTGTACATATTGATGCCGTTCTGAAAAAACTAAGGCCTAAGCTTGGGGCACTTAACAGAAACCACAGATGCATCTCACTCGCCGCCAGGCGTGAGCTGGTACAGAAGATGATCATGCCCATTCTTGACTACTGTGACATAGTCTACGATACTGCCCCACAGTCCCACCTATCCATACTGGGCTCTCTCTTTAACTCCTTCTATCATTTTGCTCTTGATGTCCCCTCTCCTGTACCCATCAATGTGGCCTCTATCGCTCTCTCAACCTTCTTCCTCTACACTCCTGGCGCACACTTCATGGTGCTAAGTTCATCTCTAAATTCTGACTTGGATCTCTCCCCTCATATATCTATTCCTGTCTTGGCATGCCTACACTCTCCCTGTATTCCCTGAGATCCCATGCTGACACTCACATCCTCTCACTCCCCTGCAGAACTACTACCTCTGGCCAAAAAGCCTTCTCCTACCACCTGTCTAAAATGTGGAATGCTCTCCCTCCACAAATCTATCACTCCTCCTCCCTCTGTTCCCTTACCACTGCATTGCACAACTATCTCACACCCTCTTACACCTGCTCCTGTCCCCCCCTTCCATATCTGTCACCCTCTCTGTTTTTCTCTCCCTCTCCATCTCTTCTTTCTCACCCCCCCCACTTGCACTTATACTTTTAGACTAGCTCTTAAATAGGGGTGGCCAGTTCCTATGTGTTCACTCTGCTGCATATTGCACTAGTGTACTGTCTGTATTTTATGCACTGTCAACCTTGTTTCCTATTGCTCGTTACCTGTACTGATTCTATTTGTATGCTGCTCCCAAGTTCTGCTTGCACAGAAACTCTACAACAGCCTATATTGTCTCATGTGCCATGTTCCTGTTTTATAACTGCATGTATAATTACACCATCTGTATGTATTTACCTGAACTTGTACTCTGTATATGCCTTTTCCCTTTCTCCCAGGATGTACCGTGAGATGAGCATTAGGTTGCTCCGTGTATCTTTCCTGGTGAAGCAATTCAATAAATAAATAAAAATAAAACAGGAAGGGGAGAGGGACCACGAGACCACAAGGTCTTATGTTATTTGTATTTTACCAGGGGATCGGGCTGGGGATGGTCCACTGGACCACCAACGATGTATTTTATTTTACTTTGATGGGGATCAGGACATGGGAGGGACAGATGGACCACCAGTTCATGCAGATGAGCCCCTAAAGGGCATGCAAATTGCCTCTTAGCACCCTGCATGCCAAATGGACTCATTTGCATGTTTGGGATGAATATCACCCATAGGTGCCACAGCACTTACCAATGTGTGTTGTGCTGTACCCTATGGGCATTCTTTGGCCCAGTGCTCTGCTAGTGCGGCACAAAACATGGTGACTGCTTTCCATGTGCCGCACTACCAAGGCCCAATTTTCAGACAGATAGTGTGGTCAGTTTGGATCACACTATCTGTTTGAATATGGTGCCAGAGCCATCTGGACCAATTTTATCATGCAACGCACCTATTTGCACACACAGCCGGATGGCTTTAAAAATCGGTTCTATAGTGCACTTGTGCAGTGCAGATTCACGTGCTGTTCTGACATTTGGGAGGTCACTCCATTTGTAAATGATTGCTAAGGACTCATTAACAGTAGTCATGAAAAAAATAACATAATATTAGAACAAACCAAGTTTCATAGTGAAGTTCAAGTCATTAGGCTGTCTAGCCATTAGTGACTGGCCACAAATCAGTGGTAGTGTGTTAAATGATCCTTACCCATGTGACTGTCTATAATTCTATCTTAAACTGGGCCATTGATTTACTATGTACCACACTGCCTGGCACTGAGTTCCAGGGTCCAGCCATCCTTTAGCTGAACCACTGTGCTCTTTTGTTGGTTTTGCAAATCTCTCATCTCAGCTGCCTTCCATGTGGTCTTGTATCTTTGCAACTATCACTTCTGCATAGTCTGAATGTAACCCATAGACTTTCACTGTTAAAGACTTTATACACATAACATAAATCATCCCTCAGTTTTCTACAGGTGACTGAGTACAGGTCCAGTGTATGAAATCTGTCTTTGTATGTCATATCACATAGTCCTTTAACTTTGTTAGTCATCCTCCGTTGAACACCTTCTATAAGTTTTATACTACCTATATTATACACAGAAATTACTGGCGCACACTATTCTAAATGTGGCTTAATCACTGCTGTGTATAACGGAATCAGTACCTCTCTCTTTCTACACCTAACTCCCCTCAACATACAGTACATCCCGTCATTCTGTTCTGTTTCTTGACCATTTCCCTGGCATGATGGTCAAATGTCTGGTTATCAGAGGTATAGACCTCTAAATCTTTCTCCAATACTGTAGTTGATATGTTTATATTGTTCAGTGTATACTGTGCCTTAATACTGTTGCAACCTACGTTCATTACTATCTGTGTTAAAATCAAGGCCATGATTTACTGCCCAGCTGTTTCATTTATCCAGTTCTTTCTGTAGATCTTGAGCTGCTTCTGCATTATTGATTATGGCCCCAGTCTTAGAATTGTCAGCAGATTTACATATCCATGCCTTATCGGACATCTGCATGATTGAAATCAGAATATTGAATAAAATCTGACCCAATACAGACTCCTGCGGCACCCCTACTTGTCACACCCATCCAGTCAGAAGTGTGGCCTCTGATAGTCACCCTCTGGTATCTATCCCTCAACCAAGAGTGGACCCATGCAATAATGTAAGAATGGAATTCGGATAGAATTAACTAATTAATTTTCTCATGGTGAGGCACCGAATCGAATACCTTTAGAATAATCTAAGGAAATAACATCCACTGAGTCCCTCATCCATTGCTCCACTTACTGACTCAAAAAATTGCAACAGGTTCGTTTGACAGTATCTTCCCTGACTAATGCCATGCTGTGTGATGTCTATATGGCCCCTCTCATCTATGAGCTACAGGATATTATCTTTGATAAATCCCTCCAGCATCTTGCCCAGCATGGAAGCCAGACTAATAGGTCTAAAATTCTTTACATTACTCTTGTCACCCTTTTTGTGAATTGGCATCACATTGACCATTTGCCACTCAGCGATCATGTTACCATCTGAAAGAGATCTGTTAAATAACCTACATAAAAGCCCTGCTAGTTCTTTCGCAAGTTCTCTTAGGAGCCTCGGATGCAACCCATCAGGACCTGGTGATTTGGTAATATATAAATGTTTTAATTTATGATAAACTTCATCAGCTGTGATTTCTCTAATATGCTCTGCCCCTTAATGCCTATTATTTAATATGTTACTGATGTCTTTGGACTTACAGTTACTCGAAAAAAACTTATTAAAAACATCTACCATCTGTGTTTCATCAGTTATAATTGTATCTGCTTTTAATTTGTCCTTTTGTGTTCTGTTGTCCCTTCAGGCTCCCTATATAGTTAAAGAAATTCTTTTTTGTCCAAGGTCGATATTGTCATTTGAATTTCATTTGCTGTCTTGGCTTTTTTATTTCTTACAATCTCGTGTTAGTTTTTTATACTTTTCCCATTTTTTAGTTCATTGTTGCAGCTTGAAATTCCTATAGGCCTTCCTTTTTCTCCTTATAATTTTCTTTATTCTATTAGTTAACCATTTTGGTATCCTCCTATTAGAGTTATAGTTTCTTATTTCAGGTACAAACTCCTTAATACAGTAATCAATCTTTCATTTAATCTTGCTCCACATTCCTTCCAAATTATCTCCTGCAGATCATTTTCCCAATCCCACTTCTTTAATACTAGTCTCATCTTTTTGTAATTAGCCCTGTTGTAACTTCTCAGTTTAGTTAACCCCACCCCCAAATATGTCTCATATTCACCATTGAACTTAAATTTGACCATATTATGGTCACTGTTAAGCTGCGATTTCAATATTTTGAACTGATCTATTCTGCCTTTTGAGTTAGTTAGTACTAGGTCCAGGATTTATTGTTTTGCATGGGTTCTCTAACCATTTGTTCAAGGTTTTTCTGACTTATTACATCTAGGAACTTCCTCTCTTGTGGTACTGCAGATGTTTCTGTTATCCACTTTATGTTAGGATAGTTAAAATCTCCTGGTAGTATATAATTATTCTCTATGTCCAGCTCATTCATTTGCTTCAGAAGTTTGGAATGTTCTTCCTTGTCTTAACCAGGTGACCTGTATATAACACCTAATGTCATTTTGTGCCATTCATGCAAACATCCACCCAAGTACTTTCATCTAGATCTGCAAGTCCTTGGACACTATTGTTCTCTGTTGCCTTTATACCATTGTGCACATACAGTGCCACTCCACCACCTTTCCTAATTACCCTGTCCCTATGAAAAAACTGAAAACCCTGCACATTGATTCCCTGTCATCTTTCTTAAACCAGGTCTCAGTTACAACACAAATATGTATGTCTTCTTGTTTCACTATAATATTTAACTTCTCTAGTTTATTTTTTAAGCTCCTGGCATTCACTACCAAGAGGTTAAACTGTGTTTCTAACTTCCTTTTGTGTAACTCCACATTTATCATTAGAAAGCTGACTTGGCTCTTTGTCTGTGTACTGGTTCATCTCAATCAGATTATCTCCCCCCCAATTAGTTAGTTTAAACATTTGTTTATAATATTATTGAACACACTATCCAATAAGATACTTCTGCTGCGGTTGAGCTGTAGACCATTCCTGCAAAACATGGTTTGCTTACTACCTTCTTATAGTTCCCAAGTTTTAATTAAGGTAATGCCTTTTTGTAAGCACCATTTTCTGAGCTCATTATCTCTACCTTCTGCTTTTGGGACCGGAGTATCTCTAACAATACGGTCTCACAATTACCATCAGTCAAATATTTATATATCTCCTGATATAGAGTCACGATCTCCAGTTCAGTGTAGAATCTCAGATCATTTGTCACTGCATGTATTACGGCCAACTGTTTTCCTCTAGATGGTTTAATTATTTTGGGTAACAGTTCTCACACATCTTTCAGGCCACCACCTGGCAGTGACACGCTCACACCCTGCTCTTTCCTATTTAGGGTTGTAATGGTGTTGGTATATTTTATAATAGAATCACCTATGATGGAAAAGTCTGGCCGAGTTTCACCTCTTTCCACCTCCATGCTCTCCTCCATTCGCCTACTATGTATTGCATTCCGGTTATTTATGCTGTTACTATCTGTGACCAATTCCAGTAACTCACTGGCCTCATTCTGAACATCAGTCATTAACGATAATAATGGGCAATATCTGTTTCTTATACTGATCTTATATCGCAGAGCTTCCTCGTCCTGCTCTCTGTCCTCACCCTCCCTGCTAGTACTTGCTCACTCTGCAGTTGAGCAACAGCAATTTGTATGTCTCTTTTATCTACCGATTGTATTTCTACTACAATATTATTTCCATTTTGTATCTGTATATCTAATCCTTCCTCGCAGAGTGTCTCTTTCTGTATACCATTATCTGTATCCGGTTCCAATGGGTCCGTACCAATAGTTGAATTAAATATAATCACCCGCCTTCCCTTTCTGAACATAACATTTCACAGGTTACTGTCCATCCCCTCTAATTCCTCAGTATCACGCTGTCTTTTGTTACTTAGTGCAGGAGTCTTGATTTCATTATCTTTTCTTACACTTTCCCTTGCTGAGTCCTTTTCTAGTTGTAACAGACATTTTATCTGCAATTCAAGCCCTATAATTTTTGCCCTCAGTTCTTTTAATTTGTTACACTGTGTACACATAGTCTCTATCAAGTCACTCTCCTGGGTGCTAATTCTATGGAAAACAGTACACCTTATACCTATCTCTCCATTTGGTAGTGTTACTAATGCTTCCTCCATGCTACCAGTAGTGGACATCTTAGTATAATACCAAAGTATTTTAACCTGTGAATTAATATGCACCTTACTCACCACTACCTTTCGCCCCTACAATCCTTCAGGCTTACTAGCTACTCATGTAGGGGTTCTGGACCCATTACCCTTCTACCCCATCTGACACCATCAGTTGCAACTCCATGCTTGATGCCACTTGCTGGAGCAGAGTAATATGTAGAGCACCCACAGATGAAGTGACCACTTTGCTAGGTGACCCTCTCAATACCTCCCACTGTCAGCAGACAGTACCATACCCTGCCTTTTAAAAGGCAAGGTAGTCAGTACCCGGTGGCTAAAATAGCCTCTCCAAAACACCACAAGATGTTTGTCTTAGTTCCAGCTCCTCAGGGGCGGGGAGCAAGAATGCCATCCACAAGTACAATACCCAAACACAGCATTAGCTGTCTTCCCCTACAGCTGCACAAAGATGTTTCTGCAGTAAAATCAATTAAAAGAAGCCCTGCTGCCTTCTCCTGCAGCTTGGTTTTGCAGCAGATGCAAGTAGTATAAATACTTGGGAATTTGGCTAGACAAAAATATAAATGGGATATGCATATAGACAAAACAGTAGCAAATTTGGGAAGAAAGCTTGGAATAATATATAGAATTAGGAAATGTCTTCCCAGAGAGTTATGGAAAATTATTGGGGATTCCATGATTGCTGTGATATTCAGCTATGGTGATCTGCTTTTTATGGGGGCATCGAGGAGCAAGCTGGCTAAGCTGGATGTTATGTACAAAAGATTTGCCCAGTTCAACCTTGATGCCCCCCCAGTGGACAGACCATTGTAATCTAATTGTAACTGGGCACAGCCTATAGATTCCGACAATTTCCTACCCCAGCAACCAGACTAGCCATTGTCCAGGGAAATCTTCTCCCAATACTGGACTATTGCTCCACTATCTACGCCAGAGCATCTGAAACCACTATAGCCAAGCTCTCTTCAGCCTACAACAATGCCTGTCGTTTTGCCTTGCTGACCCTTTCTCTACCCACCACTGCATCCTCTACAACTCCCTTGGATGGCTCGCACTGCAAGGTCACTTTCACCTCACCCTCTGCTGCCTGGCAGATGCTGTTATCTGTACTGGTCTGGAATCACCCCTTTGCTGCTCTCCTCAAGATCCAAACTCCCCGCGGCTGCCTCAGCTTTAACAGCTCCCCCACACTAGCAGTTCCTAGGGTACATGCGAATATGAGTGGCAGAGCTTTGTTGGCAGCAGCCCCTACTCAGTGGAGCAAACTGCCACCTGTACTCCGCTCCATTGACACATACTCTAGTTTCAAATCCCACCTCAAAAGTTGGCTCCTAGCAAATTCCTCATGTCATTGTTCCCCTGGGTAGGCCACCTGTTTTTTGCCAAATTTGTCCACTCACCTGCTGAGTCTCATTTTGCCTCCCTCCCCTCAGATTTTCCCTCCATGTCCCTCTTCATCCACAAACTACCAACTACAGTTTTTGATTCGATTGCAAGTAATGTACTCATACTGTCTACCGCAGAATGTACTTATGTAATAATTACTTGTATATACATAAATAACTGACTTATGTTATCCAGTCTTGTTTTATTTGACTTATGTATCCTATCTTGTGTTATTGTAACCTGTATCACAGTTTTGTTCTGTTTTGCCTTTCATGTTTTTTCTGTTCTGTTATCCATGCCATTCTGTAAATGGCCCGGGTTGTGCCTGAAAACGGTCCAGAGGATCAGCGCACCCACCTGGTTATCAAAGTTGTGACAGGGTTAGTCTCTGCCACTTCCTAAATGTACCAATTCTTTATCTTGTCTTTGGTTGCAACCACTATCCTTCCCTCTTCTGAGGCTATCCCTGTGACTTTCTGTATGGAGACTGGCCACCTCCTTACACATACCCCCCCCAAACTTGTTCTCCTTTTCTTATTTTTCTCTATTTTTTCTAGCTTGGTACATTGGAATAAGGTAATTTGATGGTGGTATGGGCAAAAGCCTTGCAGGCAAACAGGAAGGACAACAAGAATGTCTGCTACGATATTTTTTATTTTTGCATCTAATCTGTTTAAGAATAGAGCAAGGTTTGTGTGAGGTAAATAAATACCTCTGAACAAAAGATAACAAAATGGAGGGCTTCTGAAATAAAGAGAGAGGCATTTTGCAGTACAGTTAGCCAGTATATAAATGGCACCTATATTACAGACTGGGTTACCTGTTGTTCTTAAATATTTTTGTTCATATCCCATTCAAGAAACCCAGCACCCCCTTGCCTAAGCAGCAAGCAACACCCTGAACAAACATTGAAGTAGCTCTTGTTGTTTGGCAGAAATGTTTGTTTCTTGTTGATAGCACTTATTTGTCTTTAAAGTAAAGGACCTGAGCCACATTTAGGCTCTTCTTGGAAATGTTTCCCCAAGAAAATCACAATGCCATTTTGCTTAAAGAGAGAGCTACAGCTCTCTGAGTTTGCTCTGCTACTGGGGAGAAAGCTCAGCTAACAGCTTAATTTTGCAAACCGACAGTTGTTCCCTGCAAGTGGCTTTGAGCTAATTCAAATTGCCCAAATGCTGGAAAACCTGAAGCCCTTTTACCAGACCTTTATTAAGAGGGTTCCTTTTGGTTGTCCTGCAGTCTGAGTGTAATATAATTAAGGCTGTCTTTAGCCAAGTACATTTAGGTAGGTCCAAGTAAGGTTTTGGCTGTTTGTATCCTCTACAACTACAAGACAAGAACACACACCTTAATAAAAAGGGTCTGCATAACTGGGAGTTGGTGTTCTACACCAACCTAAGTAATGTTAATTTACTGCATGCGGTTTTCTCCACAGGTTTAAAAGTTAATATGATTTAAAAGAAATAAAATAAGCAGTCATTTAAAACAAATACCTTTGGTTAGTAGCTATAGTTGAAGCAGAGCTCTTCTCAACCTCCAGAAGTCTGTTTGTGGTGAAAGTCTGCTGCATTCTGGCTTGGACTATAGTGAATCAGCGGCCCCTTGTGGGCTATTTTTATAATTAAGGACCTTTTACTCAAACACAGGGGAATGTGCTATGGGATAGAAAAACCTTAGCACAATACATTATTTTGAGAGAAATATTGCAATAGATCGCTTAGTGTGAATATAGCAATCTAAAATGTGTACAATATTGTTTTTAAAGCTATTAAAATGGTTATCTTTCTGTTGAAGATACAGTGTCACCAGATCAAGTGGGAGGGAATAAAAGGTTTACCTGAACAGGTCTCAAAGGATAGTGGGTCAGTTGTTGCTGATCAGTAGTGGAGGAAGGGTCCACCATTTTTGAGTATAGACCATCTATGTATTTTTCTTTTGTTTTACCTTTTGAAAATCTGCGATTTTGTAACAAGCTGGTTCAAGATGAAGTGAATACTGAAGAAAGTGCCAGACATAAGACCGAGTAATATATTTTTTCTCTATAATAAAGTTCCCTCATAACTAGGTGGGTTGCACCTTACTGGAGTTTTGTCCATCTTTAATATTCCCACACCGTTACAAAAGTCATAAATAAATAAATAAAAAATATTCATAGCCTGGATGGATGAGATTGGTTGATAGAAGAAACTTGCATCTTGTAAAGCTCATATGCTTATGTAGTATTGGTACTGTTCCAATCTGTCTTTTGGATGCTATAGACTGGAGACAGCTTCTAAAAGGACTGAGATCAGCACAAGGATTAGAATATATTGTCCCTCTTAAGAAAACTGTATAGGCAGATTGGCCTTTTACCATGCTGGCCCAAAAGCATGAAACACAATTTCCTGTAGCTTAAGATCAACTGATAAAAAAATTAGCCTAAACAGGATAAATGTATGGCTAATGGAAGCAGGAAAGAAACCACAACAATGTTGCTTTGGTTTTAAGGTGCATTAGAAGTTTAGAGGAGTTTTCTTCCCCCTTTATTCTTTTTTAGTTGTATGATTTTTATAACTTTCTTTCAGCTTTTTCAATATTAAGTCATAGTGAGACATGCATAAGAAATGTAAATATTATATAGAGAATAATGGCTATGCAACTGTGTGTTATGTATTTTGTTACACACCCAAGGTGTGTGATGACCCATAAACCTCGAGTGAAGCTTGAGAGATTTGGTTTACACAGAAACATAGAAACATAGACTTTGATGGCAGATAAGGACCACTTGGCCCACCCAGTCTGCTCATTTCCCTACCTACTAGATAAGCTGCAGATTCTAGTTAACCAACAGCCTACTTCCTGCCACCCCCCACTACAATTGCCTTGTGTCTGTCCCATGCATGTTTGAATTCCCCCACTGTTTTAGCCCCAACAACCTCCCCAGGAAGGCAGTTCCATGCATCCACCACTCTCTCTGTGAAAAAACATTTTCTCACATTACCCCTGAGCTGTCCCCCCATCTTTAAATAGTGTCCCCTTGTTCTTAAACATCTCTTTTTCTGAAAGATGCTACCCTCCTGGACTTTGTTAATTCCCTTGAGGTACCTGAACATTTCTATCATGTCCCCCGTCCCTCCTTTCATCAAGGGTATTCATATTAAGCTGTCTCAGTCTCTCTTCATATGGTTTCTGCTGCAGACCCTGCACCATTTTAATTGCCCTCCTTTGGACTGCTTCCATCCTGTCTATGTCCTTGTGTAGATGAGGTCTCCAAAACTGCACACAGTACTCCAGATGGGGTCTCACCAACTGTCTGTACAGAGGGATAACCACTTCCCTTTTTCTACTTGTGATGCCCCTTCCTACGCATCCTAGTATCCCCCTGGCTCTTCTTACTGACTTCTCACATTGCTTACTGACCTTTAGATCGTCTGACATGACTACCCCCAAGTCCCATTCCATTTTTGTTGTTGTTAGTACCTCCCCTGCTATTGTGCACTCATCTCCTGGGTATTTGTTTCCCAGGTGCATTATTTTGCACTTCATTGCATTGAATCTAAGTTGCCATATGTCTGACCATAACTTCCTCCAACCTTGCCAAGTCCCTTCTCATCCTTTCTACCCCCCTTGTGTATCAACTCTGTTACAGATCTTTGTATCATCTGCAAAGAGGCATACCTTTCCTTCCAGATCCTCTGCAATGTCACCTATAAAGATGTTAAAGAGGACTGGACCTAGTACTGAGCCCTGAGGTACTCCATTAGTGAACCCCCTTTCTTCGGAATGTGTTCCACTCACCATTACCTTCTGTGTCCTGTTGCAACCCAAGCTACCACCCTGGGACCCAATCCCAGGCTGGCTAACTTGATAATTAATCTTTTGTGCGGGACTGTGTCAAATGCCTTGCTAAAATCTAGGTAGGCCATATCCACAGCCCCTCCTTGGTCTATTACTTTGGTCACCCAGTCAAAGAAATTGATTAGATTCATCTGACATGACCTTCCTGCTGTGAATCCATGCTGCTTTGGGTCCTGTGCCCCCTGGCCTCAAGGTACTCAACAATTCTTTCTTTTAGAAGTGATTCCATCATTTTCCCTACCACTGAGGTCAAAATTACAGGTCTGTAGTTTCCTGCTTCTGCCTTGCTCCCACTTTTGTGAAGGGGAATCACATCTGCCCTCCTCCAGTCCTCAGGTACCACCCCATCCTCCCATGATTTGTTAAAAAGTGTGGTCAGTGGTGTCACTAGGTCTCCCTTAGTTCTTTTAGGATTCTGGGGTGAATTCCATCAGGTCCCATTGCTTCGTCCACCTTGAGTTTTAGGAGTTCTTTCAGGACTCTTTCTTCTGTAAATGGACTGGTGTCAACCCCTTACCCAGAGTGCTTCTATTGTCTGGTTTAGGTAACTCCTCCTCATCTTCTTTTGTGAATACTGAGCAAAAGTATTCATTCGGTATCTCTGCCTTTTCACTGTCTCCCTCTACCCGCCTCTCCTCTCCTTTATTAATCTTCACTATTCCTCCCTTAACCTTTCTATGCTTCCTAATGTACTGGTGTAACCCCCCTACAAATGGGGGTTCCTAAAAGCCTTCCCAGAGCTTGCTTGAATGCTCCATGCCTGGCTGGTGTTTGTCGTAAGGCCGCTAAATGTGGGGGTGGAGAGTGCTTTTAAAGCCTCCAGTCTGTTTCTTTAAGAGCTGCATAAGTGCAGTAATAAGTCCTCAGAGAGGGAGGGGGTTTGAGTGTTTCTATGCTCAAGTCCCACCTGGGACACTGGAAACAGCTCCCTTCTGCCATCACTAAGTATGCAGAGGGGGCTCTGTTGAAGGATGTGACTCATTGCTGGAAAATAACTTGGGGTAATAATGGTACTGTAGTTGTTCTAACCTGCTTTTTGTTTGCAGCAAGAACTGTTGTGATTATCTCCTCCATATTGGTCCCAAACCGTCGCATTGGACCAATTAGTTATCAGAACTCTAGACAGAGCCGGCTGACCAATGAGGATTTAGCTAGTAAGCTTGGGAAGTAAAGTCTGACCAAGGGCACCTTCTTGCACCAATCGGGACAGGTTTCATAGCCTGGTGTCTGCAGCCCACCTATGGGAACGGGTGGCACGAGAGTGAGGTTGCTGCCCCCACTGCCTGAGGGTCAGAGGCGTTGTGACTGTGAAGGAGAAGGGAGCACTGAGCTTCTGTGCCATTAAGTGTTCATCGCGGGAAGCGCATGAAAGGCCTAGGCCGCCATTTTCCATAGCCAGAAAGCTTCGGATTAAATCCGCTGGCGTGCAGTCAGAGGAGGCTGTGTATAAATACAGCTACCTACCAGGCTTCACCTGAAGAGGACTGGAGAATCTGCTGAATCACGCTCGGTCTGTCAGGACGTTTGAGGCTGCAGTGTAGCACCCGAAATTGCTGTGAGTTTGTTTGGGTCCTGGAAGCAGCTGCCTGGTATGGTACCCCTCTGTTGTTTTTCATATAAATGTGTGAGGAGGCAATTGAAGCTCAGGCTCAGCCCTGCACGGGAGGAAAGCGTGGTTATCTGTTGGAGTTGTGAGTACTAAATCAGGGCAGCTCCCGTTTAATGGTTTCAGACAAAGGCAAAGTCACTTGTGTGTTGCAGAATGTACCAATTGAGCTTACTGGCTCCACTTGATCTTCTCAGAAGTTAAATGCGCTTGTGTGTCAGGGCCCCAACCAGCTGCATTGATGAACTAGCCATTAGGGCTTGGGTACCCATAGACAGTAACTGAAAGGTTTAGGCCTGTGCACAGAGCCCTAGGTAGTCAAATATATACATATATATATTAGTGGTAAGCCAATCACCCTGATTCTCCCCTGTCCTTGTTACTTCTCCCTTAAATAAATCAGATTGTTTGTTTTGCAACTGTACCCTGGCTGGTTTGTGGCTTACTGGTGATGTACTGCACAGTGAATATTTGATAACTGTACCTTACTTTCCAGGGGGTCCCCGGAGTGAGCTGAGTGGTTCGAGCCGGGGGGGTAAGTATTCAGTGGGACAGCATTGTGATCACTCCATGTGAGCCACTAGTAGGAAGAAGGGGGGGGTTGCAGCAACCCAGAGGGCTGTGACTTGAGTCAACCTTGACTGTCCAAACCCCGACTTCTAGGTGGAGGCACCCGTCAACGGATCCGGGCCCCTTACCCTGTCACCACTGGAGACAGGCAGGGTGGTAGCCCTTAGGGTAGCTATCTGGGGGTTAAAAATTGGAGGCACTGCTGGGATTAGCGTCCCCTAGTGGTCAAGTGAGTGAAGTGCATGAAAAATGGAAAAACTGGAAGGGGATATTCTGGCAAAAATTAAGTTGGATCCTATTAAGACAATGGTACACAAACTGATGGGGTGGGGTGAAGCCGAAGAGCTGGACTCCCAGAGAATTGTGTTACTGTTAGATGTGACCCTGGGAACCCCAACAGCTGACATTATTTCTACAGCAGAGCGTGTTAAATGCTTGGGCAAAGTGGAGGTAAAGGGGCGTATGGCTGACCTGCTCGACCAGACGCTGCAGGTGCTACTTTTGTGCAGTGTGGCTATCGACCCCGAGAGGGTACCTCCAGTGATTTACCCAGAGGGTGACCCACAGGGGTGGAGGCTTATTCATATTCAGAATGGGTCAGTCACTCCTGGGGGGTCCTCCCAGACTAATAGTTTTAAAGAAAAATTGCTTAAGTTGCTGGCGGTGGAGGGGAGGACTACCCAGGAATTGCTGCAAGCATTGGATCTGTCTAGTGACGCTACACCCCCATGTCTCCCCAGGTACCTCCCCCTGTCCCCCAAGAGTTCTATTTTGGCTCCACTGCCCCTAGTGGTCCCTCCTATACAGCTCAATTCTTACTGTAGGCTAAAACTCTTTTCTGGCACAGTGCCAGTGCCTACAGGGGAGGATGACTTGAAAGCATGGTTGGACTATGCCACCTCCTTAGTTCAGGATTGGCAATGCTCTGAGGGGGAGAAAAGGAAACGATTGATGGAGAGTCTGTGGGGCCCCACTTTAGAAGCCATTAGGTTCTTGAGGGCTACCAACCCGGAAGCCACCACAACAGAGTACCTTTCTGCTTTGGAGGGGGTGTTTGGGAGTACCGAGACTGGGGAAGACTTATTATGGAAATTCCGGTCTGCCAAGCAGTTGAGAAATGAGAAGCTGTCTGCCTTTGTTACTGGGGTGGAGCAGGCATTGCAGAAGGCCTACAGAAAAGGGGGGATCACAGCCACGGCCCTGAACCAGGTCAGGCTGGAACATGTTTTGAAGTCTGCTAGAGTTTCTAGTGTAATATTGTTAAAGCTTAAGTTGCATGACCGACGGGCTGCCCCACCTGAATACTGTCAATTGATGAGAGAAATTAGAGAAGTAGAGACTGATGAGGAGGGGTGGGAGCCCTATGTGGGGGCTGTGAACCCAAGCTGGACCCCCTGAGTCTAGTGCCCCAGAAGAGACCCATTTTTCAGGAAGGCTCGATGAGTCACCAGTCTTTCCAGGTGATGTGGAGGTGCAAGCTATTTCCTCTGATTCCCCAGTAGAAAGTGAGTTGAGGGCCAAGGTCAGAAATTTACGAGAACTGATGAGGGACTTGAAGCGATCCACCATCTACCCTGTTAGGTCAGGGGAGCCTGAGTTATCCAGAAACCAATGCCCTGGCCCAGGGGAACCCTCTCCTTCCCCACAGGACCCCCAGCAGACAAGGTACCTCCTCCTAATAGAGACCCCCGGGACCCCAAGTTTTGTTACCATTGTGGGGAGGATGGACATTTTCAGCCTGAGTGCCAGATGCCGGAGAATTTAAGGAAAATCAACAGCAAACTGATCACTTGGCATCGCATGGCCCACGTCCGACCCCCCAGGAAAAGTTTTGTGACCCGGGCCAATGCCCAAACAACTGTCAATGCTACGCCCCCCAAGTGGTCTGATGTGATCGGGCTCTCGATGGAGGCTCCAGTGCGAGTAAATGGAATTCCTACCTGAGCTGTATTAGACAGTAGCTCTCAGGTAACCATCATGTTTCAGGACTGGTACCAGACCCACTTACCTGAGGTGCCCCTACAACCCTTGGATGGTCTACATGTGTGGGGATTGAGTGACAAGGCTTATCCGTATTTGGGGTATATCCGGATCTGGCTGTCATTCCCTACTTCTGTGGCTGTAGTGGATGAACAGGTGGAAACCTTAGCTTTAATCTGTCCCCCCAATGGACTGTATGATGGGGTACCCCTGTTGATTGGGACAAATGCTCATATGTTTGGACGACTAGCCCAGTTGTGTTCAGAAAAACAAGCATTCAGAACCGGGCGAGCCCTAACAGTACCCGCTGTGATCCAAAAGGCCATTGAAACTCAGAAGAAGGTTTACCAGCAGGAACCTGAAGGCCTGGTGGGTGTGGTATGGAGAAAGGATCCAGCCCCAGTGACACTTGCTCCGAACGCTCAATGTGTCCTGCACAGGGAAGTCTGACTGAAAACAGATGTTGTTTGATGTTGGATGCGCCTGGAGAGGGGAGATTCCCTGAGGGACTGTTGGTTAAACCTAGTACTTTGCCAGCTAGAGCTCATGCCTATGTTAAGAGGGTGATGGTGCAAGTGCATAATGTGTCCAACAAAGAGATTCAAATAAGGAGAGGATGCACCTTGGCTAGTGTACATTGTGCAGATACTGCAGTGCTGCCCAATAACAAGGGTCCCAGGGAAGATGACAGAGTTACTCCCGATTTGTTTGATTTTGGTTACTCCCCATTGCCTGCTGGATTGAAAGTGAGTATCAGTGAGAAGCTTGCCAAAAAAGACCAGGTTTTTTCCCTGAAAGAATGGGATGTGGGGTGTGTGCAAGGGGCTGAGCATCACATCTGGCTGCATGATGAAAGGCCTTTCCGAGAGAGATCCCGGCGCCTGGCCCCGGCTGACATAGACGATGTGAGGTGGCATCTGCAAGAGATGCATGCTGCAGGTGTGATACAAGAGTCCAGGAGCCCCTATGTCTCCCCCATTGTAGTAGTGAGAAAAAAGAACAGGGCAGTTCAGATGTGTGTAGACTACCGCACCTTGAATCAGTGGACCATCCCAGACCAGTATACCATGCCACACATACAGGATGCTTTGGATTGCTTAAATGGCAGTAGGTGGTTCTGTGTGTTGAACCTCCGCAGTGGGTATTACCAGATCCTGATGGCCCTAGAGGACCGAGAGAAGACGCATTTATATGCCCCCTAGGTTTCTATGAATTTATTCGGATGCCTCAAGGGATTTCAGGTGCCCCAGCCACCTTTCAGTGCCTGATGGAACGTGCTGTGGGGGATATGAATTTGCTTGAGTGTATGGTTTACTTAGATGATGTCATAGTGTTTGGCCGCTTGTTGGAAGAACACGAGCGTCGATTGTTCAAGATCCTGGATTGGTTGGAGGATTTCAGTCTCAAGCTATCTATAGACAAGTGTCAATTCTTCCAAACTTCTGTGAAATATGTGGGCCACATAGTATCCACTGAAGGCATAGAGACTGACCCTAGCAAAGTGAAGGCTTTGTCCACTTGGCCTCAGCCCAGGAATTTGAAAGAGCTGCAACGGTTCCTGGGGTTTTGTGGATATTATAGGCGGTTTGTCAAAGATTATTCTCAGGTGATTCGCCCCCTCCTCAGCCTCACTCAGGGGTACCCTCACACGCACAAAAAGTATAAGAAAGTTGTGCGCTCTGAGACGGAGAAGAAGTATTTTCAGCCGAATGATGTGTTTGGGGACCGTTGGACTGCCGAGTGTGAGGAAGCTTTCTATGACATCATATATCAACTTACCCATGCCCCAGTGCTGGCCTATGCTGACCCGGCCAAGCCATACGTTCTCCATACTGATGCCAGTCTACAAGGATTGGGGGCTGTGTTATATCAGGAGCACTCGAACGGTCTGAGACCTGTAGCATTTGCCAGCAGAAGTCTGACTCCTTCAGAAAAAAAATATCCAGTGCACAAATTAGAGTTCTTGGCTCTGAAGTGGGCCATTGTTGACCAGTTTCATGACTATTTGTATGGTGCCAAGATATTGGTAAAGACTGATAACAATCCTCTGACCTATGTACAGACCTCAGCCAAGTTGGATGCCACTGGCCATAGGTGGCTCTCTGCCTTGGCCACCTACAACTATGCTGTTGAGTACAGAGCAGGCCTAAACCATATAGATGCAGATGCTCTCTCTCGGAGACCTATGCCACAGACTGATTGGGTCAGGTTGTCAGAACCTGACATAAGAGCCCTTTGCCAGAAATTTGACAAGGAGGAACAGGTGTCTCCTGATGTTGTGGACTGTATGGTGGATTGCTTGGAGCCATCCAAAAACTGCATACCTGCTGCTTACTGTCATTTTTCTGCACTAGACACTAGTTCACTGCCCCAATTTAACAATGATAGTCTCCAACGGGCTCAATCCCGAGACTCTATGATAAAAACGGTTGTGGAGGCTTTGCAAGCTGGGAGGGACGTGTCCAAGTTGCGTTCCACTGACTTGAGAACTGTCTTGTTGTACAAAGAAGGGCCCAAGTTAAAGCTGATTAATAGGCTACTATACAGGGAGACTGTGGATAAGGAGTGCCAGGTAGAAAAACAACAGCTGGTACTGCCCTCAGCTTTTAGAGAAATGGTCCTGAGGTCCTTGCATAATCACATGGGGCATCTTGGCATAGACTGAACCCTCGATCTGGTACGGACCCGATTCTACTGGCCAAAGATGAGTACGGATGTAGAGCAGTATGTCAAGACCTGTGGCCACTGTTTGCAAAGAAAAGCCCTACCTCAGAGAGCTGCCCCCATGGTCAATATCACCAGTAGTGCCCCTATGGAACTGGTCTGCATTGATTTCCTGAGTTTAGAACCAGATCTGAAAAATATTAGTAACATATTGGTAGTCACTGATCATTTTACCCGGTATGCACAGGCCTTTCCTACTAAAGATCAGAAAGCAACCACGGTGGCTAAAGTACTCGTAGAGAACTTCTTTGTCCACTATGGGGCCCCACAGAGGATCCACTCTGACCAGGGGAGGGACCTTGAGAGCTGGCTGATCAAAAAGATGTTATCTTTGTGGGGAGTATGAAAATCAAGAACCACCCCCTACCATCCCCAGGGAGATCCCCAACCTGAAAGATTTAACCGCACCTTGTTTGATATGTTGGGCACACTGCAACCCAAGGACAAGCCTAGATGGAGCCAGCAGATTAGCACCCTGGTTCACGCTCACAACTGCAGCAAAAGTGATGCCACTGGATTTTCCCCGTACAGGCTGATATTTGGGAGAGAGGCTAGATTGCCAGTGGATGTGTGTTTCGGGGTTTCCCCTGATGGGGTGCAAGCAGAAAATCATCTGCAGTATGTACAGAAGTTGAAGGCCCAATTGTACCATGCCTACCAACTGGCCCAGACCATGGCTGCTAAACAAAACCTGGCAAACAAGGAGAGGTATGATAAGAAAGTGAAAACAATGGAACTGAGAGAAGGGGATAGAGTGCTATTGAGGAATTTGGAACTGCATGGCAAACATAAAATTGCTGACAGATGGCATCACCTCCCTCATATTGTTTGGGAAAACTGGCAGACTTACCTGTATATAAAGTGCAGCCTGAAAACAATTCAAAAGATGTGAAAACCATACACAGAAATCATCTGCTGCCAATTGGGCAAATCCTGATTGAAGCTGAAGCTCCCAATGCCCCTCCCTCCAGGCCTATGACTAGATCTGCTGCCAGAAAAAAAACCAGACCACGTGATTCTTCAGAAAGCCAAATAAGAGGACTTTGTCTAAACCCTTCCGATGAAGATGATCTCCACTCTGTGTCTGAAGACAGTAAAGATAATATTGAATACTATCCCTCTTATGAACTGAGCCAGCTGTTTCAGGGCAATCCCCTCGTTAACTCTGGAGATGAGGTTGGGCTTTCTGGACTATCTGAGCCCCCAGCATTGTCTCTGGAACCCATACTTCCAGAGGATGAATTGGGTAGCAACAAAGTCCAAGGGGTGGGGTCCTTGAGCATGGCTGAACTGTCTGGCCTGGCAGAACTATCTGACTTTTCAGAAGAAGAAAGTGAAGTGGGGGAACAAGCCAGTGATACACCGGAACCCGAAGAATATTTTGAATGCCCTGATGGTTCCTCACTAGTGCCTGGACAGACCCCAGCTGAGCCAAGTAGTGTGGGTCCAGACATAGAGGGTCATGCCCCCGAGAGTACTATGAGCCCTGGGTCCCTTTCCTCTGTGGAGGTTCCCCCTACCAATCTTAATGAGGCTGAAATGGAAACGGGGCTTATAGCAGGGTTTTCTGAGACCCCTAGATGCTCCAGCCGAGAAGTGTGGCCGGTAGTAAAATTGAGCTATGAGTCTCTGGGTCAGCCTGTGGACCTGCCCTTGAATATGGTCCGTAAAGTGGTGTATGCGACCCGAGCTCCTTGCCTAAGTTAGCCTTGGGGAATGACTCCAGCCTGTTAGTATTGCCTTTTGAGTGTGGTGCCCCTGCTTTAGGTAACCCACAAGTAGCTGATGGGGAAGGGTCCCCTCTGTCCAGGTGTCATTGGCAGGAGCTAATGACCTGATCTAAGAAAGGGGAAAAGAAAAGGTTATGTGTGTGTAAAGTTGCATAAACCGTAGTAACCTGTAAGTACAGTGTCCCTGCATGTAATCTAAAGTATGGCATAATGTTAATTAAACTGTTTACCTTAAAGTGATTTAAGGGTAACTACTTGACGTGGACGCCAAATTCTTTCCAGGCCAGGAAGGGTGTAACCCCGCCCTACAAATGGGGGTTCCTAAAAGCCTTCCCGGAGCTTGCTTGAATGCTCCATGCCTGGCTGGTGTTTGGTGTAGGGCCGCTAAATGTGGGTGTGGAGAGTGCTTTTAAAGCCTCCAGTCTGTTTCTTTAAGAGCTGTGCATAAGTGCAGTAATAAGTCCTCAGAGAGGGAGGGGGTTTGAGTGTTTCTATGCTCGAGTCTCACCTGGGACGCTGGAAATAGCTCCCTTCTGCCATCGCTAAGTATGCAGAGGGGGCTCTGTTGAAGGATGTGACTCATTGCTGGAAAATAACTTGGAGCAATAACAATATTGTAGTTGTTCTAACCTGCTTTTTGTTTGCAGCAAGGACTGTTGTGATTAGCTTCTCCATACTGGTCCCGAACTGTCACATTGGACCAATCAGTTATCAGAACTCTAGACAGAGCCAGGCTGACCAATGAGGATTTAGCTAGTAAGCTTGGGAAGTAAAGTCTGACCAAGGGTGCCTTTTTGCGCCAATCTGGTACAGGTTTCATAGCCTGGTGTCTGCAGCCCACCTATGGGAACGGGTGGCGCGAGAGTGAGGTTGCTGCCCCCACTGCCTGAGGGTCAGAGGCATAGTGACTGTGAAGGAGAAGGGAGCACTGAGCTTCTGCGCCATTAAGTGTTCGTGCTGGAAGCACGTGAAAGGCCTAGGCGGCCATTTTCCATAGCCAGAAAGCTTCAGATTAAATCCGCCGGCGTGCGGTCAGAGGAGGCTGTGTATAAATACAGCTACCTACCAGGCTTCACCTGAAGAGGACTGGAGAATCTGCTGAATCGCGCTTGGTCTGTCAGGATGTTTGAGGCTGCAGTGTAGCACCCGAAATTGCTATGAGTTCATTTGGGTCCTGGAAGCAGCTGCCTGGTATGGTACCCCTCTGTTGTTTTCCATATAAATGTGTGAAGAGGCAATTGAAGCTCAGGCTCAGCCCTGCACGGGAGGAAAGCGTGGTTATCTGTTGGAGTTGTGAGTACTAAATCAGGGCAGCTCCCGTTTAAAGGTTTCAGATGAAGGCAAAGTCACTTGTGTATTGCAGAATGTACCAACTGAGCTTACTGGCTCCACTTGATCTTCTCAGAAGTTAAATGTGCTTGTGTGTCAGGGCCCCAACCAGCTGCATTGAGGAACTAGCCATTAGGGCTTGGGTACCCATAGACAGTAACTGAAAGGTTTAGGCCTGTGTACAGAGCCCTAGGTAGTCAAATATATACATATATATTAGTGGTAAGCCAATCACCCTGATTCTCCCCTGTCCTTGTTACTTCCCCCTTAAATAAATCAGATTGTTTGTTTTGCAACTGTACCCTGGCTGGTTTGTGGCTTACTGGTGATGTATTGCACAGTGAATATTTGATAACTGTACCTTACTTTCCAGGGGGTCCCCGGAGTGAGCTGAGTGGTTTGAGCTGGGGGGTAAGTGTTCAGGGGGAGAGCATTGTGATCATACCGTGTGAGCCACTAGTGGGAAGAAGGGGGGGGTTGCAGCAACCCAGAGGGCTGTGACCGAGTCAACCTTGACTGTCCAAACCCCGACCTCTGGGTGGAGGCACCAGTCAACGGATCTGGGCCCCTTACTCTGTCACCACTGAGACAGGCAGGGTGATAGCCCTTAGGGTAGCACCCCCGGGGGTTACACCTATAAAAGGTTTTATCCCCCTTCTTAACTGAATTGGCTATTTTTTCCTCAGTTTGGGCTTTTGCTATTCTGACTGCCTTCCCCACTTCTTTCTGCTTTAATTGATACAGTTCCCTGTCGTGCTCCTTCTGTGATGCCTTATACTTTTTGAATGCAGCCTTTTTCTTCTTAACCTTCCCTGCCACCTCTTTTGAGAACCATAGTGGTTTTTTACTCTGCTTTGCTTTCTTTATCTGTTTCACACAAAGGCTTGTTGCCTCTATGATGGCAGTTTTGATTTTTCTCCATTGTTCTTCCACCCCTCCTTTTTGGCCATTTGCTAGTGTATTCCTCAGGTATTCATCCATATTGCCAAAGTCAGCCCTTCTAAAGTCCAGTATGCTTGTTTTTGTATGGCTTGTCTCCATGGTTGTGCTTATTGTGAAGCACACTGTGCAATGGTCGCTTGTTCCCAGATGTCTACTGACTTCTAAATTTGTGATCCTCTCTCCATTTGAGAGTATCAGGTCTAGTATTGCTCCCTCCCGAGTGGGTTCCAACACCAGCTGTCTAAGGCCTGCCCCCTGCAGGGCATCGAGAATGACGCTGCTCTTGGATGTGGCTGCAGTACATGTCATCCAGTTAACATCTGGCATATTCAGGCCCCCATCAAGAGTATCTCCCCTTTTTCAGCCATTTTGAGAATTTCCTCTATCATTTTCTTGTCTACTTCCTCCCTTTGAGATGGGGGTCTGTATATAACTCCTGTGCTGTGCGGATTGTGATGCCATTCCCTGTCTCCAAGGTGACCCAGAGTGCCTCTTGTCCTCCCCCTTTACTTTTTAGTTCTGTAGCTTTGATCCCTTCCCTTATGTATAGAGCTACTCCACCTCCTCTTTTCCCCTTCCTGTCCCTTCTGTAGACTGTGTACTCCAGTATGTTGACATCCCAGTCATGGTTCCCCGTGTGCAACGTTTCGTGACTGCCACAATATCCAATTTCATCTTCCATCAGGCATGCTAGCTCAGGAAGCTTGTTTCCCAGACTACGGGCATTGGTACTCATTGCCCTCCATTTAATGTTGGCTTTATCCTTTATTCCCCCATGCCTGCTCTTTTTGCCCTTGTCTATTTTTCCACTTACCCTTGTCCTGCCCTCTGTTGAGCACTGTACCTCAGTGTTTACCTTACTACCCATCATGTTTTGTGGGGGGAGGCTTGAAATTTCCTGCCTCTTATTAGCACTTCCCCCCATGGCTAGTTTAAAAGCTTGACAAGGATACATTTAAGCCTGTCACTTAGGATCTTGGTTCCCTTCATGGACAGATGCAGACCATCATGCCAGTATAGACCTTCATCTCTCCAGGTGTACCACCAGTCCTCAATGAAGCCAAAGCCCTGTGTTCTGCACCAGCTTTGCCACCATTCATTAAACTGCATGGTGTGTAGTACCCTAGCCTCACCCCTGCCATGGTTTGTGAGGTTACTGCACACTGAAGGTGTGTAAAACAAACCCATAACAACACAGTTGCATAGCCTTTATCTTTTATAATTACTGGTGCAGGGAGTTTTTTTCCTTCAACACTTGAGTGATACCAAAGTCAGTGGAGCACTGCTGTCAGGGACACACACACACACACACACTCTGCCTGTGTCTCCCTTTCCAGTAGATGCATTTTTTTTTATTTTTTAAATTATACTGCAAACCGTGACAAGTTAAGTGAGAGTACTCAGCCATGGTCTATTTCCGATGCAGCCACTGTCTCCCAAAGCCCCACTTGAAGGGTACAAATGGCAGGATCAACCAGCAAGATTTTTAAAGTTGTAAAGGCAGGATCAACCAGATAAATATTGCAAAACATTAAAAGTTACCTGTGATGACAATGAGAGGCGAAGGATCAGTGCGAGACCTCCGTAATGGAAAAACAGAGCTGCTATGTTTCTTGAGGTGTTCGGCCTATCCTCACATGTAGTAAGAGCTAATGAGGTGGCATGCGAACTGAGAGTGGCACAGAACACTGTAATAACTGGGTAACTCGGTTGTTATGGTGTTTGAAACACAGATCAACTCCATGCATTAAACGGGGTCACCAGTAATTATATATGTAGCTTGCATAGCTTAAGTATATACAGTATGTGGTATGGTATGGTATGGTATGGCATGGTATAGTAAAACTTTATTCATGTTTCATATGAACAGGAGACTCAATTGAGCAGAGATTATTTGCAATGAAGATCTTTCTTAAAATAGATTCAGTTGCCTAAATTAAATACAAAATGATAAAATATTACAAAAAACATTTACTAAACAGAACTCAGTTTATAAATATAATTAAAAGACAATTAAATGACAGTGAACATAAATGTCACACTAACCAGTATCCCAGCTGGTGAAACAAACTGGGTAAGTGTCCTTTTCAATATTGTATAAATCTGTTGAGATTCTTCCCCTGTAACTATGTAATAATGTCCCAATTGAAACTGAACTCTGCTCAGTTGGTTTATACATATTCACATCATGAATAAAATCTATTACTACTGCTGTGACTACTAAGTATCACGGGCCCAATTCCAAGATGGCATATGCTGGCGCAAGCTGACTTATGCCAAACCCCATGGTGTAAATTGCAACTTGTGCCACGCGTTATGCCATTTGCAGTTCCAAAAGGCACCTTGCAGCATGTCGCATGTGGGTTATAGCAAATTTTGGTTACTCCGCCCGCTATGCCGCAACCCACAGTGATATGGAGCAAGGGTGGGTTACGGCAACAACTACACCCTATTCCAAAAGGGCAGCTGCCATAACCCACTTATGCTATTCCAGGAGCCACAATGACAGAGCAAATTTGGAACATCTTGGAGATGCTCTAAGGGGCATCTGTCAGTGCCAATCGATGGATGCCCACTTTGCAGCACTGCAGCAAAGGTTCTGCAGTGCTCCCCATGCCCCCAAACACATCCATTCCCCCAACCCCCCGAATGTTGGGGCCCCAGGTCCTTTTTCTCATGTGCCCCCTGGACACCTGTGCCACCTGTCCAGCCCCTCTCCATGCCCCCTGGTGCATTCTGTGGTGGTCCGGGGCAGGGGCTCTGGGGGGGGACAGTCTGCAGTGGGCTGCAACTTGCAACATGCAGGGCTATTATGCCATGCCAGTGCTGTTAGCCTACATGTGCCACAAGTTGCACATCATAAGTGCTGGGACCCTGCCACCCTTAGAATACAGCGCAGGGTCCCCGGCATAGCGGTGAATGTTGCAACTCGCATATGCCTGCAAGTTGTAACATTCATCCCAGAATCAGCCCCCAGGTTCTTCTGGGACTACCACAATTTTTAGACCCACTAATCACTTGGGTCCAAAGTCTTTTACCTGATTTTGGTCAGGCTCCTCTGTCCTAGATGTCACTTATTTCATGCTGTCGTTAGTGAAGTTAAGCACCTCAGTCTTGACCACATTTGGGGAGATAACCTTGACCCAGTCCACAGAATTACAGTAATCCCTTGGGAACCCAATAATGACTTCATTGGTCATAAGTTTCTTGCATAATCCCCCACCCATTTGGATGATCACCCCTTCTTACTATTGTTAACCTAAGTAAAAATACACCCAAGACATATGTAGTACTTTCATTCCCCCTCCAAACAGCCTTACCACCTTGAATGCTTATCCCATCAGATCTCAGAAACTAACTAGGGCCAAGCCTGGTCTGTAGTTGGATGTGAGACCTTCAATGAGCACTATATGCTGCAGGAAGTGCTGTTAGTGACTGTGCAGAGGGGAGTCTTTCCTTGGTTATAACTTAAGTAACCATATTAATGACAAGCAAGGTGTAAGGGGGAACTGCACTGTTCTGAGCTACAGTCTTTTGAATGAGACATTACAGTAAATAGAGGTCCCATTTGCTTGTTCTGGTGGTTGTTTAAGTGGATGTAAAAAATCTCACGGCACTTCTCAAAAATAAAAGGGATTTTTTTTATTAAAATAATACAACAATTAATAGAGAAATACAAAACTTAATGAAATAAAGGAAAAGGTTCTACTTAAACAAGCTAGAAAACTAAATTGAATACACACAAAAAAGGAGAAAAAAAACTGGCCCGCCGATGCAATGGTTAGATTTCCACTTGCAGCGCCGGTGACAAGAGTTCGGAAACGGACCTGGGTTGCTGGAGGGCCAGCCAGGGGAGAAGGATGGTGCATCCCAGGGACTGCTCTCCTTCTCCGGGGGGAGGGTGGGGATACCGTCTGGTGCTTGACGGACCCATGGTGGAATCTGGGGGTACCGCAGCTACCGGCACTTGCCAGGATTCCGGAGGCGGGGTGGACGCAGGACGTCATTGTATGTCCCTGCCCCCTGTGCACAACAAGGGGGAAAAAACCCTGCTCCCGCTGCCTTAATGATGCCCACTCCAGCTGCATAGACTGTCAGACTGACTCCCACCTTTCCCAAGTTCACTGCGCCCTTGGTCAAGGCGCCTGGACCCCCTCCCGGCGGGGCAAGCCAGAGGGTTCAGGGAGTGTGGCGAATGTGAGCAGCTACAGCCGAGTCCATGACCGGCAGATGGTGCTGGTGTGGCATGCAGGACAAAAATAGAAAACTGAAAAAAGGAAAAAAAAAGGAACAAAAACTCAAGTACTTTGATTTTGAGATATATATATATATATATATATATATATATATATATATATATATATATATTTAAAGAAAAAAAATTACACCCTACTCCATTAAATAATAAACTACAATACAAAATCAAACACAACCATATATATACAGTATTATGGAGAGGAATGAAGTTACAGAGGCAGTTTGTACCCAGTTACATGCAAGGGGTAATAAAGATATATATAGAGAATAATGGATGGGGAAGGGTTTGATATGAGAATTTAATGCACACCCGAGTTGTGGGATACTACATAAACCCCGAGGACGAAGCCCGAGGGGTTATCAAAGCATCCCACAATGAGGGTGTGCATTAAATTCTCATATGAAACACCCTCCCCATCTTTTATTTTTTATAGTAACAGACCAGCAATTTTTCTCCAGCAGTTTGTGACACTGTTTGGCTCCGCCCACACACAGAATGTTGGCCAATGAGGCAGCAGCATAGTTTGACTGGCATGGCTCATGAATGTCATAACAACCAGCTGGTTGTTATGGAAAATATCAGCCTGGTCAGTACATTGAGAGAAATTGCTGGCCAGTAATTATATCACTATACAAACGTTCCATGTGATATCGATGAAAGCAAAAGGGCAAAGGAATAATAGCGATGACAAAAGAGCGAGGCTGCAAAGGGTGACCATGAATAAACAGCAATCACTGAAAGGGTGACAACACTGTTTTGCCTTTCTGCAGGGGGCTTTGCCCCCTGCCACCTATCTATCTATCTATATATCTATGTATCTATCTATCTATCTAACTATATATATGGATAACATTTCCCGTAGGGTGGTTGCGTATCAAATATACAGTGTGTATATATATATATATATATATATATATATATATATATATATATATATATATACACCATATATATATATATATATATATATATATATATACACACACACACACATATATATATCACACACACATATATATATATATATATATATATATATATATATATATATATATATATATAAATATGCGGGGGCCTGTGCGACATAATTTATCTATACAAGTGGTGTTTGACCTTTGGGTAACCTCCATGAGTGGCGTAAGCCACGACAGTGTGGTGGCCGAGGTCAAACACCGGGGCTGGATATTCAACCTGCGCTATTTTGTGGCGCAAACTTCGCGCTTGCACAAAATAGTTGCGCAGGGCCAGGTTTCCATTCAAAGGAGTTGTGCTATTGAGCAACCCCTTGAATATCACCCCCGCCACAGCCACTGTACATGGCGCAGTGGAACTTGCACCACTGCAAGTGGTCAGAGTGGAGCATTCATGTTGCGGTGGTGCAAGTACCATTGCGCCATGCGAAAATTTCCCATATTCAAAAGGTGACATGCAGATGGGGCCATAATTCATGCAAGGCACAGGGGAAGGCCATTTGCATCTATTTATGGCCCATTTGCATTCCATTAGCATGCAGGTGCGCCGATCCCCGAGGACTTGCACCTGGCGCCCTGCCAGGCAGCAGCAGTTGGGGACCGACGCCCCCTGTAGCCCGATTGCGGGCAAAAGTGTAAAAAATCCCCCCTCCCCCCGACTGGCCCGATCGCAGGCATAAGGTTAAATAACCCTCACTAGCTCGATCGTGGGCATAAGCTAAATAACCCCCACTAGGCTGATCGCAGGCATAATTGTAAAACACCACCCACCAGCCTGATCGCTGGCAGCACAGAGTCCAACCCCACCAAGGACATATCCCTGGTGGTCCAGTGGACCGCTAGCCCGATTACAGGCTGCAAAATGTTGCAACACCCCCCTCCCAAGAACAGATCCTGGTGGTCCAGTGGACGCTAAGCCCGATCGTGGGCTGCAACAGTGAGCACCCCACCGTATCCCTGGTGATCAGTGTCTTCACACCCACCCACCCATGAAGCCCACCATCCCGCCTCCCCCGCAGCTGGTGGCAGCAGCATCCCACCTGCCTGCCTCCCCACCGCCACTAACTGACTGCTTGAAGGACTGCAGAGCAAGAGCCAATGGTGTGCAGCCCATAACAGGCAGTCCAGATATGTGAATGGATTCATCTACATATCTGGACCGCCTTGTACAGGCTGGGCGCACACCCATTGGCTCTTGCTCTGCACCATCGGGCGGCAGCCCCACAGGGCAGTCAGTCAGCAGGCAGGTGGGGTGGCAGGCAGGATGCCACCCGCTGGCCGCGGGGGAAGCGGTCTGTGGGGTTTCGTGGGTGGTGGGTAGGGGGATACTAGATCACCAGGGATCTGTTCTTGGGGGTGGTGTCGCAACATTTTGCAGCCCTGCATCGAGCTTAGTGGTCCACTGGACCACCAGGGATCTCTTCTTGGGGGGTGTTGCAACATTTTGCAGCCCGTGATCGGGCTTAGCGGTCCACTGGACCACCAGGGATCTGTTCTGGGGGGGGGTGTTGCAACATTTTGCAGCCCACGATCAGGCTAAGCAGTCCACTGGACCACCAGGGATCTGTTCTTGGGGGTTGCAACATTTTGTGGCCGCGATCGGGCTTAGCGGTCCACTGGACCACCAGGGATCTGTTCTTGGGGGTTGACTTCTTGCTGCCCGTGATCGGGCTGGGGGTATTTATACCGCGTTCGCGATCGGGCTAGTGGGGGACGCTTATTTAAGCTTATGCCCGCGATCGGGCCAGTCGGGGAGGGGGTCACTATATGCCCATGATTGGGTTGCAGGGGGGCACAGGGAGGGTTGAGGGCCAGCCACGGGTGGCAGCTGCTGTGTTGCGCCTGCAATGCGGCAGCTCACCTGTGGGTGGCCCTTGACTTACCTTTTCTTTTGGCTCAAGGTTGCAGCAGGCGCAGGTTGGGGTTGCGCTTTGATACCTCTGCACAGCCCGCTGAATATCGGACTGTGCAGTTTATGCATGGTTCCTCCTCCAATTCAGCATGCATTCATTTGCATTGTGCTGTTGCTCAGCTTGCCCTGGGGGCGCAACTGCCTCCTGCTGAATGTGGCAGAATGGTACTGACCTGCAGGATGCGCAACTCTATTGCGCATGGCACAACCCTTTTGAATATCCAGCTCCACGAGTATAAATAAATTATGTAACACACAAGGCTCTCCCCTGCATATTTCATTTATGCAATAGCAGAGGAAATGTATGATGTTTGATTTTCCTGTATATTTAGTTTTATTTTTTGTAAATGTAGCTTAGTTTGTGGGTTTATTTTAAGTAATAGTGACATTGCACTTTTTTTTTTGTGCTGGTTGTTAAGGGTGTTGCTATGGATGGAGTGTGGAGGTATGCAGTCAAGGCGCCAATGTGCTCAATGATTGGTGGAGTTTCACTGTTTTGGAAAAAGTGAGGAGAAAATGGCAGCAACTCTAAGCGAGAGTCTGTGGTTGAATCGGGGAGAAGACATGTAGTACTGAGCTACGCTATGTTTCTTTTGGGTTTTTGCTGAAATTTTTAAAAACAGTTGCGGTTTATTTATGTTTTGTTTTGTAAGTTGGAGCATGACAAGAGTGGGGCTACTAGGACAACAACATGGAGAGGACAGTAGCATGGAGTGGGACTGCAGTTGGCAAGGATGGTTTGAAAGAGGTATAGCAGCTCTTTTTAAATGTTTTAATAGTTGGAGGTTAGGAACGCTAACTTGTAATAGCGCAAGGTAAAAGTTTGTTTTTTGGAGGCTTTGTTAGGAAATTGAAAGCGCCACGTCAGAAAGTAACTGTTGAGTGTCAGTGAGGTAATGTATGGTTTGCCATTCATCATTTCCGTGACAGCTTCTGAGCACAAAGTACTGAGGTAAAGTGTTATTTGAAATGTGGATTCAGTAGTGCTTTTTTTTGTTGTTGTTTGTTCAAGGAGAACCTGCAAATAATGGGCTGTGGTAGAGCTGAGTGGAACGAGGGAGAAAAGTAGTTTAAATTGAGCAAGTGGGACCTGAGGGTTGGTAGCTGTAGTATGCGGAGGGGAGGTAGTTTTGAGAATTTGTGGCTAGAGAGAGGTAGTGTTGACATGTGAGGGAATTAAAAAAACATACAAAAACATGTTTTTGAGCAGTTTGGGTGATTAATTGTAATTTTGTAAAAGCTGGAGGAGGGCTGGCTGGCTGTGCTGTGGCTCACAAGGTGGTATCTCACGTCAGAGTGCTAACTGTGAGTGAAGCCGTTTTTTTTGTTTTGTTTTATTTAAGGCTGGGGGGATTAAGAAGTAGTCTGGCACTGTATGTATGTATAAATAGTCACTGTAAGTATTACATTTATTTATACATACAGTGACTCAGATAAATTGGTTTATCAAACTGGATATTGTCCACCCTTATTGCATATATATATATATATATATATATATGATGCGTTATCCCTTTCTTATGAAATATTGTTTGTTTTTGCTCCTAGTGCCACTGACCCGACATCATGAGTGGCACTCAAACAAAAAATACTGACAATATTTCCAGCAGGGGGTTTTGTATTCCATTTATGCCATACTTTCAAAAAGTGGAAAAAAAGTAATTTCTTGCCATTTTTTGCCGATTATAAAAAAATCTAAAATATATCTATAAATGAAACACCTCTCATTTAGTAGATATTTTTGTCCTTATCAATGTCTGTGCTCAAACTACAATGCTGTCATTTTTGCTTATTATAAAAAAATGCATGGTATCTATAAATGAAACACTACTCATTTATTTTTGTGCTGAACAAATTTTGTGCTCACAGTACCATGTTATCATTTTTCATTTTAGTTATTTACATTTGTTTGTTGCAAAATGTGAAAAAAATTCGTTTTCTGCTGATTTTTGTGCAATTATAAAAAACTTAGGGCTGGATATTCAAACTGCGCTATTTTGTGGTGCAAGCTCTTGCGCTGCACAAAATAGTTGTGCAGGTTGGTGATATTCAAAGCGAGTTGCGCTTATTGAGCAACCTTGAATATCACCCCCAGCCACAGCCACTGTGCATGGCGCAGTGGAACTTGCGCCACCGCAAGTGGTCAGAGTGGAGCATTCAAGTTGCGGTGGTGCAAGTACCATTGCGCCATGCGCAAATTTCCCATATTCAAAAGGTGACATGCAAATGGGGCCATAATTCATGCAAGGTGCAGGGGAGGCCATTTGCATCTATTTATGGCCCCATTTGCATGCCATTAGCATGCAGGTGCGCCGATCCCGAGGACTTGCGCCTGGCACCCTGCCAGGCAGCAGCCGTTGGGGACCAATGCCCCCTGCAGCCCTATTGCGGGCAAAAGCATAAAATCCCTCCCCCCGACTGGCCCGATCGCGGGCAAAAGCTTAAATAACCCCCAGCCCGATCGCGGGCAGCAAAGTGTCCCCAGACATATCCCTGGTGGTCCAGTGGACGCTAAGCCCGATCGTGGGCTGCAAAGTTTAAACCCCACCCCCAAAAACATATCCCTGGGGGTCCAGTGGACCGCTAAAGCGATCGCTGAGCTGCTTGAATGGTGACACCCCCAGACCATATCCCTGGAGATCAAGTGCCCCCTACCCACCCACCCACGAAGCCCCACCCGCTCCCCGGCGGCGGTGGGCGGCAGCATCCCACCGCCTGCTGCCCCACCACCGCCGACTGACTGCCTGGTGGGCTGCTGCAGCCCGTGGTGCAGAGCAGAGCCAATGGGCGTGCAGCCCCGTATACAAGAGGCAGTCCAGATATGTGAATGAATTCATTCATTTCACATATCTGAACTGCCTGCTTATGCCAGTATGAAACTACACGCCAGTAGCTCTTCTACACCAACGCTTATTACCGAGAGCAATCGGTCGGCTGAAACTGGCGGCTGGCCGGTAGAGGATGTTGCCGCTCCGCCCGGCTGCGGAGGCGGGGTGGTGGGAGCTTCGTGGAAGTGGGTGGGGTAGGGGACACTAGATCTCCAGGGATATGGTCTGGTGGTGTGTGTCACCACATTATGCAGCCTGCAATCGGGCTTAGCAGTCCACTGGACCACCAGGGATATGTTTTTTGGGGGTAGGGGTTTAAACTTTTGCAGCCCGCGATCGGGCTTAGCGGTCCACTGGACCACCAGGGATATGTTTTTTGGGGGTGGAGGTTTAAACTTTTGCAGCCTGCAATCGGGCTTAGTGGTCCACTGGACCACCAGGGATATGCTCTTGGGGGGTGGGGTTTAAACCTTTGCAGCCCGCGATCGGGCTTAGCAGTCCACTGGACCACCAGGGATATGTCTGGGGACACTTTGCTGCCTGCGATCGGCTGGTGGGGGAGGTTTATTTAAGCTTTTGCCCATGATCGGGCCAGTCGGGGAGGGGATTTTATGCTTTGCCCGCGATCGGGCCAGTCGAGGTGGGGGGATTTTTACACTGTTGTCCATGATCGGGCTGCAGGGGGGGCACAGGGAGTAGGTTGAGGGCCAGCCACAGGTGGCAGCTGCTGTGTTGCACCCTACAATGCGGCAGCTCACCTGTGGGTGGCCCTCGACTTACTCCTTTTGGGGCTCAAAGTTGTGCAGGCGCAGGTTGAGGGTTGCACCTGCACAACTCTGCACAGCCCGCTGAATATCGGGCTGTGCAGTTTATGCATGGTTCCTCCCTCTCCAGCTCAGCATGCATTCATTTGCATTGCGCTGTTGCTCAGCTTACCTTGGGGGGTGCAACTGCCTCCTGCTGAATATGGCAGAATGGTGCAATTTTGGACTTGAGCAGGCACAACCCTATTGCGCATGGTGCAACCCTTTTGAATATCCAGCCCTTAAAGTCATCTATAAATGAAACACTGCTCATTTTGTAGATATTTTTGCGCTGTACAAATTTCGTGCTAAAAGTACCATGCTATCATTTTTTGTTTTAAAGTTATTTACATTTGTTTGCCAAAAAGGTGAACAAAATTGAATTTTTTGCTGCTTTTTTGCCAGCTATAGCAAAAATTAAAAGTTAGCCAAAATGAAACACCACTCAGTTTGTAGATATTTTTGTGCTAAACAAATTTCTTGCTCACGGTACCATGTTATTTTTTTTTTAAAGTTATTTACATTTGAATATAGTTAGTATTATTACTGAGGTTGAATATGCAAATGAGTTCAGAATGAGCCAATGCCGACCTAGTATAGGTATAGGAGTACAGTATATTTGGACCTACAGTGAACATATTTTTGATATTTTCACTGTAGATCCCTAGCAGGCAAACATACCACTGATATTTGGCTAGAAATATACTCACAGGTATGGTATATATATATATATATATATATATATATATCATTGCAAAAGATTTAGTTAATGCATCAGTTAGGGTTGTTACTAAAGTGACAAAAGCAGGGAAATGGTGTGTTAGGGTTACAACCCTAACACCGCCCCCCACCCTGCAGACACTGAGAGGCATCAGGAGTGTGCATTGGGGTCATTGGTCCTAACGTCCATCCCATTCTCCTATACTGTATCCATCTCAGTTTATTTAATTATGGAATGGGGTGGGCTTTTTGGCTGATGATCCCATGGGACACCCCCAACACCTGTCAGTGTGTGCAGGGTAGGGGGGAGAGGAATGGGGTGAGCATTAGGGCCAATGACCCCAAGGCATGCTCCCGACGCCTGTCAGTGTCTGCAGGGTGGGGGTGAGGTGTTAGGGTTGGAAACCCTAACACACCATTTCTCTGCTTTTGTCACGTTAGTAACAACCTTAACTGATGCATTAACTAAGTTTTTTGCAATATATTTCCTTACTTTTCCAGATAGTACAAATGTACAAAATTGTCAGCAGATACAGGCCTTATGGTCTATCTAGTCTGCTTGAATGTGCAGCACTTCAGCCTTTTAGACTGCAGCTGCCCCCCACCCCACTGTTTCTGCTGGTGTTTCCTTCACACCCACCCCCCCACCTCATGGTTTGAACTCTTGCTTTGAACCTGTCCCAGACCCTCTTGAAGCTCCCCACCATCTGCAATGATACCACCTCCTCTGGCAGTGTGTTCAACCCTGAAGCTACCCTTTCGGTGAAATAGTCTCCTCATTTCCCTCTTGACTCTGGCCCCTTCCAGGTTCAGATTGTGTCCTCTGGTTTCCCTTCCACCTTTTAGTTTGAACATACTCCTGATGCCTACTCTGTTCAAACCCTTCAGGTACTTAAAGGTCTCAATTATATCCCCTCTTTCCCTTCTATCCTCCAGAGAATACATATTGAGCTCAGTCAGTCTGTCCTCATAGGGTCTATCTCCCAAACTATAGGATCATTTGTATTTTGCCCTGTGCTGTACCCCCTCCAGTAGCTTGATGTTCCTTTTTAAGTAGGGGCACCAGTACTGCACTCAGTATTCCAAGTGCGGCCTCATCAAGTACCAGTACAAGGACAGGATGACCTCCTCACCTAGAAGTAAATCCCCTTGTGATGCACCCCAGCATCCTGTTGGCCTTTGCCACTGCCTTCCTCCACTGGGCTGAGTGGTTAATTTCTCTGGTTACCAGTACACCCAGATCGTTCTGCTCTGTTGATGTGAATAACTGCACCCCCCAAACAGTAACTGTGTCCGGGGTTCCTGATTCCCAAGTGCATCACTTTGCACTTCTTGGCATAGAATCCAAGCTGCCATGTGTGAGACCATTCTTCTAGTGTTGCCAAATCCTCCTGAAGTACTTTACCGCCTTCCTCTCCATCCACTTCTGCACAGATCATGGTGTCATCCACTAAGAAACTGATCTTACTCTTTATCTCTCCTGCAGTGTTGGCAATGAAAATGTTAAACAGCGCTGGTCCCAGCACCGAACCCTGTGGGACTCCACTTGTTACTGCTCTGGGCTCTGATACCTCACCCCAACTACTACTTTCTATCCTGTAACCAGTTTCTGACCCATCTAACCAGTTTCCTCCCTGATCTCAGACTGTTCAACTTACTGGTCAACCTACCATGAGGCACTGAATCAGAGGCCTAGCTGAAGTCCAGGTAGAGGACATCAACCGCATGACCCTTATCCACTGCCAGCATCACCCAGTCAAACTCTGACATCTTGTTCCCCAGGTGCCTAATGTAATCAACCCCCACTACTTAACACAGCTGGCTACCCCTGGTGCCCATAACTGGGCACAGACTTCAGAAACATTTAGACAATTGGTACCATCCCTAGTTTTGGGAATGTATACCAAGCTCATTACTCTAGAGATCAAATGGGTGGGGGTGTACAAGAGCAAATATTGACCTAAAAGGTATTTACAACAACCAGGTCCTGAGGAGAGAACTTTCTGCATGGGCTATGCTAGATCTAACTTCTAGAGGGGTAGCCAGTAAATCCACACACAGGAATCAATAACGTAAGTCTCCAAATCATAGTTGGGGTTCTAGAGTATGGCTTTAATCCAAACAAATGTTCTCTAAAGCAAGGGTGGACCCCCAAGGTTTACACATTGTGGCAATAGGAACTTGCAGAACAACAAAACGACTGTATCTGACAGAAAACATTTTGTATTCCAATATTTCATAGGACATTGAACATCTTGCACTTGCATTCCCATGCATCATAGGACTTTTAGCATTTCTTCCAGTGGCACTGGCCACAACTGAACACACATTTACTAACAGAACTCTTTCACCTTGTATTCCCATATTTCACAGGACATTTAATATTTCTTTCAGTGGCACTGGCCACAACTCAACATACATTTGCTTAATAACTAGCACAATCCACTTCAGGGGGTAAAACCCTCTTCAGACATTGGCCCTATGTCTAAAGTAACCAGGAGCCCTTACTGAATCTGCAGTCCTGAACTGGTTACTCCAGATGGGTGGCTGCCCACTCTTTGCTCCCAAATTCATACCCAGCGATTCTTTCAGAGTTATACCTTAAACATCTTGAACTCACTTGGAAAATGCTTATTTGAATGAACTTTCACATCCAGCACTTAAACACACTACACTGGTAGTGGAGGAACTAAAGTCCTGAACAATGTGATATAGTCATACCTCTGGACATCACACATTTTCAGCCAACTTTAAATGAGAACAGTCTCAAACTTCTGAATTCACAGAAGAGTTGTGCATTCCCCTTTTAGTCAGAGAACACAACAGCAGAGATACTTGCTTTCTGCAGCAAAAAGTCAGATCCTGCTCACTGTTAGACATTTCAGGCAGCTTCAAAACATCCTGGATCAAAAAAAGGATTGCCCCTTGGATCCATCCACTAGCAGTCATTTTCACCCCTCTAGGGATGAAAATCATGAGATTCTGCTATAGACAATGGTTTCCACCACTTCTCTTGGCAAACTGAAGAATATCAGGACTAGGGTGAGAATGCAAGGCCCTACTCAGAGCCCTCAGCTTAGCAGTTCTCACTCCTCACACTTCAAGCTGCTGACACACACACTGACTCCTCACACTGACTACTGTCTCAAGATTCTAAACTCCCTCCTCACAGCTGACTGTGGCGTATCCTGCTGCGAGAGTTCCAAATGAGTTCATCTCTATCATCTCAGCTGAAGCCAAGTAAACAAAAGAGTGAGCAGGTAAAAAAAAATTAAAAATTAATCACCAGCTGCCTCTTGCTGCCTAGCACTAATACTGAAGGGATTCTGGTAACCCCAGGGGACTGGGTGGTTACACTCACTGCAATCAGATGAATGACTCTCCGCAGTCACATCTCCGTCTGGCACTAGGCTATCCTACCCTCTGTGTTACCTAAGGGAAGGGGTGATCAGGCCCTCCTCTACTATGTGCCAGGCACAGACAGGTAACACTTAAGGAACAGAGGCTGGCTGATGAAACTTCAGCCCCTATCCTTTGATCTATCTATGGATTCTCAGTGGCTCCAAGAAAACTGCTTGAAGCATGCCCTAATAGACAGCACTGGTGACCCCTATCTGGCTCAGGACCACCAGCCCGCCTATTCCACTAGCCCTCTAGGGATAAATCTATCTGACTAATGCTACCTACTGGGGAATCCATCCCCCAAACCTCCCAGGATACCTGTGAACAACAAAGGAAACATACACTACATTGCATTACATTTCCCAGAATTTCACACCTGTGAAGAAAAAAACATGTTAACCATACACAATTCTAAAAACACTAAGAAAAGGGGAACTCAGATGAGTTCCAACATCCTCTTCATAGAAACATAGACTTTGAAGGCAGATAAGGACTGCTTGGCCCACCTAGTCTGCCCATGTCCCTACCTATTGGATAAGCCGCAGATCCTAGTTCACCAACAGTCTTCCTCTCTTCTTTTCTTTTTCAGGAACACCTACAAGAGAAGAAAAACACAAAAACATATTCTGTATTCCACACGGTGCCTAAACCTCCACCTAACACTAAAGATCCCAAAAATATATTTTTCTATAAAAGTACAAAAGTAAAAAATGGAAAGAAGACATTTATACAACACATTTGGGGATGGGCGTCCTTCAATGTCCCCACTAGTGACAAGATCACTGTTGCCCATAGGCATTGTCCATTAAAGAGTCTCTCCTAGGCTGAAGCCTGCTGAAGAACAGTTCTTGGACAGGACAGTGCCTGTATAGCACTGCAATCCATGGGGAGAGTCTTTGATGAAAATTAAAATTCCATGGATAGTCTTCAAATGCAGGATGTGTTATGTAAAGTCAGTTAATGTAAATAAAAAGTTTTCTTACCAGCTACTTGAAGAATGAAAACAAAGAATAATCTTACTTCTACGAGCTGAGGACTTTCTACCGTCAGACCAATGGCATCTTCAAATACTGCTGGGTTGATGTCCTCTGAGAAACAAACGATGAAGAAGGAAAACTGCTGCATTGATGTCCTCTGAAAGGCCAGATGATGGAACAGGAAAACTGCTGGGATGACAAATCTGGATACACCTGAAGAAATCCTGGATTACCAGAAGAGCTGCATATTCCTCTGTAGATACTGCTGCTTCAGGTGACAGACACTAACCTGCCACTGCTCGCTTTCTTTAGGCATACTGGGCATATTCACAGGGAGTGGCACCATTAAGGGTAGTACCACTCAGGGTGTGGGGCGAGGACTATGGCTTTCAAAGTTGATGTTGTGAAATGTCTCATTCCCAGCCCCATCCAACATTCACACAGTGTCCATAAACAGTCCTGCCCAGTCTCCAGAATCTAAGGCGATCACTGATGATTTTGTCCCTTACACATTTTGCCACACCAGGGTACACATTCTTTCTTAGCTTTTCCATCAGCAAGGATTGTCTGTTCTGTTCGATTTCCTCCAATACTCAGCAAGGAAAGGAAGGAAAGGACTTCCCATATGTGGCGTCAACCCTCCTACGAATCAATATCTCCTCTTTACTACTATTTACTAGTCTGCAGCCCTCAGCTTGGCTTGGGAGTGACCAGTCCTAGCTGTGCCAGTGCTTCAAACTCAAATAATGAAAGAACTTGTCCCCCACTATCTCTGTGGACAAGTTGCTAGAGCCTTCTCCAACTGTCTCTGGCTCCTTTGAGGCAAGAGCTTGAGGTGACACAAAGGAGCCCTCAACATGAAGATACCTTTCTTCATCCTCCTCTTCCTCACTCATTATCTGTGCCCAAGAGTGAGCAAATGTACTCACTTCTGAGACATTCTATTCCTCACTGGGCACGGAGGTAGACACCTCCCAATTCAATGTCTCTTGTAATTCATTCTCCCCCACTAGGTTAGGACTCTGACCCTACTTTCATGGGTCCACTGATCCTTCTGTTGCACTGTCCATCTGTGATACAGGCATGAAAATCTCTCTCTGGTCCTGCCCTTGCAGTAGATCAACATCAATTTTACTTTCTACTTCTGTAACAGACTCTGAAGAACTTTCCCCAACAGGTTCAACCTGGTGCTGTGTGCTGCTACTAGCAGGGTCCATGGGAGCTAATCAATTCTTCTGCCCTCTTTGGTGCTGTGCCCTGTTCATTCCAAGCTTCACAAGGCAGTCCAAGCAATGGGTCTCAGAATCACATCCCTCCCAGGTTTAGACACAGTGCATAGTCTCACTGGATAGCTAGGAACTGCTACATCCAAGGGTAACCTGTCACCATAGTAGGCTCTCTCAACCTCTCTCTTTTAGTGTTGCCACCTCCTCAGCGATCATAGCTCAGGCATAATCCAGGTAGTAGGGAGTTCCAAAAGCCAGGTCTGAAAGCAAACACACAAACATTTCATTACTGAATTGCTCATTAGTCACATATTGTCTCACAAAATGGCTCCCTGCTGCTGTGTTTACATTGTTGACCCCGCCCGATAATGGCGTCGGTAACTTTTCTCATGCATCAAAATCTGTTCAACTCAAGTCACATGATGCAAGCTGCCACTTAGCAGCTCAGTAGTGGAGCATTGACTTCCCCCTTTTAAACCCTCACTTTTTTCAATTACACAGCTGCATTTTGTGCACCTACCTGCCTCTGAAGTCTCTTAGATTGCATCGGGACCTACACTACAGGCTAAGCCATGATGGATGCCAAAATGAAAGTGGCTTTGCCGAAACATACCCCCTTACACACCGGACAAGACAAGCAAGTGTTCCAAGGCTCAGACTACCTCAAGCAGCCGCCCTTCTACTGCCATCCTGAGCCAGGCCCCACTCACTGAGGAATGATTTCTGAGTTCCTATCTTTTCATGAAGAACTTAAAACTTTTACTTCTGAGCTAAAATCTGTTACCATTGCTCTTGAGGGCCTTTCTAGATGCACTGGAGACAGTGAAGTTTGGATTACGTCCCTTGAGAAAAAATTGGACCAGACAGACCCTGAAGTCATTGCTTTAATTTAAAAAACAACAAGATTGGAATCCAAAATTGAAGATCCTGAGGGACGGAGCTGATGCAATAATGCTGTTATTATTGGCCTCCCTGAAAAAGAAGAGGGCTTTGGTGCCATTTTATTCACTCAAAAAATAGTTCAAAAAATTGCTGGCCCATCACCATATGGTACAAACTATGCTATAGAACGGGCACACCGAGAGCTGTGCCCCATACCACTAATCGGTGCCTTACCTCACCCATTTATCTTCAGATTCCTATATTTTCTGGAAAGGCAGTACTTTCTCAACAAAGTATGAGAGCTGCAGGAGGTGATTTGGGATGGTCGCAAGCTGCGAATTGATCAAGATTTGCCAGGATCAGTACGGCAGAGGACCACAGCTTTCCACCTCACGGTGACCAAACTTATTGCTGCCAGCATCAAATTTAGAATGGGGTACTCTGCCCAACTCCAAGTTATGTTATCGGGTACTTGGCGCACATTCGAGGAGCCTAAGAAAGCAGTCATGGAACTTAAATCTGCTGTCCCAGAACTGTTTAGAGATTGTTGAAATAATGGTTTCCATTTATTGCTGGCTATATACATTGGTATGAGGGACTTGTACACCTACTATTTGCTCTGTCTACTTCAACTGTGGATAGTGTTTTATTCTTGGTCCTGGGTTCCGCTTTTTAGTGTGGACAGTTGGACCTCAGTTTCACTGTTTCTGGTATCTTACATAGTGCCGACAGAGGTCTCTTGGATTCATATTTTTCTCACTATTACTGAGGTCTGAAGATGATGGGCCTTTTTGTGGGGACTGTTATAATTGCTGCGGGTTTTGCTTTCTCCTAAAAGAGAAGATCGGCCTGTTTATGTTTTGCTACTTTTTTTTTAACCATCTATTATAGACTAAATGAAAGCCATTTTTAGTACTGATTTTCCTTTTGCAGGGTCCAACAAGGAGATAGCTCCTGATTGCCACCTACTGGCAGACTTTTGTGTCATCTTCCTCAGCTCAGGCAGCAGCTTATCTTTTAATTTTGTTTGGACATATATTCCAGAGGGAACTGTTTCAGTTTAGCAATGTATGGACCCTTCCTTTTATTTCTACTTTTATTTTCAATTGCGTTTTTAAAAAGCTCTATAAATGCTTATAAGGTGAGACTGACATTACCTTTTTATTACCGCATACCTTGTCACTGATGTTTTTCTCTTTTAGAAACATGAAGCTGATGTCAGATAAGGACCGCAAGGCCCATCTAGTCTGCCCATTTCTTTTTCTGCCTTATGAGAGTGCCATTGGCCTTTGCTCTATCAATGGCCTATCCATTCATACTCATCTGTATTGCTCACTTATACCTATCCCATGCCTGTTTGAAGCCCTGCACTGTATTCATATCCACCACTTCCTGAGGTTGGCCATTCCATGCATCCACCACCCTTTCTGTGAAAAAGAACTTACTCACATTACCCCTTAATCGGCCTCCCTCTAATCTCATGCTGTGTCCTCTTGTCCTGCAATTTGTTCTTATATTGAAACATGTTAGACTCTTTCACCTTGTTAATGCCCTTAAGGTGTTTGAATGTTTCGATCATATCACACCTCTCCCTGCTTTGCTCTAGGGTATACATATTGAGCTCTTTTAATCTGTCCTCACATGTTTTCTGATGCAGTCCCTGCACCATTTTGATTGCCCTTCTCCGGACTGCCTCAATTTGGTTAATGTCCTTGTGAAGGTGTGGCCTCCAGTACTGCATGCAATACTCCAGATGGGGCCTAACCAGTGTCTTGCGAAGAGGGATTATTACCTCCTTCTTCTGACTTGTGATACCCCTACTAATACACCCAACATCCTCTAGCCTTACCTACTGCTTTAGTGATCTCGTTGATGATTTCAGGTCATCGGTGCTGATGACGCCCAAGTCTCTTTCTTCCCTTGTGACTGCCAGCAACTCCCCTCCCAGCATATAGGTGGCTTCAGGGTTTCTCTTCCCTGTGTACATGATCTTGCACTTCTTTGCATTAAACTCCAGTTGTCAGTCTTCCGATCATTTTGCTAGTTTATCCAGATCTCTGCTCATTCTGCCCACCCATCTGGATCATCTACTCTGTTGCAGATCTTAGTGTCATCTTCAAACAGACAAACCTTACCCTCCAGTCCATCTGCAACATCACTGATGAAGATATCAAAGAGGACTGGCCCCAGGACTGATCCCTGCGGTACCCCACTTGTGACTTGCATCTCTTCTGACTGAATACTGTTTCCCACCACTCTCTGTTTTCTGCCCGTCAACCAGTATGCCACCCAGTTGACCAACTTCTGACCCACCCCGAGCTTACCCAGCTTATTAATCAATCTTCTATGTGGAACCAGACAAAGCTTTGCTGAAGTCAAGGTAGGTGACATCATCTGCTCCCCCTTGGTCCACCACTCTGGTTACCCAGTCAAAGAAATCTATGAGATTAGTTTGATGGGACCTTCCTTGTAAACCCATGCTGTCTTGGATCCTGTGTCTATATATTCCAGGTGTTGCACTATTCTTCCTTAAGAGTGCCTCCACAATCTTGCCCACTACTGAAGTAAGACTGACTGGTCTGTAGTTCCTGCCTCTCCTGCTACCACTCTTGTGAGCGGGATCACATAAGCTCCTTCTCTAGTCTTCTGGGACCTCTCCTGTGCCCCGAGAATCACTAAACAGTTCTGGTAATGGCTCTGCTAGTTCCACCCTTAGCTCCTTTAGTACCCTGGGATGTATGCCATCAGGTCCCATTGCCTTGTCCACCCTGAGCTTATCGAGCTCTTGTAGGACCCTTTCTTTTGTGAAGGGACTAGTGCACACTTCCCTTCCCCATGTGTCCATGGTGCTGAGCTGTGGGCCCTGCCCTATTTTCTCCTCAGTAAATAATGAGTAGAAGTATCTATTTAGGATAGATGCTTTTACAAGGTCCTCTTCCTCACATGCCCCCTTATCCCCTATGATCTTAGAAATACCCCCTCTGGACATTCTCCTTTCACTAATGTATCTATAGAAAGTCTTGTCACCTTCTTTTACTGTTTGTGCTAGTGTTTCCTCGGTTTGGGCCTTTGCCTGCCTTACTGCCTTCCCTGCTTCCCTTAGGAAGTTTCGTATGCTCCCATCTTCATCCTGCTGTGTTCCTTATTTCCCGAAGGCCAGCCTTTGGCTCTACCTTTTCTGCTACTGTTTTGAGAACCAAAGTGGTCTTCTTCTTTGCACTTCCTTTCTCTCTAACACAAAGGGATGTTGCTACAAGTATTGCATCTTTAATGCTTGCCCACTTTGTCTGTACCCCCTCACCTGTATTTCTTTTTGCCAGGGCTAGCTTAACGCTGTTGGCCATCTTATCAAAGTCAGCTCCTCTGAAGTCCAATATTTTTGCCTTGGAATGGGATTATTTAGTTCTAGTGGCCAAATTGAACCATACCATGTGATGGTCACTGACCCCCAGGTGACCTTCCACCTGGAGATCTGTGATCCTTTCCCTGTTCGTCAGTACTAGATCTAGATAGTACATTCTCTTGTGGGTTGTTGTACCAATTGTTTGAGTCCCTTCCCCTACAGGGAATCCACCATGTGTCTAGTTCCGGCGGATGTTCCTGCTGGTATTGACCACTCTGTATTTGGCATGTTTAAGTCTCTCATTATCAGAACCTCCCCTTTGGCTGTCATGTTTTGTATATCTTCTAACAGTAATGTGTCTATGTCCTCCCCCTTGGTTTTGTCTATTGTCTGGTGACAAATATGTAGTTATGGTTCTTCCTTCTCTGTTAGGAGGTTTGGTGGGCTGGGGTGGGCTCCCCACCTTTATTTGTTCATAGTGGGCATCTGGCCATATAGAATTGGGAGCCCCTTCACCTTTCAAACATGGGGTTTTGGGGGAGTTGGAGGTATACGGGCACTAGGTGGGTGAGGCTGTTTCATCATGGACCATGATGGTTATTGTTTGGAGGGAGTGGGGTTTAGATACAGGGTTTTATGTCAATGGGTTTGGATCATTATTCCTTATGATGTTAAAAGAGGAGTGACATGGAGTGTGGGGAGGGCTGAATTTACTACCATATTATCCCATTATCTTTTTTACCATCAGTTTTTTTCCCTGGGATCGTTCTGTTTGCTGTCTGATTGTCTCTTTCTGGGGGGGGGGTCTTATTGTTGGGGGAAGGTGCCACTGGAGGAAGGGCTTCTTTATGGTTAGTCATTTATCTTTTCTCTATCTGGGTATTTCCACCCTAAACCGACTTTTCGTCACCAAATACTGCTTTGTCATAGCAATTTATAATTTCTGCACATGGAATATTAAAGGTTCCTAATCTACCACTAAAAGAGCTAAAGTTTTGATACACCTACAAAAATTGCAAACTGATGTGGCCTTCTTACAAGAAACTCACCTACTCCCATCCCAGGTTCTCCTTTTTAGGTGATCCTGGGTTGGGCAGGCTTTTAGAGCAGGTCTTGACACATGTAAAAGGGGGGTGGCCATTCTTATTGACAGGAAAATCCCTTTCTGCCTTATTCAGGAAATAACAGACCCTCAAGGCCATTATGTTATTCTCTATGCCCTCCTAAGTCACTTAGAGGTGATCTTGGGAGCTATATATGGCCCTGCAACTGATGATCTGGCTTTCTTCACTACTCTTATGTTCATTTTGGCTCCCTGGATCTCTCTACCAATCATCCTCGGGGCGGTGATTGGAATATGGTCTTTTGCAATGACCTGGATAAAACTGGTAAAGCCCGACAAGTTCTATCACCCGGACAATTGGCCCTCCAAGAGTTCATGGATTCAGTGGGTCTGGTAGACCCTTGGCAAGCCCTGTTTCCACATAGTCGAGAATATTCCTTCTATTCCTTCCCTCACAATTGCTTTTCTAGACTCGACTATTTCCTTATTGGGGTTGACCATTTCCCTGGGACTACCTCATGTTATTATTCAGCCAAAGTCATTTCTGACCACCATCCAGTCCATGTTCAACTAAACCTTGCCCCTTCGACAGGAAGAGACAAGGTCTGGACACTTAATAACCAGTTACTCAAATCAGAGGAATTATTACAACATCTCTTCTCTTTTTTTCACTACTTTTATGGAACTTAACTCATCCTCAATGCCTCAGCTTGACCTATTATAGGGGGCTTTGAAATGTGCCCTTCCGGGGGAGCTGATTCACTTGGCCACTAAAGGAAAGAAGCAGCAGTCAGCTACCCTATCTTCTTTGTTAAACCGGATAAAAACCCTAGAGGCATACATTTCCCCAAATTCTTCCCTTTCAGAGTGGGAGTCACTAGAAGGTCTCTGATTTTAGTAGAATACCTTAATAGGGAAGAAGGCTGAGCACCTTATATTGAGGTCCAAAGTTAGGTATTTTGATCAAGGGGAGAAGGCTGTAAAATGACTAGCTCTCTGATTACGTTCTCAAGACATGGACAGGATTGTCTCCTCAGTTTGTACAGATTCAGGTTGCCTTCTCACCTATCCCCTGAACATTTCTGATGCCTTTAAAAACTTTTATCAACAATTATATGCCCTGCCTTCTGCCCCTTTTTGTCCTGATTAGTTTCAGACCTTTCTTCAAGGCATGCCACTTCCCCAATTAGAGGACTCCCAAGTAGAATTTTTGCGAGCTCCTTTGACGTTGGAAGAAATTTTTCAGGCAATTGATGCGCTCCCACAGATAAATGCCCCATTCCGGACGGGTGCACTCCCAATATTTATAAGGCTTTCAAATCTCAAGTAGCTTCTATTCTTCTGGACACATTTAATTTTGTTTTCAAGAAGGTCTAGCAGATCCATCCCTTACTTCGGCCACTATCACTGTTCTCCTCAAACCAGGTCGCGATCCCTTGCTTATCTCCAACTACAGGCCTATCTCTCTCATTAATGTGGATTTTAAAATTCTAGCTAAAGTGTTGGTTAGCAGGTTGGGACAGGTGTGGGAATCACTCATAAGTAGGGAGCAGATATGTTTTGTGAAGGATAGACTGTCGACTGACCATCACAAGTTGCTTTCTTATCTCATCTCAGCATCCAGGGACTTCCCCACTTCTGCAGTGCTGGTGTCCCTGGATGCCAAAAAGGCCTTTGATAGGGTTTCATGGGATTATTTATTTACCCTATTACCTAAGTACTATATCCCTCAACAAGTCATACAATAGATAAGAGTACTTTACTCTTCTCCATCAGCCTGTATACTTTGTAACGGAGTACTATCATCCCCGTTCTCTCTTCATTAGGGCACCAGGCAGGGATGCCCCCTCTCCCCCTATTTGTTTAATTTTTTTTGGGAACCCTTGATCCACAAACTCAAACTATCCCCTCAGGTTTGTGGAATTTCAGTCGGTGAATTGGATTACAAACTATCTGTATATGCTGACGATATATTACTGCACATTTCTTCACCTGCTACATCCCTGACTGCTGCCCTACACATTATCTTTCAATTTGGATTGATTTCCAACTACAAATTAAACATTGCTAAAACTGAGGCCATTCCCCTTAACAGTAAAACTTTGTCCTAACTTGGAGAAGAGATAATCTGAAATACCTGGGGATTTACCTTAGTACCTCATCGGTCAAGATGAAACAATACAATCTAGATGCCCTGGTATCCTGTATTAAGGTGGACTTGGACCACAGGGCCTCATTACCTCTCTCACTATGGGGCCGACTTAATGTTATAAAAATGAATATTCTGCCCCATCTTCTCTACCTCCTTCAGATGTGTAACTCTACCCTCCCTCAGACGTGGTTCACCCAAGTGCACAGGATGCTTACCTCTTTTCTATGGTTGGGCAAAACGGCCCACAAGGCCTTGTCAAAATTAATGCAAGTTGAGCAGGACGGTGGTTTACAAGGTCCCAATTTCTTTTTATACTACCTGGCCATACATCTAACAAGACTCTCTTATTGGGTGGGCCCATCACATAGGGATGTCTCTGCATCATATATATCCTGTTGGGTGGATATAGAGCATTCTATATGCTCCACTAATGGTCTGGACATTTGGTCTCTCCACTATCTTTCCAGGAAAAACCTTCTCCACTCCCTTCAAGATACACCTTTACAGGCATCTCTCCACACTCATCTACAGCTGTGTTCACTCCTCAATATTTGCCCATATAAGGACACTTCACAACTTTTATTTGGAAACCCTAATTTTTCAGAGCTGGCTGAATACTTACTAAGGGGTTTTGGCTGGACATAGGTGTGGACACAGTTATATCCTCCCCCAAAAAAAAACGCCCCTTTAAAGATGCCTATATTTTATATAACTGGTCCCTCCTCTATGTTTCTGATATTTCCAATTTTCATACATGCCTCTTAAATATTTTGGCACGGGTCCACGGAATAGTCCCTTGGCTAGTTTAGTTTTCCCCTTTTTTTATACGGGTCCTACCTCCCATCTTCTCTTATATTTCTACCAATCTTTACAGGAATATTTAACTGCTCAGGAAGGGCCTAGGTTTTATTCATGGGACCAGGTTCTTCTGGCTGCTAACTCCTCTAGAGATTGGTCAGTTGTCTGGAAGCTCTTATATAAGTTTATTAAATGGGACAGATTCCGCATTATGCAATTCCAGATTCTTCATAATCTTTATTATACCCTAGTTAAATTGCACAAGATGGGTCACTTATATACTGATTCTTGTTCCAGATGTGGTAAAGAACAAGATATTTTACTCCACATCTTGTGGTTTTGCGAGACAGTTACTCCCTTTTGGGACTCCATTAGATCTCACCTTGACCCTCTCTTGGGATTGGCAGATGCCTTCCTCCATGAAATATGTAGTCTGGATGACTATAATGATACCCTGATTGGCAACCAAAAACCCCATATGGCGTTGATTTCAGCAAGTAAGAAAAAAGTTATTCTCCAGCATTGGTTGGACCGTTGAACCCCCCACGGTATCTGAATGGCATAAGGAGATGCTGTTCGCTCTACAAGTGGAATTCCTCATTGCTTACCTGTCTGGTAACATCTCCTCATATAAGCAAATATGGGAGCCATTATATACCATTTTAACAACATAAATGGTAACTTCTGGCCCCCCTTGATCTTTCAATGTCCAATGGGCACATTTCAGGTTATGAGTTTAAGGCTTCTAATAAATTAAATTTTCATCCAGTGGCAGAGGGAGAGAGAAGAAGAGGTGTGGCTAGCAGGAGATGGGATGTGGGGAATTGGTGTTGCTTGTTATTTGAATATTGTAAATGATTGCTCCTGGATTTGCTTCATCTTTTCTTGCTTCCCACTGTATGTCCAGGTTGTGATTTATTTAATAAGGTTTATTCAATTAAAAAAAAAGTCTGTTCAGCTTGCTCAAAACTGTGTTTCTGACCTTTCTGGCTACTGAATTTACTTCAAACTGAATATTATATGATAAAAAAAAAATAAACTGCAGTCATTGCGCTGTTGGCACATTTCAGCACATTCATACAAATTAAGCTGGTAACTTGACTTCTACATCAGCATTAATTCAGGAAAACTATTTACACACTCAAAGTCAGTTTTAAGCCCCACAGTCTTTCTTTACACAGGATTGCCTGTTTGCTGCTTCCTCTAGATACAACTCACAGTCCTGCTGCTTAGGAAAAATTACTGTTGCTAAAACCATTTATCACTGATCACAGTCTATGCTCAGAATATTTGTTTGTTGCACTTGTTCTAACAATGCACAGTCCTTCTTTGAACAAAAATCACACTGCTTGCACACAGGTTCAGCTGGTTTGATAATCACACAGTTTGTTTGTACAGTTAACTTGTTTTACTTACTGAATTCAGTAGCTGGTTCCCTCCGATGGAAAATTTTGGCCTGCTGCTGATCCTAGGAAGGCCTCTGGAGTGAAATGGGTTGGTGGTCCTGATAATTGGAGCCACAAACTCCTCGATCACTCTTCAGTTGGTCGGACAATGGGTTGAGCCAGAAATTACCTGTATTAGTCTGTTTACAAAGTTTAGAATAACTTATAGGCACCTCGATGGTTGATCCTGGTTTAACCAGCTGCAGCTATTCTCTCTCCTCCTTGAAAACTACCGCACGTAGATGCTGGCCTGGAGCCGGGACTGGATGCAGCCCACCAGTCACGATCACCATGCAAATTAAACTCTCTCTCTCTCCTTGCTTGCTCTTCCTTCATGGCAATCACCGAGCAGGAGCAAATTTAAACTACAGACTGTAACTTTTTCTCAGCTGCAATTTCAGTGGCGGAGCACCGTTTGATCATTTTACTAAGAATCATACTAAGAAACCAGTAGGAAGCAGAAGGCTTAGAGGCCCATAATGCTACAGATCTACTTATAGTATTTTAACAACTTACTAGATTTCATATAGCTATCAAGTCTATTTATAAAGATATCCTTGTTGTCACTAACAATGACATTCAAGGGCAACATATTCCAAGGCTTTACAACCCTTTGTGAAAAAAAAGTCATCTCTTTTCTTTGTACTGCACTTGTTCGTAGCAAGTTGCAGTGGATGACCACTGGTGTTGACCCTGATCTGCTTCAGATCCAATCCACATTCTGCTGATAAGTGTTGATCATAAATGATGTCCCATGTAAGCAGAGGATCACCCCTTACTCTCTATCTTCTAGGGACATTAAATCAAATTTGGAAAGTCTGTCAGAGTACAAGAGATTTGGAGGACTCAATATATTTCATAACCCTTCTCTGAACTTTCTCAATTCTAGCTATATCTTTCTTTTGATATAGACTCCATAACTGTGAAACAAAATCTAAGTGAGGTCTCACATATGCTCTATACAGAGGTAATAGGATATCTGGGTTTTCTGATGCTCTATTGCGTGAATAACCCACCACCATATCTTATTAGCTTTACTAATAGTATTTGTGATATGGGAATCGAATGTCAAACATATGTCAATGGTGCTCCCCAAATGTTTCGCTATTCTTACTTGCTAAAATACTGTCTTATAGATAATATTGATTATTAGGATTGTTTTTCCCAAAATGCAGGATACTACACTTAGAAATATTGAAGTATAAATTCTATTTTATGGACCAGTACTGTAATGTCTTCAAATCTTTCTGAATAACTATGTAATCAGCTGCACTCTTGGAGATGTTAGCAATTTTGCAATCATCTACATATTTAATAATCTTAATTTGAATGTTTGTAGAAAAATCTGATATAAAAACCTGGAAAATTAGTGGTGCCAGGACAGATCCCTGCAGTTCACTGCTCTTCACATCTTTCCAAGTAGAAGCATGGCCATCTATTATAACTCTCTACTTCCTACCAGTCAGTCAATCCATAATCCATCTGCTATATATCAGCTTAATATTGTAGAGCTGTAACTTCTGGATCAAGGCCCAGTGTGGTGCAGAACCAAAGGCCTTTTTAAAGTCCAGAAGGATAACATCACAGGGATTACCTCTATCCAAATTTTCACTAATAAAGTTATAAAAACTCACTAAATTTGTTGTACAAGAACGGTCTTTCATAAACCCATGCTGGGTTTGATCAAATCCTGAAACTGCTGGAGTTAAATTATCTTTAATAATCTGTTCCAATATTTAATAATAATAATAATAATAAATATTCTTTATTTTTAATGCGCCTTTCAAAAATCAAGGCACAGAACAGGTTATAAAATCACACCATGATAAAACATTACAATACAAATCAATAAAATAGATCACATCAAACAGCATGATGAAATAATAAAATCAGACCAGGTCAACCTCTTCCCCATAAGCCTTAGTCCATAGAAAGGATTTTAATGCTTGTTTAAAACCCCCCACTGTCGCACACTCTCTAATCCAACATGGTAGAGAATTCCAGAGGGTTAGAGCCACAAACGCAAAAGCCCGGGCACCCGATGATTTCAAAATAACCCTCAGAATCTCTAGCAACCCCTCGCTGGCCAAGCAGAGTGGTCGCTCCAGGAGATAGGGAACCAGGAGCTCTTTCAGGTAGTCAGGGCCCAAACTGTGCAGGGCTTTGTAGGTCAGCAGACCGACTTTAAAGGTGATCCACCACTGAACCGGCAGCCAGTGCAGTCTCCGAAGCACCGGTGTAACATGGGAAGAATGAGAGGTCCCAGTTAACAACCAGGCTGCAGAGTTCTGCACCAGGTGCAAGTGGTGGATATCAACCCCAGGGAGCCCACAGTAGAGGGAATTGCAGTAGTCCAAAAGTGAGGTCACAAAGGCGTGGATCAGCATAGGTAGGTCCCCAGACGGAACAAGGTGCTTGATCCCAGCGATGTTCCTAAGATGGTAAAAGGAAACTTTAACAATGGCCAACACTTGAGCATGTAGTGTCAGACGATCGTCAGAATCACCTCTAGGTTCCACCTGTTCAGAAATGGGAACCCAACATCCCCCAGGAATAAACCTGAGCCAGTGGTTTGTCCCCACTCCCTATCCGATGACCAGGATCACAACCATCACCTCCGTCTTCCGAATTCAACTTCGCAGCCAATGGTCACTCATCACCCTTAGATTTCACCGAGGTAGTTATTGAACACAGAGTGCTCCATTCTGGTCAGGTGCAAAAGACAGGTAGAGCTGAGTATCATCAGCATAACAATGAAACTCAGCCACACCATCTTACAATGTCTGTGAGGGAAGCATGTGCACCACAAACAACATGTGGGACAGCACTGAGCCCTGAAGGCACCCTACAAACAGAGAGACAAGATCCGAGAAAACACCCCGATACCACCCTCCGAGTTCTACTGGTGAGGAAAAGTAAACCATCTGAGAACTAAACCTGAAAGCCCACAGATGATTCTCAGGTGCTCAAGGAGAACCCCATGGTCTACAGTGTCAAATGCTGATGACAGATCCAAAAGGACCAAAATGGACCATTTTCCTGACACTCTTGCCATCAAAGATCATTGAGCACCTGAACCAGTGCAGTCTGAAGTGCTGTGCCTCACGAAAACCTGATTGAAGGGGATACGTAGATGCTATGGATGGTCAAGTGGTTTGCCTAACTGAGTAGCCATTACTTTCTCAATTACCTTCCCAACAAAGGGAAGGTTTGAGATAGGCCAGTAGTTACCGAGGAAGTCGGGGTCCAAAGAAGCCTTCTTCAACACTGGTGTCACCACTGCCTCCTTCAGGGAGCTAGGATATTCACCAGAGTCTAAGGAGCACCAGACTGTCCTCTCCAGAACCAGGATGATAATCTCCCCACAGCCGATAATCAAGGCTGTGGGGCCCAGATCTAAACTACAGCATGTAGTGTGCATACCCCGGACAATCCTCATAACATCTTCGATTTCTGGCCTTTTGAAGAGATTCCAGGAAAAAAGAGGGAGTACGACTGGGGCTGGTCTAGCCATTCCCATAGAGATGTCACGCCAGGTCTCCGCCCTGATGTCTTCCATCTTATCTGCAAAGAACCAAGTGAGCTCCTAGCACCGAAGATTACAGAAAGGCTCTATGAACCTGCAGACAGGCTGGGTTGCACAGTCTGTCAGCAGTCGAAAAGAGCTGGGCCGGTCAGTTTTTGAGCAACAGCAATTTCCCGGACGAATACTGCCTTCTTACAGGCGTTGCTGACTGGTAGAGTTGATAATGCTCTAGCAGTCTAAGATGGTAGGCATCTAAGCCGGATTTCCGCCAACACCTCTCTAACCTGCGTCCTAGTCGATACATCTCCCTCAAGTCCCCATCGAACCATGGGGACCACGGACAAAGGGAGAGAGAACGCACACGGATGGGAGCAATAGAATCCAGGGCATTGGTAATGGCCTTATTATAGGCCAGAACCAAGGCCTCTGGATCTGAGCTCATCACAGGAAATTCTGATAGTACCGCAGTTAGACCATTGGGAGTCACATCCCGTAAAGGCGGTACTTGACCATCTCCACAGGGGTAGGTCTACGCAAAGGGGTGCTAAAACTGAATCTCACAGTGTGATGATCAGACCATCTGACAGGTTCCACCCCCATGCCAGAGGCTTCCATCCCGAGGAGGAAAACCAGATCAAGGGAATGGCCACATTTATGAGTGGCAGAGGTAACAACCTGTGAGAGGCCCAAATGAATTCATCAATTAGAGGAAGTGCTGTCCAATTATGAGAGTTCATTGTCCATCAAGCATTGAAATTGCCCAGCACCATCAACCTGGGAACTCCAATAACAGCTCAGATGAAATCCGCCCTTCAGCAAGGTGGCTTCGTCCAAGTGGACAGTGAGCGAACCAATCTGTAGCCCCCCTGCCACTAACACATTCAATGATCTGGTCTCTCAACTGGAACACTAGTGAGACCAATTCGGTCTTAAAACAGACACGGCCCCCCACCCTGATCAATCTCGGACTGTATCACCGAACACCGGCCAGAACGGTTGCCTCAAGAAGGACAGCATTTCCATCAGCCAGGCTCGTGATGCAAGCCAGATCCGCCATACCCACCAAGTCCTCCACAATGGCAGTCTTGTTTACAACGGATCTGGCATTACATAAACCCTGAGTTGGACAGAATTCAGGATCCCCAAACCACCCACCATTATTAGCGGTGGTGCCCGGATATAGGGATCAGGCAAGAAACCCATTCTGACCTCCATTTCATCCAAGAGCGTCTTCTGGGCCTAACAATCCTGATTTGAGTGCCCCTCATCAGCCTTCCACAGTTCAAGCTCCGTCCCTCCTCCTTCAGGCACTCCAAAGCCCTACAACATTGATAGATAAAACAATGAAGGAGGGAGGGCAGAGGCCTGAAGGTGGAGGATAATGGCGCACCACGGGTGGATAATAATACATATCTCGCCCTCAACATGGAAAAGAACAATAAACCTCTCTCACAAATCACATGAAAACAAAACCCCAAAATTGAAACCAAATTTACCAAACAGTTAAAACAACAAACCAAAATAACAAATTAAACCAATTAATCCATATTTCTAGAGTCGAACCACTTTCCGAACCCAAAATAAACAGAAAAGAATTAAAAATAAAAGAATAAAAATCAGATGGGTGTCCTCCTCACAAGGAAAGCCCGCATAAAATCAGGTAAAAAAAAAAAAAGAAAAACATACAGAAAATAAAACCTCAAAATAAAATAATATAAATTGGCCAAGAAAACATGTACTCCCAACAAAACACTTAGCGTCCAGGCCTCTCACTACCAATAAAATGCATACAATACCCCAAAACAATAAAATAAAAATTTGAGTGGCGAGACTCCTCCGAACTCACAATGGCGAGCACTCTCACTGCACCGACAAAATATTTTGGTCCAGAGAAGGTCCAGTCAGAGAAAACATCAAAGAAACTATAAATAACCAAACCAAGGATCATCACAGTCTCCCCGATGAGTAAATTAAATCACAACAAAAAGTCAAGGGTGGACTAGATAGCAGATTGAAAACCTCTTCATAGTAATCAGGATGCCAGTCCTCCACACTCACCACTGGAAAATATTGCTCAGTTCAGGCTAGAAAGGTAATAACAAAACAACAGTACCCAAAGACTGCAGTCATTCAGGTCAAAATTAACCCCACAGATCGCACTGGACAGGAGACAGCCACAACCTTACCCCCAGGTCCAGGGCCCCAGAACAGGGAGTGGTATCCACGACACCCCAGCACCACAATCCCCCAGGGCAGACAGAGGCCCAACCTCCAGCTGGTCACCGACTAGCCCCCTCACCCTCTGGTAGCAAGGACTGGGGGGTTCCCCCACCACAGCTGTCCCAGGTCTTGACCCGGCTCAAAATCTTTCACTTCAGCAGAAACATGCAAAGCCAGCACATGATAAAGAGTCAATCCAAATGCCAGAGTTCCCCAGGCAGCCAGGCTCCAACCAAAAGAAGGGAAGCAACATCCAAATGATGGCTTCCCGAAACGCCCAAACAGACCAGGTAGATTTCCTCCCACAAACCTCAAACAGGATAGCAGAGCAATCTCCACAGAATGCTGCAGTGGTTCCAATCTGATCCACGGTCCGGTGAAGTCTAGTCCCAATCCAATAGATTAACAATGACACAGAAACGATTAGGAAAGCCCCTAAACGTCGAAGCAACCACAAATGTTCAGTGAGCGAGCAAAAACAGTCCGATAAGTCCTCACACACAAAGCAAGCAAAACCAGTTTTGTTCCGCTTGGCCCAACTCCAAAGTTGCGTCGAAAATGCCTTTAGACACAACCGGTCGCACTCACGGCAAACCGTATCTCCACAGATAAACAGAAGGGAGACATCTGAAAGCAGATCCGAAAGTCCAAATCCCAAAACCAAATACTCGATAAAACAAAACAGTAGTGCAGGACGTAAATAAAATAAAAACGGACTAAAAACAGATAAAACAAGTAACAATTAAACGAGAGTGAGACTCAATGTAAGACTCAGATAGGTGTTAGACTAATTGGACGATAATTGTCTGGTGCACTTTAATCCCTTTTTAAACAGAATCACATTTGCATGTTTCCATCCAGATGAAATATTACCTGTGTTTAAGCATTATCAAAAGTATTTTAAGTGGCACACAGATGGTCCTTCATTAATGTGATCAAGTCCCCTAGAAATGCCATTAGGGCCAGCAGAGAGTCTTTTTTATAAGCTTTAAGTTTGTTTTAATAATTTCAAGAGGAATATGTACATTATGAATAGATTGATTGACTAAAGCAGTATTACTAGGATCATTATTATCAGAAGTAAAAACTTTACAAAACGTGTATTGAATAATCCAGCCATATCTCTTGGGTGATTCAAAACCAAATCATCAGTAATAATTGGACCAACCCTGCATTCTTATTTTTTTAAGGAGTTAATGTAACTAAACATCAATTTGCAGTTTCCTTTCTGTACTTGTACAGCCAGCGACCTCTTCATTTTAATTTTTGCCTTTTTAATCTCTTTTTTACAAAGTCTCTGTATTTTTCTAAATGCAAAAAATTTTCTTTCACATTTATTTGCAAGGTATTTTGTAATGTTTATTTTTCTTTTTGATTAATTTCCATAGTTTGAAGTTAAGCCATTTAGGTTGAAAGTGTAATTTCCTTTTATATGCTTTAGGTATCAATTTGTTTGCAGCATCCATAATAATAGAGGTTAAAGATTTCCATGCTTCATCAATATTGTCCTGATTTAAATGAGTGGACCAATCAATATCTGCCAGATGGTTATTAAGTGCAGTAAAGTCTGTTTTCTGAAAAGCAAATACTTCTGTTACATTATTCAATTTCAAATAGGTATTATAAGATTTGAAGCTAATAGTGCAGTGGTCACTGTTACCCAAGGGAGCCGATGCCAAACATTCATTGATATTAATTGAGTCACTTCCCAAAACAATGTCCAAAATATTGGAACCATGAGTTGGAAATGTTACATGTTGGATTAAGTTCAACTCTACACAAACATTTAGGAAGTCTTTGGACAAACTAGTCCTAGCAGATTTATTTGCCCAATCAATGTCTCCTAGGTTAAGATGATGGCCCATAAAAGAATGTTCTCAAATCAGCAGCTGAAGTAAGTCTCTGAGATGATATCATTCAATATAACCAGTTTAGAATCAGGTAGCCTGTAACAGAGTCCCAGAACTAAATTTATTTTATTATGGTGCTTAATTTGTAGCCATACTGATTATACTGAAGAGGAATTGTTTTTAATCTTGTTAGAAATATCAAATAATGTAAGAGATGAGGAAATAAAAAAGCAACACCACCTCCCCTACGATTTAACCTACTGTGATAAAATAGTGAATAACCAGAGATACATGCTTCCAAAGCCTGTTCACTGGACCACCAAGTTTCTCTGATGCCTATGATGTCAGGTTTATCAGTACTTGTTCTTAGAACTAATTCATCCATTTGATTGCCCAAACTATGGGCATTCAGCAACAGGAACGTTATCTCATGTTTTTTTACCTGATTAATATTTAAGTTGGGCAATGGAGATAGTGAAGAGAAACATAGAAACATAGACTTTGACGGCAAATAAGGACCGCTTGGCCCACCTAGTCTGCCCATTTCCCTACCTAGAGGATAAGCTGCAGATCCTATTTAACCAACAGCCTATTTCTTCCTACTCCCCACAAAAATTTCCTTATGTCTGTCCCATGCATTCTTGAATTCTCCCACAGTTTTTAGACCCCCAACCCCTCAGGAAGGCTGTTTCATAATACCGCCTCTCTGTGAAAAAATACTTCCTCACATTGCCCTGAGCTGTCCCCCCTTCTTTAAATTGCGTCCCCTTGTTCTTGCACATCTCTTATTTTGAAAGATGCTACCCTCTTGGACTTTGCTGATTCCACTGAGGTACTCAAACATTTCTATCATGTCCCCCCTCTCCCTCCTTTCCTCATGGGTATACATATTAGGCTCCTTTAGTCTCTCCTCATATGGCTTCTCTTGCAGACCCTGCACCATTTTAGTTGCCCTCCTCTGAACTGCCTCCATCCTGTCTATGTCCTTGTGGAGATGGGGTCTCCAGAATTGGATGCAGTACTCCAGATGGGGTCTCACCAACTGTCTGTACAGAGGGATAACAACTTTCTGTTTTCTGCTGGTGATGCCTCTCCCTATACATCCCAGTATCCCCCAGCCCTCCCTACCACCTTCTCACATTGCTTGCCAACCTTAAGGTCATCTGATATTAATAACCCCAGGTTCCTTTCCATTTTTGTCATTGTTACTACCTCCCTCCCCATTGTGTAATCTTCCCCTTGGTTTTTGTTTCCCAGGTGCATTATTTTGCACTTCTTTGCATTGAATCCAAGCTGCCATACTTCTGACCATTCCTCCAACCTTGCCAAGTCCCTTCTCATCCTTTCCATGCACTCCTTGTGTATCAACCCTATTGCAGATCTTTGTCATCTGCAAAGAGGCATCTTTTTCCTTCAGTCCTCTGCAATGCCACTTATAAAAGACATTAAAAGCACTGGACCCAGTACTGAACCCTCCAGTACCCCACTAGTAACCCCTCTTTCTTTAGAGTGGACTCCATTTACAATTACCTTCTGTGTCCTGTTGTCAGCCAATGTTTAATACAGGCTACCACCCTGGGACCCACTCCCAGGCTGGTTAATTTGACTAATAATCTTTATTGTGGGACTGTGTCAAAATGCCTTGCTAAAAAGTCTAGTGAGAACATGTCCACAGCCCCTCCTTGGTCTTCTACTTTGGTCACCCAGTCAAAGAAATCAATTAGATTTGTCTGACATGACCTTCCCACTGTGAACCCATGCTGCCTTGGGTCCTGTGCCATATTGGCCTCTAGGTACTCAACAATTCTTTCCTTCAGAAGTGACTCCATCACTTTCCCTACCACAGAGGTCAGACTGACAGGTCTGTATTTTCCTGCCTCTGTCTTGGTCCCACTTTTGTGAAGGGGAATCACATCTGCTGTCCTCCAGTCCTCAGGTACCACACCATCCTCCCATGATTTGTTAAAAAGAGGCACTAGTTTTTGTTGTTTCCCACTTTTTAACTAGTTTAAATTAATTGAGGGTACCCAGGAATGAAACGTTTTACATGGGCTGATTGCACCTTGCCAATTTAAGTGCAAACCATCTTTAGCAAATTCTGCAGGTTTACAAGTGAAATGTTTCCAGTGATCAATAAAAACTAATTTACTTGAAGAACACTTCAATTAGTCAGTCTGGCATTAATTCTCTCCAATAGTGTGATTATTCTCAATCCTAGCCTAGAAGGGAAGAATCCAGAAATAGAGGGCATTACAGTTCATGGATTTAATCCTCATACCTAACTGAAATTAGTTCAAAAAATATCTTTCTCATGTAGTGTGACCCGCTGTTTGGTACCCACATGAATAATTACATTAGACGGGCCAGTAATAAGAGAGTCCAACCTAAGTGCAATGTCTTCAATTCTGGCACCCAGAAAACAGAACATAGAAACTTTATTATCAGAATTGGATATATAAGAATTCAAGTATTTCACTATTGAGTCACCAATAATTATGGTAGAAAGATTAGCTGATTGAGTCATAGCAGGTGGTACTGAATCAATTTGTTCATGCAATAGATTGGTGAATCTATTATTTGTAAAACAGTCCTCTTTTCTTAAATTTACATTAGGGGAGTACTCTAATGGTACAGAAAGGATATAATCCGCTCATCTCCCCTATTTATATTTTCGTTTCGGAACTTCTTCCCATTTTTCATCTAGTGAGTCAGAAAATAAATTTATATTTCTTTTATTGGAAGCTAAATGATTTTGAAGGACAATTGACCTGGGATGTCATAGATGGTTCGTTGCCAAACTGTGATATTTTATTCCTGTTAGGATTTGCTGGTAAACCTATAGTCCCATCCAGGATTTGGGAATTAGTATCATTACTGACCTCAGGTGCTTCTAAATTGTTTTTAACTTGAACAGAGTCCTGAGCTAGCTGTGAGCCAGAGAGACTTCTAACCATGTTGTCCAAAAGTTTTCCAACTTTAATCTCTTTGGCAGCTTGCAGTTCCTTGTTAGATCTGCTATATCTTTTCATAGTATCTAATTCCAAACAATTAGAACAACTTGTAGTGGCAGGTAAATAAGTAATATTAGGCTCATTACATATCATGCCTACAAGTAGAATAGCACTAATAAAACATGTCCTGTATAAAGAGTGTACATTTCAGTGAGGTGAAATAACTGTGTTCATTTTCCACAATGGCAACGTCTAATAGATGCACCTTAGACTGCAAACTGTAACTGGGTATATACCACTTTGCTACACTACTAATAAAGGACTAACCTGATATCCAGCTAGAGACACTTGACACACGCACAGGACGTGCGTGTCTCTGCATGCGTCTCTGCACATTCATCCACGGACCCTCTCTCCGCTCACTACCACGAGCGTTTTGTAGCCGGGATCCTGGAGTCACAGGTCCCATGACAAGCAACCAGGCATCCCTGACTACAAATAACTACACCAGGAAATAAAGAAGCTAAAACAAGTTTAGCCCCTAATCCTTCTAATATCACAGAACTTGCAGAACTCTCCATTACTGATGCACTACAGCACAGCCTGCTCAGTCAAAGAGAGCAGCCCTTAGAAGGATTAGCTCTCAGTACTGATATTACAGCTAGTTTCTCTGCACTCTTTGCCTTCGTGGGATTTAAAATTAGTTTTTCTGCCCTCTCCTGTAACTGTTGCCTGTCACACACAGCTTTTGGCTGTCTGACAGGTCAGTTAACAACAGAGCTATTACACTATAGCTCAGTTTGAAATTTTTACCACAGTTTCTGGACAATTTCTTTAGCCACTCCCCCAATTTGCACACAAAGCACATGAAAATTTCAGGGCACATATCTGAGTCTGTTCCCTAAGGTCCACAATACCTTTGGCACTTGAAAATTGCATCTTAAAAGTTCTGTAAGCACTTTTTGATGGAGAGACCAGGACACACATTTCAATGCTTTACTGTCCATTACAAGTTGAATCACACAAGCAGCACTCTGTTCTTTTCTGTACTAGAATGCACACAAACAGCACATTTGGATGGCATTTTTCTGGGCAAAAATCCTCTTGTCCAAAGCTTCCTTTCTGTTTGAGTACACCACTACAGACAGAAGATGCTGAGACATACCCTCAGCAAAAATCTCTGGTTCTCTCCCTAAATTAAACATCACCAGATGAGCCCCATGTTTTGTAACCACCCCCACTACTTTACAGTTAGCTACCCTGGCATCCTTAACTGGGCTGAGACTTCAGAAACATTTAAACAATTGGTACCATCCTAGTTTGAGGGAATGTATACCAGGCTCGTACTCTAGAGATCAAAGGGATGGGGTGTACAAGAGCAAATATTGATCTATAAGGTATTTAACAACCAGGTCCTGAGGAAAACTTTCTTGGGCTATGCTAAATCTAACTTCTGGAGGTACCCAATAAATCCACACAAGTAAGCAAACCAACTAACTGTCCAAACCATAGTTGGAGTTCTGATGTGGCTTTATTCAAAAAATATTCTCCTAAAACAAGGGTGGACCCCCAAGGTTTACATATCATTGGCACTAGAAACTTGAAACAACAAAAGCGACTGTATCTGACAGAAAACTCTTAGTATTCCATATTTCATTGGACACTGAACATCTTGCACTTGTATTCCCATACAGCATAGGACATTTAACATTTCTTTCAGTGGCACTGTACAACTGAACACACATTTACTGACAGAACTCTTTCACATTGTATTCCCATATTTCATGGGACATTTAATATTTCTTCCAGTGGCACAGCACAACTGAACATACATTTGGCTAATAACTAGCACCAGCCCACTTCAGGGATAAAACCCTCTTCAGACATTGGCCCTATGTCTAAAAGTAACCAAAGCACCCATACTGAATCTGCAGTTCTGAGACTAAGTTACTCCAGATCGGGGCTGCCCACCCTTTACTCTTAAGTCCATACCCAGCCATTCTTTTCAGAGTTACACCTTAAACATCTTGAACTCACTTGGAAAATGCTTAATTAATGAACTTTCACATCCAGCATTTAAACACTACACTGGTAGTGGAAGAACTACAGATCCCCAAACAATGTGATATAGTCATAGCATCTGGAGATCACACATTTTCAGCTATCTTGAAATGAGAACAGTCTCAAACTACAGAATTCACAGAAGCGTTGTGCATTTTCTTTTAGAAGACACATCAGCACAGAGTACTTCTTGCATCAAAAATTCAGATCCTACTCACTGTTAGACATTTCAGTCAAGCTAAAACATCCTGGATCAAAAAGGATTGCCCTTGGATCCATCCATTAACAGTTTTCACCCCTCAGGGATGAAAATCAGGAATTCTGCTGTAGACCAGTCTCTACCACTTCTGTTGGCAAACTGGAGAATATCTTGACTAGGGTGAGAAAGCAGGGCCCTTCTCAGAGCCTCAGCTGAGCAGTTATCACTCCTTGCACTTCAAGCTGCTGACATACACACTGACTCCTCACACTGACTACTGTCTCAAGATTCTAAACTCCCTTCTCACAACTGACTGTGGCTTATGCTGCTGTGAGAGTTCCAAATGAACTCATCTTTCTCATCTCAGTTGAAGCCAAGTAAACAAAACAATGAGCAGGTGAAAAACCCATTTAACCAGTTGATCATCAGCTGCCTCTCCTACCTAGCACTGATACTGAGAGTTCTAGTAACCCCAGGGACTGGGTGGTTACACTAGCATTTAAGTGATCCACCCTCACCCTGATCTTACTCTGCACCTTTACCCTCCCCTCCATCCTCTTTCCTGTTTAAGTTTGGGTCCTGCCTTGCTGTGGGAGGAGGTCCAAGGACCCCCCTCTCTTGGTGACTCCTCCTTTGCCCCCACCTTAACTAGTTTCAGTTATACTTCTCTTTGATAAATTCCCCCAACCTCTGTTTCAATAACTGTGAGCCTTCCTTATTAAGGTGTAGCCCTATCCTCTGTGTACAGATCTGTGTTATCCCACTTGTTGCCCCACTTCCCCACCAATCCATACCCCATGGACCCACACCATTCTTTCAACCATTTATTGAAGTCCATTGATTCTCTGCTTCCTGGCTATACTCAATCTTGGTACTGGTAGGACTTCTAGAGAAAAACTATTGACCTCCCCCTTACTGCATAGATTCCCCAGTTCCCTGAAACTGTCCTGCACCTCTTCTATCATTCTCCCCTGCAGGTCATTCTTGCCCAGGTGCACCACAATGTGTTTTTTTCCCCCTACCTTCTCCACACATCTGCTAATATGCTGACCCACTCTTTCTGCTATCTTGCTGCTTTTTCTGGTGCCCCTTCCCCCCGTCTTACACCCTTAAGTACTGACTCCCCCAGAATGGTGACCCTCCGTGCCTTATCCAGTTCACCCACACATTGCCTGCTAATACCCTGGCCCCCAATATGGTCCCTCCCTCCATCCCCCTGCTTCTGTGCCCTGGCCACTTCCCTGTTCTTTTCCTGTCTTCTGTCCTCTAACAATGCCAAGCCAGACTATATGATTCCCACTTTTGAACCATTCACTTATCTGCTCTGCCTCCTCTTTTCCCTGGACCTGCTACCCCACCCCCTACCATAACACCCCCCCTTGCCACTGTTTCCCTGTGTCCCCCTCGAACTGTGCTCCTCCCCTTCTTTGTTTCCCCTCCCCCATGCTATCCTTTCCAGGGCTGCCCATGCTTCCCCTTCCCCCTTTTCTACCTGCTCCTTCCCCCCTCCAGTTCCAGTTGTTCCACCTCCATCCTTCTGCCCTGCAATGCATCTGCTGCCTCATGGGCTACCACATTTGTCTTCCAAATCAGCTTTGTATCTCTTACCCTTCTAAAATGTCCTCCTCCTTTTCTTCTCTGTGACTTCCCTCCCTGCCTCTTTCTGCTCTTCTAGACAGGACAAAATGGAGAATATGTTTGCACTGTCAATCTCCATTATGCTGGGCAGCTACAGCCACCCTTCCCTGTGACTTATATCCCTCTCCTGCCCATGTTCTTATCTTACGCTGGTCTTTGTGCCCACTCAGGCAGGCGTTCCTTGCTACAGTTCCTGATTGTCACCCCTCTTATTCTTCCTGCCTTGTATACTGTTTAGTTACCTCCTGCTACAGTAACTCTGTTGACCCGCTTACATTGGTATTCCATCCCCACCCTGTCCCCCATCACCAGCTCCTTCTCAACCATTCAGTCTCCTCTCTTAGCTGCCACACCTGTCTACACACCATGCCAGCCCCCTGCTGTCCATGAAATCCCTGGAAAATGTAGCTGCCCCGCATCCATTGCAACATACAACCTGTCCCAATTCCCATCCTGGTTGACTGTCCATGACATGCACCCTCCTGTCCTTGCCTGCTTCCTGTCACACTCCCAATAATCCCACACCTCCACCTTGGGCACCCCGTCATGTCCATGCTGTAATTGGATCTGCCTGCCTTTAGAGCCTCCTCACTCCTTCCCAGCTTAACTTGCCCTGCTGTCCTCTGCAGATGCTACTCAAGATGCTACCTCCTGTGTCGATGACACTCTTGTGTCAGGGTCACTCCACGATGGAGTCGCTTGGTCCCTGAGATACACATGGGCAGTGGGTGCCCCTATTGACTAGGCTGGACCACATGGGCCTGGTATCCTCCTTTCTTCAGTCCCTTTCTCAGCTCCCTCGTTCCTCTTCCTCCCACCTCCCAGTTCCCATTCTCACAAACCCCACAGTCAGTACATTAAAACAGCAGCAGTAAAAGAATACAGACGCAGTAAAAAGAATGAAATGCTCTGACTTCCCTGCACTTGTAGTCTTGCTCCTTCAGCTTGGCGGTGGCTCTCTGGTCTGGACTACAACTAGGGGCAGCACTTCCTTTTAAATTCCTGTCTTCTGCTGCCTATTGGCCTAGCTGTGCCACGTGGTCCCCCATCCTCACTTTCATCAGTTCTTCCCTCAACCTCTCTCATTCCTCTTCTTCCACGTCCTAGTCCCTGTTCACAAACCACACAGTCAGCACATTAAAACAGCAGCAGTAAAAGAAGACAGAAGCAGTGAAAAAATTAAATGCTCTGACTTCCTGACCTTGTAGTCTTGCTCCTTTCGATCAACAGCAGCTCTCAGGAGTCTGGGTATGATAGTATGTTAGCAAATGGGCATTAAAAAAATTCTGAATACATAGGTTGGTAGAGCCCCTCTCAGCTGGGCCAGTATCCAGCACAATGGCTCATCTGAAAGTACTCCCAGACCAAGAGACTGACCATTCACATTTCAGGCTCCACCTCAACTGACCATCACCAGCTACCCACCACACATAGAGCAGATTGCACCTTTTTTTTATCATGCACCTTGTTTTACAATGGGGAGGGGATGGGCAGATGAATAAATGGGATTTATTCATTACCCTTGCCACAGAATCACGGCTCACATTAGCTGTCCTACTAACTCCCATATAAAAAAAGCAGCTCATGCTAAGTGCTCCCATGCTTCTTTCAACTACCATACTGTCTCCTTTCTCTCTCTTCCCTATAGACTACAGTTGCTGTCCACACTTACTCCTGCGCTCCATTCAAATGCTGCTTGCTGGCCACCTTCTCTGTCTTCCTCCAGAGTACAGTCCACTATCCCCCACTAACTCCTGCCTCATTCAACTGTCAGCTTGCCAGCCACTCTCTCACTATCTCTCTCTCTCTCTCTCTCTCTCTCTTCCTCTGGAGATGCAACGGCTGGAAGTCAGTGACAAAGGGGCAATCAGCACTACAGCCAGAGGGCAGGCATTACTCTTCCACGATTGCATTATTTATTATATTTCTTACATTTAACAGTTTGCACGCCTGTCAGTGTCTGCAGGGTAGGTGAGGTGTTAGGTTGAAACCCTAACACACCATTTCTCTGCTTTTGTCACGTTAGTAAAAACTTTAACTGATGCATTAACTAAGTTTTTGCAATATATTCCTTACTTTTCCAGATAGTACAAATGTACAAAATTGTCAGCAGATACAGGCCTTATGGTCTATCTAGTCTGCTTGAATGTGCAGCACTTCAGCTTTTTAGACTGCAGCTGCCCCTCCCCACTGTTTCTGCTGGTGTTTCCTTCACACCCACCCCCACCTCATGGTTTGAACTCTGCTTTGAACCTGTCCCAGACCCTCTTGAAGCTCCCCACCATCTGCAATGATACCTACCTCTGGCAGTGTGTGTTCAACTCCTGAAGCTACCTTTTTCGTGAAATAGTCTCCTCATTTCCTCTTGACTCTGGCCCTTCCAGGTTCAGATTGTGTCCTCTGGTTTCCCTTCCACCTTTTAGTTTGAACATACTCCTGATGCCTACTCTGTTCAAACCCTTCAGGGTACTAAGGTCTCAATTATATACCTCTTTCCTTCTATCCTCCAGAGAATACATATTGAGCTCTAGTCAGTCTGTCCTCATAGGGTCTATCTCCCAAACTATAGGATCATTTGTAGTTTGCCCTGTGCTGTACCCCCTCCAGTAGCTTGATGTTCCTTTTTAAGTAGGGGCACCAGTACTGCACTCAGTATTCCAAGTGCGGCCTCATCAAGTACCAGTACAAGGACAGGATGACCTCCTCACCTAGAAGTAAATCCCCTTGTGATGCACCCCAGCATCCTGTTGACCTTTGCCACTGCCTTCCTCCACTGGGCTGAGTGGTTCATTTCTCTGGTTACCAGTACACCCAGATCGTTCTGCTCTGTTGATGTGAATAACTGCACCCCCCCAAACAGTAACTGTGTCCGGGGTTCCTGATTCCCAAGTGCATCACTTTGCACTTCTTGGCATAGAATCCAAGCTGCCATATGTGAGACCATTCTTCTAGTGTTGCAAAATCCTCTGAAGTACTTTCACCTTCCTCCATCCACTTGCACAGATCTGGTGTCATCCACTAAGAAACTGATCTTACTCTTTATCTCTCCTGCAGTGTTGGCAATGAAAATGTTAGAAACAGCGCTGGTCCCAGCAACCGAACCCTGTGGGACTCCACTTGTTACTGCTCTGGGCTCTGATACCTCACCCCAACTACTACTTTCTATCCTGTAACCAGTTTCTGACCCATCTAACCAGTTTCCTCCCTGATCTCAGACTGTTCGACTTACTGGTCAACCTACCATGAGGCACTGAATCAGAGGCCTAGCTGAAGTCCAGGTAGAGGACATCAACCGCATGACCCTTATCCACTGCCAGCATCACCCAGTCAAACTCTGACATCTTGTTCCCAGGTGCCTAATGTAATCAACCCCACTACTTAACACAGCTGGACTTCCCCTGGTGCCCATAACTGGGCACAGACTTCAGAAACATTTAGACAATTGGTACCATCCTTAGTTTTGGGAATGTATACCAACCCATTACTCTAGAGATCAAATGGGTGGGGGTGTACAAGAGCAAATATTGACCTAAAAGGTATTTACAACAACCAGGTCCTGAGGAGAGAACTTTCTGCATGGGCTATGCTAGATCTAACTTCTAGAGGGTAGCCAGTAATCCACACACAGGAATCAATAACGTAAGTCTCCAAATCATAGTTGGGGTTCTAGAGTATGGCTTTAATCCAAACAAATGTTCTCTAAAGCAAGGGTGGACCCCAAGGTTTACACATTGTGGCAATAGGAACTTGCAGAACAACAAAACGACTGTATCTGACAGAAAACATTTTGTATTCCAATATTTCATAGGACATTGAACATCTTGCACTTGCATTCCCATGCAGCATAGGACTTTTAGCATTTCTTCCAGTGGCACTGGCCACAACTGAACACACATTTACTAACAGAACTCTTTCACCTTGTATTCCCATATTTCACAGGACATTTAATATTTCTTTCAGTGGCACTGGCCACAACTCAACATACATTTGCTTAATAACTAGCACAATCCACTTCAGGGGGTAAAACCCTCTTCAGACATTGGCCCTATGTCTAAAGTAACCAGGAGCCCTTACTGAATCTGCAGTCCTGAACTGGTTACTCCAGATGGGTGGCTGCCCACTCTTTGCTCCCAAATTCATACCCAGCGATTCTTTCAGAGTTATACCTTAAACATCTTGAACTCACTTGGAAAATGCTTATTTGAATGAACTTTCACATCCAGCATCAAACACACTACACTGGTAGTGGAGGAACTAAAGTCCTGAACAATGTGATAGTCATACCTCTGACATCACACATTTTCAGCCAACTTTAAATGAGAACAGTCTCAAACTTTGAATTACAGAAGAGTTGTGCATTCCCTTTAGTCAGAGAACACAACAGCAGAGATACTTGCTTTCTGCAGCAAAAGTCAGATCCTGCTCACTGTTAGACATTTCAGGCAGCTTCAAAACATCCTGGATCAAAAAAGGATTGCCCTTGGATCCATCCACTAGCAGTTATTTTCACCCCTCTAGGATGAAAATCATGAGATCTGCTATAGACAATGGTTTCCACCACTTCTCTTAGGCAACTGAAGAATATCAGAACTAGGGTGAGAATGCAGGCCCTACTCAGAGCCCTCAGCTTATCAGTTCTCACTCCCACACTTCAAGCTGCAGACACACACTGACTCCTCCACACTGACTACTGTCTCAAGATTCTAAACTCCTCCTCACAGCTGACTGTAGTGATCCTGCCGAGAGTTCCAAATGAGTTCATCTCTATCATCTCAGCTGAAGCCAAGTAAACAAAAGAGTGAGCAGGTAAAAAAAAAAATAAAAATTAATCACCAGCTGCCTCTTGCTGCTAGCACCCTAATGCTAGAGGATTCTGGTAACCCCAGGGGACTGGTGGTTACATCACTGCAATCAGATGAATGACTCTCCACAGTCACATCTCCGCCTGGCACTAGGCTATCCTACCCTGTGTTACCTAAGGGAAGGGGTGATCAGGCCCCTCTACTATGTGCCAGGCACAGACAGGTAACACTTAAGGAACAGAGGCTGGCTTGATGAAACTTGCACCTATCCTTTGATCTATCTATGGATTCTCCAGTGGCTCCAAGAAAACTGCTTGAAGCATGCCCAAATAGACAGCACCAGGACCCCTATCTGGCCCAGGACCACCAGCCCCGCCTATTCCCCTAGCCCTCTAGGGAAAATCTATCTGACTTATGCTACCTACTGGGGAACCCATCCCCCAAACCTCCCAGGATACCTGTGAACAACAAAGGAAACATACACTACATTGCATTACATTTCCCAGAATTTCACACCTGTGAAAAAAAAAAAACATGTTAACCATACACAATTCTAAAAACACTAAGAAAAGGGGAACTCAGATGAGTTCCAACATCCTCTTCATAGAAACATAGACTTTGAAGGCAGATAAGGACTGCTTGGCCCACCTAGTCTGCCCATTTCCCTACCTATTGGATAAATCACGAGATCCTAGTTCACCAACGATCTTCCTCTCTTCTTTCTTTTCAGGAACACCTACAGAGAAGAAAAACACAAAACACATTCTTGTATTCCACACGGTGCCTAAACCTCCACCTAACACTAAAGATCCCAAAAATATATTTTTCTATAAAAGTACAAAAGTAAAAATGGAAAGAAGACATTTATACAACACATTTGGGATGGTAATCTCAATGTCCCCACTAGTGACAAGATCACTGTTGCCCATAGGCATTGTCCATTAAAGAGTCTCTCTAGGCTGAAGCCTGCTGAAGAACAGTTCTTGGACAGGACAGTGCCTGCATAGCACTGCAATCCATGGGGAGAGTCTTTTGATGAAAATTAAAATTCCATGGATAGTCTTCAAATACAGGATGTGTTATGTAAAGTCAGTTAATGTAAATAAAAAGTTTCTTACCAGCTACTTGAAGAATGAAAACAAAGAATAATCTTACTTCTACGAGCTTGAGGACCTTCACCTCAGACCAATGGCATCTTCAAATACTGCTGGTTGATGTCCTCCTGAAAACAAACGATGAAGAAGGAAAAAATCTCATGCGTTGATGTCTCAAAGGCCAGATGATGGAACAGGAAAACTGCTGGGATGACAAATCTGGATACACCTGAAGAAATCCTGGATTACCAGAAGAGCTGCATATTCCTCTGTAGATACTGCTTCTGGTGACAGACACTAACCTGCCACTAGCTTTCTTTAGGCATACTGGGCATACCACAGGAGGCACCATTAAGGGTAGTACCACTCAGGGTGTGAGCGAGGACTATAGCTTTCAAAGTTGATGTTGTGAAATGTCTCATCCCCAAGCCCCATCCAACATTCACACAGTGTCCATAAACAGTCCTGCCCAGTCTCCAGAATCTAAGGCGATCTATGATGATTTTGTCCCTTACACATTTGCCCACCAAGGTACACATTCTTTCTTAGCTTTTCCATCAGCAAGAGTTGTCTGTTGTTCGATTTCCTCCAATACTCAGCAAGGAAAGGAAGGAAAGGACTTCCCATATGTGGCGTCAACCCTCCTACGAATCAATCTCTCCTCTTTACTACTATTTACTAGTCTGCAGCCCTCAGCTTGGCTTGGGAGTGACCAGTCCTAGCTGTGCCAGTGCTTCAAACTCAAATAATGAAAGAACTTGTCCCCCACTATCTCTGTGGACAAGTTGCTAGAGCCTTCTCCAACTGTCTCTGGCTCCTTTGAGGCAAGAGCTTGAGGTGACACTAAAAGAGCCCTCAACATGAAGATACCTTTCTTCATCCTCCTCTTCCTCCACTCATTATCTGTGCCCAAGAGTGAGCAAATGTACTCACTTCTGAGACATTCTATTCCTCACTGGGCACGGAGGTGACACCTCCCAATTCAATGTTCTGTAATTGCCTCCCCACACTAGGTTAGGACTCTGACCCTACTTTCATGGGTCCACTGATCCTTCTGTTGCACTGTCCATCTGTGATACAGGCATGAAATCTCTCTCTGTTCCTGCCCATGCAGTAGATCAACATCAATTTTACTTTCTACTTCTGTAACAGACTCTGAAGAACTTTCCCCAACAGGTTCAACCTGGTGCTGTGTGCTGCTACTAGCAGGGTCCATGTGGGAGCTAATCGAATTCTTGCTGCCCTCTTTGGTGCTGTGCCCCTGTTCATTCCAAGCTTCACAAGGCAGTCCAAGCAATGGGGTCTCAGAATCACATCCCTCCCAGGCTTTAGACACACAGTGCATAGTCTCACTGGATAGCTAGGAACTGCTACATCCAAGGGTAACCTGTCACCATAGTAGGCTCTCTCAACCTCTCTTTTAGTGTTGCCACCTCCTCAGCGATCATAGCTCAGGCATAATCCAGGTAGTAGGGGAGTTCCAAAGCCAGGTCTGAAAGCAAACACACAAACATTTCATTACTAGATTGCTCATTAGTCACATATTGTCTCTGAAATGGCTCCCTGCTGCTGTGTTTAATTGTTGAACCCGCCCGATAATGGCGTCAGTAACTTTTCTCATGCATCAAAATCTGTTCAACTCAAGTCACATGATGCAAGCTGCCACTAGCAGCTCAGTAGTGAGGACATGACTTCCCTTAAACCTCACTTTTTCTAATTACACAGCTGCATTTTGTGCACCTACCTGCCTCTGAAGTCTCTTAGATTGCATCGACCTACACTACAGGCTAAACCATGATGGATGCCAAAATGAAAGTGGCTTTGCCAAACATACCCCGCCTTACACACCGACAAGACAAGCAGTGTTCCAAGGCTCAGACTACCTCAAGCAGCCCTTCTACTGCCATCCTAAGCCAGGCCCCTCACTGAGGAATGATTTCTGAGTTCCTATCTTTTCATGAGAGAACTTAAAACTTTTACTTCTGAAGCTAAAATCTGTACCATTGCTCTTGAGGCCTTTCTAGATGCACTGGAGACAGTGAAGTTTGAATACGTCCCTTGAGAAAAATTGGACCAGACAGACCCTGAAGTCATTGCTTTAATTTAAAAAACAACAAGATTGGAATCCAAAATTGAAGATCCTGAGGGACGGAGCTGATGCAATAATGCTGTTATTATTGGCCTCCCTGAAAAAGAAGAGGGCTTTGGTGCCATTTTATTCACTCAAAAAATAGTTCAAAAAATTGCTGGCCCATCACCATATGGTACAAACTATGCTATAGAACGGGCACACCAAGCGCTGTGCCCCATACCACTAATCGGTGCCTTACCTCACCCATTTATCTTCAGATTCCTATATTTTCTGGAAAGGCAGTACTTTCTCAACAAAGTCTGAGAGCTGCAGAGGTGATTTGGGATGGACGATAAGCTGCAGATTGATCAAGATTTGCCAGGATCAGTACGGGCAGAGACCAGTCACCCACGGTGACCAAATCCTATTGCTGCCAGCATCAAATTTAGAATGGGGTACTCTGCCCAACTCCAAGTTATGTTATAGGGTACTTGCGCACATCGAGGAGAACCTAAAAAGCAGTCATGGAACTTAAATCTGCTGTCCCAGAACTGTTTAGAGATTGTTGAAATAATGGTTCCATTGTATTGCTCGCTATATACATTAAAACATGAGGACTATACACCTACTATTTGCTCTGTCTACTTCAACTGTGGATAGTGTTTTATTCTTGATCCTGGGTTCCGCTTTTTAGTGTGGACAGTTGGACCTCAGTTTCACTGTTTCTGGTATCTTAAAAGTGCGACAGAGGTTTCTTGGATTCATATTTTCTCACTATTACTGAGGTCTGAAGATGATGGGCCTTTTGTGGGGACTGGTCATAATTGCTATGAGTTTTGCTTTCTCCTAAAAGAAAAGATCGGCCTGTTTATGTTTTGCTACTTTTTTAACCATCTATTATAGACTAAATGAAAGCCATTTTTAGTACTGATTTTCCTTTTGCAGGGTCCAACAAGGAGATAGCTCCTGATTGCCACCTACTGGCAGACTTTTGTGTCATCTTCCTCAGCTCAGGCAGCAGCTTATCTTTTAATTTTGTTTGGACATATATTCCAGAGGAACTGTTTCAGTTTAGCAATGTATGGACCCTTCCTTTTATTTCTACTTTTATTTTCAATTAACGTTTTAAAAGCTCTATAAATGCTTATAAGGTGAGACTGACATTACCTTTTTAATTACACATAACACCTTGTCACTGATGTTTTCTCTTTTAGAAACATGAAGTTGATGTCAGATAAGGACCTTAAGCCCACATCTAGTCTGCCCATTTCTTTCACCCTTGTAGAGAGTGCCAATAGCCTTTGCTCTATCAATGGCTATCCATTCATACTCATCTGTATTGCTCACTTATACCTATCCCATGCCTGTTTGAAGCCCCACTGTATTCATATCCACCACCCCTGAGGTTGGCCATTCCATGCATCCACCACCCTTTCTGTGAAAAAGAACTTACTCCATTACCCCTTAATCGGCCTCCATCGAATCATGCTGTGTCACTTGTCCTGCAATTTGTTCTTATATTGAAACATGTTAGACTCTTTCACCTTGTTAATGCCTTAAGGTGTTTGGAATGTTTCGATCATATCACACTCTCCTGCTTTGCTCTAGGAGTATACATATTGAGCTCTTTAATCTGTCTCCACATGTTTTCTCAATGCAGTCCTGCACCATTTTGATTACCTTCTCGGACTGCCTCAATTTGGTTAATGTCCTTGAAGGCGTGGCCTCCAGTACTGCATACAACACTCCAGATGGGGCTAACCAGTGTCTTGCGAAGAGGGATTATTACCTCCGTCTTCTGACTTGTGATACCCCTACTAATACACTCAACATCCTCTAGCCACCTCTCTGCTTTGGTGATCTGCTTCAGATGATTTCAGGTCATCGGTGCTGATGGCCCAAGTCTCTTTCTTCCCTTCGTGACTGCCAGCAACTCCTCCCAGCATATAGGTGGCTTCAGGTTTTCTTCCCTATGTACATGATCTTGCACTTCTTTGCATTAAACTCAGTTACAGTCTTCCGACCATTTTGCTAGTTTATCAGATCTCTGCTCATCTCTGCCCACCATCTGGATCATCTACTATCTGCAGATCTTAGTGTCATCTTCAAACAGACAAACCTACCCTCCAGTCCATCTGCAACATCACTGATAGAAGATATCAAAGAGGACTGGCCCCAGGACTGATCCCATGCAATGCCCCACTTGTGACTTGCATCTTCTGACTGAATACTGACTCCCACACACTCCTGTTTACTTAGGCCCGTCAACCAGTAGCGCCACCCAGTTGACCAACTTGACCCACCCCGAGCTACTCCAGCTTATTAATCAATCTTCATGTGGAACCAGACGGAAAGCTTTCATGAAGTACAAAGTAGGTGACATCTGCTCCCCATGGTCCACCACTCGGTTGACCAGTCAAAGAAATCTGAGTTAGTTTGATCGGACCTTCCTTTAAGAAACCATGCTGTCTTGGATCCTGTGCTCCTATATATTCCAGGTGTTGCACTATTCTTTCCTTAAGAGTGCCTCCATAATCTTACCCACTACTGCAAGTAAGACTGACTGGTCTGAAGTTCCCTGCCTCCTCCCTGCTACCACTCTTGTGGGCGCGGATCCACAGAAGCCCTTCTCTAGTCTTCTGGGACCTCTCCTGTGCCCGAAATCACTAAACAGTTCTGGTAATGGCTCTGCTAGTTCACCCTTAGCTCCAGCACCCTGGGATGTATGCCATCAGGTCCCATTGCCTTGTCCACCCTGAGCTTATCGAGGCTCTTGGGACCCTTCTTTGTGAAGGGACTAGTGCACACTCCCTCCCCATGTGTCCATGGTGCTGAGCCATGGGCCCTGCCTATTTTCTCCTCAGTAAATAATGAGTAGAAGTATCTATTTAGGATAGATGCTTTTAGCATGGTCCTCTTCCCTCACATGCCCTTATCCCTATGATCTTAGAAATACCCCCTCAGACATTCTCCTTTCACTAATGTATCTATAGAAAGTCTTGTCACCTTCTTTTACTGTTTTGTACAGTGTTTCCTCGGTTTGGGCCTTTGCCTGCCTTACTGCCTTCCATGCTTCCCCTAAGGAAGTGGCGTCTGCTCCTATCTTCATCCTGTGCTGTTCCCTTATTTCCTGAAGGCCAGCCTTTTGTCTGACTTTTCTGCTACTGTTTTTGAGAACCAAAGTGGTTTCCTTCTTCTTTGCACTTCCTTTCTCTCTAACACAAAAGGATGTTGCCACAAGTATTGCATCTTTAATAACACCCACTTTGTCTGTACCCCCTCACCTGTATTTCTTTTTGCCAGGAGATAGCTTAGCGCTGTTAGCCATCTTATCAAAGTCAGCTCCTCTGAAGTCCAATATTTTTGCCCCGGAATGGGATTATTTAGTTCTAGTGGCCAAATTGAACCATACCATGTGATGGTCACTGACCCCAGGTGATCCCCACCTGGAGATCTGTGATCCTTTCCCTGTTCGTCAGTACTAGATCTAGATAGTACATTCTCTTGTGGGTTGTTGTACCAATTGTTTGAGTCCTCCTCAGCAGAATCCACCATGTGTCTAGTTCAGGCGGATGTTCCTGCTGGTAATGACCACTCTGTATTTGGCATGTTTAAGTCTCTCATTATCAGAACCTCCCCTGGCTGTCATGATTTTAGTATATCTTCTAACAGTAATGTGTCTATGTCCTCCCTTGGTTTTGTCTATTGTCTGGTGACAAATATGGAGTTATAGTTCTTCCTTCTCTGTTAGGAGGTTTGGTGGCTGGGTGGGCTCCCACCTTTATTTGTTCATAGTGGGCATCAGCCATATAGATTGGGAGCCCTTCACCTTTCAAACATGGGGTTTTACAGGGGAGTTGGAGTATCTGGGCACTAGGTGGGGCAGGGCTGTTTCATCATGGACAAAATGATGATTGTTTGGAGGAGTGGGGTTTAGATACAGGGTTTTATGTCAATGGGTTTGGATCATTATTCCTTATGATGTTAAAAGAGGAGTGACATGGAGTGTGGGAGGGCTGAATTACTACCATATTATCCCATTATCTTTTTACCATCCAGTTTTTTCCCTAGGATCGTTCTGTTTGCTGTCTGATTGTCTCTTTCTGGGGGAGTCTTATTGTTGGGGAAGGTGCCACTGGAAGAAAGAGCTTCTTTAAGTTAGTCATTTATCTTTCTCTCTCTGGGTATTTCCACCCCTAAACCAAACTTTTCGTCACCAAATACTGCTTTGTCATAGCATTTATAATTTCTGCACATGGAATAATAAGGTTCCTAATCTACCACTAAAAGAGCTAAAGTTTGATACACCTACAAAATTGCAAACTGATGGCCTTCTACAAACTCCTACTCCATCAGGTTCTCCTTTTGGTGATCCTGGTGGGGCAAACTTTTAAACGGTCTTGACATGTAAAGGGGGTGGCCATTCTGTGAGGAAAATCCCTTTCTGCCTTATTCAAAATAACAGACCCTCAACCATTATGTTGTCTCTATGCCCTCTAAGTCATAGGGTGATCTTGGGAGCTATATAGCCCTGCAACTGATGATCTGGCTTTCTTCTCTTATATTCATTTTGGCTCCCTGGATCTCTCTACCAATATCCTCGGGGCGGTGATTGGAATATAGTCTTTACAATGACCTGGATAAAACTAGTAAACCCGACAAGTTCTATCACGGACAATTGGCCCTCAAAGAGTTCATGGATTCAGTGGGTCTGGTAGATTGGCAAATATTTCCACATAGAGAGAATATTCCTTCTATTCCTTCCCTCACAATTGCTTTTCTAGACTAAACTATTTCATATTAGGTTGACCATTTCCCTAGGGTACCTCATGTTATTCAGCCAAAGTCATTTCCGACCACATCCGGTCATCTTCAACTAAACCTTGCCCCATGACAGGAAGGACAGGTGGACATAATAACCAATTATCATCAGAGGAATTATTACAACATCTCTTCTCTTTTTCACTACTTTTATAGATAACTCATCCTCAATACTAAACTGACCTATTATAGAGGCTGAAATGTGCCCTTCAGGGAGCTAATTCATACCACTAAGGAAAGAAACAGCAGTATACCTCTTCTTTGTTAAACGGATAAAAACCCTAGAGCATACATTTCCCAAATTCTTCCAGGTAGATATAGAAGGTCTCGATTTTAGTAGAATACTTAATAGGGAAGAGCTGAGCACCTGTAAAGTTAGGTATTTGATCAGGGAGAAAGGCTGTAAAATGACTAACCTCGATTCGTTCTCAGACATGGACAGGATTGTCTCCTCAGTTTATACAGTGCAGTTGCCTTCTCACTATCCTAATTTCTGATGCCTTTAAAACTTTTATCAACAATTATATACCTGCCATCTACCTTTTATCCTGATTAGTTTGACACCTTTCTTCAAGCATGCCACTTCCCCAATTAGGACTCCCAAGTAAATTTTGCGGCTCCTTTGACGTTGGAAGAAAATTTTCCAGCAGTGATAGCTCCCACAGATAAATGCCCATTCGGACAGTGCACTCCCAATATTTATAAGGCTTTCAAATCTCAAGTAGCTTCTATTCTTCTAGACACATTTAATTTTGTTTCAGAAGTCTAGCAGATCCATCCCACAGCCCAATACTATCACTGTTCTCTCAAACCAAGTCGCGATCCTTGCCCATCTCCAACTACAGGCCTATCTCTCTCATTAATGTGGATTTAAAATTCTAGCTAAAGTGTTAGTTGCAGGTTGGGACAGGTAGGAATCACTCATAAATAGGGAGCAGATATGTTTGAGAAGGATAGACTGTCGACTACCATCACAGATGCTTTCTTATCTCATCTCAGCATCAGGGACCCCCACTTCTGCAGTAGGTGTCCCTGGATGCAAAAAAACTGATGGGTTTCATGGGATTGTTGTTGACCTATTACCTAAGTACTATACCCTCAACAAGTCTTACAATAGATAAAGAATACTTTACTCTTCTCCATCAGCCTGTATACTGTAGCAAGTACTATCATCCCCGTTCTCTCTTCATTAGGGCACCAGGCAAAGATGCCCCCCTCCCCCCTATTTGTTTAATTTTTGGGAACCCTTGATCCACCAAACTCAACTATCCCCTCAGGTTTGTGGAATTTCAGTCAAATGAATTGGATTACAAACTATCTGTATATGCTAATGATATATTACTGCACATTTCTTCACCTACTACATCTGACTGCTGCCCTACACATTATCTTTCAATTTGGATTGATTTCCAACTACAAATTAAACATTGCTAAAACTAGGGCCATTCCCCTTAACAGTAAAACTTTGTCCTAACTTGGAGAAGAGATAATCTGAAATACCTGGGGATTTACCTTAGTACCTCATCGGTCAAGATGAAACAATACAATCTAGATGCCCTGGTATCCTGTATTAAGGTGGACTTGGACCACAGAGACCTCATTACCTCTCTCACTGTGGGGCCGACTTAATGTTATAAAAATGAATATTCTGCCCCATCTTCTCTACCTCCTTCAGATGTGTAACTCTACCCTCCCTCAGACGTGGTTCACCCAAGTGCACAGGATGCTTACCTCTTTTCTATGGTTGGGCAAAACGGCCCACAAGGCCTTGTCAAAATTAATGCAAGTTGAGCGGAAGGTGGTTTACAGGTCCAATTTATTTATACTACTGGCCATACATCTAACAAGACTCTCTTATTAGGTGGGCCCATCACATGAGGGATATCTCTGCATCATATATATCCTGTTGGGTGGATATAGAGCATTCTATATGATCCTAATGGTCTGGACATTGGTCTCTCCACTATCTTTCAGGAAAAACCTTCTCCACTCCCTTCAAGATACACCTTTACAGGCATCTCTCCACACTCATCTACAGCTGTGTTCACTCCTCAATATTTGCCCATATAAGGACACTTCACAACTTTTATTTGGAAACCCTAATTTTTCAGAGCTGGCTGAATACTTACTAAGGGGTTTTGGCTGGACATAGGTGTGGACACAGTTGCGGATCTCACTCCCCCAAAAAAACTGCTCCCCTTTAAAGATGCCTATATTTTATATAACTGGTCCTCCTCTCTATGTTTCTGATATTTCCAATTTTCATACATGCCTCTTAAATATTTTGGCACGGGTCCACGGAATAGTCCCTTGGCTTCAGTTTTGTTTTCCCCCTTTTTTTATACGGCTCCTACCTCCCATCTTCTCTTATATTTCTACCAATCTTTACAGGAATATTTAACTGCTCAGGAAGGGCCTAGGTTTTATTCATGGGACCAGGTTCTTCTGCCTTAACTCCTCTAGAGATTGGTCAGTTGTCTGGAAGCTCTTATATAAGTTTATTAAATGGGACAGATTCGCATTATGCAATTCCAGATTCTTCATAATCTTTATTATACCTAGTTAAATTGCACAAGATGGGTCACTTATATACTGATTCTTGTTCAGATGTGGTAAAGAACAGATACTTTACTCCACATCTTGTGGTTTGACTGAAACAGTTACTCCTTTTGGGACTCATTAGATCTCACTTGACCTCTCTTGGGATTGGCAGATGCCTTCCTCATGAAATATGTAGTCTGGATGACTATAATGATACCTGATTGGCAACAAAACCCATATGGCGTTGATTTCAGCAAGTAAAGAAAAAGTTATTCTCCAGCATTGGTTGGACGTTGAACCCCCCACGGTATCTGAATGGCATAAGGAGATGCTGTTCGCTCTACAAGTAGATTCCTCATTGCTTACCTGTCTGGTAACATCTCATATAAGCAAATATAAGACCATTATATACCATTTAACAACATAAATGGTAACTTCTGTTGCTGATCTTTGTTGTCCAATGGGCACATTTGGGTTATGAGTTTTAAGGCTTCTAATAAATTAAATTTTCCTCCAGTGGCAGAGGAGGAGAGAAGAAGAATGTAGCTGGTAGGAGATGGGATGTGAGGATTTAATTATTTGCTTATTATTTGAATATTGTAAAAGAGTTGCTCCTGGATTTGCTTCATCTTTTCTTGCTTCCTGTATGTCAGGTTGGATTTATTTAATAAGGTTTATTCAATTAAAAAAAAGTCTGTTCAGCTTGCTCAAACAGTGTTTTCCGACCTTTCTGGCTACTGAATTTACTTCAAACTGAATATTATATGATAAAAAAAAAATAAACTGCAGTCATTGCGCTGCTGGCACATTTCAGCACATTCATACAAATTTAAGCTGGTAACTTGACTTTGCGATCAGCATTAATTCAGGAAAACTATTTACACATGCTCAAAGTCAGTTTTAAGCCCCACAGTCTTTCTTTACACAGGATTGCCTGTTTGCTGCTTCCTCTAGATACAACTCACAGTCCTGCTGCTTAGGAAAAATTACTGTTGCTAAAACCATTTATCACTGATCACAGTCTATGCTCAGAATATTTGTTTGTTGCACTTGTTCTAACAATGCAGTCCTTCTTTACACAAAATTACACTGCTTTTGCACAAGTTCCAGCTGGTTGATAATCACACGATTTGTTTGTACAGTTAACTTGTTTTACTCACTGAATTCAAGCTGGTTCCTCCGATGGAAAATTTTGGCCTGCTGCTGATCCTAGGAAGACCTCTAGAGTGAAATGGGTTGGTGGTCCTGATAATTGGAGCACAAACTCCTCGATCACTCTTCAGTTGGTCGGACAATGGGTTCGAGCCAAAATTACACTGTATTAGTCTGTTTACTAAAGTTTAGAATGCTTATAAAGCCCTCGATGGTTGATCCTGGTTTAACCAGCCGCCTCTCTCTCTCTCCTTGAAAACTGCCTTGCGTAGATGCTGGCCTAGAAGCGGGGACTGGATGCAACCTCACCAGTCACTTTCCGGTGCCATACAAATTAACTCTCTCTCTCCTTGCTTGCTCTTCCTTCATGGCAATCACCGAGCAGAACAAATTTAAACTGCAGACTGTAACTTTCTCAGCTGCAATTTCAATTGGCAGAAGCACGTTTAACCATTTTACTAAGAATCATACTAAGAAACAGTAGGAAGCAGAAGGCTTAGAGGCCCATAATGCTACAGATCTACTTATAGTATTTTAACAACTTACTAGATTTCATATAGCTATCAAGTCTATTTATAAAGATATCCTTGTTGTCACTAACAATGACATTCAAGGGCAACATATTCCAAGGCTTTACAACCCTTTGTGAAAAAAAAGTCATCTCTTTTCTTTGTACTGCACTTGTTCGTAGCAAGTTGCAGTGGATGACCACTGGTGTGACCCTGATCTGCTTAAGATCCAATCACATTCTGCTGATAAGTGTTGATCATAAATGATGTCCCATATAAGCAGGATCTTGCTACTCTCTATCTTCTAGGGACATTAAATCAAATTTGGAAAGTCTGTCAGAGTACAAGAGATTTGGAGGACTCAATATATTTCGTAACCCTTCTCTGAACTTTCTCAATTCTAGCTATATCTTTCTTTTGATATGGACTCCATAACTGTGAAACAAAATCTAAGTGAGGTCTCACATATGCTCTATACAGAGGTAATAGGATATCTGGGTTTTCTGATGCTCTATTACGGTGAATTGCCCACCATATCTTATTAGCTTTACTAATAGTATTTGTGATATGGGAATGAATGTCAAACATATATCAATAATTGCTCCCCAAATGTTTCGCTATTCTTACTTGCTAAAATACTGTCTTATAGATAATGATTATTAAGTTGTTTTCCCAAAATGCGGATACTACACTTAGAAATATTGAAGTATAAATTCTATTTATGGACCAGTACTGTAATGTCTTCCAAATCTTTCTGAATAACTATGTAATCAGCTGCACTCCTGGAGATGTTGTAATTTGCAATCATCCATATTTAATAATCTTAATTTGAATGTTTATGAAAATCTGATATAAAAACCTGGAAAATTAGTGGTGAACCAGGACAGATCCCTACAGTTCACTGCTCTTCCATCTTAGAAATGAAGCATGGCCATCTATTATAACTCTCTACTTCCACCACCAGTCAGTCATCCATAATCCATCTGCTATATATCAGCTTAATATTGTAGAGGCTGTAACTTCTGGATCAAAGGCAGTGTGGTGCAGAACCAAAGGCCTTTTAAAGTCAGAAGGATAACATCACAGGATTACCTCTATCAGAATTTTCACTAATAAGTTATAAAACTCACTAAATTTGTTGTACAAGACGGTCTTTCATAAACCACATACAGGTTTGATCAAATCACAAACTGCTGGGTTAAATAATCTTAATAATCTGTTCAATATTTAATAATAATAATAATAATAAATATTCTTTATTTTTAATGCATATTCAAAAATCAAAGGCTGGAACAGGTTATAAAATCACCATGATAAAACATTACAATACAAATCAATAAAATAGATCACATCAAACAGCATGATGAAATAATAAAATCAGCAGGTCAACCTCTTTATAAGCCTTAGTCCATGAAAAGGATTTTAATGCTTGTTTAAAAACCCCACTATACACACTCTCTAATCCAACATGGTAGAGAATTCCAGAGGTTAGGCCACAAGCATAAAACCCGGGCACCGATGATTTCAAAATAACCCTCAGAATCTCTAGCAACCCCTCGCTGGCAGCAAAGTGGTCGCTCAGGAGATGAGAACCAGGGCTCTTTCAAGGTAGTCAGGGCCCAAACATGACAAGAGAGCTTTGTGGGTCAACAGACCGACTTTGGTGATCCACCACTGAACCGGCAGCCAGTGCAGTCTCTCAGCACACGGGTGTAACATGGGAAGAATGAGAAGGTCCCAGTTAACAGCAGGCTGCAGAGTTCTGCACCAGGTGCAAGTGGTGGATATCAACTGAGGAGCCCACAGTAGAGAATTGCAGTAGTCAAAAGCGGAAGTCACAAAGGCATGGATCAGCATAGGTAGGTCCCCAGACGGAACAAGGTGCTTGATCCCAGCGATGTTCCTAAGATGGTAAAAGGAAACTTTAACAATGGCCAACACTTGAGCATGTAGTGTCAGACGATCATCAAGAATCACCTCTAGGTTCCGAACCTGTTCAGAAATGGGGAACCCAACATCCCCCAGGAATAAACCTGAACGATGGTTTGTCCCCCACCCCCCTATCCGTGACCAGGATCCACAACCATCACCTCCGTCTTCCCGGAATTCAACTTCAACCAGCTGGACCTCATCCACCCTTGGATTTCACCGAGGTAGTTATTGAACACCGAGAGTGCTCCATTCTGGTCAGGTGCAAAAGACAGGTAGAGCTGAGTATCATCAGCATAACAATGAAACTCCAGCCCACACCATCTTACAATGTCTGTGAGGGGAAGCATGTGCACCACAAACAACATGTGGGACAGCACTGAGCCCTGAGGCACCCCACAAGACAGAGAGACAAGATCCGAGGAAAACACCCCCGATACCACCCTCTGAGTTCTACTGGTGAGGAAAGAAGTAAACCATCTGAGAACTAAACCTGAAAGCCCACAGATGATTCTCGGGTGCTCAAGGAGAACCCCATGGTCTACAGTGTCAAATGCTGATGACAGATCCAAAAGGACCAAAATGGACCATTTTTTCTGGCCTCTTGCCATCAAAAGATCATTGAGCACCTGAACCAGTGCAGTCTAGGTGCTGTGCCTCTTTTGAAAACCTGATTGAAGGGGATCGTAGATGCTATGGATGGTCAAGTGGTTGCCTAACTGAGTAGCCATTACTTTCTCAATTACCTTCCCAACAAAGGGAAGGTTTGAGATAGACCAGTAGTTACCGAGGAAGTCGGGGTCCAAAGAAGCCTTCTTCAACACTGGTGTCACCACTGCCTCCTTCAGGGAACTAGGATATTCACCAGAGTCTAAGGAGCACCAGACTGTCCTCTCCAGAACCAGGATGATAATCTCCCCACAGCCGATAATCAAGGCTGTGGGGCCCAGATCTAAACTACAGCATGTAGTGTGCATACCCCGGACAATCCTCATAACATCTTCGATTTCTGGTCTTTTGAAGAGATTCCAGGAAAAAAGAGGGAGTGCGACTGGGGCCTGGTCCACAGCCATTCCCATAGAGAGTGTCACGCAGGTCTCCGCCCTGATGTCTTCCATCTTATCTGCAAAGAACCAAGTGAGCTCCTCGCACTGAGATTGTGAAAAGGCTCTATGAACCTGCAGACAGGCTGGGTTGCACAGTCTGTCTCTGATTCAAAAAAGAGCTAGGCGGTCAGTTTTGAGCAGCAATTTCCCAGACAGGAAACTACTTGCCTTCTTACAGGCGATTGCTGACTGGTAGAGTTGATAATGCTCTAGCAGTCTAAGATGGTGACATCTAAGCGATTTCAGCAACACCTCTCTAACCTGCGTCCTAGTCAATACATCTCCCTCAAGTCCCCCAGCGAGACCATGGGGACCACGGACAAAGGGAGAGAGCGCTAACGATAGAGACAATAGAATCCAGGGCATTGGTAATGGCCTTGTGCAAACCCAGAACCAAGGCCTCTGGATCTGAGCTCATCACAGGAAATTCTGATAGTCCACGAAAGTTAGACCATTGGGAGTCACATCCCGTAAGAGCGGTGCTTGAGCATCTCCACAGGGTAGGTCACGAAAGAGTGCTAAACTGAATCTCACAGTGATGATCAGACCATCTGACAGGTTCCACCCCCATGCCAGAGGCTTCCATCCCGAGGAGGAAAACCAGATCAAGGGAATGGCCACATTTATGAGTGGCAGAGGTAACAACCTGTGAGAGGCCCAAATGAATTCATCAATTAGAGGAAGTGCTGTCCAAATTATGAGAGTTCATTGTCGATCCAAGCATTGAAATTGCCCAGCACCATCAACCTGGGAGACTCCAATACCAGGTCAACGATGAAGTCCGCCACTTCCTTAAGGAATGGCTTCTCGTCCCCGGGTGGACAGTAGACGAGAGCCAGTCTGTAGCCCCCACCTGCCACTACAACACATTCGAATGATCTGGTCTCCTCAACTGGAACACTAGTGAGACCCAATTCGGTCTTAAAACAGACCGCAACCCCACCCCCAAGACCAATCTCAAGGGGTGTATCACTGAATACCGCCAGAACAGGTCACCCCTCAAAAAAGGGCCAGCATTTCCATCCAGCCAGGTTTCGATGATGCAAGCCAGATCCGCCATACCCACCAAGTCCTCCACAATGGCAGTCTTGTTTACAACGGATCTGGCATTGCATAAACCCACCTGAGTTGGACAGAATTCCAGGGATCCCCCAACCACCTGCCCACCATTATTAGCGGTGGTGCTCTTGGGTATGGGGATCAGGCAAGGAAACCCACGTTCTGACCTCCATTTCATCCCAGGGCGTCTTCTGGGCCTAACAATCCTGATTTGAGTGCTTCCCTCATCCTTCTTCCACAGTTCAGGCTCCCCGTCCCCTCCTCCTTCAGGCAATTCCCAAAGCCCTACAACATTGATAGATAGAAAACAATGAAGGAGGGGGAGAAAAAGGGCGGAGGGCCTGAAGAGTGGAGGATGAGTAGCGCACCACGGGGTGTGGGATAATAATACATATCTACGTCCTTCAACATGGAAAAGACAATAAAGTCCTACTCTCACAAATCACATGAAAAACAAACCCCCCAAAAATTGAAAACCAAATTTACCAAACAAAGTTAAAACAACATAAACCAAAAATAACAAATTAAACCCAATTAATCCATATTTCTCAGAGTCGAAACCTACTTTCCGGAACCCAAAAAATAAACAGAAAATAATTAAAAAATAAAATAAATAATAAATACAGATGGGTGTCCCTCCTCTCACAAGGAAAGCCCGTCATAAAATCAGGTAAACAAAAGAAAAAAGAAAAAACATACAGAGAAAATAAAAACCTCAAAATAAAATAATATAAATTGGCCAAGAAAACATACTACCCACTACAAGCTTACTTAGCGTCAGGCACTCTCCTGCCAAAAATAAAATAGCATACAATACCCCAAAACAATAAAATAAAAATTTTGAGTAGGCAGGGACTCACACTCCCCACGAACTCACAATAGCCGAGCACTCTCACTGCACGGACAAAATATTTTGGTCCAGAGAGAAGGTTCCAGTCAGAGAAAACATCAAAAGAAACTATAAAATAATCCAATACCAAGGATCCATCCACAGTCTCCTCGATGAGTAAATTAAATCTACCAAGCAAACAAGTCAAGGGTGGACTAGATAGCAGATTGAAAACCTCTTCATAGGTAATCAGGATGCCAGTCACTCCCCACTCACCACTGGAAAATATTGCTCAGTTCAGGCTAATAAAGGTAATAACATTAAAACTTAACAGTACCCCAAGACTGCAGTCATTCAGGTCAAAATTAACCCCACAGATCGCACTGGACAGGAGACAGCCCACAACCCTTACCCCCAGGGTCAGGGCCCCAGAGACAGGGTGGTATCACGACCACCCCAGCACCACAATCCCCCCAGGGCAGACAGAGGCCCAACCCTCCAGCTGGTCACCGACTAGCCCCCTCACCCTCTGGTAGCAAGGACCTGGGGTCCCCCCACCACAGCTGTCCCAGGTCTTGACCCGGCTCAAAATCTTTCACTTCAGCAGAAACATGCAAAGCCAGCACATGATAAAGAGTCAATCCAAATGCCAGAGTTCCCCAGGCAGCCAGGCTCCAACCAAAGAAGGGAAGCAACATCAAATGATGGCTTCCGAAGCATAAACAGACCAGGGTAGATTTCCTCCCACAAACCTCAAACAGGATAGCAGAGCAATCTCCACAGAATGCTGCAGTGGTTCAATCTGATCACGGTCCGGTGAAGTCTAGTCCCAATCCAATAGATTAACAATGACACAGAAAGCGATTAGGAAAGCCCTAAGCGTCGAAGCAACCACAAATGTTCAGTGGCGAGCAAAACAGTCCGATAAGTCCTCACACACAAAGCAAGCAAAACCAGTTTTGTTTCGCTTGGCCAACTCAAAGTTGCGTCGAAAATACGCTAAGAACACAACGGTTGCACTCCACGACAAACCGTATCTCCACAGATAAACAGAAGGGAGACATCTGAAAGCAGATCCGAAAGTCCAAATCCCAAAACCAAATACTCGATAAAACAAAACAGTAGTGCAGGACGTAAATAAAATAAAAACGGACTAAAAACAGATAAAACAAGTAACAATTAAACGAGAGTGAGACTCAATGTAAGACTCAGATAGGTGTTAGACTAATTGGACGATAATTGTCTGGTGCACTTTTAACTCCCTTTTTAAACAGGGGAATCACATTTGCATGTTTCCATCCAGATGAAATATTACCTGTGTTTAAGCATTATCAAAAAGTATTTTAAGTGGCACACAGAGATGGTCCTTCATTAATGTGATCAAGTCCCTAGAAATGCCATTAGGGCCAGCAGAGGAGTCTTTTTTTATAAGCTTTAAGTTTGTTTTAATAATTTCAAGAGGAATATCTACATTAGGAATAGATTATTTGACTAAAGCAGTATTACTAGGATCATTATTATCAGAAGTAAAAACTTTACAAAACGGTGTATTGAATAATCAGCCATATCTCTTGGGTGATTCAAAACCAAATCATCAGTAATAATTGGACCAACCCTGCATTCTTATTTTTTTAAGGAGTTAATGTAACTAAACATCAATTTGCAGTTTCCTTTCTGTGCTTGTACAGCCAGCGACCTCTTCATTTTAATTTTTGCCTTTTTAATCTCTTTTTTACTAAGTCTCTGTATTTTTCTAAATGCAAAAATTTTCTTTCACATTTATTTGCAAGGTATTTCTTGTAATGTTTATTTTTCTTTTTGATTAATTTCCATAGTTTGAAGTTAAGCCATTTAGGCTGAAAGTGTAATTTCCTTTTATATACTTTAGGTATCAACTTGTTTGCAGCATCCATAATAATAGAGGTTAAAGATATCCATGCTTCATCAATATTGTCCTGATTTAAATGAGTGGACCAATCAATATCTGCCAGATGGTTATTAAGTGCAGTAAAGTCTGTTTTCTGAAAAGCAAATACTTCTGTTACATTATTCAATTTCAAATAGGTATTATAAGATTTGAAGCTAATAGTGCAGTGGTCACTGTTACCCAAGGGAGCCGATGCCAAACATTCATTGATATTAATTGAGTCACTTCCCAAAACAATGTCCAAAATATTGGAACCATGAGTTGGAAATGTTACATGTTGGATTAAGTTCAACTCTACACAAACATTTAGGAAGTCTTTGGACAAACTAGTCCTAGCAGATTTATTTGCCCAATCAATGTCTCCTAGGTTAAGATCGCCCATAAAAAGAATGTTCCCCAAATCAGCAGCTGAAGTCGTCTCTGAGATGATATCATTCAATATAACCAGTTTAGAATCAGGTAGCCTGTAACAGAGTCCCAGAACTAAATTTATTTTATTATGGTGCTTAATTTGTAGCCATACTGATTATACTGAAGAGGAATTGTTTTTAATCTTGTTAGAAATATCAAATAATGTAAGAGATGAGGAAATAAAAAAGCAACACCACCTCCCCTACGATTTAACCTACTGTGATAAAATAGTGAATAACCAGAGATACATGCTTCCAAAGCCTGTTCACTGGACCACCAAGTTTCTCTGATGCCTATGATGTCAGGTTTATCAGTACTTGTTCTTAGAACTAATTCATCCATTTGATTGCCCAAACTATGGGCATTCAGCAACAGGAACGTTATCTCATGTTTTTTTACCTGATTAATATTTAAGTTGGGCAATGGAGATAGTGAAGAGAAACATAGAAACATAGACTTTGACGGCAGATAAGGACCGCTTGGCCCACCTAGTCTGCCCATTTCCCTACCTAGAGGATAAGCTGCAGATCCTATTTAACCAACAGCCTATTTCTTCCTACTCCCCACAAAAATTTCCTTATGTCTGTCCCATGCATTCTTGAATTCTCCCACAGTTTTAGACCCCACAACCCCCTCAGGAAGGCTGTTTCATGTGTCCACCGCCCTCTCTGTGAAAAAAATACTTCCTCACATTGCCCCTGAGCTGTCCCCCCCCTTCTTTAAATTGCGTCCCCTTGTTCTTGCACATCTCTTATTTTGAAAGATGCTACCCTCTTGGACTTTGCTGATTCCACTGAGGTACTCAAACATTTCTATCATGTCCCCCCTCTCCCTCCTTTCCTCATGGGTATACATATTAGGCTCCTTTAGTCTCTCCTCATATGGCTTCTCTTGCAGACCCTGCACCATTTTAGTTGCCCTCCTCTGAACTGCCTCCATCCTGTCTATGTCCTTGTGAGATGGGGTCTCCAGAATTGGATGCAGTACTCCAGATGGGGTCTCACCAACTGTCTGTACAGAGGGATAACAACTTTCTGTTTTCTGCTGGTGATGCCTCTCCCTATACATCCCAGTATCCCCCAGCCCTCCCTACCACCTTCTCACATTGCTTGCCAACCTTAAGGTCATCTGATATTAATAACCCGGTTCCTTTCCATTTTTGTCATTGTTACTACCTCCCCTCCCATTGTGTAATCTTCCCCTTGGTTTTTGTTTCCCAGGTGCATTATTTTGCACTTCTTTGCATTGAATCCAAGTTGCCATACTTCTGACCATTCCTCCAACCTTGCCAAGTCCCTTCTCATCCTTTCCATGCCTCCTTGTGTATCAACCCTATTGCAGATCTTTGTGTCATCTGCAAAGAGGCATACTTTTCCTTCCAGTCCCTCTGCAATGCCACTTATAAAGACATTAAAAAGCACTGGACCCAGTACTGAACCCTGCGGTACCCCACTAGTAACCCCTCTTTCTTTAGAGTGGACTCCATTTACAATTACCTTCTGTGTCCTGTTGTCCAGCCAATGTTTAATACAGGCTACCACCCTGGGACCCACTCCCAGGCTGGTTAATTTGACTATTAATCTTTTGTGTGGGACTGTGTCAAATGCCTTGCTAAAGTCTAGGTAGGCCATGTCCACAGCCCCTCCTTGGTCTTCTACTTTGGTCACCCAGTCAAAGAAATCAATTAGATTCGTCTGACATGACCTTCCCACTGTGAACCCATGCTGCCTTGGGTCCTGTGCCATATTGGCCTCTAGGTACTCAACAATTCTTTCCTTCAGAAGTGACTCCATCACTTTCCCTACCACAGAGGTCAGACTGACAGGTCTGTATTTTCCTGCCTCTGTCTTGGTCCCACTTTTGTGAAGGGGAATCACATCTGCTGTCCTCCAGTCCTCAGGTACCACACCATCCTCCCATGATTTATTAAAAAGAGGCACTAGTTTTTGTTGTTTCCCACTTTTTAACTAGTTTAAATTAATTGAGGGTACCCAGGAATGAAACGTTTTACATGGGCTGATTGCACCTTGCCGATTTAAGTGCAAACCATCTTTAGCAAATTCTGCAGGTTTACAAGTGAAATGTTTCCAGTGATCTATAAAAACTAATTTACTTGAAGAACACCAATTAGTCAGTCTGGCATTAATTCTCTCAATAGTGTGATTATTCTCAATCCTAGCCCTAGGAAAGGGAAGAATGCCAGAAATGAGGACATTACAGTTCATGGATTTAATCCTCATACCTAACTGAATTAGTTCAAAACAATATCTTTCTCATGTGTGTGACCCACGCTGTTTGTACCCACATGAATAATTACATTAGATGGGCCAGTAATAAGAGAGTCCAACCTAAGTGCAATGTCTTCAATTCTGGCTCCCAAAAAACAGAACATAGAAACTTTATTATCAGAATTGGATATATAAGAATTCAAGTATTTCACTATTGAGTCACCAATAATTATGGTAGAAAGATTAGCTGATTGAGTCATAGCAGGTGGTACTGAATCAATTTGTTCATGCAATAGATTGGTGAATCTATTATTTGTAAAACAGTCCTCTTTTCTTAAATTTACATTAGGGGAGTACTCTAATGGTACAGAAAGGATATAATCCGCTCATCTCCCCTATTTATATTTTCGTTTCAGAACTTCTTCCCATTTTTCATCTAGTGAGTCAGAAAATAAATTTATATTTCTTTTATTGGAAGCTAATGATTTTGAAGGACAATTGACCTGGGATGTCATAGATGGTTCGTTACCAAACTGTGATATTTTATTCCTGTTAGGATTTGCTGGTAAACCTATAGTCCCATCCAGGATTTGGGAATTAGTATCATTACTGACCTCAGGTGCTTCTAAATTGTTTTTAACTTGAACAGAGTCCTGAGCTAGCTGTGAGCTAGAGAGACTTCTAACCATGTTGTCCGAAAAGTTTTCCAGCTCTTTAATCTCTTTGGCAGCTTGCAGTTCCCCTTGTTAGATCTGCTATATCTTTTTCATAGTATCTAATTCTAAACAATTAGAACAACTTGTAGTGGCAGGTAAGTAAGTAATATTAGGCTCATTACATATCACATGCCTACAAGTAGAATGCACTAATAAAACATGTCCTGTATAAAGAGTGTACATTTCAGTGAGTGAAATAACTGTGTTCATTTTCCACAATGAAACGTCTAATAGATGCACCTTAGACTGCAAACTGTAACTGGGTATATACCACTTTGCTACACTACTAATAAAGGACTAACCTGATATCCAGCTAGAGACACTTGACACACGCACAGGACGTGCGTGTCTCTGCATGCGTCTCTGCACACTCATCCACGGACCCTCTCTCCGCTCACTACCACGAGCGTTTTGTAGCCGGGATCCTGGAGTCACAGGTCCCATGACAAGCAACCAGGCATCCCTGACTACAAATAACTACACCAGGAAATAAAGAAGCTAAAACAAGTTTAGCCCCTAATCCTTCTAATATCACAGAACTTGCAGAACTCTCCATTACTGATGCATTACAGCACAGCCTGCTCAGTCAAAGAGAGCAGCCCTTAGAAGGATTAGCTCTCAGTACTGATATTACAGCTAGTTTCTCTGCACTCTTTGCCTTCGTGGGATTTAAAATTAGTTTTTCCTGCCCTCTCCTGTAACTGTTGCCTGTCACACAGCTTTTGGCTGTCTGACAGGTCAGTTAGCAGCATGGGCTATTGCACAGCTACTCAGTTTGAAATTTTTACCACAGTTTCTGGACAATTTCTTTAGCCACTCCCCCAATTTGCACACAAAGCACATGAAAATTTCAGGGCACATATCTGAGTCTGTTCCCTAAGGTCCACAATACCTTTGGCACTTGAAAATTGCATCTTAAAAGTTCTGTAAGCACTTTTTGATGGAGAGACCAGGACACACATTTCAATGCTTTACTGTCCATTACAAGTTGAATCACACAAGCAGCACTCTGTTCTTTTTCTGTACTAGAATGCACACAAACAGCACATTTGGATGGCATTTTTCTGGGCAAAAATCCTCTTGTCCAAAGCTTCCTTTCTGTTTGGGCTACACCACTACCAGACAGAAAGATGCTAGACATACCCTCAGCAAAAAATCTCTGGTTCTCTCCCTAAATTAAACATCACCAGATGAGCCCCCATTTTTTGTAACCACCCCCCACTACTTTACATAGTTAGCTACCCCTGGCATCCTTAACTGGGCACAGACTTCAGAAACATTTAAACAATTGGTACCATCCCTAGTTTGGGGAATGTGTACCAGGCTCATTACTCTAGAGATCAAAGGGATGGGGTGTACAAGAGCAAATATTGATCTATAAGGTATTTACACAACCAGGTCCTGAGGAGAAAACTTTTTCTTCGGGCTATGCTAAATCTAACTTCTGGAGGGGTACCCAATAAATCCACACACAGGAAGCAAATAACTTAACTGTCCAAACCATAGTTGGAGTTCTAGAGTGTGGCTTTATTCCAAAAAAAATTTCTCTAAAGCAAGGGTGGACCCCCAAGGTTTACATATCATGGCACTAGAAACTTGGAGAACAACAAAACGACTGTATCTGACAGAAAACTCTTCGTATTCCCATATTTCATTGGACACTGAACATCTTGCACTTGTATTCCCATACAGCATAGGACATTTAACATTTCTTTCAGTGGCACTGGCCACAACTGAACACACATTTACTGACAGAACTCTTTCACCTTGTATTCCCATATTTCATAGGACATTTAATATTTCTTCCAGTGGCACTGGCCACAACTGAACATACATTTGGCTAATAACTAGCACAGCCCACTTCAGGGGATAAAACCCTCTTCAGACATTGGCCCTATGTCTAAAGTAACCAAGCACCCTTACTGAATCTGCAGTTCTGAACTGGTTACTCCAGATTGGGGGCTGCCCACCCTTTGCTCTTAAATCCATACCCAGCCATTCTTTCAGAGTTACACCTTAAACATCTTGAACTCACTTGGAAAATGCTTAATTAAATGAACTTTCACATCCAGCATTTAAACACACTACACTGGTAGTGGAAGAACTACAGTCCCAAACAATGTGATATAGTCATACTTCTGGAGATCACACATTTTCAGCTATCTTGAAATGAGAACAGTCTCAAACTTCTGAATTCACAGAAGCGTTGTGCATTTTTCTTTTAGCCAGAGAACACATCAGCACAGGTACTTACTTTCTGCATCAAAAATTCAGATCCTACTCACTGTTAGACATTTCAGTCAGCTTCAAAACATCCTGGATCAAAAAAGGGATTGCCCCTTGGATCCATCCATTAGCATTTTTCACCCCTCCAGGGATGAAAATCAGGAGATTCTGCTGTAGACAACAGTCTCTACCACTTCTGTTGGCAAACTGGAGAATATCTTGACTAGGGTGAGAAAGCAGGGCCCTTCTCAGAGCCTCAGCTGAGCAGTTATCACTCCTTGCACTTCAAGCTGCTGACATACACACTGACTCCTCACACTGACTACTGTCTCAAGATTCTAAACTCCCTTCTCACAACTGACTGTGACTTATGCTGCTGTGAGAGTTCCAAATGAACTCATCTTTCTCATCTCAGTTGAAGCCAAGTAAACAAAACAATGAGCAGGTGAAAAACCCATTTAACCAGTTGATCATCAGCTGCCTCTCCCTGCCTAGCACTGATACTGAGGGGATTCTAGTAACCCCAGGGGACTGGGTGGTTACACTAGCATTTAGTGATACCACCCTCCACCCTGATCTTACCTGCTCTGCACCTTTACCCTCCCCTCCATCCTCTTTCCTGTTTAAGTTTGGGTCCTGCCTTGCTGTGGGGAGAGGTCCAAAGGACCCCCTCTCTTGGTGACTTCCACCTCCTTTGCCCCCCTTACCTAGTTTCAGTTATACTTCTCTTTGATAAATTCCCCCAACCTCTGTTTCAATAACTGTGAGCCTTCCTTATTAAGGTGTAGCCTATCCTCTGTGTACAGATCTGTGTTATCCCACTTGTTGCCCCACCCCCCAATCCATACCCCATGGACCCACACCATTCTTTCAACCATTTATTGAAGTCCTTGATTCTCTGCTTCCTGGCTATACTCACTCTTGGTACTGGTAGGAAAACTATTGACCTCCCCCCCTTACTGCATAGATTCCCCAGTTCCCTGAAACTGTCCTGCACCTCTTCTATCATTCTCCCCTGCAGGTCATTCATGCCCAGGTGCACCACAATGTGTTTTTTTCCCCCTACCTTCTCCACACATCTGCTAATATGCTGACCCACTCTTTCTGCTATCTTGCTGCTTTTTCTGGTGCCCCTTCCCCCCGTCTTACACCCTTAAGTACTGACTCCCCCAGAATGGTGACCCTCCCTGCCTTATCCAGTTCACCCACACATTGCCTGCTAATACCCTGGCCCCCAATATGGTCCCTCCCTCCATCCCCCCTGCTTCTGTACCCCTGTGCCTTCCCTGTTCTTTTCCCTGTCTTCTGTCCTCTAACAAATATGACCAGACTATATGATTCCACTTTTGAACCATTCCTTATCTGCTCTGCCTCCTCTTTTCCTGGACCTGCTACCCCACCCCCTACCATAACACCCCCCCTTGCCACTGTTTCTCTGTGTTCCCCTGAACTGTGCTCCTCCCCTTCTTTGTTTCCCTTCCCCCATGCTATCCTTTCCAGGGCTGCCCGCTGCTTCCCCTTCCCCCTTTTCTACCTGCTCCTTCCCCCCTCCAGTTCCAGTTGTTCCACTTCCATCCTTCTGCCCTGCAATGCATCTGCTGCCTCATGGGCTACCACATTTGTCTTCCAAATCAGCTTTCTATCTCTTACCCTTCAAAATGTCCTCCTCCCTTTCCTTCTCTGTGACTTCCTTCCCTGCCTCTTTCTGCTCTTCTAGACAGGACAAAATGGAGAATATGTTTGCACTGTCAATCTCCATTGTCTGGGCACTACAGCCACCCTTCCCTGTGACTTATATCCCTCTCCTGCCCATGTTCTTATCTTACGCTGGTCTTGGACCCCCCTCCAGGCAGCGTTCCTTGCCCCCAGTTCCTGATTGTCTGCCCCTCTTATTTTCCTGCCTTGTATACTGTTTAGTTTACCTCCTGCTACAGTAACTCTGTTGAAGGCCCCGCTTACATTGGTATTCCATCCCCACCCTGTCCCCCATCCACCCAGCTCCCTTCTCAACCATTCAGTCTCCTCTCTTAGCTGCCACACCTGTCTACACACCATGTAGCCCCCTGCTGTCCATGAAATCCCCTGGAATATGGCTGCCCCACATCCATTGCAACATACAACCTGTCCCAATTCCCATCCTGGTTGACTGTCCATGAACACCCTCCCTGTCCTTGCCTGCTTCCTGTCACACTCCCAATAATCCCACCTCCACCTTGGGCACCCCGTCATGTCCATGCTGTAATGGATCTGCCTACCTTTTAGAGCCTCCTCACTCCTTCCCAGCTTAACTTGCTGCCTGCTGTCCTCTCTGCAGATGCTACTCAAGATGCTACACTCCTGTGTCGTGACACTCTTGTGTCAGGGTCACTCCACGATGGGTTGCTTGGTCCCTGAGATACACATGGAGGCAGTAGGTGCCCTATTGGCCTAGCTGGACCACATGGGCCCTGGTATCCTCCTTTCTTCAGTCCCTCTCTCAACCTCCTTGTTCCTCTTCCTCCCACCTCCCAGTTCCCATTCACAAACCCCACAGTCAGTACATTAAAACAGCAGCAGTAAAAAGAATACAGCGGCAGTAAAAAGAATGAAATGCTCTGACTTCCCTGCACTTGTAGTCTTGCTCCTTCAGCTTGGCGGTGGCTCTCTGGAGTCTGGACTACAACTATGGGCAGCACTTCCTTTTAAATTCCTGTCTTCTGCTGCCTATTGGCCTAGCTGTGCCACGTGGTCCCCCCACATCCTCCTTTCGTCAGTTCTTCCCTCAACCTCTCTCATTCCTCTTCTTCCCACGTCCTAGTCCCCTGTTCACAAACGCCACAGTCAGCACATTAAAACAGCAGCAGTAAAAAGAAGACAGAAGCAGCGAAAAGAATTAAATGCTCTGACTTCCCTGTGCTTGTAGTCTTGCTCCTTTCGCTCGTCGGCGGCTCTCCGGAGTCTGGTATGATAGTATATTATGAAATGGGCATTAAAAATTCTGAATCCTGATTGGTTGAGAGCCCCTCTCAGCTGGGCCATTATCCCAGCACAATGGCTCATCTGAAAGTACTCCCAGACCAAGAGACTGACCATTCACATTTCGAAAGCTCCACCTCAACTGACCATCACCAGCTACCCACCACACATAGAGCAGATTGCACCTTTTTTTATTATCATGCACCTTGTTTTACAATGGGGAGGGGGGATGGGCAGATGAATAAATGGGATTTATTCATTACCCTTGCCACAGAATGCGGCTCACATTCGCTGTCCCTGCTAACTCCCCATATAAAAAAAAGCAGCTCATACTAAGTGCTCCCATGCTTCTTTCAACTACCATACTGTCTCCTTTCTCTCTCTTCCCTATAGACTACAGTTGCTGTCCACACTTACTCCTGCGCTCATTCAAATGCTGCTTGCTGGCCACCTTCTCTGTCTTCCCTCCAGAGTACAGTCACTATCCCCACTAACTCCTGCCTCATTCAACTGTCGCATGCCAGCCACTCTCTCACTATCTCTCTCTCTCTCTCTCTCTGTCTCTCTTCCCTCTGGAATGCAACAGCTGGAAGTCAGTGACAAGGGGCAATCAGCACTACAGCCAGAGGGCAGGCATTACTCTTCCACGATTGCATTATTTATTTATATTTCTTACATTTTAACAGTTTGAAACACACATAGAGATGTTGATTTTTTTTATTTATTACTAATGTTGGGACCCCATTTCATAATCATAAGGCACTCTAGAGGGGCATTATGGTGGGCTGACCACCCTTCTTGGGTGGTGGAAGCACTAGCTTCACCTTATGCTTCAAGCCCCCCAAGGCGGGCCGTTATCCCACTATAACAGCCCCCTGTTGTGCCTTGTTGCTTAAATCATATCCTCACTGTATGTATCTTGCCTTTATAACTTTGCAATTTTTTCACATTTTGACCTCAAATGTTCAACATAGTCTTCTTATCACCCTACCTGATAAACCCCATAGGTGAGAATTTCTTAATCCATGGCCAAACGTCATTCTGCACCACAGGTGTGGAAAGTTGTTTTAGGCAGAATGTGAGAAATTACAGCTGTAATGTTCATAAGGTGGTGTGAAAAAATGGCTATGTTGAAAATTTGGAGTGAATATATGAAATATTGGGAAAGTTACAGGTACGTGTACGAAAATCTCAATGAGTGCATATAGCTCAGGTATTTTTTGATATTTTTGCTCCAGATTTTTAATGTGGGCTTTTTGGGACCCCACCTCCTGAACAGTGGCACTGTCATTTCATTGCTCAGTTCCAAAAGGTGATTTCACGCAAGGAACATGCCATTCCACACCACAGGTGTGAAAACATTTCTTGGGCAGGATGTGAGAAATGATAGCTGTACTGTTCATGAGGTGGTATGCAAAAATGGGTATATCAAAAATTTGGAGTGAAAATGATGAATATTGGCAAAGGTACCCCATGTGACCCCTTTTCCTTATCCCTTCCTTTCTCCTCCCTATCCCTACCCTTCTGGTTGTCCTCCCTACAGTAGCAGATGCGTTCAGTCGTTACTCTTACAGGGTAGCCCAAAAGGATAGTGCTGTAAATGAGTCACTGTTTTGACAGTCGCTCATTTACAGTTGCTATCATCACTGGATACCCCTGGTTCCCTACAGGGAGGTCCTCTGAACATGCCTTCTGGTGGGGAACTTAGAAGGGAAGGGGATGCCAATGTTTATGTAGCAGCTGATGTCTGATGTCATGGGCAGAACCTGGTGGACTGCTTACAAAACTTTCTGTGTGGTCCTAGTGCCTGACAGCTTATAGTTCTTTAGATGTGGCCTGATGAAATATATTTTCTTGAAGATCTACTGTTACTGTAAGTACATAACTGTTCTTTTAGCTAGCAGAAGCTTGCAGGAGGAGTGTGCAACCTCTCTGAGAGTGATGGGGCAGGAGAGATTCTGGTAGATATACAGCGCACCCCATCCCCTCATTTACCCCAGTCCTGCCTAAAGAGGTAGTAGTAGTCTGGAATGGCCGAGCTGGAATCAGGAATCCTGGAAGAGATCCAACATTCTATGATACAGAAGAGGTCTGGAAAGTGACAAGAGAAGCACACAGTGTTGAGATCCAATTTAGGAAGGAGACTTCTGGCACTGAGGTGAAAAATACTAGGGCCTCCAGGAATAGAGGGGAGAGGATGAGGGTTCAGTTTTCACATCACAAGCAAAGAGGACAAGGAGGCAATGAATGGAGTTAGACTTATGTCCCCTTGGCCCAGGAGGGGAGGTAGGGGGAAGAAATAGAAAAGGGACAGGATGGAATGGAATGGAACTCCAGGTGAAGTGAGGGGGAAGGGAAGAAACTAGGATGGATGGGGGAGGAGGGGGAGAAAGGGAGCGGGAGGATGGGTGAAGGGGGAAGGAAAGAAGAGGGGGAGGGTATGAGAGGGGTGGAAGAGGAGGAGGAGGAGGAGGTGGAGGTGGAAGGGGAGAAGGAGAAAGCAGAGGAGAAGAGCAGGGAGCATGGTAATCAAGTAGACCAAGAATTGAAATGAGTGACTTTTTCAGATACTAGCAAAAACACCTGTACATAAGTACCTGTATCTCTATGTGTTGTTGACCTCCCGGGTTGTGCCTGAAAATAGTCACTTTTGTGTCTAGTGCACCTACCCGGTCATCGAAAAAAAACAACAACAAAAAAAAACAGCTAAAAACAGCAGGCAAATGGTATTAAAACTATGCTGTGGAGTCTTAACAGAGATAATAATGAGGCTGAACTCTGGAGTGGTGTAACAGTTATCAATTACCTGAGTTTATCAAAGTGACAGAGTAAACATCAGGCAAAAGCAGACAGGCATGCAAATGATGAAAGCAGCTGAATAAAATATGCATTGCAATATTATTGAAGCAAAAATCAGTCTAGTCCGGATACAGCATATAAGCAATCCAAATACAGCACAGGATGAAAAGTGCAGTCCCACAAAACCAGTGTACTGAAAAAAACTGAATAGGGATGCTACCCTGAGAAGAGACAGAAGCAGACCCATACCAATACCAGGAAGCTCCAAGGTGTCTCAGTCAGTAGGTAACTGGGTGTGTGGGGGTACCCTGCTACTCCAACTCAGTCAAAAGAAGCAAAATGCACTCTTTCCCCCCTACAGCCCAAGGTAACCCAGCTTATGACCCCCCAAGTGCAATCTGGTGAGGCAGGTGAGTGTTGGAACCAGTGCTGTCAGCACGCACTGTATATGCAAGTAATAAAGCACTATGCTAACATACACAATAGTAGGTGAGCTACTGTACTTCAGGGAATGTAAGTCCAGATATGTAATATAATGTCTTGCCAGGAAACCAAAAGTCAAATGATGAAAAAATGGTCAAATCCAGAAGAAATGATGAACTGCTGAGGCCCAATATACTGTTGTTACTGTAGAGCAAAGACTCTGCTACTACATTCACATTTGTTTTTGGTTTTTTAATGTATTGTTTTAATTTTTTTCTTGTTTTTGAAAATCATTCTAGGTCTAACAGTTCTGAGTCTTTGAATAACATAATAAGATACCAATTCTGCAAAACAGATCAGTAAGTATATGTTTGTTTAAAGATCAAGAAACCTAATGTAAAGTGATTAGCATTTGTTAAACCTTTTTATTATCTATTTCTTTCAGTTTTGCTGGTTGTTATTGTAATTAAAAATTGTTTTTGATTATTCTGTAAAACAATCTGTAATACTATTTTTTATGCTTTCCCACTGCCGGTGAGGCTCCATGGTGATGATACCGACCATCCAAGCTCCATCCCCTCTTTTGGGGATCAGGCAGCATTTTGCCTGTTTCATGGTCCCTGAAACTCCATCCCTGAGAACACTGGCATAAGGATTAGAGTTCAGGTTGTAGACATTGCTGATGCATGTCTCAGCCAAGTGCCTAAATGGCGTCCTCTCCTCTCCACACCATAAGTCCCGTGCTGCCACCTATCCACAGGCAGCAATAATGGGGTGGTGTAACAGCCTTCCCCCCTTGAAGTAGAAGAGCATCCTATGGGTTCCTCAAACCTCCTCCTCCCCTGGCAGGCCCCCGATGATCCATGCTCCTTCCAAAACCAGGTCACCAGCATGGTGGGAAGAATGCTATTTAAAGCAATTTTCTAGTATCCAAGAAAACATGTCAAAATATAATACTTAGACATGATTCAGTTTTTATTTGACTTATTTCCCTATTTAATTCCCCATATGCCATATTCTACAATATAACCCTGTGGTTGAAGGGGACATAAAATACATCATAGAGTTCTAAAATGGCACATAATATAACTGTATTTATGATAAATATCTGTTCAATTTACTACAAGGCTAGTAAGGATGGAAGGTAACCAAATGTAGCCCAGTATTTAACAAACTCTGGCCAGAGCTGATAGGGCTGCAGGAGAGGAATGTGGGTCATCCTTCTGATACGAGGAGGCTCATGAAGTTACAACTGACAATAAAGGTAATGAAAAGTATAACATCAGATCTGGTATTAACTACCCACAAAGCATATTTTCCACAACTGGTTAGTAGATGAAAGTATTAAAAAAAAAACTTTACATATAAACCACAATAACAGTAAATATAAATTTGTATTGAAGTCCATTTTGTACATGTTGGGCTGAAGCACTGAGGATATAAAATGTTTAGGTGTTCATCTATATATATTCCTTCTCTTGAGAGACATTTTCTCTTGCACAGTGGATCCAGTGAACTCTGTGATACAAAATATAAATGTCAGGCATATGTTCTGAAAACAATAAAAAGCAGGACATTATTATATCAGATGCTCATTTAGCCAGTCATACAGTGGCAGCCGTAGAAAAGTGTCTCAGTACTGAGGTATACAGTACCTAGAAGTTTCTCAGTACTGAGGTATACCTAGGTATACTGAGGCAGAATGAGGCAAAATCACATTACAGTCAATGCAAATTGCAACTTGAGTGCCTCAGTGGTACCTCGAGGTAGGCAACTTTTAGATAACTACCACTATAATACATATTAAAAAATACACTTCTGTTGCAAAGTATAGCTGTCATCTTTATATACAGGAAATAAAGATTGTCTGTAGAAATCATTCACACCTGGGCTATAGCGAGCCCCCATGGTATAGATCCATTATGGCTGAGCATCTGATATAATAATGCCCTACTTTTTATCTAATGTTTTAGAATGGATTCCTGATATTTGCAATCATTGTACTGAAGAGTTCATTGGTTCCTCAGTTCCAAAGAAAATGTCTTGCAAGAGAAGTGATATATAAATGAATACCTGTCAATTTTATATCCTGATTGCTTCACTCCAAGATCCACAAAATGTATTTCTATATGGTTTATATTTACGCCTTTTGGGTAGTTTAAACCAGGTTTGATGTACTTTTCATTACCTCACTTGTCAGTAGTAATTTTATAAATGCCTCCTCGTATCCTGAGGATGCATCATTATTCATTGTTTCAAATTTTTTATTTGTACACATCACTGGTGCTGGATAATATAATAACCAGTTACAATAGTGCTACAAATATAGCATAAGGAAAAAACAGCGATGTCCGAATGGCGTACCACAGACAGAGACAAGGATTATGCAGTGCAATGCAACAAGTGCTACCCAGGTTGCTGTCCATAGTACTAGGAAGAAGAGAAGGGCTGGGAAATTAAAAATGGTGGATGAGCTGCTCCCGTGGTAGAGAGGTAGAGAGGACTGAGACATGGAGCTGCTTGGCCACAATGGTGGTGGAGATCAGGGATCTAATCCTGGCAGTCAAAATGTTGTTTTTCTCCCGTAAATCAACTCCAGCTCAGAGTTGATTATTTTAGTTACAGGGAAGGGGGGGCAGAGTCCCCACTAAAATAAGTGTTTGGACTGGTAGCAGTCATCAGTGTGCTTTGTGACCACTACCAGTGGCATTGCCTTTATTTGCATTTGTTCCTGCCACTGTTCTGCATAGTGCTGTATGGAAGGTGCTGTTATTGACACCGCTGTTCATACATGTGCTATTCAGACCTAGTGACAGATAATATAAGGGCATTTCTGCATTAAGTTACTAACTCTGATAAAACTCTGCTTCTGGAGTGAAACATTAGTAGTTTTTGCACCAATATGGCATAGCATTCCTCCCTGATATTCATTGCACTGCTGCACTTTTGCTGTTTTTAGTATTCATCCTATGAATTCCCATATGCTTTTCTATTAAGTGGGTTAAAGTTTTACTGCTGACTATGGAATAACACTGCTTTTTATTTGATGAACAAGTGGCACGTACACAAATGTACAATAGTACAATGAATAACAGGGAGCAATGTTACAATAGATTAATGCAGAAAACAACTAACGTTTCTTTCTAAAATATCACTGTAGACGGGCTCCCATTGTCTGCTTACTTTTTTCATTGACTGTTGGACTGGGGGCTGGGCACCTAGTGTTAGAATGGAGGGTTGGCAGCACTGGGGTTTGGCTGTCATTGTTTGCTTACTTTTTTTCATTTACTGTCTGATTCTAGGTTTAGGGACTTGGAGTTAGAGTTGGGGAAGTCTGGTGGTAACAGGGTTGAGCAGCAAGTGACTACTTGCTTTCATTTTAGTTTATCACCCTACACCATAATTGGACACCCAGTGTTGGGGACAACAAGTGGCACTGTGGCTTGGCTCCTGGTGACTGCCTAGCTGCCTGAATCAGGAGTCACCCAGCATGCCATGCTCACCATACCAGAACTGCATTGCCATTGCTTTCAAACTGCAACACAGAGGTCCCTCTCCACAACCCAGCAGTATAGCTAACCTTAAAAGAGCTGTACTACGCTGTGCTTTTTTCATAAAATACTAGAACACAGTCTGGTCAGTAGTGAGAGAGTGTTGCACCAGCTAGCCACCCTGCCCAACCAGTAGCTGCAGCACAGAGTCAGACCCTCAATTCAAAGTACTTCCAATAGCAAAAACAGAAAAGAAACTGCCTGCAGAACCAGAGTGACAGGATTCTGACTGCTTGTGCCTTTTCATTAAGGTAAGTGGATGGGTTTATTTGAAAATGTCTCAGAACTGTGGGGAGAGACTCAAAAGAGTGAATGCATGGCCCTCGATCTCCTGGCTCACCACTGTGGGTGGCCAATCCATTGAGGACCATTTTAGTAGGTGGATACCTGCTGTAAAAGGTTGGGATGGCCATTTCTTCTTGTTCAGGTGATGGGGAAGGCTTTACTGCTCCTGCCCCGGGGTGAATAGCTTTGCTTTTCCTGGTGGGGGGCCCTGATTCTCCCCACTTGGGGGGGTGAGGATGGTCCTGCTTGTTTGGGCTTAGGGGAAGGGTATCTCCCTGTTTCTCCAGGCTTGGGGGGTGGCCCTGCTTTTCCTGGCTTGGGGGGTGGCCCTATCTTCTGGGTCATGTGCCCCAGCTTCTTCTACTAGAGAAAGCAGGGGCCATAGCCACCCCCCAAGCTAGGAGAAGCAGAGCCATCCATCCCAAGCTAAGAGAAGCTGGGCCATCCGTACCCCCACCCCCAAGACCAAAGAAGCATGGCCATCCACTGTAAAAAAATAAAATGGAATTTGCATTTTTATTTTTAGAAACATAACTTTCATCATTAGTTCAAATACTCCAAGAAGCAAGCATGAATATGCATATATGCTTTCCATAGGTGCCCTGGCTTCCAACTGTAGTGCCTAGTCAATGCCCGGGTAACCAAAAAACAGGAGCTGCCACTGTTGTTAGATTTACATGCTGTGAAACTTGATCAAATAGAAATAAAAAATGTAAATTTGGAGGTGGATATTGGATAGAAAAATTAAATGAAAGGCGAGAATTTTGCAAAAAAAAAAACTCTGCAAAAACACAATGTCTTTATGGTACTGAAGAAGAAAATAAAATGTCAACGTTTATGCATATAAAAGCACACAAGAAGGCTGAAGATTAATGACCATCATAATCAAAGGTTAAGACTCAAATGTATTGCAAGAAAATCCGAGAACAGAACATTAACTATCTAATTATTACAAATATCTTAGTTTTAAAGACACATTTTGCAGGAAATCAACACATATACTACAGACTCAGGTAAATATGCTAGCGTGCGGGAAAAGGAGTGCCACTGAAAAGAAATAATCTCTTCGTTGTTTATGGAAGTTAACTGATCCATAGTAATTTATCTTACATGCTCTTGAAATGATGAATGTGTTTCAATAGAAATCACAGCCATTACTGACTTAAGCTCTTTTAAGAGGCACAATTATTTAAGGTGCTCTAGAAACAGTGCTATATACTGCAGGCAGGGTAGAAGGATATAGCTGTTTACCAAGTTGGATTCAAATGAAAACATGTGTATCTTGTATTCACTGAAGCACTACAAGGTTGGGGAGGAGAGGTGATTCTCTAGAGCATTTGTTTCTTAATCCTTAGGCTGCTGAAAGAACTAGAATGAATCTGTTTGATTGAGCTCTGGATAGATGTCCAGTCTGCAGCATTGTAAGGATTACACTGAAGGGCTGCAAAGAGGTGGAAGGATCAATTGAAAACTCCAAAGGAAGTGTTCCAAAGTCTGAATCCTGTAGCTCATTTTTAGAGCTGATGCAATAGTCTGCAGGCTCTGCCTACCTGCAGCCCTAAATATCAACTTCTAGAGCAAAAACCGCTTGCAGGTTCAGCAGAGTTCTCCATTAAGTGTAGGGATAGTATTTGCACTGCAGTGTCATAAACCAAGAGACTCCAGTGGTCCAGGTTGTGATCGTGACCCAAACCCAGGTCTCCCTGGTTCCACCAGTCTGGTTTACTGAACTGTAAATTATGTAAATGCTTTAAAAGACTGAAGGCCTAGTCTAGACCTCAGTACTTATACTAGCACTGGGTGTTTAATTTTCATTGACCCAATCTTTTCTGTTGATTTGGCTGACGGAGCAATTGTTATCATGGTTGATACAAAATGAGTATATAGTGAAGCCTGCTAGGATGAAATGCAGTATCACAATTTCCTGCATGATGAAAGGGATTAACTTCCATTGAAATTGCATTGTTTTCTGCTATAACTCTGCTGCAGAATTGGGTTTCATCCTGGTGAGCTTCACTTAAGAACTTTAAGTTTTAAAGAAAACCTGAACAGCTCCCACCAGTGTGTGTGACTGAAATCTGATCACATATTGGACTGATTGAGCTATGCTAATTAAGGATTTGTTCATGTGACTGACATTCTGAGCCACAAAATCAACTTTTGTATAGTAAATTGCTTGGTTATGAATAAAAGTATTGCCAAGATAGACCAGCATATGTACTAATGCTACCAATTTGAAACTCCTACTAATTGTTAAATATTAACAAGAATTGCTTTTCAAACAACAAAAATGGCCTATTCCTGAATTTACTTGAGTGTGAAAATTAAAAAGATTTTTTAATGGTTCAAAAGTTTGTTTTGTTCTGTCTTCAAGAAGGAATTAATGTACAACAACCTGGTTGTGAGAATATCTTGGCCTCCTGGAGGTGTCTGATTCTGTGAGTCTATGTTTAATAAACATTATCCTTTCCTCATGCTGTGGTTGTGCAGGTCCTACTGCAGTTTAATGGATGGTAGAGATAATTGCGTTCTGTCATGTCTCAAGTTGTCCCCCTGGACAGGTGCAATCCACTTTATGTACATTACTGGAGCTGGAGCAACATTTACAAGCCTTTGTCCGCAGGCTGAGACCAGAACCTAGGGCAATGCTTCCAAAGCCGCACATCAGTTTTTCGGACGCTGGTGCAAAAACCTGCCTGGGAAGTTAGAACAAAAAAGTTGGTCTAACTTCCCAGATAGAACTTCACACTTGCATAGGAAAAGGAGACACAAGTGCTGTTGTTGTGTGAAAACTGGTGTAGACTGTGGGAAATACCACAAATGTATGTAGATGTCTATGAACTGGGCTTAGACATCTGGACACATCTATGTGGAGGCAGCATGCATCAGACATAAAGATGCAAATGCTCCATACAGTTTTATTTAATTGTAATTTGGTAACTGTGAGAGACACGCTGAGCCAAGGCTCATTTCCAGGTGTGACTTGGGAGAGAGCGTAGGAGAAGTGGTAATACTGGTAATACACTGTAATAAGTCAGATTAACAAACATTTGTAAGTAGGTTGGTTCAACAGTGGATACATACAAAAGAAAAACATAAATAAATAACAGATTAATACTCACAGCAAAGTGCAGAACAGTTCAAGTATGTATGTCCAAACAAGTGCAGTCGAGGATCCTGCAGCGAAACCTAGGGCCCAATATTCAAAATCATGCAAAGTGCAGCACAAAAATTTGCACTGCACCTTGCGATTGCCCAGGTGCTATATTCAGTTGAATTGCACACTGGTGTTAGTCAACTGAATACAGGGCCATGTCGGCGTAGCACTAAGCCAGTTAGTGCTGCCCGAATAGGACTGCCAGAATGGATGGTGCTGGAGCACTACCTGCAATATTCAAAGGGACCTATGTAAATGAGTCCATTGGGCATGCAAGGTGCTAAGGGGTAATTTGCATGCTTATTATGGGCTCATTTGCATGGGTAGAAGATCAGGTTAGCACGGTGCCACCCCCCTTCAATTGCCCAGTCTCATGGTGATGTAGAGGTCCCTGGTGCTAGTGGTCCCCCATCTCTCCGATCAACAGCCTGTATGTCAGAATCACAATCCCTGGTGCTAGTGGTCCCCCTTATCTGATAACCAGCCCATAGTAAACTTGCAGCACCCCCTGGGGTCTAGTGGTTTCTGCTGGCACTGATCCATGGTACCTCCTGTCACAATTCCCCACTCTCTAGCATCTAGCACGTCCCCACCATGGCACTGGGTACCCACCCTCCCAGTCACCTTATTAGTATCCTCAATACCACAGAGTTCTATGTTACAGTGAGCATATGTCACCAAAAATAAAAATGGCGATCTATACTCGCAGCGACGACAAGCAGCCAAAAACAAATCTACTTGTTATGTGGGGGCTGTGACCCCAACCCCTCCGACCTTCACACCCCCCTAACTAAAGATTAACAACTCCAGGGGCTGCATGTCAGGGAGGAGGTGAAACTGGAAGGAAAAAACAATTCTCCCCACAACCCCAAAAAGTAGCATGCGCCGCCCCAGCCCCAAACCTTGTATCCTCTCCACTGTGGCTGGCCACCCCCACCACCACACCACACAGCTAGCCCAGTAACCTGTCACTGTACTGCTTCCCACATACCTGCCATCCTCTTCAATTCCCCTTCTTCCTCTTCTGCTCTCCTTCTTCTTCACCCGTCGCTATCCTGAAACGTTAGCTCACATTACAGGTACTGAGATGGAGTCACTCATATTTGAGTCACTCAATCTCAGTCACCTTTTAATGGTATACCATACCACAGGTACATATGGCTACTGGTACAGCCCGTCGCACACCTCCTCGGCCAGCTGCCATATGTCCAGGCATGGAGTGCACCCCTTATTTATTTCCCCGACAAGGGAAGGTTAGTGACGGGCCTGTAATTTGCCAAAACTTCAAAGTCCAAAGATGGCTTCTTGAGAAGGGGTCTCATGACAGCCCTTTTCAAGAACATCGGAAACACAACCTCTCCAAGCAAACACCTACCAATCTCCGCAATTACCAGACCACTAGACTCCCGGCAGTCTAACAAAGGCTGGGTTGGTCCAGGGCCCAGATAACAGAAGGGGAACACAGCTTCATGATCATTTGCAGAATCTCTTCAGCTGGTATGGGGTGAAATTCCCACTAGACTGACCAAAGGCCTCCGTTAGTCACAGACCATTGCATGCTGGACCAGGAGAGCCCACTAGAGGAGACCAAGGAATGAATAGAGGATATCCTATCGTGGAAAACCTGGCCAACCTGCTTGCATTGCTCGTGTGTCAATACTACTCCAGAATATAGACAGGTTGGATGCAACAGCCTGTCCACAGTGCGGAAAATTTGAGCTGACCTGTTAACCCTTGCAGCAATCACACGTGGCAGGAACTCTGTGTTTTTCAGAGTGATTGCCCCTGATACGCTTTATAATGAGATAGTCTATCTTCCAATAAGCCTGATCTCCACCAAGAATGCATCAATCTCTGCCCTTTGGCCTTCAACCATCTGAGCTCCTCATTAGACCAAGGGGAGCTCAATCAGGAGTCTCTTGGTTGTACACGAAAAAGTACAAGTGAGTCAAGAGCTGCAGTAATAGCTGTATTTTAAGCTTCCACTGTATTCTTGACCGTCAGCACATGCAGTACCTGAAACAGGCTCAAGCAGTTCAGTACCAACAGGACCCTGCAAGTGTCCAGATCTCTTGAATGTTGGTACCAAACTATCTCCACTGGGGGGTTAACACACATTGAGGGGTCCTGATCTGAAAAATCACAGTATGATGGTCCAACTGACTGACCGGGCCAACTTTGACATTAAATTGGTCAAGCCCCAGTGAGAGAACCAGGTTCAAGGTGTGGCCAAATTCATGAGTAGCAGAGGTAGCAACCTGTATGAGACCCAACAATTTCATCGGTCAGAGAAATTCCTGACTATCAAAAGGGCTTCAAGTCATTGGCTCAAACATTGGAACCCTGTTCAGGGTCTGCCTTGTTCTCTGATTAGTATTGGTATCTAATACCCTTAAACCACCTGTGAAAATGGATAATTTTAAATTACTTTTTGTTGTTTTATTATGACTTCATGTTAATACTGTACTATACATTTTCAGCTATGGCTGATACTGTATTGCCTACCAGTGCAATTTTGTACTGTTCTCTTTATGCTGATGTCTATGTAGGACCATCCTGCCTTACAGTTGGGTATGTTATTTCTTGAAGCAGCTATAGCCACTAAGTTACAAGTCTTACATTTTTGCATAGTACTAATATATCTAAAAATTAACAGTTTTGCTCCAATTTGGCTACTGCAGATTGTGCCCTTGTTTTGCTACTCTTGCTTCTATCTGGTAACATTCAACCAAATCCTGTTCCTTTCTCAGGTGAGCATGATGCAGTACTGTAACATCTCAAACACACTTTATCCATTGTTCATGTAAACATTAGGGGATGGATATTCAGACTGCACCGGGCAGTGGTGCTAGCCTGGGCACAGCGCAACTGGGCTGCGCAGGGCCCAGGACCAGGTGATATTCAACGGTGAAGCACCATGGCTCAGCACCATTGAATATGGCATGGGCAGCGCACATACTGCGCATGGCGCAGTAGCACTGTGCCAGCACAAGACACAGAGAGGGAGCACAGGGATGTGCAAGTGCAGTTGCACTAGGTGCATCACCCATGATATTGAGCCAGGGGCATGCAAATGAGGCCATAATATATGCAAGGTGAAAATGGGGTCATTTGCATGTCATTATGGCCCCATTTGCATGTGATGTGCTGGGTCCAGGCGAACTGCGCCTGGCTCCCTGTCAAGCTGCTGCGTTGGGTCGACACCCTGGTGGGCTATTTTAGCCCCCCCACTCCCGTATGCCTGATCGCAGACAGCTGTATAAATTACAGTAATACCTGGTGGTCCAGCAGTCCCCTCCATATGCCCGATCACGAGCTGTTGTAAAGAATAAAGATTTACCTGGTGGTCAAGCAGTAGCCCCCCCCCATACGTGTAACACTTTCATTCACATATCTGGTCCTGTGTAGTACAGTATAGTCTGCAAGCCCATTGATCCACACTGTGGACCAATAGGTGCACAGATCATACTGTACACTGTCATTGGCAGACAGCCAGGCAGTATGCAGGCAGGGTGCTGCCACCCGCTAATGACAGGAGGGTGCTGGATGGCCAGGGGACCTCTGTGAGTGGGTGGGGAGGAGGGTACCACTGGACCATCAGGTAATTCTTTATTTGCACAACAGCCCACGATCGGGCATACAGGGGGGTACCACTAGACCACCATGTACATCTTTATTCTTTACATCAGCCCATGATTGGGCATATGGAGGGGGGTACCACTGGACCACCAGGTGGTTCTTTATCTTTTACAGATGCCCACGATAGGGTGTATGGGGCGAGTGGGCCACTAGACTACCGGAGGGGTCAGGGTGCTTGTGGATGATGTTCCTGCTAGGTGGGTGACCACTCACGGCTTGCAGGTGTTGTGTTGCACCTTGCAATACAGCCACCCACCTGTGGGTGGCCAGTGTTTGAGCCTGTTTATTTCAGCTCAACTTTGAGCACCAGTGTGCGGCGCATGTAGGGGTTGTGCCAGCATATGCGCCACACATCCTGGGCTGAATATCAGGATGTGCCGCATATGCATGGGCACACCCCCTGCATCTGCACTGCATACATTACCAATGCAGTCCGGCGCATCGGGGGTTGTGCCTCACAACCTGCCCCTTTGAATATCGTGCTAGGGCACATTGGGTGCGCAACCCCTTTGAATATCTCGGCCTAGAAGTTTATTATCAAAATTAAATTAACTTAGTACATAGGTATCAGGGAATGGTTTCAGTCTGCTCACAGTGTCTGAGATATGGTCATCAAACAGAAAATCCTATTCAGAAATTGTGATTCCAGACTATTGCTTATTAAGTAGAGATAAGTTAAGAAAACATGGGGGTAGGTCCCAATCTATTACAAGTTGTTTTCTGTAGTGGCTGAGGATTTCACTAATACTTACTCATCATGTGATTTTCTTTCTGTTGTGTTATGTTTGTGGGACCAAGCACTTATCATTAGCTACCTTTTACATTCTTCTAGCTTATTCTGAGGATGGACTTGCTTTGTTGTCTGAGTTCAGGCAATCCAAACATGACATGAAAGAAATCGTTCTGAGAGATGCCAATATTAATTGGAATGATAAACCAAATTGGTGATGTGGAGACCACCTGAGAGCTGGAACCTTAAGCAAGTGATTTCCTCAGCTACCAGACTAAATTATAAAGTTGGCACTGAGCCAGAGAATTCCTAGCACTTTTGTTACTGCACTTGTTACTGTTATCTGTTTATTTAAAATTGTTATATTGTTTTATCTGTATTGAAACTGTCATGTACCTTATTTGTCCTGCAGTCCCAATATTTTTAACCTTTGACTGATGATTAACTGCTGGAGTTCCAGTATTGGTAACCTTTGACTGTCTTGCCTTAGTTGTGTAACTTTATGTTGTACTGTCCATCACTGGACACTTGTGAAAATGGGCAACTTTTGCTCACATGCCTATCCAGTATAAATAAATAAACTGAACTGAAACGGAGTCCCTAATAGATTGGATAGTCACCTCTAGATCAGATCATATCCATCAAGTCCATCCTTTATCTAATAGCTTAAGTGACCCTTCTTCAGCTATTTGCTATTAGAGTGCTCGCAAACCTCATTTCGCTCCTTTACATGCAACCTCTAGATCTAGTCATAATCTGAACGTTAGTGAATTCAGGAATGCTGTTTCACAGATGGATTGATTTTCTTTGCATGCCATCTCCTTTGTAGATTTTATGTTGGATTATCTTATACATGAATTTAATAGGGTTTGTAAACACTTTGCCCCTATCTGTTGCTTACATACCAAAAACTGAAGTTAAGAATGGCTCATGCCTTGTCTGATACAATTTATGCAAGAGAAAGACTGGACCTGGAAAGCTTTAAGGAAACTATGTACATGTCCATCATTGGCCAAATAGAAAAATCAAAGGAATACATGTAAACAATTGCCTAGAAAGATTTAAACTCCCAATTTCCATTTTCAAAATGGCAACAGCCAAATTGGCAAATACTAAACAATCTCGTGGAAAAGACCAGTTCCACAGGAATACCACTTCTGACTACTGAACAAGGTAACTTGACAATTCCAATTGAAATTGCCGCAGAGCTCAAAACCAGGTTTTGTTGAGTTACAAAAATTACTCCATTGGTTGATCTGTCAGATCTTGAGCATATTAAGACTAGCTGTGGTGATTCAGATGCTGGTTTTAAGTTTAGTTCACTAAATGTAGATAAAACTTTAAAATACCTTATGCAGATTAACTTAAAAACTAGAATGAGACTGAACAATATTGATCTAAAACTCTTTTCTTTGGTTATTGATGTACCGCCTAATCCTCTGAGCAGATTATGCAATCATTTATTAGCTATTGGAAAGGTCCAGAGATTGTGGAAGCAGGCAACCATGGTCCCTATTTTTTAATCAGGACATTGAACCCTGACCAAAAACTGTTGATCAAGATCCCCACTTGCCCTGTTGACCAAGGTCCTTGAGAGGGTTGTCTTTGGCCAATATAAGGGGTTCCTGGATACCAGTAATTTGCTAACACTGGTCCTGGGTGCTGACTATCAGACACATACATGCACCTTGTATTTGGGCACTGTCTGGCTTCCCCTCCATCACAGAATCAAATGCCAGGCTTGTCTACTTGGGGGACAAAAGCATTGCTTAGCCTTATGGATGAGTACACCTCCAGACTATACAACTACACCCAACCAACTATGAACACCAGAAGTGCTACCACAGGAGTGTTCCTAGTGCCTTTTAAGCATATTACACTTGCACAATGATCCCTCTCCTACAGGGGCCCTAAATGGCTTAATGACCTACCTACTGAACTCCTTGGGTCCAGCAAAATCAGACATTTCAAATCCGGACTCCACAGCCTGCTGGCACATGAGAACACCTTCAACTGTTAGCCCTTATCAGTGCCACCGGAGGACCTTCTACATTCCCCAGCAACCCATACTGCCCTGAATAGCTCCCTACCCCTTTCTCCCACCCACCCCCCACCTGACAATGCCTTCCTGACTGAATCCCCCCCAACTTATATTATTCTTGTCCTGGATCCATCTAGCCCCTTTCAATCAATCAATCAATCAAAATTGTTATTTTGCCAGGTGGAACTTCATTGAGACAAGCTCATTTACAGGCTGGACCTGGGGAAAAACAATTGTCAACAGGGTTAAGACATAACAGGTTGAGTGAACGTACATAACAATTACATAGTAATAATAACAACATAATAACATATAACCATCACATGTAACAAGATACTTCTACCAGAACATAGCAATAGGTTCAACAGGAGGTGGTGCCATTTAAATACAATTGCATAGATACAGATATATGGATGTAAGGTGATGAGCAAAAGTTTATACAGTAAACATCACTGGAGGAGTCATAGTGAGCAGGAGTGGCAGTTCCTCTAGTGTTAAAGTGTGAAGAAGATTGAGATGTAAGAGTCCTTTGATAAGTACTGTAGGCATGGCCTGGCAAGTGGGGTGGGAAGGGAAGGGGGTATAGGGAGTGGGGAGGGAAGGTCAGATGAGATAGGAGATGGTTAACATGATGGCCTAGCAAGGACTGTTCTAAGGGAGAAACATGACAGATGCCACAGGCAATGGTTGGGGTTTAAGTCCAATATTTGAAGTAAAGACAGATCATGATGTTGGGACCTTGATTTGGACAATGACAGAAGGGAGGACTCAAATGATGCCTCAGGCAATGGTTGAGGTTTATGTCCAGAATTTAAAACAGTAACAAATTGTGATGTTAAGAGCTTGACTTGAAGCAATGGCAGACCTTGAAGGTCCTCAGGAACAAGGATTTCAAGAGGGAGAACGAGACAGGGGTAGTGAGCCTTAAGGTTTTCTGGATCTTATTCCAGAGCATAGGAAGAGTGAAGCTTATTGAGGCTGTACCAAAACTTTAGGGATAGACAGAGATAAGATGGTATGACTTCTGAGAGACTAAGCACTAGGAATGCAGGGAGTTAGGCAGCTTGTGAGGTACTGAGGTAATTTATGGGTGATTGCCTTATATGTCCAAAGAATATCATTCCCCTCTAATTCCCATACCTGGCAATTCCTCACTACCACAGACAAGTGGTTGCTTTGCCATGCACTCTCTAATTGCTCTGCCTGTTTCTGCCCAATTGCACTTAGAAACCTGTTCATTGCACTTAGTAACCTGTATTTTTTGTTATGTAGCCACCAGCTGTTTCACTTTTGTATGTTTATTGTTGTCTAGTGTCACCTTTGTTCCTCTCTCTGTACAATGTTTTCAGTGCTGTAACTCAATGACTCTGTATTGTGTCACCTGACTTGGAACCTTTGTAAATGAGTCTCTGGCTCAAAGGTATTAATCTGAATCTTAAATAAATAAATAACACCTTTTCAGCTTGGTTATTGAGATGATCACATCATGCTTGCAACTATGCTTGAAGTCACTTGTGATCTTCATGAGGCCTTGGACAATGGGGACACAGTCAGTGTCCTCTTCCTGGATCTTTCCAAAGCATTTGCTCAGGTGTCCCATGGTAGCCTGCTTTCCAAAGTTCAGACCCTTGGTCTGTCTATATCTGCAGAATCCTGTTTCCAGAATTACTTGACTATCAGATCTCAGTCAGTCTCTTTGAATTCCTTTTCTTCTTTACTCATTGAAATCACTACCAGACTACCCCAGGGATCAATCCTAGGACCTGTTTTGTTTAGTTTTGTCTTGAACTATCTAGCTGCTATTTTGCATAGCTTTGAATCCCATATTATCATGTATGTGGATTATACTGTATTACGTGAAATTTTCACTGTCACTTAACTTCTGCTATTTTCACCAAAGAACAAATTAGTACTAAAATGAATCTGCACTAATTAGCACTTTTTCCATTATAGGGCATGTGGCACTAATGATTTAGTGCTAAATTAAATTTGCCCAATAATGGTTACATTTGTGTTTGCACTAAAATTGCTTTGCATGAAAATACTGTAAATGAAAATGACATACCTACCGTAATTCTTAATCTTCTTGGACAAAGTCTCCACCACTCATTCACAGTAATGGGACTACACCAGAGGCACTAGGACCCAGCAGGGGCCAAAAATCTTCAGGAGGGCCAACATCAAGGTAGGACCACACATGCATGGTGCCACGAGATTGGCTTGCGCTGTATAGACTATCTCAGCACTGACCCTCCAACCGTCTCAGTACCTTTTTTACAAAGGAGGTGCAGCATAAACTAATCTAGGAAACTAAGTTAACCTGGACATAAGATGGTCTGTATGACCCATATAAGAAGGGTAAACTCAATCACAGCTCAGCCAATGAGGGAGTGGAGACCAGAAACAGGATGAATGAGCTCGGGGGACAGTGGGTGTGTGAATGAGTGGTGGAGACTTCATCCAAGAAGATCAAGAATTATGGTAGGTACATAGTTTTCATATTTTCTTGGACTAAAAGTTTCCACCACTCATTCATACTAATGGGAGAGTACTGAGCTGAAAACAATCCCCTGAGCAGGGTGGCAGGAAAAAGGAGCTCACTTAGGACAGCAGTCCATTAAGGACTGACCTGCCAAAAGAAGGATACTGTGTGGCATGGATATCCAGGGTGTAGTGCTTCACGAAAGTGTGCACAGAGCTTCAAGTGGCCACATTACAGATGTCTGAAATGGGTATGTTCTGAACCTCCTCCAGGGATGCCGTGACTGCTGTGGTAGAGTGGGCATACACTCTGCCTTCCAGCTTGACCTGCGCCATCGAGTAGCAATGGTGAAGACACACTATCAACCATCCTGAAATGCATCTGATGGCAACAGGCTGACCCAGCTGGGCCATGCAGAATGATACTAAGAGTTGGTTGGATTTGTGCATCTTCTTCATTCTGTTGATACAGAATCACAGAACCCTTTTGGCATCCAGAGAGTGCGTTCCCTTTCATTCTGGAAATTTGTAAAGTAGGTCAGAAGGACCAATGGCTGGTTAAGGTGAAATCCCGAGACCACTTTGGGTAGGAATTTAGGGTGAGTTCTGAGAACCATCTTGTCCTTGTGAAATACTGTGTCTGTGACCAGGACATGTATTTCAGATACCCTGCTAGCGGAGGGAATGGCCACTAGGAAGGCTGCCTTCCAGGTCAGAAGCTTCAAGTCACAGGTTGCTAGAGGCTCAAAAGGTTTATGGGTGAGCATGTCTGGCACAAGATTGATATCCCACATGGCCACCAGTCTCCTGACTGACGGCCTAGTGTGTAGGATACCTTTAAGGAATCTCTTGACTAAAGGCACCTGAGCCACCGACATATTCTATACTGGCTCGTGATAGGCAGAAATCATGCAAAGGTGTACCTTTACTGTCAAGTATTGCAGTCCTGCATTCAACAGGTCTAGGAGGTACTCTAGAACCTTACTTGGTGGGCAGACAAATGGGTCTGGCAGGGCCTTTGTGCACCAAATGTGTAGGTCTTCCTAGTGGATGGCTTGTGCATGGCTAAGAGGATTTCTTAGATTCTCTGAGAGATGTTAAACCTAGATACTTCAACAACAAAACCCACTCAACTCCCATATACAGCAATCAGTATCCAATGAAAATGTAGATCTGCTTTATTTTCTTTTTATATTATTTTCTCTTTTTCTTCTGGTAGCTCATATAAGTGTATAACTTTGTAAAGTTTCAGAACAAAAAAGTTCCTTCATCAGACATATTTGAGCTTTTTAAATATATTCTTAGTCCGTACAATATAGGTAATGCCATCTGTGGATACATAAAAATAATAATTTTACTTATTACATATTCATAATTAGTCCAAAACTTTATTAAATGTGAATCCAGAAATTATTTACAATTCATTAAGTATGTCAGGGGGAACTAACCTGACTGTAAAATGCAGCTTTTTTTGAAATAATGCTTTATAATCTCTTAAGTGGAGAAATACTGGAACAGGGGGTGGGGGGGACAAGGAGGTTTCCAACTTCTGTTTGTACTGTAAAATAAACAGTTCCAAATTACATCATGTTTCATTTTAATTCTTTCTAATTTGTTCAGAAAAATCTTTTGAAACCATAAGAATAAAAAATTTCTCATTTACCCTATGTAGAAAATGCCAGGTTTTCAGATCCTCTCATGGATATGCATTCTTGTGGGTGGTGTCTGTTTGTCCTGATAAAAAGCAAAAAAGTTTTGTATTTTAACCCATATTAACTTCTCTCAAAATATAAGTTTCTAAAGTGTATCGAGAGAAAGGGCTACCTGTATGTGTAGCAATAAGAACAGCCGAGCCCTTCCAGATCTCCACAAAATCGAGCAGCAAAAAGTAAAACTCTGAGAAGCTCCGAGGATCTCTCTTGGATTCTAAGCATTTGTAAAATGCACAGCCACCATTACAAGAAATGTCAACACTCTCTTGGAGCTGTACCTTCTAACTGAAGGGGCCAGGCCATCAGGTGTGCGTGCCGGAGCATGCCGATGTCATGAATGATGTCACCCTGAGCAGCCCGGTTTCTATAAAGAAAATCCCCCCCATGTATAAGTATACAATCTGGTGGCCCCCTTCCAAATTAAAAAATAATTTAGATTACTCTTCAAAAGGATCTAAACCAGGCTGGGACAGAGAAGTTTAAATGAGTGGGAAGCCAATGTGAACTGATCAAGGGAAAAAGAGTACAGGGGAATACATAAAGGGGGAAAAAAAGACAGTCAGGGCATTATAATCAAACCACAGAGGTACAAAGGAATGAGAAAGTACGAGTGAATAGGTGTAGGCTAAAAATAAATTCTGCATAAAAATGAAAATAAAAATATAAAGGAGAGGGTATATATGTAAGGTGTTTATGATGATTTTTGGGGTAAAGGAAAAAAGGACCAAGAGGATAAATGGGGGGCAGCAAAGGGAGAAGGATGAAAAAACATAGGAAATATTCTAAAAAAGGAGCAATGGTGAAAATCAGATACAAAGACATTCTATGTTGTAATGGAAACAAGAACAAAAAGGTCCATCAGTCCAAGGGTAGTACATCATTCAAATAAATGTCCATGAATGGTCAGCAGTATATGAGCATTAGAAATATCTCAGCCAAATGTGGTCCAGATCAAGTTCTCATTCATACATCTTCTTTTATATGTTTTAAGAGTGAAAATCCACTATGCCTCTCTTTTCAATAGCAAGGACTCTCTATTACCACCTCTATTTGGTTCAGAGACTTTTTCTATTCAAAAAAAAGTAATGATGAGATGGAATGTCAAGTTTCCAAAAAATGTCTTGCTAAGGGTGACCGTTCATCGCCCCATCGAATACAGCTCTTAAGTTCAGTTATTCTTTGTTTAAGGGTGTGAGTGGTTTCTCCTATATAATAAAAAGAACAAGGGCAGATTATGCAGTAAACTACATAGTCACTGTTACAAGTAATAAAATTCCTGATTTCAAAAGACCTATCATTATAGGTACTTTTTATAGTTTTTGTCTAATAGCACTATTACAGTGGGTGCACAACCAAGTAGTGGGTATAGGCGGTGGAGTCCAGTGCTGAGTTCTAATTCATTTGTTACGGATGGTAGTGGTTCTCTTTGCTGTTATAGGTTTTTCCTGAAATATTGTGCCACTTCTTTCTGTAGCTTGAAGGATATTCCTGTTTTCTGTTATAATATTTTTAATCTTTCCAAAATTTTCAGAATATTGTGTTGACATTATTATATTTCTTGTGAATTTTTTTGGAATATCTTGTAATAAATCTTGCTTTGTTTTCTGTATACTTTTCTTTTGCTTTTTCTAGAGTAACTGTTCTGTATCCTCTTTATTCAAATTTTTCTGTCAGTATTGTAAGGTTATGTTCAAATCTTTATGGTGTGCCACTATTTCTTTTAATTCTCAGCATTTGCCCATATGGCATATTGTCCTTTAAATGTCTTGGATGGAAGCTTTGTGAGTGTAATAGAGTGTTTCTTGCTATTTTCTTGCTGCATAAATCTGTACTTAACTTCCCATTTTGCTTCAGTATCAGTAAATCCAAATATGGGATACGTTCTTGATCAAATACAAGTGTAAAGGAGAGATTCAGTGTTGCTGTTTCTAAATATTGATAAAATAGTGTAAAGTCTCATTCTGTTCCATTCCAGATAATAAGTATATCATCTATGTATCTCTTATATAATAGAAAATTAGATCTATAGCTGTTCTTTTCTGACTGTACATATTCTAATTCTAATTTTGCCATATATAAATTTGCATATGTTACTTGGGGGTTCATGAAAGGTTTAATTTCTTTGGATAAATATTGCAATGATTGGTATGGATGATGGTGTATTAGGACTGCTGTAGATATATTTCCTTCTAACTAGTTATCTTTTTTGCCTGGGAAGTGGAAGGGGGGATTAAATTCCTATGAGATTTCATTCCGATTCCTTAGACTGTTTCTGTACATGTTTGTTATACACTGACACTGTATTGAAATCTGTACATATCAGGCTCATTGTCTCAATTTCTTGGTGGTCTTTGACAAGTAGTTTTTTTTTATTTGGCACTTATACTTACAATTGATATTAACATGTATAAAATCCTGTTACAACACTGAAGGCCTTAAACTTTATGGAATATATTAACTGGTTGAGGGTATAGTTGGGGAAATTGTCTCAAATAAGTTCTACATTACATTATGTGTGAAACATGTATATACAGTATATATCTACTCTATATATATTGTTTATTTTATTGTTGGGGCTTGTTTTTAACTTGTAGTTATATCTCATTTTAGCATGTATTATTATCCACAGGTTTGTCTTTCATTGACTGTGTTCTTTAACACATGAGGACACTTGTAATTAGAGTTGTAAGCTCCACATCTTACATGTAATTAGGGAGAATAGTATCCCAAGGTTTTGTTTTCATTAGACTGGTTGTTTATTGAAACATACTGAGACATTGTAAAATTTATGTGAGGAGAACTCTCTGCTTGTTGCTATCTTCTGATAACCTTTGACCTTCAGGTACTGTTCAGCTAAAGCACACCGGTGTTAATTAGCTTCTCTGATGTAATCTTCTGTTATGTTTTGAATGAGTATGCTAAACCAATGAGAATTATTTCAGTTTTTATGCATTATCTGGGTGTTAATAGTATGGAATTTTCTAAATAACTGTCATAAAGCTTCTGAAGAAGGACTTGGTTGATTCAAAAGGTAGAGCACTTTGTTCTTTTGTTGTAACATCTATGTTGGTCCAATAAAATGTATCACACCATTTGCTTCTGGATCTGTTATTACTAGGACCAATATGGCAACTACACTATTTGTTTGTGATAGAATACATCCCTCAGGGCTTGGGCACCATATATGACAGCTCTCATCTCCAGGACGTTTATGTGTAGATGGGACTTCTCTTGGCTCCACAGACCCTAGGTGTGGAGGTCCTGACAGTGAGCTCCCTAACTGGTCAGAGATGCATCTGTGGTGATGGTGATCTGCTTCTTCAGTGAGGCAAAGGGAAAACCTTGGAGAAGGTTGCCCTCCTGAGTCCACCAGGTGAGTGACCTCATTAGGCGCTCTGTCACCTTAATGTGGAAGGATTGTGGATGTGTGGTTGGAGACCCTTGGTGTTGAGAATCCACTGTGTGGTTCTTATGTATAAGTGGGCTAGAGGCACCATGGACATGGATGATGCCATGAGACCTAGCATCTGCTGCTTCAAGGGAGCTTGAACCAGTTGTTTTCCTTGATTAAGCAAGTCATCTGGAGAATGCCATTCCTCTTGTCCACTGGAAGGAAGGCTCTTGTCCTGGAGGTGTTCAGAAGAGCTCTAATGAAGAGAAGTTGTTGGGAGGGCTGAAGTTGTGATTTTTCCAGGTTCAGCAGAACTCCCATGGATGTGAGAAGCTTGGAAGCTGTAGAGACCACTTCCTGTGTCCCTTGTCTGGAAGGACTCACTAGGAGCCAATCATCCATGTACGAGTACTCCTGAATGCCAAGTTCTCTGAGATGCACTGCGAGTACTGCAAAGTACTGTGTAAAGATTTGTGGTACCGAGGAAAGCCCAAAGGGCAGGACTCAGAATTGATAGTGCTGACCCAGGGCCACAAAGTGGCATTTGTGGTGGCGTGGGTGCACTAGAACATGCTGGTAGGCATCCTGCATGTCCAAAGATGCCAACCAGTCATTTTGATGAACAGGAGGAAGTAGTGTTCTCAACAAGATCATTGAGACTTTTTCTTTGAACAGGTATTTGTTTGACTTCCTTAGGTCTAGAGCAGGGCACTTACCACCTGTTTTCTTTGGAACTAGGAAGTAGTGGGAGTAGAAACCTGTGTCCCATTCTGCTTATGGAACCACTTCTGCTGCCGTGCTGTCCAGAAGATCCTGAATCAAGAGGCCTGACTGAGTGGTAGACATCTTGGGCTGTCACTTGGATGAATGATCCAGAAGGGTCTCTGAGAAATTGAGAGAGTATCCCTCTCAAATTATCCTGAGGACCAATTTGTCCATTGTGATGGACTTCCACTGGTTTTAAAATTGAGTCAGATGCCCCTCTACTGCTGAAGAAGAGTGCCCCTTGGTCAGTTGAGGTGGGACATGGACCAAGTCTTCAGAGGGTGGCACTGAGTGCCTTCAGGGCCTTTACCTTCTGCTGCATTTTCTTTTATGGCTGAAGGGTTTGGTTTTTTATTAAAACTCCTTGGCCTTTACCTAGAAAGGACTGCCAGTTATGGAATTGTCGATGGTGTCCACCCCTCTGAGGTGAGGCAGGGGCTGGTCTGTCAGTCTTAATAACAGTCCTGGTTTTCTGAGTAGCCTCCAATGCCTGCTCCACTTGAGGGCCAAACAGATAAACACCATCAAAGGGGAAATGCATGACTCTGCTGAGAATCATCAGTGAAGTCTGAAGTCCTTAGCCAGGAGTGTTCCTGGGTACAGATCCCAGACACTGCTGCTCTAGAGGCAGTGTCAAAGGTGTCCATAGTAACTTTAAGCTGCTGATTGTTGCACTGAATGCCTCTAGTAATGGTCTGAAGAAACTCCGAGTTGGTGTCCATCTCCAGGAAAGCCTTGACCGTTTTTTTGAGCAAATGCCAGAGGGTATACTCATACTGAGAAAAGTGGCCCTGGTAACTAGCAATGCACATGCCAAAGGTAGCAGCACCAAACAGTTGCTTCCCCAGAGTGTCTATTTTATGAGATTCTTTATTTACCAGATGAGCCATGGATTCCTGGGGAGCACGGCTTTGTCCTTTTCCACCAGAACCACTAGGGCATCTGTGAAAGCTTGAGAAGCAAGGACTGGCCTTTCCTTAGGGGAAACATACTTCCCATCTATAGACTTAGACATGGAAGGAATTAGCACTGGTCTGTCCCACACCACTTGTGAAAGAGTCTCAAAAGAGGGTTGCACCAGTGGTGTCAGGTCCTCAGAAATTTCAGGAACATGCAGATATTGCAGGCACAAAAGCTTCCCAGGATCCACCGCAGAAGTCTGGAGAGCCAGAGTGGAATTCATATTCTTCAGCAGAGATTTAAAAGAGTGGTCTTTGACCACAGGCTTTGCTGATGTGGAGGTTTACTCTCTACCCCATAAAATGAGTTTTCATCCATATCGTTTGTCAGGCATACATCAGGATCATACTCATCATAGTCTTCCTCTACTCCAGAAGGGATAGTATAGGTAGGAAAAGAAGGGAGAAGAGCCAGAGGTGCCACTCCCATAATCGGAGTTGAGAACCCCTGCAACTGAGATAGCTGGTGCCAAAAATGGCACCAGCGCCACTCACGGCACCATCAATGGTGTAGCCACCAGAGAAGGAGCCACACGCAATGCCACAGGAGGTGCTGAGTGAGTGCCTGGGGTCCCCAATCCCAACACCAGGACAGCCAAAGGTCATTACACCACCAGAAACCTGAAAGTGTAAAGAGGAGTAGGAGGAGAATGCAGTACCTGCACTGGCCCCTGCACCACAGCCACGTGATGAGAAAGGCACAAGACAGCAGCACTGACAGCACCAAAGGAGGTGTCATGAAATCAAGCTGACCCAGCTGCTCTGCCCGGAGGCCAACAGTCCCCAGGCCTGAGGGCCCTGGGTCTGAGTCTGCAGACAAGGGCAGTTGGGACAACTACCAGACCCACTGCTCCATAAGAGCGGCCCAATGATGAAACTACTCACTTGAAGACCCCCCAGTGGGTGGGGAGGGACTCTGGAGCTGAGCACTGCAGCTGCTAGGGACTGAGGCCATGGGTGACCCTGAAGGAACTTGGGTCTACCTACTGTCCACTACTACCAATAGTCTCTGTGCAGATGTACCAGAGGATGACCTCAAGTGGTGCTGCTTCTTCTTTGACCAGTGGGAGGAAGAAGAGCTTGAGGATGAGCGGTGCCAAGCCTGAGACTTGTATGAGGAATGGGCCCACTTCTTTTTGTGCTTTTGAGAGGACTGCCCCTCCCCCGAGCACTGGACAACCCATGGTCAAACCCCCAAGAGGGTGATTGACAGGACCCAGCCCCTCTGCCAAAACAGCTGTCAAGCAAAGTTTCCCTACCATTACCGGCACCATTCATAGTTAACTCCATCAATGGTGGGCTGAAGAAAACTTAGTTTCTTTGTTACTTCAGTTTAAAAGGAAAAATATATATATACTTTAAATAAATGCTACTAAAAACACTAAAACTAAATCAAATACTGAATGACTAAAGCTGTTGTCATATGGACTTGAAAATTTGACTCTCAGTGGGCTAGCGATGTCATCACTGAAGCACATTTGTCGGTGGCAAAAAAGGAACTGAGACAGTTGGAGGGTCGATGCCAAGGTAGTCTATATGGCATGAACCAATTTTGTTGTACCTTGCATGCACAGTCCTTTCTCGGCGCCTTCCCTCCTGAAGATTTTTGGCTGCTGCTATGTCCTAGCACCTCCAGCGTAGCCCCATTACTGTGAATGAGTGATAGAGACTTTAAGTCCGGGAAGATCTACTTTTACAGTATTGCTTTGTTCAGAAGGGTATTATATTGGCAGCAATATAACCAGATATTTGCAGTCTGACTTTAAATTGGAACAAAAATTGTTATTAAAAATAGTCTTCTACTAAATATTGATAAAAACAAGCACATGCACTTTGGAACAAAACAAAACTTAAAGACTTTACCCTCCCTTAGTTAAAGATTTGAGTGTCACCTTTTTATGACTCTTGGCGGAGCCAACAGGAGTATTGTATGTACAAAAGAAGTGATGTCATGTTTTCTGTCCGTGGAACTGACTGAAGGTGTAAATAGTCTCCTCTGCCTTACCCTCCTCCAAGAAATGTTTTCTGCTCTCAAATAAATACACTTTCATGTTAGTCAATGGTTGCAGGGTTGCAGGGTACTATTTTCTTTCTTAAATGGGTGGTACAAGAACTGGAACCTGAGTAGTGGGAGGCAGCATTGTTTTTTGGGGGGAAGTAAGATCCACCCCACCTCCACCCAAGAAGCTCCAAAAGATCCATCCCATCTTTTTTTTTCATGTGGGAGGGGCATGAGGTGGATCTATCATGTTGAAAGAAGAGTCACTAGTTTGGGATCTGGACCAAGGAACAGAACAAGTCTGTGGAGTCCCTGCATTTTGTTAAGGACTAGGAGAACAGAAGATAGTTAATACCTTCAAACTGACTTAAAAACCCTTAGAACAAATAATTATCAGAGTTATCTGGTATCTCAAAAGGAAAGACCAAGGAAATAGACAATGTCCAGGTATTTCTTAAACATTTATTTACTAAAAACAAAGTCCAAAAAATCCCCATCATCACCTTCCCCCCTTGTCTTCCAAATACCCACCCCTCCTCCCCTGTACCTACACCCAGTGACCACTAGGAGTCACTACATACCACCCTTGCGGAGGCCAATTTCCCAGCCCACGTTGTCCACTAGACTACGGCACACTGCCCTCTCCCAGGCAAATTCTGTGTTGCCCTAGTTGGGACTTGAACCCTGTACCCTTACCACCAGAGTCCGTGTCACTGCCACTAATCTAAAGTGGCAGCCACACCTCTAGGAGTAGTACAGCTTTCTTAACTCCCTACCACTACCACCTGTCTACCATGCTAGCTCACCTACTATTAAACTCCTTCCCCGTCATCCTCCTCCTGGTTCCCCCCTCCCACCAGCCGTTTATCTCCCCTAGGCCACAGGCTATCTCACCCTTAATTCCCACCAACTTAGTTCCTACTCACCCTACGATGTCCATGCACACTGACCAACAACTCCCATCTCCTAGCCTCTTCCCCCCTCCCTTCCTCCCTTTCTCAGACAGCTCACTATCCTTGCCCTCCCCGCTGTTAATTCCCTTCCCATCCCCTGCTCCTCTATAATCCCACCCCCAACTCCCCCTAGCCGTAGGCTTAATCTCTACCGCCGTGCCCTGGCCAGAACTGTTGTCCTCCTACTACTCTTATCTGGCAATATCCACCCTAACCCCAGACCCACCAGGACCACCTCAGCAGGAGGTGTCCGGGCTGCTGATTGCCTCCATGAACATATGCAGCGTCCTGAAAAATTCGACTCCCTCCAATGTTGGGTCTCACAGCACAAACCCTGACATCATTGCGCTGGTGGAAGCGTGGCTATCTAATTCCACCCCCGACTCCCTTGTTACCCTCCCTGGCTACACCCTATATCATGAGGATCGGGTAACCAAACGTGGGGGAGGCTGTGCTATCTACACCAGGAGCATCCTCACTGGTATCGCCCTCCCTGCACCAGTCCTTGTAAATGGGGCCCAAGCCCTCACCATTAAGCTTACCCGGACCCCACCAGATCCCCCTTTACCTCACCACTGCCATACCGCCCAAGCTCAAAACCCAGCGCTATTATCCTCACTGACTACCTTGCCTACCCTTCCCCAATGCTGACAAAATCATAGTTGGGGACCTCAATGTGAACTGGCTTTGTCCCTCATCCTCCCCCGCTCGGGACTCCTTCACAGCTCTGGATCTAACCCAACTAGTCTCCCAACCCACACGTGTGAACCCCAAGAGAGGTACTAGCACCCTCCTTGATGTCATCATCACAAACCGCCCCCCTAAAATCCTGGACATCCAAGTCCTCCCGGACTCACTCAGTGACCACTCCCCTGTGCTCTTCCGCTGGTTGGCCACCCTACCCCGACCTACTGCTCAGCGCGTTCTCCGCCGGCGTTTCAGACCTTATGGCCTAAAAAACCTAAAACAATACCTTGAACTACAAGACTGGTCCCCGATTCTCCATGCACCCGATATAGATGCCGCTCTTGTCTTCTTTACCTCCACCTTTAATAAAGCCTGCGATCTCTTTGCTCCCCTCTCTGCCATCCACTCCAAAAGACCTAACCTGCCCTGGATTACCCCTGCACTCTCTATGCTGCTCAAGCACAGGGACAACCTTTGGTACCGTGCCACCGAAACTAGGCACCCAGCTGACAGACTGGCCTACAATGCTGCGTGGAATAAGTGTACTTGGGCAATCAGGAAAGCCAAAGCCGACCACTATCAGGCCTCCCTCACTGCCTCCTGGGGGAGCGCCCGTACCTTCTGGGATAAGGTCAAACAACTGAATGGGAATGCCCGCTCCCCTCCCCCATCCCAGATTACCACCAACAACACCACCATTACAGACCCTGCCGACATTGCAAACCTCCTCAACACCGCCTTTACAGACCTTAGTCCCATCTTCCCCAGTAACTTCTTTGATCAGCCACCCACCCATCCTACCCCTGCCCTCCATCGCCCTTGCTTCCACCTTCATAGGGTTACTACCCAGGAAGCCAGACTGCACCCTGACCCATGCACTAAAGGCAACAGTTCAGTGACATCTCCTGGATCACAAAATTCTCCAGTTAGTCCTGGATCAAGTCCTCACCCCACTCACCTGCCTTCTTAACAAATCACTCTGCCTGGGACAATTCCCCTCCTCGTGGAAAACTGCAACGGTCACGCCAATCCATAAAGGGGGTGATAGGTCCTTAGCTGGGAACTATCGACCGATCTCCATTCTCCCTCTCCTTTCCAAGGCGCTGGAAAAACTAGTTGCCGCACAAATATCTGAATACCTGACCAAATACAACATCCTCTGCCCGGAGCAACACGGCTTCCGCGCAGGACACAGTACTAGCACTGCTCTTATTGAATTCACCTCCTTCCTTCACTCCTCATTGGATACCGGCTCCCTGGCGGGGGCTGTGTTCCTTGACCTATCAAAGGCCTTTGACACGGTCTCCCACCCCCACTTCTGGGAGCCCTCTGTCCGCTGGGTTTACCTCTGGACCACTAGCTTGGTGCTCCAGCTACCTGTCCGCCCGCTCCCAGCGAGTCAAAATTGGTGGGACTCTTTCTAACCCATGCTCGATCCACTCAGGGGTTCCACAGGGCTCCATCCTGGGCCCCTCCTCTTCTCCTTTACCTTAACACCCTGCCCAGTCGTGCCCTGGGAATATTCTGCTTATGCAGGCAGATACGATCCTCTTTGCCACTGACCGTAACCCACTTCCTCCAGGTTTCCCTACAAAGGGCCTATGGCGGCACTGAAGCTTGGCTTAAGAGCATAGATTAGTCATAAATCTTAAAAATCTAAAACCATGCTCTTCGCCCAACCTCAAAATAAATCATCAACACCCCTCTCCATATCCTTTCGCTCTAAACTACAACTGGAACAAGTCCAATCCTATAAGTACTTAGGGATTCTATTTGACTCAGCCCTCTCCTACCATACCCACATCGATGCACTCGCTTCTGTTACCAATATCCGACTTGGTATCCTGTACCTCCACAGAAACTGTCTCCCCCCTGACGCACTCCGGCTGGCAGTTACTTCCTCCATACTCTCCCTGGTGGACTATGGGCTACCTATCTATGGGGCTGCCAACATGACGGCCCTCAACAAAATCCGCCTCCTCCTAAATAAGGCTTGCAGACTAATCACTGGGGCCCCTAAGCTCACTCATACCTGCCAACTCTATGACCTTGCAGGAATGCTTGACAGCGATGAATGCCTGTTATACCAAACGCCTCATTTCAAAAAAAACCTTATTAGGACTTTCTCCCCCCGGGCTGACTTCCACCCTCCTCCCAGCACAGCCCCTTGTCAGCACCCGGACCTTCTGCAAAGCCACCTTCCTGGTTCCTCATGCTAGGACTTCACTTGGACAGAGATCTTTTTGCCACAGAGCCCCCGCTTGGTACAACACTCTTCCTCGGGCCATCACTGATACCCCCACCATCTCCACCTTCAAAAATGCCCTCAAAAGCGAGCTATTCATCAAGCGCTGCTGCTCCTGTGCTAACAGATGCTCAAACCACCCTGTTACTGTGACTGCCTCAATCCATACGTTCCCTGTAATCTGGCACAGTAGACCTGCTTGTCTGTAATCACACCTGTATGAAAATACCATTATGCTGCTAAACCCTTTTATTCTACTGTTGTCAATTATACCATATTTTGCTCTGTCCACACTACCAATGTTGCTGTTACCATGTGCCATTAATGCGTGTCTGTTTATACTCATGCACTGCTCTGTATGTACCCCTCTTTTCTGTATTACCTGTATTATCTGTTTTATTTGTATTATTCCGAATTTTCTACCATTGTTGATGAGGTACCTTTGGAAATGAGCCCTTGGCTCAAAGGTTGTAAACTGATTGCTTTATAAATAAATAAATAAATAAATAAATTTAAAGGAGTAGTCCACCCAGAATTTGCAAAAAATGTATGTTATGCAGAGTGTTTTGAGCTATCAGAAATATAATGGGTTAAACACTTCCTGGAACTTTCTGCATAACAAGTTCCTCTAGGCACCTCACAGCACCTCATTAAGCCATTTGACACCACCATCCTAAGAGCAGTCAGTGTGCTACTTTGCAGGACATTGCATAGCAAGAGACCCAGCCCTGCCTTTTTCCAAATAATATGCCAACTTCATTCTCAGGCAGGCGGTTCTGGGCTACTGTTTATATTCTACTGAACTTAGGCAGCCAGTCATTCAGGAAAGCCTCCATATTAGGCCCTTCCACACCCTCAGGGATGCCGAGTATACTTATGTTGTTTTGGTGCCCCCGGTTCTCCTGGTCCTCGGTCCATTCCCACAGCTGGGTCAATTTATGTTTATGTTCCTGTAGCCTCCACCAGATCTGGTTCTGGTGGTCCTCCAGCCCCTCTGTGTGCTGTTCAAGGACATTCAGCCTGTCCTGCAACTGTCAGACTTCTGCCACATTACCTGTTAAAGCAGCATTGATGCCATCAACCCGAGACAGCAACAGCTCAAGCATTTGAGTAATGTAGGTTAACGGGTCCATCCCTTGCAGTTGTGAGTGAGACGGCGGGTGAGGTCCCAGAGTTGGCAAGGCCTGTGACATGGGCAGATCAGCCATGGCCTACAACAGAGAGGCTCTCCCCTCAAGAGCCAATAGTTGAGCTGGTAGGGCAAATATGCTTAGGGTGAATTACGAGGACTAGAAGAGGCCAGAAAGAAAACCACCTGATGCTACCATACTACAAGTTGAGTTGTCAGCAAATCATGTCCAGGCCTGTATGGCCTACTGTGTTCCAACCCCGCAAGGAGGATGCAGCCCGAGGGAGCAGTACAAAGCAAATACTAAAGTCGGAGGCAAAAAAGTGGGCATGGGTGCAGCCGGGGGGGTTGTAAAAGTTATGGAAAAAATATCATAGAAGTCTCAGAAGTTGGCGGATCACATCTTAAGACCACGGATAGCACTTGGAAAGGGAGGGAGCCGAGAGATTAAGTTGCCACCATGTTGCTGGTCAGGCCATGCCCCCTATTTAGTCTGTATTGTTGCTCTTGTTAACATCTCCAGGTTCCCCTTTAATAATAATAATAATAATAATATCTTTATTTTTTATGGCGCCTTTCAAATATCAAGGTGCCTGACAAAGTTTAAAATCACAAATCAGACATCTCTGCAACATTAATTTATAAGACCACCGATACCATTATACAGTCAATCACCAAAAGTTTGGTGCCATAAATATGTTTTTAAGGCTTGCTTAAATCCCTCCACAGTCATGCACTCCCATAACCGACAGGGTAGAGAATGCCAAAGGGCTGGAGCCGCATGCATAAATTCTCGGGCCCAGAAGATTTCAAACGTAACCCCTTGTCGGCTGAGTGGAGTGATCACTCAGGGCAGTAAGGGATCAGGAGCTCTTTCAGGTAATCTTGGACCAGTCCATGTAGAGCTTTAAAAGTCAGAAGACTGACTTTGAATGTGATCCACCACTGTACTGGCAGCCAGTGCAGTCCGCACATCACTGGCAAACTATGACAGGACTGAGAGGTTCCTGTCAAAAGCCAGGTTGCTGTGTTCTGCACTAGCTGCAGGTGACAGATTTCCACCCCTAGTAGCCCTAGGTATAGGGAGTTGCAGTAATCTAGGCATGAGGACACAAAGGCGTGGACCAGAGTAGGGGGATCACTTGATGGAACAAGGTGCTTAATCCTGGAGATATTCCTCAGATGGTAAAAAGAGGATTAGATGATGGCCAACACTTGCGAATGCAGGGTCAGCCCTTCATCAAAAATTACTCCAGGTTTCACACCTGTTCGGAAGTCAGGAGTGATAAGCCTCCAAGATAAGTCTGGAGGGCGAACCAACCCCCAACCCTCCTATCCGGTGTACCAGGTCCACAGCCAACATCTCAGTCTTTTCCGAGTTCAACTTCAGCCAACTGGAATCCATCCACTCCTGGATTTCTGTGAGGCAGTTATTAAAGACTGAGAGAGCTCCATCCTGGTCAGGTGCAAAAGAAAGGTGGAGCTGGGTATCATCAGCATAGCAGTGAAACATCAGCCCATACCTTCTTTCAATGTCTCCGAGGGGCAGCATATATATTGCAAACAACATGGGGGACAACACTGAGACCTGAGGGACCCCACATGATGGAAAAACTGGGTCCGAGGAATAGACCCCAGACACCACTCTCTGAGTTCTTCCTGTGAGGAATGATGTAAACCACCCTAGAACTGTACCCAACAGTCCACAGATGAACTTCAGATGGTCAAGTAGAACCCCTTGGTCCACAGTATCATATGCTGATGAGAGATCCAGAAGAACCAAGATGGAATGGCTCTTTCAATCTCTAGCCATCAGGAGATCGCTGAGCACCAAAACCAGCGCTGTCTCAGTACTATGTCTCTTTTGAAATCTGGACTGGAGGGGTTCATAGATGTCATGGATGGTCAAATGGTTCTCCAGCTGTACAGCCACTACTTTCTCAATCACCTTTCCTAAAAAGGGAAGGTTAGAGATTGGTCTGTAGTTTGCATGGCAGTCTGGGTCCAAAGAAGTTTTCTTCAAGAGGGGTGTTACCACCACCTCTTTCAGGGAGCTGGGAAACTCACCTGTTTCCAAGGAGCACCAGACTATCCATGCTAGGATGGGAGTGATGGAATCAATACAACCCAAAATCAGGTAGGTTGGTCCTGGATCCAAACTACAGCATGTAGGGTGTGCACCCTGGACAATCCGCATGACGTCCATGAACTCCGGTCGGTCGAAGGTACTCTAGGAAAGCTGAGTGGCAGTGGCCTCATGCTGATCCAAAGCAATGCCCATAGATTGTGCTGGTTGAAGTACCGCCCTGATGTCAGCCACCTTAGTCACAAAGAATCGAGCAAGTTCATCACACTCTACTTGCGAAAAGGCTTTTCAGACTTGTAGACAGGCTGGGTTGCACAGTCTGTTCACAGTCTGAAACAGCTGAGCTGGTTGATTCTGAGCAGCTTCAATCTCCCCGGACAGGAACTCTGCCTTCTTACAGGTGATTGCAGATTGATAGACTTGATAATGGTCCATCAGTCTAAGGTGGTCAGCACCAAGGGTGGACTTTCACCAGCAAAGCTCTAACCTTTGTCCTAGTAGCCACATCTCTCTCACAGTCCCATCAAACCATGGAGATTGAGGACAAAGGGAAAGAGGACGAACACAGACAGAAGCAATGACATCGAGGGCCACTGAAATGGTCAAATTATAAGGTTTCACGAGGGCCTCTGGGTCGCTGTTTGCCACTGGGAGGGATGATAGGTCAATTAACGCCACCAGACCTTGAGTGCTTGCATCTCATAAAGGGCGGTACCTAAACATCTCCACAGGAGTAGACCTATGAAGAGGTGCTAAAACTGAACCCCACAGTGTAGTGGTCAGATCATCCAACTGGTTTCACCCCCAGGTCAGAGGCTTTGATCCCCAGGAGGAACACTAAGTCAAGAGAGTGGCCGTGTTTGTGAGTAGCAGTGGTAACTATCTGTGTAAGGCCTAGAGATGTCATCAACTGGAGGAGGTGCTGTCCAAATTGCGAGAGTTCATCATCAACCCAGGCATTGAAGTCGCCCAGGACCATCAGCCTGGGTGACTCAAACGCCATGTCAACGATGAAGTCTGTGACTTCCTGAAGGAATAGCTTCTCATCTCCAGGTGAACGGTAGATGAGGGTGATCAGACAACCTACACCTGCTACTACTGTACACTCAAATGACTCAGTTTCCTCAACTGGTACCCTCGTGAGGTTAAGTTCGGTCTTGAAATAGACCACAACCCCCTCGCAATCCAGTCTCTGGCAGTGTATCACCACGTACCTGGCTGGTGTTAAAGCCTCCAAAATGGGGCCAGAGTTATCATCCAGCCAGGTTTTGGTTATGCAAGCTGGGTCCACAGTTCCAACAAGATCTGCAATAATTGCAGTCTTGTTTTTACTCACTGAGGCCTCAGGAGCTCTTTGAGAGTTTCACCACTTGTGGCCTATATACTTTTTACAGTGCAACCTGGAGATTTCTGAGCAAAATCAAGTCATAACAGCATGCCACAAACAAATAAGGAGGCAGTATAGCGCAGTGGTCTAAGGCTCTGAGCTGCAAATCTGGTGACATCCAGCAGACCAGACCTGGGTTTGAATCCCACAGCTTTCACTTGCATACTGTGTGACCCTGAGCAAGTCACTTAATCTTCTTGTGCTCCCAGGTCGCTCCTGTAAAAAAGCTTTCAGCTTAGTGTGCTATACCTGGTTAAACAACTAAATAATAAAAATAAAAATAAATAAATGCAAATACCTCATGAACTGTAAGTGATACAAAGTATGAGTGGCAATGTTGTTCAGCACAACATTACCTTTCCAATGGTACTATGCAATTAAATATAAGTAGTTCCTATTTTTCCATATTGGTTGAAATTGCGAAAAACATTTTTTTTTTCAATAAAAAAGGCAACAGGAACCATTTTTTGTAGGAAAATATTTAACATATCAACACCAAATTAAGCATCCATACATTAGATGAAGGTACAAAACTAATTTTGTACTAAAAATGATGTTTTCCTAATATGATACATGCATTTCTTTTCTGTTTTATTAAGGTGGCTAGGTGAAGCTTGAGAGACAAATGTCAGCCATGCACATCATACCATACAAAAATGCAAATGTCTTCTAAAGTATACATAACAGACACAAAGTATCAGTGGCAAAGTTGTTTGGCAGGACATTACCTTTCCAATGATGCTATGAGTCAATTCTACTCACTTCAGTTTGTGAAATATTTAAGTTTTAAGCAGTGACGTCCTCAGGCATCAAAAGTCCTCAGTGGCACAAAGTGCAGGACGTTTGGAGGTGTTAAAGACCTCAGGAGTATATTTTCTGCTGCCACCTACAGGCGTCCTGGGACCTCAATGAGTTAATGGACCTGGCATTGTGTAACACTGCCCGAGTTGAATAAACCTCCTGGGCTGCCTGAACCACCTACCTACCACACTTGGTAGTGCCCTTGGATATGGAAACCAGGCATTGTGGACCACGTTCTAGGTTCCACTTCACCTCAGGGCATCTCCTGGATCTTACCACCCTGTTGTGGTGACTGCGCTCATTCATCCCCCACTCTTCATACCCCCCTTCCCCCTATAGACAATACCCAGTGCCCTACAGTGTTGGTAGGTAGTAAACTGTAGTGGGGGGAGGGGCAGAGAGTGCAGAGAGCAGAGGGTGAATAGCACACAACCATGGGGGCAGGCCTCCAGCACATTCTCATGACTTAAATATAAAACAACACTCCCTCAACTAACCAATTATATACCAAAATAAGAATTCACAAAACTGTTTTAAAATAAAACAAAATTAAGCAAAAATCTTACTTAAAAGAATAAATTACCATCTAAACCCTCCCCAAATAAATAAATAACCCTTACATAAACCTCCCTAATATTAAAACTCTAAAGTAAAATTAAGATTATAACAACTTAGCAAAAATAAAAATATAAAATAAAAATAAATCATACAAGATCTTCACCTCCCCAGGTCCCTCTCACGGCCTCAGGAGGAGAACAAAATTATATTACACTAAGAAATAAGTAAAACAAAACATCAAAATCATAAAGTCAGGTTATTAAAAAAATTAAAAAATTAGCTGATGATGATTATCACTAAAAGAAATGTCAGGGGAGAAATACAGATTTCCAAGACCCTATGATCCTCTCACCACCAACAGGGCTGAAAATCCCCCTCAGGAGCTCACACCCCTGAGGAGACTGATGGAAAATGTCTCAAGGATTTCTCCCAAGAATAAAACCAGACCTTTCCCAATCCTCAGATACTCTCACTAACTGAGTCTTAGAAAAGCACGGTACTCTTACTGCTGGCAGAATAAAAAATTAAAAATCTAACCATTACCCAAAGTAAGGGAGGGGATCCCAAAAGTCCTCTTCCAAAGAACAAAATGGGCATATAATGCTCTTGGGTTCTACCCAGCCACCAATTATAAATAAAATAAAAAGTGTCTAATTAGTGTTTAGCATGACTGATAGGCCTAAATAGAGAACAGGACCCACAGGTTTTCAAAAATTGTTTCCTGTTTTCAGCTCCAGGAAAAGGCAGACTACCATGAGCTTTCTTTGATATGCTTGGGTCCAGATCACAACTGAATTAATTGTGAACTTTGTAAAACATTTTGCCCTAAAACTCAAAAGAAATGGGTTTTAAAAAGAAGAGAAAAATTTATGGCTTCCAAGTCTGCCTTTATGTTAGGGGAGCAATGAGGGAGGCTAAGAAGGCTAATGCCCTTCCAAACACCCCTAAAATTAAATGCATATTGGCTCACTGCCCGTAATATTGCTGTGAGAAAAGGAGCAGTCTGTTCCTTTTTTCCCCCCTCTGGCCAGATCAGCTGTGTGTTCATACCCGATGTGTGCTGATAAGTGGTGACATACCTGGATGGAGGGGGTGGGTAATGGGAAGATATGGCAGTGGTGCACTGCTATGTGAATCATGGGACACTGGAATGACAGAAGACTGCAGGTCAGCTGACAGACAGAACCCAGCGCAGTGAGATGTGCAACCAGACCATCGACCTCAACAGTAAGTCCTAAGTTCCAACTGAATGACTAAGTGACATACTGGAACACCAATAGCAGGAGTCAGGTTGATAGCAGACACCAATGGTGTGTGTCCTCTTCCTCTGTCCCCTCCCATCTCTAGGTGTGCATGTGATCAGAGCAGCACCTGCATGATAGATAGTGTTCTTAACTTGAGACAGGATGGTTGTATAGTGTGCTCATTGCTCAGCTGCTAGTGAGACAGAGATCGGGGATTTTTCTCATACTTTAGTCAATTGCACTTGAAAAGTTCTTTTAAGAGCTAGTTATAATCACCACTCCTGTCTTGGCACTTTACAATAGCAAAAAAAAAAAAAACAGAAAAGCAAGCTGGTCTTGGATGAGAAAGAGGGAGTGACTGCAAAGAAAATTTATGGAAAAACTCTTTTAAGAACTGTCAAGTGCTTACTGTGTGTGTGCGTGTTATGTTTCAGTATTCAGGCATTATTGGATCCAGTTTACAGGCACAGTCAGCTGGCAACAGTAGTGTGTGTGTGGTAGTAGTGAGGATGTATTTCATTTGTTCACAAACTTTGACTACCATGATGGCTGAAAAAGATAAGACTAGCAAAAGTAAATCAAAGTAATGGAAGTTGTCAGACTTTTGACAAAGTGAAACCGATCACCTCAACTTTTTCTTCGTTAACCTGTAGCAAGTAGGAATCTCCCTCTGGAGCGTTGTCTTCCTCTTCAGTCATGATGGTCGAATATCAAAACTCGCTTCAAAGCTATGAGTATGGTGATGAGTCGACATCAACACAAGCTCAGTTGCCATTGTGAAAGTCTAACCAATATGATATCGGCAGATGTTTGAATTTGCAGTCAAAGTATTACTGATGAGGTTCGCTACAAACTTCTTCATTCTTGTTGGGTGCCACAAGAATCATATGATTTCCCTCTTGTACATCAAACACATTGTTTTCAGTTTCAGTGTCTAGGATACAGTTCTTAATCTGAAGGTATCCTTTGTAAGATGTGTGTTCTGTTTGCAAATACAGAAGTAAGCCATGGAAAGCATCAAAATGCAGGACAACTTGTCACAAAACCTCTCGTTAAATGGAAAGACGTTCTTGACAAGTTTCGATCACATGCACTTTCTAAGTACCACCAAGATGCTATGAGTGCAGCAGCAGAGTTTTCAGCCTATTATGAGGGGAATAAAGCAGATGTAGATATGATGGATTCTTATGCAGAAAAAAAAAGAACACAAGAAAACAAAGAGATTGTTTCCAATAGTAGAAACAGTGATGTTCTGTGCTAAGCAAGGATTATCACTACGGGGTCACCATGACGGTGAAACACTGCTTACTTTTGAAGAATCAGAAGATAACAATGGTAATTTTTATGCCGCTTTCAGATTCTCTTTGCAAGCAGATGATGATGTTTTAGCAAAACATTTGAAAACATGGTGGCAATGCAACTTATATAAGCTAAAAAATCCAGAATTAAATTATTACCACAAGCAGCAACCAGATACAACCACTTGTAAAGCATGTAAATAATGCAGGGTTTTTCACAATTCTTACAGACAGCATGACTGACAGTATTAGATTGAAACAAATTAATAATCGTCCGGTTCATCAAGAACAAAAATATTCAGGAACAGTTTCTGGGTTTTGAACAACTTGCAGATGGAATAGATAAAAGAACTGGACAGAAAAAAATAGAAAGCCTAGAGCAGTATGGTCTCAATGTTGTGAAGATGTGTGGCCAAGGATAAGATGGTTGTGCTGCAATGCGAAGTACTGCAAAGGGTGCATAAGCTGTACTTGCAACAAGAATACTGAAAGCAGTTTACGTGCGCTGTTCAAGCCATGTTCCGAATCTCATCATAGCACATGTGTGTAAGTTACGTGGAATCAGTAACTTTTTTGAAACAATGAAGGACATGTCAAAGTTTGTTCGCAGCTCAGCTAAGAGAAAGATGCTTCTGAAATGTAAAATCAACATCATCAGACATAAAAAAATAAGCTCACTGGACTGTGTGCAACGTGATGTGTTGAAAGAAATTAAACAATTGTCTGTTTCATTGATATGTATCCTGCTATGACAGAGGTACTGTCAGATGTTGCTTCTGCAATAGCTGAACAATTTCTTACCTGCATTCACTCTCATGGATTCCTTGTCTCATAAACACACTGGCACGGTTCTTAGGACTGCTTCTTCCAGTGTCTGTCTGTCTTTCTTCAGAAACCAGATGCTGACATTCTACAGGGCTTGCAGCAGATCAAAGATGCCTGTGATGCTATTCAGAGAATAAGGCAAAACTCTGAGAAGTTTGACAACATATTTCTGGGGCTACAACAGACACAGCCCTCCATCATATCAAAGTCACCTTAAATAAGGCATGCCGCCTCTCCACCAGTTCCAAGCAGTACACGCACACTTGTGACCTATACACCCATGCCAACTGGCTCCAGTTCAAGGGCAGGCTTAGGTTTCTGACCTGCTTGCTGGCCAAAAAAGGATGTCTAGGTATGTTGCCCGCCGGTGTTCAGAAGCTCCTCACCCCCACAAAAGTACCAACCCCCACAAGAAGCTCCGGGAGTATGGTCTTCAAGGTCCCCAGATGTTGCACCTCTCTAGGATAAATAGCTTTTGCCCGCTGGGCACCCAACTGGATTATCAACCTGCCTCCAAGCATCTCTACTAAATCATGTTAGGCCCCTTTAAACGTGAACTAAGATGTAGGTGACCACATGCTGTCAGGAACCCCCCCACCAACCAGCTGTGCATGTATACATGCAAGTAAATATGGTGGAGGGTAGGCAGAACTTGAAAACTGGAACATTCTGTGCTGGCATGCTGGACGAGGGCCACTCTGTCCTTCTCCATGCCTAGACCCTATGAGTGAAGTGATCCTTATCTGCAATCAAATTCTACATTTCTTTGTTTCTCTGTTCCTAAGATAGTCGGCTTATTTGGTGTATACAGCTCAGTACCAAAAAGCACTGTGGAATGCTGTAATAGCTCCAAATGATAAAGTAGATATTGAAGTGGCACAGGTTGTGAGTGCAAAGGCAATGTCAGCTCTGGATACCACAAAATACCAGTTTCACATGGCAGTAGACACCAATGACTCTGCATCAAGAGTCTTGGCTCATGCAGTGGCATTGATGTTTGCCTGGCATCCTTGCCCAGGACACCAAGACTAAAGACATTGAATTTCCCTTAAAGGGAAATTCCCTATTTGGTGACAAAACAGAGGCATACATGAAAATGTGAATTAGTGCAGGGCAACTTTTAAGAACTCTGTTGAGAAAGACATAGCCTCCACTTCCTTCAGCCCTTGTGGAAGGGGAGGCAGAGACCATGGTTATTATCCCAGGCCCTACACTGTCTATGAGTACAAGCCACAAAGAGGGTACTACAGAGGTAGAGCCAGGAGGGGCATTTTGCAGTACAAGCAACAGCCAAAACAAAATCCTTGACAGTTTTGTCCCGGTCACCATTCAGTTATTGCCAGTAGTAGGAAGGCTGATCCAGTACTTCCAGGAATGGGAACAATTAGTAGATAAGTGGGTCCTGAAGGAGTGGGTCATGGATTAGTTCTGCAGTTCCAAAGATTTTCCAGACTGCAGAGACCAACAAACTTCCCAGTCAACTTTCCAATAAAAAGATTTCTGTTGGAACCGGGAGTAAAGAGCTTACTGCAAGCAAAAGCAGTTGAAAAGGTCCCTGCATCTCAGTGGGTGCAAGAGCCTCTTCTCAAGGTACTTCCTGACCCACAAGATAAATGTGGAATGGTGACCCATGCTGGAAGGAAGATACCTGTGCAGGCATATCAAGAAAGAAAAATTCAAGATGGTCATACTGAGTACAGTAATACCATTTCTATATTAAGGAGACTGGTGGTCGTCATCGGATCTGTACTGTAAATGCCTATTTCCACATTCCAGTCAGACTGTCACAGAAAATATCTAAAGTTCTTTCTTCAGATCACGTGATGCAATCCTCTAGGTAGCTGCTTTTCTGAACGCTCCCGCTATTCCCTCCCATACAACCATCTGTTTTAATTTAAATTCAACAAGAACTAACCCCTGAGCAACGTTCTCACAATAATTCAACATACCTGAAGGTTTTTAGGTGCTGTTCGGGGGCGAATATCGACGTAATGAAGGTGGAGATGCGGTCGGCTCTCCCACGGCACACGCCACCCACTACCTCCAAAAAAACAACAAAGAGATCTAAGGCCCAGCCTGGACGGCAGTCCTCTGGCTCCCAAGAACAGCCCCCCCTCACTCTTGATTGCTTCTTGGACAAGTTCCGTCCATACAGGGAAGAATTGTGGTCTCTAGCGGATGAGTTTAAAGCAGTCTTGACCAGACTGGAAGATCTAGCAATCCGAACCAGAGACTGTGAAACCCGCCTGACATCACTGGAGCACAGGGTAGAAAAGGTGGATCTGGTGATGGCTGTAACCCATCAACGCCTTGCTAAGCTTGAGGCCAAAATTGAAGATTTGGAGGGGAGGAGACACCACAATATTGCGCTTATAATCAGTCTTCCAGAGGGTGAAGAGGGGAACAATTCAGTGCTGTTTGCACAAAAGCTCGTGGGAAAATTAGCTGGCCCCCTCTCAATTCGGCCCTACGTATATCATAGAAAGGGCTCATAGGGCTTTAAGATCCATTCCTAAGCCTGGTGCCCCACCAAGAACCTTCATTTTCAAGTTCTTGAACTTCCAGGAGCGCCAGCACTTTATGGTGAAGATCAAAGAAATAAAAGAGATGCAAGGAGATCACGTGATGTCTTCAGCCTGAGTAGATGCTCTCCGGCAATAGCTCTCCCCCTGACTCTCCAAAGGCATTAAAAATACCAAGTTTTTGATTGAGATCGGTTATTTTATCATTGCTAATAAACTTTTGTAATGAAGGAGAACTACAAGCAGCATCAAGCAGGCAGCATTTAACGTTTAGCGGGTGCAGAGATGGATTTGGAAATGCTCCAGACCCTCCCGGCCCAGACACCTCCTCAGATGCTGGATAAATCAGCGAATAGATCTAAAACCCAGACTGCAACTCCCAGCAAGATGGCAGCGCTACCTAACAGCCCTACTCCCCTGTCTGAGGACAAATTCTTAGCCGAAATGGCCAGTATTAAGGGCACTTTTAGAGAATTTGCCTTGGACCCGAAGAGCATCCAAGCTGAATTGAAGGAGACAAATAAAAAATCTCTGATGTTTCAACCCGCACGTCCTCGCTGGAAAACTGGCAGACAAGGCTGGAACCAGAAGTGGTAGCACTAAGGCAGAGGCTAAGTAAAGTAGAAGGTAAACAAGAGGACCTGAAAGAGAGAAATAGGAGGAATAATATTGTGATTTTTGGCCTTCCTGAGGAAGCCTAAGATCCACCATAATTCAATTCACCCAGAAGCTTCTGGCAAAGATAGCGGGCCCTCCACCACAAGCTACAGTATATCAGGTAGAACGGGCTCATCGCTCACTGAAACCTCGACCTCCCCCGGGTGCCAAGACTAGGCCATTTATTATTCGTCTCCTAAGTTATATCGATTGGCAACACATTTTGTCAAAAGTTAAAGAGCTGCAGGAGATTAGATGGGAGGATGACCAGCTTAGATTTTCCCAAGATCTGCCAGTTACCATCAGACAGAAGTGGGCTGCTTATCATAACTCTATTAAAAAATTGATAGCGGCTGGAATTCGATTCCGGATGATCTACCCTGCTAAATTGATGGTTCAGTACCAGGGTAGTTGGAGAAGTTTTGAAGAGGCAAACCTGGCAGTGGAAGAATTACCCACTATGTTCCCTGACCTGTTTGCCCATCATTGAGCACGTAAGGGAGTGCTCATAGATCTGGCTACTCTATGTAATGGCATCCAGTTTGGCAGAAGAGTTAGTATAAGCAGCTCAAAATTTCCTACACCTCTTCTCGTGAACCCCTGTCCACTTATGGATCTGCAGCTGAGGGCTTTTTCCCTTTTTTGTTTTGTATGGATCCGAGATGCTTGAAAGCTCATTAAACGGCAGCAAGAGATTAGCTCGAATTAAGCGTTACGGTCCTGCTCCCATTTAAATTGACAGCTGTCCCCCCTTTAATTCGAAGCACTTCTTGGACACTGTGGCTGGTCTCGCTAGTCAGCGCACGTTTTCTTCTAAGTCCTGCAAAGTGTTTATTTACTCTCTCGCATTTTAACTGTGGGGCAACACAGGTGTAGTAGAAGATGGAAAGTACAGCGAAGATTTGCTACTCGGATGTGGGACTTTACAGTGATCTCTATACTAGATACCGCCACGTAAATCGGTGATGCAATGGCCTGTCTCAAGTTTCACTGAGGAAGCAGGAGATCTTTCATCTGTCGCTGAAGCTGTCTGGACTAGCAGTGTTCTGGGTTAAGCCCTGAATATGACGGGAATAGTAGTTATATTAAACTAAGGGAAGGGGGAATTGGGGAGAGGGGAGACAAGAAGGAAAAGAGATTATTCCGATTATTAATGCCTCGGTATGGCTTGTAATAAGATAGACAGATACACAGATCGTGGTTTAATTGTGGCAGGGTTGTTATAATCTTAAATTTACAAGTTAATAGAAGTGTGGTGTATAATGTAAATACTATTTGCTGCAAGAAGCAGAGTAGGGGAAGGGGACTACTCCTGATAAAGTGTTTGTTTTTTCCTCTTTTTTTCAACAGGTTGATGTTCATGTTCTTTGGGGGGGGTGAGTCGGGATGCACTAGCCTGGGTGGAGTACTCACATCTTGGCAAAGGGGGATTGGGCCTTCACAGTTAATGGGCTACCTTGGGAACAAGACTACAATTTTATCAGTTTGTTTATTTGAGGCTCAGGATTATATGCTGTGGGGTTTGATTTTTTGAGATGGGGGAGGGTTGGGGGGTTACAAAGTTTTTTTGGGGGGAGGGTACCACCACAAATACTAGAGCTAAAGTGGAAATATCACTTACTGGTTTCTTTTTTCACTGCATATTTGGATTTTAGTATTGTAATAGACAGCTAAAATGTCAGATTATCATTTTTGTACATGGAACATCAAGGGGGTACAAACTCCAGCGAAACGAATGAAGGTACTGATACGTCTCTGCAATATACTAGCTGATGTGGTTTTCTTACAGGAGACACACCTTTTACACACTCAAGTACACTACTTTCGTAGGCTCTGGGTAGGACAAGTTTTTGGTTCTAGTTTCAATTCTTGTAAAAGGGGAACTGCCATCCTAATTGCCCACAAAATCCCATTCCGTTTGCTACAAGAAATTTCAGACTTGGAAGGCCGCTATGTTATATTACGAGCTGTTTTAGGTCACTCCGAGGTCATTCTTGGTTCCACCTATGGCCCTAACTCTGATGATTCAAAATTTTTTATGGATCTTATGTCCACGCTGGCACCTTGGTCCACGATTCCAATAATTGTAGGAGGGGATTGGAACCAGGTATTGTCAAATAGCCTGGATAGAATGGGCCCTTCCAAACTATCCTTTTCCCCAGGTCAAAAAGCCCAGTGAGAGCTAATGCATTCAATAGGTTTGGCTGACCCCTGGAGAATCACTTACCCAACCATGAAAGAATATTCATTCCATTCACCTACTCATAATACATTTTTCTGTATTGATTATTTTTTAGTGAGTATTGATCACCTTTCTGGTGTCACATCAGTTTTTACTCCTCGAAAACTATATCTGATCACCATATGGTTCAGTTATTTGTAGATCTTGCACCTAATATTCAAAGAGACAGACTTTGGAGGGTTAATAATCAGATTCTAAAATCTGAAGATCATATACAACATTTACAATCCTTCATTTCTAATTTCATGACAGATAATTCCCCATCCACGCTTAAAAGGGATGTCTTGTGGTGCTCACTAAAGTGTGCCTTAAGGGGTGAATTAATACGTTTGGCAGTTACACATAAAAAGCAGAGGGAACACGGTCTGTTCCCTAATTGATCAGATCACATTAGCAGAGGCAAATCTTTCAGTCTTATCTCCTGATGCAGACTGGGAAAAAGCTGAGCCCCTTCGAGCCCAGTATAATCAGCTGCTGGCCGAAAAGGCTGAATTTCTCATGGTTAGATCTAGAGTAACATATTTTGATCAAGGAGAAGAGTGGGGAAGCTACTAGCTCTCAAAATTAGGTCCCAGATGTCTGACAGGATTTTTACCTCCTTCCAATCATCCACCGGTACTGTCTTGACTTCATCCAAAGATATTTGTGAAGCTTTCAAACTTTATTATGAAGGCTTGTATACCTCCGCCAACAACTTCTTCTCTCAACAAATGTTTGATCTTTACATTACTGATGTTAAGTTGCCAACACTTACTGAGGCACAGTCTTCTACATTAAAAGCCCCTATTGAAATAAAAGAGATAATGGAAGCCATTGACTCACTTACACCGGATAAATCCCCAGGCCCAGATGGATTCTCCCCTAATTTTTATAAGGCCCTAAAAAGTACATTAGCACCTATCCTCCTAAACACTTTTCAATATTTCTATGAAAATGGTATCTCAGATAAGACATTAACCCAGGCTACTATTGTGGTCCTACCCAAACCTGGGAAGGATCCTGTAGTCATACATAATTATAGGCCTATTTCACTTATTAATGTGGATCTTAAAATCTTGGCTAAGATCCTGGCTTTAAGACTGGGTCGGGTCTGGGACTCTTTAATCAGTACAGAGCAGGTAGGATTTGTTAAGGGCCATCTTTCATCCAACCATCTCAGGAAGTTAGCCTACTTATTTTCTGTGTCCAAGGACTCTCTTATCCCTGCTGCTTTAGTCTCCTTGGACACAGAAAAAGCCTTTGACAGAGTGTCCTGGGAATATCTGTTTTTTCTACTTCCTAAATATGGTATCCCGAAGAATTTCTCACCTGGATTAAAATACTGTACTCCTCTCCTTCAGCACGAGTTCAATGCAATGGGGTACTTTCCATATCCTTTACTTTAAGACAGGGTACTCATCAAGGATGCCCCCTTTCACCATACTTATTCAATTTGTTCCTTGAACCCCTCATCAGGAAACTCAATTCCTCACCCTCAGTCTCGGGGATTACAATAGGGAACTCAGAATATAAACTTTCCGTGTACTCGGATGATATTCTACTGCACATCTCATCTCCTTCACAATCCCTCCCGGCTGCACTTACATTAATCTCCCAGTTTAGCTTGATTTCCAATTACAAATTGAATTTGGATAAAGCGGAAGTATTCCCTCTTAATCAGTATTTTCAGAAAACAGAAATAATTAACTTGTGCCTACAGTGGCGATCAGACAGACTTAAATATTTGGGTATTTTCCTTCACCCCTCCCCCAAAATAATGAAAAAACTTAACCTTGATATCTCCTTAAGTCATATACAAGAGGATATTAAGCATTGGTCTTTATTACCCTTATCGCTCTGTGGTCGTATGAGTATAGTAAAAATGAATGTATTACCCCGTATGCTATACCCTTTGCAAATGTACAATTGGGATTTACCCAGTTCTTGGTTTACTCAGACACTTAAAATTATTAACTCCTCCTTGTGGGCTGGGAAGAAATCAAGAAGAAGCTATTGTAAGCTTACACGGGCAACTTTTGATGGTGGCCTACAAGCTCCCAACTTATATTTATATTATCTTGCAATACATCTAACCAGATTGAGGTACTGGATATTTCTGTCAAAGTACTCATCTGACTCCCCTTATTCCGCTCTTTGGTTAGGAATTGAGAAATCTTTGTGCGTGTTACACGATATGGCTCCAGAAGCCCTTCCTTTTCTAAATAAGAAAAATCTCCCAAATAAGCTGAAAGGATCCCCGCTTGATGCCCTTTTGATTACACAACACCAACTCAGTACTTTACTAAAGATCAGTGGGTATGAAGATCTAACACAACCCCTTTTCAATAATCCCAATTTGTTAATCTCTGGTAAACCAATAAGACCTAATATTTTTTGGCCCAACATGGGGATTGGAAGGGTGGAGGAGTTAATTATTAACCAGAAACTGATGCAATTCCAGGAAGCCTGTACCCGGTACCATTGGTCTACTACTCATGTTTTTAAGTACTTGCAGATTAATCACATGTTATTACAGTATTTTGGCACTGGGATGTGGACTACGCCCCTTCTTACTGCTCTAACCCCATATCTTAACTCACTTCTGTCTACTCATTTAATTTTGTATGCCTACAGGTTTTTACAAATTACGACTGCTGGGTTAGAAGGACAAAGAATTTACTGGTGGGACTACTCTCTTCCAACTTCTGCACCCCCTAGATGTTGGTTAAGAATTTGGAAGCACCTACATACATATATCAAGTGGGATAGGTATAGATATATGCAATTTCAAATTATACACAATGGCCCAGATATTCAAAAGGGTTGCTCCATGCGCAACAGGGATGCGCCAGTGCAAGTCCAAAAATGCATTCTGCAATATTCAGCGGGAGGCAGATGCGCCCCCCAAATCACAATGCACAAGAGTGCAATGATAATGAATGCATGCGCAACTGAAGGGGGGAGGAACCATGCATAAATGGCACAGTGCGATATTCAACAACATGCGCCATGCGCAATAGGGGAGCAAGCAGAAGTTGCGCAACAGCGGAAATGAGCCAAAATAAAAAGGAACAAGAGAGCGGCACAAGAACGCTACAGGGAAGGCACATGTTGCTGAACCGTAGGCAGCCACACAGGCACCAAACACTGGGAGCAGGACAGGGCAGTACAGAGACAGAGACAGAGCACTTGGAACCCCCAGGAACAGGGAAGGTATGGGGAGTCTCTGCCACAGTGCAGGCCAAAAGGGGGAAGTGCCACACAGCACTGAGGCCACTACAGGGAGGTGTTCCCAGTGCAGGGGAAGTGGCAGCAAGGACAGCGGAGGGAACACAGAAACAACTGCCAGGGGAAGGTAACACAAGCCAGGGACATGGCCAGTGCCACCATCCAGATGGAGGCAGTTATGAGGGGGGTGAGAAGGCAGGCAGCAGGGGGGCACATCCGTGGAAGGGCCCGTCGGTGGTATGCCCCCAATAGGCAGTACCGAGCCCGCACCAGCTTCGAGCTGTACACTGATACTGAGATCGTGGGCCGGTACCGCCCAAACCGGGTGATTCTGAGGCAGCTCTGTGAGCTGTGCAGTGATGTGATGCAGGCACCCACATGACGGAGCCATGCTCTGTCATTGGAGACCAAAGTGACAGCTTGCATGTGCCTGCTCACCATGCATACCTTCCAGAGACCAACAGGGGACACGACAGGCATAACCCAGTCGGCCGTGTCACGCCTCCTCACCCAATTCCTCAGCGCACTGCTGCCACATGCTGCAGAGTACATCCATTTCCCCAGCACACCGGTGGAGCACACAGCAAACATACAGGAGTTCCACAGGGTAGCATGTATGCCTGGCATGCTCGGGACAATAGACTGCACCCATGTGGCCATCTGCACACCACCTAGCCCCGAAGGGGCTGCATACATGAATCGGAAGGGGTATGCAAGCATCAACTGCCAGGTGGTGTGCAATGCCAGGGGGCGCATAATCAATTTCTGTGCCATGCACCCTGGGGAAGCACATAATACCTTCATCTGGCACCAGTCTTCACTGTGCCACAGGTTCGAGAGTGGGGACATCCCTACTGGCCACCTAGTGGATGAATATGCAAAGCATGCAGAAAGACATGGAGCTTGGGAGGGGCATAGTCAGAGGTGACATGGGTATTGGCCTAGATGGCCCAAGGTAGGGCGACGCTGATCACCAAACTAACATCCACCCTCTACACACAGGTGACAGTGGATACCCACTCTGTCCCTGGCTGCTCACACCATACTGGCGGCCCGCGACTCCATCACAGCAACGCTACAATGAGGCACATGCCACCACATGCAGTGTCATCAAGTGGGTGTTCAGGATGCTGAAGGCACATTTCTATTGCCTGGACACGTCTGGCGGTGCCCTACAGTACAGCCCCTCAAAGTCCTATGGGCTATTCCTGGTCTGTTGCATCCTGCACAACATGGCCAACGACTGTGGGATAGCTGTACAGGTCGAAGAGGGGGACAGCGATGGGGACGATAAGGATGCTGGTGAAGATGGTGATGGGCACCCTCCTTTGGTCGAAGGGACCCCCGACTGATCCGGATGGCACAGCTGCACCAGGACACCATCACAGAGGAGCACTTCAACCAACCCAGGTAAGTCATGGGGCCATGTGCAACCACCAATGGCAAAGGCACAACTCACAAACATGCATGGACAAACCCCAGGGGTGCATGTCATTAAGGGAATTGGCTGAGCATGGAACCGCACACTCCATCAGGGATAGGCAAGGTCTAACATGGCACACAGTTACACACACACACACACACATACACACACCTCACAAGAAATGCACAAAGGGTAGGAAGCATGCCGACCCCAACCACCACCCCTAGCCACACACACGTCCACAGACCACCATGCCCAGTGTCTGTCATTGTGCATATGTCAGACTCTGGGCACCATTGCAAAGTGGCAGACAGCGCAAATCATCATGCACATGCCACAGTGAACAGCAGCCGGGAGGGTGTGCAGATGGAACGTGTATGTGCATGCAGTGCCGGGTACCCCACCCGTGCATTGCATGTTGAACAACACAATGCACACAGGGCAGCATCAGACAGTAGCCATGCTGGGAGACAGGTCAGTCACACGCCACAGCGCCACAGCTGCCACAGATGCGTGGGTGGCCCCGTTGAGACCCGTCAGCAGTGACAGGCTGACCAATGGCCTCATGAGGCACCGACGGTCCCCTAGGGGTTCCACTGCGTGAACGAGACCGTGCTCGCACAGGGGTCTGCAGCACACTGAACATGCCTGTGTCAGGCATGCTCAGGATGCCCACAGCTGAACCCAGTGTCGACAAGGGTGGTGTCGCATGACGCCGGGAATGGGGGGTGGACATTGGACTGTGTGGTGTCTGAGACGCATGGGCAAATAACTGTGTGACCATTGTGGCCATGACAGCTGTGATTGCCTGTGTCTGCCTGTCAATGGCAGCGGTCACATCCTCCTGCATCCAGTCCATCCCTGCCAGGAGCAAAGCAGTGTCTCTGCTGCGCCGCTCCTCTGCCTGATGAAGAGCCACACTGAGTGCATCCACCGCCATCACAAGCTGTACCTGCTGATCGACTGATGCTTGGAGTATGCGGGTGTGCTCATCTAAGAGGTCATCTGCCTGATCAGCATGCTGTCCCTCACGGTGTTCACAGCCCTGATGGTCAGCACCACTTGAGGGTGGGCGCTGCACACCAGGGACAGGCCTGGGCATGTTCACAGGCGGTGCACTGATGCTGCCCCCTGACATTGTGCCCCCATGGCCATTGGTCGACTGCTGACACTGCCCCTCTGGCTGCTGCTCTCCAGGGCTCAACGGTGCTGCCGCAGTGGCTGCAACAGCCTCACTGTCCTGGACACACGCCAGTGCTGCCCCACTGGTGCAGACAGGTGCAGGCTGGGACTGTGATGTCACACAGGCCTCCACGGCAGCACCACTCACAGCCATGCCTGTGATGTCACCTGCTGTGTGGCCATCCTGCGGCCCACACAGATCACTGTCCATGAAGTGAGCTGCATCATCATAAGTGATGGATCCGGCACCAGCCCGAGTCTCAGCATGCTGGCATCCATGGATGCTCGCACCTGCTCCACCAACATCAGTCTGGATGTCCAGGCGGGCCCACTGTTGCCCTGACTCTTGTATGCCTATGGAGGTGGATGGGCCCTCCTCTTTCTCCATGCTACCACCTTCAGTGGACAAGCCCACCACCGCTGACCCATGTAGATGCTCAGGAGATGTAAGGGAACACAGTAGCATTAATGTATCTGCCCTACCCTGTCCACCCCATTGACAGACCAGGACCTACCATGCAGTGACGGGCTACCACCCATCTGGAATCCACCACCCAGAACACCCTTGATGGCACAACACTGCATGCTGCCAGCAACCTGCTCTTCTTGTGGGGTCAGGTGTTGCACGTCTGGCTGTCCCCCACCAGTCGCAGACCGTGTTGCCCTGATGGCAGCCACCTTCTCCTTCATCCTTTGCCTGTCTGTGCCCATCGTCTTTTTGCACTCCTGCATGGACCGCTGGTGGCTGCCATGCAGGTTGATGGCACGCGCCACCTCTTCCCATGCAGCAGCATGGGCCTGTGGTGTTCCCCGGTGTCCGCTGAGCAGCAGCTCCTGGTCGAGGCAGGCCTCAAACAGGGCATCTGTTTCTGTCTTGGTGAAGTTAGGCCTCCTCTTCTGCCCACGTCTCTCTTCCTCTTCCTCCACCTCACGATCGGTCATTATTCACCCTGTGAGAATAACAGGTGTTACCTGTGACTGTGCAGTCCCATGCATGTCCTACACACCACAGTCCACACTCCCAAACAGCATGCAACTCACCACAATAAACTGCAGTAACCGACTATGGCCAGTGCAGCCCAGTGTCGCATTTTTATAGCGCAACACATGCAAATGAGGCAAGGCGCATTTTTAAGTGGATGAAAATGCAGTGTCTGAGCCATTGAATGGCTGATTAGCTGATTTGCATAAGCTGGCTGAGTATCGCGCTGTTGCGCTTTGCGCAATTGTGTTGAATGTGCTCAGGCAAGGGCGCATTTCTGTGACATGCGCAGTACACACTGAACTGCGCATGCCCGGGGTGATGACACAGATGTCTGCTGCACTGCTGATGTGCTGTGCATGGGAGGCAATGCAGGGCACCTCCATCATTGTGCCAGTGGCACTACTACGCTGTTCACATATATGGCGCTGTGGCACTGGGGTGCCATAGGTGCACTGGGGCCACAGCGCGGTAGGCCACTACAGGAGGTGGCACACAGGCATCCAATCGTGCTACATGCATTGAGTTCCAATTGCACTGTGGCTGTCCATGCACGAGAGACCCTTGACCCTGTGCCCAGCCTTTGTCCCCTAGGCACCATGCGTCCGCATGAGTGCACCATTATTGCGCTGTTCGGTGACAGCTTGATAGGGAATGGCAGTGCTGTACCGTGCAGCATCTGCACGTGGCAGACCATGCTGCCGAGTGCCATTTTTACTCCAACTAACTGTTGAGATGGCACAGAGGAGGGCTACTGTGTGGAGCCAGGTTGAGTTGGCCAATTTGGTGGCCATTGTAGAGCCCCATGCTGGGGCACTTGATGGTGATGCACCCCTGGACAGGGCCAGGAGTGCAGTATGGGAGGAGGTGGCGGTGGTGCCAGAGGAGGCCACAGGAATTGGGCGCACGGCTGAGCAGTGTCACCACTGGTATGGGGACCTCCGGCGTAGGAACCCAGAAATGCTTGCCCACCTGCGGAGACATGCCAGAAGGGGCACGGAGCCACGGCCAGGTAGGTGCCCCATCCATACACTGTTAACGTCCATACGGGTATCATGGTTGCATGTGTCAGGCACATGGGGGGGCCATCCAGTGTTGGCCATGGTGGTGGTATCGGGGTGGGGGTGGATGGGTATGGATGTGTGGGATTGCACACACATGGAGATAGGGGGACTTTGCTACCGGATTGTACTGATGTTCCTCTCTTCATGTTTGCACCTTAGGCCCAGAGGAGCGCCAATGGGTGAGAGAGAGGAGGCACCGCCAGGAGGACCAGCAGGCCAGGAGGGATGAAGGTCCACAGAGGTGCAGGAACCAGCCTGATGATGGTGAGTGCCTTACATTCATGATTACTATTGCATGCTGTGTAACAGGGTGGGCAGCGGGGCATGGCCACCATCCATTGACACCACTGCCATGCATGCAACTTGTTATAGTCAGCACTGTCCAGTGAAACCGCATGTCTGGAAGTGCGTCAATGGTGGTGCATGTGTGCACCGGGTACATGGCTGTGTCACTGCCTTCACACCGCATAGCCATGTCACTGTACGGCCATGGTGGTGCTGTGTGGAACATGGGTGTGTGCAGTGGTCCACATTGCTGTGGTTGCCTGGGTAGGCAGGTCTTGTGGATGCGGCCATGCACATTGAGTGGGCTGCAGGAGGCTGGACAGTCACACGTATTGACTTTGCTCCCTTGTCCTAGGTGGACAGTGACTACTGGCCATAGAAAGGTGAATGCAGGAGTTATTGCAGCTGGCAAGGGCATCCCTGGAGATCCTCCAGAGAATGGACCGGCACGGGGTCAGGAGGCGGAGGACACGTCGGCACCACATGACTGAAGAGCGAGGTGGATGATAGGCCCTCCATGCCCCTGGAAACACCTTACATCCCTGGACCCACCCTCACACCCCTTCTTCCCTCTCCTATATGTTCACCCTTCCCCCTTACCCGCCCCCACCTGGTATGTGGCCCTTCCCCCCATTGTAAATATTTGTAAATAGTTTTGTTGCTTACCTCTTTTTAATACATTTGTTTTATGACAACTGTGGTGGTCTCTGATTTGCAGTGGGCTACAGGTGCTCAGCTGCAGTGGTGTGCATGGCATCAGGAGTGGTGCAAGCATAGTGTGTGTGTGTGTGTGTGTGTCTGGAAGAGAACTACCTATGGTGTGGGTGGGGGGATCAGTCACTGTCTGTGGTTTGTGTGTTGTTCTCTGTGCACTGGATGCCTGTGTGCAGTGGTCCATGGTACATGCACTGTGTCCATGGCATCCCTGTCAGACCATCCATGGCCTGTGCAGCTGACACCCTTGCATGTCTGTGATATGCACGGTCTGCTAGCACGTCAGTGGTGGCTGTCCATGCTGGACAACCACTGTACCCTGCACAATGCCAGGTTACCTCCCGTCACCAGTATGGTGCATGTCTGCCTCCAATGGCAGTGTGGCCTCCGCTGTTGTTGTCCCCCCTCCATGCTGTCACTTGTGTCTGTTGCAGGGGATGTGCTCCACTGTCTGTCACTTGTGCTCCGGCCGCATGTTGGTGGCATACAGTTTCATGGTGCCTGCGGAGGGTGGCTGGCACACCTGTGCCATATAGGGGTGCTGGCTGTTTGTACATGGCTACCGTGGCCACACGCCAGTGGCTTGGTTGACCCACTACTGTGTCCCTGTGTTGGTGTGCCCTTGGGTATGGGTGGGTGTTTGTCCATGCACTGTGTTGCATCCTGTGTGGCGCATGCTTCCATGCAACACTGTGTGTCTGTGCTGGCTGTTGTGGCCAGTGCTGGGATGGGATGTGTCCTTGGGAGGGTGTGCAGGGTGTTGTACCACTGGTGGTGGGGTCCGGGGCATGCCCTGTCACATGTGGGGTACCTCGTATGCCGATGCATGGTCGGTCTCTCAGCTGTACCTCGGGGGGGACGTGCAGGGTGGCACTGTGTATGCAGTTGTTGCATCGCTGTCTGCTGCTGCCCACTGCAGGGTGCACATGGTGAGGTTGCCTTGCATGGCTCCGTGGTGCACAGGGTTGCATTGTCACAGTGGGGGTGGTGGCATACATGGGGTGTCCTGCACTGTTAGGCGCTACTCCTGGGCAGGGTGTATGGGGATTGTGGTGCAGGGTGTCCTCTGCATTGGTGGGATGGTGTGGCACAAGGTGGTCGGCCCTCCTTGTGTGCCGGACACAGCTTGCCAGGGGGAGTGCTGGGGCACCATGCCCCGGCTGTGGGTTGGTTGCTGGTATCCATGGGTCGGTGGTTATTTCGGCTCTCCACCAGTTGTGCTGTGCATGGGGTGTGGGGGGCAATGTCTGTTCTGCTGTGTGCTCCTCTGCCCATCTGTGGCATGGGTGGTGGACTCCTGCATCCTGTCCCTGCACATCCCTGGTTATGGTGTTGCATTGCTGCCCTGCTCCACGGGGCATCCCTGGTTGTGCTATGGCGCATCTGGACTGTTCCACTGAGCATCCCTGGTTGTGCTATGGTGCATCTGAAATGCACAACTGCACATCCCTGGTTGCGCTATGGTGCAGGTGGCATGATATTCAGTCATGTGCCGCAGGCGCATCTTGACCTGTGCAGTTTTTGAATATCGCGCTTCTTGCGCATGGGCGCAATAGTCTTGTGGTTGCTCCTGCTGTTGCGCACTTTTTGGGCGCAGTTTGAATATCTGGGCCAATATGTATTATACCACAGTTAAACTATTCAGGATGGGATTTTTGTCATCTAATCTTTGCACCAAATGCTCGCAAGCCCAGGGGGATCTGCTGCATATGTTATGGTCATGTGTTAAGGTTTCCCCATTATGGAATTGTATTAAATCCCGACTGGATCCACTATTAGCTGTCTCAGATAAATTTACCCCTGAGATTTGTATTTTAGGGGATTACACGACCCTCCAGGACAGTACTCAAAGGGCCTATATGGCATTGATCTCTATTTGTGCCAAAGAAGTACTACTCAGACATTGGGTAGATGCCCTTACACTGACTTATACTGAATGGTATAAAGAAATTATGTTTTCTATCCAGGCAGAACGTGTCACTGCTGGATTAACCCAAAGAATGAGAAAATATAAACAACTTTGGGATCCCTTTTATAATTTGTTATTAATCCAGTCCAATACAATAACTTTTAGTTCAAATGCCCCTTCATAAGTTAACCATCATTTTTATTACGGCTTTCTACAGATATAAATCTATAATTACTAAGGCTCATATTTGTGGTGGCAGGGGTGGGAGGGAAGGGGGGTTTAGGATGGTGATGTTGGGATAGATTGGGGAGAAGAGGGTGGGGGGATGCAGGCATCAAGATGTAGTACTATTAGATAATGGCTGTATCTTATTGTGGTTAGGAGGTCTGTTTTGCAGATATATATACAGCATTGTATGACTTCCTGTATTTAAGATGTCTGTATATTGGATTTAAAAATCTAATAAAGTATACTTAATATCAAAAAAAGAAATAAAAAAGGTGCAATGGGTGGCAAGTTGATACGGGTGGCTCAAGACCTTCCCTTATCAGTGAGACAAAAGAGAACAGCCTATCACGGTATTGTCACCAAGCTCTTGGCAGCTAACATAAATTTTCACATGGGATACCCCGCTAATTTCCAGCTGCACCTTGAGGGGAAATGGATTTCCTTTGAAGACCCGAAGATGGCTGAGAACTCCCTTAAGAAGGTGCTCCCTGATTTGTTCTGTGTCAGCCGATAATGATTGCCTATAACAACCAAAGGATGTTTCATTGCTGTAAGTCACTGTAGTGAGTAGGAAACTGCAAGTGGTTTCACTCTGATCTTTCGTTTTATTTTTCTCTCTTTAGTGACTGATTTGGTGAAAGGCTATGCTTTAGGTACAAGGACACACAGGAGTATTTGGTTGTTTAATGTACCTCCCAGCTACAAGCCTACTCCTGACAGATCTACTGTACTGTACTAAGGCCAGGAGCACAGCTAGGATGAGGGGACTTCCATGTTGTTTTCCTTTTTTGATTTTTCCTCTCATTTCAACTTTCCCCCCATCATAGCTTGCCACCTAAAGTTATTTTGGGCTCCTGGTTTTGGGGCAAGTTTCTGACAGAGTGGGGAGAACCTATGGCATTTATTTGATACACAGAGCGTTTTAATACCCGGTGCATTCCATGATGGTAAATAGCTCCTTTCCTCCTCCCCCCCTTTTTTCCTTTCCTTTTCTTCCCCCACCTCTTTTTTTTGGTAAGGGCACAGCAGGGGTTTCTCTGGTATGAGAGCTGTTTCTTGCACCTAAGCAGTGTACCATCCTCAGCCACAAGGTGCGCTAAAGTGGCGTGTATGAGTGCGGTTTCTGCTCCTCGGGGCTCAGTAGAGAGTCTACCCAGCCTCACTCCCTTCAAGGCTAAGGTTGGTTATTTTAATTTTTTTGCATGCATTGCCGTCCCAGGGATTTTTAGCGTATTCACTGGTTAATGTTTATATCACAGGGGGTTGTTTTGCTTATGCAGATTTCTGTGTTAAATATTTGGTGATGATTGGAATGGGGGGGAGGTAGGGTTACCTCAGAGGGTACATTATGTACCAGAGAGCAATTAGTCAGGGTCGGGGCACCAAGCTTTGTTTGCCAGGGAGTACACTCAGTGCCTTGACGCTCAGAGAAGTAGGGTGGGAAGGGTTTGTTTCTTGTATTAGAGTTTGTTCTTTCTTATGGGGTATTGTTCTGTGGGGAATGTATGGGGGCTAGGGATGGAGGGTCGACTTGGCATCATGTATGGTTTATCTTTTCTTCCTTACATGTGGCTTTCCTACTTGGTATGGAACAGAGGTTACTGATACATGGACTCTTTAATGGCTCTTCCTAAAAGGTTTTTATCATAGAACATTCATGGAGGTCGCAATAAAGTCAAGTGATATAAGGCGTTGAAACATATTCATTTGCTCAGGATCTCCTTTCTCTAGGAAACCCACCTGGAAGAAACAGAAGCCACCCTTTTTCACAGACAGTTTGTTGAACAGACCTTTAGTGAAGGGGGCTGCACCCAGATTTGAGGGGGAGTCACAATTCTAATTGCAAGAGGCGTTCAGTTTTGGGTGTGACCAGATTATCAGGGATCGGAATGGTAGATATATGTTTCTATTAGGCCAGCTCAAGAGAACCACCATGATACTGGGCAGTGTTTATGGCCCGAATGTGGGCTCCAATGGGTTCTTTATTGACTTATTGAAGGTATTAGCCCCTTTTAACAATCTACCCATTATAATAGGAGGCAATTGGAATCTTCCGTTATCCCCAATTTTAGATAAATCTGATCCCAAGTGTAAGGGGTTGTCACCTGCACAGAGAGCCATTAGGGACCTGATGGACCATCTTGGTTTGTGCCACCCTTAGAGAACTCTCTATCCACAATCAAGGGAGTACACTTTTTGATCCGAGGTTCATAACTCCCAATCCAGAATTGATTACCTTTTAATTAGTAAGACATTACTTGGGGGGTTGATGGATGCACGAATAGATCCCGGGGTCATTGCCGATCACACTGTAACTTGGTGCTCCCTAACATTGCCCACCAATGCACCTAAAGAATTCAGCTGAAGTTGAACAACTAGCTTCTTAAAGACAAAGGAATTGTTGAGCATATAGGGCAAGAAATTGACGGGTACACAGAGGACAATTAAAGTTTGACCGCTTGTCCGGATTTAGAATGGTGTGCTTTAAAATGTGTACTACAAGGCTTATTCATTAAACAAGCAGTGCAGAGAAAACAAAGTAGGGAACAAAAGGCTCTGTATCTCCTAGTTGATATCCGACTCCTGGAGAGCTCACTCACCCCTACTACCCCGGAGTCAGACAGGATCAGGTTATTGTGTCTCCAGGATCAATACTCTAACTTGCTCTGTGAGAAGGCAGAATATGCAATCCTTAAAACTGGCACGAAATATATTGATCGGGGAAGAAAGCAGGCCACTTACTAGCCCTAAGGCTCCAAAAAACAGAATCCTCCAAAATTGTGCAAAGCATTTGCTCCCTGATGGCTGGATCTCTCCTACTTTCCCCTAAAGAGATCATGGGGGAATCTGCCAAATTTTATGCTGATCTATACAGTCCCATGCCCCTGAAGCCAGAAGTTACCTGAGTTCAGGCATACCTGAACTCTATTCCACTGCCAACCTTGGAATCTGCACAGCAGGACTCTCTGATTGCCCCATCTCTCTGGCGGAGATCCAGGAAACTGTCTCCTCTCTCATAGTTGATAAAGCCCCAGGCCTCAGCAGGTTTACCCCAAATGTTTATAAAATGTTCTCCAAACAAATCACTCCATGGTTATCATGGCTTTTTGCATGGATAATGGGCGCTAACCCTCTGGACAGTAATCTTTTGGAAGCACTAATTATAGTTCTCCCCAAACCAGACAAAGACCCCAAAAATGTTGGACGTTATAGGCCGATCTCACTTTTAAATTGCAATATAGAAATTTTAGCGAAATTATTGTCCAACAGGCTTAAACAGATCATGCCTTATTTAATTCATCCGGACAAAGTCGGTTTATGTCCAGCAGACATTCTTCCGATCATTTCAGGAAACTGGCTCACGTCTTCTCTGCATCCAGAGATGCAGATGTTCTGGCTGGTCTGCTTTCTCCGGACGCGGAGAAGGCATTTGACTGAGTTTACTGGCAATTTCTTTTCTGTACCATGCGTAAATTTGGATTCCCCTCTAAATTTGTCAACTGGATTTCTTCCGTTTACCAGAATCCACTGGCCCGGATTTATTGCAATGGCGTGTTCTCGAACTGTTTCTCACTCTACTCAGGAACAAGGCAGGGGTGCCCATTATCTCCTCTCCTATTCAATATATACCTGGAACCCTTGCTAACCAAGCTTAGAGAACACAAAGGCATCTAGGGCATTATGATGGGATCCCAGTCTTTTAAATTGTCAGCTTATGCTGATGATGTGTTGCTTCATATTGAACACCCCTCACATTCATTCCCAGTTGTTCTTTCTGTCCTCAAGGAATACAGTGCAGTGTACAACTATAAAATTAATTTAAGTAAAACCACAGTTTTCCCATTGAATGGGGGACTCACCAAGCATGATATCACTCTGTTAGGGCTACAATGGAGCCAATCTATCTTCAAATACTTGGGGCTCTTTCTAACAAGAGGAGAAACCCAATTAAGAAAAGCTAACCTTGACCCTTTACTACTTAACATTTAACAAGACCTTGTCAGGTGGCAGTCCCTCCCCATTTCACTTTGGGGGCACATTAACCTGATTAAAATGAATATTTTGCCAAGGTTATTTTACCCCCTTAGTATGTTAAATGTGTGGATCCCCATAACATGGTTTAAAAAAACACACTCAACTATCTCCTCATTCATTTGAAAGGGAAAAACTGCCAGAGGAGCCTGCAATAAACTGGTGGCCTCCAAACTGTGTGGTGGGTTGAGACTTCTGCATTTCGGACTATATTTCTGGGCAAGTATTTGCGGTGGGTAGCGCCTCCTGATAACCCTGCCTCAGACTCTTATGTTCCTGCATGGCTGATCCTCAAATGTGAACTGATTTTAAATGCTGGTATCTCCCCATTAGCAATGCTTTATATATCTCCTAAGGTTTTACCTAAGAATTTGTGTTACTCGCCTATTGCTTCCTCTGTAAGAATATATACCCAGTTGGGTACTTTTTTGAAATATAAGCACACTTCCAGCTCTCTCCAGCCAGTGATAGGGAATCCTAATTTTAAATTAGGAGGAAAATGCATACCGCCCTCTTGGATTCCCTCACTTAGGGACTCCAATGCAGAAGCTTTCTTCTTAGAGGGTAGTTGTCAATCCTCCTCCTCTATCATGGCCCAATTTCGGATTCCGAAGGAAAAGGTCTTTAAAGTGTACCAATTAAGACACCTTTTGGTCTAGTTTTCGAAGGTCTTGGTCTGGGATACTGAGACATCTGAGTGTCTTCAGGGTCTCATGGGAACATGCGGTAAACCTCATGCTGTATCAATGCAATATGCTTCTCTCCTGTCCAAATCTTTCGATGCTCAATACAGAATTCCCAAATTCTGGGCTAACCAGTTCCCTAACTCTGTTAGTAGATGGGAGAGGATCTGGAAAGACCTGCATACTTACATACCCCAAGATAGACTCCATCTTACCCAGTATCAAATATTACAAGATATGTATTGGACCCCCTTGAAGTTACACAAGGTGGGGCATACCCCCTCCTCTATGTGCACCAGATGTGGGACTCAAGAGGGTAACCTAATACACATATTCTGGGAGTGTCCTTTCATAAAACATTTGTGGGCCATGATCCAAAATAAGGCTGACCCCCTATTGGCTATAGATTACTTTTTTACCCCAGATATTTGCCTCCTCTGGGACTTTTCCCCAAGTCCCTGTACATATTTGCAGGTTCCACATGGCACTAATTTCCCTCACAGTGAAGAAACTAGTGTTAAGACACTGGCTGGACAGAGAGGACATATCCTATGTAGAATGGATGAAGGAATTGTTGTTTAATCTAAGATCTGATCAGCTGAAAGCTAGCCTATGGGGCTCCATGGCTTGCTATAAGAGAACTTGGGAGGGTTTTAATGCCCTCTACTTATTACAAGAAGGCACCTCTCCTGGTTAACCTCAATAAGGTTTACCCCCAATGGAAGGCTATAGGGCAAAAGAGGACTTGCAGATTGTTCGGAGCCACGGGTTAAGTTTTTTCCATGATGCCAAGTTGGGGGGTGGGGCTTGACATGTTCGGTAATTTCTCTTCATGTACTAATGTTTTGTTTGTACTCATGCCAAGCCTTTATTGGTCAATTGAAAATGCCAATAAAGTTTGGAATAAATAAATAAATAAATAAATAAATAAATAAATAAATAAATAAATTTCGTTCTAGCAGACCTGGGATTTCAAAAAAATCTGATGAAGTCCCAGACAGAACCAGTACAAGTCATGGGCTCCGTAGCAGCAGAGTTGAATATCTTGCAAGGAAAGGCTTTTCTTCTATAGGAGAGGGTATTAAATCTGATTGTCAGTACAGGATCATTTACCCTAGGTTGACCAAGACACACAGGGGGCTTTCTGCAGCTGCTAAGCCACATGGTTTCATTAACAGTGGTATACCTTCCTGATGGTGACACCAATACAACAACCTATCTTGTTGCCAACAGAATCAACAGTTCGACAGGTCACTGCATTGGTGTGCCAGAAACAGGGGCACACCATCTTCTGGTCCTGCACCTCCTTCCTGAATCAACTCTGGCTCAGAGTTGATTATAATAAGTATGGGGGATGCATGGGGCAGAGCCCACCGCATGGGGGGGGGTTGGAGGGCAAAGCCCCCTGATAGAAAAATGGACTGGGAGTCCATCGGGATTTATGTTGACGGCAACTTGCAGTCCACATATATTCCATCACTGTCATGCCGGTCAACGACATTGTTGTTGAACCAGCATCATAGAACCATTAACAGCCATGGTACCATGGGTCAGATTTCAGTTGAGAGATGCACAGTACCACCTTGAAGGTTACTGGCCCCAAAGATTGGACCTCTGCCTCAACAAGTACCAGTCACAAAAAGCATTTTAGAAGCACTAGAATAGGGGAAGGAGGAAAGCAACCTCAGAGAGCACAGTTCCTTCCTCCAGCAATTTACCACCACAATCCACACAACAGGTTCCTTGCTCCAAGGACGGGGTGCCCACCTACAGGACCTCACAGTAGGTGGTAACTGGAGTTCTCAGGAGACTCAGGAGCACATAAACATCCTCAAACTCAAGGCAGTTCTGCTGTCAATGCAGTCATTCTCCTCCCAGTTACAGGGTAAGTTAGTCCAAATTTGGAAAGACAGTATACATTAATATGTCCCCTGGAGTCACTCACTGCTGTATAAGAATGGTTTCATGCGAGTTCAGTTGGAGCAAGAACAGTGAAGTAAAGCTGAGCTGTTCTGGCTCAAACTGAAGGCAAGTGAAACCACTCTTACATAGGAATAAGTGGCGATGAGGGACATATGCTATATGTCATATGACTATAGGCAAGGTACCCAGGGACCGGGTGAGCTTACCCCCCAAGCTAGTAAGAAGGTACTTGGGGATTTAGTCCAGAAGGGGCAGGGTGGGGAGGGGGATCTGAAAAAGGAGGGAAGGATATCGGGGTGGAGGGTGGTCTAGGTGAATGTGAGCAGCCTTGGCAACAAGGCGGTGGAGCTACAGGTGCTCTTGGCTGAAGAGAGAGTGAACATCGTGGCTATCACAAAAAGGTGGGCTACAGAGCACCAGGATTGGGACCTGGTAATCCCAGGGTTCAGACTGTACAGAAAGGACTGTGGGGAAGTTAGGGGAGGAGGGTGGTTTTCTGTGTGCAGGAGGGGATCAAATGTACAAGGGACAAAAGGAAGAGAGGGATACAGAGGCAATGTGGCTACAGCTCCTGGACTCCAGGAGAAGGAAGTTGAGGTTTGGGGTGGTGTATAGGTCACCATCCCAGACAGTGGAAAGGGACAGAGAACTGGCAGAACAAATCAGTAGGGAATGTAGGAGGGGGAAGGTGTTCATAGTGGGGGATATCAACCTGCCGGGAGTAGATTGGACCGTGCCGGTCACCACCAGTGCAAGGGAGAGGGTCCTCTTCGATGCATTCTAGGAGGGGTTCCTGACACAGCTGGTTGCTGAATCCACTAGACTAGGGAATATGCTAGATCTGGTACTATCTAACAGTGAGGCAGTGAGGGACATAAGGGTGGAGGATCTGTTAGCTGACAGCGATCATCAAACGGTGTGGTTTAACATCATAATGAACAAGGAGCCGGAGGGATCCGCAACAAAGGTGGTGAATTTCAGGAAGGTGGACTTTGGGAAAATAGGGAACTGCTGAAGGGGAGATTCATAAGAATATAGCAGGGGGATAGGGATGGCGCAGAACTGGGACATAATAAAGCAAGGAATCATAGAGGTGACAGAAACATGCACCAGGCTACAGAGTAAGAAGAATAGTGCATATAAACCATGCTGGCTGAACAGGGAGGTTCAGAAGGATGGGGGAGGAGGAGGACATGGAGGAGTACACCAAATGGGCCAAGGAGGTGACCACGAGGGTAAGGGGTGTGAAGTTAGTAAGGAACTCAGATTAGTGCAGGGATTTAAAGGAGGGGAGAAAGACTTTTATAGATATGTCAGGGAGAAAGACATTTTTAGATATGTCAGGGAAAAAAGGAAGTGCAGGGACAGTATAGTGAGGACAAAAAGGGGGAAGGAGTAGATAGAAAAGGGGAAGAAACAAGCAGAAGCACTGAATGAGTACTTCTGATCAGTGTTCACAAGGGGGGAGGGGGTACATTACCACCCTGATCAGGGGAAGGGGGATGGGGGTGTGAGGTAACGGATGGTAGGATAGAGGGTAGCAGAGTCTTGGAAGGCTAAGGGCACTGAAGGTGAATAAAGCACTGGGGCCAGATGGTATCTACCTAAGGATGCTGCAAGAGATGGCAGAGGTCCTAGCGGAACCACTGGCAGACCTGTACAGCACCTCTATGGCAATGGGGGAGGTGCCTCAGGACTAGAGGATGGCCCATGTGGTACCGTTACATAAAACCTGTCCAAGGGATGAGCCAGAGAACTATAGGCCAGTCAATATGACGTCCATAATGGGAAAGCTGCCTGCTAGGGAGCTAGCTACACAATCGAGCAGACTTTGATAGACTGGTAGGTCTGTTCTGCTGGCACCTTCGAATGTTCGTATATTAATATAGAATATAGCGGCCCGGTGGCACTGAGGGCTGAGGCGCTGGACGCCACACCTCGCACCATGCCGTCAACCCAGGTTTAGAAGCAGACTCAGGTGCTGGGGGTCAGCAGGGGAGGGTTGAGGATTGAGTGCCCGTGTGGTGCTGTCCTCCCCTGGGGATGGGGAGGGACGGCCTGGTGCGCCAGTGGCCCCGGGTAGAGACCAGTGGCACTGCAGCAAGCTGAGCAGCACATTAACAGCGTGGCTGATGCAGGCAGGATTGCCATGCACCTGTGCATCGGGACGTGCACCATACATGGAGGAAGGGGAGCACAGAACAAGGAAAATACCAGCTCTGTGGGACAGGCAACGGCACCTGTCTGCCATGCCCTCTGCCGGGCTGTCCCTGACTGGCCTTCCAGTTCCTCCACCCGGGCCCTCTCCTGTTAGCCAGAGTCAGACTTAAGTAAGAGTGCCCAAAGAGGAGGGGCACCCACCCTGGGCGGGTGATACCGGGGGTGCTGGCTGCAGGGAGCAGGGGGGGCGGGAGAGGAGGCACAGATTGGGGGAGCTTCAGGCAGGGTTGGACATGGATAAAGATGCATGAGAGAAGGTCTCATGGGCCGCGACAGGAAGAAAGAAAGTTGAAAAAAAAAATATAGGATATATTATGATAGACTGAAACTCGGTATGCCAGTGTTCAACATACCAAGTTTACGGTCTCGAAATGTAAAATCCTGCATGACTTGTATACCCGACAATACAGTGTCAGGCATCCCGCTAACAAACACACCTCAATGTCTGAATCTGCCTGTACCCTCATGTGGAGGGTTTCACCCCCCCATAACTAATATAACAATCTCTGAGAGGGAGTGGACCTTGGTGTAAAAATATATAAGTTACAGGGTACTATTACAAAACGTTCCATAGCCCAGACCAGAACCTAAGCCTCCCAGGGTTCGCTGGCCAAACTGGCAGTGGTTTAGCCCTCCACACCACCGGGGCAGGATGGCCAGCTTCTGGATCTGATGCTGCTTTCAGGGGTAAGGTAGCAAACCCGTCACATCCGCTACCTTATCCCCTCCCGCAACACCATCAGGCATGAAACCATCAGGATTTACACTGTTGGGATACTACACCTGTCAAACAATACTACCCGGGCAGGTGAGTGTTGGGATAATGAGCCGCGGGATGTCATAAGGATACCTTAATATATTATTGATCGAGCATGATCAATAATGTATTTAAAAAAAAAAAACTATTTTCACAATGTGCTCATTTCTAGGGCTTCTGCGCATGAGACATTCTTCACAGAATAAGAGTGTCTCATACACATGGGAAAGGAGTGCTCCCTCAATCTATAATACCACAACAACGTACTATATAAACAAAAAAGGAGGAACAAGATTCTCAAAACTGTGCACAGCAGCTATGAGGATCTTGGATCTGGCATACTCCATGGACTTAAATATTGCTGTAGTACATCAGTCAGGCAAGGACAATGCACTGGCAGACTTCCTAAGTAGAATCAGCTGGGGAATCTGTGAGTGGACCTGGAGCAAGCAAATGCTGGCTTCGGCCTTCAGAAGATGTGCTACCCCAGAAATAGATCTGTTTGCTTCTTGGGAGAACAACCAGCCCCCAATGTTTTGTTGCAGACCACCATATAGGGGCATAATGACAGAGACTGCCCTAGCCCTGGACTAGACAAGAAAGTTCCCATATTCCATTTCTCCCCATTTCCAATCATACAGAGAGTGCTCACAAAGCTCAAGACAGAGCCAGCAACAATGAACCCAGTGATTCCAGACTGGGCAGGGCAGGGATTGTACTTGATGCTGCTGACCCTTAAAAAGCTGGCAGGTTACCTTCCAGAGACCTACTAGCAAACTCCACAAGTGGTTCTTCTGCCTCTTTGGTAGGACAACAAATCATCACCCTTCAAGAAATTTGAAAAGCAGCTACCTGGAAAACAGTGCACACCTGCATAAAACACTGCTGTCTGGCCATACAGTCTATGAGGGACAACAGTTTTGGAACTGCTGTCTTGCAGAACCTTTTTTTTATATGAGCCAGAATGTTCAAAGGGGTTGCAGTGGCACAACCCCAGTAATATTCAAATGGGGGAATTGGGCAGTGCAATTCCTGATGTGCCAGAGTGCAAAGACAATGTATGCGGCGCATCTCCAGGGGGCGTGCCCATGAATATGTGGCACATCTCGATATTCAGCCAAGACGTGCTGCACATATGCCAGCACATCCCGAAGGTGTGCCCACATACCTTGGACACAAAGTTGAGCATGGTAGACGCATGCTCAAGTGGAAGCCACTCATAGGTGAGCTGCCATAATGCAAGGCGCATCACAGCAGCCACCAGCCGTGGGTGGCTTCCCCCCCTGAACACCATACACAAGCACCCACAATAATTCCTGGTGGTCCAGTGGTACCCCCCTGCCCGTAAACGCTGTCACCCATTTTGAATTTAAATAAACTGTCATGGTAGTCCAGTGGTACCCCCTCCCAATCCCGTAACCCCAATCACCTGAATGAAATGTATTTTACTTCCCTGGAAGTCTAGTGGTACCCCCCTCCCAGCCCATAACCCCGATCACTGAGTATTTGTTTAATGTCATTTCCTGGTAGTCTAGTGGTCCCCCAACCCCCCCACCTACACAGGACCCCCAGCCCACCCAGCTCCTTCCCCCAGTCATCGGCAGGCAGCAAACCACCCACACACCTCTGTGGCTGCCCACAGAATGACAGCTTACAGTATCTGTTTCAAGCTCATAGGTCCACACTGTGGACCAATGGGCTTTGCAGTACATATTGTAATAATCAATCACAACTTTGTGAATGAAGTCATTCATTGATAAAGTTGTGAATGACTATTACAGTATGCACTGCAAGCCCATTGGTCTACAGTGTGGACCAATGAGCTTGTAGCATATTCTGAAAGCTGTCATTCAGTGGGCAGCTGCAGAGGTATGTGGGGTGGGTTTGCTGCCTGCGGAGGACCGGGGGGGAGCTGGGTGGGCTGGCGGGCCTGTGTGGGTGAGAGGGGGGGACGACTAGACTACCAGGGAATGAAATTGGATGAATACTCAGTGATCGGGGTAATGGGCAGGGAGGGGGGTACCACTGGACCACCAGGGCAGTTTATTTAATTCAAAATGGGTGATCAGGGTTACAGGCGGGGAGAGGGGTACCACTATACTGATCTGTATTTATGGTGATCCTTGGTATGGAATGGGGAGGCAGTACTACTGCGATCCCTGCTACAGGAACAGCATGCTGTGCAGGGCACCAGGTGCTTTTTGCTAACAGGCCCTGCACAACACAGGCAAATGGGGCCTACAATGACAAGCAAATGGCCCCATCCGCACCTTGCGTGCATTATGGCCCCATTTGCATATTTGTGTCTGAATATCAGGAATTTGTGCATGGTGCATCTCTGATGCCTTGGCACATTTCCCAGTCCTGGTATTCAGACCTGTCTGGGGGCTGCGCCGGCATGTTGTATTCACACCACAGGCATTGTTTGATATATTCAGATGAGATGTGTCATGGTGGTGATGTAGTGCACACACATGTCAGCAGTGGGCACATTGTGAAAACAAGCAACAAAGTAGCCTAACCTCAGGAGGAGTGAGCATGAAAGGACCAGGAAGTTACTTACCTCATTTCTGGTAACCAAAAGAAATGCAGCAGGTCAGTCATTTAGAAAGGCTTTGCTTAGAAATAGGGGAGCCCACCTTTGTAGAGTTAAAAGCCACAAAGAGCTGAGAAGATTTTCTACAATTCTTAGAATGATCAAAGTACCAATGCAACATCCAATGAACATCAACCATGCATAGACAACATTTCTCACTATCTGTTGGAGTCAAGAAATTAACTATAAGTTCAATAGTCTGATGTACTGTTCACTCAGAAATGATGTTTTGCAGAAAATGAGGATTGGTATGCAAGGCAACCTGATCCTTGTGGAAAAGAAGAACCTCCTTCAGCAGGAGGACACAATGTCCCAGAGGGTGCTGGCTTGGTAAGGAAAGGTGCACCAGAGGGACAGAGAGCAGTTCTAGGGTGTGTCAGCACCCAAGCATCTGTTGTGATCTTCTTCCACGCTGGCAGGAAGAGGGAGATACAAAGCCCCACTAGAATGCCCTGATATGAGGGGGTTAGAAGGCACAGGGAGCAACACAAATACCTGTACCTTTGGCGAGCCTGGCATGGGCATAGGGAGGCAACCTAGTCTGAGAAGAGGCCTGGGGCTGCTGAGAGCTATGGCCGGGTCCCCTAGAGTAACTGTTACCAGACGGGCAGTGGTCCTGCAAAAAGAACTCCTGCCCCTTCCCTAGGGCTTACAATTCAGAGTTTGCAGGTACCTCAGGATCATTTTTGACATCTAGAGGTCCCTCAGGGTAGACTCAACATCGGTGCCAAAAAAGATACTCCCCTTTAAATGGAGCATTAAGGACCAATTATTGGACACCAGAAGCACAACTAGCAACACGCAACCAAGAGTTGTGTCATAGACAAAAGCCAGAAGCAGCCACATTATCAGCTGCATCTGAGGCATTCTAAGCAGACTGTGGGCTGGCAGTATAGCCCAGAGGATAAAGTAATGAGCTGTGCATGAGCTTGGTACATCCAAGATACCTGGGTTTGATTTCTATAACTTCCATTTGCATACTGTGTGATCCTGAGCAAGTCTCTTAGTCTCCCTAGTGCTCCCAAGTCCCTCCTGAAAACACCCTGTGTGCCTAGTGGGCCTTACCTGCTCACCCAAGAATAAAATAAATATAAATAAGCAACAGGTACTTACCAGCATCCAAGGCATTGGCAACAATCTGCTGGACCACAGTTTTGTCAGGGCCATCTGGTAGCTTGTCAGCCCTGACAGGCACAGGCGTCCACAGTCAATTCCGATATTTAATCATATAAGCCTAGTAATAGCTAATAATGAGTCCAAGGGACACCAAAGCATATGTCCTTTCACCCATGACATCAATCCTCCTGGATTCCTTATCAGGAGAAAGAAAACTCATATGTTTAGGTGCCTTAGACCGGTCATGAGCAGCCATTTTAACCACAGAATCCTCTCTAGTTGAGAGGAATAATAGGATCCACCTTTCATGGTATAGATAGTAAAACACAAGGTCTGTGCCAAGCAGCCAATGTGGCATTCTCTTCAGCCAAATGTATAGGAGGTATAATCACAGAAGAAGAATCAGGCACCTCCAAGAACTCAAAGATTTCTCTTAGAAGAATCCTCCTACTTTGCCACAAATCCCAGCTTAGACTGGACCTGTCTGAGGAAAGCCTGGAAGGAGGCATCACCACGAGGGGACTAAGGGGTGTTCTGCACACTATCCTTACCACAGGAGGATAAAGTGGAACTGGACCTCACCACATCAAGGTGATTCAGACCTTCTTCCTCCTCCATATACTCAGAATTTTATTCCAGCTCCTCCATGTCATCAATGGTCGTAGGTAAGGGGTCAATAGCCAGAGGAAGCTGTGAAGGAGGACCCACCAATGGACTGAGCATCTATTGCTCAGTAGAGAAGCCACAGAGGAAACTCCTGCATCATCAATGAGGTCGACGGCAATGGCTCTGACTGTGGTGATGGGCATGGTGTTGATGATTGAGTTGGGACAGAAGCTCATGGAAAGGCTCAGATATTGTCTGACAAAGCATCTACACATCACTGAAACCTGAAGGGGGTCATCAATGATAGAATCATTGATGGGCAGTGCCCACCACCGGAATTGGCAGTGAATTCCCCAGCAGGGAGTTAGAACTGTGCGAACCCCTGACCTTAGAGTCTGAGAGAGACAGTTGGTGGAGGGGGACAAACAGAACCTGAAGCCTTGGTCTGGGACCTGTCCATGTCAGAGGATGTACCTCACTTGACTGGAGAATGGGCCAGTCAGGAGAGAAATCCTTTTACCTGTGCCTCTGCTTGTCCTTCTATGCATGTCAGTGGTTATCCACCGACTTAGTAGACTTGTCCTTTTTCTTGGTAGAATCAGAGGCTGATGCCATCAACCACAGAAAATGGTGGGTCAGTGGTGAGCTGAGGAGAGACGGAGCGGGCGACAATGTCGAAGCTGCCTGTGACACAACTGTAGATCCTCCATTGCCTTGCTTTTTAAAGTTCCATGGCCTTTTCTTGTGATGTCTCAGAGTAGCCTATTTAAAGCCATAGCAAATTCTGCACACTTTCATGATGATGTTATGAGCAAGGCCTAGTCAGTGAATGAGCATGGAGTGGTCATCATCTTTGTAGATCTTAACTTTACTGAAATGACAATAATGGAACAGTGGTTACTTTTCCATTGTCAGAGGCATTAAATAATTAAAATAACAAACAGAGAAGTAGAAACGTTAGCGATGCTTGCAAAGTTTGATGGCATTCTTCGTCAGCTGTAGACCGATGAGCAGTTGATGGCAGGAAAAAGAAATGGGAGTGATGGGGCTGCCCACCTTATATATTCAGTGATGATGCATATCGACAGGGGTGGCCCCAGCTGGCAAGAATTTCTGGGTGATCCTGACACAGATGGCTTACAGTTCCTTGATGTGGATCAGTTGAGGGAGATGTCATTGAAGAAGATACTACCATTGAAACATAAGGGCCTGCCTTGATAGGCACCAAGCCGTCTTTTGTTCTACCATTCATATGTAAAAAAAACTCTGAAAGTGCATTTATTTGCACAAGTTTTCCTAAGTAGCATATACACTAAGTTGATTATCCATTTACTTATTTTGTTTTTAAATTGGCTTATTTGATGATTTGCACTGTTTTGATAATCGACTTGGTGTTCTTGCTACCTTCCCTAATTGCCCTGTGGAGGACCTTGAGTCTGCGGGATTGGGTGCTTTAAAAATAGTTGCCTTACCTAAAATAACCCTGACTGGATAAAAGTTATGCACTAATTTATAATAATTAAAAGGCTCCAATATTGGAATCTCATCAGCACACACTAAAGATGGATGGGCAGTCAGGTATGAGGACATGGTGGAGTTCAGATAGCAGAGATTTTGTGCTTGCTTTTGTCAAAGTTTTACAATGTGCTAATTTCTTTCCCAAAATTACACATTTTGTAATATGGGTAACAAGCAAGGTTTTATCCACAACTTGGCTTCTAGCAAGTGGAGTATACTTTCAGGTTGCCACTTTAGCAGACAGACTACATGAGTGGTGCCTGGGAATATTTGGGTGATCTGTGCACTGCAGATATGTGTGTTCTTAGGCTCAGAAACAGGAAAATGCTAGAAAACCTCATCTTTCAAGGATGGGTCCCAGTAAAATGTAATTCTGTGGCAGATTCTTATTTCCTCCAAAGGGTTACAGTGAGAACTAGAACTCTTATATGCTAGCAATGATAGCTGCTCCCTCAAAACACAGCAGGTAGTAAGGTAAACACTGAGGTACAGAGCTCAACAGAGGGCAGGACTGGGGTAAATGGAAAAGCAGACAAGGGCAATAAGAGCAGGGATGGGGGGAAAAAGGATAAAGCCAACATTAAATGGAGGGCAATGAGTACCAATGCCTGTAGTCTGGGAAACGAGCTTCCTGAGCTAGTAGCCCTGATGGAAGATGAAAAATTGGATATTGTGGCAGTCATGGAAACATGGTACACGGAGAACCATGACTGGGATGTCAGCATACTGGGGTACACAGTCTACAGAAGGGACAGGGATGGTAAAATAGAAGATGTAGTAGCTCTATACATAAGGGAAGGGATCAAAGCTACAGAACTAAAAAGTAAAGGGGGAGGACAAGAGGCACTCTGGGTCACCTTGGAGACAGGGAATGGCATCACAATCTGCACAGGGGTTGTATATAGACCCCTGTCTCAAGAGGAGGAAACGGACAAGAAAATTATAGAGGACATTCTCAAAATGGCTGAAAAAGGGAAGATACTGTTGATGGGGGACCTGAATATGCCAGATGTTAACTGGATGACATGTACTGCAGCCACATCCAAGAGCAGGGTCATTCTCGATGCCCTGCAGGGGGCAGGCCTTAGACAGCTAGTGTTGGAACCCACTCGAGAGGGAGCAATACTAGACCTGGCACTCTCAAATGGAGAGAGGATCACAAATTTAGAAGTCAGTAGACATCTGGGAACAAGTGACCACTGCACAGTGTGCTTCACAATAAGCACAACCATGGAGACAAGCCATACAAAAACAAGGATACTGGACTTTAGAAGGGCCGACTTTGGCAAAATGGGTGAATACCTGAGGAATGCACTAGCAAACGGCCAAAAAGGAGGGGTGGAAGAACAATGGAGAAAAATCAAAACTGCTATCACAGAGGCAACAAGCCTTTGTGTGAAACAAAGAAAACAAAGCGGAGTAAAAAAACACTATGGTTCTCAAAAGAGGTGGCAGGGAAGGTTAAGGAGAAAAAGGCTGCATTCAAAAAGTATAAGGAATCACAGAAGGAGCACGACAGGGAACTGTATGAATTAAAGTAGAAAGAAGTGGGGAAGGCACTCAGAATAGCAGAGGACCAAACCGAGGAAAAAATTGCCAACTCAGTTAAGAAGGGGGATAAAACCTTTTATAGGTACATTAGGGAGCATAGAAAGGTTAAGGGAGAAGTAGTGAAGATTAATAAAGGAAAGGGGAGATGGGCAGAGGGAGACAGTGAAAAGGCACAGATACTGAATAAATACTTTTGCTCAGTATTCACAAAAGAAGATGAGGAGGAGTTACCTATGTAACCCCTAGATGGCACTATCCAAGGGGCTACTACCCCTGCCTGATTTGCCACTAACAGGTTGAGGGGCCTGGATCCAATGGCGGGTGCCTCCACCCAGAGGTCAGGGTTTGCAATGGTTAAACTTACTTGGTCACAGCCCTCTGGGACACTGCAACCCCCCTTTCTTCCCACTAGTGGCCCACACAATATATCAGAATTACCTTCACAGTATACACTTACCCCCAGGTCTGGTTCCGGCACTGGGACCTCCTGTGAAATGAGATACAGTGCAACAATCACAGTACAGTACTTTAACATAGACAAATACCTCAGGCAGTATAACTTTGCTGAAACAAGCAGCTCTGATTTATTTAGGGGATATAACAAGGACAGGGAAATCAGGTTAATTGGCTTATCACTCTAATAATCTACCTATGGCTCTGTGCACAGGCCTATCCCTATCAGTTACTGTCCCTGGGTACCCAAGCCCTAGTGGCTAGTCCAAACCGTGGCAGCTGGTAGGGCCCTTTCACACAGAAAAGAATTAAACAGTCAGCAGTACAGTAATTCCATTTGGATTTAATGTGGCAATTCAACAGGGCGACCCTGAATTAGTACTCACGACCTCCAAATAAGATAGGGTCCTTCAATGTCAGCAGGGCTCACTTGAGGTACAAACCTCTTCACACATCCATATAAAAGAAGCACTATACCAGGCAGGCTGCATCTGTATCGATCGCAATTACTGCAATACCGGAGAACACACAGCAGATTCAGTTCTGACAGACAGAGTGCAATTTTCAGCAATTCCTCCAGTCTTCTACAGGGTGAGCCTGGTTTCTACTTTCAGAGATCCTTTGATTCTTTTCACAGGACAGATTCAGTCCTAACAAGCTGTTACACAAGCTGCAGACCGGAACTCTGGGCCTTACACACGTTTTTGACTAAAACTGCACACTGAAAAAGCACAGGGCTCCTTCCTTCTTCACTGCAAACCCTCAAACTCAACTGACAAAACCGGGCACTTCTTTGAGTTCCTCCCAGTTCTTGACTGGATTGGCTGTCACACAATAGACTGCTGCTGTTGGTCCAAAAGGCACTGAAGTCTAAACTACATCTCCCAGAGTCACTGCCCATACAATCCTCTTGTGGCTGGCTCAGATTATGAGTCCAAGTTCTGATTCGTCCAAGGCACCATTTAGAGCTAGCTTACCCCACACTGATTGGTCCAGTTCAGCAGTTCAAAACTAGAATGGGGAACTAGCAGACACAGTTCTGACTGCAAAGAAAGCAGGTTAGACAAACTGTAATTTCATTGTTACTCTAAATAATTTCTGGCAAACAGTTACATCTTTCAGATAGGTTCCTTTGCACTCTAGTGACTGCAAAATGAAGTGAATTGGCAGCAGCTCAGTGGTACTCAAGAAGCACACAGTCCCCCATACAAACTAATTATGTCTGCAAGCAGACAGCTCTTAAAGAGACAGTACCAGAGGCTCTAAAAACACTCACTGATAAATGGCTTAAACGCCAAACACCATTCAGGCTTGGAGCATTCAAGCAAGCTCCTGGAAGTCTTTTGGGAACCCCCATTTGCAGGGGGGTTACACCCTTCCTGGCCTGGGAAAGCTTGACGTCAGCGTCAAGCAAGTACCCCCATAAGTTTCAACTGCAACCATATACATTTGCATTAGGCTCAGACATGTAATCATCAGTCACTATATCATTTTACCAAGAACACATTTCTGAAACATTGCAGTACGTCACTCTTTACACAGTATTACACACACATTGTACCATAACTCAAGTTATTACCTCTTGTACATGAAACCTGAAGAGGGGCCCTTCCTATCAGTTACCTTGGGGCTGGATGGGCAGGGCACCATATGAGAGGGCAACACAAGTAACTTGGAGTTAGCACTGATGCTCAGTTTGGGCAATGAGCTCGGGGACACATACACTCCTTTATGGACAACATTGAGAGGCAAGTCCACAGGCCTCCCAAGTGAATCATAACTGAGGTGCACCACAGGCTTTACAGCTCGACCAGTCTTTCTAGGGGGAACTGTTATAGTCTCTGCACTCCTGAGCCTCATTTTCAGCATTGTCCTCACTTGTCAGGGGAGTCTCCATGGGGGTAGAGAGGCTAGAACTTGGGGCACTTTCAGCTCCAGGAGTTACAGTTTCTGAGTCCACAACATTTGGCTCGCAGGAGAGCTGGACACTGGCAGTGGACTGTCAGGGCACTCAAAATACTCTTCTTGTTCGGGTGTATCACCAGTCTGCCCCAATCTATCATTTTCCTCCTGAAAGCTCAAACAGTTCAACCATGCACAATGATTCCATTTCATCTGATCTGATGCTTTACTTCACTTTCTGGGAGCATTGGCTCCAGGGATGAAGCTGGGGCTAGACAGTCCAGAAGGCCCAGCTTTGTCTCCAGTATTGACTAAGGGATTGCCCAGAAACAATTGACTCAGTTCGTAAGAAGGATAGTATTCAAAGTCACTCTCACTTTCTTCCGATATGGACTGACAATCATGCTCAACTGGGACTTGTGGAGGGAACACTTTAACTTTGCTTCTGTAGGTGCAGACTTTCTTGATCTTTCTTAGCAGCAGCTCTAGTCACTGGTCCAGAGGGGCATCTTCTAGGGGCTCAGACTCAATTAAGATTTGTCCAATGGGCAGTAAATGATTTCTATGCATTGTTTTTACATCTTTTGAATTATTCTCAGGCCTTACTTTGTACACTGGCAGATCATCTAGTTTGCCCACTACAATGTAGGAGATGGTGCCATCTGTCAACAATCTTGTGCTTGCCATGCAGTCCCAGATTTCTTAAGCAATACCGATCTCCTCCTGGAGTTCCTGTGCTTTCACCTTTTATCATACCTTCTTTGTTGGCCAGATTTCTTTGGCAGCCATGGTTTGAGCCAGTTGGTACGCATGGAGTTAGCTGGGCCTTTAACTTTGCACATACTGTAAATAGTTGTCAGCTTGAACCCCATCAGGAGAGACCCCAAAACACACATCTACTGGTAGTCGAGCTTCTTCCAAACATCAGGCGGTAGGGAGAATCCAGTGGCATCACTTTTGGTGCAGTTATAAGCATGTACCAGGGTGCTAATTGTTGGCTCCATCTAGGCTTGTCCTTTGGGTGCAGGGTGCCTAGCATATCTAGCAAAGTGCGGTTGAAACGTTCAGGCTGTGGGTCCCCCTGGGGGTGGTAAGGAGTGGTTCCGGACTTTCGCACTCCCCACAGAGAAAGCATCTCTTTGATCAGACGACTCTCAAAGTCTCTCCCTTGATCAGAATGGATTCTTTGTGGAGCCCCATAGTGAACAAAAAGTTTTCTACAAGTACTTTGGCTACAGTGGATGCTTTCTGGTCTTTGGTGGGAAAGCTTGGGCATATCTCGTGAAATGGTCAGTGACCACCACCACATTACTGATATTTCTTTGATCTGACTCCAAACTTAGAAAAATACAGACCAGCTCCATGGGTGCACTGGTGGTTATGTTAACAAGGGGGCAGCCCTCTGGGGCAAAGCTTTCCTCTGTAAGCAGCGACTACAAGTTCAGAATGTGTTGCTCCACATCAGCCCCCATCTTAGGCCAATAGAATCTGGATCTCACCAAGTCAAGTGTTCTGTCTATACCAAGGTGCCCCATGTGGTTGTGCAGGACCTCAATACATGAGTCTCGAAGGCAGTGGGCAGCACTAGTTGTTGTTTGTCTACTTGTCCCCCTCTGTCTACTGTTTCTCTGTATAACAGTTTATTGATCAGTTTCAATTTAGGACCTTCTTTGTATAACAGTGCAGTTCTCAAATCAGTGGAGCGTAATTTTGACACATCTTTTCCTGCATAGAGAGCTTCTAAAGCTGCTTTGATCATGGGATCGAGGGATTGAGCCCGCCGAATACTGTCATTGTCCAGCTGAGGCAGTGCACCAATGTCTATTGCAGAAAAGTGGCAATAAGCGGCAGGTATGCAATTCTCAGAGGGTCCCAAGCAATCCACCATGCAGTCCACTGCGGCCGTGAACATTGTTCCTCCCTGTCAAACTTCCGGCAGAGTGCCCGAATGTCAGGTTCTGCCAATCGGACCCAATCATTCTGGGGAACAGGCCTCCTGGAGAGCATCAGCATCTATGTGGTTCAGACCTGCTCGGTATTCGAGAGCATAGTCGTATGTAGATAATGCAGAAAGCCACCTATGGCCAGTGGCACCCAACTTAGCTGAGGTCTGCACATAGGTTAAAGGATTATTGTCAGTTTTTACTAGTATTTTAGCCCCATACAAGTACTCATGGAATTGGTCAACAATAGCCCACTTCAAAGCTAGAAACTCTAACTTATGTACAGGATAGTTCTTTTCAGATGGGGTCAGACTTCTACTGGCAAAGGCCACTGGTCTCAGGCCATTCTCGTGCTCTTGGTACAACACAGCCCCCAACCCTTGCAAGCTAGCATCAGTGTGCAGGACATAAGGTTTTCTTGGATCAGCATAGGCCAGCACTGGAGCATGGGTAAGTTGATAAATGATCTCATGAAAAGCAGTCTCACAATCAGCAGTCCAGCGGGCTCCAAATACTTCACTTGGATGAAAATACACTCTTTCAGTCTTGAGGGACGCTGACTTTTGGTATTTTTTGTGGGTTGGGGGATACCCTTGAGTAAGGTTAAGTAAAGGGCGGATCACTCTTGAATAGTCCTTGATGAAACGCCGATAATAACCACAGAATCCCAGGAATCTTTGCAGTTCTTTTAGATTTTTGGGCTGCGCCAGGTGGTCAAGGCCTCAACTTTACTTGGGTCGGTCTCTATTCCCTCGGTGGATACTATGTGTCCCACATACTTTACTGATGTTTGAAAGAATTGACACTTATCACTGGACAGTTTAAGGCCAAAGTCCTCCAGTCGGTCCAATACCTTAAATAATCTGCTCTCATGTTCCTCCAGTGAGCTGCCAAACACAATAACATCATCTAGGTATACCAGGCACTCTAGTAAGTTCATGTCCCCACTGCACGCTCCATCAATCGTTGAAAAGTGGCTGGGGCACCTGAAATCCTTGAGGCATCCTCATGAATTCACTAAGCCAAGCGGACAGATAAAGGCTGTCTTTTCACGGTCCTCTGGGGCCATCGGGATCTGATAGTACCCACTGCGGAGATCCAGCACAGAGAACCACTTGCTCCCGCTAGAGCAGTCCAAAGCATCCTGAATGCGGGCATTGTGTACTGATCAGGATAGTCCGCCCGGTTTAAGGTGCGATAATCCACACACATCCTTACTGTTCCATTCTTTTTCCTCACTACCACAATGGGAAGCATAAGGGCTTCTGGATTCTTGTATTACACCAGCAGCTAACATCTCTTGCAGATGCAGTCTCACATCATCTATGTCAGCAGGTGCCAGGCGTCGAGACCTCTCACGAAATGGTCTTTCGTCATGCAGCCGGATATTGTGCTCAGCTCCTTGCGCATCCTACATCCCATTCCTTTAAAGAAAACACCTGGTCTCTCTGGCAAGCTTCTCACTGATCCTCACTTTCCATTCAGCTGGCAGCGGGAGTCGCGAAATCAAACAAGTCAGGCGCGTTACTCTGTCATTCTTCCTTGAACTCTTGCTGCTGGGTAGCACTGCAGTGTCTGCACAATGCACATTAGCCAGGATGCAACCTCTGTTTACTCGAATGTCTCTTTCAGACACATTATGAACTTGGACCATTACCCTTCTGGCATAAGCATGGGCTCTAGCGGGCAAAATACTAGGCTTGACCAGCAGTCCCTCTGGCAATTTTCCATCGCCTGGTGCATCCAACATTAATATTTTATTCTTAACATCCTTTCTGATACTGGACCTCTCCTGTAAGGTACACTGGGCATTTGGCGCCAGGATCAGAGACTCAGGATCCTTCTTCCATACAATTCCAACCGGTTCCTCTGGTTCTGTTTTTCAGCATCTCTGTGCCTCATAGGCCTTCTTAATTAAAGCCGGAACTCTTAAGCTCTACTAGTCTTTGACCCCTGTTTTTCATAACACAACTGTGCCAGCCTTCCGAACATATGAGCATTTGTTCCAATCAACAAAGGACACCATCATACAGTCCAGTGGGGGACACACTAAGGCTAGGGTCTCTACTTGTTCGCCACTCCAGCCACGGAGGTGGGGAAAGACAGCCAACTGGATATACCCGGAATAGGGTAGGCCTTCTCACTTAACCCCCATACATGCAGTCCTTCTAATGGTTGTAAGTACATCTGACAAATGCTTCTGATACCAATCTTGGAACATAATTGTCACTTGGGAGCCACTGTCTAATACAGCTCTTGTAGACACTCCATTCACCTTTACAGTGGTCTCCATGGAGGGACCCACTATTCTGGACCAGTCTGGAGAGGCGATATGGTGGGGCCTGGGCAACTGACCTTGCCACAAAAGGACGTGAGTTAGCATTTTGGTGCCCTCACTGGGATCATTTCATGCACCTCTTAACCACTGATTTGTTCTCCGAAGCTCTCCTTGTAGCCTATATGCAACTTTGTCAGTGTCTTTTGGGGACTGGCATTCCCTTTTCATGTGCCCATCTTTCCCACAATTATAGCAAAACATACTTTCTGGAGTTTGAGCTGGCCGAGGCGCCACACTGGGAGCCAGGCGGGGGTATTGTAACTGGAAACCTGGGTGCCATCTCTGTCTGGGCGTGATAAGCATTTGGAGACATCTCGTCAGTTTCTCACTTCCATGGTCAAGGAATTGAGTTTGGAGCTGTTATCAGCAGGAGATACATGGGTGGGTACCCCACCCCATAGCAGATGCAGTCGGATATAGGTCAGGGCCCGTACTTGCAGGCGTGGCCTTCATAAGGGACTGTTTTGAATTCCCGGATCTCTCTCAACAGTTAAGCCCCATTGTGGCATATCTTTTTCCTTGTCAGAGCACTCATTGACTGCCAGCCTCTGCCCCTGAACTTCACTTGATGGGTCATCCTCAGTCTTTCGAGTCAGTAGCCGCAGCTATTGGTGCAGGTCCCTCCGAGGTCGTCTTTCTCAACTCCTCGAATTTCTCTCATTAACTCATCATAGGAGGGTGGGATTCCAGTCGATCTGCCAGGTGTAACTGAAGCAACAGCAGTTCTGAGAAGGGCAGACTTAGGATCCTGTCCAGCCTGGTTCGGTCCAGTTCAATCGCTGGCAAACTACCTTTTCTGAGGCATTCTTGCAACAATTTTCCAGCCGAGATACATACACAGACAACAACTCCCTTGGTACTGTTGTGCATCTCTTACTCTCCACCATAGGTCCTCATCAGAATCTGGGCTCCCCATAACATTCTCCAGGGCCTCCAAGATAGGCCTGTGCAGTCACTTCAGGGTTACTGGCCCGCTTAGCACTAATGGTAGCCAGGGCAGGACCTCGGAGGCTTTCACTAACCCTCTTCGCTTTTCAGCTTCCGAGCATTGCCATTCTAGCACTTGGGGGCAACATAGTCTATCCAGGTCTCCCAGTCATCCTCCCCTTGGGGGAGTGGGAGGGTGCCAGAGAAGATCCTCAACCTTCGGTAGAGTACGTGACTAATGGCAGGTGCAGAAATGGAGTCTGCATTGGTTCAGCCACCATTACGGGCACTGAAGCGGAGAAGGTGTTGGGGAGGAACACCCCCAGGTGGCAAGAATAGTTTCTTCAAGTCCTCCACAGTTTTCCTTTCCCCCAGCAACCATTTAGCAAATTTCTCCTCAAAAGTTTCAGATAGTGGTGGGGGCTCATTCCCTCCGGGTCTTTACTGTCCTTAGTTATCACTCTCCAAGCAGTGAGGGCTCCCTCTGGGGTAATGGTCTGTGGCACTTTGGAGCTATCTATGGGATCCTTAAACTCTACTAGGGCCAGGAAAGTGTGGGTGAGCAGATTAGCATGCCGACCCACCACCACAGGGTTTTGTAAACCTTCCACCTTGGAAAGTACTCCCTGCACAGTGTCCCGTATTGATACCCAGGGGGATGTCCAGGATAAGCATAGCATTTGGGGTCGATCTCTCCCAGTACACCACTCCACCAGCCGGTGCACAGCCACTTCTGTCGGGGTACCCATTTTTTTCTTAACAGTGGTTCGTAAATATGGCCACTAGAGGACACACAATCCCAGCGGTGCCTCCAAGATGTAACCCCTAGATGGCACTATCCCAGGGGCTACTACCCCTGCCTGATTTGCCACTAACAGGTTGAGGGGCCTGGATCCAATGGCGGGTGCCTCCACCCAGAGGTCAGGGTTTGCAATGGTTAAACTTACTTGGTCACAGCCCTCTGGGACACTGCAACCCCTTTCTTCCCACTAGTGGCCCACACAATATATCAGAATTACCTTCACAGTATACACTTACCCCAGGTCTGGTTCCGGCACTGGGACCTCCTGTGAAATGAGATACAGTGCAACAATCACAGTACAGTACTTTAACATAAGACAAATACCTCAGGCAGTATAACTTTGCTGAAACAAGCAGCTCTGATTTATTTAGGGGGATATAACAAGGACAGGGAAATCAGGTTAATTAGCTTATCACTCTAATAATCTACCTATGGCTCTGTGCACAGGCCTATCCCTATCAGTTACTGTCCCTGGGTACCCAAGCCCTAGTGGCTAGTCCAAACCGTGGCAGCTGGTGGGGCCCTTTCACACAGAGAAAAGGAGAATTAAACAGTCAGCAGTACAGTAATTCCATTTGGATTTAATGTGGCAATTCAACAGGGAGCGACCTGAATTAGTACTCACGACCTCCAAATAAGATAGGGTCCTTCAATGTCAGCAGGGCTCACTTGAGGTACACAAACCTCTTCACACATCCATATAAAAGAAAGCACTATACCAGGCAGGCTGCATCTGTATCCCGATCGCACTACTGCACAATACCGGAGAACACACAGCAGATTCAGTTCCTGACAGACAGAGTGCAATTTTCAGCAATTCCTCCAGTCTTCTACAGGGTGAGCCTGGTTTCTACTTCAGAGATCCTTTGATTCTTTTCACAGGACGGATTCAGTCCTAACAAGCTGTTACACAAGCTGCAGACCGGAACTCTGGGCCTTACACACGTTTTGGACTAAAACTGCACACTGAAAAAGCACAGGGCTCCTTCCTTCTTCACTGCCAAAGCTCAACTGAAACTCCAACTGACAAAACGGGCACTTCCTTTGAGTTCCTCCCAGTTCTTGACTGGATTGGCTGTCACTCACAATAGACTGCTGCTGTTGGTCCAAAAGGCACTGAAGTCTAAACTACATCTCCCAGAGTCACTGCCCATACAATCCTCTTGTGGCTGGCTCAGATTATGAGTCAAGTTCTGATTCGTCCAAGGCACCATTTTAGAGCTAGCTTACCCCACACTGATTGGTCCAGTTCAGCAGTTCAAAACTAGAATGGGGAACTAGCAGACACAGTTCTGACTGCAAAGAAAGCAGGTTAGACAAACTGTAATTTCATTGTTACTCTAAATAATTTCTGGCAAACAGTTACATCTTTCAGATAGGTTCCCTTTGCACTCCTAGTGACTGCAAAATGAAGTGAATTGGCAGCAGCTCGAGTGGTACTCAGAGAAGCACACAGTCCCCCCATACAAACTAATTATGTCTGCAAGCAGACAGCTCTTAAAGAGACAGTACCAGAGGCTCTAAAAACACTCACTGATAAATGGCTTAAACGCCAAACACCATTCAGGCTTGGAGCATTCAAGCAAGCTCCTGGAAGTCTTTTGGGAACCCCCATTTGCAGGGGGGTTACACCTAAACCAGACAATAGAAGCACTCTGGGTAGAGGGGTTGACACCAGTCCATTTACAGAAGAAAGAGTCCTGAAAGAACTCCTAAAACTCAAGGTGGACAAAGCAATGGAGCCTGATGGGATTCACCCCAGAATCCTAAAAGAACTAAGGGAGGACCTAGTGACACCACTGACCACACTTTTTAAAAAATCATGGGAGGATGGGGTGGTACCTGAAGACTGGAGGAGTGTAGATGTGATTCCCCTTCACAAAAGTGGTAGCAAGGCAGAATCAGGAAACTACAGACCTGTAAGTTTGACCTCAGTGGTAGGGAAAATGATGGAATCACTTCAGCAAGAAAGAATTGTTGAGCACCTAGAGGCCAGCGGGGCACAGGACCCAAAGCAGCATGGATTTACTGCAGAAAGGTCATGTCAAACTAATCTAATTGATTTCTTTGACTGGGTGACCAAAGTAATAGACCAGCGAGGGGCTGTGGATATGGCCTACCTAGACTTTAGCAAGGCATTTGACACAGTCCCGCACAAAAGACTAATAATCAAATTAGCCAGCCTGGGAGTGGGTTCCAGGGTGGTAGCCTGGGTAGCAAACTGGCTACACAACCTGTGACTCCAAGCCAGAGCCAGACAGGACACAAGACTCAGTATACATAAGGAATAACACACCAGCGTGTCCAGTTGTTTGCAGCTATACAGACACTTCCACCGTGTTACAAAGCACGAGACATAGCCGAATGTTTTTAAGCACTGAACTACTACTAAACATGACCATACTATATAATGAGCACAATGGGATACCCTGAAATGTGTTTTTCAACTTATAAATTGATCAAAATAAAATTGAAAAAAATCATTTTTTAAGAAAAATCTATGCGATCTGAGATTTCCGATCGTGCTGTGATAACAGGACAGTCACATAACACTCCAGGCCAATCTGATTACAAGGATTTCACCTTTTTTTTTTTTTCCAAACCTGCTATGTACCAGCAGTGGCACATAGCTGCCAGCAAAAGCTGGACTGAAATCTTGTCTAAGTGCCTGACCACAAGGCCTCTTTGCCTTGACTGTTTCCTGGTCGTTCTTAATTTCATGGAGCTGCTATTGTACAGATCTGGACTGGAATTCGAGATGGGTCACAGCTGGTTTGCCCAGCCCTGATTAATATTATATTAACATCTCTCCCTCACTTTTGCCTGCACTCTGCAACAAGCTGTTTTTTCTGAACCAGTACTAACCTTATCTTACTCACTTATTCTCCCTGCAGCCCAGACTGGGTCAACAATCAATCGCCAGAGATACCCAGGTAAAGTCTTTGTTACACAGAATTCTCCATATAGGCCTCAGTTTCTGCAGCTCTCAAGAAAAGTCCACATTTAAAAATGTTAAAAATGTATGAATTATCAGCATAATATCTTATTTTACACTATCCTGACATTCAATATCAACGAGTTTCAATAATTGCTAAATACTACATAACACAAGATCACACATCCCATGTAAAGTCAAAAATAAGGAAAACATTTATAACAAAGTCATCCAAGAAACAGTAAGAGAAAAATTGTATTGTATACCATACTGTGTATATACACTGGTATTTGCAACTGTTTGAAACTAACAAAATTAAACAATAATGCACATTGGTAGCACCAATGCCATACAGTGCCACAAGAGGATCAATGGGTCAACTGACATATCTTCTGCTCCAAAAGGACATGAAAAGGTTCTGTGTATTTTTGTTTACCAATTTATTTTATCCAGGCTATCCCAACTAGCATGAGACATCTTGGCTGCAATAGCTCCTGTGTATACTTATTGTCAAAATTACAGCAAAGAAAATCACTAATCAGTCATTTTGGTGCTACCATTAAGTAAGCAATAACGCAAGACAGGGTGTGCTGTTATTGGGAATTAACACACTCCCAGGTGCGTTGTGAGGCATGAGGCCACAGGCCGCATGTGGCCACAGGCCGAGTGCCCTCACAGCACTGGGTGTGTGTTAATCCCCAATAACAGCACACCCTGGAGTGGGTTATTGCCTCTATAACATGGATTATGTTTAAACAACAACAAAAATATCAAAAAAGGTGTTTTTTGATGTTTAAACAGCAAAAAAGTTACTGTATCCTGTCACCTGGCAAAATAGTCCCTAGCAATAATGTGTCCTGCAATGCTGTTATGCACGTACAACTGTTCCAGATACACTACTAATATGATCTGTGACATCTCTTGTTCATAACAATCACTCCTATATGTCCTACCAGATGCACAAAGGCTCCTCCTCAACACACACACACGGTGCCTGAGGTACTGGAGCTAGTAAGTCGCCAGTGTCTCTCACTGCTCCTGTCCAACTGATGCGAGCATGCAGGTTCCCTTACTGCAGACAGGCTGCCTCAATTGCCAGTGGCCAGTGCTCTGCTGCAACCCCCGACACACACACACACACACACACACACACACACACAGTCTCTGCCCCTGTGTGACTCTCTGTCTCTCACTCACTCCAGGAATTGTGGATTTGCTCCATGTGCTTCAGCGACTAGTGGTATTTCACTACACTACGCTCTCTCTGTCTCTCTCCTCTCCTCTGTGCTCTGCTCCCACTGCCCCAATTCCTACAGAGCCCCGACCTGGTGCGCAGGGGTCTGTAGCCCATTGTCCGAAAAGTAACATTTAAATACCTTCAGAAAAATCATGAGAAAACATTGGCTGTGGATAATTTTTGACATTGTACACTCAGATGTTATGTTATAACACATTTGTTCAACTATAAACTCTCCATGCAGGTGCTCAGTGAAGTGCTCAATAGAAACAGCACCAGTGACACTATGGATGAAAACTGGAATGCCGAAGCCAGGAGCCGCTTTCTGCGCCCTACTCACTCCTTGATCTCTGTCTCTCTCTTTCTCCTCTGGTGGTCTCTGCTCTGGTGGGGGGGAATGGAACAGGAACAGGACCGAAGGACAATATATATAGAGAGAGAGACAGACAGACAGACAGCCTGACAGTGAGCGACCTGGGGGGGAGAGAGAGGAAACACCTCGCACACACTCTCTTTCTCTTTCTCACAGGTCTTTCTTTCTACCTCTCTGTCACTCACTTGGTTTCTGTGGCACTGCATTTCCACAACCAGGAGCGGAGAGAAAAACAAACGTGTCTTGATCTCCATTGCTGTTAGAAATGGTGTGTGCCTCTCCATCTGCTTATAGCAGTGTGTGTGCACTGGGGATCGCTGTGGGTCACACTATTGCTCTATCTCTCCCTCCCTCCCTTCATGCACGGTTAAGCAAACTGGGCCGGGGGACTGTGAGTCTCACTGTATTCTGAACTGCTGTATGTGGAGAACATGAGCAGGACAGCAGGTCACAGAATGGGGCATGCACTGTGTAACTGGAAGATTGATGGGTTGGGTGGCTGATAAGGAACCCTGGGGGGGACTCACTGTGCGCTTCATTTTTGGAGGTCTGCAGGGCAGGTGGGTCAGTACCACGGAGCTAGGAGCTCAACAGCAGCAAAAGATGTACACATTCTGTTTTGTGCATTCAACACAACACACTGGGGGCTGCACTATACAATCCATCTGACTCTCTCTCTCTCTCTGTCTCTCTCAGGAGCACTTCCTCTCTCCAAGCACTTCCTCGCCCCCACTCAGTGTGCGGTACTTGGTGATGTGCAGGGTGGGTGGATGGGTGGGGAGGCTAACAGAAATACACACATACAATACAATACAGCACATGTAGTTCTCTGACTCGGAGTTGATAATTTTTAGAAGGGGAGTGGGGGACACAGCCTCCCGCATGGGGGGTTCAGGGGTGCAGCCGCCAGAGAGGAACACTCCAATGTCGGACAGGCAAAATTTCACCTGTTGAAATTGGGGATCTCGCTATGCCAAACTTCAACAATGGTGTTGTTGATTCAGCATAGGTAAACCAATCTGTGGCACTCCGATCTGATCACCAGCCTCTAGAAAAAAAAAACTCTCTGGTGCTAGTGGTCCCCCCTCCCTCTGATTGCCAGCCCATATTTAAAATACACTCCCTGTGAAATAGTTAAGTTTATATATAAATACAAAAAATTAAATATAAAACATCTAATGTTAAAATTACATGTACACGTCAAATGTCATACGAGATGAAATTCATATTCAGAAGGTCAAATCCTACATTAATAGTTATGAAATGACTGCTAATTGAGCTGCTACGTGAGTATATTAGTAATTTGGTTTAATCCAGCTAGTAAAAGGGAGCCACTACATATATGGAAGGATCTCAACATAGATATAGAGAATACATATCCAATGATAATCTGTTCAGTAATCATAAAGGTGCAGGGGCCCGATATTCAGAAGTTTGTGCGGGCATTAACAGGTGTTTGCACATGCAAACTGGGTTTTGTGCTGGAGCCCAACATTCAAAAGGCTCAGTTGCACTAGCAAACAGGGTTAGCACCCATGCAAACCAAAAAAGGGGGTATGCAAATGGTGGGGCAGGGACAGGAATATCAGCACAAGCTGATATTCAGCAGATTTGTCCTTTGCATAAAGGTTCAGCATGGTCCTTTTGCACCATGCAAATACCGCCAAACAAAACCCCTTTCACTCTGTGCAACCCTTGCAGCTGTCAGAGGTAATGCAGCCAGCTAGCCAGTTGGCCGTTCAGGGAGCACACCCACTCCTGTGGTCTGTGGCACCCACCAATTCCGATCACCAGCCCCTAGTAAATAAGAAAACTACCTGGTGCTAGTTGTCCCCCCTCCCTCTGATCACTGGCCCACATTTAAAATTCACTCCCTGTTGCTAGTGGTCCCCCTCTTCCCTCCAATTGCTGCCCTGTATTTAAAATACACTCCAAGGTGCTAGTGGTCCCCCCACCACAATCGCTGGCCCATATTCAAACTACACTTCCTGGTACTAGTGGTCCCCCCTCCCTCCGATCGCAAGCTTGTAGTAAAAGTTACAACCCTCCCTGGTGTCCAATGGTCCTCCCTAGACACCAAACCACGGTACTGCGGTCAAAATGCCCTACTCCCTGGTATCTAGTGGCCCCATCACTACAACACCAAGCACCTACTACCCAGTCACCTTACCGGTGTCCTTGGTGCCATGGGTGCATACAGTGACTGGCACAGACTTCCTCACACCTCCTCTCCCAGCTACCATATGTCCAGTCTGGGAGTGCGCCTCATATTTATAGGACAGAGCATGTCACACTGTCTTGTAAATAAGAAGTGTGCTCCCAGCCTGGACATATAACAGCCAAGGAGGTGTGAGAGTGAATTCCCGGTTGAGGTATGCACTCGCCTTCCAAGGATACTGTGGTAGTTGACTGAGAAGATAGTGCTCAGTGCTGTGGTGGGGGCTGTTAGATGCCAGGGAGAAGGACATTTCAACTAGATGTACCATGGATCAGTGCCATGAGGAACCACTGGATGCCAGGGAGGGTTGTAACTTTCACTACAGGCTGACGACTGGAGGGAGGAAGGACCACAAGCTCAAAGGACTACATTTTAAATATGGGCTGGAGATCAGAGGGGGGACCACTAGCACCAACGATGTCTACATGTCTTGGACCCGGGGGGTGGCACTGTGCTAACCTGCCTCCACAACCTAAGGAAATGAGCCCATAATGGGCATGCAAATTACCCCTTAGCACCTTGCATGCCCAATGGGCTCATTTGCATGGGTCCCTTTGAATATTGCAGATAGCGTTCTGGCACTATCCTCTCTTGAGGCCCACATCAGGAGCCATATCTGTGCAGCTCTACCTGACTTTGCACTGTGCTGACATGGTCCTATATTCAGTCGGGTAGAGACGGTCCCTATCCGACTGAATATAGCATTCTCAGACCCCGGGGCAAATGCAAAGTGCAGCCCAAACCTTTGTGCTCTGCTTTGCACTGTACTGAATATCGGTCCCTAGCTCTCTCACAAATCACATAGTTAATACCACACAGACCATAGTGAAATGCTAAATATTAGGGTTTTAACAAAGCTCTACTGTTTATAACATTTTTAAGCAATCCATTGTTACTGGACTTGACAAAGGCAGGGGTGTTGCCAGAAATTTCAAAATTGTACACAGAGCTGTCCACACTGCTGCTCCCCCAACACTGCAGTTAACATAGATAGATAGATAGATAGATAGATAGATAGATAGATAGATAGATAGATAGATAGATAGATAGACAGATAGATACATCATACATACATACATACATACATACATAGATACATAGACAGTGTCGGCAGATAAGGGCCTATGGCCCACCCAGTCTGCCCATTTGAGCTTGTAAGTTCAGTTTATGTTTTCCTAGAAGTCTGTTGCCCCTTACCCCTGACCTCCAGAATTCCTTTATGTCTATCCCATGCGTTCTTAAATCCCGTGATTGTTTCAGCCCCCACCACTTCCTCTGGCAGGGTGTTCCACTTGTCCACCACCCATTCTGTGAAGAAATTCTTCCTCATGTTTCCTCTGAATCGTCCTCCCTCCAACTTCATCCCATGCCCTCTAGTCCTGGAACATCTTTTTCGCTTAAAAATAGTGTATTCCTGCACCCTGTTCCTCCCTGTAAGATAATTGTATGTCTCTATTATATCCCCTCTCTCCCTCCTCTCCTCCAGGGAGTACATGTTCAGTTCCTTCAACCTGTCCTCATAGGACTTGTGATGCAATCCATGCACCATCTTTGTTGCCCTCCTCTGAACCTTCTCTACCCTGTCTATGCCCTTACGCAGGTATGGTCTCTAGATCTGTACACTGTACTCCAGGTGGGGCCTCACTAGTGTCTTGCATAGCGGAATTATGACCTCCCTTTTCCTGCTGGTGATGCCCCTGCCTATACATCCCAGCATCCTATTTGCTTTACCTGCTGCCTTGTCACACTGTTTCCCTACCTTGAGGTCATCAGAGATGATAACCCCAAGATCCCTTTCCTGCTTGGTACAAGCTATATCCTCACCCCCCAACTGATATATTGTGCCAGGGTTTTTGTGCCCCATATGCATTATCTTGCACTTCCTTGCATTGAATTTCAACTGCCAAACCCTGACCATTCTTCAAGTTTCTGCAGGTCCCTTCTCATTCTGTCTACACCTCTGGTGTGTCTACTCTGTTACAGAGCTTTGTGTCATCAGCGAACAGTGAAATTCTGCCTTCTAGGTCCTGCGCAATGTCACTGATGAAGATGTTGAATAGGACCGGTCCCAGCACTGATCCCTGTGGTACCCCACTGGTCACTCTTCCTCTGTGAGTGACAGCCATTTACCACCACCCTCTGTGTCCTGCCACCCAGCCAGTTACCTACCCACCACACTACTGTCCTGCCCACACCCATATTCCCAGTTTGTGTAATAGTCTTCTGTGTGGCACAGTGTCAAAGGCCTTGTTGAAGTCCAGATAGGCCATGTCTACTGCCCTCCCCTGATCCACCTCCCTAGTCACCCAGTCAAAAATTCAATGAGGTTGGTCTGACATGACCTCCCCTGGTGAAACCATGCTGCCTTGGGTCCTGTAGTCCATTGACAACCAGATGTTCCACCAATCTCTCCTTCAATAGTGTTTCCATGATCTTCCCACCACCGAGGTGAGGCTGACTGGTCTGTAGTTCCCTGCTTCCTCTTTGTTCCCACTTTTGTATAAGGGGACTACATCTGCTGTCCTCCAGTCTTTGGGTACCTCCCTGTTTCCAGTGATCGCTAAACAGGATAGCCAGAGGTTCAGCCACCACCTCTCTTAGTACTTTAAGACCCTGGGTAGAATCCCATCTGGCCCCATTGCTTTATCAACTCTTATTACTCCAGTTCCTTCAGGACCCTTTCTCATGTAAAGGGACTTGTGTCCATTTCTGCACCATTCACCCTTGTACTCCCTTCAGACCCATTATCCTCCTCTTCCTCAGTAAAGACTGAGCAGAAATACCTGTTCAATATGTCAGCTTTACTGTTGTCATCCTCCACGTGGCCCCATCCTCCCCTTCAGCCTCACTATCCCTCCTTTGTCTTTCTTTTCACTTATGTACCTGTAAAGGTTTTGTCCCTCTACCCACTGATTTTGCAATGTGCTCTTCTGTCTGAGCTTTGGCTTCCCTTACTGACCTCCCTGCCTTCCTCTGCTTCTCCTGGTACTTCTCCTATCCCTTCTGCCTGTGTCTTTTTGTATTGCCTGAATGCAATCTTTTTGGCTTTCACTTTCTTTGCTACCTCTTTGGAAAACCATAATGTTCTCCTCTTCCTTTTCCTCTTGCTAACCTGCTTAATGCATAATTCTGTTGTTTTTGTAATCCCCATTTTAAATACTGCCCACTGTTCCTCAACCCCTGATTCCTGTCCCATTCCCCTTAATGCCTCTTACAAGTACCTCCCCATTTTCCCAAAGTCTGCCCCCCTAAAATACAGGATACGTGTTTTTGTGTGGTTTGGTTCTGCTCTTTCTATGATTTCAAACCACAATGACTGGTGGTCACTGTTCCCCAGGTGCTCCCCCACTGTTACCCCCATCACACTGTCCCTGTTTGTGAGCACAAGGTCCAGTATTGCTTTCTGCCGAGTTGGTTCCATGACCAGTTGCTTGAGGAAGGCACCCTGAAGGGAGTCCAGGATAAATCTGCTCCTAGTTGATGCTGCTGCTGGGATGCTCCAGTCCACATCTGGAATATTGAAGTCTCCAACCAGTACTACTTCACCCTTGTCTGCCATCCTTTGGATGGCTAGCATCAGCTCCCTATCTGTTTCTTCCTCCTGGTCTGGTGGTCTATAGACCACACCTGTGCGGATGGCTGTCCCCATTTTCCTTTCCAGCTTAACCCACAGTATCTCTCCCATCTCAGTATCTCAGTATCTCACATATCTATCCCCCATCTCTGTGGCCCTTATGTCATTTTTCACATACAGTGCCCTCCTCCTCCTTCCTGCCTGCTCTGCCTGTTCTGAATATGTTGTAGCCAGGTATGGCCATCTCCCAGTCATGGTTATCATTACACCAGGTTTCAGGGATGGCCACAATGTCAGGTCTGACTGCACCATGACAGCCTCCAGATCTTCCATCTTGTTGCTAAGGCTCTAGCATTTGTACACATGGCTTTCCATGATTTGACCTCCCTAGACTGTTTCGTGTTCTACTCCAGCCCCTTCCTTGGTTGTCCTTTATCCCTGGTTCTCCTTGCTGTCTGCCCTTCTGCTGAATTTTGCCCCTTTCTGTCTATCCACCTCTTGGGCACTAATCTCCATCTTTTGCACACTGCTTTGCAGAGATAGCCACTCCTCTGGTTCACTGGTTCCACTGCTAGCTGTGGGGGGTGAGCAAGTAGGTACCCTCCTTGCTAGCCTGCCACCCCCTTTGCTAGTTTAAATGCTTGTCAATGTAGCATTTAAACTTATCACTGAGTGCTTGGATTCCCCTCCAGGATGGATGCAGGCCATCAGGCTTGAACAAACCTCCATCCCTCCAGGTGGGTCCCCAGTCACCAATGAATCCAAACCCTTCCTCACAGCACCAGTTCTTCAACCGTGAGTTAAAGTTCCTGGTGCATGCACTCCTATGCTCTCCCTTGCCTCTCGCAGGAAGTACTTCTGAGAAAGTGACAGAAGTAGCTACTTGCTTGAGACCCCTCCCCAATTTCCTAAACTCTTCCTGAACTTCCTTTGGCTCCCCATTTGCAGGTCATTAGTACCTAGGTGGATAATGACATCTGGCTCACCCTCCTGTCTTGCCTTCCCAGTGATCCCCAGGATCTTCCTTCCATCCCTCCATGCCGTGGCACCTGGTAGGCACCTCGCCTCCCTGTCCTCCCCCTCCTGTGTTCCTAGCTGGATCCCTCTTATGATGGAGTCCCCCACCAGGATTCACTTCCTCCTCCTCTGGGGTCCACTGCTCTCCCTGCTGAGGTCACCTCCTTGGCTAACCTCCACATCCTTTTCTTCCACTTCTCTGGGAACCTCTATTTGGTTGTCCTCATTTGCCAGTGTGGCATATGAGTTTTTGAGTGGAATAGGATCTGGGATGTGCCTCTGCCTGACCGCTCTAACCCTCCCTGAGCCCACTGTCATCCAAGTGCTCCTCGTTCGGCATCCTTTGAGGCAGTTGCATTGGACTTGTTGGTCTCTGGATAGGGGTGATGGTACTCTGACCCAGTTTACTTCTGCTCTGAGTCTGGCTACCTCATCCCGCAGTCCAGAGAGATGCATGCAGAAAGGGCAGCACCTCAGTGTCCAGAAGGTCTGCCTGAATATGGCTGCCCCACAGCCACTGCATTGCACCACTCCCCACATTATACTGCAATTATACTGCTATTCCACTTCTTGTCTGCTACTGAAGCTCTCCTAGTTCCCTTTTTATTAATTTACTGTCCTAGAAATCTTGCCACTGATCCTCAGATAATTTTCTTTAAAAAAAAAAAAAAGAAACCAATAAATAAATAAATGAGTCAAAACACTTGTCGTGCTGAGGGTAGGCTTCTTCCCCCTTATGCCCCTTCTACTTCACACCCCTTACTATACCCTGTGTTTAGCTCCTGTCAATCAGATTTAACAGGGCATATAATTAAGAGTTGGGGGAAGGGGAGGGAGGGCCAAGATAATATTTGCAGCAATTAAAGCCAGCGCAGAATTACACCACCACTACGTTTTACATTTTCAACAGCCCAAAAACAATTCTAAGTAAAGACAACAAAGTAAGTACAGTGTCACTAAAAGCCCACAATCTAAGTTTAAAAGAAAAATAGCAATTACCAGTTACTGTAAAGCACTGAATTGAATATGTTTCCTTCCTTCCCCTTCTGGCTTCTAGATAGATAGATAGATAGATAGATACTTTGTCTATAGCGTCCCTTTCCAGGGGCTTGGAGCACTACACAATTAAAACACAGTACAACAACTTTAAAACATTCATTAAAACACAAAGTTGGAGCAGGCAGCAATGTATAAGCAGCAATATACATAAAATTATCTATCTATATAATAAAATCCAGTTCAACTATTTATACATTAAAAGCCTGGCTAAATAAAAATGTTTTTAGTCCTTTTTTAAAGGATTCCACCGAGGGTGCCTCCCGCAGCTGTTTGGGTAAAGAATTCCTTAGAGTAGGTGCAACCACTGAAAACGCTCTACCACCAGAGTGATGCAGCCTAACCCTAGGAACACTAAGAAAGCAATCCTCTGTGGAATGGAGAGCCTGGGACGGACGGCAGGTAGAGATGTTGCAAAATAACATTTCACCAGTGAAATTGCCATGAAATCGACAATTTTGCCATGCAAAATTTTTCATGAAATTCGCGCATTTCGCAAAATATTTTGCAAGTGCAAAATGTGAAATGTTTCCCAAAAATTGTGAAATTTTGCCAGAAAATTGTGACAGTTCACATTTCACGGTGATATTTCACCATTTTTGGGCAACATTTCGCAATTTTTGGGTGAGATTTTGTAATCTGCAGGCAAAATGTGTGAATTTCACAAAATATTTAGAGTAACAGAATTTCTCAGTTTTGCACAACACTAACAGTGAGGCGCAAGGAGATCTTGCAGGTAGACTGGTTCCCCCTCATGTAGGGCTTTATAGGTCAGTAATCCAACCTTGAAGGCATTCCTTCACTTAACTGGCAGACAGTGCAGTTAGCAGAAGACAGGAGCAATATGATCACGCCTACGAGTGCCTGTCAGTAATCTTGTTGCCGCATTCTGCATCAGCTGTAGATGGCAGGGTGACCTCCAGATAGCCCTAGGTACAGGGCATTACAGTGATCCAGCCTGGACATTACGAAAGCATGTACTAGTGAGACTAGGTCATCAGGAGGTTACAGGTTCTGAATCCGGACATTGTTCCTCAGATGAAAGAATCCACTCTTAACAATGGCTGACACCTGAGAATCAAATGTCAAGCCACTGTCAAGGATCACACCCAGATTCTTCACCCATTCAGACAGGATCAGTGGTACCCTCCCGTTCCCACAAACTCCCCTCCACCACCAGCACCTCAGTCTTATCTGGATAGTCTGGATCTCAGACAGGCAGTTGTTAAATGCAGAGTCCACCATCTGGTTACTTGGTGCACAGGACAGGTATAGCTGGGTATCATCTGTATAGCAGTGAAAACCCAGCCCATACTGCCTGATAACGTCTCCCAATGGCAGCATATACACCATGAACAACAAGGGTGACAAGACCGACCCCTGCGGAACACCACAGGTCAGAGGATTCAGGCTAGATGAGGCTAACCCCATCACCACCCTCTGCACTCTGCCTGTTAGGTATGACCTGAACCATTTGATGACTTTACTGGACAGGCCTCACCAGTACACTGATCGGTCAAGCAGCATCTCATCGTCCACAGTGTCAAATGCTGCTGAGAGAGCCAGGAGGACCAAGATGGTACAATCTCTCCTGTCTCTCGCTATTAGGAGATCATTAAGCACCTTTTTCAGGGTGGTTTTGGTACTATGCCCAGCCCTAAACACAGACTGGAAAACCTCAGAGGTGGAGGATGAGGCAAGTTGCTCCTAGAGCTGACTTGCCACCACTTTTTCTATAACCTTCCCTAAAGATGGGAGGTTAGAGACTGATCCATAGTTGCCGAGACAGTCCAGGTGCAATGAGGGCTTCTTCAATCAGGGACTAACCAGGGCCTCTTACAGAGCCAATGGGAAGACCCCACTCCTCAAAGAACTCTGAATGATCTCGGCCACAACAGATCCAATCAGGTCCATACATCTGACCAAAAGCCCTCAGTCTCGAGACAACCTCCACTACCTCCTCTACCCCAACTGGGTCAAACTCAACCCACACAAGAGGAGTGCTCTGGCACACCTCAGGGTGGACCCCACAATCCCTTTGAGTGACGTTGGAGGAGATCTCAGCTCTGACAGAAGATTCTTTGTCGGCAAAGAACACAGCAAACTCCTCGCACCTAGTGCTTGAACCCGCTCCTCCTGCATGGAGGGAGGCCAGATGCAGTAGCCCATCAACCATGCAGAAGAGCTGAGTCAGTCTGTTCCTTGCCACAGCAGTCTCCCTTGACAAAAATTCTGCTTTCTTACAGGCGATTGCCCCCTGATAGTCCTTATAATGGGATGTCAGGGCCAATTTGCCCTCCATCAGGCTAGAACTCCTCCGACATCTCTCTAACCTTTGACCCTTAATCTTTAACTCCCTAAGTTCCTCATCACACCAGGTTGGTCTCCAGTGAGTAGATAAGGGATGGACACGAACGGGTGCGATTGAATCAAAGGCAGCATTATAGGCCGCCACTGCCTCCTCTGTTCCAATTGCACACGCAGCCTCCACACTCGATAGGTTCAGCACTGCTGATAGCCCTAGTGGGGACAGATCCTGCAAAGGGCAGTACCGGACCATTTCCACAGAGGAAAGTGCTTTAGGGGGAGCCCCAATCTTGAACCTTATGATGCTATGATCTGACCAAACTACAGGATCAACTCTAAGGTCAGTGGTCTCAAGGCCTAATGAAAACACCAAGTCTAATGTGTGGCTGCGCGAATGGGTCACTGAAGTAACATTTTGTGTCAAGCCCAGTGCCTCCATGCGATCACTGCCAAATGAAGAGAGCTTGTCGTCAACCCAGGCACTGAAGTCCCCAAGAATTAACCGTCTAGGGACTCCAACACCAGGCCAGTGACAAGCTCTGATCTCCTCAGAAATTCGCCATCCTGACCTAGGGGCGATGGTACAGGAGGATCCTGTAACCCATGCCAGGACCCCCCATGCGACAACATATTCAAAAGACTCCTTGGGCCCCAAGGTAGCACCGTGAGGCCCAGGTCAGATTAAAAACAAATGGCCATCCCCTGCCTCTGCAATCCTTCCTTGGGTTGTGTATCATGGAGTACCCAGCTGGCACTGTAGCCTCCAGAATGGGAGCCACGTTTTCATCCAGCCACGTCTCTATGATGCAAGCCAGGTCTACCGAGACAATCAAGTCCTCCATTATGGTAGTCTTGTTCCTTATCGACCCGGCGTTGCATAACACAGTCCGAGTAGGATAAGGGGAGACTACTGGATCACCTACCTGCCCACTAACTTCCATGGAGCCCTTGGGTATGGGCACCAAACAGGGAGGAACCCTCTCTAGTGGTTATTTCACCCCAGGGCGTCTCCTCAGCCTCACCACCCATATCAATGACTCCCGGCAGCCACTTTGACTGACCCCCTCTTGGACCACCCCTCCGGAAATCCCTAGTGCCCAACACCTTCCATAGTTCTTTAAAGCAGTGGTGGAAGCTCAAATGGGCCGAGGTCCTGAAGGAGGGCCTCCGAGTAGCTGCACCTTCCCAGACTCTTTCCCTGGCACATATTTCATACAAAATAACCAAAACAACATAAACACCACAATCACACTCTCACACCCAAATCTCACTCTCTTATACAAATCAACCACACACCATTCATACAACAACTCCAAATATCCCAAACTCACCACCCACTAAAAATAAATTAGTTTATCCTTTAGGGGGAAGAAAAGCAGAATCTGAGACACGATCTCTAAAAATCCAGTCCAGGACTTATGAAGTTCAACACAAACAAAGCAATCGTTTTGTCCTCTCTCACAGAACAACTGTTGCTCTGAGCATAGTCAATGGGTCACACCAATGGTAGCACACAATTCAGCCACAACCCGAAAATCTCGGCAGTACAGTCTCTCACTACTGTCCAGCCTAAATATATCTTCAGGCCAATCACCAAATAAACGAAGCTCAGAGAACAAAGAGGCTCACCAACATTCTTTGAGTCCAGGTATACAGCCAGGCCACCCAGGAGAAAATCTTCTCTAGAAGTTCTTTCATCGGTGTAGGGCTTGTAAACCTACCCAACTCGGGAGTCTTCCCCTACCCAGGTCTCACCTAAGGTAGGGGTCTCACAGTTGCAGCTGGAATGCTCCTTCACTATCATGGGGTGACTCTCACCATACCTGACCGGCGACTAGTCCAGTATATCCTGAGGCTAACTGGGCAGCAGCCAGAGCTTACAACTGCTACCCAGAACAGTTCTTGACCACAGCTCACCTTCTCCAGTCAACCAACAATTCGGCTACTCCAACCGATGTCAGTCATCCCAAGCACTTCCAGGGTGGCAACTTCCTCAGAGGTCTTTCCCCTGGTTTCTCCTGGCCATGATCCAGATTTACAACCATAGGCGCCCTCAGTAGCTCCCAAACACAAACCTCAGTGGCTCCCCGGGAACCAAACGGTGTCTCACTCAGCGTAGCTCAACATAGTATGACCGTCCAAGAATTGAACAGGATGGTCAAATCCTTCTCTTTTCTTCTCAGGATTCTATGTAACAACAGCTGGAATACACTGCCACAGCATTTCGCCACCACGTCAACTCCACTCAGATCCCAGCTGGACACAGGTACGCCCCACTAACTCTGCTTTCTGTCTAAAAAATAATTAATCTGGCTCCTCACTCTACCTCACTAGAAGACTCTAACTATTCTCCCAACCCTAACTCACCACAAAACTGAACTAAAAATAGTAAAGCTTTAAAATAATGCAAACATTGTTGATAATGCTCCCCCCTCACATCACGTGCAGCCCAGCACGGCCCCCATAATTAGAAGACTTTCCTATTTCTGCTGGTGATACCCCTGCCTATGCATCCAAGCATCCCACTAGTGTTTGTTGCATATACTCAGAATGAAAATGTACAGCTCACATACTCATACAGTAAGAAAATCTTTCAATCACCAGCAATGTCAGATGAACAGACTGGCTTTCAGTTAGTGTTACATTGTGACAAGCCTGTGTACCACATCAATGTAGCGAGCTCCACAATGGTCCATTCACCAGTACTTGAGCTCACACACTCTGCTCACTCATACAAACATGGACCCAAACACATTAATGGTGACCACCCACACCTGACAAAAGTCAGTCACATACTCATGCCCAAAGTATCTGAAATCAGCCAGTCAGCAGAACTAAATGCTAACATACCCACAACAACTTACAATTGTTCAGATGACACAAATGTCATCCCACTTAGTTGGTTCTCCCTCTCCTCTTCCATCATCCACATGTGCATTATCTTGAATTTGTACATAATAAATGTTGCCTCACTGCCACAAATTTCCTATACCCCCCCCGAGTGTTGCCTACATCAACTTTTATGGAGCTTTTCTGCCAAGGACCATGGTGGCTGCACCACTTGGCGCTCTTTCCTGGAGTTTTAATATTCAAGAAAAACCCTCCTTCTACTCAGATCAGTGCAGGATACTCAAATACAGCAGCAAACTCCTGAAAGAATATCTATGCCGCATCGCTACTTTTATTGCTACTGTCTGGGAATATCCATCAAATCCGGGCCCTCAACACTCACAGCTGAACCCCAAAGTTATGCCAAGCAACTCACATATCCGCAGTCTCTTTCCAAAATCGATGTCCTTAATGCCTGGTTTTTACAACACAACCCTGACATCCTTTCAGTAGTAGAGACCTGGCTCTCTCCTAAGAATGCTGATTCATCAATTTTGATCCCAGGCTATACAGTGTACAGGATGGATCATCTGACCAAACATGGAGTGGATGTGCAATCTAGATAAGGAGGGCCCATGAAGCCATTGTTCTCCTTCTTCCAGACACTGGGACTAACCTGCAAGTTTTAGCTTTAAAATTGCTACTTGGGAAACACAACAAAACCCTCAGTTCTCTCAGTGTACATTCCACCTGGTCAGAAGGACCCCTGGGCTAAACTCGCTGATGGAATGCCTTGGTGCCTTGAACTTAAACAATGAAACAGTACTGCTGGGAGACTTTAATGCCAACTGGCTTGCACCAGCCTCTAGTCCCTATAGGGATGCAGTTTTTGCTGTGCATCTTTCCAACTTGTCAATTCTCCTACCAGGATAAACTACAAGACTGGCACCTCCTCATTGCTTGACTGGGTTTTGTCTAATCGACCGGACCACATCTCTCTCATCACGGTGCTTCCGGATGTACATAGTGACCATTCACTAGTTCTAATTCACTGGGCTAACAACTTCTCCAAACCCCAATGAAAACAATTATCCATAGGGTCCTTAAACACGGTCACCTTGAAATGCTAAAAGCTGACCTTCACCGACAAAATTGGTCAACAGTCTACTCTTCCAGTTCTGTTGATACAGCCTTAAACCAATTCATCCTGCTGTTTAACAGGATGTGTGACCAGCATGCCGCACTAAAAAAGTGCAAAATCAAAGGTTACAACAACCCCTGGTTTACGCCTGAGCTTCTGGAATGGATGAAATCAAGGGATCATCTGTGCACATAGCCAGAGCAATGGGTAAACAAGTGGACACCAAGCCCACAAAAAAGCCCGAAATGACTGCACTAGGACCATATGCACAGCAAAAATCAGTATTACAAAGAAGCCCTCACTTGCACCTGGAGTAACGGTAGAAAATTCTGGGCAAACCCTAAAGAGTCACTGGCAAGGACACAAAGTCAGCCCCACCATGTTGAACATTGGTGGTGTTCCCTACAGATCCCAATTCCATTGCAAATTCTCTCAATGAAGCCTTCTCAGACCTCAACGGCATCCTCCCTCCTGATTTTTCCTCCAAATAATCTCGACCTAAACCAAGCCCTGTAGTCCTACCTCTCTCTCACCTCCCTGCTCCACTTTAGAACCATCTCTCATTGTGAGGCTGGAAATATCTCCAAAGGTCCTGGCTAAGTCCCGTTTCAGTGGTGACTCCCTCAACCTCAAATTTGTGGCTTTACCCTAGAAGACATTCTGGCACCGCTAACACACATAATCAACACCTCACTCAGGCTTTCTCAGTTCCCACAGTTATGGAAGCAGGCCCTGGTGACACCTGTTTTCAAGAATGGTGATCAAACCTCACTAGATAGCTATCGCCCATCTCGATACTCCCGCCTTTGTCTAAGGCTCTTGAAAAAATAGTTGCTGACCAATTAACTGAATACATAGAAAAGTACAATATACAGTGCCCACAACAACATGGGTTCTGCAAAGGACACAGCACCACTACTGCATTGCTTGAGTTTACCGGTTATATTCACAGTTCCCTGGATCATGGCTTGCTAGATGGCGCCTCTTTCATTGACCTGTCAAAAGTCTTTGACATGGTTAATCATGACCCTCTAGCTGAGCAGCTTGCATCTATTGGTCTGTCTACTGACATAGTTACCCGGTTTAAGAGCTACCTCACAAATCACTCTCAGCAAGTTAGGATTGATAATGTCCTATCTGACAGACCCGCTTGCTCTGGTGTACCCCAGTGCTCCATCCTGGGTCCCATTTTATTCAGTTTGTTCCTAAACAGGCTCCTGCTTGCCAGTAGCTGTCCGATTCTGCTCTAAGCAGATGATGCGAGTCCTGTATACAAGTGACCCTGATCCTTTTAACTTGGAACACAAGCTCCGCACAGCTTTACTGCAGTTGTGAGATTGTTCAGGAACAGAAACTCATTCTGAACTATAAAAAAAACAAGACCTTGTTGTTTTGCAGTCCCCAGAGTAGGCATCATTCACATCCACTCAACATAACAAACTAATCTGGGACTACATTGGAACTCGTCCAGCATTTCAAATATTTGGGGATCACAATAGACAGCACTATGTCATATGTCTACCACCTTAAAAATGTTACAAAGGCTGTGAACATCTGTATTGGTTTGCTTCATAGGCACAAGCAAAGTCTTACCACAGATGCCCTAAATCTTGCTATACAGAGTTCAGTGGTCTCTCTTATTGATTACGGCATCATAGTCTATGGATCAGCTACAGACACAGCCATTCACCGTCGCCCTAAATAAAGCCTGTTGACTTGTAACTGGTTCCCCATGGCTTACACATACATGTGACCTCTATGACCAGGCTAACTGGCTCCAGTTCAGAGATAGGCTCAGGTTCCAATCATGCCTTCTGGCCAAAAAAGTGAGTCTGGGCCTCATGTCAAAGGGTGTACAGAAGCTCCTTACTCCCTGTGATAACAGCCATTCCACCAGAAGTTCAGATAGCACAGTCTTTAAAATTGCTAGGTGTTGCACCTCTCTTGGTGAAAGAGCTTTTGCCTACCGTGCTCCCATTTGGATTAATAATCTTCCTTCTGCCATCTCCTCGATAATAGCATTAGGCCCCTACAAAAATGAACTCCGAAAATATCTCGATGCTAATGCTATCTGTGACTGCTTGCCTTAGCCCCTCAGTGCTGTTTTTCCATGTCCCTAAGCAGCTCTCCCTCATGACCACATGGCCCTTTAAATCCTGCACTTGTTACTTCCCTTCATCATGTGCCTTAATGTAACCTATCCCTCCCTCCCTCCATCAAACTCCCCTCTTGCCCACCACCCCCTCTTTTCTGCTACTATCCTCTCCCATCTGCCTTCAGCCCCAAACCCTTCCCCCCCAAAAAAATAGCTTTGACAAGGCCTTCCTGGGCTGATGCTTCCTTACTTCTTGAGTGGGTGTTGTGCTATGCTCAGTGGTGTTGCTCCGGAGCAACTCCATGGCACATGTCTTGCACATGCATGGTGCGCGGTCCTGCTATGCGCATGTGCACACCCCCACACGGGCCTAACGCACACACAGCATGCCTTGTGGTGAACCGTGCAACCATGCACATATGCAGCACTGCGTGGGGTCAGGACCTGTCACCTCTGGCTTGGGGTCATGACACTGCACAGGGGTGGGTCATGCGCATAGTGCACATGCCCGGACACATACTGTCGACCAGCATTGTGCATCTTCCTGATGCTCGATTGCGTTCTGTTGCACCCTATTGTGCACTGCATACAAGCTGCCACCATGTGCATTTTCTACGGATGCCCAGAACTGCACCGTGATTGACAATGGCGAGCAGGCGTGACTGTCAAGCGTGTAATTGGTCGGACAGTGAGCTCGTGAACCTGGTTGCAGTGGTCCAGCCTTTTGTTGCCCAGCTGTGTGGCCGGTGCCACCCAGCAGGTGCGGGGCAGGTGTGGCAGACCATGTCATGGGCCTTCAAAAGGCACATGGATGTGGCACGGTTGGCTGAGCAGTGTCGCCACCAGTATGGGGACTTGCAGGACAGGAGCCCTGATGTGCTGCAATGGCTGAAGTCGAGGGTGCAGAGTGGGGCTGTCCCACAGTCAGGTAGGTGTGTTTGTTGATGGCATGCATGCCCATGTGCCCAACTGTGGTTTTCACAGGTTTGTGCAGTGAGCTTCGCTGCTGGGGTGGGACTGTCCCTGTGACCACGGTCATCATGCATGTCTACAGCACATGTGGTGCATATGCTGATGTGTTGGTTGGGGGCTGTGCTGGGTCTCGACCATGCGCAATGTGGGCCGTGGGGTGGCAGGGGACCTTCCATGCATGTGTACTCATGTCCTCCTCTCTACGTGTTGTCTACAGGGCCAGAGGACTGCAGGTGAGCCAGGGAGGCCACAGACAGCATGAGGGCCTGGGACAGGCCACAGGGCAGTGCTCACAGAGGTCAGAGGGGTGCAGGTAAGGGTGTTCACTGTGATGGTGGTGCCTGTCATTGTGGGTGGGCAGAGGGTGCAGGCTATGGCCATGGTGGGACCAGCCTTGTGTCAGGTTGACTGTGTGTGGCGCATGGTCCTTCTGTCGTTCCACCATGGCATGTCCGTTGGTGGCATGTGGCCAGCCGCTGGGGGGCTGTGCACCCAGCCACAACCTTGTGTGCTGCATCAGTGCTGCCACCCTGTGCTATGTGCTCATATCCATGAGCTCATGGTGCCAGTGAGCTACACTGTCTACCTGTCTGCACCATTGGGTGTGCCGTTTGGATTACAGGGGTGGACAACATGGCACAGGTACATTATGTACCCCATAGTGCTTTCTCCCACTGTCCACAGCACTGTGGTGGGTGGGTGTCATTTGTGCAGTGCACTGATTGCCTCTCTTATCTCTTCCCCTAACTGCATGTCAGCCTGCTGCCAGGAGGGCAGCCCTTCTGCGACCAGAGGGCCTGGCGATGGTGATCACACTACAGCAGAGGATCCTACCCTTGGCAGTGGGGATCCAGAGTGTACTGCGGGCCCTGGAGAGGTCCCTGGCCCATCATTGAGGGGTCCAGCTGTCATTGCCCCCTCTTCTCCCATTTCTGTTCCTCAGCATTTCCTCCTGCAACTGTACAGATCCCTCTCTCCATCCCCCTCACTCCCTCTTTTGCCATGATGTTTGGTTTTTTTACTTCCTCTTTTGTTTTATATAAATGCTTTTGTGGTACATTTCTGTGTCTGTGTCTGTGTCTGTGTCTGATTTGCAGGTGGCATGGGAAGCCATGCTGCAGTTGTTTGTTCCATGGCTGTTCTGCATGGGGGGAAGCCTGTGGTATCATGAAGGGGGTGGTTTGGCACTGGTGTGAAGGGTGGGGGACATGGGTGTCATTGTGCCAGGGGGCTGGAGGTCACTGTGTCCAGGGTGTGCTCTGTGGGGGTCTGCTGTGCCCCTTCCCCTATGCTGCCTTGGTTCTTTGTCTTTCCTACTGCCTGTTGCTCCTGCCCTGCTCACTGGTGTTGTGCTCAGCTCTGCTCTGCACCTCCCTGGTTGTGCTGGCTCATCCTTGATTACGCCATGGTGCATTTTAGCCATATTCAGCCATCTTGCGACGGCTGTTTCAGGTGGCTATCTTCTGAATATGCCTCCGGTATGACATGGCACAATTTACTTGTGCTGCACCAGTCTTGCACCAAGGAATGGCACATTTCTGAATATCCAGGCACCAGTGTCTACATCAGCAAGTGATATTTCCACTGTGGTTACGCCAGAAGCACCACCTGCCCGATCAAACTGCTTATCAGTACAAGTAGTCTCTAAAAACAGCACATATCACAAAAATGTGCAAAAATATCTCCTGCTGACACAATCATGGCATAAACAAAGTGCAAAATTGCCAAAAAAACTGATGTCCTGAATATGTACCTCCAACTCTATTAGCCATAATCTGACTTGCACCACTAACACAAATCCCCAGATAAATATATAGAATCCGCAGACCAGAAACACTTTACCAGAACTTCCCACAGTTGTTTCAACATATTGTCAAAAATACCTTCTACAGTACATCTTTTCCATATTGCTCAGCATTCCTCCAAATGCGAAACTGTCCACAAATCGAAAGTAATCCACTCGGACCGCCGGGGAAACAAACCAAAGAAACAGAGCGCTAAAATAGCCACATACCATATGCAGCACCACAGTCTATGAAAAATAAACCAAACAGAACTCAACAAATCATGGTAAACACACTGTTAACATTAAAATAAAAACTGTTTCACACAACCCAGTTCAGAAGGATGCCAACTGAACTCCCGCCCACTCAACAGCAACAGCCAATCACATTTCAAAAACAAACAACATAACCAATCATACATGACAACCAAGACAAACAACCAATCACATAACAGGACCAAAACACATTCAAGCATCCAACCAATCACAGTACAATAGTGAGTCCCATTCACAAAACAGATCTCAATAACGAAAAAGCAACCATACATTTACCAGAAGAATACCACAAAACAAAGGAAAACCACAAATTAAAATGCAATAACCCTCTCCCCTATTGCATAAATCAAACACATGATGGGCAGAAGTGGGATATGGCAAATATTCTCACTCCTGCATTGTGAAGCATGGATATCTCACTCTGCAGGAGTTAGAATATTTGCCATATCCCACTCCAGACCATCATGTAACCCATATAGATATATATATATATATATATATAGAGAGAGAGAGAGAGATATCAATATATATAGATATATAGATATAGATATATAGCAATATGTGTGTGTATATATATTATGGTAGCACAGTAGTGCTACCATAGTTAGGGTTGAGGAGCCATTTACATGTTAAACCCAAAATTTTGCACCTTAATAACTTTGCAACCATTTGACGGATTTGCCTGAAATTTGGAATACATGATCAAGATCCATACGCCTTAGGATCTGCCAAGTTTCGTACCAGTCAGATATATAGCTACAGAGTTATTAAGCATGATCTCGCGCTGATTACGCTTTTTGTAATTCTACAGTCGCTCCTACAGGTTGCATGGTTTGCGCAACCAGTCCAAAATCTTCAGGGAACGTGCAGCCAGGGTCCCCAACGTGCCTTTTGAAGATTTCGTGAACAAATATTAAATGGTTCAAAAGTTATTCAAAAAAACAAGTTCCCATTATAAGTCAATGGGAAAAGTTAACAAAAAGTTTGACAGTGTCACAAATGCAGTTTTTACTTTCGCAAATGGACATTTTACTGTGGCAATTCTGCCATTTTGTTTTCAGTTGGTGATCAGAAAAATGCTTGACATTTAAATTTGGGACCCTCTAGCAACTTAATTCTTTTTGTATTCACCTAGTCGGACCCTGAGGATGCTAGCCATGTCTTTATTTTGGGGTAAAACACCCCAGAAATATGTTTTTCACATTTCTGGAAAAAGCACTTTCGCACTTGCGACACTGTCGAATGAATTTGCGAAAGCTTTAGCAAATTGCGACTACTTTTCAAGGCTGTGGGAAAATGACAGCAATTCTTTGGCACCCTGCTGCAAAAAGACGGTTTGGAGTTTAGGGCTGAAATTTGGAGGGAACGCAGATGACATCTCACAGATGTGCCTTTCAGTGTTTTGTTGAAAAAATATTACATGGCAGCAAAGTTACAGTACTCCAAATTTGATGCTTTTTCCCATAGGATAACATTACAGCGTACGACGCATTGCAGCAATCGTTTGGCGCCCTGCTGCAAAATAACGGTTCAGTCTTTTGAGCTGAAATTTGCAGAGAACACAGCCAACATCCCACAGATGTGCCTTTCAGTGGTTTGGTGAAAAAATATTACAGGGAGCCAAAGTTATGGCGCTCCGAACTTCTGTTTTTTTCCCATAGAATAACATTATGGCATTCGCCGTGCCTTTCAGGGCCCGTATCTCAGAAACGGTGCGAGATACGGACTTTTCGTTGGAAAAATGCTTAGCCCCACAATGGGGCTAAGCATAAAACTAGCCAGGAAAGTAATAATTCGTATGACTTTACATTTTTTTTCTATGTCGTACGATTCCTGAGATATAAGCAATTTACTATTCCAAGTCATCATTTTCTGTTCCTAGAGTCATTATTTTGCATACATTCTTTGTACTCACTGTCTTTCTCTATGCAGCTTTTGGGGAAAACCAGCCTGTGTGCTTACATTACTGTTACCGTTACCGCTTCCACTTGTGGTTCCGTACCCGTTCACTTACTGTTCCGTCACCATGTGGTCTTTTTCATTTGCACTTGCGATATTTTTACCATTTGTGTCTATAGTACTGTTTCTCTTTTGTTTCGCTTTGCATCACCATGGTATTACCATTTGTGTTTGTGGGCACCGTGTTACTATTTGACAAGACATCACATGGCGGGAGCGCCGGGGCCCTCCCACGCCGCATTACATTCACTATTTCTCGTTATCATTCTCAAAAGAAGGGACATTATAGGCAAAAACTCCTGTCTAATGCATTAGTTAGGTTGTTCCACAGCGACAAAAGTGAGGAAATTGCAGTTAGGGTTGAAAGCCCCCTTGAACCCCCACCCCACACCCCAACCCGGCATGGGGTGCACATTGGGGTTGTCGGTCCTAACTCTCACCCCATTCTCTATACCTCTGCTTCTTTACACATGTGATGGGGTGAGAGTTGGGGCCGGCGACTAATGTACATCGATGCCAGTAAGGGTGAGCTAGGGTAAGAGGCTTTCAACTCCTAACCTCACTTGTCACTGTAACAACCCTAACTGATGCAATAAACGGAGTTTTTGCCTCTAATATATATATATACACACACACACACACACACACATATATATATATATATACACACATGGGGTACTGAATGGACTCTCATGATACTAGCAATACTCATGTAACCAAGTTACCCCAACCGTATGGCGAGCAATGAGCCGGGCAGGGGGCTAGCCAGCACTATGCGCCATGCACTAAGGCACATAGTGCTGGCTGTGGGGGTGCAGAGGAGGGTGCAACCCATGGCAGAGGAGACCCTGCTGTAATGAACTATGCACTCCCTAGAACATACCCCTCCTGTCACCGCGGATCCGGGAAATGGACACTGAACTGCCCCAGCCCACTAGGATGATGGTAAGGGTTGGGACTGCTGGCCGTCCAGCCATGGCACTGTCTATGCGGGTATGGGGTGGGGTTTTTGGTTCTGTGGGGGGGTTGCCACTGCCTATAAATGTGGGTGGGGGTTGCTGGACCAGAGGTTGGGTGTGGTCCGGGCCACGATGAGGGGGCTTGCTGCACAGGAGCTGGGGTTGCCTGCAATGTGTTGGCTGGGAGGTGTGGCGGGTGGTGCCCCCACACCAGGGGCTTGGCAATATGGGATACTACCAGAGAGGACATGAGCACATAGGTCCAGATTGCCACCACTGCTACCCATACCCTGCCATGCAAGTGATCCAATCTGTGACCATTCTGGGCATCCGATTAGATGCCCAGCTGGGTCTGCGACCCTGCCCCCAGCCACTTTTTGGCATCCTGCATGCCGGGGGCAGGGCTGCATGCAGGTGGTGGCAGGTATTGAATACCCAGTGCACAGCTACATGAGTGAGGTATCGCTGATTCCATGTACTTCCGCCCAATAGTACATAAGGGCCCATAGTTATTGAGGTGCATCTGTATAAATAAGTGAGCCACTCTGCTCAATTTCATATCCTTACATACTGATACATTTCTTTCTGAGTGGAAAAAGGCAGCGTCAATCCCATCCTTAAGAGGGTGACCATGGCATTGTAAACCATTTCCATCAATTTCTGTGTATTCATTTCTGTCCGAATTGCTGGAAAAATGCATACTGTGTGACCCTGAGCAAGTCACTTAACTTCCTTGTGCTCCCAGGTCGCATCTGGAAACAAGAGTGTGCTACTCCTGGTTAAACAATGTTCCCTTTCCCTTCTCTGAACTAACAGAATATTTAGATATAAATAATATTCTTACTTCAGCCCACTCAGGTTTCTGTAGGTACTGCTCGACAGACACTGCCCTTTTCAAGTTCACCAGTGGTGTTTATGATGCCACAGACCATGGTGAACTGACAAGGCCAGTGTTCTTCAACCTGTCTAAAGTTTTTGATGCCATAAATAATGAACTGAATGTGGACCAACTAGCAGATACAGGATGTACTACAACAGTTGTTTCCTTATTTAAGGACTACTTAAACAATAGATCATATCATGTTTATAGTAACAGGAGAGCATTTTAACCATAGGGAAGCCCCACTATAATTCGCTTTTATAACCAGCTGGTTATAACAGCAAATGTGAGTCAGGTTTCCCCTTACTTTACACGTGCCTGTTACGTTCTTGCCTTCCTCGCGCATACATCTTATCGGCTTCTTCAACCCAACTGTAGCTACTGGCACATAAATTGATTTCTATTTATATAAATGCTGTGGTGAAAAAAAAACACTCTTACAGCAATTATATAAAACAACACATGGGTAGTGTGTAAAAACTCGAATTTTACACATACACACCCTTAGTGTTGGATTCTTATATAAACTGTTTAAGTTTTGCTCTCAGGTTTTTGTAACATCCAACACCTCGGGTGTGCATAAAATTCTTGTTACATGCACTACCCCATTTATTATTCTATATTATACAATGGTGTGTGAAAATCATGTAACCTCATTGGTCAAAACATGTCACATGACCGTGGGTAATTCCTGCATAACCCACGGCTGAGAAATGGCATTTATAAAAAACTAAACACATTTTATATTTATTTTACACATGGGTCCATTGTATAATCACAATAAGGCACTCCAGGATGTGACTTATTGGGTGATTTACCCACTTCTTATGTGGCTAAGTCGCTCAGCTGCACCTCATGACACACCACACAAGGTGTGGGTAAATCCCCAATAACCCACACCCTGTTGTGCCTTATTGCCTTATGTAATTATGGCGGATCCTGAGCTTTAATATTCTTGGAGTGAGGAGTGCCTCAGCGGTCCATCTAGGGGCCTGTTTCATTTAGCATCTTTGTAAGTAACCTACCACTATTTTCAGAATGTCAGTTCTTACTATACAGTGATGATTCAGTTCTCTATATTTAACCCACCCCAAAGAAGTGGAGCTTACCCTAAGTTATCTCCCTGGGCACCCCTTTTGCCCTCTGTCATGCCTTGCTCCAGCTCTGGCATTCTGCCATCTTGATCCTGGGCTAATATACAGTTTGAGGTAATTCATTTGGAGTAATGCTCTGCCCATAGTTCCTATGTGAATGTGCAAACTGGCACCCTTGCACTATAGCTTTAATAGCTCTGTACCTGTATATAGTGTTAATAGCCTGTGCTGGGTCTCAGTGCTTTGGCACTCGCGACCAAGCAGGGAACATTAATAGAGACTCCACTCTTGCACTTGATAATAGTGCATAGGTAGCCTATTGAATGCTGTAAATGTTTAATACTAAAACAACAGATTGCTTATAAATATAGACTTCAAAGTTGGACATTTAGCTGTCTGCCCTTCGGCAGCCATCTTATACCTTGACCTTTCTGTTTCGATCAATCATAACTCGAAGGGTCCTGCGGGGTGAGAGTAGTGAAGATTAATAAAGGAAAGGAGAGGGCAGGAGACAGTGAAAGGCACAGATACTGAATAAATACTTTTGCTCAGTATTCACAAAAGAAGATAAGGAGCAGTTACCTATGTAACCCCTAGATGGCACTATCCCAGGGCTACTACCCTGCCTGATTTGCCACTAACAGGTTGAGGGGCCTGGATCAATGGCGGGTGCCTCCACCCAGAGGGTCAGGGTTTACAATAGTTAAACTAACTTGGTCACAGCCCTCTGGGACCTGCAACCCCCTTCTTCCCACTAGTAGCCCACACAATATATCAGAATTACCTTCACAGTATACACTTACCCCAGGACTGGTTCCGCACTGGGACCTCCTGTGAAATGAGATACAGTGCAACAATCACAGTACAGTACTTACCAGACAAATACCCTCAGGCAGTATAACTTTGCTGAAACAAGCAGCCTGATTTATTTAGATATAACAGGACAGGGAAATCAGGTTAATTAGCTTATCCTCTAATAATCTAACTATGGCTCTGTACACAGCCTATCCCTATCAGTTACTGTCCTGGGCACCCAAGCCCTAGTGGCTAGTCCAAACCGGCAGCTGGTAGGACTTTCACCACAGAGAAAAGATTAAACAGTCAGCAGTACAGTATTCCATTTGGATTTAATGTGGCACCAACAGGGCCACCCGGAACTAGTACTCACGACCTCCAAAGAAGATAGGTCCTCAATGCCTTAGGGCTACTTGAAATTCCAAACCTCTCACACATCCATATAAAAAGAAAGCACCATAACAGGCAGGCTGCATCACAATTCCAATCACAATTACTGCACAAAACCGGGAACACACAGCAGATTCAGTTCCTGACAGACACAGTGCAATTCAAAATTCCTCCAGTCTTCTACAGGGTGAGCCTGGTTCTACTCTTCAGAATATCTGATTCTTTTTACAGACCAATTCAGTCCTAACAGCAGCTACACAAGCTGAGAATCGAACTCTGGGCCTTACACCGTTTTGACTAAAACTGCACTGAAAACAGGGGCTCTTCCCCTTCACTACAAAGCTCAAATGAAACTCCAACAGACAAAAACCACACTTCCTTTAGGTTCCTCCCAGTTCTTGACTGATTGGCTGTCACCACAATAGACTGCTGCTGTTAGTCCAAAAGCACAAGTTAAACCACATCTCCCAGAGTCACTGCCCATAAAATCCTCTTGTGGCTGGCTCAATTATGAGTCAAGTTCTGATTAGTCAAGGCACCATTTAGAGCCAGCTTACCCCACTGATTGGTCCAGTTCAGAAAGCCAAAACCAGAATGGGAACTAGCAGACAGTTCTGACTGCAAAGAAAGCAGGTTAGACAAACTGTAATACTTGAAACTCTAAATAATTTCTGCAAACAGTTACATCTTTCAGACAGGTCCCTTGCACTCCTAGTGACTGAAAAGAAGTAATTAGCAGCTCGGTGGTACTCAAGAAAAACACAGTCCCCATAAACTAATTATGTCTGCAAGCAGACAGCTCTTAAAGACAGTACCAGAGGCTCTAAAACACTCACTGATAAGTGGCTCAAAGAAACACCATTCCTCAGGCTTAAGCACTCCCTGAAGTCTGAACCCCCATTTACAGGGGTTACACCTTCCTGGCCTGGAAAAGCTTGACGCCCTGAAGCAAGTACCCATAAGTTTCAACTGCAACCATACATTTGCATTAGGGGCTCACATGTAATCATCAGTCAATATATCATTTTACCAAGAACACTTTCGAAACATTGCAGTAATACGCTTTACACAGTATTACACACAATGTACCATATCAAGTTATTACCTCTTGTACATGAAACCTGAAGGGCCCTTCCATCACAGTTACCTTAGCTGGACGGGGCAAGGGCACCATGGAGCAACACAAGTAACTTGAGTTACACTGATGCTCAGTTGCAATGAGCTCGAGACACTACACTCCTTTATGGACAACATTGAGAGGCAAGTCCACAGGCTCAAGTGAATCATAACTGAGGTGCACCAGGCTTTACAGCTCGACCAGTCTTTCTAGGGGAACTGTTATAGTCTCTGCCTCTGAGCCTCATTTTCAGCATTGTCCTCACTTGTCAGGGAGTCTCCATGGGGGTAGAGGCTAGAACAGGGCACTTTCCAGCCCAGGAGTTACAGCTTGAGTCCACAACATTTGGCTGCATGGAGAGCTGACACTGGCAGTGGACCGTCAGGACACCAAAAATACTCTTCTTGTTAGGTGTATCACCAGTCTGCCCCAATCTATCATTTTCACTAATCAAACAGTTCAACCATGCAAAATGATTCCATTTCATCTGATCTGATGCTTTGCACTTCACTTTCTGGGAACATGGCTCCAGGGATGAAGCTAGCTTAGACAGTCAGAGCCCAGCTTTGTCTCAGGATTGACTAGGGATCGCCCGAAACAATTGACTCAGTTCGAAGAAGGATAAGTCAAAGTCCTTCACTTTCTTCGATATGGACTGACAATCATGCTCAACTGGGACTCAGGAGAGGAACACTAACTTTGCTTCTGTAGGTGCAGACCTTCTTGATCTTTCAGCAGCTCGGGTCACTGGTCCAGAGGCACTTCTAGGGGCGCCAGACTCAATAAGATTTGTCCAATGGGCATAAACATTTCTATACATTGTTTTACATCTTTGAATTATTCACAGGCCTTACTTTGCACACTGGCAGATCATCTAGTTGCCCACTACAATGTGAGGAGATGTGCCATCTGTCAGCAATCTTGTGCCATGCAGTCCCAGATTTCTTAGCAATACCCATCTCCCTCCTGAGCCCTGTGCTTTCACCTTTTATCATACCTTTGTTGGCCAGATTTCTTTGCAGCCATGGTTTGAGCCAGTTAGTACGCATGAGTTAGCTGGGCCTTTAACACCGCACACTACAAATAGTTGTCACTTGAACCCATCAGAGACCCCAAAACACAATCACTGGTAGTAAACTTCTTCCAAACATCAGGCAGAGGAGAATCCAGTGGCATCACTTTAGTGCAGTTATAAACATACCAAGTGCTAATTTGTTGGCTCCATCTAGGCTTGTCCTGTGCAGAGAGTGCCCAGCATATCTAGCAAAGTGCGGTTGAACGCTCAGGCTGTGGGTCCCCTGAAGTGGTAAGGAGGGTTCTGGTTTCAAAGCTTCACAGAAAGCATCTCTTTGATCAGACGACTTCAAAGTCTCCTTGATCAGAATGGATTCTTTGTGGAGCCCCAGTGAACAAAGTTTCTACAAGTACTGGCCACAGTGGATGCTTTCTGGTCCTTGGTGGGAAAGCAGGCATATCTCAGGAAATGGCCAGTGACCACCACCATACTGATATTTCTTTGATCTGACTCCAAACTTGAAAATAACACAGACCAGCTCCATGGGTGCACTGGTGGTTATGTTAACAAGGGGGCAGCCACTCTGGGCAAACCTCTGTAAGCAGCGACTACAAGTTCAAATGTGTTGCTCCACATCAGCCCCATCTTAGGCCAATAGGAACCTGGATCTCACCAAGTCAAGTGTTCTGTCTATACCAAGGTGCCCCATGTGGTTGTGCAAGGACATAACACTAGTCTCGAAGGCATGGGCAGCACTAGTTGTTGTTTGTCTACTTGTCCCCCTCTGTTACTGTTTCTCGGTATAACAGTTTATTGATCAGTTCAACTTAGACCTTCTTTGCATAACAGTGCAGTTCTCAAATCAGTGGGCGTAATTTGACAAATCTTTTCCTGCATAGAGGGCTACAAAGCTGCTTTGATCATGGACGCAGGACAGCCTAGGAATACTGTCATTGTCCAGCTGAGGCAGTACCAACGTCAGTGCAGAAAAAGTGGCAATAAGCAGCAGGTATGCAATTCAGAGGCCCCAACAATCCCACCATGCAGTCCACTGCGCCCTGCACACATTTGTTCTCCTGTCAAACTTCCACGAGTGCCCGAATATCAGGTTCTTAATCGGACCCAATCATTCTGGGGAAAAGCCTCCGAGAGAGCATCAGCATCTATGTGGTTCAGACCTGCCCGGTATTAGAAACATAGTCACATAGATAACGAAAGCCACCCATGGGTGGCACCAACTTAGCTGAGTCTGCACATAGGTCAAAGTTATTGTCAGTTTTACTATATTTTAGCCCCATACAAATACTCATGAATTGGTCAACACAGCCACTTCAAAGCTAAACTCTAACTATCTAAGGATAGTCTTTTCGATGGGGTCAGACTTCTACTGGCAAAGGCCACTGGTCTCAGGCCATTCTCATGCTCTTGGTAACAACACAGCCCCCAACCCTGCAAGCTAGCATCAGTGTGCAGGACATAAGGTTTTCTTGGATCAGCATAGGCCAGCACTGGAGCATGGGTAAGTTGGAAATGATCTCATGAAAAGCAGTTCACAATCACCAGTCCAGCGGGCCCCAAATACTTCACTTGGATGAAAATACACTCTTTCAGTCTTGAGGGACGCTGACTTGGTATTTTTTGTGGGTTGGGGATGCCATGAGTAAGGATAAGTAAAGTGGATCACTCTTGAATAGTCCTTGATGAAAGCCGATAATAACCACAGAATCCCAGGAATCTTTGCAGTTCTTTTAGATTTTTTGGGCTGCGACCAGGTGGTCAAGGCCTCAACTTTGCTTGGGTGAGTCTCTATTCCTAAATTGGATACTATGTGTCCCACATACTTTACTGATGTTTGAAAGAATTGACACTTATCACTGGACAGTTTAAGGCCAAAGTCCTCCAAATGGTCAATAACTTAAATAATCTCTCATTTCATGTTCCTCCAGTGAGCTGCCAAACACAATAACATCATCTAGGTATACCAGGCACTCTAGTAAGTTCATGTCCCCACTGCACGCTCCATCAATCGCTGAAAAGTGGCTGGGGCACCTGAAATCCCTGAGGCATCCCCCATGAATTCATAAGCCAAGGACAGATAAAGGCTGTCTTTTCACCGTCCTCTGGGGCCATGGGATCTGATAGTACCCACCGCGGAGATCCAGCACCAGAGAAAACCACTTGCTCCCGCTTAGCAGTCCAAAGCATCCTGAATAAAGGGGCATTGTGTACTGATCAAGGATAGTCCCACGTTTAAGGTGCGATAATCCACACACATCCTTACTGTTCCATTCTTTTTCCTCACTACCACAATGGGGAAGCATAAGGGCTTCTGGATTCTTGTATTACACCAGCAGCTAACATCTCTTGCAGATGCCGCCTCACATCATCTATGTCAGAGGTGCAAAGCCGAGACCTCTCACGAAATGGTCTTTTCGTCATGCAGCCGGATATTGTGCTCAGCTCCTTGCACGATCCTACATCCCATTCCTTTAAAGAAAACACCTGGTCTCTCTGGGCAAGCTTCTCACTGATCCTCACTTTCCATTCAGCTGGCGAAGTCGCCGAAATCAAACAAGTCAGCGCTATCTGTCATTTCTTCCTTGAACTCTTGCTGCTGGTAGCACTGTAGTGTCCGCACAATGCACATTAGCCAGGATGCAACCTCTGTTTACTCGAATGTCTCTTTCCAGACACATTATGAACTTGGACCATTACCCTTCTGGCATAAGCATGGGCTCTGAGGGCAAAATACCGAAGGCTTGACCTAGCAGTCCCTCTGGCAATTTTCCATAAGCCTGGGTGCATCCAACATTAATATTTTATTCTTAACATCCTTTCTGATACGGACTCTCCCTGTAAGGTACACTGGGCATTTGGCGCCAGGATCAGAGACTCAGGATCCTTCTTCCATACAATTCCAACCGGTTCCTCTGGTTCTGTTTTTCCAGCATCTCTCTGTGCCTCATAGGCCTTCTTAATTAAAAGCCAGAACTCTTAAAGCTCTACTAGTCTTTGACCCCTGTTTTCATAACACAACTGTGCCAGCCTTCCGAACATATGAACATTTGTTCCAACCAACAAAGGGACACCATCATACATAGTCCAGTGGGGGACACACTAAGGCTAGGGTCTCTACTTGTTCGCCACTCCAGCCACGGAGGTGGGGAAAGAACAGCCAAATTCGGATATACCCGAATAGGGGTAGGCCTTCTCACTTAACCCCCATACATGCAGTCCTTCTAATGGTTGTAAGGGTACACCTGACAAATGCTTCTGATACCAATCTTGGAACATAATTGTCTTGGGAGCCACTGTCTAATACAGCTCTTGTAGACACCATTCACCTTTACAGTGGTCTCCATGGAGGGACCCACTATTCTGACCAGTCTGGAGAGGCGATAGTGGGGGCCTGGGCAACTAGACCTTGCCACAAAAGGACGTGAGTTAGCATTTTGGTGCCCTCACTGGGATCATCTCGTGCACCTCTTAACCACTGATTTGTTCTCCTAAGCTCTCCTTGTAGCCTATATGCAACTTTGTCAGTGTCTTTTGGGGACTGGCATTCCCTTTTCATGTGCCCATCTTTCCTGCATTATAGCAAAACATACTTTCTGGAGTTTGAGCTGGCCGAGGCGCCACACTGGGAGCCAGGGAGGGGTATACTAACTGGAAACCTGGGTGCCATCTCTGTTCTGAGGTGATAAGCATTTGGAGACATCTCGTCAGTTTCTCCACTTCCATGGTCAAGGAATTGAGTTTGGAGCTGTTATCAGCCAGGAGATACATGGGTGGGTACCCCCCACCCCAGCATCAAACCCAGTCGGATATAGGTCAGGGCCCGTACTTGCAGGCGTAGCCTTCATAAAGGGACTGTTTTGGAATTCCCCGGATCTCTCTCAACAGTTAAGCCCTATTGTGGCATATCTTTTTCCTTGTCAAGAGCACTCATTGACTGCCAGCCTCTCCCCTGAACTTCACTTGATGGGTCATCCTCAGTCACTCAGGTCGCGTCTACGCTATTGGTGCAGGTCCTCCCGAGGTCAAGCTCTTTTCTCAACTCCTCTGAATTTCTCTCATTAACTCATCATAGGAGGGTGGGGATTCCAGTCGATCTGCCAGGTGTAACTGAAGCAACAGTAGTTCTGAGAAGGGGCAGGACTTTAAGGATCCTGTCCAGCCTGGTTAGGTCCAAGTTCAATCGCTGGCAAACTACCTCTTCTGAGGGCATTCTTGCAACAATTTTTCCAGCCGAGATACATACACAGACAACAACTCCCCTTGGTACTGTTTGTGCATCTCTTACTCTCCACCATAGGTCCTCATCAGAATCTGGGCTCCCCATACACATTCTCCAGGGCCTCAAGATAGGCCTGTGCAGTCACTTCAGGGTTACTGGCCCGTTTAGCACACAGAATGGTAGCCAGGGCAGGACTCGGAGGCTTTCACTAACTCCTCTTCGCTTTCAGCTTCCTGAGCATTGCCATTCTAGCACTTGGGGGCAACATAGTCTATCCAGGTCTCCCAGTCATCCTCCCCTTGGGGGTGGGGAGGTGCCAGAGAAGATCCTCAACCTTCGTGGCAAGAGTCGCACTAATGGCAGGTGCAGAAATTGGAGTCTGCATTGGTTCACCACCATTACGGGCACTGGAGCTGGAGAAGGTGTTGGGGAGAACACCCCAGGTGGCAAGAATAGTTTCTTCAAGTCCTCCACAGTTTCCCTTCCCCACACAACCATTTAGCAAATTTCTCCTCAAAAGTTTCAGATAGTGGTGGGGCTCATTCCCCCGGGTCTTTACTGTCCTTAGTTATCACTCTCCAAGCAGTGAGGGCTCCCTCTGGGGTAATGGTCTGTGGCACTTTGGAGCTATCTATGGGATCCTTAAACTCTACTGGGCCAGAGAAGTGTGGGTGAGCAGATTAGCATGCCGCACCCACCACCACAGGGTTTTGTAAACCTTCCACCTTGGAAAGTACTCCCTGCACAGTGTCCTGATTGATACCCAGGGGATGTCCAGGATAAGCATAGCATTTGGGGTCGATCTCCTCCTCAGTACACCACTCCACCAGCCGGTGCACAGCCACTTCTGTCGGGTACCCATTTTTCTTAACAGTGGTTCTAAATATGGCCACTAGAGGACACACAATCCCAGCGGTGCCTCCAAGATGTAACCCCTAGATGGCACGCTATCCCAGGGGCTACTACCCCTGCCTGATTTGCTACTAACAGGTTGAGGGCCTGGATCACCAATGGCTGGTGCCTCCACCCAGAGGTCAGGGTTTGCAATGGTTAAACTTACTTGGTCACAGCCCTCTGGGACACTGCAACCCCCTTTCTTCCCACTAGTGGCCCACACAATATATCAGAATTACCTTCACAGTATACACTTACCCCCCAGGTCTGGTTCCGGCACTGGGACCTCCTGTGAAATGAGATACAGTACAACAATCACAGTACAGTACTTTAACATAGACAAATACCTCAGGCAGTATAACTTTGCTGAAACAAGCAGCTCTGGATTTATTTAGGGGATATAACAAACAGGGGAAATCAGGTTAATTAGCTTATCACTCTAATAATCTACCTATGGCTCTGTGCACAGGCCTATCCCTATCAGTTACTGTCCCTGGGTACCCAAGCCCTAGTGGCTAGTCCAAACCGTGGCAGCTGGTAGGGGCCCTTTCACACAGAGAAAAGGAGAATTAAACAGTCAGCAGTACAGTAATTCCATTTGGATTTAATGTGGCAATTCAACGAGGGCGACCCTGAATTAGTACTCTCGACCTCCAAATAAGATAGGGTCCTTCAATGTCAGCAGGGCTCACTTGAGGTACACAAACCTCTTCACACATCCATATAAAAAGAAAGCACTATACCAGGCAGGCTGCATCTGTATCCCGACGCAATTACTGCACAATACCGGGAGAACACACAGCAGATTCAGTTCCTGACGGACAGAGTGCAATTTTCAGCAATTCCTCCAGTCTTCTACAGGGTGAGCCTGGTTTCTACTCTTCAGAGATCCTTTGATTCTTTTCACAGGACGGATTCAGTCCTAACAAGCTGTTACACAAGCTGCAGACCTGAACTCTGGGCCTTACACACGTTTTTTGACTAAAACTGCACACTGAAAAAGCACAGGGCTCCTTCCTTCTTCACTGCCAAAGCTCAACTGAAACTCCAACTGACAAAACCGGGCACTTCCTTTGAGTTCCTCCCAGTTCTTGACTGGATTGGCTGTCACTCACAATAGACTGCTGCTGTTGGTCCAAAAGGCACTGAAGTTCAAACTACATCTCCCAGAGTCACTGCCCATACAATCCTCTTGTGGCTGGCTCAGATTATGAGTCCAAGTTCTGATTCGTCCAAGGCACCATTTTAGAGCTAGCTTACCCCACACTGATTGGTCCAGTTCAGCAGTTCAAAACTAGAATGGGAACTAGCAGACACAGTTCTGACTGCAAAGAAAGCAGGTTAGACAAACTGTAATTTCATTGTTACTCTAAATAATTTCTGGCAAACAGTTACATCTTTCAGATAGGTTCCCTTTGCACTCCTAGTGACTGCAAAATGAAGTGAATTGGCAGCAGCTCGAGTGGTACTCAGAGAAGCACACAGTCCCCCCATACAACTAATTATGTCTGCAAGCAGACAGCTCTTAAAGAGACAGTACCAGAGGCTCTAAAACACTCACTGATAAATGGCTTAAACGCCAAACACCATTCAGGCTTGAGCATTCAAGCAAGCTCCTGAAGTCTTTGGGAACCCCCCATTTGCAGGGGGTTACACCTAAACCAGACAATAGAAGCACTCTGGGTAGAGGGTTGACACCAGTCCATTTACAGAAGAAAGAGTCCTGAAAGAACTCCAAAACTCAAGGTGGACAAAGCAATGGAGCCTGATGGGATTCACCCCAGAATCCTAAAAGAACTAAGGGAGGACCTAGTGACACCACTGACCACACTTTTTAAAAAATCATGGGAGGATGGGGTGGTACCTGAAGACTGGAGGAGTGTAGATGTGATTCCCCTTCACAAAAGTGGTAGCAAGGCAGAATCAGGAAACTACAGACCTGTAAGTTTGACCTCAGTGGTAGGGAAAATGATGGAATCACTTCCGAAAGAAAGAATTGTTGAGCACCTAGAGGCCAGCGGGGCACAGGACCCAAAGCAGCATGGATTTACTGCAGAAAGGTCATGTCAAACTAATCTAATTGATTTCTTTGACTGGGTGACCAAAGTAATAGACCAGCGAGGGGCTGTGGATATGGCCTACCTAGACTTTAGCAAGGCATTTGACACAGTCCCGCACAAAAGGCTAATAATCAAATTAGCCAGCCTGGGAGTGGGTTCCAGGGTGGTAGCCTGGGTAGCAAACTGGCTACACAACCTGTGACTCCAAGCCAGAGCCAGACAGGACACAAGACTCAGTATACATGTAACCCCTAGATGGCGCTATCCCAGGGGCTACTACCCCTGCCTGATTTGCCACTAACAGGTTGAGGGGCCTGGATCCAATGGCGGGTGCCTCCACCCAGAGGTCAGGGTTTGCAATAGTTAAACTAACTTGGTCACAGCCCTCTGGGACACTGCAACCCTCTTTCTTCCCACTCAGTGGCCCACATAATATATCAGAATTACCTTCACAGTATACACTTACCCCCAGGTCTGGGTTCCGCACTGGGACCTCCCAGAAATGAGATACAGTGCAACAATCACAGTACAGTACTTTAACATAGACAAACAACCTCAGGCAGCAACTTGCTTTCGAAACAAGCAGCTCTGATTTATTTAGGGATATAACAAGGACAGGGGAAATCAGGTTAATTAGCTTATCACTCTAATAATCTATCTATGGCTCTGTGCACAGGCCTATCCCTATCAGTTACTGTCCTGGTACCCAAGCCCTAGTGGCTAGTCCAAACCGTGGCAGCTGGTAGGGGCCTCTTCACACAGAGAAAAGGAGAATTAAACAGTCAGCAGTACAGTAATTCCATTTGGATTTAATGTGGCAATTCAACAGGAGCAACCCTGAATTAGTACTCACGACCTCCAAATAAGATAGGGTCCTTCAATGTCAGCAGGGCTCACTTGAGGTACACAAACCCTGCACACATCCATATAAAGAAAGCACTATACCAGGCAGGCTGCATCTGTATCCCGATCGCAACTACTGCACAATACCCGGAGAACACACAGCAGATCAGTTCCTGACAGACCGAAAGTAATTTTCAGCCATTCCTCCAGTCTTCTACAGGGTGAGCCTGGTTTCTACCTTCAGAGATCCTTTGATTCTTTTCACAGGACGGATTCAGTCCTAACAAGCTGTTACACAAGCTGCAGACCGAACTCTGGGCCTTACACACGCTTTTGACTAAACTGCACACTGAAAAAGCACAGGGCTCCTTCCTTCTTCACTGCCAAAGCTCAACTGAAACTCCAACCGACAAAAACTCGCTCTTCCTTTGAGTTCCTCCCAGTTCTTGACTGGATTGGCTGTCACTCACAATAGACTGCTGCTGTTGGTCCAAAAGGCACTGAAGTCTAAACTACTATCTCCCAGAGTCACTGCCCATACAATCCTCTTGTGGCTGGCCCAGATTATGAGTCCAAGTTCTGATTCGTCCAAGGCACCATTTTAGAGCTAGCTTACCCCACACTGATTGGTCCAGTTCAGCAGTTCAAAACTAGAATGGGGAACTTAGCAGACACTGTTCTGACTGCAAAGAAAGCAGGTTAGACAAACTGTAATTTCATTATTACTGTAAATGATTTCTGGCAAACAGTTACATCTTTCAGATAGGTTCCTTTGCACCCTAGTGACTGCAAAATGGAGTGAATTGGCAGCAGCTTGAGTGGTACCTCAATCAAAGAAACACACAGTCCCCCATACTAAACTAATTATGTCTGCAAGCAGACAGCTCTTAAAGAGACAGAGGGCTCTAAAAACACTCACTGATAAATGGCTTAAATGCCAAACACCATTCAGGCTTGGAGCATTCAAGCAAGCTCCTGGAAGTCTTTTGGGGAACCCCATTTGCAGGGGGTTACACCCTTCCTGGTTTGGGAAAGCTTGACGTCCAAGGCTGCTAAGTACCCCTATAAGTTTCAAATGCAACCATACATTTTGCATTAGGCTCCAAGACATGTAATCATCAGTCAATATATTATTTTACCAAGAACACATTTCTGAAACATTGCAGTATCGCCACTTTTACACAGTATTACATACACATTGTACCATAACTCCAGTTATTACCTCTTGTACATGAAACCTGAAGAGAGGGGCCTTCCTATCAGTTACCTTGGGGCTGGAGGGGCAAGGCACCATACTTTAGAGGGCAACACAAGTAACTTGAGTTAGCACTGATGCTCAGTTTGGGCAATGAGCTCTAGGACACATACACTCCTTTATGGACAACATTGAGAGGCAATCCACAGGCCTCCCAAGGGAATCATAACTGAGGTGCACCACAGGCTTTACAGCTCGACCAGTCTTTCTAGGGGAACTGTTACAGTCTCTGCACTCTGAGCCTCATTTTCAGCATTGTCCTCACTTGTCAGGGGAGTCTCCATGGGGAGTAGAGGCTAGAACTTGGGGCAACTTTCAGCTCCAGGAGTTACAGTTTCTGAGTCCACAACATTTGGCTAGATGGAGTAGCTGACACTGGCAGTGGACTGTCAGGGCACTCAAAATACTCTTCTTGTTCGGTGTATCACCAGTCTGCCCCAATCTATCATTTCTCTCCCTGAAAGCTCAAACAGTTCAACCATGCACAATGATTCCATTTCATCTGATCTGATGCTTTGCACTTCTTTCTGGGAGCATTGGCTCCAGGGATGAAGCTGGGGCTTAGACAGTCCAGAAAGGCCCAGCTTTGTCTCCAGTATTGACTAGGGATTGCCTGAAACAATTGACTCAGTTCGTAGAAGAAGGATAGTATTCAAAGTCACTCACTTTCTTCCGATGGACTGACAGTCATGCTCAACTGGGACTTGTGGAGGGGAACACTTTAACTTTGCTTCTGTAGGCGACTTTCTTGATCTTTTCTTAGCAGCAGCTCTAGTCACTGGTCCAGAGGGGCATCTTCTAGGGCTCAGACTCAATTAAGATTTGTCCAATGGGCAGTAAATGATTTTATGCATTGTTTTACATCTTTGAATTATTCTCAGGCCTTACTTTGTACACTGGCAGATCATCTAGTTTGCCCACTACAATGTGAGGGAGATAGTGCCATCTGTCAGCAATCTTGTGCTTGCCATGCAGTCCCAGATTTCTTAGCAATAACCGATCTCCTCCTGGAGTTCCTGTGCTTTCACCTTTTATCATACCTTTCTTTGTTGGCCCAGACTTTGGCAGCCATGGTTTAAACCAGTTGGTACGCATGAGTTAGCTGGGCCTTTTAACTGTGCACATACTGTATGAGTTGTCAGTTTGAACTCATCAGAGAGACCCCAAAACACACATCTACTGGTAGTCGAGCTTCTTCTTCCAAACATCAGGCGGTAGGGGAGAACCAGTGGCATCACTTTGGTGCAGTTATAAGCATGTACCAGGAGTGGTAAATTTGTTGGCTCCATCTAGGCTTGTCCTTGGGTGCAGGGTGCCCAGCATATCTAGCAAAGTGCGGTTGAAACGTTCAGGCTGGATCCCCCTGAGGGTGGTAAGGAGTGGTTCTGACTTTCAGCACCCACAGAGAAAGCATCTCTTTGATCAGACGACTTTCAAAGTCTCTCCCTGATCAGAATGGATTCTTTGTGGAGCCCCATAGTGAACAAAAAGTTTCTACAAGTACTTTGGCCACAGTGGATGCTTTCTGGTCTTTGGTGAGAGCTTGAGGCATATCTCGTGAAATGGTCAGTGACCACCAGCACATTACTGATATTTCTTTGATCTGACTCAAACTCAGAAAATCAATACAGACCAGCTCCATGGGTGCACTGTGGTGATGTTAACAAAGGGGCAGCCTCTGGGGCAAAGCTTCCTCTGTAAGCAGCGACTACAAGTTCGAATGTGTTGCTCCACATCAGCCCCCATCTTAGGCCAATAGAATCTGGATCCACCAAGTCAAGTGTTCTGTCTATACCAAGGTGCCCCATGTGGTTGTGCAAGGACCTCAGTACTGAGTCTCGAAGGCAGGCAGCACTAGTTGTTGTTTGTCTACTTGTCCCCTCTGTCTACTGTTTCTCTGTATAACAGTTTATTGATCAGTTTCAACTTAGGACCTTCTTTGTATAACAGTGCAGTTCTCAAATCAGGAGCGAAATTGGACACATCTTTCCCGCATAGAGGGCTTCTAAAGCTGTTTTTGATCATCATGGGATCGTGAGGAATGGAGCCTCCGCCGAATACTGTCATTGTCCAGCTGAGCCAGGTGCACCAATGTCTATTGCAGAAAAGGGTAATAAGCAGCAGGTATGCAATTCTTGTGAGGGTCCCAAACAATCCACTATGCAGTCCACTGCGTCCGTGGGACATTTGTTCCTCCCTGTCAAACTTCGGCAGAGTGCCCGAATGTCAGGTTCTGCCAATCGGATCCAATCATTCCTGGGAAACAGGCCTCCGGAGAGAGCATCAGCATCTATGTGGTTCGAACCTGCTCGGTCATTCGAGAGCATAGTCATATGTAGATAATGCAGAAAGCCACCTATGGCTGTGTGGCATCCAACTTAGCTGAGGTCTGCAACATAGGTCAAAGGATTACGGCCGCTTACTAGTATTTTAGCCCATACAAGTACTCATGGAATTGGACAATAGCCCACTTCAAAGCTAGAAACCTAACTTATGTACAGGATAGTTCTTTTCAGATGGGGTCAGACTTCTCTACCGGCAAAGGCCACTGGTCTCAGGCCATTCTCGTGCTCTTGGTACAACACAGCCCCAACCCTTGCAAGCTAGCATCAGTGTGCAGGACATAAGGTTTTCTTGGATCGGCATAGGCCAGCACTGGAGCATGGGTAAGTTGATAAATGATCTCATGAAAAGCAGTCTCACAATCAGGAGTCCAGCGGCCCTCAAAATACTTCACTCGGATGAAATACACCTTCAGTCTTGAGGACGCTGACTTTGGGTATTTTGTGGGTTGGGGATACCCTTGAGTAAGGTTAAGTAAAAGGCCGGATCACTCTTGAATAGTCCTTGATGAAGCACACGATAATAACCACAAGATCCAAGGAATCTTTGCCAGTCTTTAGATTTAGCAATACGTACCATGCGGCCATGGGTGGGCCTAACTTTACTATAATGGTCTCATTCCTCGGTGGATACTATGTGTCCCACATACTTACTATTTTGAAAGAATTGACACTTCTAATGACAGTTTACGCTAAAGTCCTCCAGTTTGTCCAATACCTTAAATAATCTGCTCTCATGTTCTCCAGTGGCTGCCAAACATAATAATATCATCTAGGTATGTCAGGCATTTGGTAAGTTCATGTCCCCACTGTCGCTCCATCAATCGTTGAAAAGTGGCTGGGGCACCTAAACTCTTGAGTGCATCCTCATGAATTCATAGAAGCCAAGCGATGATAAAGGCTGTCTTTTCACGGTCCTCTTGGCCATCGGATCTGATAGTACCACTTGGAGATCCGCACAGAGAACCGCTGCCTCTGTTAGGTCCAAAGTATCTGAATGCGGGGTATTGTGTACTGACTAGGGAATCCCCGTTTGGTCGCGATAATCCACACACATCCTTACTGTTCTATTCTTTTTTCTCACTACTACAATGGGGAAGCATAAGGGTTTCTGATTTTGTATTATACCAGCAGTTAACATCTTCTTGCAGATGCCGCTCACATCATCTATGTCAGCAGGTGCCAGGCGCCGAGACTCTCATTGAAATGGTCTTCTCATGCAGCCGGATATTGTGCTCAGTTTCCTTGCACGCATCCTACGTCCTATCTCCTTAAAGAAACACCTGGTCTCTCTGGGCAAGCTTCTCACTGACCACTTTCCATTCAGTCAGCATGGGAGTCACCAAATCAAACAAGTCAGGCGCATTTGTCATTCTTCCTTGAACTCTTTGTTGGTAGCACTGCAGTTTCTGCGTAATGCATATTAGCCAGATGCAACCCTTATTTACCGAATGTCTCTTCAGACACATTATGAACTTGGACCATTACCCTTCTGGCATAAGTATGGGCTCTATGGGTAAAATACTTAGGGTTCTGACCAGCAGTCCCTCTGGCAATTTTCCATCGCCTGGTGCATCCAACATTGTCATTTTATTCAACATCCTTTCATACGACCCTCCTGTAAGGTACACTGGGCATTGGCTACCAGGATCAGAGACTCAGGATCCTTTTCATCCACAATCGTGACCGGTTCTGGTTCTATTTTTTCAGCATCTCTGTGCCTCATAGGCCTCTTAATTAAAGCCGGAACTCTTAAAGCTCTACTAATCTTTGACCCCTGTTTTTCATAACACAACTGTGCCAGCCTTCTGAACATATGAGCATTTGTTCCAATCAACAAGGACACCATCATATTGTGTCCAGTGGGGGACACTAAGGCTAGGGTCTTACTTGTTTGGCCACCCAGCCACTGAGGTGGAAAGACAGCCAAATTCGATATACCGGAATAGGTAGGCCTTCTCTACTTAACCCCTATACATGCAGTCCTTCTAATGGTTGTATGGTGGCCTGACAAATGTTTGATACCAATCTTGGAACATAATTGTCACTTGGGAGCCACTTTCAATACAGCTCTTGTAGACACTCCATTCACCTTACAGTGGTCTCCATGGAGGGACCCATCTATTCTGGACCAGTCTGGAGAGTGTGATAGTGGGGGGCCTGGGCAACTGACCTTGCCACAAAAGGACGCTGTAGTTAGCATTTTTGGTGCCCTCACTGGGATCATTTTGTGCACCTCTTAACCACTGATTTGTTCTCCGGGTTTCCTTGTAGCCTATATGCAACTTTGTCATGTCTTTTGGGACTGGTACTTTTCATGTGCCCATCTTTTCCCACAATTATAGCAAAACATAACGTCTGGAGTTTGAGTTGGCCGAGGCGCCTACACTGGAGCCAGGGCGGGGTATACCAATGGAAACCCAGTGCCACTTGTCTGCGGGCGTGATACATTTGAGACATCTCACGGCTTCTACTCCATGGTCAAGGAATTGAGTTTGGAGCTGTTATCAGCAGGAGATACATGGGGTAGCTCACCCCATAGCAGATGCAGTCGGATAGCAGGTCAGGGGTCTGTGACTTGCAGGCTGGCCTCTAAAGGGACTGTTTTGAATTCCCGGATTCTCAACAGTTCGCTTCCATTGTGGCATATCTTTTTCTCTTGTCAGAGCACTCATTGACTGCCAACCTCTGCCCTGAACTTCACTTGATGGGTCACCCTCAGTCACCTGGTCATAGCCGCAGCTATTGGTGCAGGTCCTCCCAGGTTCGCTTTTTCAACTTCCTAATTTCTCTATTAACTCATCATAGGAGGTGGGGATTCCCAGTCATCTGCCAGGCGAATTGGAGCAACAGCAGTTCTGAGAAGGGGGCAGACTTATGATCCTGTCCAGCCTGGTTCTGTCCAGTTCAATCGCTTGGCAAACTACCTTTTCTGAGGCATTCTTGCAACAATTTTTCTAGCCGAGATATATACACAGACAACAACTCCTGGTACTATAGTGATCTCTTACTTCCACCATTGGTCCTCATCAGAATCTGGGCTCCTATACACATTCTCCAGGGCCTCAAGATAGGCCTGTGCAGTCAGTTCAGGGTTGCTAGCCCGTTTGCGCGGATGGTAGCCAGGGCGGGACCTGGAGGCTCTCACTAACCCTCTTTACGGCACTGACTTCCGAGGAAGGCATTGCCATTCTAGGACTTGGGGGTAATATATTTCATCCAGGTCTCCCAGTCATCCTCCCTTGGGGTGGGGAGGGTGCCAGAGAAGATCCTCAACCTTCGTAAGAGTCGGTTACTAATGGCAGGTGCAGAAATTGAGTCTGCATTGGCTCAGCCACCACGGTGGGCACTGAGTGGAGAAGGTGTTTTGGGAGGAACACCCCAGGCAGGCAAGAAGGCTTCCTCTCAAGTCCTCCATGTTTTCCCTTCCCCCAGCAACCATTTGCAAATTCTCCTCAAAAGTTTCATGATAGTGGTGGGGGCTCATTTCCCGGGTCTTACTGTCCTTAGTTATCACTCTCCAAGCAGTGAGGGCTCCTCTTGGGTAATGGTCTGTGGTACTTTGGAGCTATCTATGGATCCTTAAACTCTACTAGGCTTGGAAAGTGTGGGTGAGCAGATTAGCATGCTGTACTCCACCACCACAGGGTTTTTGTAAACCTTCCACCTTGGAAAGTACTCCTGCACAGTGTCCGTATTGATACCCAGGGGATGTCCAGGATAAGCACAGCATTTTGGGGGTCGATCTCTCCTCAGTACACCACTCCACCAGCCGTCACAGCCACTCTGTCGGGGTACCCATTTTTCTTTAACAGTGGTTCGTAAATATGGCCACCAGAGGACACACAATCCCAGCGGTGAGCCTCCAAGATGTAACCCTAGATGGTGCTTATCCCAGGGCTACTACCTCGCCTGATTTGCCACTAACAGGTTGAGGGGCCTGATCCAATGGCGGTTGCCTCCACCCAGAGTCAGTGGTTTGCACAGTTGAACTAACTTGGTCACAGCCTCTGGGACACTGCACACTCTTTCTTCCCACTCAGTGGCTCACACAATATATCAGAATTATCTTCAGTATACACTTACCCCAGGTCTGGTCTGCACTGGGACCTCCTGTGAAATGAGATACAGTGCAACAATCACAGTACAGTACTAACATAGACAATTCCTCAGGCAGATAACTTGCTGAAACAAGCAGCTCTGATTTATTTAGGGGATATCACAAGGACAGGGGAAATCAGGTTAATTAGCTTATCACTTCAATAATTGATTTTATGGCTCTGTACAGGCTTATTCCTATCAGTTACTGTCCCTGTACCTAAGCCCTAGTGGCTAGTCCAAACTGTGAGTAGCTGGTAGGGTCCTTTCACAGAGAAAGGAGAATTAACAGTCAGCAGTACAGTAATTCCATTTGATTTACTGTGGCAATTCAACAGGAGCACCTGAATTAGTACTCACGACCTCCAATAAGATAGGGTCCTTCATGTCAGCAGGGGCTCACTTGAGGTACACAAACCTCTGCACACATCCATATAAAAGAAAGCACGAGTACCAGGCAGGCTGCATCTGGTATCCCGATCGCAATTACTGCACAATACCTGAGAACACATAGTGATTCAGTTCCTGACAGACCGAGTGCAATTTTCAGCCATTCCTCCAGTCTTCTACAGGTGAGCCTGGTTTCACTCTTCAGAGATCCTTTGATCTTTTCACAGGACGGATTCAGTCCCAACAAGCTGTTACACAAGCTGCAGACCGGAACTCTGGGCCTTACACGTTTTTTTTTAAAACTGCATACTGAAAGGCACAGGCTCCTTCCTTCTTCACTGCCAAAGCTTCAACTGAAACCCAACCGACAAAACTGGTTTTCTTTGAGTTCCTTCCCAGTTTTGACTGATTGGCTGTCACTACAATAGACTGCTGCTGTTGTCCAAAAGGCACTGAAGTTAAACTACATCTCCCAGAGTCACTGCCCACAATCCTCTCTTGTGCTGGCTCAGATTATGAGTCCAAGTTCTGATTCGTCCAAGGCACCATTTTAGAGCTAGCTTATTTTACACTGATTGGTCCAGTTCAGAAGTTCAAACCAGAATGGGGCAGCAGACACTGTTCTGACTGCAAAGAGAAAGCAGGTTGACAAACTGTACTCTCACATTACTGTAAATGATTTCTGCAACAGTTACATCTTTTCAGATAGGTTCCTTTGCACTCCTAGTGACTGCAAAATGGAGTAATTGGCAGCAGCTTGAGTGGTACTTCAATCAAAGAAACACACAGTCCTTATTGGAACTAATTATGTGTGCAAGTACAGTTCTTAAAGAGACAGTACCAGAGGCTCTAAAAACACTCACTGATAAATGGCTTAAATGCCAAACACCATTCAGGCTTGGAGCATTCAAGCAAGCTCCTGGAAGTCTTTTGGGGAACCCCCATTTGCAGGGGGGTTACACCCATAAGGAATAACACACCAGCGTGTCCAGTTGTTTGCAGCTATACAGACACTTCCACCGTGTTACAAAGCACGAGACATAGCCGAATGTTTTTAAGCACTGAACTACTACTAAACATGACCATACTATATAATGAGCACAATGGGATACCCTGAAATGTGTTTTTCAACTTATAAATTGATCAAAATAAAATTGAAAAAAATCATTTTTTAAGAAAATCTATGCGATCTGAGATTTCCGATCGTATGTGATAACAGGACAGTCACATAACACTCCAGTGTCTGATTACAAGGATTTCACCTTTTTTTTTTCCCAACCTGCTATGGTACCAGCAGTGTATATTACAGCTGCCAGCAAAAGCTGGACTGAAATCTGTCTATGTCGACCACAAGGCCTCTTTGCCTTGACTGTTTCCGGTCGTTCTTAATTTCATGGAGCTGCTATTGTACAGATCTGACTGGAATTCGAGATGGATCACAGCTGGTTTGCCCAGCCCTGATTAATAATATATTAATATCTCTCCTCACTTTTGCCTGCACTCTGCAACAAGCTGTTTTTCTGAACCAGTACTAACCTTATCTTATTCACTTATTCTCCCTGCAGCCCAGACTGGGTCAACAATCAATCGCCAGAGATACCCATGGTAAAGTCTTTGTTACACAGAATTCCTCCATATAGGCCTCAGTTTCTGCAGCTCAAGAAAGTCCACATTTAAAATGTTAAAATGTATGAATTATCAGCATAATATCTTATTTTACACTATCCTGACATTCAATATCAACGAGTTTCAATAATTGCTAAATACTACATAACACAAGATCACACATCCCATGTAAAGTCAAAAATAAGGAAAACATTTATAACAAAGTCATCCAAGAAACAGTAAGAGAAAAATTGTATTGTATACCATACTGTGTATATACACTGGTATTTGCAACTGTTTGAAACTAACAAAATTAAACAATAATGCACATTGGTAGCACCAATGCCATACAGTGCCACAAGAGGATCAATGGGTCAACTGACATATCTTCTGCTCCAAAAAGGACATGAAAGGTTCTGTGTATTTTTTGTTTACCAATTTATTTTATCCAGGCTATCCCAACTAGCATGAGACATCTTGGCTGCAATAGCTCCTGTGTATACTTATTGTCAAAATTACAGCAAAGAAAATCATAATCAGTCATTTGGTGCTACCATAAGTAAGCAATAGCATAAGACAGGGTGTGTGTTGTTGATTAACACACTCCCCGGAGTGTGTTGTGAGGCATGAGGCCACAGGCATGTGGCACAGAGCCAGTGCCCTCACAGCACTGGTGTGTGTTAATCTAATAACAGCACACCCTGGAGTGGGTTATGCCTCTATAACATGGATTATGTTTAAACAACAACAAAATATCAAAAGGTGTTTTGATGTTTAAACAGCAAAAGTTACTGTATCCTGTCACCTGGCAAAATAGTCCCTAGCAATAATGTGTCCTGCAATGCTGTTATGCACGTACAACTGTTCCAGATACACTACTAATATGATCTGTGACATCTCTGTTCATAACAATCACTCCTATATGTCCTACCAGATGCACAAAGGTTCCTCCCTCAACACACACACATATCGGGTGCCTGAGGTACTGGAGCTAGTAAGTCGCCAGTGTCTCACTGCTCCTGGTCCAACTGATGCGAGCATGCAGGTTCCCTTACTGCAGACAGGCTGCCTCAATTGCCAGTGGCCAGTGCTCTGCTGCAACCCCCGACACACACACACACACACACACACACACACACACACACACACCCAGTCTCTGCCCCTGTGTGACTCTCTGTCTCTCACTCACTCCAGGAATTGTGGATTTGCTCCATGTGCTTCAGCGACTAGTGGTATTTCACTACACTTCGCTCTCTCTGTCTCTCTCCTCTCCTCTGTGCTCTGCTCCCACTGCCCCAATTCCTACAGAGCCCTGACCTGTGCGCAGGGGTCTGTAGCCCATTGTCCAAAAAGTAACATTTAAATACCTTCAGAAAATCATGAGAAAAACATTGGCTGTGGATAATTTTGACATTGTACACTCAGATGTTATGTGTTATAACACATTTGTTCAACTATAAACTCTCCATGGTGCTCAGTGAAGTGCTCAATAGAAACAGCACCAGTGACACTATGGATGAAAACTGGAATGCTGGCCAGGAGCCGCTTTCGCGCCCTACTCACTCCTTGATCTCTGTCTCTCTCTTTCTCCTCTGGTGGTCTCTGCCTGGTGGGGGAATGGAACAGGAACAGGACCGAAGGACAATATATATAGAGAGAGACAGACAGACAGACAGCCTGACAGTGAGCGACCTGGTGGGGAGAGAGAGGAAACACTCGCACACACTCTCTTTCTCTTTCTCACAGGTCTTTCTTCTACCTCTCTGTCACTCACTTGGTTTCTGTGGCACTGCATTTCCACAACCAGGAGTGAGAGAAAAACAACGTGTCTTGATCTCCATTGTTGTTAGAAATGGTGTGCGCCCCATCTGCTTATAGCAGTGTGTGCACTGGGATCGCTGTGGGTCACACTATTGCTTCTATCTCTCCTCCCTCCCTTCATGCACGTGTTACAACTGGGCCGGGGACTGTGAGTCTCACTGTATTCTGAACTGTATGTGGAGAACATGAGCAGGACAGCAGGTCACAGAATGGGGCATGCACTGTGTAACTGGAAGATTGATGGGTTGGGTGGCTGATAAGGAACCCTGGGGGGGACTCACTGTACGCTTCATTTTTGGAGGTCTGCAGGGCAGGTGGGTCAGTACCACGGAGCTAGGAGCTCAACAGCAGCAAAAGATGTACACATTCTGTTTTGTGCATTCAACACAACACACTGGGGGCTGCACTATACAATCCATCTGACTCTCTCTCTCTCTCTGTCTCTCTCAGGAGCACTTCCTCTCTCCAAGCACTTCTCGCCTCCCCACTCAGTGTGCGGTACTCGTGATGTGCAGGGTGGGTGGATGGGTGGGAGGCTAACAGAACATACACATACAATACAATACAGCACATGTAGTTCTCTCGACTCGAGTTGATAATTTTTTAGAAGGGAGTGGGGACACAGCCTCCCATGGGGTTCTAGGGTGCAGCCGCAGAGAGGAACACTCAATGTCGGACAGCAAAATTCTCACCTGTTGAAATTGGGGATCTCGCTATGCCAACTTCAACAATGGTGTTGTTGATTCAGCATAGTAAACCAATCTGTGGCACCGATCTGATCACCAGCCTCTAGAAAAAAACTCTCTGGTGCTAGTGGTCCCCCCTCCCTCTGATTGCCAGCCCATATTTAAAATACACTCTCTGTGAAATAGTTAAGTTTATATATAATACAAAAATTAAATATAAAACATCTAATGTTAAAATTACATGTACACGTCAAATGTCATACGAGATGAAATTCATATTCAGAAGGTCAAATCCTACATTAATAGTTATGAAATGACTGCTAATTGAGCTGCTACGTGAGTATATTAGTAATTTGGTTTAATCCAGCTAGTAAAAGGAGCCACTACATATATGGAAGGATCTCAACATAGATATAGAGAATACATATCCAATGATAATCTGTTCAGTAATCATAAAGGTGCAAGGGCCCGATATTCAGAAGTTTGTGCGGGCATTAACAGGTGTTTGCACATGCAAACTGGGTTTTGTGCTGGAGCCCAACATTCAAAAGGCTCAGTTGCACTAGCAAACAGGGTTAGCACCCATGCAAACCAAAAAAGGGGGTATGCAAATGGTGGGGTAGGGACAGGAATATCAGCACAAGCTGATATTCAACGAGATTTGTCCTTTGCATAAAGGTTCAGCATGGTCCTTTTGCACCATGCAAATACTGTAAACAAAACCCTTTCACTCTGTGCAACCCTTGCAGCTGTCAGAGGTAATGCAGCCAGCAGCCAGTTGGCTGTTCAGGAGCACACCCACTCCTGTGGTCTGTGGCACCCACCAATTCCGATCACCAGCCCCTAGTAAATAAGAAAACTACCTGGTGCTAGTTGTCCCCCCTCCCTCTGATCACTGGCCCACATTTAAAATTCACTCCCTGTTGCTAGTGGTCCCCCTCTTCCCTCCAATTGCTGCCCTGTATTTAAAATACACTCCAAGGTGCTAGTGGTCCCCCCACCACAATCGCTGGCCCATATTCAAACTACACTTCCTGGTACTAGTGGTCCCCCCTCCCTCCGATCGCAAGCTTGTAGTAAAAGTTACAACCCTCCCTGGTGTCCAATGGTCCTCCCTAGACACCAAACCACGGTACTGTTGGTCAAAATGCCCTACTCCCTGGTATCTAGTGGCCCCATCACTACAACACCAAGCACCTACTACCCAGTCACCTTACCGGTGTCCTTGGTGCCATGGGTGCATACAGTGACTGGCACAGACTTCCTCACACCTCCTCTCCCAGCTACCATATGTCCAGTCTGGGAGTGCGCCTCATATTTATAGGACAGAGCATGTCACACTGTCTTGTAAATAAGAAGTGTGCTCCCAGCCTGGACATATAGCGACTGGCCAAGGAGGTGTGAGGAGTGTTAAGCCGGTTGAGGTATGCACTCGCAGCACCAAGGATACTGGTGAGGTGACTGGGGGAGGTGGGTGCTCAGTGCTGTGGTGGGGGGCTGTTAGATGCCAGGGAGAAGGACATTTCAACTAGATGTACCATGGATCAGTGCCATGAGGAACCACTGGATGCCAGGGAGGGTTGTAACCTTCACTACAGGCTGACGACTGGAGGGAGGAAGGACCACAAGCACAAAGGACTACATTTTAAATATGGGCTGGAGATCAGAGGGGGGACCACTAGCACCAACGATGTCTACATGTCTTGGACCCGGGGGGTGGCACTGTGCTAACCTGCCTCCACAACCTAAGGAAATGAGCCCATAATGGGCATGCAAATTACCCCTTAGCACCTTGCATGCCCAATGGGCTCATTTGCATGGGTCCCTTTGAATATTGCAGATAGCGTTCTGGCACTATCCTCTCTTGAGGCCCACATCAGGAGCCATATCTGTGCAGCTCTACCTGACTTTGCACTGTGCTGACATGGTCCTATATTCAGTCGGGTAGAGACGGTCCCTATCCGACTGAATATAGCATTCTCAGACCCCGGGGCAAATGCAAAGTGCAGCCCAAACCTTTGTGCTCTGCTTTGCACTGTACTGAATATCGGTCCCTAGCTCTCTCACAAATCACATAGTTAATACCACACAGACCATAGTGAAATGCTAAATATTAGGGTTTTAACAAAGCTCTACTGTTTATAACATTTTTGCAATCCATTGTTACTGGACTTGACAAAGGCAGGGGTGTTGCCAGAAATTTCAAAATTGTACACAGAGCTGTCCACACTGCTGCTCCCCCAACACTGCAGTTAACATAGATAGATAGATAGATAGATAGATAGATAGATAGATAGATAGATAGATAGATAGACAGATAGATACATACATACATACATACATACATACATAGATACATAGACAGTGTCGGCAGATAAGGGCCTATGGCCCACCCAGTCTGCCCATTTGAGCTTGTAAGTTCAGTTTATGTTTTCCTAGAAGTCTGTTGCCCCTTACCCTGACCTCCAGAATTCCTTTATGTCTATCCCATGCTTCTAAACCTGTGATTGTTTCAGCCTCCACCACTTCCTCTGGCAGGGTGTTCCACTTGTCCACCACCCATTCTGTGAAGAAATTCTTCCTCATGTTTCCTCTGAATCGTCCTCCCTCCAACTTCATCCCATGCCCTCAGTCCTGGAACATCTTTTTCGCTTAAAAATAGTGTATTCCTGCACCTGTTCCTCCCTGTAAGATAATTGTATGTCTCTATTATATCCCTCTCTCCTCCTCTCCTCCAGGGAGTACATGTTCAGTTCCTTCAACCTGTCCTCATAGGACTTGTGATGCAATCCATGCACCATCTTTGTTGCCCTCCTCTGAACCTTTCTACCCTGTCTATGCCCTTACGAGGTATGGTCTCTAGATCTCGCACTGTACTCCAGGTGGGGCCTCACTAGTGTCTTGCATAGCGGAATTATGACCTCCCTTTTCCTGCTGGTGATGCCCCTGCCTATACATCCCAGCATCCTATTTGCTTTACCTGCTGCCTTGTCACACTGTTTCCCTACCTTGAGGTCATCAGAGATGATAACCCCAAGATCCCTTCCTGCTTGGTACAAGTATATCCTCACCCCCAACTGATATATTGTGCCAGGGTTTTGTGCCCATATGCATTATCTTGCACTTCCTTGCATTGAATTTCAACTGCCAAACCCTGACCATTCTTCAAGTTTCTGCAGGTCCTTCTCATTCTGTCTACACCTCTGGTGTGTCTACTCTGTTACAGAGCTTTGTGTCATCAGCTAACAGTGAAATTCTGCCTTCTAGGTCCTGCGCAATGTCACTGATGAAGATGTTGAATAGGACCGGTCCCAGCACTGATCCCTGTGGTACCCCACTGGTCACTCTTCCCTCTGTGGAGTGACAGCCATTTACCACCACCCTCTGTGTCCTGCCACCCAGCCAGTTACCTACCCACCACACTACTGTCCTGCCCACACCCATATTCCCCAGTTTGTGTAATAGTCTTCTGTGTGGCACAGTGTCAAAGGCCTTGTTGAAGTCCAGATAGGCCATGTCTACTGCCCTCCCCTGATCCACCTCCCTAGTCACCCAGTCAAAAAATTCAATGAGGTTGGTCTGACATGACCTCCCCCTGGTGAAACCATGCTGCCTTGGGTCCTGTAGTCCATTGACAACCAGATGTTCCACCAATCTCTCCTTCAATAGTGCTTCCATGATCTTCCCCACTACCGAGGTGAGGCTGACTGGTCTGTAGTTCCCTGCTTCCTCTTTGTTCCCACTTTTGTATAAGGGGACTACATCTGCTGTCCTCCAGTCTTTGGGTACCTCCCCTGTTTCCAGTGATCGGCTAAACAGGATAGCCAGAGGTTCAGCCACCACCTCTCTTAGTACTTTAAGGACCCTGGGGTGCACCCCATCTGGCCCCATTGCTTTATCAACTCTTATTACTTCCAGTTCCTTCAGGACCCTTTCTCATGTAAAGGGACTTGTGTCCATTTCTGCACCATTCTCACCCCTTGTACTCCCTTCAGACCCATTATCCTCCTCTTCCTCAGTAAAGACTGAGCAGAAATACCTGTTCAATATGTCAGCTTTACTGTTGTCATCCTCCACGTGGCCCCCATCCTCCCCCTTCAGCCTCACTATCCCTCCCTTTGTCTTTCTTTTTTCACTTATGTACCTGTAAAAGGTTTTGTCCCCTCTACCCACTGATTTTGCAATGTGCTCTTCTGTCTGAGCTTTGGCTTCCCTTACTGACCTCCCTGCCTTCCTCTGCTTCTCCTGGTACTTCTCCCTATCCCCTTCTGCCTGTGTCTTTTTGTATTGCCTGAATGCAATCTTTTTGGCTTTCACTTTCTTTGCTACCTCTTTGGAAAACCATAATGTTCTCCTCTTCCTTTTCCTCTTGCTAACCTGCTTAATGCATAATTCTGTTGTTTTTGTAATCCCCATTTTAAATACTGCCCACTGTTCCTCAACCCCTGATTCCTGTCCCATTCCCCTTAATGCCTCTTACAAGTACCTCCCCATTTTCCCAAAGTCTGCCCCCCTAAAATACAGGATACGTGTTTTTGTGTGGTTTGGTTCTGCTCTTTCTATGATTTCAAACCACAATGACTGGTGGTCACTGTTCCCAGGTGCTCCCCACTGTTACCCCATCACACTGTCCCTGTTTGTGAGCACAAGGTCCAGTATTGCTTTCTGCCGAGTTGGTTCCATGACCAGTTGTTTGAGGAAGGCACCCTGAAGGGAGTCCAGGATAAATCTGCTCCTAGTTGATGCTGCTGGGATGCTCCAGTCCACATCTGGAATATTGAAGTCTCCAACCAGTACTACTTCACCCTTGTCTGCCATCCTTTGGATGGCTAGCATCAGCTCCCTATCTGTTTCTTCCTCCTGGTCTGGTGGTCTATAGACCACACCTGTGCGGATGGCTGTCCCCATTTTCCTTTCCAGCTTAACCCACAGTATCTCTCCCATCTCAGTATCTCAGTATCTCACATATCTATCCCACATCTCTGTGGCCCTTATGTCATTTTTCACATACAGTGCCACTCCTCCTCCCTTCCTGCCTGCTCTGCCTGTTCTGAATATGTTGTAGCCAGGTATGGCCATCTCCCAGTCATGGTTATCATTACACCAGGTTTCAGGGATGGCCACAATGTCCAGGTCTGACTGCACCATGACAGCCTCCAGATCTTCCATCTTGTTGCTAAGGCTCCTAGCATTTGTACACATGGCTTTCCATGATTTGACCTCCCTAGACTGTTTCGCTGTTCTACTCCAGCCCCTTCCTTGGTTGTCCTTTATCCCTGGTTCTCCTTGCTGTCTGCCCTTCTGCTGAATTTTGCCCCTTTTCTGTCTATCCACCTCTTGGGCACTAATCTCCATCTTTTGCACACTGCTTTGCAGAGATAGCCACCTCTGGTTCACTGGTTCCACTGCTAGCTGTGGGGTGAGCAAGCAGGTACCCTCCTTGCTAGCCTGCCACCCTTTGCTAGTTTAAATGCTTGTCAATGTAGCATTTAAACTTATCACTGAGTGTTTGATTCCCCTCCAGGATGGATGCAGGCCATCAGGCTTGAACAAACCTCCATCCCTCCAGGTGGGTCCCCAGTCACCAATGAATCCAAACCCTTCCTCACAGCACCAGTTCTTCAACCGTGAGTTAAAGTTCCTGGTGCATGCACTCCTATGCTCTCCCTTGCCTCTGGAAGTACTTCTGAGAAGTGACAGAAGTAGCTACTTGCTTGAGACCCTCCCCAATTTCCTAAACTCTTCCTGAACTTCCTTTGGCTCCCCATTTGCAGGTCATTAGTACCTAGGTGGATAATGACATCTGGCTCACCCTCCTGTCTTGCCTTCCCAGTGATCCCCAGGATCTTCCTTCCATCCCTCCATGCCGTGGCACCTGGTAGGCACCTCGCCTCCCTGTCCTCCCCCTCCTGTGTTCCTAGCTGGATCCCTCTTATGATGGAGTCCCCCACCAGGATTCACTTCCTCCTCCTCTGGGGTCCACTGCTCTCCCTGCTGAGGTCACCTCCTTGGCTAACCTCCACATCCTTTTCTTCCACTTCTCTGGGAACCTCTATTTGGTTGTCCTCATTTGCCAGTGTGGCATATGAGTTTTTGAGTGGAATAGGATCTGGGATGTGCCTCTGCCTGACCGCTCTAACCCTCCCTGAGCCCACTGTCATCCAAGTGCTCCTCGTTCTCGGCATCCTTTGAGGCAGTTGCATTGGACTTGTTGGTCTCTGGATAGGGGTGATGGTACTCCTGACCCAGTTTACTTCTGCTCTGAGTCTGGCTACCTCATCCCGCAGTCCAGAGAGATGCATGCAGAAAGGGCAGCACCTCAGTGTCCAGAAGGTCTGCCTGAATATGGCTGCCCCACAGCCACTGCATTGCACCACTCCCCACATTATACTGCAATTATACTGCTATTCCACTTCTTGTCTGCTACTGAAGCTCTCCTAGTTCCCTTTTATTAATTTACTGTCCTAGAAATCTGCCACTGATCCTCAGATAATTTTCTTTAAAAAAAAAAAAAAGAAACCAATAAATAAATAAATGAGTCAAAACACTTGTCGTGCTGAGGGTAGGCTTCTTCCCCCTTATGCCCCTTCTACTTCACACCCCTTACTATACCCTGTGTTTAGCTCCTGTCAATCAGATTTAACAGGGCATATAATTAAGAGTTGGGGGAAGGGAGGAGGGCCAAGATAATATTTGCAGCAATTAAAGCCAGCGCAGAATTACACCACCACTACGTTTTACATTTTCAACAGCCCAAAAACAATTCTAAGTAAAGACAACAAAGTAAGTACAGTGTCACTAAAAGCCCACAATCTAAGTTTAAAAGAAAAATAGCAATTACCAGTTACTGTAAAGCACTGAATTGAATATGTTTCCTTCCTTCCCCTTCTGGCTTCTAGATAGATAGATAGATAGATAGATAGATAGATAGATAGATAGATAGATAGATACTTTGTCTATAGCGTCCCTTTCCAGGGGCTTGGAGCACTACACAATTAAAACACAGTACAACAACTTTAAAACATTCATTAAAACACAAAGTTGGAGCAGGCAGCAATGTATAAGCAGCAATATACATAAAATTATCTATCTATATAATAAAATCCAGTTCAACTATTTATACATTAAAAGCCTGGCTAAATAAAAATGTTTTTAGTCCTTTTTTAAAGGATTCCACCGAGGGTGCCTCCCGCAGCTGTTTGGGTAAAGAATTCCTTAGAGTAGGTGCAACCACTGAAAACGCTCTACCACCAGAGTGATGCAGCCTAACCCTAGGAACACTAAGAAAGCAATCCTCTGTGGAATGGAGAGCCTGGGACGGACGGCAGGTAGAGATGTTGCAAAATAACATTTCACCAGTGAAATTGCCATGAAATTAACAATTTTGCCATGCAAAATTTTTCATGAAATTCACGAGATTATTAAAATATTTTGGTAAGTGCAAATGTGAATGTTTCCAAAATTGTGAAATTTTGCCAGAAAATTGTGACAGTTCACATTTCACGGTGATATTTCACCATTTTTGGGCAACATTTCGCAATTTTTGGGTGAGATTTTGTAATCTGCAGGCAAAATGTGTGAATTTCACAAAATATTTAGAGTAACAGAATTTCTCAGTTTTGCACAACACTAACAGTGAGGCGCAAGGAGATCTTGCAGGTAGACTGGTTCCCCCTCATGTAGGGCTTTATAGGTCAGTAATCCAACCTTGAAGGCATTCCTTCACTTAACTGGCAGACAGTGCAGTTAGCAGAAGACAGGAGCAATATGATCACGCCTACGAGTGCCTGTCAGTAATCTTGTTGCCGCATTCTGCATCAGCTGTAGATGGCAGGGTGACCTCCAGATAGCCCTAGGTACAGGGCATTACAGTGATCCAGCCTGGACATTACGAAAGCATGTACTAGTGAGACTAGGTCATCAGGAGGTTACAGGTTCTGAATCCGGACATTGTTCCTCAGATGAAAGAATCCACTCTTAACAATGGCTGACACCTGAGAATCAAATGTCAAGCCACTGTCAAGGATCACACCCAGATTCTTCACCCATTCAGACAGGATCAGTGGTACCCTCCCCGTTCCCACAAACTCCCCTCCACCACCAGCACCTCAGTCTTATCTGGATAGTCTGGATCTCAGACAGGCAGTTGTTAAATGCAGAGTCCACCATCTGGTTACTTGGTGCACAGGACAGGTATAGCTGGGTATCATCTGTATAGCAGTGAAAACCCAGCCCATACTGCCTGATAACGTCTCCCAATGGCAGCATATACACCATGAACAACAAGGGTGACAAGACCGACCCCTGCGGAACACCACAGGTCAGAGGATTCAGGCTAGATGAGGCTAACCCCATCACCACCCTCTGCACTCTGCCTGTTAGGTATGACCTGAACCATTTGATGACTTTACTGGACAGGCCTCACCAGTACCGCAGTCGGTCAAGCAGCATCTCATCGTCCACAGTGTCAAATGCTGCTGAGAGAGCCAGGAGGACCAAGATGGTACAATCTCTCCTGTCTCTCGCTATTAGGAGATCATTAAGCACCTTTTTCAGGGTGGTTTTGGTACTATGCCCAGCCCTAAACACAGACTGGAAAACCTCAGAGGTGGAGGATGAGGCAAGTTGCTCCTAGAGCTGACTTGCCACCACTTTTTCTATAACCTTCCCTAAAGATGGGAGGTTAGAGACTGATCCATAGTTGCCGAGACAGTCCAGGTGCAATGAGGGCTTCTTCAATCAGGGACTAACCAGGGCCTCTTACAGAGCCAATGGGAAGACCCCACTCCTCAAAGAACTCTGAATGATCTCGGCCACAACAGATCCAATCAGGTCCATACATCTGACCAAAAGCCCTCAGTCTCGAGACAACCTCCACTACCTCCCTACCCCAACTGGTCAACCTCAACTCCACACAAGAGGAGTGCTCTGGCACACCTCAGGGTGGACCCCACAATCCCTTTGAGTGACGTTGGAGGAGATCTCAGCTCTGACAGAAGATTCTTTGTCGGCAAAGAACACAGCAAACTCCCTGCACCTAGTGCTTGAACCCGCTCCTCCTGCATGGAGGGAGGCCAGATGCAGTAGCCATCAACCATGCAGAAGAGCTGAGTCAGTCTGTTCCTTGCCACAGCAGTCTCCTTGACAAAATTCTGCTTTCTTACAGGCGATTGCCCCTGATAGTCCTTATAATGGGATGTCAGGGCCAATTTCCTCCATCAGGCTAGAACTCCTCCGACATCTCTCTACCTTTGACCCTTAATCTTTAACTCCCTAAGTTCCTCATCACACCAGGTTGGTCTCCAGTGAGTAGATAAGGGATGGACACGAACGGTGCATTGAATCAAAGGCAGCATTATAGGCCGCCACTGCCTCCTCTGTTCCAATTGCACACGCAGCCTCCACACTCGAGAGGTTCAGCACTGCTGATAGCCCTAGTGGGGACAGATCCTGCAAAGGGCAGTACCGGACCATTTCCACAGAGGAAAGTGCTTTAGGGGGAGCCCCAATCTTGAACCTTATGATGCTATGATCTGACCAAACTACAGGATCAACTCTAAGGTCAGTGGTCTCAAGGCCTAATGAAAACACCAAGTCTAATGTGTGGCTGCGCGAATGGGTCACTGAAGTAACATTTTGTGTCAAGCCCAGTGCCTCCATGCGATCACTGCCAAATGAAGAGAGCTTGTCGTCAACCCAGGCACTGAAGTCCCCAAGAATTAACCGTCTAGGGGACTCCAACACCAGGCCAGTGACAAGCTCTCTGATCTCCCTCAGAAATTCGCCATCCTGACCTAGGGGGCGATGGTACAGGAGGATCCTGTAACCCATGCCAGGACCCCCCATGCGACAACATATTCAAAAGACTCCTTGGGCCCCAAGGTAGCACCGTGAGGCCCAGGTCAGATTAAAAACAAATGGCCATCCCCTGCCTCTGCAATCCTTCCTTGGGTTGTGTATCATGGAGTACCCAGCTGGCACTGTAGCCTCCAGAATGGGAGCCACGCTTTCATCCAGCCACGCCTCTATGATGCAGCCAGGTCTACCGAGACAATCAAGTCCTCCATTATGGTAGTCTTGTTCCTTATCGACCCGGCGTTGCATAACACAGTCCGAGTAGGATAAGGGGAGACTACTGGATCACCTACCTGCCCACTAACTTCCATGGAGCCCTTGGGTATGGGCACCAAACAGGGAGGAACCCTCTCTAGTGGTTATTTCACCCCAGGGCGTCTCCTCAGCCTCACCACCCATATCAATGACTCCCCGGCAGCCACTTTGACTGACCCCCCCTCTTGGACCACCCCCTCCGGGAAATCCCTAGTGCCCAACACCTTCCATAGTTCTTTAAAGCGAGTGGTGGAAGCTCAAATGGGCCGAGGTCCTGAAGGAGGGCCTCCGAGTAGCTGCACCTTCCCAGACTCTTTCCCTGGCACATATTTCATACAAAATAACCAAAACAACATAAACACCACAATCACACTCTCACACCCAAATCTCACTCTCTTATACAAATCAACCACACACCATTCATACAACAACTCCAAATATCCCAAACTCACCACCCACTAAAAATAAATTAGTTTATCCTTTAGGGGGAAGAAAAGCAGAATCTGAGACACGATCTCTAAAAATCCAGTCCAGGACTTATGAAGTTCAACACAAACAAAGCAATCGTTTTTGTCCTCTCTCACAGAACAACTGTTGCTCTGAGCATAGTCAATGTAGGGTCACACCAATGGTAGCCGCCACAATTCAGCCACAACCTGAAAATCTCGGCAGTACAGTCTCTCACTACTGTCCAGCCTAAATATATCTTCAGGCCAATCACCAAATAAACGAAGCTCAGAGAACAAAGAGGCTCACCAACATTCTTTGAGTCCAGGTATACAGCCAGGCCACCCAGGAGAAAATCTTCTCTAGAAGTTCTTTCATCGGTGTAGGGCTTGTAAACCTACCCAACTCGGGAGTCTTCCCCTACCCAGGTCTCACCTAAGGTAGGGGTCTCACAGTTGCAGCTGGAATGCTCCTTCACTATCATGGGGTGACTCTCACCATACCTGACCGGCGACTAGTCCAGTATATCCTGAGGCTAACTGGGCAGCAGCCAGAGCTTACAACTGCTACCCAGAACAGTTCTTGACCACAGCTCACCTTCTCCAGTCAACCAACAATTCGGCTACTCCAACCGATGTCAGTCATCCCAAGCACTTCCAGGGTGGCAACTTCCTCAGAGGTCTTTCCCCTGGTTTCTCCTGGCCATGATCCAGATTTACAACCATAGACGCCCTCAGTAGCTCCCAAACACAAACCTCAGTGGCTCCCCGGGAACCAAACGGTGTCTCACTCAGCGTAGCTCAACATAGTATGACCGTCCAAGAATTGAACAGGATGGTCAAATCCTTCTCTTTTCTTCTCAGGATTCTATGTAACAACAGCTGGAATACACTGCCACAGCATTTCGCCACCACGTCAACTCCACTCAGATCCCAGCTGGACACAGGTACGCCCCACTAACTCTGCTTTCTGTCTAAAAAATAATTAATCTGGCTCCTCACTCTACCTCACTAGAAGACTCTAACTATTCTCCCAACCCTAACTCACCACAAAACTGAACTAAAAATAGTAAAGCTTTAAAATAATGCAAACATTGTTGATAATGCTCCCCTCACATCACGTGCAGCCCAGCACGGCCCCATAATTAGAAGACCTTCCTATTTCTGCTGGTGATACCCCTGCCTATGCATCCAAGCATCCCACTAGTGTTTGTTGCATATACTCAGAATGAAAATGTACAGCTCACATACTCATACAGTAAGAAAATCTTTCAATCACCAGCAATGTCAGATGAACAGACTGGCTTTCAGTTAGTGTTACATTGTGACAAGCCTGTGTACCACATCAATGTAGCGAGCTCCACAGTGGTCCATTCACACCAGTACTTGAGCTCACACACTCTCTGCTCACTCATACAAACATGGACCCAAACACATTAATGGTGACCACCCACACCTGACAAAAGTCAGTCACATACTCATGCCCAAAGTATCTGAAATCAGCCAGTCAGCAGAACTAAATGCTAACATACCCACAACAACTTACAATTGTTCAGATGACACAAATGTCATCCCACTTAGTTGGTTCTCCCTCTCCTCTTCCATCATCCACATGTGCATTATCTTGAATTTGTACATAATAAATGTTGCCTCACTGCCACAAATTTCCTATACCCCCCCCCGAGTGTTGCCTACATCAACTTTTATGGAGCTTTTCTGCCAAGGACCATGGTGGCTGCACCACTTGGCGCTCTTTCCTGGAGTTTTAATATTCAAGAAAAACCCTCCTTCTACTCAGATCAGTGCAGGATACTCAAATACAGCAGCAAACTCCTGAAAGAATATCTATGCCGCATTGCGCTACTTTTATTGCTACTGTCTGGGAATATCCATCCAAATCCGGGCCCTCCAACACTCACAGCTGAACCCCAAAGTTATGCCAAGCAACTCACATATCCGCAGTCTCTTTCCAAAAATCGATGTCCTTAATGCCTGGTTTTTACAACACAACCCTGACATCCTTTCAGTAGTAGAGACCTGGCTCTCTCCTAAGAATGCTGATTCATCAATTTTGATCCCAGGCTATACAGTGTACAGGATGGATCATCTGACCAAACATGGAGTGGATGTGCAATCTAGATAAGGGAGGGCCCGCAAGCCATTGTTCTCCTTCTTCCAGACACTGGGACTAACCTGCAAGTTTTAGCTTTAAAATTGCTACTTGGGAAACACAACAAAACCCTCAGTTCTCTCAGTGTACATTCCACCTGGTCAGAAGGACCCCTGGGCTAAACTCGCTGATGGAATGCCTTGGTGCCTTGAACTTAAACAATGAAACAGTACTGCTGGGAGACTTTAATGCCAACTGGCTTGCACCAGCCTCTAGTCCCTATAGGGATGCAGTTTTTGCTGTGCATCTTTCCCAACTTGTCAATTCTCCTACCAGGATAAACTACAAGACTGGCACCTCCTCATTGCTTGACTGGGTTTTGTCTAATCGACCGGACCACATCTCTCTCATCACGGTGCTTCCGGATGAACATAGTGACCATTCACTAGTTCTAATTCACTGGGCTAACAACTTCTCCAAACCCCCAATGAAAACAATTATCCATAGGGTCCTTAAACACGGTCACCTTGAAATGCTAAAAGCTGACCTTCACCGACAAAATTGGTCAACAGTCTACTCTTCCAGTTCTGTTGATACAGCCTTAAACCAATTCATCCTGCTGTTTAACAGGATGTGTGACCAGCATGCCGCACTAAAAAAGTGCAAAATCAAAGGTTACAACAACCCCTGGTTTACGCCTGAGCTTCTTGAATGGATGAAATCAAGGGATCATCTGTGGCACATAGCCAGAGCAATGGGTAAACAAGTGGACACCCAAGCCCACAAAAAAAAAGCCCGAAATGACTGCACTAGGACCATATGCACAGCAAAAAATCAGTATTACAAAGAAGCCCTCACTTGCACCTGGAGTAACGGTAGAAAATTCTGGGCAAACCCTAAAGAAGTCACTGGCAAGGACACAAAGTCAGCCCCCACCATGTTGAACATTGGTGGTGTTCCCACTACAGATCCCAATTCCATTGCAAATTCTCTCAATGAAGCCTTCTCAGACCTCAACGGCATCCTCCCTCCTGATTTTTTCCTCCAAATAATCTCGACTTCTAAACCAAGCCCTGTAGTCCTACCTCTCTCTCACCTCCCTGCTCCACTTTAGAACCATCTCTCATTGTGAGGCTAGGAAATATCTCCAAAAGGTCCTGGCTAAGTCCCGTTTCAGTGGTGACTCCCTCAACCTCAAATTTGTGGCTTTTACCCTAGAAGACATTCTGGCACCGCTAACACACATAATCAACACCTCACTCAGGCTTTCTCAGTTCCCACAGTTATGGAAAGCAGCCCTGGTGACACCTGTTTTCAAGAATGGTGATCAAACCTCACTAGATAGCTATCGGCCCATCTCGATACTCCCGCCTTTGTCTAAGGCTCTTGAAAAAATAGTTGCTGACCAATTAACTGAATACATAGAAAAGTACAATATACAGTGCCCACAACAACATGGGTTCTGCAAAGGACACAGCACCACTACTGCATTGCTTGAGTTTACCGGTTATATTCACAGTTCCCTGGATCATGGCTTGCTAGATGGCGCCCTCTTTCATTGACCTGTCAAAAGTCTTTGACATGGTTAATCATGACCCTCTAGCTGAGCAGCTTGCATCTATTGGTCTGTCTACTGACATAGTTACCCGGTTTAAGAGCTACCTCACAAATCACTCTCAGCAAGTTAGGATTGATAATGTCCTATCTGACAGACCCGTTTGCTCTGGTGTACCCCAGTGCTCCATCCTGGGTCCCATTTTATTCAGTTTGTTCCTAAACAGGCTCCTGCTTGCCAGTAGCTGTCCGATTCTGCTCTAAGCAGATGATGCAGTCCTGTATACAAGTGACCCTGATCCTTTTAACTTGGAACACAAGCTCCATGACAGCTTTACTGCAGTTGTGAGATTGTTCAGGGAACAGAAACTCATTCTGAACTATAAAAAAAACAAGACCTTGTTGTTTTGCAGTCCCCAGAGTAGGCATCATTCACATCCACTCAACATAACAAACTAATCTGGGACTACATTGGAACTCGTCCAGCATTTCAAATATTTGGGGATCACAATAGACAGCACTATGTCATATGTCTACCACCTTAAAAATGTTACAAAGGCTGTGAACATCTGTATTGGTTTGCTTCATAGGCACAAGCAAAGTCTTACCACAGATGCCCTAAATCTTGCTATACAGAGTTCAGTGGTCTCTCTTATTGATTACGGCATCATAGTCTATGGATCAGCTACAGACACAGCCATTCACCGTCGCCCTAAATAAAGCCTGTTGACTTGTAACTGGTTCCCCATGGCTTACACATACATGTGACCTCTATGACCAGGCTAACTGGCTCCAGTTCAGAGATAGGCTCAGGTTCCAATCATGCCTTCTGGCCAAAAAAGTGAGTCTGGGCCTCATGTCAAAGGGTGTACACAAGCTCCTTACTCCCTGTGATAACAGCCATTCCACCAGAAGTTCAGATAGCACAGTCTTTAAATTGCTAGGTGTCGCACCTCTTTGGTGAAAGAGCTTTTGCTCACTGTGTTCTCATTTGGATTAATAATCTTCCTTCTGCCATCTCCTCGATAATAGCATTAGGCCCTACAAAATGAACTCCGAAAATATCTCGATGCTAATGCTATCTGTGACTGCTTGCCTTAGCCCTCAGTGCTGTTTTTCCATGTCCCTAAGCAGCTCTCCCTCATGACCACATGGCCCTTTAAATCCTGCACTTGTTACTTCCTTCATCATGTGCCTTAATGTAACCTATCCTCCCTCCCTCCATCAAACTCCCCTCTTGCCCACCACCCCTCTTTCTGCTACTATCCTCTCCCATCTGCCTTCAGCCCCAAACCCTTCCCCCCCAAAAAAATAGCTTTGACAAGGCCTTCCTGGGCTGATGCTTCCTTACTTCTTGAGTGGGTGTTGTGCTATGCTCAGTGGTGTTGCTCCGGAGCAACTCCATGGCACATGTCTTGCACATGCATGGTGCGCGGTCCTGCTATGTGCATGTGCACACCCCCACACGGGCCTAACGCACACACAGCATGCCTTGTGGTGAACCGTGCAACCATGCACATATGCAGCACTGCGTGGGGTCAGGACCTGTCACCTCTGGCTTGGGGTCATGACACTGCACAGGGGTGGGTCATGCGCATAGTGCACATGCCCGGACACATACTGTCGACCAGCATTGTGCATCTTCCTGATGCTCGATTGCGTTCTGTTGCACCCTATTGTGCACTGCATACAAGCTGCCACCATGTGCATTTTTCACCACGGATGCCCAGAACTGCATCGTGATTGACAATGGCGAGCAGACGTGACTGTCAAGCGTGTAATTGGTCGGACAGTGAGCTCGTGAACCTGGTTGCAGTGGTCCAGCCTTTTGTTGCCCAGCTGTGTGGCCAGGTGCCACTCCAGCAGGTGCGGGGGCAGGTGTGGCAGACCATGTCATGGGCCTTCAAAAGGCACATGGATGTGGCACGGTTGGCTGAGCAGTGTCGCCACCAGTATGGGGACTTGCAGGACAGGAGCCCTGATGTGCTGCAATGGCTGAAGTCGAGGGTGCAGAGTGGGGCTGTCCCACAGTCAGGTAGGTGTGTTTGTTGATGGCATGCATGCCCATGTGCCCAACTGTGGTTTTCACAGGTTTGTGCAGTGAGCTTCGCTGCTGGGGTGGGACTGTCCCTGTGACCACGGTCATCATGCATGTCTACAGCACATGTGGTGCATATGCTGATGTGTTGGTTGGGGGCTGTGCTGGGTCTCGACCATGCGCAATGTGGGCCGTGGGGTGGCAGGGGACCTTCCATGCATGTGTACTCATGTCCTCCTCTACGTGTTGTCTACAGGCCAGAGGACTGCAGGTGAGCCAGGGAGGCCACAGACAGCATGAGGGCCTGGGACAGGCCACAGGCAGCTCACAGAGGTCAGAGGGGTGCAGGTAAGGTGTTCACTGTGATGGTGGTGCCTGTCATTGTGGGTGGGCAGAGGGTGCAGGCTATGGCCATGGTGGGACCAGCCTTGTGTCAGGTTGACTGTGTGTGGCGATGGTCCTTCTGTCGTTCCACCATGGCATGTCCGTTGGTGGCATGTGGCCAGCCGCTGGGGGCTGTGCACCCAGCCACAACCTTGTGTGCTGCATCAGTGCTGCCACCCTGTGCTATGTGCTCATATCCATGAGCTCATGGTGCCAGTGAGCTACACTGTCTACCTGTCTGCACCATTGGTGTGTGCTGCTTTGGATTACAGGGTGGACAACATGGCACAGGTACATTATGTACCCCATAGTGCTTTCTCCCACTGTCCACAGCACTGTGGTGGGTGGGTGTCATTTGTGCAGTGCACTGATTGCCTCTCTTATCTCTTCCCTAACTGCATGTCAGCCTGCTGCCAGGAGGCAGCCCTTCTGCGACCAGAGGGCCTGGCGATGGTGATCACACTACAGCAGAGGATCCTACCCTTGGCATTGGGATCCAGAGGTGTACTGCGGGCCCTGGAGAGGTCCCTGGCCCATCATTGAGGGGTCCAGCTGTCATTGCCCCCTCTTCTCCCATTTCTGTTCCTCAGCATTTCCTCCTGCAACTGTACAGATCCCTCTCTCCATCCCCCTCACTCCCTCTTTTGCCATGATGTTTGGTTTTTTTACTTCCTCTTTTGTTTTATATAAATGCTTTTGTGGTACATTTCTGTGTCTGTGTCTGTGTCTGTGTCTGATTTGCAGGTGGCATGGGAAGCCATGCTGCAGTTGTTTGTTCCATGGCTGTTCTGCATGGGGGAAGCCTGTGGTATCATGAAGGGGTGGTTTGGCACTGGTGTGAAGGGTGGGGACATGGGTGTCATTGTGCCAGGGGGCTGGAGGTCACTGTGTCCAGGGTGTGCTCTGTGGGGGTCTGCTGTGCCCCTTCCCCTATGCTGCCTTGGTTCTTTGTCTTTCCTACTGCCTGTTGCTCCTGCCCTGCTCACTGGTGTTGTGCTCAGCTCTGCTCTGCACCTCCCTGGTTGTGCTGGCTCATCCTTGATTGCGCCATGGTGCATTTTAGCCATATTCAGCCATCTTGCGCACGGCTGTTTCAGGTGGCGCATCTTCTGAATATGCCTCCGGGTATGACATGGCACAATTTACTTGTGCTGCACCAGTCTTGCACCAAGGAATGGCACATTTCTGAATATCCAGGCACCAGTGTCTACATCAGCAAGTGATATTTCCACTGTGGTTACGCCAGAAGCACCACCTGCCCGATCAAACTGCTTATCAGTACAAGTAGTCTCTAAAAACAGCACATATCACAAAAATGTGCAAAAATATCTCCTGCTGACACAATCATGGCATAAACAAAGTGCAAAATTGCCAAAAAAACTGATGTCCTGAATATGTACCTCCAACTCTATTAGCCATAATCTGACTTGCACCACTAACACAAATCCCCAGATAAATATATAGAATCCGCAGACCAGAAACACTTTACCAGAACTTCCACAGTTGTTTCAACATATTGTCAAAAATACTTCTACAGTACATCTTTTCCATATTGCTCAGCATTCCTCCAAATGCGAAACTGTCCACAAATCGAAAGTAATCCACTCGGACCGCCGGGGAAACAAACCAAAGAAACAGAGCGCTAAAATAGCCACATACCATATGCAGCACCACAGTCTATGAAAAATAAACCAAACAGAACTCAACAAATCATGGTAAACACACTGTTAACATTAAAATAAAAACTGTTTCACACAACCCAGTTCAGAAGGACGCCAACTGAACTCCCGCCCACTCAACAGCAACAGCCAATCACATTTCAAAAACAAACAACATAACCAATCATACATGACAACCAAGACAAACAACCAATCACATAACAGGACCAAAACACATTCAAGCATCCAACCAATCACAGTACAATAGTGAGTCCCATTCACAAAACAGATCTCAATAACGAAAAAGCAACCATACATTTACCAGAAGAATACCACAAAACAAAGAAACCACAAATTAAAATGCAATAACCTCTCCCTATTGCATAATCAAACACATGATGGGCAGAAGGGGATATGGCAAATATTCTCACTCCTGCATTGTGAAGCATGGATATCTCACTCTGCAGGAGTTAGAATATTTGCCATATCCCACTCCAGACCATCATGTAACCCATATATATATATATATATATATATATATAGAGAGAGAGAGATATCAATATATATAGATATATAGATATAGATATATAGCAATATGTGTGTGTGATATTATGGTAGCACAGTAGTGCTACCATAGTTAGGGTTGAGGAGCCATTTACATGTTAAACCCAAAATTTTGCACCTTAATAACTTTGCAACCATTTGACGGATTTGCCTGAAATTTGGAATACATGATCAAGATCCATACGCCTTAGGATCTGCCAAGTTTCGTACCAGTCAGATATATAGCTACAGAGTTATTAAGCATGATCTGCGCACACGATTACGCTTTTTTGTAATTCTACAGTCGCTCCTACAGGTTGCATGGTTTGCGCAACCAGTCCAAAATCTTCAGGGAACGTGCAGCCAGGGTCCCCAACGTGCCTTTTGAAGATTTCGTGAACAAATATTAAATGGTTCAAAAGTTATTCAAAAAAACAAGTTCCCATTATAAGTCAATGGGAAAAGTTAACAAAAAGTTTGACAGTGTCACAAATGCAGTTTTTACTTTCGCAAATGGACATTTTACTGTGGCAATTCTGCCATTTTGTTTTCAGTTGGTGATCAGAAAATGCTTGACATTTAAATTTGGGACCCTCTAGCAACTTAATTCTTTTTGTATTCACCTAGTCGGACCCTGAGGATGCTAGCCATGTCTTTATTTTGGGGTTAAACACCCCAGAAATATGTTTTTCACATTTCTGGAAAAAGCACTTTCGCACTTGCGACACTGTCGAATGAATTTGCGAAAGCTTTCGCAAATTGCGACTACTTTTCAAGGCTGTGGGAAAATGACAGCAATTCTTTGGCACCCTGCTGCAAAAAAACGGTTTGGAGTTTAGGGCTGAAATTTGGAGGGAACGCAGATGACATCTCACAGATGTGCCTTTCAGTGTTTTGTTGAAAAAATATTACATGGCAGCAAAGTTACAGTACTCCAAATTTGATGCTTTTTCCCATAGGATAACATTACAGCGCATTTAATGTATGCAGCATCTGCTTACGCCTGCTGCAAAATAACGGTTCAGTCTTTGAGCTGAAATTTGCAGAGAACACAGCCAACATCCCACAGATGTGCCTTCAGTGGTTTGGTGAAAAATATTACAGGGAGCCAAAGTTATGGCGCCCGAACTTCTGTTTTTTCCCATAGAATAACATTATGGCATTCGCCGTTTTCAGGGCCCGTATCTCAGAAACGGTGCGATATGATTCTTCTTGTTGAAAAATGTTTAGCTCCCACAATGGGGCTAAGCATAAAACTAGCCAGGAAAGTAATAATTCGTATGACTTTACATTTTTTTTCTATGTCGTACGATTCCTGAGATATAAGCAATTTACTATTCCAAGTCATCATTTTCTGTTCCTAGAGTCATTATTTTGCATACATTCTTTGTACTCACTGTCTTTCTCTATGCAGCTTTTGGGGAAAACCAGCCTGTGTGCTTACATTACTGTTACCGTTACCGCTTCCACTTGTGGTTCCGTACCCGTTTCACTTACTGTTCCCGTCTACGCCACCATGTGCGTTACCCTTTGCGTTTTCATTTGCACTTGCGATATTTTTACCATTTGTGTCTATAGTACTGTTTCTCTTTTTGTTTCGCTTTGCATCACCATGCGTATTACCATTTGTGTTTGTGGGCACCGTGTTACTATTTGACAAGACATCACATGGCGGGAGCGCAGGGCCCTCCCACCGCCGCATTACATTCACTATTTCTCGTTATCATTCTCAAAAAGAAGGGACATTATAGGCAAAAAACTCTGTCTAATGCATTAGTTAGGGTTGTTCCACAGCGACAAAAGTGAGGAAATTCGGTGTTAGGGTTGAAAGCCCCCCTTGAACCCCCCACCCACACCCCCAACCGGCATCGGGGTGCACATTGGGGTTGTCGGTCCTAACTCTCACCCCATTCTCCTATACCTCTGCTTCTTTACACATGTGATGGGGTGAGAGTTAATGACGACCCTGTACCGTGCATCCCGATGCCAGTTGGGGTGGCTGGGGTGCAAGGGGCTTTCAACCCCTAACACCTAATTTCCTCACTTTTGTCACTGTGGAACAACCCTAACTGATGCATTAAACGGAGTTTTTTGCCTCTAATATATATATATATACACACACACACACACACACATACACATATATATATATATATATATATATATATACACATGGGGTACTGAATGGACTCTCATGATACTAGCAATACTCATGTAACCAAGTTACCCCAACCGTATGGCAGCAATGAGCCGGGCAGGGGGCTAGCCAGCACTATGCGCCATGCACTAAGGCACATAGTGCTGGCTGGGGGTGCAGAGGAGGGTGCAACCATGGCAGAGGAGACCCTGCTGTAATGAACTATGCACTCCCTAGAACATACCCTCCTGTCACCGCGGATCCGGAAATGGACACTGAACTGCCCCAGCCCACTAGGATGATGGTAAGGGTTGGGACTGCTGGCCGTCCAGCCATGGCACTGTCTATGCGGGTATGGGGTGGGGTTTTTGGTTCTGTGGGGGGGTTGCCACTGCCTATAAATGTGGGTGGGGGGGTTGCTGGACCAGAGGTTGGGTGTGGGTCCGGGCCACGATGAGGGGGCTTGCTGCACAGGAGCTGGGGTTGCCTGCAATGTGTTGGCTGGGAGGTGTGGCGGGTGGTGCCCCCACACCAGGGGCTTGGCAATATGGGATACTACCAGAGAGGACATGAGCACATAGGTCCAGATTGCCACCACTGCTACCCATACCCTGCCATGCAAGTGATCCAATCTGAGACCATTCTGGGCATCCGATTAGATGCCCAGCTGGGTCTGCGACCCTGCCCCCAGCCACTTTTTGGCATCCTGCATGCCGGGGGCAGGGCTGCATGCAGGTGGTGGCAGGTATTGAATACCCAGTGCACAGCTACATGAGTGAGGTATGCGCTGATTCCATGTACTTCCGCCCCAATAGTACATAAGGGCCCATAGTTATTGAGGAGTGCATCTGTATAAATAAGTGAGCCACTCTGCTCAATTTCACATATCCTTACATACTGATACATTTCTTTCTGAGTGGAAAAAGGCAAGCGTCAATCCCATCCTTAAGAGGGGTGACCATGGCATTGTAAACCATTTCCATCAATTTCTGTGTATTCATTTCTGTCCGAATTGCTGGAAAAAATGCATACTGTGTGACCCTGAGCAAGTCACTTAACTTCCTTGTGCTCCCAGGTCGCATCTGGAAACAAGAGTGTGCTACTCCTGGTTAAACAATGTTCCCTTTCCCTTCTCTGAACTAACAGAATATTTAGATATAAATAATATTCTTACTTCAGCCCACTCAGGTTTCTGTAGGTACTGCTCGACAGACACTGCCCTTTTCAAGTTCACCAGTGGTGTTTATGATGCCACAGACCATGGTGAACTGACAAGGCCAGTGTTCTTCAACCTGTCTAAAGCTTTTGACACCATAAATAATGAACTGAATGTGGACAAACTAGCAGATACAGGATGTACTACAACAGTTGTTTCCTTATTTAAGGACTACTTAAACAATAGATCATATCATGTATATAGCAACAGGAGAGCATTTTAACCATAGGGAAACCTCACTATAATTTGCTTTTATAACCAGCTGGTTAAAACAGCAAACGTGAGTCAGGTTTCCCTTACTCTACACGTGTCTGTTACATTCTTGCCTTCCTCGCGCATACATCTTATCGGCTTCTTCAACCCAACTGTAGCTACTGGCACATAATTGATTTCTATTTATATAAATGCTGTGGTGAAAAAAACACTCTACAGCAATTATATAAAACAACACATGGGTAGTGTGTAAAAACTCGAATTTTACACATACACACCCTTAGTGTTGGATTCTTTATAAACTGTTTAAGTTTTGCTCTCAGGTTTTTGTAACATCCAACACCTCGGGTGTGCATAAAATTCTTGTTACATGCACTACCCCATTTATTATTCTATATTATACAATGGTGTGTGAAAATCATGTAACCTCATTGGTCAAAACATGTCACATGACCGTGGGTAATTCCTGCATAACCCACGGCTGAGAAATGGCATTTATAAAAAACTAAACACATTTTATATTTATTTTACACATGGGTCCATTGTATAATCACAATAAGGCACTCCAGGATGTGACTTATTGGGTGATTTACCCACTTCTTATGTGGCTAAGTCGCTCAGCTGCACCTCATGACACACCACACAAGGTGTGGGTAAATCTCAATAACCCACACCCTGTTGTGCCTTATTGCCTTATGTAATTATGGCGGATCCTGAGCTTTAATATTCTTGGAGTGAGGAGTGCCTCAGCGGTCCATCTAGGGGCCTGTTTCATTTAGCATCTTTGTAAGTAACCTACCACTATTTTCAGAATGTCAGTTCTTACTATACAGTGATGATTCAGTTCTCTATATTTAACCCACTCCCAAAGAAGTGGAGCTTACCCTAAGTTATCTCCCTGGGCACCCTTTGCCCTCTGTCATGCCTTGCTCCAGCTCTGGCATTCTGCCATCTTGATCCTGGGCTAATATACAGTTTGAGGTAATTCATTTGGAGTAATGCTCTGCCCATAGTTCCTATGTGAATGTGCAAACTGGCACCCTTGCACTATAGTTTTAATAGCTCTGTACCTGTATATAGTGTTAATAGCCTGTGCTGGGTCTCAGTGCTTTGGCACTCGCGACCAGCAGGGGAACATTAATAGAGACTCCACTCTTGCACTTGATAATAGTGCATAGGTAGCCCTATTGAATGCTGTAAATGTTTAATACTAAAACAACAGATTGCTTATAAATATAGACTTCAAAGTTGGACATTTAGCTGTCTGCCCTTCGGCAGCCATCTTATACCTTTGACCTTTCTGTTTCGATCAATCATAACTCGAAGGGTCCTGCGGGGTCCTTAGCTATGGCTGCTGGAAAGAAAAGAGGAATGTGTGTTTGGTGCCTTTCAAGTGGCCACTCAGAAAGCCTGAACTGTGACAGACAGCCTCACCTATAAATCAGATTACAATACTGTGTTCTCTTCAGTTAGAGTGAGATTGTTGGACAGTGCAGTTCTGTGGGAGCTCCCAGAAAGAGAGGAGGCTCAGACTGTATCCTTTGCAGGAAAGTTTGGAGGCCTGTCTAGGTTTTCACAGTAAATAGCCAAGTGTGGTCCGCTTGAACTCCAATATCTGTGGTACTGTCAAATGCTCTTGTAAAGAGAGGGAGCCTTCTCCCTATTTTTCTCGGCTAGCGCTGCATGGGTCTGCATGTTAAGCCAAATCAGGTGGTTTGTCTGAACTGTATCAGACATTGTTTGGAAGCCAGAGTCAAAGTGCAGTAGAGTAGGAATCCTGCATTAAGCTACCAGAATTGGATCTGGAAGCCAAGCCTGCCACAAGTGAATCCCCAAGCCAGAGAAGTGTTTTGTCTACAGTCACACTTGCCAGAGCGGCTTATCTTATGCAAAGCTGCCAGAGTTGGTTTGCCAAAGCCTGTCTTTCCAGAGACTGTATCCTGAGTTTATGCTGCATCTGTATTCAGACCAGCATGGGGAATCAGCCCTAGCACAATGTGAATTGCTAGTTCAGGCCACCTTGGGGGTTATACCAAGGCATGGGGTAAGTCGTGTTGGCCTGGGACCCTTCATGCTGCTCCCTACTCCAAATATCAACTACCTGCAATGGAGGTTTCAGAGTTTCAAGCCTGCACAAGGAAATCATCCCTCCTACCTTCAGTTCAGAGGCTGAGGTTCTGCAGAACTGTGAGTAACTTCAGGGCTAGCCCTGTAACTAATTTTCCAAGTTGCCTTTGTTTCAAGTTGCTTTTGAAATGTGCTGCAGGCCATCTGGCCAGGGATTACAAATACCAATTTGCCTAAAGTTCATCTAGTTGTTCTTTAATGTTCATTCATGATTGCATGGATAAAGAGTTAAAACCAATCTGTTAAGTACACCAGTGCCAGCCAACCAGCTGCAGCATGTGCCTGGCCTGCAACAGTACCAGTCTGAGTACCCAGTGAAGACAATTGGGACTGCCTAATTGATTTGTGAGTTCTACTGGCAATGTACTTGCACACTGAGAGTAAATTGCATAATCCAGTTTTTAATTTGCAGTTGTTTACCCCCAAATTACCCCCAAAATAAGTCTACGTTACCACTGTACAAGAGCATATGATTACTGGATATAAGCTTACTGTGCTTAATCTTAAAGTGCACTGCTGTTGCTGCTCCCCATTCTCCACAGGTAGTAGGGGGTTGTACCAGTTCCAGGACTCCAACTGGTAAGTTCAGCCAGTGTTAGCATATTATTAGCTATCGCCATTAATTGTATAACTCTAGCCAATTTGAACTGTTGTATGCCAATCCATGTGTGGGACCACTGTTCAGGGCAGTAGGTACAGTAGGTAAGCATAGCATCCCAGGGGATTGTACTAGTTTATCTGACTCACTTATCCATTTACTCTGAATGGAGGCACTGTGCTATTTATCTACCATCTGGTGACGAACCCATTTTACTATCAGTAACTGAGCCCAGGCTCCTCAGCCTGTATTGTGGATATCAGGCAGGGGTAGCAGCCCATTGGTACACGGTACCCGGGTTACATATACTCAGTCTAGATCTGTGAAAAGTTAACAACTAAACTACAAAAAACCTTTCCCTAGTACATGTTTGGTTAAATAAGCAATAGCTGATATTAAATTAGAAAAAATTTTTAGTGGTATTCAGCACACATAAGAAAATTGTTCATTTAAATGCAAATGATCTTAAACTGGGCATTAAAACATCTGAATGACAACAGCTCTCTATGATCAAGCATTTTAAATATTTAGGATTATGGCTTGATCAATCTCTGATTTTAATGTCCAACTTCTTACTTAGATGGTGCACCATAAATTAGGAGTCCTGTATAAGATCTCTAACTGTTTAGATTAGTCTACAAAATGAACAATAGTTCTCCAGGCAGTTATGCCAGCCCTATAATATGGATGCTTATTTTCTTATAATGTAATGCACTGGAAACATTTGATGTAGTGTTTGTAACTATTGTCAATTTGCTCTTCAAGTTGGCCAGGAGGTGAACACTGTCTTTTATACTCTAGCATTCACTATCTTAACCTATTGTACCTTTGAGGAGTAAATATTTTTGGTTAATTTGTTTTATTAAAATGTATCACTGGATCTGCACCTTTATAGTTTTCATTTTTTTACTGTTTTCTCCTCCTTGCCTGTCCCAACTGCTCCCTTTTGACTGGTCTTTTCAGCCCTGTCACACGCTTCTCCAGGGCTTACCTTACCAACATCATCCTCTGCCACAGAACTTTGGGTGGTGTCCAGTTGCTGGTGTGGGGCCTGCAAGAGATTGATCCTTTATCCTCTAGCAGGGGGGACTTTATCTGCCTTGTTTTCACCCTGCAGTGGGTGTGATGTGCAAGCTCCATCTCCATGGAGATGCCCCAGTGACATTTGTGCATGGTATGTCCCCTTGTGTGGTCACAGTGTGCTGCCACTCAGACATCTTCAGGTCACAGATGAACAGTGGGATATACTAACCCTTCCCCGAGGGAAGAGAGTTGTTCTAAGGATGCTCAATCTTCCCTTCCCCTGACCAGCCCCAAGGGACCATCATCCATTTCCAAATCTGGATTGTCAGCATTACAGGAAGTGAGGTGCCTAGTGTAGCAGTCTTCCAGACCACTGGGCCTGTTGTCCCTCCATACTTAGCAGATTTCTCTGTGCCTATACTTCTTCAGACAGCAATTATTATTCTCAAGCTGGGTTGCTTGTTTTTTTTTTTCAGTGTTCTCACCTTTTCTCGTAGTTCTCCAACTAGTTGGAACATTCTCTCAACAGAGTTAAGTAACATAAGAACTTTACAAATGTTTAGAATAAATGTTACAATCCTTCTGTGCTCTGAATTCAAATTGCACATGTTTTTCTTGCTCTTAAGTTGTTAATGAAAATAAATGAAAAATTGGGTGCATAGGAAGAAACATTTAATGCCCTTGGACTCTTGGATAAATAAATTCATCCTATTCTTTTGTTATTTCTTTCTAGGCTGACCTACACAAAGCCCAGTGCAGTGCAGCTACCTACAGTGAGTATGCAGTAGTCTGATTTGAGGCTTTAGTGACAGTAATTCTCCACATAATTTGGTTCATACCTCTTTTCACTACATATTAAAATGCTTCCTTACCATATCCCTACCCAGCTTTGGCTTCCAGATTCACTGTGGTCTATACATTCTGGGAAGCAGTTTGACCTAGCAGTAAGAATGCAGAGCTGTAAACCAAGAGACTCCTGTCTGAGTCCCTTAGCTGCCATGTACTCACTAGGAGACCCTAAACAAGTCCCTTAGACTCCTTGTACTTAACTTCTCTGTTGGATGTCCCTGCAATCTATCACTGTGGTGGTTTAATCTTCTTCTGTGCCTAAAACTTGAAGCATAGTCCTGCTTTGTCTTATGCTGATGATTTAATACAAATGCCACTTACAAGAACAGAATTACAAAATCAACTCAAAATACAGTATACTGTATGAACAATTAAGGTTCTAAAATAATTGCTAAATTACAAGAAAACAATGGTTATGCAGTATGGAAAAAAAATACAACCATCCCTATGTGGTAATTGGGGAACCTTAAATTGCTAAATGAAAAAAAAATATATTTGTTTAGGGTTGACCCCAGAAAAAATCATACCGGGAAAGGGGAACCTGTTTAATCAGGAAAGACACACTAAGCCAAAGCTTGTTTCCATGTGTGACCTGGGAGAACATGGAAGTCAAGTAACCTTCTTAGGGTCATACTGTATGCAGGTAGGGATTGTGGGATTCAAACCCAGGTCTCCAGGTTTGCAGCTCAGTGCCCTAAACCACTGTGCTATACTTACTCCAAGAAGGAACCTTTTTAATACAGCAGGACTTACAATTTATCAAAACCTATTAGGTCTCAACAGATTTAACCAGCTACTGTATAAGGTAGGTGTGCAATAAGTGCTTTAATACCAGCTACAGTAAATTAAACTGCAAGTACAGGTGTCTGTGGTACAGGTATCTGGAACAAGAAAGGGAAAAGAATTAGATAATTTGCTTGTAAAATTGATTTTCCCTACCAAACTCTATCCCAGCTTTGATGATGTGAGCTGAATTGGGTGGATGCCACCTCTTGCCATTAATTGTAGCTGGAATCTTAAACATCTGGACATGACTGATATAAAACTCCCAAGGATGTCCTATATGGAGATGTTTACTCAAAGAGAGATGGGTTGTTCAATTCTATGGTTGAACAACTTAATAAAACTGTTGACTAGGTCTGGACAACTACATCTGTGGAAGCTGCCTATAACTGGTGTTAAGACTGGCAGCTTGTATAGACAACAAATGAAGTCCACATTTGTGGATTTGCTTAAATCAGGAGGTCTATACTCATGAATGTGAACCTTTCTTACATATCCTGAGAGATCCAGATAGCAGGAAAATCTATACGAGGTTCTGTTTTCAGTGTAACAAATCAAAGATACAGTAGCTTTGGCAGCATATCACAATGTGAAAGAACTTGCCTTGTGGAAGTATTCATCTGGGAGCAAGGAAAACACTTTCCGTATGAGCCTGATATGCCCATATTGTGCAACACCAAGAAATGGATATTTGGGCAAATACTTACAGCAAGTCAGTTTTGTAAATCTTTCCTGGAATCTAATGACTGTCTTACCTTTCTTTTAAATGCTTTAGAACAAACTATCATTGTAAGTGTAGTTAAATAATTACAAGCATTGAGTAAACAAAAAGAGAAAATGCAGGATGAGTTTTAAGGATCTGTGGTTTGATATTTTAACCCAGTGCAGTATGCTGTCATTATGGTGACAATTTTACCATGACTGACACTATAGCGACAATAGTAACAGGTCACTGTAGTGTTGGCATAGGACACCGGCACTGCTTTCTGTGGGTCTTGCCCCCCAACTCAACTCCAGCTTGGAGTTGATTATTTTAGTAATGGGGGTACAGGGGCAAAGGCCCCCGCATGGGGGTTCAGGGGAGAAGCCCCCAAAGAAAGCACAGTCTCAAGTGGCCGCCTTTATACTGTCTGCAATTGTGGTTGACATAAATGTAACTTCAGTCGACAATGAATTTGTCAACCGACTGTCATGGATCCACCAAATTCTGTGTGCAAACTTCAATTAAAGGCTATATTTCAGTGTAGAAAGAATGACAATACCTCCTGTATATAATTACAAAAAAACAAGGTGCTGCGTAAACATGTTGTCTGAAAACAAAACTAAATGGTGATACTACATGCACGCTGAAAATAGTTAGAATCAATGTTTTCACCATAGCTCTTCTTCAGGAATTATCTAAACGAGAAAAAGGCAAAGTTAGTGGAGAGGCAAGGGGAAATACATTATATTTACAGGTATATACAGGCCCCAGATCCTGCCCAAATCGCAGGGCTTGCCCGTGTGGCCGGGGCCGCTCATTCGCCCAGGCGGACTACACATCACTCCAGCCCAACCTAGGGGCTGCATCCCCCCTGGCACAAACAGATCCTGTCCCAATCAAAGGGCTTGCCCATGCAGCCAGGACCGCTCATTTGCCCAAGCGGACTACACATTGCTCCAGCCTGCCCTAGGGGCTGCAGCTGCATCCCCCTCCCTGACAGCAAACAGATCCTGCCTGAATCGCTGGGCTTGCCCATGTGGCCGGGGCTGCTCATTCGCCCAGGCGGACTACACATCGCTCTAGCCAGCCCTAGGGGCTGCATCCTCCAGGCAGCAAACAGGTACATCTTCGGTACTGCAGTCTCCTATGGCCCTGCTACTGATTGGTTAAACTGTTCAGCTACCTAGAGCTGATTGGACTCTCCAGTCCCAGGACTCTCAGCATTGGCTCTAATTTCAAGACAGCTTTGACGGCGGGATTTTTGCCCTGCAACTCCTGTGCACTGTAATTGTATTTTGTAACTGTCTCAATCACTGTATTTCCTTCTCTCACTATTGTGATATCCTGAGTTATTTGATAAAAAAACAGTACTGTCCTCTCCACATAATTGTTATCCTACTAGCACATGCCTACTTCTAATGTTTTATTTGCTTAGATTAGCCTACATTTAATCTGATGTGGTATTGTGTAGTTGTAAATTAGATCTGGATAACTGCACTTCTCTCACCTTCTTATTTCTAATCATCCTCTGCTTTTCCTTTGTCCTGTCTACCCTACTTTTCTGCCCGTATTTCCTACATGCTCTGATGCTGACTGGTGCACTGGTGACTGAGCCGGTCGCTGGGCCCCCTCTTCACTTATTTTTTCTATCTCTGCCCCTGAGCTTCAGAGCTCTCCTCTACTCACTAAACTAATTCCGCTTCACCTCTCTGAGCATTTCAGCTCCCCCACTCACCAAGCCGCAATCTATTGCCTCTGTTTAGTGCCCTCTCGCGCAACCCCCCACTGTCCTTGAATTCCTGCACTGCTTGCTCTCCTTGGTTTAATCTTCTTTTCTTTCCATTTGTTCTAAAGTCACTGGAGGTGCCTGTATCACAGAACACCCCACCCCACATCTGAGCCGTCCTTCATTTCCACACCTCCTCCCCTCTCCCTTTGTTTTAAATATGAGCCCTCTCCTACTGCTGCATTTAAGCCTTTAATCTTTGTATTCCTTCCCCAGATACTGCCCAAATCACAGGGCTTGCCCATACGGCCGGGGTTGCTCATTCATCCAGGTGGACTACAAGTTGCTCCAGCCCACCCTAGGGCTGCATCCCACCGGCAGCAAACAGGTACATCTTCAGGACTGCAGTCTCCTATGGCCCTGCCACTGATTGGTTAAACCATTCAGCTACCTAGAGCTGATTGGAGTCTCCAGTCCCAGGACTCTCGGCATTGGCTCTAATTTCAAGACAGCGCTGATGGCAGGATTTTCACCCTGCAACTCCTGTGTGCTGTAATTGTATTTTGTAACAGTTTAAATCGGTGTATTTTCTTCCCGCCTACCCGCATCAACCCCGGACGCTATTAAATACATCTCGTCCCTCACCCTCAGCTAAACCACTCCCCTATTGCAGTCCTACTCATCTTCCTGCCTCTCTGGACTTCTCCTCTGAAATCCCCAACCTGCTCCACCCCTCTTTTCTATCCTACCCAGCACTCACTGCCAACACCTCCTGCTGTATCTCCTATTTGTTTCTAATTATAAAGCTATTGTTTTTAATTACAAATCACTGAGCCAGGCCAAATCGCAGCATGTGAACGTACTGCCAGCTGACCTAGCCCCCTCCTAGCTCCCCACATATAAGCTCCCTCCTACAGTTACCCCCCCCTCTTTTCTACCCCTCTCCACCTGACACTACGTTCATTCCTCTCTCCTGACCTCTGCCCCGGGCATAACCTGATTTACCCCATCCCAAGGATGCATCTACCCTCAAGTTTAATACCACTTTCCTTACTCTTGCCCTTAACCCTTGGGCATGCTGGCCACCCCCACCTAGACTTTAAGATGCCAGCCACCCACATCATCTGGAACAACACCGTCAATGCCTACTGCACCATCTCCTCAGCGCTTGCCTCTGACCTGCCTCCCACTTGCAAGCCACTCAATACTCCTTGGCATGCCAGGATCTGGATTCTGAGTGCCCATCCATGGCCACCCTCACCTTTACTACCACTCAGACTTGTCCTGCACACTGACGTAAACCACACCAACGTAAGCTACAGAAAGCAACTCAAAGTAAATGCTAAACACCTAAAAAGTTACCTGTAAAGACTAACCTTCCTGCTATTTCTCCTCTCAGGGGAACATACACCCCAACCCGGACCCTCCACACAACCAGGGGATGCATGCCCAGAAGCCAGGCATTCTCACAATTGCCTCTCTCAATATCAGCAGTCTTGTTGCTAAATTTACTAGCCTCCAGGCCTGGGTAGCCTTTCATAACCCCAATGTACTGTCAATAGTTGAAACCTGGCTGACTCTGAAGATTCCGGATGTGCACGTTAGCCGACCGGGCTACAGGCTCTTTAGGCAGGACCGCCTAACCAAAAGAGGTGGGGAGGCTGTGCTTTCTATCTCAAGGATGGCCTTCAGTAATTAACACTTACTCTTCCTCTCCTTGGGATCACTGCACAGGATTTTGCCATCAAGGTCCTCCGTGGGATGCACAACAAGTCTCTCATGCTGCTGTCCATCTATATCCCACCAAAGGACGCACTCCAAGGTCTACATGCCATCATTGACTGCCTTGGTAGCTTTACCCTTAGCTCCGAGGTCATATTACTCAGCGACTTCAATACTAACTGGCTTATCCCTATGGCTGACCAGTTTAAGGATGCTATCCAGGCAATCCACTTCACCCAGATGATAGAAGCCCCCACCCAGACCAACTATCAGACCGGAAATAGCACTCTGCTTGACTGGGTACTCACTAACCACCCAGAGCACATCACTAACACTTCTGTCCTCCCAGATAACATCAGTGATCACTCCCCTGTCATGTTCAACTGGACCAATAACTTCATCAAACCCCCTCCCAGAACAGTCACTAACAGAGTCATCAGGCCTGGTCAAGCCAACCGACTAAGAGCTGACCTCCGACATGCTAACTGGTCAGTTGTGTAAGGGGCCCCGGACGTGGATAGTGCACTAGACCACTTCATCCTACTCTTCAATTCTATCTGCGATATCTACACCCCCATAAAAAAGAGGATCGTCAAGGGTCTTTTCAACCCCTGGATGAGCCCTGACATCTTGAGTCAGATGAAAACCCATGATCACCTCTGGCGTATAGCTAGAGTCACAGGGGAAGTAGACAGACATCCTAAAGTACAAGCAGGCCAGAAATAGCTGCATCAGAGCCATCCATATAGCCAAGAGCCACTACTACAAGGCTACCCTTACCAAACACTGGAGTGATGGCCGAAAATTCTGGGCAAACCTTAAAGAGGTTACTGGCGAGGTGCCAAAATCTACCCTTGACATGATCTGTGTCAATGGTAACACCATCCTTGACCCAAAAACTATAGCTGACACTTTTAACCTAGCCTTCACGAACTTCAGTCATGTTCTCCCACCCGATTTCTTCCATCCGGGTCTCCCAAACCGCAGCCCCACAGCCCCCTGCAAACCCTTTCTTTTGTTTCAAGGCCATCTCTATGGGTGAGGCAAGAAAATACCTCTCGAAGGTACTCGGTAAGGGGAGATACAGTGGGGACACACTAGACCTTAAATTAATCTCTCTCTCTCCTTGGAAGAAGTACTGCCCCCCTGACCCGCATCCTCAACTTGTCACTGCGACAGGTGATATTCCCACAAAAATGGAAGGCTGCTATAGTCATTCCTGTGCATAAAAATGGGGACCGTGCCCTCACAGAGAACTATCAACCCATCTCCCTGCTATCACCTCACTCGAAGGCCCTTGAATGAATAGTTGCAGACCAACTAGTTGAATACCTTGACACCTACAGACCTCTCTGCCCAGAGCAGCATGACTTTAGATCAGGGCATAGCACCACTACAGCTCTTCTAGAGTTCACTGGGCACATACACAATTCTCTTGACAAAAGACAACTCTCCAGGGCAATCTTTATCGATCTGTCCAAAGCATTCGATACTGTTAATCATGCCCGCCTTACTAAGCAACTTACAGCAACTGGCCTGGCCCCTGAAGTGGTCTCATGGTTTTGCTTACCTGGGCTGCAGATCCCAACAAGTCAGAATTGGCACAACCCTGTCAGATAGCAATCCAGTCTGCTCGGGTGTCCCTCAGGGGTCAATATTGGGTCCCCTTCTATTCAGCTTATTCCTGAATGGTCTTCCTCAAGCCAGTCAAAGCCGCATTCTTCTTTATGCCAATGACACCATTGTATTTGCACATGGCTCAAATCCAATTGAGCTTGAACAGCAACTACAAAGTGACTTTACCAATTTTGAGAAGTGGTTCACAGATCATAAATTAATCTTAACTATAAAGAAACTAAAACTATGCTGCTCTCCAGCTCCCAAAACAAGCATCGTGGCTAGCCATTATTTATTCAAAATGTGGCTTGGACCCCCCTGGAACTGGTCCAGCACTTTAAATATCTGGCTATCACTATTGACAACTTGTCGTTTTTACACTCTCTACATTGACAGCACAGTCAAGGCAATTAATAAACGTATTGGGATGCTCTTTCGACACAGGCACAGTCTGACCACGGAAGTCCTCAGATTAGCTGTCCACAGCTCTGTGGGATCACTTATTGAACATGGCCTGTCTATCTATGGTGCAGCTACTGACACTGCTCTCAGACTTTTGAAAACAGCCTTAAACAAAGCATGCCGGCTAACTCTAGGAGCAACAAGGATGACTCACACCTGTGACCTGTATACCAATGCAAATTGGCTCCTGCTCAATGTTTGACTTAAATACCAAACTTGCCTTCTGGCAAAAAAGATTAGCCTTGAAACGCTTCCTGCTAGGGTCTGTCAACTCCTGGTGCCTAGCATCAACCAGTGATGCACACGTAACTCTGAACTTAGCTGAGTTAGCTCAGGCTAACTCTGGATGTATCCCTGCCACGCCTTACCATAATTTTTAACTGGTCACTGTGCCTCAGCCAGTTCTCTGCACCATGGAAAAAAGGTACAATTACCCCCATACTTAAAAGTGGTGATCCCACATCCACCAGCAATTATAGACCCATCTCGATCCTTCCACTCCTCTCAAAGACGCTTGAAAAAATTGCATCGGACCAGCTCACCGACTACTTAACCAAACATTTGCTGCTCTGCCATGAGCAACACGGGTTCCAGAGGGGGCACAGCACCACCACTTCCCTCCTGGAATTTATCTCATACATTTATGAGGCCCTGGACCAGGGGCCCATAGCAGGAGCAATCTACGTAGACTTGACCAAAGCCTTCGATACCATCAGTCATGCACTTCTGTTCCACTCTATCTCCCAGAATTTCTCCACTGAGGCCACATCCTGGTTGAAGGACTATCTCTCTGGCCAGACAAAACAGGTTAAAATTAACACCACCCTTTCTTCCGAAAGACCAATTCAATCAGGTGTCCCCCAAGGGTCCATTCTCGGTCACTGCTCTTTATCCTATTCTTAAACTCCCTCCTTCAATCATGCACTTTGAAGCTCTTGCTCTATGCAGACAATGCAGTACTGCTTTGGAAACACCCCAATCCTAACTCCCTACAATCCACCCTACAAGGCTTTTTTAATGAAATTGAATCCTGGTTTCATGAGCACCGCCTAGTACTCAACTACAAGATGACAAAGTCGATGATCTTTGCCCACCGCCAAAGCCCACTCAGCAGTGCTCCGCTACTCATCTCAAACTCCCGGGGTCTCCTTCTTGAACAGGTCACCAGCTTCAAATACCTGGGTGTCACTTTGGACACCTCCCTCACCTACCACACACACATCCAACACCTTTACGCCACTGTAAACACCAGATTAGGGATCCTATGCAGGCATAAGCACTGCCTACCCCCGCAGGCCCTACATCTCACTGTAACTTCCTCTGTCCTATCCTTGGTTGACTATGGCATTATTATTTATGGTTCTGCTGACAAAACGGCCCTGCACAGCATCAACATTGCTCTCAATAAAGCCTGCAGACAGATCACTGGGAGTGACAGAGACACCCACACTTGTGAGCTTTACAAACATGCTAACTGGCTCACCTTCGAAGATAGGCTTAAATACCACAACACCCTCCAAGCAAAAAAAATTCTCATGAATCTAGCTCCAAAAGGCCTCTTCCCCCTCATCCAGACTATCTCCCACAGAAGTGCCCCTAGATGCATCACTGGCACCTCTCTCCTAGTCCCCCACTGTAGGACCACCCTAGGACAATGATCTTTCTGATACAGGACTTCCCTATGGCTAAACAGCCTACCAGCCTCTGTCTCCCTAGCCCCTAGTCTTGGCCAATTTAAATCTGGCTTTAAGGACCTCCTCCTTGTATAAGCCACCTGTGACTGCAACTGAGACGCCTCCACCATCTCCAGAGCACAAAAGGAAGCTCATTGCTAGCAGTTTATCTAGTGCCAATGAATTCAGTAAAGCCGTAATATCAGGAATATAAATGCACACCCTTACCCCAACACCATCCTTAGGTCCCGCAATCACAATGTATATAAAAACTGACTCAGGTTTCAACTAGGACCCCCGAATCTGTAATCAACCTTTTTGGTCACAGCTTAGACCGAAAAATCCACTTCAGGATCCTTGACTCAATGTATATACTGTACCTATGTATAATACCAATATATGTTATGTTTGTTCTTTCTGTACTGACGTGGAGCCTTTGTAAAGAAGTCTATGACTCAAAGGATTGTAATTGCAATTGTCTTCAATAAATAAATAAATAAAATAAACTTCAGACCTTCACAGTACCAAAATGTCGCACCTCCCTAGGCCAAAGATCATTTGCATACCATGCCCTGCTCTGGTTCAACTCCCTCCAGGCAGAACTGGCTCATTTGCCTACATTGTGTGCTTTCAAAGTCCACCTCAAGCAACTCCTGCTAAAAAGCTGCCCATTGTGACTGTCACCATTAGCTTCCCAGCTTCTCCCACCACCCATCCCTCCTTTCCTCTCCCATTGCCTCCCTCCCTCCTTTTTACCTACCTTTTTCCCTGATTTCTTCATACCCTCCCTCCATCCCACCCACATGCCCAATATTATCCCTGCACTTGAGGTTCCTCCTCACCTCTTTTAGCACTTATTCTTCAGCTAACCCTGTGTCCCCTTTCACAACTGATTGGTTTCCTTTCAGGCATTCTTCTAACTCTAAATGTCTTTTGTTAACCCCTCTTCCAATTCTCTGACTTCCTCTGTAACATGTACAATACCCTGTGCATTCTGCTATATCCTAACCTATGTAAGTTTGTATGACCTAGTTTTGTTTTATCATGACATGGAACCAATGTAAAGAGCTTGAGCTCAAGTGGTGATAGGTTTAAATACTTCATTGGCAAGCATTTAAACTAGCCAAGGGGGAGGCACTGGAAAGGAGCAGGGAAATCCTAGCCTCCCCCAAAAATCAGGGTACTAAGTGAGGTAGACACCAACATAGAGATGTCAATAGGGAGAAGCACAGGGGTAAATGGAGAAAGTGACAAATGCAATAAGGACAGGGATGGGGCAAAAAAGGGTAAGGCCATCAAGAAATGGAGGGTAATGAGTACCAACACCCATAGTCTGGGCAACAAGCTCCCTGAACTGGTGGCCTTAATGGAAGAACGATGCCTGGATATCATAGCAGTCACATAAACATGGTACACAGAGAACTATGACTGGGATGTTAACATACCAGGGTACACAACCTACAGGAGAGACAGGGAGGGCAGAAGGTGGGAGTAGCTCTCTAGGTAAGGGAAGGAATAGAAGCAACTGAACAAAAGAGTAAACAGGGAGGAGAGAAGGCACTGTGGGTCACCTTAGAGACTGAAAATGGCACCACAATCCACACAGGGGTTGTATACAGACCCCCATGTTGGGGGGAAGGAATGGACAAGGATAAGATAGAAGGCATAATTAGGATGGCAGAGAAAGGGGAGATACTGTTGATGGGGAACCTTAATATGCCAGATGTTAACTGGAGCACCTTTGCTGCAGCCACATCCAAAAGCAGGGCCATTCTTGATGACCTTCAGGTGGCATGCCTCAGACAGCTAGTTTTGGAACCTACTCATGAGGGAGCAATCTTAGACCTTGTACTCTCAAATGGGGACAGTGAGAGGATCTCAGATCTAGAAGTGGGTAGCCATTTGGGAACAAGTGACCACCAAACAGTGTGGTTCACAATAAACTCAGCCACAGAGTCAAGCCATACAAAAGTGAGGGTTCTGGACTTCAGGAGGGCTGACTTTGGCAAGATGGGAGAGTGCCTTAGAAAATCACTAGCAAACAGGCTAGAAGGAGGGGTGGAGCAACAATGGGGAAATATCAAAACTGCCATCACAGAGGCAACAAGCCTTTGTGTGAAGCAAATAAATCAAAATGAAAAGAAAAAGCCACTATGGTTCTCAAAAGAAGTGGTGGTGAAGGTTAGGGAGAAAAAGATAGAATTTAGGAAGTATAAGGAAACACAGAGGGAGCAGGACAAAGAACTGTACCAGTTAAGGCAGAAGGAAGCAGGAAGGGTAGTCAGAATAGCAAAGGCACAAACTGAGGAAAAGAGAGCCAACTCAGTTAAGAAGGGGGATAAAACCTTTTATAGGTATATCAGGGAGTGTAGAAAGACAAAGGGAGGAATAGTGAGGCTGAATAGAATGAATGGTGGGTGGGCAGAGAGTGACAGTGAAAAAGCAGGGGTACTGAATGAAATCTTCTGTTCAGTATTCACAAAAGTGGAAGTGGGGGAGGTGCCTAATCCAATTAACAGAAGCACTCTGGAGAGGGGGGTAGATCCCAGTCCTTTCACAGAAGAAAGGGTTCTGAAAAAACTCCTAAAACTGAAGGTGGACAAAGCAATGGGGCCAGATGGAATTCACCCCAGAATTCTAAAAGAATTAAGCAGAGACCTAGTGACACCACTGACTACCCTTTATAACAAATCATGGGAGGATGGTGTGGTACCTGAGGACTGGAAGAAGGCTGATGTGATTCCCCTTCACAAAAGTGGGAGCAAGACAAAGGCAGGAAACTACAGACCTGTCAGTTTGACCTCTGTGGTAGGGAAAGTGATGGAACCACTTCTGAAGGAAAGAATTGTTGAGTACCTAGAGGCCAGTGGGGCACAGGACCCAAGGCAGCATGGGTTCACAGCGGGAAGGTCATGTCAGACAAATCTAATTGATTTCTTTGACTGGGTGACCAAAGTAGTAGACCAGGGAGGGGCTGTGGACATGGCCTACCTAGACTTTAGCAAGGCATTTGACACAGTCCCACACAAAAGATTAGTAGTCAAATTAACCAGCCTTGGAGTGGGTCCCAGGGTGGTAGCCTGGGTAAAACATTGGCTGAACAACAGGACACAGAAGGTAACTGTAAATGGAGTCCACTCTGAAGAAAGAGGGGTTACTAGTGGGGTACCACGGGGTTCAGTACTGGGTCCTGTCCTTTTTAATGTCTTTATAAGTGACATTGCAGAGGAACTAGAAGGAAAAGTATGCCTCTTTGCAGATGACACAAAGATCTGCAACAGGGTTGATACACAAGGAGGCGTGGAAAGGATGAGAAGGGACTTGGCAAGGTTGGAGGAATGGTCAGAAGTATGGCAGCTCGGATTCAATGCAAAGAAGTGCAAAGTAATGCACCTGGAAAACAAAAACCCAGGGGAAAATTACACAATGGGGGGGAGGTAGTAACAATGACAAAAACGAAAAGGGACCTGGGGGTAATCATATCAGATGACCTTAAGGTTGGCAAGCAATGTGAGAAGGCTGTAGGGAGGGCTGGGGGGATACTGGGATGTACAGAGAGAGGCATCACCAGCAGAAAACAGGAAGTTGTTATCCCCCTGTACAGACAGTTGGTGAGACCCCATCTGGAGTACTGCATCCAGTTCTGGAGACCCCATCTCCGCAAGGACATAGACAGGATGGAGGCAGTTCAGAGGAGGGCAACTAAAATGGTGCAGGGTCTGCAAGAGAAGCCATATGAGGAGAGGTTTAAGGAGCTTAATATGTATACCCTTGAGGAAAGGAGGGAGAGGGGGGACACAATAGAAACATTTAAGTACCTCAGTGGAATCAACAAAGTCCAAGAGGGTAGCATCTTTCAGAAAAAGAGATGTGCAAGAACAAAGGGACACAATTTGAAGATAGAGGGGGGACGGCTCAGCAGCAATGTGAGGAAATATTTTTAACAGAGAGGGTGGTGGATGTATGGAACTGCCTTCCTGAGGAGATTGTGGGGTCTAAAAGGTGTCCGCATGGCTCAGTTGGTAGCACATCCACCTCTGGACCAGAAGGTCATGGGTTCTCGTCCCACACCGGGATGGACTTGCACCTAAAAATCGCTGGCATCCGAGTGCAGTATTGTGGGGTGCTGTACTGCTGGGGTGTGCCGTCCATTGGATGAGACGTTAAACCAAGGTCCCTTCTACCCATCCTGGTGTTGTCCTAGTGGATGTCCAGGTGGAAGTGAAAAACCAGGGTACTCTTCGTAAAGAGCTGGGAACATTCCCGGTGTCCTGGCCAACATTCCCCTTCCCATATACCGGTTCATGCAATTATCCAGGCTGTGTGTGGGTGATGATGTACGATATGGCAAAATAATAAGGAAAACACTATTTTTAAGCGAAAAAGATGTTTCAGGACTAGAGGGCATGGGATGAAGTTGGAGGGAGGATGATTCAGAGGAAACATGAGAAAGAATTTCTTCACAGAACCGGTGGTGGACAAGTGGAACACCCTGCCAGAGGAAGTGGTGGGGGCTGAAACAATCACGGGATTTAAGAATGCATGGGACAGACATAAAGGAATTCTGGAGGTCAGGAGTAAGGTGCAACAGACTTCTAGGAAAACAAACTGAACTTACAAGCTCAAATGGGCAGACTGGGTGGGCCATAGGCCCTTATCTGCCAACACTGTCTATGTATCTATGTATCTATGTATGGCTGCCACCACACATTCAGTCACTTCACTACCAGTCTAGCATTGCTTGTAAAGCACTTTGCGATACTGTGTATGAAAAACGCTATATAAATGCTGATTCTTCTTCTTCTCAAAACTGTGGGAGAATTCAAGAATGCATGAGACAGACATAAGGCAATTTTTGTGGGGGGTAGGAAGAAATAGGCTGTTGGTTAAATAGGATCTGCAGCTTATCCTCTAGGTAGAGAAATGGGCAGACTAGGTGGGCCAAGCGGTCTTTATCTGCTGTCAAAGTCTATGTTTCTATGATTCTATGTAAGTGGTGTTATCCTAGACTTCAAATAAAATAAAAATAAAAAAAAATGTGATAAATGAAAATAAGGGGAGGCTGTAGGAGAAAAACTGATAGTAGGCAAAGCAAGAAAATAATCTGGAAAACAAAATGGTGATGATGGGTATTAAAATCCATAGTAGGAGTGAATGAGCTGAGGCATCCTCAAGAAGGGACTATTTAACAGGGCTTAGTAAGAAGGCTGAAATGTAACAACCATGGGGGAAGGAGACAAAAATAGAGACATCTGTAGAAAATGAAAATGAGGTGCATGCATAGTTTTTTCAACCAGTTCCTGGGATTCTAGGCAGATCAACTTGGATTCCATGTTTTTTTCTTTGGTCAGCATCCTGGAAACCCTGCTGAAGGACTCAAATGGAATGATCATTGATATTATGGTCCCTGGAAGTAAAGTGGTATATATTGGGTTTATCAGTATCTCCATTCCTGACTGACCTGTAATGTTCCCTGAATCAGACAGCCAGGTGTCTGCCAGTTTCTGCAATGTAGATGGCTCCACACTTCCTACAAAGAATACAACATATCACATTACTGGAAGTGCATAAGAACTCCTTAGTGATGTGAAAAATGCCTGTGTGACCTTGAATTTCAGTGACACTTGAAATAGATTTGCGGGTATAACAGTGAGTTCTGTTGCAAGCTTTGGTTTATGGTAGAGTATTTATTAGGAGTATGTAGGCTGCTTCATGCCAGGAGATTCCATGGGTTGGGTGGTCGGCAGTAGGAGGCAATTGGTGTCCCTGTAAAGGAAACTTTGACATTAGGGTCAGTTTGCAGAATAAGGAAGATCCTAGTGATGATCTTGTGAAGAAAAGGTGTATTTGAATGGAAGCAAAGCACTAGTGGAATGCTTTGTTGCATGAAAGTATCCCTTCTGTGAATGTCAAGGTTACATGGCATTTTGCTGACCCAGGAGAATGCTGTGTCCACTGTGCTTTCTGTGTATCTCCTGTTAATAAAACGAAACTGCATTATCAGAGCTTGCTCAGCAAAATTATCTTCTTCACTGCATAACCTGCCGAGTCCAAGAAACTGTGAATATAAAGCATTCTTAACATGTCTGGGATGGAAGGATCTGTGGGGGAGAAAGCTATGTGAGACAGTGGGTTTGTAATAAACCAATATCTTCAGTTTGATGCTTAGTAAAGGCAATGTGGAGGAGGAGGATACTTCAACAGCTTACTGATAGGAAGGATTGGCTGTGATAAACATGTTCAAGAAGATTTGGAGGGTTTCCCTGGAGCAGGCAGTGGCCTGCACAATCATGTGTGTAGCATCTGTAAAGATCAGGCACAGTCCCTGTGAAGGAGGGAAAGAACTGATCTTATTTCGAGAGGGCTCTTGCAGTAGGTAATTACATATTGGACTGACGCCGGCCGGTGGCAGGACCCCACGGAAAAATTTCTAGCTAGCAGTCCCTAGCGAAGGACCGCCCCCACGTCAGGTGACCGGCGTCATGCAACGTCGGTATAAAGGGGCGGTTCTGAACGACCGCCTTCCAGTTCTTTCCCGCCGTTAGCTCGTGCAGCGTCTCGCGGTAAAGTTCGTGCTTTGCCAGCCCTGCTCTTTTGTCGGTTTTACAGAAAATTAAAAGTATTTTTTCCCTTCTATTGTCAGGTCATCATCGGTGTATGTCGTCCCCTACACCCTCCGAGCACAAAAACAAGTGCGACTCATGCGGCGCCTAACTGCCACACAAGGATGGCCATTCCCTCTGTCTCTTCTGCCTAGGTCCCGACCACCCGGTTGACAAGTGCCCGCATTGCCTTCACTTCAACGCGGCTACCCGCAGACGACGCCAACAGTCCCTGGAAGCCCATCTTCTCAAGAAAAAGATGTCTTCAATGGAGAAAGAATTGAAGAAGCTCAGGCAGGCGTCTACTTCTCCGGAAGGACATCGCACAAAGCGGGACAAGGAGAGGCACTGGGAGAAGGCCTCCTCATCCGCGACTCCGGCTGGAGTCGGAGCCCAGGTAACATCCCCTCCGGGGGACCGTCCAACGGCAGCCTCCAAGGGTTTGGAGGAGGCGTCGGCCCGCCCGTCTGGCTCGCGCTTGGACCTTGCAGGTGCCTCCGGGCAAAAGGAGGCCTCTGTCTCTGGTTTGGCCGCAGACTTGCGGCCTACTGGTGCTGGCAACTCCCATTAGTCAGATGTTGGCTCCTCCGACATCCGCCGGGAGAAGGTTGATAAGACGCCTGACCCTATGGGGCGGCGCACGACCTCATCCCCCTCGGACCGGGCCGCTCCCTCTCCTCGGCCCACCTCCAATGTGGGACCCCATAAGACGGACACCGGCTCCCCCGGTGCCCACTGGGAACTAGCCCCTTAGCCGCACGTCGGCTCCCCTGACGTGCGCCGGGTGACGGAACCTATGACAGACCCTCCCACACCCGACGTACCAGGTTTCCCGCAGCCTTCACTGCTGTCCAGAGAGCCCGAGTCACCCCAGCCTGACCCCGGGGATTCCCCCCCCATCCCTGGGCGATGCGGAGGATGTTTCTCCTCCATCAGACCCTCCTCCTAAGGAACCGGATCTGAGGCCGAGCCCCCGGACGCCAGCCCCGATGCCGGCCCCACCAATGTCATCAGGGGATTTTCCCCTTCCTTCGGGCCCTGCACTCCCGGGCCTCTCAATGTTGACCCGCCCGTGGGGCCACCTTCCAGGCCGTCTGCTCCGGCAGCTCCTCCGGCCCCCGGGTACCCGCCGTCTTATCCGGCGCAGTCGTACCCGGGACCGCAGTATCCAGCGCCGCAGTACCCGTCGCCACAATACCCGATGCCGGGTTTTCCCGTAGCCGGGTTCCGGATACTCGCCTTATGGATACAATCCGTATTCCTCTCCCCCTCCTCCTCCACCTCCACCACCCCCTCGGCCACCAGTGGATCTGCAGGAGACTCTGGCTTCCTGGTGGGCTGAGGCCAAGGCTCAGCTCACCAAAGAAGTAGAGAGCCACCTTACGGCGATGGTGCCGCCCCCATCTCCCATACGCCCGAGATGGCACACTCCCTCACCGCATCTGGACTCCAGGGCCCTTCCCTCTGGATCCCGAGAGGGGCAGGACACGTGTCCAGGGATTCCCCCAAGGAACCCATTCCTGCCCCCAGCCGTGTTAGGGAGTCTTATTCTGCTTCCGATTCTTCTTCTTCCCTCTCAGATTCCTCGGATTCTTCCGACAGATGCTCCGAGAGGGAGACGACGAGCCTCGCTCTCCATCCAAGCCCCGGCCGAGGATCCCTCCGAAGTCTCCTCCGGAGGATCCTACCTTTGCGGAGTTGCTCAGAAAAATCCAGGAAGTACATCAGTGGTGCTCCTGGGAGCCAGATCCTCAGTGGGTTAAACTCACTGAACATCTGGACCTGCCCCCGACAGCTCCAACTTTAGTGCCACCCTGGATCGAGCCTCATGCCCACCTTGTTTCCACTATTTGGAAACAACCGTCGGCATTAGCCCCGCTTCCTAGGAAGTCTAACAGGCTATACCAGGCTCCAGAGGGTGTAGGCTATTTAGACTCCCACCCTCATGCAGATTCAGTTGTGATCAGCGCCGCTCACAGCCGGTCAGCGCATCCCAAACGTTTAAGCTCATCTCCTCCGGATAAGGAATCTCGCCTCCTGGACCAGTATGGAAGAAATATTTACGCCTCTTCCACACTGGGAATTTGGGCCCTGAATTATGTTGCTCATATGGGGGATTACCAGAAGGCCATCCTTACCTAGGCGGAATCTAAGATTGATTCCTTACCTGACTCTCAAGTGAAGTAGGAGTTAGCCGATTTAGTCCGTTCTGCTCGTTCGGCCAGTTGCCACATTCTGCGGATGACATACGATGCAGTGGACACTGCCGGGCTGAGCTCCACTTTCGCCGTGAGTCTTCGGCGTCATGCCTGGCTCCACATGTCAGGTTTGGTCCCGGAGGTGCAGTCCGTGATCCAGGAAGCACCTTTCAGGAGTTTGATGCTTTTTGGTGGTGATGTCAAGGACATCATCATCGACTTGCAGGAGAAGGGGACGGCTCTGAAATCTGTGGATTCCATGTACTGTCCCCATCACCCACAGCGCCGTCCTTTTCGCAGAGCGCGGTCGGCCGCCAAGTGAAACCCAAGAAGCGGGCTACTAAGCGTCGGGCCCCACAGCTGCGAGGCCCCGCCCAAAAGCAGCAGGTGCTCCAGCTGCGGCGCTGCCCCACACCACCTGACTCCTCCCCTCTCCCACCGCCTCCAGACATACCGGATGAACCGGTAGCAGGGCGGTTCTCCCTCCACCTTCCGGGTTGGGAGAGGATAACAACAGATTCATGGGTGCTCCAGATTATAGTGGAAGGGCACTCTATAGAGTTTCTACAGAAACCACCCCATCACCCACCTCTGAAGTCGTCCTATGTAAGGGACCATCTTCCTTTGGTCCAGGAAGAAATCCCTGCCCTCCTCGCGAAGCAGGCCATAGAACCCGTTCCTCTTCATCTTCAAGGGACGGGTTACTATTCACATTTCTTCCTGGTCCCAAAGAAGACGGGACATCTCAGACCCATTCTCAATCTCAGCTCCTTGAACCTTTACATGGAATACAAAAGGTTCAGGATGCTCTTCCTACAGACCCTTCTGCCCCTCCTTTGGCTGGGTCAATGGCTTTGTGCGCTGGATATGCAGGATGCATATCTGCACATCCCCAATTGCCCTTCTCACCGCAAGTATCTTCGGTTTGCTTTTCAGGGGGACCATTACCAATTCTGGGCGCTCCCGTTTGGCCTTTTCTCAGCACCCCGAGTATTTACCAAATGCCTGGCTGTGGTAGCGGCCCACCTGCATACGATGGGAGTTCAGGTGTTCCCTTACCTGGACGACTGGCTCCTGGTGGCCTCGTCCAGAGAGGAGCTCCTGCATTTTCTCTCCCTCACCCAGCAGGTTTTTACTTGCCTGGGTATTACCATCAACCATTCCAAGTCTCATCTGGATCCCTCCCAGAGACTACAGTTCATCAGGGCTATCCTCAATACGACGGTGAGCAAGGCCTTCCTGCCTCCGGACAGGGCGGCCTCTCTTCAGCCACAGATTTCCCTGCTATCAGAAAGCAGGAGGGTTCCAGCGAGGTCAGTTCTCCGTCTCCTGGGGCTCATGGCGGCCACTATTGTGACAGTTCCCCAGGCTCGGCTCCACATGAGGATCTCTCAGTGGACTATTCGCTCCCGGTGGGATCAACTTGTAGGTGACCTAGATCATCTAGTTCTGATCTCCTTGCTGATGGCACGAGACTTGCAATGGTGGATGGTTCAAGAGAACCTGTTTCAGGGGGTTCCCTTCTGTCATCCTCCCCCCTCCCAGACTCTGACCACAGATGCATCAGGCAAAGGTTGGGGAGCCCATCTGGGTCCTCACCGAACCCAGGTATTATGGTCCAGATTGGAACTAGCTCTCCACATCAATGTGCTTGAGCTTCGAGCAGTACTATATGCTCTCCAAGCCCTTCACCAATACATTCTTCTTGGTCACCTAGCCGTCCAGACGGACAACATGTGTGTGGTGTGGTACATCAACAAGCAGGGAGGGACTCGATCCTACCCTCTATGCAGGGAAGCAATGAGGGTTTGGGACTGGGCAACTCAACACAACCTTCACCTCACTGCAATTCATGTTCCAGGAGTCGACAATACCCTGGCAGACAAGCTAAGCTGCTCCTCTGCCCTATCACATGAGTGGGAATTGGACCAAAAGGTGCTGGACGATATCTTCCAGCTTTGGGGGACTCCACAGGTAGACCTGTTCACCTCTCCCCAAACTGCAAAACTTCCCACCTTTTGCTCGCTCGTTCCAGAGCGAGGCACTTTCTGGAGTGACGCTCTGTCTCTAGACTGGAAGGACAGATTCGTCTATGCTTTTCCCCCAATTCCTCTGGTCCCTCGTGTATTACAGAAATTAACCACAGAAGGAGCGAGAATGATTCTGATCGCTCCTTTCTGGCCCAGGCAAATCTGGTTCTCTCTTCTACAACAATTCTCAGAGGTTCCTCCTCTTCCTTTATCTCGAGGTTTGCTGACCCAGGATCAGGGGACCCTGGTCCATCCGGGCCTCAAGTCCCTGCAACTTCATGCATGGCTCCTGCAGACCTAGCTCAATCTCATTTTGGTGTCTCTCCAAAAGTGGTGGAGATTCTGGTGGAGGCTAGAAAACCCTCCACTAGGTCCACATGCCATGAAATGGAAGAGATTTTCTATTTGGGCCACCTCTAGGAACGTGGAGCCTTTCTCCTGTTCAGTGGTCGTTCTGCTGAATATTTACGTCATCTCTTCGACCTGAGTCTCAGTCATTCCTCCTTGAAAGTGCACATGGCCGCTATTTCAGCGTACCATGTTCCTTTCGCAGATAAAGCCTTTGCCCAATTAGAGGTCTCTAAGACCTTTCTTAGGGGGGTCCTTCATCTGAGGCCCCCCGTCCGGACTCCTACCCCCCTTGGGACTTGAACTTTGTTCTCGAGAAACTTACCCTTCCTACCTTCGAACCTGCGGCATCCACAGATCTGAAGTTTCTTTCGTGGAAGACACTCTTCTTGGTGGCCATTACTTCTGCTCGAAGAATTTACGAGCTCCAGGCCCTTATGTGTAAAATCCCCCTAGTGATTTTTCATGAAGAATGAGTGGCTCTTCACATGAACCGTAAGTTTCTAACTAAAGTGGTAGCAGAGTCTACCTTAAATCAGTCTATAAAGTTACCTGCCTTTTTCACGCAGCACTCCAACCAAGGAGAATACTTACTCCATACCATGGATGTTCACCGGATTCTGAGATACTACACCAATAGGACAAAGGATCTCAGAAAGACTGATCAGTTGTTCGTCTCTTTTGCTCACAAAAGGGAAGGCAATGCTGTTTCCAAGCAATGCCTGCCGAAGTGGTTGGCTCATTGCATCACTTTTTGTTATGACAAGTACAACAAGACCCTTCCGGGTCAAGTCAGAGCTCACTCCACTCATGGAGTAGTGACTTCTGTGGCTTGTTTCAAGAATGTGTCGGCGGCAGACATCTGTGCTGCCGCCACCTGGACTTCCGTCCATACCTTTACGAAACATTACAGTTTGGACATTGCCTCTCGCCGTAGAGCAGGCTTCGGGCTAGCTGTTTTGCAAGGCCTCCTGTCTTGAGGTTTGCAAGGCTTCTAATATTTTCTGGAGTAGTTCCTCCTCCCGGTGCCTTTTATTTGTTCCAGACTGCTTGGGATTCAGTCCTATATGTAATTACCTACTGCAAGAGCCCTCTCGAAGTAAGATAGTACAGTTACGTAAGAACTTACCGTAACAGTAGATCTTCGAGATAGGCTCTTGCAGTAGGTAATACCTTCCCGCCCTCCATCCCCCTAGGCTTTTTCAGCTCTTTTTCCAGGAATGGAAACATCTGCTTCTCTCTCGTCTGGGCCTTCCAGGCCTGTGGCGGGAAAGAACTGGAAAGCGGGTGTCTGGGACCGCCCCTTTATACTGACGTCGCATGACGCCGGTCACCTGACGTGGGGGCGGTCCCTCGCCAGGGACTGCTAGCTAGAAATTTTTCCGTGGGGTCCTGCCGCCGGCCGGCATCAGTCCAATATGTAATTACCTACTGCAAAAGCCTCTCTCGAAGATCTACTGTTTCGGTAAGTTCTTACGTAACTGTACTTTCCTCAACCCAACCAACAAACAAGTAAACAGATTTACAAAGCTGGGACCCATCCTAGTACCCATAGCAATCACTGACCTGCTGAAAAAAACTGTTATTAAAAGAAAAAGCATTAAGTTTGTAGAACAAGAACAAGTTAAATTAGTTGGATTAATGTATATGGGGGTGACTGCTGGACTTCCCGCCTATTCAAAAATTGTGCTGCAGAGCTGTCAGACCATCATTGTGGGGGATCACTGTGCAAAAAGACTTGAGATCCATAGTAAAGATGAACTGATGAGAGCCACTAAATTCAAACCTGTCAAATAATTGAAGAGCGTGGTTAATGTCTTTGATGTGTAAAGGGCCGGGATTCAACAAGTGGTCTCATAAGGCTGCCCAGAAATGTTGAAATGTGGGATGTGAGGCAGGAGCAGGCAGACAGAGTAGGGTTACCTGTTTTGTGAATTTTGGGAAGGAGATAGAACTTGAATGACCCAGGGTGTTGAACTGTGAGTTTCTTGGCAGAGGCAAGGAGTTCTGTGTTTTCAATAGCAGAGGTCATAGGGTGGTAACCTCCATCAGATAGTTGACAATGGGGTCCTTATGTTTTATCACTGTAGTTTGTCTTTTGTTACTCCCACTCCAGCATATCTTTGCCTGCATGTGTACATGATGCATTTGTTCATGTAGGTATGCCTGCACACACTTTCATCCAGTGTGCATGGGGGTGGGTATGCTCACACGGACAGTCCAGCTATCCATTTCCATTTTCTACATATAGCTCTATCTCGGTCTCCTTCCCCATATTTTTGCCACCTTTCAGCCTTCTTACTAGGCACTGTTAATTAGTTCCCACTTGAGTACGCCTCAGCTTATTCACTCCTACTATGTCTTTTCATACCCATCATTGCGTTTTTGTTTTCCAGATTATTTTCTTACCTTGCCTACTATCACTTTCTCCTAGAGCTTCTCCCTATTTTCTTTCATCACATACATATCACTTATTTCCAGTTACCTTTTGACTAACTTTGTTTTTTTCTCTTTTAGATAATTTCTTAAGAAGACCTATGGTTGAAGCGTTGATTATAACTCTATATATACATACTTAGACACTGTCGGCAGATAAAGGCATATGACCCACCCACTCAAGATCTTATATAACTCAAATAATTATGTGTGAGAAGGTATCATTTACAAAGTAACTACCCAGCTGACATATAAATTGGTTAACTGCCTTGCAGCAGGGGGTTGCTGTGACTTGCTGTCTGACTGCCACTCTTGCGACCTCTATGCCCAGACTGGTTGGCTCCAGCTCAAAGATCCGCATCAAATATCAAACATGCCTGATGGCCAAGAAATTAACCCTAGGCCTCCTACCACCTGGAATTCAAGGTCTTCTCAGCCCCTCTCTTAATATCTGCCATACCCTTGGCTCTGAATCCCAGCTCTTTCTGGTCCCTCACTGCCATACCTCTCAGGGACAAAGATCGATCACCTACAGAAACCCTCTTTGGATGAATGCCTTCAACTGTGACAGCTCCTCCGAATCCAAATTGGGCCCTTTCAAATACAAGCTACAGTGACTACTCTCTGCCACTTGCTCCTGTGACTGTTTCTGCTAAACCCTTTTTGTCAGTCTAAAACCCTAGCTCTTGATTACTGTTAAATCTCCTTAGCACCATCTCTGACATCCCCTCCCCCCTGCTACCCTACCCTTTCACCTTTCCTCCCCCTACCTAATTCCCCCGTCTGTCCTGACAAGGCCTGTTGGCTGATTTCAACTTACCTTATGATTTTACCAGTAACTGACAAAGCTTGTTTTGGCTGATTTTCAATTTACTGTATGCATTCCTGTGCATGAAACTGCTTAACGTTACTAATTTCTGTTCTTTAATTCACTGTGAATGTCAACTATTGCTTCTTTTCTTATTTACAATTATTTTACCATACCCTGTTTAGTCTAAAGCTGTTGCTCTCCTTTCTCTGTGTATACTGTTTGCCATACTTTTTATTCTGTTAACCTGTTGTATTATGCTGCTGACGTGGAACCTTTGTAAAAGAGCTCTAAACTCAAAGGTATTTGTAATCCGATATCTAAATAAATAAAATAAAATAAAATAGAAGCCATACCAGCAGCATGAAGGCCAAGCTAGTTACCTGGGTTCAGAAACGGATGGGGTCACTTGGGGGCTGGCCAGGTGAGGCAGGATTGAAAATCCGTAGGCCTTTGCTCCTCCCTTGCGGCAGGGGTTGCTGTGACTCGCTATCTGACTGCAACCCAATCGGAACTAAGTGGCAGCACAATCAGTGTCAGCAGGAGAGGGAAGGGATCCCACATTCAGGGCTTTGAGGGTTTCTTCACAGAGGTGGAGCTCACACATTGTGCCCATAGCAACTCCTGCAGGCCCAGGGAGAAAATCAGCAGGGAAAAAGCAACCCTGGCAGCAGGATGACTGACCTCTCACAGGCTCCACACTAGTAGCCAGGTACCTCCATAGTCCTGTGGCAGAGGACAGCAGTGCAAAGGTAAGTCCTGGAGAAGCCAGGTGATGGGGCTTAGGGGGTCATTAGGAAGGAGGCAGCCAGGGCAACTCAGGAGATAAAGAGATTATGGGAAGGAAAGAAAATAAATAAATAATAGAAACCCACTACTGATGAAATTCTTCTGTCAAGGTATATCTCTGAATAATTATGATTTATTGCTTATTATATCTAATGTAAGATGGTATTTACTGAATTGATGCAGTAATGCTGAATGTTGTCTGCTTTTTTTATTTAATGTTAAATGTAATATATTGTAAAGCCTGTTTATGAGTTAAACAGTTTTGTCTAAGTAACCTGAATCTTCAGCAACATTCTCTCTCTCTCTCTCTCTCTCTGTCCTCCCTTTCCTGGATTTTAAAGTGCTTTGATATACAGTCTATATAAAAGGTCCTATATAAAAGCACATTCCATCCTAAATTTCATTTTGTGACATGTTTTTCTGTGCTCTGAACATTGAAAGCTTTTCGTGATTTTGTCTTGTAGGAGGACTGATGTTAACATTTTGACTCCATGGCTTGCTCCAATCATTTGGGAAGGCACCTACAATTCTGAAATCATAAATGAACAATTTAAACAAGGCAACCATTCCATTGGTCTAATAGTGTTTGCTGTGAAAAAGTAAGTACATTTTGCAAGCAGCATATTCCTAATGAAACACAGACACATATAATTTGATGGCAGGTAGGGGCCACTTGGGCCATCTAGTCTGCCCATTTTCCCTACCTACTGTAACACTGAAGAACCTACTTGATCTCCACCCCCCCAGCACTAATGTTCCCTTATGCCTATCCCATGCATTCTTGAATCTCGTTACCATTTTTGGCCCCACCACCTCCACTGGGAGGCTGTTCCAGGCATCCACCACTCTTCCTGTGAAGAAGTACTTCCACACATCTCCCCTGAGTCTACCCCCCCAAAGCTTCACAGCATGTCCCCTTGTTCTTGAGCATCTTTTTCTGAAAAATGCTTCCTCTTCAACCTTATTAATGAAGTATTTGGAAGTCTCTATCATATCCCCCTCTCCCTCATTTCTTCCAGGGAGTACGTATTGAGGTCCTTTAGTCTTTCCTTATAGGGCTTTTGATGCAGACCCTGCACCATTTCAGTAGCCCTTCTCTGGACCACCTCTACCCTGTCTATGTCCTTTTCGAGATGCGGTCTCAAGAACCGGACACAGTACTCTAGATGAGGTCTCACCAGTGATCTATACAGCAGTAACACTACCTCTCTCTTTATACTGCTGATACCACTACCTATGCACCCTAGCATCCCACTAGCTCTCCCCATTGCTTTGTCATACTGTCTGGTCACCTTTAGGTCATCAGATATGATTACTCCCAGGTCTCTTTCCTGTTTGGTGATTGTTAATACTACAGCCCTCATTTTGTATTCCACCTCTGGGTTTCTGTGCCTCAAGTGCAAGATTTTGCACTTCTTCACATTGAAACTTAGCTGCCCCACCCTTGACCACTCCTGTAGCTTTCTTAGATCTCTAATAATTTTGTCCACCCCCACCCTCGGAATGTCTACCCTACTTCAGATTGTAGTGTCAGCAGCAGAAATGTGTATCTTCCCTTCTAGCCCCTATGCAATGTTGCTAATAAAGACTTAAAAAAAGGGGACCAGTCATAGTACTGATCCTTGTGGCACCCTGCTTGTCACCCTCCCTTCCTCAGAGTGAATTCTGTTTACCGCTACCCTAAATCTCCTGTCCTCTAAACAATTCCTTACCCAGTTTACCACCTTTGGACCCACTCCTAGGATGTCCAGCCTGTTTATGAGTCTCCTATATGGAATGGTGTTGAAGGCCTTACTGAAATCTAGGTAGGCCACATCCACTACTTCACCCTGATTCCATTCCTTGGTCACCCACTCAAAGAAATCTATCCAATTTGTTTGACATGACCTCCCCCCAGGTAATCCCTGCTATTTCAGGTTGTGTAAGCCACTGGATTCAAGATATTTGCAGTCCTTTCCTTCAGTAGTGATTTCATTAATTTCTCACCACTGAAGTCAGGCTGACTGGCTTGTAGTTGCCAGCCTCCTATATGCTACCACTTTTGTGAAGTGGGACTACATCTGCCCTCCTCCAGTCTTCTGGAACTTCTCCCATCTCTAGTGAGTGAGTGGTTGAACAAGGCTGTCAGAGGTGCAGCCAGAACCTCTCTGAGCTCCCTCAATATCATTGGATGCACCCTGTCTGGCTCCATTGCCTTGTCTACTTTTAGATTTGCTTTATTAGCGTATGTTGAAATTTTTCAATGTACGCTCATAACTTTGGTAATGGTCAATATTTTTACCCCAAATTTTCAACATAGCTAATTTTTCACACCATCTCATGAACATGACAGCTGCCATTTTTCAAATCCTGGGCAAAATGTTTTTGCACTTCATAGGTTTCATAAAGGAATATTGAGTTGGTCGGCACAAGCCAAAGGATCTTGCCATATCAGTGGTGATACTTTCTACATAGACTTCCCATATGAGTATCCAATAAGTTTTTAAAACCTCCATAGTATTACTTCTCACAATTGTTTCAGGTAAAGAATTCCACATTGATACTACCCCTCTAGTTAATTCGCCTCCCTTGTCTATTTGTTCTGAATGTCTCTCCCTTAAGCTGTTGGCTATGAGATCTTAGGATTTTATTATTTGCTTCCATTCAACCCAACACACTCCCACAATTCTCCATCTTTGAATGCTCCATATACTAAACATAGGTCTCCCATTGTTCACTTGTACTCCAAGAAGTACATGCCCAACTCCCTTAACCTCTCCTCATAAGATCTTTTGCTCAGGTTTCTTATTTTTCAGTGGCCCTTCTTTGTACACCATCTAGTAACTTAATGCTACCCTTGATTTGTGGTGCACAGAAGGGCATACAGTATTCCAGGTGAGGACTAACTGAAGATAAATACAGTGGCACTATGACTTTGGGATCCCTACTTTTAATGTTCCTGAGGATACATTCCAATATTTTATTTCCTTTTTTGAATACATTTCTTGTATGGTTGTCAAATCACAGATTGTTAGTTATAGTGATCAAGGTCTCTTTTGCTAGTGGTTGATGCCTGTTCCTTGCCATTTAAACTATTACTTGGCACATTTGTTGTTATAACCAAGGTGCATCACTTTGCACTTGTCCTAGTTAAATCCTAACTTGTGTTTGTATGCCCACAATTCCAACATGTGTAGATAATTTTGTGGCATGAAACGATGTTTTGGAGGGGATTTGAACATTTTCAGCTAATGGGTTCTCGAGGAAGGTTCATGAGAAGGCTATGTTGACATTTTGGGGTCAAAATATTAAAAAACAACAAAGTTATGAAGGTGCATTGACATTTTGTTATGCACATTCATAACTTTTTGGTAATTTTTAACATCTGTCACTGCATGGAAGTGCAAGACCACCACAGCCCTGCACTTCTTAAGGTGGATGGAGTCTTGCCTTGGTGCAGGGCCTAGAGGGCCCTGCTCATCTGCATCTGTTCACACAGGTCCCAAAGGATATGATTCCATTATCTTAAGAAGTTCATTGTAAAAAAAACTTCATTAAAGCATCAGTTAGAGTTAAACTTAATGTAACAAAAGTAGGGAAATATGCTATGGTTTTCACCCTTAACTCCCCACCCTCACTCCACAAACAGCAAAAGGTAAAACAAATTAGAGTTTTGAGTCTCCTGAGTCTTGGCAAATCAGTGGTGGGGTCTTCCTCGGGGTTGTCAGCCCTAATGTTCTCCCCCTTCCCTGAGAAAAAAGGTTAGATGTGATCTCTTTTCTTCACCATGGGCCTGTAGAGCCCTGTATAAATAAACTTACAAGAGATTTTGTTGGCAACATGTGACAAGATATGCTTCTCTGCCATTGGAGAGTGCATCACTATGTGGCATAGGCTTGGTGCTATACCTCATACTTTGTATTGGAGGCAACAAGCTGGAGGGGACAGGTTAAGATTAGGGTTGACAACCCCAAGGGCAACCCCAAAACTGATTCACCAAGACTCCAGAGACCCAAAACCCTAATATTTTTCCCTTTTGCTACTTGGGGGGGGGTGGAGTCAGGGCTGGAAACCCTAACACCACATTTCCCTACTTTTGCTGCATTAAATTGAGCCCTCTTTTGCAAAGAATATATATATATATATATACATATATATATATATATATATATATATATATATTTATTTATTTATACAATAGGGGTGAGACATATTACAGTGAGATAAAACAAGTTATTTTCACCACAGTGAAATAAATCCTGATGACATCACTGGAGTTAAAATAAATGGCATTTATTACACCTCTGTAAACCTTTTTGCAACAATGAGGCCCCCATTGTATAAATAGGATACATGATGTGCATTCGTGTGATATGGGAAATATGTTCGGTCCTGTACAGTGACCTCTGAAACCTCACTCATGGCTTTGCCACTCATGAGTATTCAGAGGGCACTCTAGAGGAGTGAAAATATTTTCCATATCACACTCATGCCCATCATGTATCCCCTATATGTGTGTGTGTGTGTGTGTGTGTGTGTGTGTGTATATATATATATATATATATAGCACTTAAATGATCATGAAAAAGAATTGCATATTTTTGTGAGTGACCTGAGTTCCACAAGTAAAGCATAGTACAGTGTCCAGTGAAATCATGTATAAATTAAGTATTTAAAGTGAGATATAGTTTTGCATTCCATAAAGGACAGTGGTAAGGAATGCTAATGTTTCACTGTTAAAAGGAAAAAAAATACTTTATTTAGGCATTGTAGAGGAGTGAGTAAAATGAGAATTACTTCTACAGGAAAACATTAGATGAATTAAAGTGTGATCCTCCCCATTTACAACTTTTCAAACCATAGTGCTCATAAAGTACTTACTGTACTGTGAAAATGATAAACAACCAAGTCAGGCTTAAAGAATGCAATTGTGTTTGAAAATCTGAGTCAAGGACACTTCTGCACACCTTATTTCAAAGTACCATGACCATTGGCAATGCTCTGTGAGGAGCAGCTGAAAATGTCAGGATAGTATAATCACTTAAGGGAGAAATTTGCTTCTGGCAACTATTGCTTTTAAATAAAAAAATAATAATTCTACAATATAGCACACCTAATCATTAAGACACAACAGGGTGTGCGTTAGACCATTTAACACCTGGCTAGGAGGTGTAGTGAGGCATGAGGCCATAGGCTGAGTGCATCCAGCTTTCTTGTCATGTGTCAAGGTGTTTAACACACATCCTGGAATGTCTAGTTGCACTTATGAAATTGGCATTGAAATTATAGATGTTGATGAAAAGTAAAAATAATTGTTTTAAGTAGTAAAAAGTTAAATCTTTGTCTTTTTTTTAATAAAATAGTTCCTCCGCCTTCTTAGTGTTTTTTTTTTAAGTTAAGCACTTATGTCCAACTCAGGGTGCCGTAGTTGGAAATTATGTGGTTGTTTTGTCAGTACCATCACCCCCCCGTCAACACTCCTGTTTACATTATCTCTGTATTAAAATTCACAAATGAAAGTATCTTTTTTGTATTTATTCATAATTTGTACATTAGTAGGCAGCAGGTGGGTGAACATGGTGGTTGTGCATGTGAAACAACACTGCCGAAGTAAAGTGGAAGACAGCACTATTGCATTATGCAAGGTGAATGTGGATGGTAAGAGGAAAGCAGTTTTAAAAATAAAAATGAAATGCAAGTAAAAGGGTGAGGGAGGGTGAGAAGTATAGAGTAACAGACAGTTCAGTCATTAAGAAGAGTGAGTGGGCATGCGGCTGAGGTGACGGCTCTTAGCAGGTAACAGAAGGTCCGTGTCTGCTTCTTTTTTCCCCCTCTGCACTAGTTTTCTACAGTGCTCTACATCTGACTCTGATACATATAAATGAAATGGACATAAAAATTCAAGGTTTTTAAGGAAGTGGTTTAAATGCTGGCTGGAATTACACTCACAGTTGGCAAAAAAAATGGCAGAATTTTATTTTACCAACATTCTTAATGGGAGACTATCAAATCAGTGCACACTGGCATTACTGGACCTTTTTCCTGTGCATCAGACACATTAGCACACAGGAACTGGCCAATGAGAAAGCTTGAATTTCAATGCCCATTTCATAATACCTCATCATCAACATGAAGACATTTCTCAGAATTAGTGGAAACCTGGAGGGGGGCTTGTTAATAAACAAAACAAATATGAGGAGCCCAGGACTGACCTCTGGAACCCTTGTACTAGTTGTTTTAATTGAAGCGTACAGGGTAAGTAGTGCTCAGAGTCTCTGTTCCTACCTACTAAAATAGTCAGAAAACCATCCTACTAAATAACTAAATAATCCAAGGTAATGTAGTTTTACTAAACAAATTTCATGATTAACTTAGTCAAATGCTTTGGTTAAAACAACAAAAATGTATGCAGGCACAATGAGTGTTATATCTATGGTAGCTCAAGTGCCATGGCAAGCCAAACTAAGCTAAGAATCTTATGTATTTACTTGAACAAAATATTGATTGTGTACCACTTGCTTGGACAGTGGGGGAAAGTAAAGAACTTGACCTCTGATAGTCTACAGTGCGCTTACTACCACCTTTATGAAAGGCATAGTGGTGGCATGCTCTCAAAGTATGGCTGTTTGAGTACACAGGAATATGCAAAGAATTTTACACAACGGTATGACCAACTCATCTTTAACTATGCTTGTAAGTCTTACATCAACACTGCAGGACCCTCTCATGATTAATGATTAACAGATCTGAAATAGAACCTGGCTAGGTTAGAAACAGCAGTTAATACAAGAATTTGTAGAATCATGGCAAACTTTGGTGATGGGCTATGGGTGCTTCCTTTTCTAAATTAATGAAATGTTATGCCACCTTTGGTATGGTGTTTGCTTACTTACTCACTTTTGAGTGCTTGCTTAAATATTTATTAAAAACTCTACCAAGTCAAATAAATCTGTCTCAAATAAATTAACAGTGCATTTACTTTTTCTGCCAAATATGGAAACAAGAGTATGAATAAATGTTATATATTTTCCTTTCGTTTATCTTTGCGACTTGTTTATTTAAACTGCCTAACTATAGTTTTGTACTGACTGATTGATTAGTGTCTGGGTAAGATGGATTAAGATTGGGGTTCCCTTTACAACCATGACCAAGATCAAAGAAAAATGTAAAACAACCAGATCTAAGCAGACAAATACAATATTTGAGGTCAACTTCATGACTGTAGACAATGCTTCAAACTGTGCACAGATAATACCAATGATCATAATCATACCTTAAAGCATTTACTTCCTGAGATGGAAAGGAGATGGTTGACAATACCAATTTTAAAATGTGTGCAGTTTGTCTCATTTTGAGAGGTAGGCAGTAGCTTATTAGTTAAGGGTGCTGGCAGAAGAATGTTCATTCACCAATGTTTGTTTTAGTCCTCAGCAATGTCATTACACTGGTGATTGTAGAATGGGGATTTTAGTGGCTATTTTGAACTTCTACAGAAAAAGATTTGTACCACTGACAGTACTTGGTCAGTTTAGTCTGGTCCCTAGTTTTTCTGTCCTGATACCATAAGTTATCTCTATTTTTGATAACATGTACCAGTTCAAGGGTAACCCATTTCTGTTTATCATCAGAATTTTTTTATTTTCTTAACTGGGACATATTTATTCCAGATTGTTTCAAACATAGTTCTAAACAAGTTCAATGCTGTATCATGCCAGGATATCCAAGTAAAACCAATCAGTAATAGCAATTTCATTCATTAAAGCAAACATATTCAAATGTATCAAATTCCTAGAATTCAAAACAACTGGTTTAAAATATGGGTTCTTATAATGCCAAGCAAGACACATAGAGGGGTGTAAATTATCACTTAATATGTTTGGCTGGATGCTCAAGCTATTAATTTTATTGGGTCTTATGGCTAAATGCCAATCAATTAAAGAATAGATTAATTTCAAATAAGGACAACGTAGAATGAAAATAAGGGAGGTCTTCAGTTTTGGATGGCCATGGACAAGTGAACAAGGAAGGACCACATATAGTGGAGAAACCAAAAGCTGAAGTGGCATCAGATAATACTTCAGAGTTCAGGCTAGGTGTTGGAGCCTTATAGAATATGGATATGCCATTCCAGGTCATGAGGAAGTGGAACAACGTGGCAAGTTCTGAATGGGCAGAGGCAGTGTGGTGGTCTAGAACAGTGATTGAACAAGCTAGAGCAAGAAGATAAGTAATGAAGCTTTAGCTTTGAGGAATCATCCTCACTGCAAAACTGAGATAGCCCAATAACAACAGTAGTTCTCTCCGTGTACAGGATTGTTTTGATGAAAAAAAATGGACCAATGCTGATATGCATTACCATTTCTCAAAGGAAAGATGGGCTTCCATACTGAGGAAATCTAGTTCAATGCCTATAAAGTCTGTGGTTGCAACAGGTCCTTGAATTTTGCCATCATCCAGCAGAATGTTGAGCGATAAAAACAAACAATGAAGCCAAGTGATGCTGGCAGCAACAGGAGAGTCTGTAGTGTCTACAAGAAAAATGTTGTCCAGAAGGTGCATCAGGAAAGGACATCTATACACATTCAAGAGGATTCATCTCAGTAAGCTAGAAAAGGGAGTCAAATAACCTAGGGCTGCTTTTGCATCAAAGGTTAAACAAACTGCAAAATAATATTGGTTACTCCATGATATCCCAAGGATATGCCAGAGGGAAGGATGTATAGGTAACAATTTGAAGGAATTCCTTATGTCTCCCTTGGTTAGCTAAGCACCAAGTCCAGTGAGCTTTATGAATTTTATTGAATTGCCTATGCATGTATAGGCCTGGGAAAACTGTTCCGAAGGAATTTGGAGAATTAAAGCTTGTATTTCTAGTACAATGAGTGGCTGACAGATCAATCGTGAGGCATTTCTTTCTGGAATATTTTGGGGTAGCTATCCAGATTGGACTGATGCAGACAGAAGGAAGTGGAGGAGCTGCAATGGAGCCATTACAAAGGGGCCAATGCAGAAGCCTTTAGAAAATTCCTTAGCCAGGGAGCGTCGACAGCCTCAGGTTCTGATGCAGCCATTTTAAGACTGAAGCAAGTACAGTGGAACTCATTCAAAATGGACACACTGGTGTGACCCAATTTTGCCCATTATAATGGATGTCTGTTATATTACTGTACACTGATGATTCAGTTCTGTTTGGCCACAATGTGGATTTCCTTGGATGGTAACACATTTGCTGTGCTTTTACATCTGTTTACAATCTGTTTATCAAAGAGAAGCTGATAAATTGGCAAAAGGTAGGTTGTTTGTATCTTCTCACAGTACAGCTGCTTCACTGCTGCCTGGTAAAATCTTTGCACAGCCTGTACTGTATTACACTATCAATCCCCTAAAACACACATTTGATTTGTAATTTCAACTCCTGCAGTACGGGAATACATATGCCTGAGTACTGATTGTGTGATCAGGACATATACTGAGGAATCAGGTGTCTGCAACTGTCTCTTTACAGCACTCTTTGTCCCTGCTACTCACTCTGTTTAACATTTAAACAACAGAAAAAAAAACAGTGAGTAAGTGTGAGTTTAGGAGAGGGAAAAGGGCTGCTCTCTCCTCACTGAGGAATCGGGTGATTAGGGATGAGTTAACTGTCTCTCCTCACTATTCTCAGGAGCTCAGGAGAGGGAAAGTAGCTGCACTACTCACAAATCAGCAAACCTTGAAGACCGCTAAATAAATGGCAGGTAGGACCATGGGGGAGGGGGAGACTGTTCATGCCTATTCACAGTCATTCAGGGCCAATTAACCAGGCTATTCATAGTCATTCAGGGCCAATTAACCAGGCTATTCATAGTCATTCAGGGCCAATTAACCAGGCTAGTCATAGCTATTCACAGCCATTCAGGGCCACTTAACACTACCTGTTTGACTCTGCAGTAGACAAAGGAAAGCCAATTAGCATCTGGCAGCTGGCTGCAGCATTCTGTATGAATGGAGAATGCAGTTTATTATAGCCAGCATTTTTTTAAACAGGGCCCTATGTAATTGGCTTTTGGTTTTAACAATTTTTCCTTTAAAACTGTTTGTCTGGCTGCAATGTGTGCATGATAAGTGGGATGCACTTGTACTTGATGTGATAGCAACAGCAAGAAGACCAGTATGGAAACCAGTTGAAAGACTGGTGGTTAAAAACTGGACAAGCTGCTGGGCAAGCTGCGTTGATAAAAGCTGCTGCAGGCAATGGATGCGAACAATAGTAGATAGATTAATTGAATGCCATTTGTGACCTTGATTTGGAGTAGAGATTGGTTTCTGGTGACAAACAAACTTGGAGTGGCCCTCTCCACAATTGCTGCAAATGTGTAAAAGGATACACAAAAGTGTGAAACATGCCAATTAGTTACTATTACTACATACCTCTCTTCAACCAGAAAATACAATTTAATGCCCTCATATGTCCAAGAGATTCTTAGGAGCAAAGAATACATTTTGAGAAGAAGCTGTACTAGCAGGAGTGGTACTGGTGGGTGGTCAGGAATCATGACTTGTAAGGGACACAAGGCAGCGAAATAGGAAAAAAACAAAACTGAAAAGGGTATTACTGTTTGGCCAGCAAAATGTCTATTGAAATTGTACCTTGATAGGTATGATGCTGCTTTGGCAGAAATTGATTTTGTAATAATCATAGAAATAGTTACCTCCATATCCTATAACTAAGTCAACCAAAAGAAAGTGGTAGGAATGAATCTTCTCACATCTGGCTGGATGAGCTTCAAAATAAGTTTCTGGTAGATGCTAAAATCTGCACCAAATTCTGCTATGGTTAGCTTTTTTGCTTTTAGAACCGTGGAAAAATCTTGACAAGAAACAATTCTATTTTTCTATTTTCAATTGTTTCATTAGATGAGATAAGGAGGGCCAAAAGGTCTGCATCCTTCCCTTCGATAATGTCCTTCCTGATGTGACTTGGTACCAGATTTGTTGCACAGACCATGGTTGAAATGGGAAGGTGTGAGCCCTGTTGGGGGGGGAATAGTGGTGGTGGAGCAGTAACTTGAAGGATCTAGATACGGCAACACCAACAGAGAGAGTGTGGGAGCACCAGAAAACATTGGCAAACATTCTGGCTCTGGTGCCATGGGTGGTGACCTGGTTTCCAAAGCAGTGAACTTGGAGTCCAAGTTTGAAGTAACTGAATTGACTTGGAGTAATATATCATAAAGTTCTGAAAACCTGGAAGTAGTAGGAGATGTAGATGGAAGCTGAGGTGGTGTTCCAGAGCATGGAACTGATTGGCAGGGATGGTGGCCCCATAGAGACTGTCACATCCTATGTCATAGCAAACACAAAAAAAATGGGACTGGAATGAAAAGGAGGGGCGGTAGTGCTTTTGGGGAAAACCTATATGTTACAGAAATGGAAAAACAACTATCGAATGAAAAGTACTACAAAAAAACTATGAGGTGAACCCACTGAGAAAATCAAGAACACAATAAAGGAAATAACAGATGCATGAGAGAAAAAATGGATAACCGAAAAAGGAAAAAAACTACATGACAGTAGAGCACCCAGTAAAACCTACAATATACTTACTTCCAAAAATCTACAAAATTAAAGACCCCCTGCCAAGACCCATTGTGAGTGGGATCAATTCAGCCATGGAACCACTGTCGAAGTTTCTAGATTTTTTCCTACGCCCCTTTGCTGAAAGAGTGAAATCTCATATAGTAGACACAAAAGATGTCTTGAATAAAATAAAAGATCTACATGTAAATGAGGACACAATACTGGTGACGTGATGTGGAAAATCTTTACAATAACATACTATACCAAGCAAGCCTGGAAGCCCTGAAAAAATTACTCAACACAAGAGGAAGGGACAAGGTCCCGCCTACAGACTTCATCATAACCTTGGTAGACATGGTGCTGAGAAATAATTATTTCATATTTGGTAAGGAATATTTCCAACTTGTGCATGGGATGACTATAGGTACAACTTTGGCCCCCTCATTTACCATGTGTATATGTGGGTGAGTGGAAAGATGAAAATTATATGGGACATGAATGCAAACAGATAGTATGCAGACATCCAAATTTGGTTCTGCATTGTGGATGATATTTTTTTCATGTGGAAAGGGGAAGAGCAAGAGTTGGAAAAATTCCTAGAATATGTGAATGAAAGCAACACAAACCTGAAATTTACTGCTCAACACAGTAAAGATGAAGTCAATTTTCTGGATCTTACCATATATAAGAAGCATTTGTCAATGCTGAATGTTGTCGAGCTGGCATTGGCATTGGCAGTGCCAGAGCTAGAGACGCATAATAGGAATCGCAGTGAAGTATTGAAGTGACGCCAACCCCACCCCCACCCTATAGAGATCAACAGGCATTGGGGTGTGCCTTTGCGTCGTCAGCTATAATGCTCATGCCATTGTACCTCATCCTACACTGTAGACACTGACAAGTGTCGGGATGTGCTCTGGGGCCTTTGGGCATTATACTTATCCCATTCCATAAGGAAATACACTGACGTGGGTGCAGTATAGGAGTGTGGGGTGAACTTTGTGGCCGAACAGTGCAAGACACACCACGATGCTTGTCAGTGGCTGCAGGGTGGGGTGGGGGGTGGAATGGTGTGAGCATTACATCTGATGATCCCAAATCACACCCCTGACGCCTGTCAGTCTGTATCAGGTGGGGTGCTACAATTGGAAACCCTAACACCGTATAGCGTGTGGTGGTAGTTTCACTCTACATTTTCAACATGGGCTGCTTGTCAGGCCACCTCATGAAAAGCGGCACAATCACTTTGTTAGCTGAATGGTGGTTTTGCACAGCGGCTGTGCCATTTGGCGACAGAGGGATGAAAACACATTTTTGGGCAGGATGTGGAGAATGACAACTTTGTTCATGAGGAGGCGTAAAAAAATGACAACATTGAAAATCTGGAGTGACAATATGAAATATTGCTGAAGCAATGCGTATGCATACAAACTGGGCAACACATGTCCGTAACCCAATTATTTTTTGGAGTTTGTTAGCCACATTTGTAACATAGGCATTTTGGGACCTCCCCTTATGAACAGTGGCACGCGATTCTGTTAATCTGTCCCAAAAGTTGATTTCCCACAGCGACCACGCCACTGTGTGCCACAGGTGTGGGAACACATTTTGGGCAGGATGCAAAAAATGCCAGCTGTACTGTTCATAAGGAAGTGTGAAAAAATGCCAGTGTTGAAAATCTGGCACGGAAATAGTGAAAATTTGCGAAGTTACAAGGGTGCGTGGAAACTGCGCAACGCACGCTTGCAACACAGTCATTTTATGGACTTTCAGCACCAAATTTTCAACATAGGCATTTTAGGACCTCTGCTCATGAACAGTGTCACCGTTATTTCTCAAACTGTCTTGAAAACTGATTTCTCACAGTGACCGTGCTATTCTGTGCCGGACATGCGAAAACACATTTCAGCCAGGATATGCAAAATGACAGCTGTATTATTCATAAGTAGGTGTGGAAAAATGTCAATTTTGAAAATCTGGAGTGAAAATATTACAAATTCACAAAGTTTTGAGCGTGCGTGGAAACTGCGCAACACACGCTCTTAAAACAGCGATTTGTTAGATTTTTTTTCACCATGTTTGCCACATAGGCTTTTTGAGACCCCCCAATGAACAGTGGCATTGTCATTTCATTAATCAGTCCCAAAAGGTGATTCCATGCAGTGACCGCAAAAATCACCTTTCAGGACTGAATAACGCCATGACAGTGACTGAATTCATGAGGAGGGGTCCCAGTAACCCCATGTTGAAACTTTGGCACCAAAATTCCCCAAAATGCCCAAGATATTCACCAAAGTTGAAAAAACCCTATTTATGCCATTATACAGCATACTAGCATTTCTGTAGTTCGCTGTCGGCTTTGAAGAGTGCAGACATGTTCCTGGTCTACCGAAGATCGTCGCACCATGCTCCGGAGGTAAGTATGGGGTGTGGGGGGCAGGGTTCACAGAGGGTAGGCGCGGGTTGGGGAAGGGCCACTGGAGTCGATGAGAGACCGTTTTCTGTTTTGCAGTTTTAAAAAATTAAAGAAAAACATTGCAGGATGGTTTTTCTTTTACAGGGGCATTTGGCATGCTGGGGTGGGCTCCCAGTGTGCCACCTGAGTGTTTTTTTGGGGGGTTCTGTAGCCAATGGGGGATTGGGCACCCCATTGGCACATAACATATGGGGTGGGAATTATGCCGACGGGGAGTGGGCCCCCCCATTGGAAAACTAAACAGGGAAGGGAGGACATGATGCAGAGGGGGACTGGACACCCCCTCAGCACACACTTCAAATGGGAGGGCGGTTGCATTATGCCGACGGGGAGTGGGCTCCTCCTTTAGCAAATGAAGTGAGTAGGGGCACTCTACGGTGGCATGCCACCATGTTTTGTAAACTGGTTCACCAGGAAAGCATGCTGCTGCATGAGAAGCTTGGCTCTCATTGCAGTGGACCTTTTCTTTGATCTGGTGGCCAGTTTACATGTAGCTGGTGTCACCGCCTGCAGCTGCCTTATTGGGGAATGAGGGATGCACCTACTGATACATGCCCTGCATTCACCCACAGTGACCACACCTCCAAATCTGCTACTAATGCAATATGTCTGCTGGCACACAAGCACAAGTCAACATAAAAATGGAGAGACGACTACTGATAACTTCCAAATGGCAAATTCATTCAAAGTTTGTTTTGGTTCCATTTATAAATCTTCACCCACTCTGATATAACACTTACTGACCCCAAGATTTAACTGTTGAAATGGTTGTATCTGTGTTAAATAAAAGAAAACTAAATACTTTTCCGGGTTCAGACGGTATCCACCCCAGGTTTTTAAAACAACTGGCCATGTCTCTAGCATATCCATTTAAAATACTTTTTAATAAATCATTAACATCTGATATTGTTCCATTGGATTGGACAGAGGCAATTATGGTTTCAATCTTTAAAAAGGGAAATAAGCCAATCTGCTCTATCGTCCAGTCAGTTTGATTTCATTGTGTAGTAAAGCCATGGAAAGAATTATCAAGGACTTTATTGAAGAAGAGATAAGGGATCTTGGTCTAAATGAAAATACTCAATATGGCTTCAAAAGGGGTAACTTGTGTAACTAACTCCATCTCATTTTGTGATGTAGTCAGCTGCAGCCTAGATAATGGCCTTCCGGTAGATGTAATTTTACTTGATTTAGGAAAGACCTTTGATACTGTTTCCCATAACCTTCTTGTAAATGAATTACTCAAGATGGGGTTTTCAAAATCTTTGGTTAAATGGGTAAATGTATGGTTACAAGATTACTACCAAAGAGTAAAAATTAATCCAGTGTTATCCGACAGTAGCCTAGTAGGGAGTGGTGAACCATAGGGGTCAGTATTGGGACCATTGTTATTCAATATCTTTATATCATGGAGTTTCAAATAAACCTGTCAAGTCTGCTGATGATACAAAATAATTGATGGACAGGTTGATACCTCAGATAAATATAATGCCTTGCCCAAAGACCTTGACTTGATACATACGTGGTTCATAAGTAATAAAATTAATTTTAATCCTTAGAAATGCTCTAGTCTTCATTTTGGGAGAAATAATCAACGTTACAATTATGTTTTGGCAACGTTTTATTAAAATCTGTCAACAAAGAGCCTGATTGTGGAGTAATTATTAATAAAGAACTGTCTTCAGTAGATCACTGTAAACTTGTGTGTGCAATAACTAATCAAATTCTATGTTTGGTTCAATGATCATTTGTGTCATGCAGCAAAAATTGCATTCTACCCATTTTCAAATCTTACAATATTCCCCATCTAGATTTTTGCTCACAGGTGTGAAGCCCTTATCTCCCGAGGGATATAGATTTCATGGTGAGAACCCAGAGAATGTCTATCAAAATTATCTCTGGGCTTAGGAACTTAAGTTATACTGAGAGACTGAACAAACCTGACTTGTTTAGCTTGCAAGAAAGAAGGGCCAGAGGCAACCTTTTATTACTTTTTAAAATCTGCACAATCCAGAATCATTTAAACAAAGTAACATTGAACATCTAAACAGGGATCTGACCCTGAAGTCTCATAATATGCACTTACAGTAGTTGTCCTTAAAGCTTCAACAAATAAGGGAGATAATTTTTTCACCATTAGGGTAATTAAAACTTGGAATAAGCTCCCCAAAACTGTTGTAGAACAAAATAACTTTCTCTGATTTAAAAGGGAATTAGACATCTTTATCTTAAAGGGACACTGTCAACCTGTTTTTTATCGTATCATTTCTAGTTAAAAACCTACATTTTATGATTGCTTACCTTCTCTAAAATTCATTGAAGTTGCTGTTTGTTTTGTCTGTCTCCTTGTTTAGTAGAACTGAGATAAATGCTAATGTGTATTTATAAACAACCTTGTTTTGTTTACAATTCTGGATCTGTTCTTACTACATGCTTCCTGAGCATTAGAAACACACCCAAACAGTGCAATCCCCCATGAGGCAGTAGCCGTCTAAACTCCCACTGCATCATGAGGGACTAGACTGTGTTGTGGGTGTTCCCAAGTCCAGGAAAGATGTAGTGGGAGTTGATCAAAGAATGTAAACAAACCTTTGTTTGTGTGGTAACACCAGTATGGTGGGCAGTCTGTTTTTCACTTTTTTAAAGAAAAAAAGAGTCAAAATCAAACAAGCAGCTACATCTGCAATCTTTACAGAATGTTGGCAATCATAAAATGTGTTTTTTAAACAAGGGACACCTTGAGACCTAAGGGGTTGACAGTGTACCTTTAAGTAAGGGAAATTTTCTACTTTCTTAGCCCACTCAGAGTGGGAGGTAATTGCAATGGGCCTTCAGCCTTCTTTTACCTTTATCAACCAAGCAAACCAAGCAAATGTGAAACACACAAGAAATTTGATGCAAAATGAAGACCAAGATAATTGTAATACCTTACAGTTTCTATTCAGATTTTATTTATGAAAAAGGGAGGATATTTGTTATATCTAGTATTTGAAAAAAAAAATAGCATTTTGGTGTCATTGTTGATCATAAGATACAATTGTTCACAAAGACTTGAAAATGTATTGGCCTTTCTGTGTAAGCTTAAAAGTGATGTGGCTAGCTATAGAATGTTATCTGCTGGCTCTGGAGGCTGATAGGCAAGCTGAGGGATGGGGGGATAAAGTGGTCAGATGGATTTGAAGCTGATTGGAAAACAGACAACAGATGGTGGTGGTTGAGGGGAACTGTCAATGCCACAGGTAGTCATAAATGGGGTACCGCAGGGCTCAATGCTGGGATCAGTGTTATTCAGCATCTACTAGCAGGTATGGCAGCTGGGATTGGGAGCCAAATAAGCCTGTTTGTTGCTGACACTAAACTGGGAGCAGTGGTGGATGGGGAGGAGGGTGGGAGTACTAGAGAAAGACCTAGAGACATTGAAAAGATGTTCATACACCTGGCAATTGGGTTCCAATGCTAAGAAGTGCAGGATTATGCACCTTGGGAACAATAATCCTAAATACAGTTACCAGCTGGGAGGGGTGCAGTTATCAGTATCTGCCAAGCAAACAGATTTGGGTGTGCCGATCATAGGCCACATGAATCGCTCTGCACAATGTAGGGAGGTGGCAGTGTAGGCCAATAAGATGCCGGGGTGCATAGTGAGGGGAATCATCTCAAGGAGTGAAGAGGTGATTCTGCCACAGTACAGGGCACTGGTGAGGCTGCACTTGGAATACTGTGTGCAGTTCTGGTGGTCCTTCTTAAAAAGACACCAGGCTGTTGGAGGGGGTGCAGAGAAGGGTGACCAGGATGCTAAGTGGGATGAGGGAAAGGACCTATGAGAAGAGACTATGGAGGCTAAATATGTGCTTCTTGGAAGATAGAAGGGACGACAAAGGAGACATGATTGAGATCTTCAGATACTTGAAGGGCATAAATGGGGTTCACCAGAAGGGTCTGTTCAAGTATAGAAAGGAAGGGATCACAAGAGGGCATACTCAGAAATTGGAGGGGGGAGGTTCAGGAGGGAGATGAGGAGTCACCTCACAGAGAGGGTGGTGGCATGAGGAACTGATATTGCAGACATCATGAGGAGGATTTAAGAGGGGTAGGACAGGGTCAAGGGCAAAATCAGAATGGAGAGGGAAGGAGGAGGTAACACAAACAATATAGTCAAGTGGAAAGATTGGGGGGTTGGGGGCAGCATCAATATTCAAAACTGAGAACTGCACACTCAAGCAGATTTTATGGACCATGAGGCCCCCATCTGCTGGCATCTTTGTATGTTTGTATGCATAAGGAAGACATGGAATTGAAGAATTACAAAATGTGGAATTAAGAAAAATCATAATCATACAAGATCTTAATTATTTTGGTTAATACATAAATCAAAACACTGTAGATCCCAAACAGTGTAGGTCCCAAAATACATCCTTGTAGGACACCTACAGTATGTTAGTTAATATTGGTTCTGAATGATTCCCATTCTGTTTGTGTGGGTTCCTGGACCATATCTTTTGGTGTAAATGAATAGCTATATCAATTAGCCAAGGGTTCGTACCTGTTTCGCTTAACGTACCTGTTTCGCTTAAAGTCTGCCACCATTCGGTCCTGCTAATCTTTTCAGAAGCTAACCTCCATGTTGTATTTAAGATCTTTGTTTTGTGCGACTCATCCAGAACACCACGAGATTACATCCATCCTTTTAATCTGATAAGGATTATTTTTGAAGCAAATGTTTGGCTAGTATCAGTCAAATAGGTTGATATATATTGATGGATCAATAAACAGTGACTTTTTCATTAATCAGTATAATTAAGCCACCTGTCCAGGATTCAGATCGCAAAATTGAGTTAGCATACATATAATACTGGCAAGCGCCATTCGATAAAAAAAAATAATATATTTTATATATATATATATATATTTGTAATTCATAATTTTATCTGGACCAGGTGCCCTATTTTTATTTATTTTTTCCTGAATTGCAATATTAATCACATCCTTTTTAATAACTATGGGTAACAGTTTACAGTGGTACCATCCTGGAGGCGACATAGTATATCACAAAATGCTGCACTATATTGCAGGGAACAGTGTACTTCAGTGGCAAATAAGCCCTTTTGTCTTGCAGTATTTTGTAACATTTCACTTACTATAAGTTATTTTATAAAACGGGTAGACTAAACCAGCCAATCAGAGATCTAGCTCACCATGCATGAAATATGTTTCATGCATGGGTAAAAAAAGTACGGCAGTAAAAAGGCAAATATCATGAAGCTAGAATGTTGGCATTTAAAAATGTTGCCATTGTTTTTCTCACTAAGACTTCAGGACAGGAACCCCAAGGGCCTCTATAGTTACCACATTTAATCATCACAACACTGATTATATAGTTCACTTCACTTTTTATTATTTCATGTTTTAAGATAATGCAGTGGGCGTGATCATCAAATGCAGATAGCTGTGACAGTCAGTAATGCAAGAAACATTAACTTTCTCAGCTCTCGCGGAAAATCTTTCTCCCTCCAAATTAGGGGTTTGTTCGATGATGATCTAAAGATTTCTGTCGCAGTGACAAACAGGCTGTGCTTAGTACTCAAAGCCTTCAGTTCAACAGAAGTGACTTTTTTTGTGTTTTTTAATTTACGGCTCTGAAGTAGTGGTAAACACAGAAATGAGAGTCTGAGAGAAATGGTCCATGGGTCACACTACAGGAACGGGAAGCTGGGGGAGAGGGGAGATGGATCAGACACTCACCAATGCTATTAGGGACCTGTTTCACTGCAGCACTGTTTTATCCTCAGGTGAGCAAACTGCAAAGAAAATTCAAATGCTTCTCCTCCATTCAAACTCGAGGAATTCAGTGATGGCGGCTGAGGCTGCTGCTTCCCAGTAGCCAATCAGGTCCCTGAACCCCTCCTTCAGTATCCCTAGGGCTATGAACCAATTACATCATTCTGTGATAGGTGGAAGGGCTATTTGATCATAAATCCACATAAACAAATGTGTTTTTCAATAGAAAAAATGAATGTTTTCTAAGCGTCAAAATTTTAAAAAGAAAGAAGACCATTTTATAAGCACAATAAGACACCCCAGGTGTGTGCATGGAACAGATTTTACCACATGCCAGCAGCTAAAGGCACTCGGCCAAGGCCTTGTGCCTTATTACACCCCAGGCCATGTGGTAAAATCTGTTCCATGCACACCCTGTCGTGTCTTATTGCTTACACATTACATTGTGGCTGACTCTGATATACATACTATATTCCTAATGTTTGTATAACAGTAACAGTATGCCTAGTTTCTGCTTTATCAAACAAACTCTGGCCAGAGCCAATAAGGCTGCAGCTGAGGAATTTTGGGTAAAAGTATTGCAAAGTTCTTAATATTTTTGCACCAAATTTTCAACCTAGCATTGTTATGACCCTGCCTCATGAAGACAGGCAGAGAAAATGGTCAAATCCTGGCTTAAAGGTGATTTTGTGCAGGGACTGCAAAATCAACTTTTGGAATGCGAAAACACATTTTGACTCTGAGCAAGTCACTTAACCGCCCAGTGCTACCAGGTCGCCCCTAAAAACAGGCACTTGTGTCTAGTGGGCATTATCCGGTTACCAAAGACTAAAACAAAAAATAAATAAATAAAAAATAAAATTTGGGGCAGGAGCTAAAGAATGACAGCTGTCACATTCATGAGGTGTTGTAAAGAAATGGCTATGTTGAAAATTTAGGGTTAAAATATTGAATATTACCAATTATACAATGGGCACTAAAGAAATCACAGAATGCAGCATTCTGATTGGTTGGCTGGCACCTTTCCACCATTGTAAATCCACTAGTGTACCCACTGGAAAAGGTGCCAGCCAACCTCATCCCATGCAACCAATAAAAATGTCCCTTTGAGCCCCCCACAGCACCTCAAATTGCCGCCATAATGAACGCCACTACAAACGCGCTACCAAGGTAAATTTAAAACAAATATGACTTCGACATTTACACTGTATGATGAAAATGAGTTAGAAAACATTTTCAGCAATGAAAATGACTTCTCCAACACAGAAGCCACCTCCTCAAACCCCACAGCAAATATAATACAACCACAACAGTCCGGTACTCCCCCACAATCCTACACAGGCAACGGTAACACAAACCATAAAAGCCCCAGAAACTGCACACATACCTGGGAAAATTCTTCAGTCTGCCTCCGATGATCCCAGTACATCAGCAATCACAGGCCCCTGCAAGAAAGTGGTGGTGGAAATCTGCGATCCTCCTGCACATGCGCAGAACTTGCAAAAAAATCCCACCAGTACTGCTGCAGTGAAAAACAAATGAGCAGCAACTTTTAAAACAAAGGGACATTTTAAGTATTTTTTTTTTTGTTAAAAAAATCAGAAGGACCTTTGTATAATAGTAATATACCCCTCCAGGGAGTGGGTATATCAGTGGATTTACCACTACTGGTGTGGTTAAGTCCCTCGGCTGCACCTCGGGACCGAACCACACCAGCCGTGGTAAATCCACCAGTATACCCACACCCTGTCACGGTATATTGCTTCAACGTACAAGCTTGCAATTACAAAATTCAATGTAGGCTTGTAACTATGTAGAGTTGTAATATTTTCTACCAAATTTCCAACATAGCCTTCTTATGACCCCACCTCATGAACACGGGCAGAGAAAGTTTTCAACTCCTGGCTGAAGGGAGATTTTGGGCAGGTGAAATCACCTTTTGGGATGTAAAAAAAAACATTTTGGGCAGGATTTGAAAAATGACAGCTGCCACATGCATGGGGTGCTAGAAAGATATGGCTATGTTGCAAGTTTGGGGAAAAAATGTTGAAAATTACCAAAGTTACGAGCCTGTGTTTGCAAAATTCAACGTAGGTTTATAATTTTTTTTTATATTTTTCACCAAATTTTCAACAGAGCCTTCTTATGACTCCACCTCATGAACAAGGGCAGAGAAAATGGTTAACTCCTGGCTGAAAGGTGATTTCATGCAGGAACTGCAAAGTCTCCTTTCAAGATGTGAAAAAAAAACATTTTGGCCAGAATTTGAAAAATTACAGTTGCCACATTCATGAAGCACTGGAAAGATATGGCTATGTTGTAAATCTGGGGTAAAAATATTGAAAATTACCAAAATTATGAGGCTACATTCACAAAATTCAATGCACTGTAGGTTTATAACTTTTTATTTTTCAGTACTTTTACACCAGATTTTCAGCAGTGCCTTCTTATGCCCCACCTCATGAACAAGGACAGAAAAAATGGTTAACTCCTGTCCAAAAGGTGATTTTGAGCAGGGGCCGTGAAATCTCATTTTGGATGTAAAAAATAAACCAAAAAAACATTTTGGCCAGAATTTGAAAAATGATAGCTGTCACATTCATGAGGTGCTGTAAAGATATGGCTATATTGTAAATTTGGGGTAAAAATATTGACATTTACCAAAGTTATGATACTGTGTTTGCAAAATTCAACACAGGCTCATGACTTTGTAGTTTTTTTAATGCTTTTATACCAAATTTTTAACATAGCCTTCTTATGACCCCACCTCATGAACAAGGGCAGAGAAAAAAATTCAACTTCTGCCTGAAAGTTCATTTCATGCAGGGACCACAAAATCACCTTTCAGGACAGATTTGCCTAATGACAGTGACATTGTTCATGAGGTGGGGTTGCAAAGAAGATGTGTTGAAAATTTGGGCTAGAAATATGCATAAATGTCCAAGTTATGTCTGTAAGTTCAAAATTCCATTGAAAGATCCAATATGGCCGATGGGTGTAGCAGTTGATCTAGTCATTCTGTGACTATGGGGAATTCAGTGTGTTGCCAGTGGCGTTTGTTTTATTCTTTCTGACCCACCTTTTGTTTTGTATTTTCTTCGGTCTTGAGCATGACAGCTTGAATGGATTCGCAAAGAAACAAAGCAGGGTCAGTTTTGCAGTTTGTTTCCCCAAAGTCGAGGCCACTCGAGCAGCAGCATCCTCCTGGTAGACCAAGCCCGGAGAGTGGTGGCGGGAGTTTGAGTAGTGTGCCGGTCACCCTGCAGGCTTCCAAAATAATGTCATCCTGTACACCCTTAGAATTACAAACTTTGGGCTTATCTGCAAGCAAGAAAACAATATTTTCTGGCCAACATCAACCTTTTTCCCCCTGTGGAGACAGAAGGTTATACATTGGAGAGGTTGGGTTTGACCCTAGAAAGAATGTTGGCATGGACAGAGAGTAGCGATAGACGATATGAAGCATTAATTTAAAAAACAGACTTCATGCATATGGAGTTGAATAGCCTTAAAACTGTGGCAGAGACAACAAAGGGAATCACTATGGATAACTCTGTGAAACTGGAGGAGCACGCTGCTAAGCTGGTGACTGCAGAAGCCAATTGTGTCAGCCTGATGTGAGATAACTTTAACATAAATAGAAAATTGGAGAGTGCAGAAAATATGCTCAGATACAAAAACATTCGATTTCTGGGAGTTCCAGATAAGAGGGGATGCTGATTTTGAATCTACGAGGGATTTGGTTAAGCATATTTTGATCACTACTTTTGAGCCACCCCAGGAGAATCCCCCTTTAATCACTAAGGCTTTTAGACTTTTCAGAAGAGAGAAAAACACAACTTCCCAGTTGAAGACAACTATCTTGACGACGTTTGAATTTGATTCAGATCATGATTATATATTTAAATTAGCCAGGCTCAGAGGAGTCTTGGAGTATAAAGGTTCCAAATATTACATTTATCCAGATTTCTGCTACACTACTCAACAAAGGAGGAGGAAATTTCTGGCTTTTGTCAGGAAATTTTGGAACTTGGTGGTTCATTTTCTTTGTTGCCGCCTGCAAAGGTAAAAATCATTAAGGATGGTAAAGTAAACATATTCTTTGATGTGGACCAGCTTACTGCATATATTCAAGCTCATTATTCTACCCAGGGGACTGAAGAATCACTTGTTTCATTGCCTACACCGTCAGAACATGAAATTATAGGGAATTTGGAAAGAATGGATATATAAGGACTTAAAGATTTAAGTTTTGCTTGTTTGAATTGATCGAACTGGGGTGCTAATTAGATTAAATTTAAGTTCATTATTACTTTTATATTTAAAGGGGGAGACATTAAAAAAGATATAAGAACAATTTTGTGGAGGGGGTTAGTTATGTAAAGCTACTACTTATTGGCTTAATCATTAAGTATATATTATTAGGTTCCCCATGTCTTGGACTGGGTCTATTCCTTCTATGTAAGGTATGCACTAAGGAAATTAGTTTAATAATGTTTTTTTTTGGAATTATGGATTTTGCTGTCCATGGGTTTGTTTATTTCTAAAATATTTGTTTTGTTGCATAGTTTGTTTTTGAACACATAAAAGGTTAAATAAATAAAATACCATATTACAAAAAAAAAATCCCATTGAAATACATTGAACATCATACCTGTTTCTTTAGTTTGCAGCCAGGCTTTGAAGAGCGAAGATGTGTCTGCAGTCGAGAGAGGATTGCGACGTTGGACCTCTGATGGGTACGTAAGAGCTTGGGGGGGGGAGTGCTCAGTGCAAAGGTTTGGTAGGGGGTCTGAAATGGCACAAAAGACATTGATGGTCAGTTTTCTTATTACAGGTTGAAACTAAATTTTAAAAAAAGGACCAATATGCCAATTGTGACACTGGGGTATTGGGCATCCCCAGTATCACTGTTATGTTTCTGGGGTGATGTGGGGTGGTGGGTGCTAAGAGGGAAGGTTGGATGGGAAGATGAAATGACAACAAAGTAAAAATAATAACAAAAAATAACCACACGAGTGGTAGTATGTGGGAGGGGGGACAAGGATTCCTCCACTGGGGGATTGGGCACCCCTCAGTCCCACTGTTACATTTCTGGGAGAGTGGGGTGGTGGGTCCTAAGAGGGAAGGTTGGGTGGAGAGAGGAAATGAAAACAAAGTAAAAATAACAAAAAAATAACCCCACATGTTTGGCAGTGGGGGGGCGATGAGGATTCCTGCACTGGAGGATGGTCACCCCCAGTGCCACTGCTATGTTTTTTTGGGGGGAGTGCGGTGGTGGGTGTTAAGAGGGAGGGTCAGGTGGGGAAAGGAAATGAAAACAATGAAAACACTATATGGGGGATAAAAATAGTGCAAGCGCAGAGTCTTCAAAGCCTGGGGGTGACTTGTTTGACACTTTACCAAGTTGTGGAACACAAGGCAGGAAAAGAAGTGAGGTGGCACAGGTGCCGTCTGTAAAAAAAAACAATCAAGGAGCTGAGCTGAGAAAAAGACGGCTACTTGACCAAGGAAAGCAAAGGCAGTAACTATTTGTTAGGTCACAATAAAAAAAGCTTTTTTAATGAAAAAAAGATTTTAAAAGGTACAAGCACACCATAATAAGTAAATTGCACCCCCCCCACATCAACGTTTCATGACTACACTGTTGCTATGTCAAGATGCTATTTACTTATTACAGTGTGCCTTGTACCTTTTAAAAGTGTTTTTTTTTTCATTAAAAAAGCCTTTTTTATTGTGACCTAACAAGCCTTTGTTTTTCCTGGTCGAGTAGCCATCTTTTTCTTGGCTCAACTCTACCAAGTTGTTGGTTTGCAAGGAATGCGGGAGTGCTTTTTGCAATCCTAGAGGTCTGCAGAGCTCTGCCCAGTGCAGTCCTAAAAAGAGGTCTGAAAAATGTGTAACCCAAACTTCAGGGGTGATGAGAGTTTGCAGCTCAGACTGATAATTCCCATGTTCCTTTGCAACCAGGCTCCCAAACACTTCGGTGTCATTATAAATTACAGCTGATCTCATTCTGAGCCATAACCTATTCTGAGAACAGATTTTTTCCTGTTCTACTCTTTTGTTGTTGTTGGAGGTTTTCCTTTTTGCATTGGTTTGTCTGATATTATCTTTGGTTTCGTTTTTCCTTAATTGCATTAAGACTTTTTGGCCCAGATATTCAAAAGGGTTGCGCCATGCGCAACAGGGTTGCGCATGCGCAACTCCAAAAATGCGCCATTCTGCGATATTCAGAAGGGGCCAGTTGCACCACCAAAAACATGCTGAGCAACAGCGCAATGGAAATGAAGGCATGCGCAACCCGGAAGAGTGGTCCATGCATAAAGTCTTGTAATCATCGAACACTTGCGCAATGCGCAAGAGTGGCTCAGCGGAAGTTGCGCAGTAAGCGGAATTGAGCCAAAATAAAAGGCTCAAGGAAGTGGCGCAAGAACCCTAAGCAGGCCGCAAACTGGGGAGAGAGACAGAGAGAGAGGACAGGAGCTGGAAGGGCAGAGAGGGACAGTGGGTCCAGGAGGACAGAGAGGCCAGTGGGGGTGCGGTGCAGTGGAAGCAGCAGTGGGGCAGCGGGGTAACACAGGAACAGCAGCCAGGGGCAGAAGCCAGGGAGATGGACAGTGCCAGCTTCCACATGGAAGCTGTAATGAGGGGGGTGAGACACCATGCTGCAGGGGGACGTGGCCGCGGAGGAGCCCGTCTGCGGTATGCCCCCGACAGGCGGTATCGTGCCTGCATCAGCTTCGAGCTGTACACAGACGTCGAGATTGTGGGCCGGTACCGCCTGAACAGGGCAATACTGAGACAGCTCTGCGAGCTGTGCAGTGATGTGATGCAGGCACCCTCACGACGCAGTCACGCTCTGTCCGTGGAGACCAAGGTGACAGCCTGCATGTGCCTGCTCACCACGGGCACCTTCCAGAGGCCAACAGGGGACACCACAGGCATTACACAGTTGGCCACGTCACGCATCCTCACCCAATTCCTCAGCGCACTGCTGCCTCATGCTGCGGAGTACATCCATTTCCCCAGCACCGCGGCAGAGCGTACAACAAACATGCAGGAGTTCCACAGGGTAGCACGTATGCCTGGTGTGCTAGGGGCCATAGACTGCACCCATGTGGCCATTCACATGCCACCTGGCCCCGACAGCCAGGCATATCGGAACCGGAAGGGGTTTTCCAGTGTCAACTGTCAGGTGGTGTGTGATGCCACTGGGCGCATTATCAATGTCTGTGCCACACACCCTGGCGGAGCACATGATGCCTTCATATGGCACCAGTCTGCACTGTGCCATCGATTCGAGAGTGGGGACATCCCCACGGGTCATCTAGTGGGTGAGTACACATGTATGGAATGCAATCTCTGGGCAAGGATGGGAATGACACAGGTGCCATGGTAGTGGCACACAAGGATATGGGCAATATGGACCTGACATGACACTGATCTCCACTATCTCCACACAGGTGACTGCAGATATCCACTCCGTCCCTGGCTGCTCACACCGTACCGGCGCCCCACGACCCTGGCGCAGCTATGCTTCAATGAGGCACATGCCGCAACACGTAACATCATAGAGTGGGTGTTTGGGATGCTCAAGGCACGCTTCCAATGCCTGGACACCTCCGGCGGAGCCCTACAGTACAGCCCCCAAAAGGACTGTGGGATATTCCTGGCCTGTTGCATCCTGCACAACATGGCCAAAGACCATGGGATAGCCGTACAGGTCCAAGAGGGGGACAGCGATGGGGACGCCAGTGGCGCCGGTGATGTTAGTGATGAGCAGCCCCCAGGATGGAGGACCCCGACTGACCCAGCAGGCCCAGCTGCACCAGGACACCATTGCAGAAGAGCACTACGCCCAACACAGGTAAGTCAAGGGACATGTGCAGGCAACACTGTCCATGCGCAAACCACAGGCACACAGGGGAACACACGTGCATGAAGGTCAGGGAGTTGAAGGTTCCAGGCATACCAACACACCATCAGAGAGGGGTGAGCACTCATATGGACACACACACACACCAGGCAGCATACATGGGCAGCAGCACAGCACTGCAGAAATGACATTGCCAACATACAGCACCACCAACCACGCCCACCACCTGGACTGTCCACGTACGTGTGTCAGGACCTGGGCACCCTTGCACCTTGGTGTACAGTTCAATGCAGGCATCATCATGCACACGCACCTGTGGACAGCAGTTGGGAGAGTGTGCAGGTGGTCCGTGTGTCAGCTTGGTGAGCAGAGCACCCAGCAGTGCACTGCCCACCATGACACACATTGCACACAGGGCAGCACCAGACAGGGCCTGCACTGGGAGACAGCTCAGTCAGGTAGCACTGTCCCATGGCCACCACAGATGCGTGGGCGGCCCGCCGTGGCCCAGCAGCACTGGCAGGCTGAGCAGGGGCCACATCGGGTGGCGCTGGTGCACCACCAGGGGTCCCACTGCGCAAACGCGACCTTGCCCGCACAGGGGTCTGCATCCTGCCAAACAAACTTGCACCAGGGGTGCTCGGGATGCCCACAGCAGAACCCGGCGTCGACAGGCCTGGTGTCGCACGACGCCGGGAATGGGAGTGGAGAGCGCACTGTGTGGGGTGTGTGGTACAGGACACCTGACAGTGTGGCCAATGCGTCCGCGACAGAGACCACTGCCTGGGTCAGCCTGTCAATGGCAGCGGTCACATCCGTCCGCATAAGGACCAGCTCGGCTCGGTCCCGAGCACACTCCCTGCTATGCTGCTCCACGGACACAGACAGTGCCTCCACGGACCTTGCAACCTGCCCCTGCAGCTGTACCGAGTCCTGCAGCAGGCGGGTGTGCGCGTCCAATGGGTACTGTGCCCCAATGGCATCGTGACCCCCAGGGTGTGGACGGTCCTGGTGCACAGCACCCTTGAGGTGGGCGCTGTTCACCAGGACCAGGTATGGCGGATCAAAGGGCGGTGGACATATGCCACTGCTTGACACTGTACCCCAGACCTGGTGTGCGACTGCTGCCTGCCGCCTCCAACTGCTGAGCCCCCAGGTCCACCTGTTCCACCTCCATGCTGCAACAGTGCCAGACACCTGCACAGCCACGGTGCTGCCCACGGTGCTGACAGGCACAAGCCTGGGACTGTGCCAGCATGCTGGTACAGGTGTGAACCAGGAAGGCCCAGGGGCAAGTGCTGGCCTGCCATGTGTCCGTCATGGGACACACACCTATCACTGCCCATTGCAGGCCTGCTATCATCAATGGTGCAGGTGCGTGCCACTGCCATAGGCACAGCATGCTGGCATACCTGCATGCCAGACTGCTGTGACACAGGCTGTGCACCCCCTGCACCCGTATCACTGACACTGGAGTTGTTGGCCCAGTGTGCATGCTGCTGCAGTGCCTGCAGGCTGGTGGCGGAGGTGGATGGTCCCTCCTCCACGTCCAGCAGGTCTGCATCACTGTCTGGACCCACCACCACCACCGTCTCCTGAAGACAAACAGGATCTGTAACAGAAAGAGAGTACATGTGAGTGCATGTGAACAACAGCCCCCAACAACACCACCATGTCATACCGTGCAGTGATGGGCTTCCACCTGTCTGGAATCCTCCACCTGGTACGCCCGCAATGGCACTCAGCTTCATGGCCGCAACCAGTGTCTCCTCTGTAGGGGTCAGCTGCAACACCACTGGTGGGCCCCCACCAGTGCCAGCACGTGCCGCCCTGAAGGCTGCCACCTTCTCCTTCAGCCTCCTGCGGTCAGTCCCCATCTTCTTCTTGCATTCCTGCACGGAGCGCTGGTGGCTTCCATGCAGGTTGACGGCCCGAGCTACCCCCTCCCATGCAGCTGCATGTTCCTGAGGGGTGCCCCTCCGTCCACTCACTAGTGGCTCATCTCCAGGTAGGCCTGGAAGAGGCCTCCGTCTCTGCTGAGGTGAAGTTGGCCTCCTCCTACCCCGCCATCCACACCCTCAGCTTGGCTCTGGTCAGTCATGGTGATCTGTATGGGTGGAAGTGGACACCTGTCACTGTGCAGTCGACAGCATTTTCCCATGAGCATAGCTGCCGGCCCGGGGGCGGAAGCCCATCTTCCACTCCGCATGCAGATACTGATCGAAAGGGTGCCTTTGTCCCTTTCTAGTGACCTTTTCATGCTCAGCCCCTCAGCCTTTATCATCCTCCGCCCATGAGCATTGTCCTGAGCATCACACAGCATGTAACTCACCTCTCACCTGCAGTAACCAAATCTGGCCAGCACAACCCACTGTCGCATTTTTATAGCGCAACACATGCAAATGAGGTGTGGCGCAACTTTAATGACATGCTAATCGTGCCACTGCACCTTTGAATGGCTGATCGCATGATTTGCATATGTCGGCTGAATATCGCGTATTTGCGCTTTGCGCAATACGGAAGATCCGGCTGAGCCAATGGCGCAGGTTTGTGGCTGTGTGCCACACTGCATTGCGCATGCCCAGACAGCTTATGCATGCGTCTATCATGCTGCAGACCTGCTGAGCGCGATAGGCGATTCAGACCATGGCCACCATTGTGCCAGTGGCGCTACAGCACTGGGCACTATATGGCGCTGTGGCACTACTGCGCGATAGTCCACTGTGGCACTGGTGCTCGCTTGGCAGTCGCGGGATGCCTATCGTCCCATGGCGCTGTCGTAGCGTGCCGTCGGCATTGCCATGACCTGTGTATGCCCTCGGCCCCCTGGCCTGTTGGCATGCCATGTGCGTTCTCATTGGCGCTGTCTGGTGACAGCGCCATGTAATGACGGCGCTGTTCGAACAGCGATTGGAGCCTGTGGTGGTCTATTGCGCAACAACTCCACTTGGGGTTACGTGGTAGCAGCAGGGCACCATATTGCCTGCTACAAAGTTGGTGCCATGGCTAGGAGGAGGGCGGTGTCCTGGATCCAGCTTGAAGTGGCCAACCTGGTGGCCCTGGTGGAGCCCCACTGTGAGGCACTGTATGGTGAGGCCCCCCTCACCATGCCTAGGACCCACGTGTGGCAGCAAGTGGCCACTGACCTGGTGGAGGTCACTGGCCGGGGCCGGTCTGCTGAGCAGTGCCGGCACCGGTACAGTGACCTCCGCCGGAGGGAGCGAACTCTTGACGCAGCTGCGTTCACGTGCCAGGCGGGCGTGGTGCCTAGGCCAGGTGAGTGTACCCATCTATGCACCTATATTCTCTGTAGGGGTGTGTGTGCTGGGTGGCTGTGCATAGGTGCTGGCTCGACACAGTGGGCTGTGTCAGTGTGCAGCTGTGCGATGGATGGTTATGGCTGTGTGGGCAGGCACTCTCACTGGGGCAGGGGCACTCTGCCTTTGAGTCACACTGATGTTTGTCTCAACATATGTCTCCCACAGGCCGGATTGTGAGGACACAGGGCCAGGGTGACGTGGGCCATGACAGGGCCCCGGTGCCGGGGGGTGTTGTGCCCCAACAGCAGCAGCAGCAGCATCAGACCCAGCTGCTGGAGGAATGTGAGTATCATTACTTCATGGATGCTATTGCATGCTGGGGGGGCAAGACCACCAGCCATGCGGGACACAACCAAAGGGGAGGTCATAATTCCACTATACAAAACACTAGTGAGTCCCCACACTGGAGTACAGTGTACAGTTCCAGAGACCATACCTACGTATGGACATGGACTGGGTGGAGAGGGTTCAGAGGAGGGCGACACGGATGGTGCTTGGATTGCATCACAAGTCCTATGCAGACAGGTTGACAGAACTGAACATGTACTCACTGGAGGGGAGGAGGGTGGGGATATGATGGGACATACAAGTATCTTACAGGGGAACAGAGTGCAGGAAAACAGTATTTAAGCGTAAAGGGATGTTCCAGAACTAGAGGGCATGGGATGAAGTTGGAGGGGGACAATTCAGAGGAAACATGAGAAAGTATTTCTTCACAGAACGGGTGGTGGACAAGTGGAACACCCTGCCAGAGGAAGTGGTGGGGCTGACTTGGTCACGGGATTTATGAATGCATGGGTTAGCCATAAAGGAATTCTGGAGGTCAGGGGTAGGCAACAGACTTATAGGACAACAGAGTGAACTACAAGGTCAAATGGACAGACTGGGTGTCCCATAGGCCCTTATCTGCCGACACTGTCTATGTATCCATGTATGTAGGCATGACACAGGTGACCTGCATCACAGTGCAGTATCACGGCACGTCTGTGTATGCGTCACTGGTGGTCCAGGCATGCACTGAGCACATAGCTGTGTAACTGGCATCGCACCACGTTGCCACATCACTTGCCAGCCTAGTTTGTACTGTGATTGACGTGGGCAGTGTGTGTGGGCGGTGGTGTGCATAGCTGGTGCCACCTGTTTGTGATGGCCATGTGCATGTTCACTGTGGGTGGGTGCATGCCATCACAGGTGCGGGACATTGGGCTATGGCTTGCAGGTTGGGTGGTGTTCAGGAGTTGTGGTCAGTCACAGCCATTGACTGTGTTCCCATTTTCCTAGGCCTCGAGGTTCTAAGGAGGATGCAGCGGGATGTCCGTCGCCTCACAGAGGTCAGCGTGGCAAGCCACAGGATCCTGCAGTGATCACGAGGCATGGGCGCCATCAGGGGCAGACTGGAATGGGGGCCAGCAGAGGAGGACCAGGAGCCGGCTGGGCTGTAGCCCACATTACCCTTCCCACTTCTTCCATCCCTACCATCCTGCCTTCCCTCTCCAAGTTTTTAATCCCTCCTTCTTGAACACCCCTTCCTTGTACCCGTCCCCCCCCTTGTGAATAGTTTTTATTGTTCTTGTTGCACTATGTTTAATATACATTTCTGTTTTGATATATGAATACTGTGTTGGTCTCTGATTTGCAGCTGGCTATGGGTGCTCAGTTGCAGGTGTGTACATGCCATCTGGGCTGGTATGGTCCTGGGTATATGTGTGTGTGTGTGTGTGTGTGTGCATGTGTGTGCATGGGGAGGTATCTCCAGCATGGCAGTGACTTTCGGTTGGTCTTGCCATCTGCTACCACCACTGCTGGGTGCACAGGGTGTCTGGCTTGTAGGCTTCTGTGTTGCATGGGGCTGACGTGTGCTGGGGGTCTGCATGGTTTCCTGCAGTGCCAGTCACTGCACATGGGTGGTGTCTTGGGGTCACAGTGGAGGTGTGCTGTGCATATGGGGCTGATGTGCACTGTGGTTGTCAACCCCTGTGTGGCACTATCCGCCTGCCAGTGGTTGTGCTGGGGTGTCAGAGCTCTGCTATGCTTTGTTGGCTTGTCCCCATGGGCACGTGATCATCCGTCCCACCCCAGTGATGCTGTGCTTGGGTGTGCTGTGGGTGTGGGTTCTGCAGTGTGTTCCTGTGCCCATGTGTGGCATGGCTGGCGGTGGGCCCCAGCCTGCCTCCCTGGATGTCAGTTCCATTGCTCTCTGGGGGCTGTGCTTGCTATGGCAGCTCTGGAATGCTCAGCTGAGCTTCCATGGTTGCGCCATAGCGCAACATTTTGGCTCAGCTTCTCCTTCCTGGTTGCGCGATGGCGCAGTATGTGCGATATTCAGACGTTGGTTGCTTGCGCAATTTGCTCTGCTCCATGCTTGAATATCGCACCTGTTGCGCATTTGCGCAACTGGTTTGCGCTTGCTCCTGCTGTTGCGCCAGTTTTGAGCGCAGTTTGAATATCCAGGCCTTTATGTTCTACTTTATCATTTGTGCATTTGTGACTGAGTCATGTATCTTTTGAACTGGAAGTTTTAACTTATTTATGTGGGCATGGCAAAAGGAATTTAAGTTACAATAGCCAATCAGACACTCTCCTGGGTTAGTTGTTTCCAGAATACGAACATACGAAAGTTACCAGGAGCAAAAGGCCATCATGGTTGATCTAGGCTGCTCGAGATTGCAGCTAGCTATGATAGCTAGATAAGATTCTTTTTGAAGGTATTTTTAAAATAATGAAGTAAATGCGTCCAATAAATCCTGCATCCAGACTGTTCTTTTAACACTAGCAATAGCCACATTAAACTTTTCCTTTTCATTAGCCCTTAGGCTGCCAGAAGATTTAGAACATGTAGGTTTTTAGGAAGTGTATACTTGTCCATGGCTTAGGTTAGTTGACTAAGCCATTAAAAGTGATAAATAGATTTTTACATCTCTGAATGTCCTGCTGTTGTCCCTTTAGTGTCTATCCAATGTTCTGAAATGTTTTTGACCCTTTTTGTTAAATTAATAATCTAATTTTGAGAGTCACGTGATGTCTGGCTAGAAAAAGCAGCGCACTTGTTTTTCTCCGCCCTCTTGCTCTTTATTTCACTATAAATTGAACGTTTAAACTGTTTTAGATATTCTCTAAGCTGATGAAACAACTACTAAGAAGCTCTGCTGTGTACCATCTGCTGGAAACCACCTCAACTCCTCACAATGGAGGTTGTAATGAAGCCAGAACTGCCGCACCACACTCTGCCACCTTCTCCAGACAAGGCCACTGAGAAATCCAGGCAGCAGCCAGCCAAGCCTCCTTCAATATCTTCCAGCAAAACGGCAGCTTCACTGCTTACAGAGGAGCATTTTCTGATAGAAATGAAGCCACTTCAGGATGCACTCACCCTGCTTACCTCCAAAGTAGTATCAATGGGGGGAAGGTGGGGTGCAACATTGTTTAACCAAGAGTAGCACACTAAGCTGAAGCTTGTTTCCAGATGCGACCTGGGAGCACAAGGAAGTTAAGTGACTTGCTTAGGATCACACAGTATGCATCTAAGTGGCTGTGGGATTCAAACCCATGTCTCCAGATCTGCAGCTCAGAGCCTTAACCCACTGCACTATACTGCCACCAGGAATGAAGAATGACCTGGGTGATGTTTCCTGGCAAGTGAGGGACACTGAAGCGAGGGCTATCTCCCTGGGGAGGTGAAAGGTGGCTACGGACCCCAAAATCATCACTCTGAAAAGGCAGTTAAACAAAATGGAGCTAAATTGGAGGACCTTGAGGGCTGTAGCCACTGCAACAACCTAGTTGTGGTGGGTCTCCCGGAGGAAGAAGAAGGCTCCACTCCTGTAAGGTCTGCACAGAAATTGTTGGAGAAGGTAGCAGGGCCTTCTCCTAATGGACCCTCGCACATAGTGGAATGAGCCCACTGGGCATTGCGCCCCAAGCCACCTCCTGGATCACCCTCCAGGCCGTTCATTTTTTGATTATTAAATTACTTGGGTAAACATGTTATGACCAGAATGAGAGCTAGCCAAACAGTGATGTGGGCAGGACATAAAGTGAAAATATCACAGGACTGGACTTCCAGTTACCCCCCTACGCATGACGGCAGCCTAGTTTTGAGCTCCACACTAACTCCCGAGCAAAAACCCTCCATTAAACACTTTATGTGATCCTAAAACTAAGAATTAGTGACCTTGAAAGGTAATGGAGGGTTTTTAGTACCTGAACTGGTGTTTTTCTTGAATGGCGAGCAGAAATGGAGAGCGATGCAGAGCGATTGGAATTGGAAGCCTCTGGCTCGGAATACATGCAAGAAGCTAAAGTCAGGGGCCAGAGTAGAATCTTACAGAAAGGCCTATGCTCAGCATCAAAACCCAAACCAAAGAAAGCAAAGCTCAATCTTATTTATCAAGAACTTCTCTCATTTAGGGCTGAAGTTAAACAGCTCTATGGGGAGCTCAGAAAGGATGTGATGTTATTGGAGCAGCGGGCCGATGATACGGAGAGGCAACTAATGGCCACCAAAAACTGGGTGGATGACCTGGAACTTCAGTATCAGCAATTACAGCAGCAGCATGAAGCTTTGGAGGCTAGACAAGAGGATGCTGAAAATAGAGCTAGGAGGGAGAACATTCTTATCTACTGTATACCGGAAAATGCATAGGGCCCAAACATTAAGGACTTTGTAGATAATCTATTACGCACAACCTTGGAACTGTCAGACAGGTTTTAGCTTCATCTTGAGAGAGTACATCGAGACTTAGCCCCAAAGACCTTGGATCCTGCAGCTCCAACCATGTCTATCATAGCTCGCTTTAATAGCTTTTCCACCAAAGAGCAGATTCTACCGATGGCATGGTAAAAACAGAAGATTTATTTTGGACAGAAGCATTTCTATCTAGACCATGATTATGCTCCAAAAACAATGAAACAATGCAGGGCCTACCTTCCATTGCTACCAGTAATCAAAGCTGCGGCCATAGGTTTTCAACTCCTTAACCAGCCCGTTTAATTGTGCCCTTTCCAAATGGCAAAAAAGAATATTCCACAGCACAGGAAGCTAAACAAGATCTTCCTAAGATGGGTCTTCATTTTCCTGAACACTCGGGTGGAGCAGCGGAGTCTACTGGCAGACCTCCACGATGGCAAACTGTTCGGACAGCTACAAAGGCAGGGAAGAATAACAGCACCCAAGATGCAAAGACCACTCTGGACACATTTCGTCTCTCAGAAACCATTACCAGAACTGACCAGACCTGAGAGAGATCCTGATGGAGAGACACATATAATAATAGGTTAGTGGGTGGGTGGAGGTGAGGGGGTAATCCCTTGGGCCATTCTTCCTCTAACTGCCCTGACTCTATGCCCGAACTACTACCATCATTTATTTTTGTGCACTATTAAAGATGCATGGGCCATTTGCTGAGATGGTGTTGGGAGTAGGTGCCATCCCCCCCCCCCATGGCTTACTGTCTAATGGATATTGCATGAGATTAATGCTGTATTTTGTGTATTTATGTTCCCAACAAGTTTAGTCAAACTAATTTAAACTCTTGTGCTGGACTGCATCGCACAAACTTTTAGAGGGACTATTGCACCAGTTTTAATTTAAAGACTCCTATAATGGGAGTGGAGATTCACACTAGGCTGCTAATATGAGAGGCTGCATGAGATCTGGGGCATTTAAAATCCTTCCTTTCCAAATTTATTGTTTTTTCCTAATTCAATTTTATGTTGGAGCTTACATGTGCTCCCAGGAGGCCCCCAGACTTTATTGATCTGGGTCAATCCTCCTTTCCCATGGGCTCTGGTTTTGTACTGACTGACCACATGGGATATATAGGGAGGAACAGATATCCTTCCCCACCTTGGAAGTACTAGTTAGTGCTGTATTTTCTTGGTTAATAAGCCACACTAGTAGACAAGTTACAATATGTTTATGGAGTTATGCCTAGTCAGGCAAATGGTTATATATGCAGTTGTATACTTGATTATTGGTTTAAAAGAGGTACACTGCTCAGACAACGGGTTCCTTGGTTCGACCCAAAATCAAATCTCATCCTTGCCATCTTATCCCTGTTAATAACTCAAATTTGGTGAAAACATTATTGTTGGCGAAGGTTGGGGAAATGGCTTTTGAGAAAGCAGATTGATAGGCAGCGGAGGGAAAGGGTGGTGTTTTCAGCAGAAACATGGGATTTTTGATATTCCTATTAAGGATGGATAGTTCACATTGTAAAGTGCTTTCAATTAATATTAATGGAATTAACAGCCCAGTTGAGCACTCTAGGTTGCTCCAATATATTAAGAGACAGGCTCCAGATATTATATATATTCAGTAAACTCATCTAACCCAGTTGGAACACATGAAGTTGGGGGCAGGGGGAAGGTTTAAGATATATTCAGCCTCCAGTAAAACTGGCCGTAGACAAAGTGTAGCCATATTAATTCCAGCTACCTTATCATTAGAGGTGGGAGTCAAATATGCTGTCCCTGCAGGTTGTTATGTTATATGGTCCAGGGAAAACTTATTGGATGCCAAGGATTCCTGATTTTCACTGATTGGCCCACCCCGTTGCCGGGTGTTTGGCTTGAATTCAGTTGCTGCTATTCAGCTTAATTTTGGCTGGTGCTACTACTCCCTCTCTATAATTTGCAAATTTGTAATGATATACTTAAATAATGTAGTCTAAAATGTCTAGAAATTAGGGACCTGCAGCATAGCTGAACATGTAATAGCGTGATTCCTGATATTAGTGTGTTTAGTGTACATTAGATGTACCTGGCTAAAATCTGTTAGTGTGATATTGTAAGCAGTTTGAAAAAGTAGCTTAGTCTTGCATTATTTTGTGGCCAAAGTTAGTATCGCTTGAACCATTTCTCTGCTAACCCTATGCTGCTGCATCTGACTCCCTGTTAGTCTGCTTCCTCACACTGTTTAACGCTTGATCCCTCCTTCTCTCTCTGTCTCACTCCCCCTCCCTCTCTCGCTGTTCCTCTCCCCTCCTTTTGTTGAACCAGCCTGATATGCTAGGTGCATACCTTCCCTTCTTTAACTCACTGTGCTACATGCCTCTTTAAATCCACTGTGCTACATGCCTCCTAAACTCTCCCCCAATACTCTGGATTTCTCAACTGTTGTGAACTACGCACTCAGAAACTGTAAACAGCAGGGTTGGTTAGCCATGGGTCTAAACACTGTGACTGGTGCCAAGTTCAGTCTCCCCTGTCTGGCTTCCTTACTCCATCCAAGTGCTTACATTAGCACCTCCTTTGCTTTCAGCCTTTGTACAAAGTACACCCCCACTTCCTTTCCCCTTCCTCCCCTCCCCTCATAATCACACTATGCTAATTTTCTTGGAGGATTTCACCAAGCCCTCCCCCCCGACTGATGTGCCCTGGTGATTTCTGTAATATAATGCTAAACTAGTCCTTCTTCTCTCGCTTCCAGCTCTAGCCCCAATGGGTACCCCTAGTGGCCTCTGCGCCTGACTGGGCTGCCGGCCGCTCGCCTCTGGACCGCCCACCTCCCAGCCAAAAGTCACCGGGTATGATACCGAAGAATTCTACAAGAAGTTGCAGCTTGAAACCCGCATTTTGGATTTGCCAGTAGGGACTAGGGTGCGTCGCTTATTGGATGCCAAGGATTCCTGATTTTCACTGATTGGACTGCCCAATTGGCGGGTGTTTGGCTTGAATTCAGTTGCTGCTATTTGGCTTAATTTTGGCTGGTGCTACTACTCCCTCTCTATAATTTGTCCCACACTGCCCACTCCGACCCCGACCTCTATTAAATATTCTTGAGTCTCCGTCCACTTCCTTCTTTTCAGCAGCTCCTCTAGACTGACATTAGTTTTTAAAGGGGAACACAAGTATGTTCCTTAACAAAGTCTGTCTATCTGCTGACTCAGCCCAGTCTGTAAGTGAGCCATCACTAACTGTTTCACCACCTTGCAAGGAACTACAGGCTTGGTTCTTTTATATCTTCAGCTGCCCGCGCAGCACAACCAACTACTTACATAGCATGCTCCATTTGAAATATAGTTTCAAAATGCAGCTGCCAATATTATCCCTGGGGATTCTAGTAAGCATGCTGTCTTATTGCCTAGACCCAAACACCGCAATACTGCCACCTACACCCTCTGCAGATTCAAGACAGCGCCTGATCTATCCCTTTCCCCCCAAGGCCATTGATCTACACCTTCAGAGGGTCAAAATAATTCAGAAGTGCAGATTGGCACAGACAGTTCTCCCTATCAAGGCCTTAGCTTCCAGGTCAAACCTAATATCCTCACCACGCATTCTTACAACATCTTGGCAAGGGTGATGTTATATGCATCCCTTGGCCCACTTGATCCTCTCTTAGCAAAGTCTGCAGCCGACACCTATTGTCACCCTCAAAGGAAAAGACTACGTCTTGTTAGGCTCTTACTAAATGCTATCAAGAAATTGCTTCTATTAGTGCTTATTTGTGCAGGCAACATTGAACTAAACCCAGAACCTGCTCTCCCTATTACTGCGCCCATAGAACTGGCCCGACTAAAAGGGCTGAGTTTCCTGCATATAAATGCCTGTAGTCTAATTAGGAAATTCAGCACCATACAATCCTGGATTTACCATGCTCAACCAGACCTTCTGTTGGTTACAGAATCATGGCTGAGACCCTCTACGTTGGATCACACAATCAATATCCACTCATATAATCTATATAGGGCTGATAGACACACCAGAGGGGGTGGTGTTGCAATTTACGTCAAGGACATATATACTACCACCCTTGTACACGCTGCTACTACTCCTAAAGAATTTGAAAGCCTCATCTTAAAAGTTCAAATCTTTAATTCAGTCCAGTTTCATGTAATTGGATGCTACGGACCTCCTTCCACAGGCCTAAAAGTTCTGAAACATTTGAGTGAGGTTTTGGATACCCTGTCCACTGAGGTAATCATTATGGGAGACTTTAATCTGGACTGGCTAACTGCCACATCCAGACCCCTAAAAGAATTCTGCGATGCATACGGGCTTACCCAACTCGTGAATAACATCATTTGGCCTAACAGTAAAAATCCAGACCATGGCACACTACTTGATTTAATCTTAGTAAATAGACCTCATCTCTTCTCCCATACTGAAACTCTAGCCAATGACCTCGGTATTCATTGTGCAATTGCCTGTGTGAGGTCAGTACCCAAAGCTACTACCACCTCCAGATGCATTCTAATTAGGAGCCTACGGCACTTTGATCCCAATGCATACCTGATGGATCTTCAGCGCATTAATTGGCAGGATTTTTATCTGGCTCCCACAGTAGACAAGGCATATGAGTTATTCCATTCTGTTGTACTCGAGGCTATTAATAGACACAGCCCCCCTAACTAAAATCTGTATCAGGAAAAAAAACATGCCTCTGGTTCACTACCAGTCTTAAAGCTGCACTAAATAATAGGGGTGCCCTTTGGAAAAAGGCCAGGATAAACAGACAGGCAGCCAATTGGGCTACCTTTAGATCTGCCAGAAACCTGTGTACCAAGCTGATCAGGGCTGAGAAAGCTAGATACTTCCACGTAGAACTCGAATCTTCTTCCCATTGCTCTGCAAAATTTTGGAAAATCCTCAAAGACATTGAAGGTCAAAGCCCAGCCAGCACGCTTCCCAGAAAATCACCACTGGGGGCAACACCACCACGGACAAATGCGAGATACTGGAACTCATCAACAATCACTTTGCTATGGCAGAATTAGCATTTGACACCTCATCAGCAAATACCCTTCAGGCTACATTAGATCACATAGATTTGGCACATTTAAATGCATCAACCCCCACACAGCAACAAGTTTTCTCCTTCTGTCCAGTCTCACTGAATCACGTGGAAGAATTGCTCCGGGATTTAGACACAAGCAAAACTGCTGGAGCAGATTACATTGAGCCCTACTATCTCAAAGTAGGTTACCACACTTTATCCCCTCCTATCACGCATCTCTTCAACCTATCCCTTGCCCAGGGCATGCTCCCATCTATCTGGAAAACAGCTCACATCATTCCCCTATGCAAATCCGGTGACTTCAGTGATCTAAACAACTACTGGCCAATATCACTCCTACCCACCCTGTCGAAACTACTTGAGAAGGTTGTCAACGCTCAACTCAGGCACTACCTGGAATCCCTCAATCTGCTAAATGAAGCCCAATCGGGTTTTAGACCTCGCCACAGTACCATATCCGCGCTTGTGATAGTCACAAATGACTGGCAGATAGCATTGGATGCTAAGAACTATGTTTGTGCCTTGTTCCTTGACTTGAGCAAAGCCTTTGACACTGTAGACCATGACCTGCTCCTGACTGAGCTGGAATACATTGGGATTGGCGAATCAGCTCTAAAATGGTTTAATAACTACTTGACAGATCGTAAATAACTGTTCAAGGCTAATGGGGTCTTTTCCTCACCAAAACACCTACTGAGAGGTGTACCCCAAGGGTCTATCTTAGGCCCTCTACTATTTGCCATTTATATCGATAACATTAATAAGGGCCTTGAATCTGCAAACATTCACTTATTTGCTGATGATACAGTTTTGTACATTGACAGACCCACATCAGAATTAGCCTGCAGGGACCTGCAACATAACTTTGACCAATTACAAGCAAACCTGCTGCATTTGAAGTTACTGCTAAATGCAAAAAAAAAAACTAAACTATGCTGTTTCCCCCCGTCTACCAGTACATCTAAGTCCTATGCTTCTGGTACTTCCCCGCAAGTAAACACACTCCTGGGTGAACCTCTGGAGTTCGTAACTAAATTTAAATACCTTGGCTTCTGGATAGATATCAACCTGTCCTTCATTGATCATATTGAGGAGCTATCCAAAAAGTTAAAGCAAAGACTTATTTATTTATTTATTTATTTGCTTTTGTTAACCAGGTAAGCACGCTAGACAACCAAGTGCCTATTTTCAGGTGCAACCCGCGGGAGAGTTACAAAGCATACAGGTAAACAAAATACAAGTCAAGGAAAATGGAATACAAAGTGAAGATTACAGTCAGGAGCCACGGGCTCTACATAGGTGAGAGGTACAGGCCAGGCTCTTCTTTCAAATCAGGAATCTTCTCACTCAGGAAGCAAAAACCAGGTTAGTCCTGACTACTTTCATGCCCCTACTGGATTATGCTGACCTCCTCTATGGCCAAGGACCAACCATTGTCTTGTCCAGGCTGGACACTCTTTATCACCGTGCTATCAGATTCATTACCGGACTACCGAACGTTACCCACCATTGCACTCTCTCTGTCAAGGTAGGCTGGAGCTCCTTAAGTGCCAGAAGACAAAGAAATGCTGTCTATTGGATGTACAGATCAATCATTAACACGCTCCCCAGTATATTTCAGATTGCTTGCCTGTCTACAGGGCCGGCAACTACCCACTGAGAAGCCTCTCGTACATTTCTCTATCGGTCCCTAAGATCAGGACATGTTTTGGTACAGCTGCTATAAGCCATGCTCTCCCAGTTCTATGGAACTCTATACAGAAAGCTTTGAGGCTTATGAGCCTCTTGAAGTTGTCCACTTTCAAAGCTCTTTACTTGCACACCTTCAAGGAGGTCTGTGATTGTTTCCGTTGATGACGCTCTAATCTCCACCCTACTCTAATCATCTGAGTTCCCCCTACCTCTCTACAGCTCTGTATATCTCCACCCCTCACTACCTCCCCTTTCAGTCTTGCATGATCTCTCCCCCTCAGACCTGCATGACCTCTAACGCTTCACTCACATTGAGGTGAGGCTATTCTTGGATAGGGTAAATCCTATCTCTTTCATGAAACACTGAAAACTGTACTTGTACTAGGACAAACTGTTGATTTGGTCTCTGAGAGCGTTTGTATCATTAGCACAGAATATGGTAGCCTACTGTATCATAGTTGCAATATTACCCTATACGCACTCTGTACATATATTGGCAATTTATTGTTTTTGCTGTACATATATTATCATTGTCTTTTATATATTGTTGTTTTTCTCCTTCAATGTAAATTCCTTTTATGACCTCCCAGGTCCACCTTGCAAATGAGTTCTCCTCAATGGTGTTTTGCCTGGTAAAATAAGGAAATTGATTGACTGATTTCAAACAATTCCTTTCCTTCCCTCTAAAACGTATTTTGACTCCTGGAATAAGCTCTTATCTGGATTTGTGTGGGATAGGCATAGGCCACAGGTTCGCTGGTCCTTGCTACAACTGCTGAAAGACACGGGAGGCCTAACTGTCCCGGATTTAAATAATTATGCAATGTCAGTCCGAATAACCCAAATTCTTACCTGAGTGAACCCCAACCTTCAACCTCCTTGGAAGAAAATAGAATGTTTTCTTAATGACATGCATGATCCACAAAATGTCATTTTTGGCCCTCTTTATGACTTACCGGCGTTGACAGATTTTGATATAGGAGCCAAACAGACCTTGCAAAACTGGTATAAACTTAGAGCTGTGCCTGCCATGGAACCTGTGTTTTATTTTCTGTGATTACTTTTTGTTGAAACAGATTTCCTACCTACTCAATTTGATCTAACATTTCGCACTTGGCATAGGAAGGGTCTCACATTTATTTTTCAATTTTTGGTTTCACACGGGGTGGCTCCATTTGCTCAGCTCCAAAGAGAATATAACTTATCAAATTTGGATCATTACAGGTACCTACAGGTGCACAATTTTCTTTTACATAAGGGACCCTCGAGGAATTGCCTCCCTCCCTACCCCCAATGCCCCTATTCCTCCAACTGGTTATTAATGCAATTCGTGGCTCTATCCAGTTACATTTGATTGGACTGATGTATAGAGGAATCAGGGAAATTATCTCTGATTCATCTGAGTCAGGGGTGGAGGCATGGAACAGGGAGCTTCCTTCTCGAATGACTTATGACCTCTGGGTTAAATATATCTGCCCCTCATTAGGGATCTCTTTGGCTCCTCATTGGAGAGAATTTGCATGTAAATCATGAATTAGATATTTTAATACACCAGCTAAACTGGTTAAGATTTTTCCTGCACTAGGGGCTGACTGTTGGAGACAATGTGGGGAGACAATGTGGGGAACGGAGGGCTGATCAGGTACATATGTTTTTGGGGTGTAGAAAATTACAAGTGTTTTGGCAGCAAGTTGAGCAATCTTTACAGAAGATTTTTACACCAGATTTAGTACTAAGTCCACAACTTGCTCTCCTGTCAATCCCCCCAGAAGGGCTCAAAATACAAAAAAGGTCACTTGTATTTACTTTCCTCCTTTTGGCAAAGAAGACAATTACTAAACTATGGAGACAGGTTAGATCCCCTTGGGTGGATAACTGGCATGATTTGATTGTAGAACATTATTTTTTAGAACATATGATTGCAGGGGCTATGGTGCACAGAGAACAGTTCGAATTAAAGTGGAGGGCTAGGGTCCTTTTTCAATCAGCAAGAGACTCCGCATTTGTTCCATGATGGAGTCCAAATATTTGGATGCTAGGAGATGGAAAAGGCACCATAAGAGAGGACTCTTTTCTCTAGACAGAGGGGAGATGGATAGACACAAGAGGAAGGGGCAGTTGAAGACGTTTACTGGGGTTAAGCGTATGAAACACTGTGACCTCTATTTATTAACTGTGATGAACACACTACTAATACTGCTATTGTACTACTGCTTATGGAATGATCTGCTGCTATGGATATTTATGAATGTCATCTATAATGTATCTGCTCTGTATTGTACCTCCTATGGAAATAAAAGAAAAATAAAGTATATAAAAAAAATATATCACAGGACTTACCAGCATCTGTGAGACAGAAAAGGGGCTCCCTTCACTCCACAGTGTCTTGTCTCATCCCTGCCAGTGTGCATTTTCACATGCTGTACCCTGCTCAGCCACAGGTCAGGGTGCAGGAGAAATTGCACTCCTTTGAATCAAGTGATCAAGCAGAGCAAGAGCTTCAGCGACTGCTCCTGGAGTTATTTAAGAAATTAGCTCTCTCCATGAAGGGGACCGACTACTAAAGAGGAGGTTCCTACTGTGGTCTTTATGCATGGGCAAAAGCTGGGGACAGACTGGGATCAGACTAGTATAACATTGCACAACATTTGTCCCCCCCCAGCTGTAGTATGCTCATATTTTCATAGATGGGTCCTCTGCGGCTCAAAGTTAATAGTTTAGGCACAGGCTTGCCTATTATTTTACTTTCCCTGCCTGAGATGGGGTCGTGTCCATGAACCTGAAGCAGCGGTTCTTGAACCTGTGGCATTGACCTGGTCTCAGCTAGAATTTTATGCAACACCCGTGGATTTTGAGGCCCTGCACCGGCTGCGTCAATGCAGGCTGATAGCTTGAGAACTGCATACATAGAGCGGCTGCATGACTATACGCAATGTCGCACAGCTCTGCAGCTGCTTGAATGTCCGCTCTTTCGCGTGGACCTATGCAGCAGCTGGGAGCATATTGGATGTGTGCAACACTGCACAGACTCATGCAACATCCAGAGTTCTACCACCTATCTGCTCCCTACCATAACTCATCCTTTAATGCCTCCTCATCCCCAATCAAGACTGGGCTGCAAAGACAAAGCTTTGTTCAGATGTGCTGCCACAGGGGAAGGGGGATGCTGTTTTTTTCTTTGGTTGATGCAGTGTTATAAACTGTCTATGCTCCAGATTTTGCCCAGCTCAGTCATTAGTCTGGGAAAGCAGATGTTTTCAACTACAGAAGTTATGTGGGCTTGGATAGAAGGCTCCACATTTCACTTTGTAACAGAGTTAAGATTAGTTCTAGCTAGTTGAATTATTTATGAAAGTTGGAGTTTTGCTAGCATTCTAGAGGGTTCTGATGTTCGTTAACAGAAAGATATTCTAGTATTACAGTTCATTGGAGGGGGTGAGAGGGGGCAAGGATCTTAACTGCTGTACCTGGCAACATTATGCACTGTATCAAGGAGAGGGGGCCTTATCACCTCTCAGGACACTAAGGGGTCTATAGATAACTGGTTAAGATCTGGTGGTTTGGCAGGGGTACTAATATGCATTTTATTTTACTGCATTAGGTCAGGGGGCAGTGGGAGGGGGGACGGGGAGGGTAAATGGTACTTTGCTGTGTTTAGGGTATGGTGGAAGGGGGGAGTGGGGGTGTGTTCCATGGTATCTGCAGGAGTTCAGCTCTCCTTATATGGAATATTACACTCTTTAACAGTTAACTGTCATAAGGACACATGGCTAATTGTTTACAAGTGAACTCATGGAATATCAAGGAGGTGTGCAACAAAAACAAGAGGTATAAAATGCTTAAGCACTTGCAAATAGCCAAAGGGCAAGTATCCTTCCTGCAGGAAACTCACCTGCTTAAAACGGAAGTGAATTCATTGAGAAGACTTCATACTGGGCAAGTTTACACAACTGGCACGAGTACACAGAGTAAAGGGGTGGCAGTTCTGATCACTAAGTCTCTGGGGTTTAAATGTAAACAGTGTATCCCAGACCCATTGGGCAGGTATGTTTTTGTAGTGGGCACTGTGGAGAAGTCTGACATAGTCCTTGGGTCCATTTATGGGCCCAATCTGGATACTCCCTCCTTCTTTATGGAGCTGATTAATATTCTGTTACCCTTCCTGTCTGCACCTCTGTTGGTAGGGGGAGAGTGGAACCTGCCATTCTTGCCAGATGTGGACAGAACAGGCAAAGAGAGGGTGGGTCTATCCCCGGCACAAAGGGCCCTTGAGAACCTAATAGATAAACTGGGTTTATGGGATCCCTGGAGGGTATTACATTCAGCTCAGCAGGAATACACTTTTCAGTCTCCTGTGTATGGGACCTCATCCCATATAGACTATTTCTTGGTAAGCAAACAGCTCTTGCCAGGACTCATAGACTGTTGGATCTCTCCAGAGGTCATCTCAGACCATTCTCTGGTACAGTGCACCCTTTCACTATCTCCCACTCATCAAGTAGATACAACCTGGAAAATTAATAATAGATTGCTAAAGGATGAATGGGTTTTGGGTAGACTGAAGGCATGTATTGCACAATATACTAAGGACAACCTAAATTCCACAGGTCAGACAGAGATGGAATGGGGAGGCCTGAAGCATTTTTTAAGAGAGGAGCTCATAAGGATTGCCTTTATTAGGAAACATAACAGGGAGAGTCAGATAAGGGACCTATTGGGATGAATTAGGGACCTAGAAAATAACATTTTGCCCTCCTCCACTGAAGCACAAAGACAGGAACTAATTCTGCTAAGGGCACAATACAATTATTTGATTGGGGATAAAGCAGAGTACATGATCCTTAAAATGAAATCCACGTATGTTGACCAAGGCGAAAAAGCAGGAAGGTTGCTAGCACTATGTGTTAAGCAGCAGGAAACATCCAGGCTCATTAGTGCTGTACATTCATCTAGCGGCAGCTTCCTCAAGACAGACCCCAGAGATATTGTGTCAGAATTTGAGGACTTTTATAAATACCTCTACAGTGCTAGGCCTGACTCCCCCTCGGAGGACCAGATTGATGCCTACCTGGTGGGGTTGACTCTACCTGGTCTTTCTTCTGTACAACAATCCCTGCTGACCTCCCCGCTCATGGAGGAAGAGATAGTCAGTGATTCATGTCTTACCTTTAGACAAAGCCCCCTGCCCAGAGGACAAACCAACCTGTAGGGCCTACTGCAAACTAACTGTCCCCAAAAGTAAAGGGGGGCTATGAATCCCCAATTTCAATTTATACTATTGGGCAAGTCACTCCAAAAAATATATGAGATGGCTGCTGAGGGAAGAGGGACTAGGCGTATATATGTATAGGCCTCTGTGGCTCAAAATGGAACAGGCTATGATAAGCACTCAGGGACTATCCCCCCTGGTTCTCTTACATATTCCTGTCAAGCTGCTCCCACTAGAATTGAGAAATACACCGATAGGGGTCTCAATAAAAGTTCACTCTCAAATATATACGTTTCTGTCATATAAACACACTTAGAACCCTAAACAACCCACAACAGGCAACCCAAATTTCAAGATGGACGAGACTGTTAAAGCTTCTTGGCTGCCACAGATGGCAGGAGTCTCCTTAGCTGATCTGTAGCATAATGGACAGGGTCTGAACTCAGGGGAAATTATCAGATGCTACAACTTAGGGGACCACTTAGGCTTCAAGGTATTCCAACTCAAGCACATGTTGATTAAATACCAGTTCATACCTGAAGTAGAGGTTCAGTAGTTCAGTAGTCACAGGACCCCATCCCATCTTAGGCATATATGTAAAGTTACTCGAGAGGGCATTCCCAAAATTGGATGGGTCTTCTACATACTGGAATGCTCAATTCCAAGACAAGGCATTCAACTGGGCTAACATTTGGAAGGATACTCACAGATTTGCTTCTCAGGACAGGCTGAGATTGATGCAATTTCAGATTATTAGCAATATGTATTACACTCTGGTTAAAATGGCTAGGATGAGTAAATCCCCTACCTCGACCTGCAGATGCTGTATGCAAGAAGAAGGATCTTTAAGGCATATCTTTTGGGACTGCCCAAATGTTTCCCCTTGTGGTCCCCATATCAAACAGAAGGCAGATCCCTTGTTGGGGGTAGCTGACTACATTGCACTGGCAGCCTGCCTGGTTGGGGATTATTCTCTCATACCTGTCATGGAGAGGAAGTATCATCTGGCCTTGATGGCAGTGTCGGTCAAGAAGCTAGTACTCCGACATTGGCTGGATAGTGAGACCATCACCTATTCAGAGTGGTTGCAGGAGCTTTTGGCCAACCTTTCTATAGAAAAGATCATTGCTAGTGTTCATAACCATTTGCCTAGGTTTGAAAAGCTCTGGAGTAAACTGCAGACATTATATTCTTTATAACTGGAGTCATTGATTCTAGGTTGGTGCACCATTTCTATAATAAATTGCTTATACCATGGGGAGGGAGGAGGAGTGTGTTGTATGTTTTGCTTGTCTCTGCTGTGTAACCAATTGTACTGTGTTTTGTTGTGTGTAAAATAGGCCACTCGATGGCCATGTTGAAAATAAAGCATTTTGAATTAAAAAAATTAGTAATCTAATTTTGTTGCCTTTTAAGTACCCTGACTTCCTCTCTCCTCAACAGGTGCTGCTCTCTCTTTTCATACTGCTTGAACATTCTATGACATCAATAACATCATTCCAGGTCATTCAGATGAATAGCATGGACTGGTGTTATTGATGTCATAGAATGTCTTAGAAATATGAAAACAAAGAGCAGCAACTGGCGAGAGGAGTGTAGCTCTGAGGGCACCCCAAACCTTGATTATTTACTGATCAAAAATTGGTCAAAGCATATCAGAATACATAACTGGAATGGGGAGGAAGATGAAGCAGCTAGCTACTATATGTAAAATAATTTCCTATCTCCTTTCTTAAGAGAAAGAGTAATCATTAACAGTGGAGCATGTCTAGTACCACTTGTATATGAAACAGATCCCCCCCCCCCACGAGAACAAGATGCTGCATCTCATGGGGTTATTCCATTTGGAGTAATTTGTAATCAAGAAGGCAATGTGACAGAATCCACAATAAAAAGGGTTTGGGTGATGCTGTTCCAGCAAGTCCAGGGCATAATTTCTGTGGTGATTCATCTTAAGCAGTAGACATCCATATGGATCTAAGACTGGACTTCTTTCCAGAAGTATTGATACAAGATCCCAATCTCTTAAATCTATTTGGGGGCTAAACTCATAGAGAGATGAATATCAATCCATTGAAATCATTCTCATACCAAATCATCCCTAATAATCAAGCTAGGAAGACAATGACATTCTTTTTAAGACGTTCCCACAGATTCATTACAAGGAATTTCCCAGCCATGAAGGGAAACAATTTGGAGCTGATTTTTCTCAGTCATTTTCATATCTTTCAGACAGTTGTGTGGCTCAATAATGCCGTTGACATTAACAGTAATACAGTATCTTGACAAATTAAAGTCAGGGGAATAGAGAGCTGAGTCAAAATACAACTTAGTGGGTACTGGTGGATCCATGCAAATACCCATTGACTGTAAACCACATCTCTTTGACTAAATCTTCATAGGATTCTCAATATTAGCATAAAAGAGTATTAAAACCTTTTCACTGAGATCAATTCTATGAAAATATAAAAAGATCTTCTGGGATCACTTCTTTGAAAATATAAAAAGAGCTTGACCCTAGGGGATAAGTCATTATGTAGCAAATGTTTAAATGTGTCCCTAATTTGTAATTCAGGTTCATCCTCATCACAGGGAAAGCCTTAGAGGAATAATATGGTCTCCTGGAGACTGGGGCTGAGACTACAATTCTAAATGGCTGCTCTTGGCAGAAATTTTCTGTTCTCCCCAAATGTTTTAAATAACCTGTGTGTGATGCACTTACTGTGTGCCCCATTGATATTACATAGAAACATAGAAGTTGACAGCAGATAAGGACCGCAAGGCCTATCCAGTCTGCCCATTTTTTCTACCTTATGAATGTGCCATTGGCCTTTGCTCTGTCAATGGCCTATCTAGTCATACTCATCTGTATTGCTCCCTTATGCCTATCCCATGCCTGTTTGAATCCCTGCACTGCATTCATATCTACCACTTCCTGAGGTAGGCCGTTCCATGCATCCACCACCCTTTCTGGTTATACTGGTTATACTGGTTTAACTGGACAAAAGAAGGCTATTACAGCCCATCGAGATTGTCCCCCACAACAGTTGGTAAGTCATCTTCCTCATTTGTTAACCAATTATCCAAATTGTTTTTAAAGGTTTCAGATGTTTTTGAATTTACTATAAATTCAGGAAGCTGGTTCCACTTCTGTGGTACCCTAACATTGAAGAAATTATCTCTTTTATTAGTATTAACCCTTTCAACAATTAATTGTTTATTATGTAGTCTGCCGACTATACTTTTTTTGCATATGTTAATCCACAAAGTTTCATTTGCAATGGACATTTTAATATATTAAATAAAAATAGCAAATCACCTCTTAATCGTCTTTGTTTTAAGGAGTGTAAACCTGTTTTATTTAAACGTGAGTTATATGAATCATTTTTAAGTCTAGGAATCATCTTTGTTAATCTTCTCTGTACTTTCTCCAGTCTATAAATGTCCCTTTTGAGGTATGGACTCCAATAAGGGGATCCATAATCCAAATATGGTCTAATATATGATCTATATTAGGTGACTAAACATTGTTCCGATTTATTGACAAATGTTTTTTTAATCTGTTTTAACAACACATTAGCTGAATTTGCAACTCTATTACAATGGGAATCTGCTGATAATTTATTATTTATTAAAATCCCCAGATCTCTTTCACATACGGAGTATTTGATTTGTTTGTTATTTAACCAATATGTATTTTTGGGGTTTCTATTCCCAAAATGCAAAACCGCACACTTGTCTGTATTAAATTCCATAAGGTTACTTTTTGCCCACTGTTCTATAGTTTTTAGGTCTTTCTGAAGAGTATTCTCACTTAGGGGGTATCCACTCTCCCTCCTAGCTTAGTATCATCAGCGAATTTAGCAATGAAATTACTAGAAGTTATATTTAAATCACTGATAAATAAATTGAATAATGTTGGACCCAAGACCGAACCCTGGGACACACCACTAGTCACTGATAGTGGATCTGATAAAAAATTGTTGACCCTATTCTGTGAAAAAGAACTTCCTCACATTACCCCTCAATCGGCCTCCGTCTAATCTCATGCTGTGTCCTCTTGTCCTGCTAATGTTCTTATATTGAAACATGTTAGACTCTCACCTTGTGACTGCCCTTAAGATGTTTGAATGTTTCGATCATATCACCTCTCTCTCTCTCTCCTTTACTCTAGGGTATACATATTGAGCTCTGTTAATCTGTCCTCATGTGTTTTCTGATGCTGTTCCTGCACCATTTTGGTTGCCCTTCTCTGGACTGCCTCCATTTTGTTAATGTCCTCCTGCAGGTGTGGCCTCCAGTACTGCATGCATTACTCCAGATGGGGCCTAACAAGTGACTTGTAAAGAGGGATTATTACCTCCCTCTTACAACTTGTGATACCCCTACTAATACACCCCAGCATCCCCCTAGCCTTACCTACTGCTTTAGTGGTCTGTTTGGATGATTTCAGGTCATCTGTGATGATACTGATGATGCCCAAGTCTCTTTCTTTCCTTGTGATTGCAAACAACTCCCCTCCCAACCTACAGGTGGCTTCAGGGTTTCCTTCCCTATGTGCATGATCTTGCACTTCTTTGCGTTAAACCCCAGTTGCCACTCTTTCGACCATTTTGCCAGTTTATCCAGATCTCTTCTCATTTTGCCCACCCCATCTGGATCATCTTCTCTGTTGCAGATCTTGGTGTCATCTGCAAACAGACAAACTTTAACCTCCAGTCCATCTGCAATGTCACTGATGAAGATATTGAAGAGGACTGGCCCCAGGACTGATCACTGAGCTACCCCACTTGTGACTTGCATCTCTTCTGACTGCATACCATTTACCACCACTCTCTGCTTTCTGCCTGCCAACCAGTTGCCACCCAGTTGACCCATATTCATCAGAGATTCTGTAGAGATAATTATTTTTTTCTGTAGTATACCTCTGAATTAACATATAAGATTTCTGTGGCCACAGTATGTATTTCTAATTGCTGAACTTCTTAGATTTGAGTTTTAGATCATTCTGTTTTAGGTTTTTTAATGCTCATTTTTATTTATTTTATTAAAGATTTTGCTTTTTGGTGTTTTAGTCAAATCCTCCTTCCTTTAGGGATAAATTCAGGTTCAAAGGGTGCATAAATGGTTCTGCTTATGCCACCTGAGTTCCTCTATTAGCAGAGCTCTGGCTTTTGTTAAAAGTTTAGTCATTTGGATGGTCATCTATGCCATTTTCCATTGCTGCTGTATGTATTTTATACAATATTTCATGATTCGCAAATACCATTTGTTGTAAACTATTCTTTTCACAGGGAAATCACAGAGTTTGGAACGGTCTGATTTTGAAAGCAACACAAGGGAAATCACAGAGTTTTAATTTAAACCTTACATCTCAGCAGGAGTCAGTGTCTGTTAAGATTAAGCAGACAGATAACTTTATTAGCAGTAGAAGGGGTCTTATTTAGGGTTAAAAAGAAGAAAGAAAAGAAAGAAAGTCAGTGTGTGTTCTGTGCAGGGAAGGGTACTGTATCAGCTGACTTTGCTAAACCAGTATGAGGAAAGAGATCTTACCTGGGGATGTGGTTTAGACACTATAAAAGCAGGTGAGTCAAATTACAACTTCCTGTTGCTAGCCTTTTTTCTTACTAATTGCCCTCCTACCCACCCAAAGCCAGTTCTACTTTTATAGCCACTAGATTTGACTGTCAACAGGAACTTCCTGTTTGGCAGTAGGAAGGAAAGGATCATAGAGAGACATTGGTTTTGTCAACCCTAAAGGAAAAAAGTAGCTCACTCTCCCCCTAGCTGCTGGTGGTCTAATATTGAGCGAGGAAGACGGAGGCTACTGAAGAAGATAGGAAGTTGCTGTCCCAGAACAGGAAGGGTGAGAGTTGTAAGGAGAGGAGAGAATAAGCATCCAGAGAAACAGTAGAGAGGACACAAAATAAGACATGATAGGAGTGGTGCAGTGCAATGGCTGTGGGGTGGCAGTGTTCCGGGAGACATTCTGGAGGCTGCGATGCTGCCCTATTTGCAGGCACCTCTCTGGTCTGAGAGAGGAGGTTGCCCGTCTCCAGGCTGACCTGGCTAGGATTCGTGAAACCTCCTCCCCCACCCAGGGACCACCAGGGCCAATGCCACTACCTCAGAGGTTGCCAAGAAAGAGGAGAGGCTGGACCAGGGTGGGCTCAAGGAGGGGAGAGGGTGGTGGAACAGAGTTGCATCCCTCCAGCTGTACCTCTTCACAATTCATTCGCTCTTCTGGTGGATAGTGGTTCCTCTATGGAGGCACCTGCAGTGGAGACCAAGGAGGATGCTGGGAACCTTCACAAAGGAGACCCACAGGAGGGTGGCATGGGACCCCACAGGGGAAGGAAACAACTCCTGGTGGGGGACTCAATCATTAGGGAGTAGAAATGGGAGAGGAAGGGGAGAGGGAGGTAAGGTGCCTTCCTGGCACCACGGCTTGTAGGGACAGGAAGCGAATCCTCAGGATCGTGGGAGGAGCTGCACGAGGGAGGGAGCTGGATGTCATTGTCCACCTAGGGACAAATGACCTGGCTAGGAATGGGATCAGAGCAGTGCAAGAGGAGTTTGTAGAGTTGGGAAGGGCCTTAGACAAGTAGCGCATACGGTAACCTTCTCGGAGGTGCTGCCTGTCTATGGCAAGGGAGATGCTAGGGCACTTCTCACCAGGGAATTCAATGAGTGGTTGAAAACTGGTGTGGAGTTCAGGGTTTTGGCTTCATTGGGGACTGGGGAGCCACCTGGACGGAAGCAGACCTATACTGGTGTGATGGTCTGCATCTGTCCAGGGGGGGAACCAGGATCCTAGGTGAGAGGTTTAAATGCTTCATTGGCAAGCATTTAAACTAGCCAAGGGGGGAAGCACCGAAAAGGAGCAGGGAAATCCGAGCCTCCCCCCACAAAACATGGTGATTAGTGAGGTAAACACCAAGGTACAGAAGTTATTAGGGAGTAGAACAGATTTAAATGTAAAAAAAGGCAAAGGCATTAAGGACAGAAATGGGGCTAAAAGGGGTAAGGCTATCAAAAAGTGGAGGGTGATGAGTACCAATGCCCATAGTCTGGGTAACAAGCTCCCTGAACTAGTGGCCTTGATGGAAGAGGGTTGCATGGATATTGTGGCAGTCACAGAAACATGGTACACAGAGAACCATGACTGGGATGTCAACATACCAGGATACACAATCTACAGGAGGGACAGGGAGGGTAAAAGAGGAGGAGGAGTAGCTCTCTATGTAAAGGAAGGGATCAAAGCAACAGAACTAAAGAGTAAACAGGGAGCAGATAAGGCACTTGGGTCACCCTGGAGACAGGAAATGGCACCACAATCTGCATGGGGTTGTATACAGACCCCATCTCAGGGAGGAATGGACAAGGAAATGATAGAAGGCTTTCTTAGAATGGCAGAAAAAGGGGAGATATTGTTGATGGGGACCTGAATATGCCAGATGTTAACTGGAGCACCTTTGCTGCAGGCACATCCAAAACAGGGTCATTCTTGATGCCCTACAGGGGCATGCCTCAGACATAGTATTGGAACCCACTCAGGAGGGAGCAATCTTAGACCTGGTACTCTCAAATGGGGATGGAGAAAGAATCTCAGATTTAGAATTGGGTAGCCATCTGGGAACAACGACCACCAAACAGTGTGGTTCACGATAAACAGCACATACAATCAAGCCATACAAAAGCAAGAGTACTGGACTTTAGGAGGGCTGACTTTGGGAAAATGAGAGAGTGCCTCAGAAAAGCACTAGCAAACAGGCAAGAAGGAGGGGTGGAGGAACAATGGGGAGTGATCAAAACAGCCATCACAGAGGCAACAAGCCTTTGTGTAAAACAAATCAATAAAACACAATGAAGGAAAAAACCGTTATGGTTCTCAAAAGAGGTGGCAGGGAAGGTTAAGGAGAAAAGGACAGCATTCAGGAAATATAAGGAAACACAGAAGGAGCAGGACAGAGAACTTTATCAGTTAAAGCAGAAAGAGGCTGGGAAGGCAGTCAGAATAGCAAAGGCCCAAACCGAGGAAAGGATAGCCAATTCTGTTAAGAAGGGGGATAAGACCTTTTATAGGTACATTAGGGAGCAAAGAAAGACCAAAGGAGGGATACTGAAGCTTAATAAAGGGGAGGGAATGTGGGTAGAGGGTGACAGTGATAAAGCAGGGATACTGAACGAATATTTCTGCTCAGTATTCACAAAGGAAGAGGAGGGGGAGTTACCTAAACCAAACAAGAGAAACACTTTGAAGACAGGGGTCGATAACAGTCCATTTACAGAAGAAAGGGTTCTGAAAGAACTAATAAAATTGAAGGTGGACAAAGCAATGGGGCCTGATGGGGTTCACTCAAGAATTCTAAAAGAACTAAGGATAGAACTAGTGACACCGCTGACTACTCTGTTTAACAAATCATGGGAGGATGGGTGGTACCCGAGGACTGGAGGAGGCAGATGTGATTCCTCTTCACAAAGTGGGAGCAGGACAGAGGCAGAAACTACAGACCAGTTAGTTTGACCTCAGTGGTAGGGAAAATGATGGAATCACTTCTGAAGGAAAGAATTGTTGAGTACCTAGAGGCCAGTGGGGCACAGGACCCAAGGCAGCATGGATTCACGATGGGAAGGTCGTGTCAGACAGAATCTAATAGATTTCTTTGACTGGGTTACCAAAGTAGTAGACCAGGGGCTGTGGACATGGCCTACCTAGATTTTAGCAAGGCATTTGATACAGTCCCACACAAAAGATTAATACACAAGATAGCCAGCCTTGGGGTGGGTCCCAAGGTGGTAGCCTGGATAAAAAATTGGCTAGACAACAGAACTCAATGGGTAGTAGTAAATGGAGTACACAGTGACGAAAGGAGGGTTACTAGCGGGGTACCGCAGGGTTCAGTACTGGGACCGGTCCTTTTTAATGTCTTTATAAGTGACATTGCAGAGGAACTGGAAGGAAAAGTATGTCTCTTTGCAGATGACACAAAGATCTGCAACAGGGTTGATACACAAGATGGAGTGGAAAGGATGAGAAGGGACTTGGCAAGGTTGGAGGAATGGTCAAATGTATGGCAGCTCAGATTCAATGCAAAGAAGTGCAAGGTAATGCACATGGGAACAAAACCCAGGGGAAGCGTACACAATGGGGGGTGAGATACTGACAACAGTAAAAATAGAAAGGGACCTGGGGGTAATTATATCAAATGACCTAAAGGTGGGCTAGCAATGTGAGAAGGCAGTAAGGAAGGCTGGGGGGATACTGGGATGCATAGGAAGAGGCATCAATAGTAGAAAACAGGAAGTTGTTATCCCTCTGTACAGACAGTTGGTGAGACCCCATCTGGAGTACTGTGTGCAGTTCTGGAGACCCCATCTCCGCAAAGACATAGACAGAGTGGAGGCTGTCCAGAGGAGGGCAACCAAAATGGCGCAGGGTCTACACCAGAAGACATACGAAGAAAGACTAAAGGAGCTTAATATGTTTACCCTTGAGGAAAGAAGGGAGAGAGGGGACATGATAGAAACTTTCAAATACCTCAAGGGAATTAACAAAGTCCAAGAGGGTAGCATCTTCCAGAAAAAGAGATGTGCAAGATCAAGGGGGCACAATTTGAAGATAGAAGGGGGACGGCTCAGAGGTAATGTGAGGAAGTATTTTTTCACTGAGAGGGTTGTGGATGCATGGAACAGCCTCCCTGAGGAGGTCGTGGGGTCAAGAACAGTGGGGGACTTCAAGAATGCATGGGACAAGCATAAGGCAGTCCTAGTGGGGGGTAGGAGGAAGTAAGCTGTTGGTTAACTAGGATCTGCAGCTTATTTGTTAGGTAGGAAAATGGGCAGACTAGGTGGGCCAAGCGGTCCTTATCTGCAGTCAAATTCTATGTTTCTATGTTTTCTTCCTTTAAAATGCATATATTTCCTAGTATCATAAAAATATAACATTCAGGGAATCTTTAATAACTTGCTGATCTTGTGCAAAAGAGTCTGCAACTTGTTAAACATTTTGTAATGCAGGGTCATTAGTATTTCCTTCTACTGGGTTAGGGTGGGTGATCTAGTGAAATAATTTAAATGCACCACATGACCTTCATCATCAGACTTTTTTTCATCTGTTAAATTTTGTGATTTATTTCCAGCAAAACAGCAATTAAAAACAAGCATTTGTCAATGCCGAATGTTTGCAGCTGGTATTGCTGTTGTACCATGTCTTGTCTGTACACATTTTTACTATATATTTACCCAGGATAGAGTAAATGAGATGCAATATCTCATTTTCAGTGGTGTCCTCCTTTGACACATTGTTAGTTTGTAATTACCCAGGATAAAGCAGTTGAGAGGCGATATTCTACTTTGATAGAGCTTCACTTTTTAAAATTAATTTTTCAGCAGAGCAGTTTGACTCTACTATGCAAAATGAGTTTAGAATGAATTCATTTCACATATGAATCTTTCAGCAAAAACAGTCATGAAATATAATGTAAACTTTAGGGTGCTTTCATGCAAATAGTGCTCAAAGGAGTGAAAGAGTCCTAAAACAAAAGTACATATGGCATATCCAGCAGTTAATTGTCACCCACACTATTGAAAAACAACTGTTCAGAGAAATCTTCCAATTACGAGTTGGAGGGGTGGCAGTAAAAAGCTATGTGAGTAAACGGGCACCAGAATCAGCAAACTGAATACTTAAAGGCACCTCTCTTCAAATTGTCAAGTCAGCGCCTAGAATATTGGAGGCCATCCTGACACGCATCTTAAAATGCTGAGGTCATAAATGGAAATTATTCTCGTAGGCTACGTGGCTTAAAGCAGCTGAATTTTGCCCAACATTCCTCACTGTTAATCAGCCCCACAGATTGTCATACAATGCTTAGGTCATTAAAAATATCCTTAAAAGAGAGTAACATGAGCTGAATAACTGGCTATAGCAATCATGTGTACCAGAAAAGCTTGTGGATAGTCTCACTGTCCCAATCTCCTACCTCAAAATGGTCAATATTAAATAAAGTTGAAATCACAATAAAAGAGACATGTGACTATGTTGAAGATGTTCAGCTGCAGAGGATTATGGTGTTGGACCCCAGGTGGGTAAGTAAGGGCTTGGAGGGTGGGGTGGGTGCTGAGTTGGAGGGCTGGGTGGGGGACTAATGGTGCAACAGACATTGATGGACATTTTCATTTTACAGGGTTTAAAAATGGCTAGGGATGCTTTTCTTTATTTCAGATAAATACACTGGGGGATTGGGCATCCCCAGTGTCACTGTTATGTTTGGGGGCTGCTGAGATGGAGGATCAGTGGGGGGTACAGTTACAGGGGCAGCAGCAACAGGCACCAATGGATATATATATATATATATATATATATATATTTTTTACAGGCTAGATTATTCCCCCCATGTCAGCATTATGTTTGTGAGGGTGGATGGGTGCTGTGAGGGAGGGTCAGATGGGGGAACAGTAACAGGGGTGCCAGTAGCAGACATCAATGGATGGTTTTCTTTGTCATAGCAGGTGTCTGCAACAGTGGGGGGTTCTTTCTGAATGTTTGAAATTCCTCAGCAGGCTGATCATGAGAGATCAGCTACACTTGCTGAGTGGCGTGGATCAAAGGAAAGAGCTGATCTATGACACAAAGTTTCTGCCCAGCAAGCCAAAACTGTATCATGATCAGCCTGGCTGATGATTGGTGATATGATGTGCTCCTTGCAGACCGCTCTACATTTGATTGATAATGTCACACTCCTCAAAAGGCACTCTCATAGCAAGATGTTTGTGTGTGCATGCACAGTGAACATAAAAAGTAATTTAAGAGCAATTATGGTATTCCCTAGGTCATTCTGTACTAGCTTCAGACAGTTCTTAATTACCAGGTATTTTTCTGATGGGGTGAGGTTGGGGCTCCAAAAGATTTCAGCCATTTACTATCTAGCTCTTCTAATAAACCATGTGAGAATACTACATTGGAGTACATAGGAATCATGTTCATTGTATTATCCTGAGTCTGTGTACTGTGTATAAATTAAAAACACAGGCACTGGTATTACAGATGGAATTTCCTGTAGTAAATTCATTTCCATTTGTGTGCAAAAGACGAATAGAAATTTTAACCTACTAGACTAAAATATCAGCAATATGAGTTTTGCACTTGTTAAGCTTAAAGTTGAATTATTAGTCATATTGCTCCTCCCACAGGGTTGAGGAGGTTTTTTCCATAATTTTTCCACTGACGTTTGCTTAGCAGCTGAATGCCTAGTCTAAGTTTTTTCATCCTTGTTTTTTTTTCCTGATTCTCAGCTGATTTACAAATCTTGTGCTTCTTTATTCCTAGTTGGGGGCAATACTGTCAATAGTTACTCTCCCTCAGTTCTGGGTCTACATGTCTTCATCATACTGCTAATCAGATATATTTTAATAATAAATCTTAGCAGAGCTGTACCAAACATTTGTGCAAATATAACCAATATATAAATATTGCAAGTGACTAACACAGTAATATGAAAAAGAAGAAAAAAGAAAAACTTTGACTGTTAAGTTATCTGTAGTGACTAAATATACTATTCAAAGTAACCTTGTGCTAAACAGTTTAATAAAGCATTAATTAAATAAATTGTAAGTGCAAGTTTGAAGTATATTAAGGTATTCAAACTTTAGGAATTTAAATTCATTACTAAGTATAGGTTCAAATATCCAGTCCAAAAATCGTTTTCTTCCTGGCGAGCAATGTTCAACTATTGTTTCAGCCTCTTCTTAAAGTCCTTTGCTAAGTTCACCAAAGTTTTCAACAGCTGGTAGCATAAAGTGTAGCTTTCTGGGGCCAGATTGTCAAAAGTGGAAACACTGCACACATGTGGACAAAAAAAGTTATGCAAGGGAGGGTTTCTTGCACAACTGCAGTTATTTTTCATGTGCTCAATTTTGAAAAAGGTTGCCTTTTTTCAGCTTTTCCACAATGTATGGCAGCTTAAACTTTTTTTGCACAACTGTGGAAAAATGCCACGCCTGGTTATACCAATCTATCTACAATGAAAACCCTCCAAAGGGGTGTGCCTCAAGGATGCATCCTAGGTCCACTATTGTTCACCATCTATATTAATAATCTAAACACTGGTATCAAGTCATCAAGCATCCACCTATTTGCTGACGATACAGTGTTGTACATAAACAGACCTACCCCGGAACTAGCTTATCAAGACCTCCAGAGTGACTTCAACCTATTGCAGAAAACCTTGCTGCATTTAAAACTTCTGTTAAATGCAAAAAAAACTAAAGCTATGATTTTTAACCCCTCACCTATCGCACCAAATATAGCTCCACAAGCTCCACCTCCCCAATTACTATCACTGCTAGGTGAGCCTCTGGAAATCGTATCAAAATTTAAATACTTGGGGGTTAGGGTTGATGATAGGCTATCCTTCACGGAACATATTCAGGAACTATCAAAAAAGTTAAAACAGAGACTTGGCATATTCTACCAGATCAAGTATCTACCTTCACAGGAGGCCAAAACTTGTTTAGTGCAAACCACCTTCTTGCCACTTTTAGACTATGGTGACATACTATATGGGCAATCCCCAAAATAGGCTGTAGTGAAACATGATACTCTTTACCATAGAGCTATCAGGTTCATAACTGGTGCATCATACTCCACCCACCACTGCACCCTTTACACTATGGTAAGATGGAGCTCTCTTAGCTTCAGACGTCATAGAAATGCAGTTCTCTGGACCTTCAGAGTCTTATCAAATATGCTTCCACAATATATCTCTGACTGCAACCCTGTCTGCCCTGCAGGGAACTACCTCCTAAGAAGCCTTTCGTATAGCTCCCTCCTTATTCCCAAGGTTAGAATGCAATTTGGTAGAGCAGCTATAAGCCACTCTTTCCCTGTTCTCTGGAACAATGTGCAAAAAATGTTGAAACTTGTGCTTCCTGCAAAGTTGACCCTCTTTAAAAAACTCTTTCGGCAGGCCTTCAAAGAAACGTGCAACTGTATTCGCTAACAACAGCTTACCCTTGCACCTTACTGACTCCAGCTGCTTTTCTTTTACTTATCTTTTTCCTCTCCTTTTCTTCTTCTTCTTCCACATAAATTATTGCTTAACTGATGCTGTACTAATTGTGTACAAATGTGCAAATTATTCTTTATTATAAATGGTTGCCCTCTTACAGAACCCTGTTCTATGGAATTGACTTTCAAATGTATACTTTATTAGTATGTGTATAACCTGTCTCCATTCACTCTGTAACTGATTGCCTTGTGCACATGCTAGCTTATTATTGTACTGTAATTGTCTATGCCTGCCCAGGGCCACCTTGTAAATGAGTTGTCTCAATGGTGTTTCGCCTGGATAAACAAAGATTGATTGATTGATTGACTGATACCGGGCATAACATTTTTTTGCACAGCAGCATAAAAATGGAAAATGCTACCCATGGGCATTAAATGCTGAAAATAACATTTTTGCAGGTGTGGGAATTTTTCCCTGAACCAAGAAGTTGGCACAGGGGGCGGAATTTGCAAAGCGTGGCATGGGTCCTGTGCCAAGCCTTGTGGCACAACACAAGTTCTGTTTGTGCATTGAACCCCTTTGCCACAACTGTGCCTGATTCTCGAATCTCAGGCGCAGTTGTGACAGATTCCATGTTTTACAGCAGCTTGCACCAAATATCTGGCACAAGCTCCATAAAAACAACCCCTGGTAATGGCACAAGCTAGGCCAGAAAAAGCTGGTCTAACTTGTAACAGCTGACGCATGGATTGAAACTCCTGATCGCTGACCAGGTGATTGCAGCAAGCCCTGCGCACCATACTTTCAGTGCATCCAGGGCTTGTGGCAATTGGGGGCTTTGGAAATTGAGCCCAGGGACATAGGGTTGGATTTTCAGCCCATCAGGGACTAAGTCCCACTCTGCAGCCACTGCTGCATGATGAAATCTCTGCACCTGCAGAGATTTATATCTTATATCTACTGTGCCACTGCAGCCCTTGCACAATCTCGTGTTCCCCAACCCTTGTGTTCCTTCCAAAGTCCCCTTCTATCTGTCCCATGCATGCTTGAATCCTGTGACTGTTTTGGAACCTACCACCTCTGTTAGGAGGACATTCCAAGTTTCCACCACCCTCAGTATGAAGAAATATTTCTCACATCTCCTCTGAGCCTCCCCTCTGCATCATAGCATGACCCCTTGTCCTTGAGTTTGTCTTTCTACAAAAAAATGCTACCTTCCTGTACCTTATTAATATCTGTTATGTATTTGAATGTTTCTATCATATCCCCCCTTCTCTTCTTTGCTCCAGTGAGTATGCATTCCGATCTCTTAATCTCTTCTCATAGGGCATTTGATGCAGTCCCTGCACCATTTTGGTTGCTGCCTCCATACTGCCTCCACCCTTTCTCTGTCTTTCTGGAGGTGGGGCCTCCAGTACTGGACGTGAAGCAGTACTTAAGTTGTGTTCTTACCAGTGGTCTGTACACAGGTAACAGTATCTCCTGTTTCCTACTGTTGAACCCCCTCAGTGCCCCCTAGCAGCCTTGCAGCCATGCTGATGGATTTGTTACATTAACTGGTTGGTGTAAGGAAGTCACTAATGATGACTCTAGGTCCCTTTCCTTTGATGTTGTGTCCAGCTGAACCCTTCCATCCAGTACTCTGTTCTGTGGTGGTTATTCCTAAGCGTATCACTTTGTACTTCTTAGCATGGAATTTCAGTTGCCATACTTTAGACCAGTTTTTCAGCCTTTGCAGGTCTCTCTGCAATTCCTTGATCCCCTCCACATTGTCAGCTCTACTACATAGTTTAGTGTCATCTGCAAATAGACACAACCTGCTCTGGTTCCATCTTCCGTGTCGCTGATGAACATAGTGAAGAGGACTGAGCCCAGTACAGATTCCTGTGGTATCCAATTGGTGACCTCTCATTCCAGTGATCTGACCCCATTCACCACAATTTCCTGCTGCGTCCCCTACAACCAAATCCTTACCCACCTTATTGTTTCCTTAGCTGTTCTCAGTCCCTTAATTTTCTTCAGCAGTTTTCTGTGTGACACCAAATTGAATGCCTTGCTGAGGTTGAAGTTGAGTAACTGTGCTCCCTGTCAACCTCCCTTGTTACCCAGTCAAAAAATAGTATCAGGTTGGTCTAACAAACCCTCCATGTCAAGAACCCATCTGTTTACTACCCTGAAGCCTGTTTTTCTCCAGGTTTTCCCCAAGGTCCTCCTTAACTAGTGTTTCTGTTAGTTTTCCAATCACATAGGTAAGGCTGACTGATCCATAGTTTCCCAGCTGCTCCCTGTTCCCTTCCCTGTGCAGTGGAACTGTGTCCCTGTTTATCAGTCCTTGGGAACCACCCCTTGCTGAAAAGATCTATTGAATAGCCCTTTCTGAGGTTCCAATAATGCCAATGTCTGTTCCCTTAGCACCCTCAACTGCATCCCATCTGGCCCCGGGGCCCTGTTTACTTTGCATGCTGCTAACCCTTTTCTGACTCCTTCACTAGTATAGTTCTGTAGCCTCATTTCCAGGACCTTTCTGTCAGCTGCCTTTATACTGCTCTCTGGCAAGGGCTTGCTGTTCTCCCTAGTTAATACTGACCGAAAGTAAGCAATACACACCTTCATTACTGCTGCAGTCTAGACAGTGAATCAAGGAGAGATGCCAGATTTGGCACCTCATTGCTTCAGAAACTTTTCCCTAAATAGGTTTTAGACACTACAGTCCCATGGTACTGTTTGTAGTCTGCATATATATGGCATCACTGACGCAGTCTGTTACCGGGTCAATATGGCATTTCAAATACGGTGAAGACAAAACCATGCAACAAATAGCATGCTGGGGAATATAGCTACAGGATACAAAACACCACAAGGAAGAAATGGTGCAGGCACGGTTTTGCACCCTGTAACTAACAGCAGGGAGGTAGTGATGCAGAGGATAAGTCCTCTGCTGGAGGGGTGGTCTGTCAGGCAGCTGCCATGGCTCACAGGGATGAGTCGCTGGCTGTAGAGGGGAACGGTGTGACTGTGGACTGGGTCTTGAATCCTGGTCCCAGACTAGCAGTGTGCTTTTTCTATTTTTTTTTAAGTGTAGGGCTTGTTATTTTTCCCCCAACCGTGTTTCTCCCCATCCCAGTGTTGGCTACCCCTGGAGTTGGTTATATTAATTGGGGGAGTTCGGGGGGGCACAGACACCCATAACGAATGGTGCGGGGGGCACAGACACCCATAACGGATGGTGTGGGGGGCAGAGCCCCCTGCAAAAATAGAGGAATTTTGTGTTTTGTTTAGATGTTGCTGGATTTCTCCCTTCTGTCCCGACACTTGCAAGGTATCCCCGGTACTGACAGTGCAGTACATTTCTGCGCTGTTTTTGTTTATGACATGATGACCCCATGCCATGCATACTCATTGCTGGAAGAACAATGTACTCACCATAGTAATGCTGTTTCTTCTAGAGGGTGTATTAATGAGTCATACAAGCCCTCCCTGCCTCCCCTTCTAGAACATCAATATAAAAGGGTTCTTCAGAACATGTTAAATCAGCTATCACTGAAAAATACAGTTTTTGCTTAAGCAGTTTACAATTTTCAGACTTTACAGTTTGGGCAATGTATCATATAGTGATTACACTGCATTTATTATGTTTACATTAATAAGAGTATGTATCAGACATTAGTCAAGTGCTCCCTGCTCTCTTCTGGTCTTCAGCTGTAAATCTGACAATAGAACACCAGAGTGAGTGTGCTACACTACAGACCTTATTCTAACCCTCTGTCACTAGGCAAAACTCAGGACTGAGATGCTGCATATGTTTGACTTACTAATGCACCCACTAGAGGAAACATCATTACTACAGTACATTGAGTATTTTTTTTCCTTAAAGGGGCTGGCTGGCTGCCCACCCGCACCCTCGGAAGCAGCAACCAAGCAAGGAAGAGCCTCTGTGCTTGCGGCATGGCTCTGAACTGGCTGGCTGCCTGCCCGCACCCTTGGAAGCAGCAACCAAGCAAGGAAGAGCCCCTGGGCTCACAGCATGTCTGTGAACTGGCTGGCCGCCCGCCTGCACCCTCGGAAACAGCAGCCAAGCAAGGTACAGAACTGGTTTCAAGAGCCACAATTCTATTGGATTAGGACGGTGTCTGAGCAACTTCTATTGGCTAACTCTCTGGTGAAGGCTATCTTTGTCTCCTTACTAGCCCTGATCTGTAACTTTGGGCTGGCTCCTGAGTCTTCTGTTTGAAATTTTGCACCCCACCTCCAACCTTATTAAATACACACTAACCCTGCCCCCAATTTACCTCCAGCGTTACTCATTGACTGCATAGCTCTGCTGACCTTTGTGTTATTTAAAGATACAGGGCACATCTATGAAATCTAGGGACACTTAAAGAACTAGCACTCATTGCCTATCAGAGGGAATCTGTCTTCACTGCCTATTCAAATGCTAACTTTCCCAAGGTCACTTTTTGGCATAAAAGTTTGATCCTTCTACTAAGCACTCTGGTCCCTTGCAAATATTCCAAGTTCTCCCAATCTGTATTCACTTCACTCATACGAATTACAGCTGTACTACAGCACACCTGCTCTCCTCTGCCCTTCATTGCACTGGGGTGCAACTCACCACCCTCCTTCTCCCTCCTGGGTCATTTAAAACCTACTCTCAGAGTCACAATGTTCTGCCTCACCAAAAGCCTGCTCTTTTTTTGTGTCATTATTGGCACACCTGCAACCAGGAGATCTGACCTCTGACCCTGAATCCATACCTCTCACCACGGTTAGTCCTTCATCACACAGAATTTCAAACTTCTTGCCCCTCTCCATACATGAGTCTCCCACATACCTTGTATTGCTGACCTTAGCACAGTGTAATAAAACCTTCCTTCCCATACAGCGCTCCAAATCTCTACACAAACTACCCTTCTTCTGTCCTCCCTCCCCCCAGTCCTGTACTTGTCTCCTATTGTTGTCAGATGATGTCAAGCTAAATCCTGACCATAAAAAGAGGCAAAAACAAATCTACCTAACGAGGCCATTATCTGACCCCCTGATTGCTTGCCTGACTGGATTAAGTCCAAAGGATTAGAAATAGCACATGAATGTACAAAAGTATCATGGAAAATGGCTGAACTAGAATCATGGTCACAACATTACAAACCAGATATCCTCTGCATAACTGAATCGTGGCTCAAACCTTCCATACTTTCCCATGAGATCACCCTTTCTGGTTTCTCTTGCTTCAGATGAAATCAGGTCACTAAGAAAGGAGGAGGAAGGGTACTAATCTATGCCACAGATGACTTGATTGTCAATGAGCTAACGGATTTAAAGATCAGCCCTGTTGCAGAGCACATTTTTATCACAGTTACCCTTGGCCAAATCAAGAAAATACCTATAGGTTGCATCTACTTACCTCCTAATCTTGTCTGCCTGTGCTGAACTGCTTGGTAGCTTGGACTCCCTCCCTAAGAAAGATACCATATTATGTGATGACTTTAACGTAAACTGGTTTGGTTCTGTTAAAGCACAGTACCAAACCACTCTTCTGGATGCTAAACTGGAACAACTCCTAGACAATCCCACAAGACTGAATATGAAGTCAGGCAGGCACACTCTCCTGGACTCCGACCTCTATCAAGGCCACTGGAATCCTCCCTGATGCCTCAGTGATCACTCCCTGACCTGCTGCATCTGGAAAAACACCTTCCCGCACCCACCGCTCAAATTTCATGTAACCAGGGACATATCTAACTTCAATGATGAAGTCTTTTGCACGAGTCTTGATGCAGTTAACTGATCCCCAATAACCTCCCTACCTGACATAAACCAGGCGTTACAATATCTGATAAACACTTTTAACTCCATCCTTGACTCCTTATCCCCAAGCTTAAGAAGTCAAAGGTAATCATTCTCCTTGGCTCACCCAGGAACTGAGGCACCTTACTGTATATATGCCCGTGATAAAGCATGGCAAGCTTTTAAAAAACTAAGCTACGATCTGACTGGAATTTCTGCTGCCAGCTCCTCAACAGCTGTAAAAATAAAACTGGCAAAGCAAAAAGGGAGCATCTTGTAACCCTGCAGGAATCTCACCTCACTAACTCCAAATGTTTCTGGAAGGAAATCGATGCTCTCCTAAAGGGCAAACGAAGGATTCTCCCACAAACAATGACAGCAAAAGGCTCCTTCCTGTCCTCATCTAGGAGATATCCAAAGGACTGAACCTCTTCTTTTTAGACCTTGATGCCTACAAAATCAACCTCTCTGGCAAATGCCCTATGCCATAAGCCAGCCACCATGAGGCTCCATACCCCCTAAAAGCCACCTCCCAAAAGGAGGTCCTCAAATGTCTGAGGGGTCTCAACCTGGATAGCTCCCCAGGGTTTAACTCCTTACCACCCAAATTCCTCAAACTAGGTGCACCTGCTCATACCCACCCTATCTCCTGCCTAATCAATACATCCTTCCTTAATCAAGCCATCCCTGACAAATGGAAGACTGCTATTGTTGTTCCTGTACACAAAACTGGTCCGACCAACCTCATTGAAAACTACAGACCCATATCAATATTATGCCCTATTGCCAAAATCCAAGAAAGAATTCTATACAATCAACTATACTCATATCTAGAACAAAACAATGCCCTTACCAGCCACCAGCATAGCCTCTGAAAGCACATTGGACAGAAACTGTCCGTCTCATGGTCACCTCTGATATACTCCAGGCTATGGACCAGGGTAATGTCACTGGAGCAGTTTTGTTGACTTGACAAAGGCATTTGACCAAGTCAATCACTCTGTTCTTATCTTCAAGCTTCGATACCTTGGACTAGATAACAACTCTCTTTATCTCTCTCTCCTGGATCTCAAGCTACTTAGAAAACAGGTCTCAATGTGTAAAATGTGCCGGTAACATCTCTACCCTATCTACTATCACAGATGGGATTCCCCAAGGATCAATCCTAGGACCTCTCCTATTCTCAGTATTTATCAATGACCTGCCTCTGAACTGTGGCGGGGCATCGGTACAGCTATATGCGGATGATGCCATCCTTTATAGCTCCTCCAGTGACGTCTCATGTATCAAAGCTGAATTACCAAATGATTTTTGGGCTTTAGAAACTTGGTTTAAAAATAGCCTACTAGTCCTAAGTGCCAAAAGACTAAAGCCATATTGCTCCACCACACCTGCTTCGACACAAACTTAGCCCCCAGTGATCAAAACATGCACTGGCATACAGCTTGAAAGTGTCACCAACTTCAAATACTTGGGAGTAATGCTTGAAAAGCACCTTTCCTTCGATGCACACATAACCATCGTCACAAAGGCTACTAATCAGAAATTAGACTTCCTCTATCATACAGCCCCCTATCTCTCAAACCATGCTAGAAGTATGATTGCCTCAGCCATCCTTCTCCCTGGCCTCTTCTCTGGGGCCTCAATAATCCACTCTTCTAAGCCTAGACTTCTGAACACACTCAGTATGGCCTACCACAGGATTGCCTGCTTTGCCACAAAGGCCCCAGCTCGTACCCATCACTGTGAAGTGTTAAACACCGTGGGCTGGCCATCTTTTAAAGCCAAACTTGACTTCCCAGTGCATGCACCACCTCCCCCCACCCCCAAGTATGTCAAACATTATTACCCTGAAACTCACTCCTCAAACACTCAGGCCTCCCACCTCCCACTATTAAACCTACCCAAGAAGGTAGAAGGTTTTCTCCTTCTCAGCACTACAAAGATGGAATGACCTTCCTCACACACTACTCTCATGTAAGTCTCTTCTCCTCTTCAAAAGACTACACAAGGAAATATTCTACATGCCCTCTGTCTGCAATGACAACTGTACCTAGATGTCTCCTGGCCACCACTACTCCCACTGCCTACTTATTTTACCTCACCTCTCCTATCCTGGTTGGTCTCACCATATACTACTCTTCCTTTCTACTTTCCACCACTGCCCTCTATTAATAACAATAGGTCATATGAAATTGCCATCCTCTTACACTGATGATGCAGCTGTTGTTGACATCTGTTACAAGCTATCTCCATTACATATATTGATACCTAATTTTCAGTGTATGTAAGCACACATCAAGGTTATCTGTAAATTGTCCTCTGTATATTTTACCTACAATACTTGTTAAACCATGAATGTATGTTTCAGGACCAGCACATCTGTAATTAATTGCCTGCAATTGTGTGTTTCATCTGTATGGAATGTTCTGTTCCCTGGGTCGCCCCGAAAAAGGGACTTGTTTATCTCAGTGGGTCTCACCCGGTCATCAAAATTAAAATAAATAAAATGTCCCAGTCCTAGCACCTTGTGTTCTGAAGCAGGAGACCTGGGTTTGGGAGTGGGCCTTACTTGTCAGCAACAGGGTGGCCAAGGTCAGGGATTCTGTCAGTGCAAAAACTTCCTCAACCAGAAAGGGAAGTGTTGCATTTCTGTGGTACAGTGGCTACTGCAGTGGGCCATGGAAAGTTTACCTTCAGCCACAAGGGAAGGTGTGTTCTCCACAGTAGTGATTTAGACTCAGGAGCAGTACAGATTAGGAGGCATGTAAGGGGAAGATTGGGATAAAAGCAGGACTCAAAGCCCTACCTGAATCTAGGAGAGGGCTGAGGCTTAGCCAATCAGGTTTTCTATAGGTTAAGATGCCAGCATTCATTCATTGCAATATTTACTACTGAACAAAGTGGGCGTCTCAGCACTGGGGATGGTTTTCTTTGCTACAGGTGCCCCATTTTGAGGGGCTGCTCAAGAATGGAGAGGGAGGAGAGGGCCAAATAGGGTTTGGCAAGGTGGATTCAAATGAATTATTACAGCTGGGTGAGGGAGCTGGGGGTTGTTTTTCTATGTGAAGGTGGAGGAGAAAGGTTATCATTATCATTCAGGTGCTGCTTGCAACTGACTGCCAGGCAGGGAGAAGAGTTTTTTGTTGTTGTTTTCGAGTGTGGTGGTGTGGGGTAAATATATTGAAAAGTTCTGGGTTAGGAAATATGGAAACATAGATGATGAGGGCAGAAAAAGACCATTGGTCCATCCAGTCTGCCCATAAACCCTTTCAAACCTCGGGCCTATTGTCAGAGTTCTAACCCATAGTATCAAACCAGGATAGCACCAGGGAGATTGGAGGAGGGTGATTGTTATTTATGGCAAAGTGAGTGGAGGAGCTGAGATTAAGCCAAAAATTGGTTATTTGAGAAAGGCACCTTATGTAGTTCTTCATGGGAGGGTTCACTTCACCCGATACAAAATTATGCATAGCGCCACTTTGCCAGCACTTTGCTGGCAAAGTGTGACTACACGTAGACTTTGACAGGTGAAGATTGGCACTTTACCTAGCAATGCCTACACAAAGTAAGCACTTTGCACTGCACAAACTTGGATGAACTTTGCAAGGCAGAAACAAAGCAAAGTTCCCAGACTTCGCCCACCTCTAATCATGTTTCCAAAAATGGTGGCAGTGTGGTATCAAACTACATTAGACTAAAACAGAGATCTCTCCAGACTTCTGCCAGTTGCAAGTAAGGCTGGCATCTCATTTTACACAGACTTTCTAACTGCGTGAAGTACTGTTCATAAATGTTGCCCTTTCAGTTCTTTACAGAAGTGCTGATGTTCATCGCACTCTGCATGTGCATTTACCTTGCTTCAAGAGACATTGACGCTATAGCTAAATCATGTTGTGGAACATTACTGCCACAGTACAGTGGTGTGTTTGTGATCTACAGTCATGAATGCTGGTACTGATTTCAGTAACATATTGCTGCTTTGTGAAAAATAAAATTGCAGAATTAGTTTAGTTGCTGTATTGGTCCTTGTAAGAACAGATCCAGGAACAAATGGTTTAATATCCTTTATCGGACCAACGTATACGTTACAAAGGAAAACAGTGCTGCAGCTTTTGGCTCAACCAAGTCCTTCCTCAGGAGATTATGCCAGTTGTTTGGAAAATTACATTCTATTAACACCCTGATCATACATAAAAACAGTAAAAATTCTCATTGGTTTAAAATACTTTAAAAAAAAATAGCTGAGGTTTAAATAGTAGCAACCAGTTTCTGCCAGCTCATCTGAGACATGCTGCTGTGAAGCAGTCCAAGGTCAAATGTCAACAAAGGCAGACAAGAGGAATCCTTCGAGAGGCCAGACAGTTTCATTAACTTACATTATGAGCAATGCATGAGAGAGAGCGTGTTATGAATACACTCCTAATTAAAAACAAGACTTTCAGACATAATACCCACTTAAGTACATGTTAAAAATAGGATACAATTCCATGTTAAAAAGCAATACAAAACAAAAATGTTCTATTTATGGTTATAGGCGGGTATAAAGAAAAGTTTCCTTAGTGTGAACAAACTGTTTCACACATTCATATAATAATCTATCTAGAGATATTTTCTCTACTATGTACTCAACGGTTAATATAGTCCATAAACATTAAAACCTTCAGAGCTGTAACAATATTTTGCAAGATTGTATCAATTGTCGGTATTAGTGCCCAATAAAACAACCTACCAAGGACCCCTAGAAAACGATATGCATTCTAATATTATTGTAGTTCATTAATGTGTCAGTGTATAATTAATCTACTATATGTACAGTGACAGTCTTAGGAATCTGAACCAAAACCTAATGGAATTAACCCCCTGGAAAAATCATTATATAGATTACTAGTTGGAAGGAAATATATATTCACTATGTAGTTGAACCAAGACTCCTAACACACTATAATATCATTATGTCATGAACCTGAATATAAATGTACCTCATATAACCACAACCCACCCACACTCACACACAGACACACACATAGATTTTTGGTGTGAAACCAACATATTGATAACCAGTTAAAAGGGATCCTATAACCATACAATATTAAAACAAAAACACACTGAAGTCCCATTATATGTCCATTCTTTGTACTAAATGTCTGTGTAGGGTAATGTGTCAAAAAACCCAAATCAATGTTCATGCCATCTAATACCACATTGAGATGTAAAATAAGCCTGACCTCAAAAATGCCCATCTCTGTTGTGCATTGTTGAAATGTCATTTTAAGACCATTACTGACATACTGTATCTGAGATGGAATTATCAGTCTGAGAGAAGTGCTGCCCCACTGGTTTGTCAGTCATCTTCATATTAATAGTACTGTATGTCTGTGCAAGTTCATTTTAGAACAGACAGGTTGCCCTGTCTCTTCCACATACCCTGTTTGTGGACAGCTCTTGCATTGAATGAAATAAACAACATTCTGTGATGCACATGTATAATTCCCCTTTATCCTGAATTGTCTGTTTTGTGAAGTAACCTCCTGCAACATCTGGGTTGATGCTCCGGGGCTGAAAATTGTGCACATCAATGAATGCAGCTTCTTCTCAATTCCCTGACCTGAAGGCATGGGTTTGACTATACAAACCCCACATTCTGGGACTTTCTGAAACTTGGCTAAAGCCCCACCATGCGACACCACTTACCAGCTACCTGGATACACCTTCCTGTGTCTCAATAGGCCAGGAAGGAAAAAGGGTGGAGGTGTTGCACTGTTTCTTAGGGAACTCCTTTCAGCCAATGTTGTCCTGTGCTCAGATCCAACCTCACCTAGCGAATGGCTTCTATCTGAACTTACCATGGGAGCTAGCAAGACATTCTATGTAGACTGCTGCTACAACCTTCCCTCTGCTGGAACTGTGGGCCTTGACAGCTTCCTCACAGGACTGAGCTCCTTATCCCCTCATAGAGACACAATTCACCTCAGTGATTTTAATTTAAACTGGCTGAGCATCCACCAGTCTGACTACGCCTCCCTCCTAAAACAACACAACCTGGTCCAAACTATTATGCTTCCCACCAGGCAAAACCCATGTACAGGCACTCAAATCTTTTTGGACTGGATCAGCATACCCTCCCTCCCTCCCACCACCCTCCACCCTCCCACTCTAAGCCAGTTCTACTTTTATTGCCACTGGATTTGACTGACAACAGTAACTTCCTGTTTGGCAGTAGGAAGGGAAGGATCACTGAAACGCATTAGTTTCATCAACCTTGAAGTAAAAATAATAGCTCTTCTCCCCTCTTCCTGGCTGCTGGAGGTCTGAGTCTGAGCAAGGAAGGAGACTACTGAAGAATACAGGAAGTTCCTGTCCCAGAACAGGAAGGGCGAGAGATGTAAAGGCACATAGGCAGTAGGAAAGTAGGTGGAAAATGCATGAATGGAGGGGAGAGTAAGCATACAAAGCAACAGGAGAGGGGACACAAAATAAGACATGATGGGAGTAGTGCAGTGCAATGGCTGTGGGGCGGCAGTGTTCCAGGAGATATTCTGGAGGCTGCGATGTTGCCCTATTTGCAGGCACCTCTGTGGTCTGAGGAAGGAGGTTACCCATCTCCAGGCTGACCTGGCTCAGATTCGTGAAACCTCCTCCCCCATCTAGGGGCCACCAGGGCCTCCACTGCTACCTCAGAGATTGCCAAGAAAGAGAAGAGGTTAGACCAAGGTGGGCTCAGGGAGGTAGAGGGTGGTGGAACAGAGGTGCATCCCTCCAGCTGTACCTCTCCACAGTTCATATGCTGTTCTGGCAAGAGTGGTTCCTCTATGGAAGCACCTGCAGTGAGAACAAGGAGGATGCTGGGAACCTCCACAAAGGAGACCCACAGGAGGGTGGCACGAGACCCCAGGGAAGGAAACAACTCTTGGTGGGGATTCAATCATTGGGGTAGAAGTCGGGAGGAAGGGGAGAGGGAGGTAAGGTACCTATCTGGCACCATAGCTTGGAGGGACAGGAAGCAAATTCTCAGGACTGCAGTAGCAGCTGCACGAAGGAGGGAACTGGATGCCATTGACCACCTAGAGACAAATGACCTGGCTAGGAATGGGATCAGAGCAGTGCAAGAGGAGTTTGTAGAGTTGGGGAGGGGCCTTAGACAAGTAGCACATATGGTAACCTTCTCGGAGGTGCTATCTGCCTATGGCAGGGGTGATGCTAGGGTACTCTGCACCATGGGATTCAATGAATGGTTGAAAAACTGGTGTGGAGCTCAGGGTTTTGGCTTCACTGTGGACTGGGGAGCCACCTGGAGGGATACAGGCCTATACTGGTGCAATGGTATGCATCTATCCGGGATGGGAATCAGGATCCTAGGTGATAGGTTTAAATGCTTCACTGGCAAGCATTTAAACTAGCCAAGAGGGGAGGCACTGAAAAGGAGCAGGGAAATCCCAGCCTCCCCCCACAAAACATGGTGATTAGCGAGGTAAACACCAAGGTAGAGAAGTCATTAGGGAGCAGGACAGGGGTAAATGCAAAAAAAGGTAAAGGCAGTAAGGACAGGGATGAGGCTAAAAGGGGTAAGGAAGCTCCCTGAACTATTGGTCTTGATGGAAAAGGGATGCCTGGACAGAGAACATTATTGGTTAAAGCAGAAGGATGCAGGGGAGGCAGTAAGAATAGCAAAGGCCCAAACCGAGGAAAAGATAGCCAACTCTGTTAAGAGGGGTGGATAAAACCTTTTATAGGTACATTAGGAAGCAAAGAAAGACCAAGGAAGGAATACTGGGGAGTGAGATACTAACAACAGAAATGGAAAGGGACGTGGGAGTAATTATATCAGATGACCTAAAGGCGGGCAAGCATTGTGAGAAAGCAGTAAGGAGGGCTGGGGGAATACTGAGCTCACAGGAGAAGCATCACCAGTAGAAAACAGGAGGTTGTTATCCCTCTGTACAGACAGTTGGTGAGAGCATCTGGAGTACTGCATGCAGTTGGGAGACCCCATCTCTGCAAGAACATAGGCGGTGTGGAGGCTGTCAGAGGAGGACAACAAAATGGTGCAGGGTCTGCACCAGAAGACATACAAAGAGAGACTAAATAAGCAATAAGACACAACAGGGTGTACATTACAGTGTGATAACCACACTTCTAGGGGTGTAGTTAAGCACGAGGTCAAAACCAAATGTCGGTCATCTATAGGAGGCGGTTATCACACCATAATGCACAACCCTGAGTGTCTTATTGCACTTATAAAATGGCCCTTTATTTTGAGAAGCAGTTTTTTTATTTTGAAACACATGTTTAAATAAGTAAAAATGTAAGTGAATCTGTGCTTTTAACATAAAATAGTCCTTCTGCCTATTGGTGCTAGATTAAAGTAGCGTTATACAGTGTGTGCCTCCCTGCCCACTTAAGCTTCATATTCCTCTGCCAGCCACAACAGTTCACAAATACTGTTTTCCTCATTCTAAGTATGACACATAGCCCTCTTACTTTATTTTATTCTCCTCGCTCTTTAGACAAAACTAAAAAGAAGCTATAACAGAGGCTTCTCAGTTCCCCGATGCTGCAAGCATGAGTGTGGTTCAAAACTGCTTCACTCACTGACAGCATCATGAACTGCTTGCTCTGTCCTAAAAGCTAAACAGCAGGGTGAGTCATTTACCACCTTTTCCCTTTGTTTATATAGTATTGTCTTACTTTTCTCATTCTGTGTTTTTCTGTTTCCCACATTCAAGAAATGGAATGTTTATCATGGAATGTTTACCATGGAATGCAGGGATTCAAACTCTGCTCAGTTCCACTGGCAGAATTTTTCTCTTCTAACATACTGTATATACACACACACAAAGGCCATTTCTGAAGCCACAGACTCAATGATCTCACTGTCAGTGAAAGCAGAAGAGATTTCCCTGGTGAACAGGCGAAATAGAAAGGGGATTTTTCACTGTCAACAAAGAAACAGTTGTAATGAATACTATAAACATTACTTATTGTTTCAAATTTGTTTATGTGTGTAAGGAGAGTGTGATTGTAACCTCTAGGTTCGGGGAGAAAATCTATTTGCTCAACATTATGCTAGGTTTGTACCTCTGGCAGTGGTGCCCAAGTAAATCCGGACACTGGAAGCTAAAACTGAAATGTCCAAACCAGGAATGGGATTCTAGAGTGTGGTTTTTATTCCCATCAACACAGGAATAACAAAGCAAAGACGGACCCACAGGGCTACACTCACTGGCAATGCAGATTTACAGAGGACAGAGCACATCTTCTTCACTACACGAAACCCTCAGATTCTGAACAAAACTGGACTCACATGGCCAAACTGGTACTCTTCTCTTTGATTTCTTGACATGGCACCCAGCCAATACAGGACACTTTTCCATGTAGCATGGGTTGTGGTGGTGCCTAAACCACCATGAGCACTTTCTAACTCTAAAGGAGAAACTCCAAAATCCCATGTCTGGGTGCTTTCTGCAAATACTGGCCAAGAGCCTAGGAGAAAGCTATAGGTGCCCAAACTGAACCCATAGAGCTAAACCTGGTTACTCAAGATGGGGTCTCCACCTCTGCTCCCAAATCTATACTCGGCCATTCATTTGGATACAACACCTTTCTTTGAACTACTGGTTGTAGTTGCTATCTTGAAATGTTTGTCACATTTAACATTCTACACTGTATTCAGGTGGTGTCCTGACTTAAAAAGTTCTGTTAGTAGCGATGTCCATTCCCTAGACCCCCACTGTTTCAGATGCTTCCAAGCCATGCACAAATTAAAAGCACTGTACTTGGCTAGTCTTCTCATGACTCCACAGTAGGCAGATACTTTCAACTAATCTCTGTCTTGGTGAACATAGGCTCTATATCAGAGTAGACTCACTGTGGTATACAGGTGCCCCAGGGCTTCTTTCAAAGGACACACAAATTCTCTGGTACATTCTGTACACTCTTCACTTTCAGGCAGCTTTTCCCTTTCCAGACAGGGCCAGGGGATTGCCCCTGAAATGCTGGAATTCCCACCAACCCTCCGGGGATGGGGCACTGTCACTTGAAACGGTCTCTACCACTTTCTTCTGGTCTGTTCTGTGTTCCTCTCTAGGGTGAGAACACACATCCCACTTTCTGATGTAGCTGTATATCACAGCTAGGCTCTGAGGGGCTGCCAACTGCAGCACATTTCTTCCTCTCTCTGCTCCCTCTCAGACTTTCCCCTGAAGACTTCCCTCTGAAGACTGCCAATTCCCCAACATTCTACAGCTAACCCCTGCAATCAGCATTCCATTGTGGCTTATGCTGCTGCAAGAATTATATGCTGATGTCATCACTCCAGCTCAGCTGAGACTGAGGACAGAGTGAGACAGTGTGAACCCCATTTAACTGGTATCTCACAAGCTGCCTTTCCCTCCTGCCTGCCACTGGTTCTAAGTGGGATTCTAGTAACCCCGAGGAACAAGGGGGTTACAACCACCCTCAGCCAGGAAAATGACTGTCTGCAGTCATTACTTACCCGGCCCGAGCCATCCTACCTTATGTGCTACTTACAGAGAGGGGTGATCAGACCCTCTCCTACCATGTGCCAGGCACAGGCAGGCAACACTAAGGGCCCAGAGGCCATGGCTGATGCATCAGCCTCTACTCTGTGATCTTGTTATGGATACCCAGTGGCCCTGGAAGAATTGTCCAGAGCATAGCCTAATAGATCAGTACTGCAGCCCCTATGGCCTGTCAGGACCACAGACTGTCTATCCCCCTATCCCTCTAGGGAAAACCTATCTGACCAGAACCCAAAACTACCCAAACAGGGGAACCTTCTCCCATCCCTGGACACCTGCAACCAAATCAAGGAGCTAACACTACACCTTAAGCATTATACTCCCACACTCCCCCACAACCATACCTGTAGAAGGAAAAGTCAGACACATGTTATCAACAACACTGTACTTTAAACACAACTGCTTTAAAGCACATGAGGAACTCCAATGAGTCCCTCACTCCTCTTCTTGTCTTCTCTTCTTGTCTTCGTCAGAATCACCTGCAAGAGAAAAGACAAAACAACCCCTAATCTGCAAACACAGTACACTATCTAACTCCTACCATCAAAACCCTGGAGAATCCCAAAAATAGTTTTTAGAAAAGTAGAAAAACATTAACAATATTTACAATACACATTTTTGGGGGGATGGAATGCCCTAAATGTCCCATCTAGTGACAACAGTGCCTGAAGGCAAGTCCAAGAAAGAGTCTCTCCTGGGCTGAAGCCCTGTGAAGCACAGTTCTTGAGGGCTGTAGTCCCGAAGGGAGAGTCTTTGTGGACAATTCAAACAGTCTGAAGTCTGCCAGGTGTAGGGTGTGTATTGCAATGTCAATAAGATAAGTGACTTACCAGTTCCTTGAAGAACAAAATGATACAGCACCTGGATCTCCAGCCGAAGACTCTTCCTGGCAGCATTTTTCGGATACAGCTGGGCGGACATCTTCCAGAAAATGACAGGATAGCATGTCTGGAAACTGCTGGGCTCATGTCATCTAGGAGATGGAACCTTGGAACCGGAAAAAACAGCTGGTCTGAAGTCATCCGAAATCCCAGGCGATGAATCAGGATACAGCTGGGCTGGTGTCCTCTCTGGATATGAAGTCATCTGGAAGGCCAGGCGATGGAATCTGGAAGGCACACTGTAAGGCTGACAAATCTGGGGCATCTGGATCCTGGAATACCAGTCTGGCAGAACAACATAGGTACGGCAATGGCTGGATGGCAGCACTGGCTACCACTGCTCTGCTCTCCACTTGGTGGGCATGGGCACATTCGCAGGAAGTTGGTTGCATTGAGGAAAGTACCACAATGGGTCAGGTGCAAGAATTATTATCCCGTCTGGGTGCTCATAATTCACATTGCAGAAGGTTTCATGGCCCTCTCCATCCACAATCCGTACAGTGTCTATGAACAGTGTCCTGACCACTTTTCAATATTTGAATTTCTCTGAAATTACTCTGTCTCTGACAAATCGACTTGCACGGGATGACGTGTTTTGTTGCCTCTTCCACTATCCAGGATTTCCTGTTTCTTTCAATCTCCTCCCAGACTCTGAGAAAAGGTAGGAAAGGATATCCATGGATCTCATTCAACTTCCTACAAACCAGTCTTTCCTCTTTACTACACTTGGTCAACTTAGACCTCTGGCCTGGCTTGGGGCGCCAGTCCTGGATCTGCAACTATGCATACTCAATGCAATGTAAAGGATCTCTGACTCCTCCTTGTGGGAAGGGCTGTGGAGTCACCAATCTCTCCTTCTTTGTGCTCCTCCGAGGCAAGAGCCCAAGGCAGTGGACCAGCACCTTCTTCATAAGGCCACATAGGTTCCCCTCTTCCTCTTCCTCACTGAGGATTTGAGCCCAGGAGTGAGCAGACATCCTCACTCCTAAGATGGTCCACTCTTCACTGGGTGTGGAGGTCAACACCTCCCATTCAACAGTCTCTCATCTCATCTTCTCCGATGAGACTAGGGCTTAGCCCCTCTCCCCATGGATCTGCTGATGCTCCCTCTGCACTGTTTCTCTGTGACCCGGACTCGGTATATCAGCACTATTTTGTTCTGCCTGTAGATCTACACCCTTTTCCTTTGTGCCACACTCTGCTGGGCTTCCCCAACAGGCTGCACCTGGTTCTGTGTGCTGCCAGCTGCAAATCTTGAAGCTTTGTCCACATGAGGGCCAAACAAATCTTGGGTGCTTTAGTTAGGCCATGTTTCTCTAGGCAACCAGAACAGTGAGAAAACATGAAGACATCCTTCCAGCCTTTAAACACATTATGTACACTAACTGGATATCCAGGAATCCCATATGAGGAGGCAAATGTCCCCAATAGTAACATCTCTCAATGTCTTTCAACTTGTTGACTTCTACTATCATAGCCGGTATTATCTGAGTAGCGGTCTGATCCGAAGCCATGACTGCAGAGAAAAACAAAAGCCTACTGTTATCTCAAGTCCCACTTTGTTGGAAAACTTTTACAAAATGGCTCCCCTGCTGCTGTGTTTACTTTACTACCCCACCCTATCATGGCGGCGGCAGCACTCGTAGCGCATCAACATTCTGTTTCTGAGTCAAGCTACTGTGCATCCGATTTACACGCTTTACTGATAAAGTTCACTTAAACTGCATAAACTGCACTGTTTGCTCTCTCAGCACACCTATATGATTTTTTTACAGGACTTTCCATTCGTTTTAAATCACTGTTCTTGCTTAAAGTCCCTAAAGCCACAGTATTTCATTGCACAGGATTGCCTTTCTTTGTTGCATCTATCATACAACCCACAGTCTCTCACCTTGCTTTGAAAATCATACTGTTGCTGAACCCACAATTATGCTCACAGTCTAATGCTCAGAATTCTTGTTTAGCTTGATTACATTGACACAGTCCTTCTTTGCAAAACAATCACACTGTTACACACAGATTGATCTGGCTTTAGTTAAAATCACACACAGTTTGAGCTATTTCTCTGGTTGGTACTCACTGAATCAGTAGCTTGCTATTATGATGGAAAATTCGGCCTACAGCCGGTCATGAGGCCTCTGGATTGAAGAGGGCTGGCAGTCCTGCTGATTGTCCCTCCAAACACCATGCTTTCTTCTCAGACGATTGAAATGCGGATTGAGCCCGATTTTAAACAGAAAAGTCTGATTTTATTACTTTTACGTTTTCAGTCACCGCACCGCTCCTCCTGGCAAGCCAGCTCGCACACCACTTTCTCTCTCCCTCCCTCTCGAACATTGTGCAGCACTCTGAAGCTGGCTTGGGGGCAGGACTGATTGCAGTCTCATTAATCACTCAACGCCATGCAAATGAGCCTCTCTCTGTTCTCGTGCTCTTCTCCTCCATGGCGATCATCGAGCAGGCAAAATTTAAACTGCAAGCAACTTTTTTTTTTCCAACTGTGACTCCTTGGTGGGAGCACCATTTTAACCATTTTTCATGGCATTTTCCTCAATGACTCCCCTAGTCCACACAACAAGCACTTTAAACTTCTAGGGCACAAATCTCTCTTTGTTTCCCACAGTTTTCCATACTTTTTCTTGTCACAACTGGCAAACATTATATTTGTATGCAGGACAAGGGGCATACACAATCTGGCTTTACTGCTCCCTGGCAAACTGGTGGCACAATTACAGCAGCACCTGAACAGCAGCACACAGTGGCACACTTGGATGTCAATGCTTCCGATTTTTGGGCTACCTACTGCGAGACAGTCAAAATGCTAGCCATAATCTGAACAAATCTTTCTTGTTTTCTCCCTAAATTCAAAACAAATCCTCAGCAGTGCCTCCTTTTGTAACCCCTAGGTTCGGGGAGAAAATCTATTTGCTCATCATTATGCTAGGTTTGTACCTCTGGCAGTGGTGCCCAAGTAAATCCAGACACTGGAAGCAATAACTGAAATGTCCAAACCAGGAATGGGATTCTAGAGTGTGGCTTTTATTCACATAAACACAGAGAATAACAAAGCAAAGGTGAACCCCAACAGGGCTACACTCACTGGCAATACAGATTTACAGAGGACAGAGCACAACTTCTTCCCTACATGAAACCCTCAGGTTCTGAACAGAACTGGGCTCACCACGGCCCAAACTGGTACTCTTCTCTTTGATTCCTTGACATGGCACCCCGGCCAGTACTAGGACACTTTTCCATATAGCATGGAGTTTGATGGTGGTGCCCTAAACCACCTATGAGCACTTTCTAGCTCTAAAGGGAGAAACTACAAAATCCATCTGGGTGCTTTCTGCAAACACTGGCCAATGCCTGGGAGAAAGCTATAGGTGCCCAAACTGAACCCGTAGAGGTAAACCTGGTTACTCCAGATGGGGGTCTCCCACCTCTTGCTCCCAAATCTATACTCAGCCATTCATCTGGATACAACACCTTTCTTCGAACTACTGGTTGTAGATGCTATCTCGAAATGTTTGTCACATTTAACATTCTACACTGTATTCAGGTGGTGTCCTGACTTAAAAAGTTCTGTTAGTGGCTATGTCCATTCCCTAGACCCCCACTGTTTCAGAAGCTTCCAAGCCATACACAAATTAAAAGCACTGTACTTGGCTAGTCTTCTCATGACCCCACAGTAGACAGATACTTTTTCACTAATCTCTGTCTTGGTAAACATAGGCTCTATATCAGAGCAGACTCACCGTGGTATGCAGGTGCCCCAGGGCTTCTTTCATAGAAAACACAAATTCTCTGGTACGTTCTGTACACTCTTCACTTTCAGGCAGCTTTTACCTTTCCAGGCAGGGCCAGGTGATTGCCTCGTAATGCTGGAATCCCCATCCCTCGGGGATGAGGCACTGGAACAACACTTGGAAGCGGTCTCTACCACTTTCTTCTGGTCTGTTCTGTGTTCCTATCTAGGGTGAGAACATACAACCCACTTTCTGATGTAGCTCTATAACAGAGCTAGGCTCTGAGGGGCTGCCAACTGCAGCACACTTCTTCCTCTCTCTGCTCCCTCTCAGACTCTCCCCTGAAGACTGCCCTCTGAAGACTGCCCTCTGAATACTGACTTGAATTCTCCAATGTTCTACAGCTAACCCCTGTAGTCAGCATTCCATTGTGGCTTATGCAGCTGCGAGAATTCTATGGTGATGTCATCACTCCAGCTCAGCTGAGACTGAGGACAGAATGAGACAGTGTGAAACCCATTTAACTGGTATCTCACAAGCTGCCTTTCCCTGCAAGCCACTGGTTCTAAGTGGGATTCTAGTAACCCCGGGGAACAAGGGGGGTTATATGACGATCAAGGAAAAAACATTTAATAAATTTGTTTTATTTTTTAAGATCATTTTATTTTTAAGGCCCAATTGAAGGTTTTACAGTGTAAATGTAACAGCCATGTATGTGATGGAAAATCAGTTCTGGATCTAGGGAGACTGATGGAAGATAGTTCTGGTTGTAGGAGGACTGATTTGCTTATGGTGTGATGTGGTTTAGGACCAGGATGACTGTGCATATATAGAGACTTAATGTATGGTCAGCTGATGTCTCTTGCCAATAAGATTTCTAGATTTTCTCATGCCATTTTATAAAGGAGTTTAATATGTATACCCTCAGGAAAGGAGGGAGAGGGGGACATGAGAAACTTTCAAGTACCTCAAGGGAATAAACAAAGTCCAAGAGGCACATCTTTTAGAAAAAGAGATGCAAGAATAAGGGGCACAATTTGAAGATAGAGGGGACGGCTCAGAGGTAATGTTAGGAAGTATTTTTCATGGAGAAGGTTGTGGATGCATGGAACAGCCTTCCTGAGGAGGTCATGAAATCAAGAACAGTGGGGAATTCAAGAATGCATGGGACAGATATAAGGCAATTCTAGTGGGGGTAGGAGGAAGTAGGCTGTTGGTTAACTAAGATCTGCAGCTTATCCATCAGGTAGGAAATGGGCAGACTAGGTGGGCTAGCGGTCCTTATCTGCCATCACATTCTATGTTTCTATCATTACAAATAGGAATGATTATGTAATGCATGCTGGTACTATGGCGGACTTCATTAGTGACCACTCCCCTATGTAACTCCTCTGGTCATCTAAATTTAAATGTCCCCCTCCCAAATACCTGTCCTTCTGAAACTTTAGTATCCCCAAACACTCTAACCTCCTCGAGGAGTCACAGTCCTTGGACTGGTCTGATCTTTCACACTTTCCAATGTGACACAGGCAGTAACCCTCTTCACAGAGACCCTCTTGACCCTGCAGGACCGGCACTTCCTCACCACCACAAGAAGAGTTAGAGGTGGCTGCTCACACTGGGTCACAAAATGCCTCCTTACCCTTATAAAGGATAAGGATTGTGCTTGGTCTACATACAAAGCATTCCCCTTCCCTGCCCTGTGGGATGCCTAAATGTGCTGGAGGAATCTATGCAAACATCTGGCAAAATCCCCCAAGCAGACCCACTTCTGTGATCTCCAACAGGCTAACCTTGGTGACCCTAGGAAATTCTTGGCATCCTTTGGCTCACTACTAAACCCCCACTCTAATAAGGCTGCCCTGCAACTGAACTCCCCAAATGGCCTTATTATGGATCCTCTGGAACTGGCAAGGGCTTTTAATGACAAGTTCTCTGACCTATCCATGTATCTAAGTAAACTCCCAAATGGCCAACCAAACAACTCTGTCCATCATCCAACCCCACACCTACATCCACTGGGCCGACCACCCAACCCTCCATTCCCGCTTTCTTTTTCTAATCTCTCTCAAGAGCTGACAGAGCTCAGCTCCTCAAAAACCTTCCAAATCATGGCTTCCCTGGTGCTGATGGTCTATCCCTGGTCTTCCTTAGGCTCATCTCCCCAGCCATCTTTGAACCACTCACTTGTATCTTTAACCTCACCCTCTTCTCCTCCTCCTCCTCCTCTTCCATGCCTGACCCTGGGAAGACTGCAAAGGTGATTCCCGGTTTTAAAGCCGGTGATCCTGTATCTACAGGCAACTATTATCCAAGCTACATCCTCCCCCACCTAAGGAAATTACTTGAGAAAGCTGTCCACCATCAACTTGTTCTACATACATACTTGCACTTATGTCCTGGGCCTAATAACTGTGATATATGTTCTCTGTTGTTTACAGCTGTTACTACTGTGCTAATTGACCTTGTCTGCTGCTTCTTGTCACAAAAAGTTATTTGATACTATAATATCCTAAGCATTCAATGTGCTGCTTGTATATTCATGCAATAGTGTATCCTTATGCTGCTTTTTATTTGCTTCTGTTAACTGTTCATTTGATAACCTGCTTGTTATCATATCCATGTGTAACCCCCAGGTTGCACCGGGTGACAAGCATCTTGTTGCTCAGTGTGCTTTTCCTGGTGAAACAATTGCAATAAATAAATAAATAAATAGGCAAATACAACCTCCTATGCAGCTGAAAGCATGGCTTTCATAAAAAACACTTCACTGCCTCTGCCCTCGCACTTCTGACAAACCACATCCTCATAAATATGGACCATTGCAAGGCCACTGGAGCAGTCTTTGATGACCTCTCCAAGGCATTCGACATGGTGAACCATGCCCTTCTCTTCTCCAAACTCGGTGCCTTGGCTGTTCTCAAGAGGTCACCACCTGGTTCAAAGAGCTACCTCACTGATCTCTCCCAATCTGTGTGTACTGTCCCTGCCCACTCCCCCACCCTACCTATCTCTACAGGTGTCCCCCAAGGCTCCATACTGGCCCCCTGCTATTCTCTTTATTTATTAACTCTCTCCCACCAGACTGTCTCAGTTGTCACTCTCTCCTCTATGCTGATGACCTCATGCTCTTCTATAGTGATAAATCCCTCACCCATATTTCCTCAGTTCTCTCCTAAACTATGCGCACCCATAACTAGTTCACCAATAACCTCCTTCTGGTCCATGCCAAAAAACAAAATCCATGCTGTTTGGTTCAAAGCCGTTCCTAGCCAAATACAAAACTCACCCCCTCTCAACATCAGTGTCCCTGATGGCCAAGCCCTTGAAGACTTAACTACCTTCAAATACCTAGAGTCCTACTTGACCCCTCCTTCTCCTTTTCAGAACATATAAATTCATTAGTTTGAAGTTTTCGCCAAAAATTAGGTGCTGCCTACAGATTCTGGCAATACTCCTCTCTGGAGGCTCAACTTGCCATCATACAGGGAAACCTTCTCCCAGTCCTGGACAACTGCTCCCCTATTTATGCCAGAATGTCCTCTACCCTCATGGCCAAGCTCTCCACTGACTATAACAGTGCCTGTCATTTCACTTTACTGGCCCCTTTCAGCACTCACCACTGTATCCTCTACAACTCACTTGGTTGGCTCCTGCTGCAAGGCCGTTTGACCTAGCCCTGTCCTATGGTGGATTCGCCATATGTAGTTGCCAGAGCATCCCCTTGCACCTTCCTCCCTGTCTGAACCTCGCTTACAGCCTCTGCTCAAACAGCACCCCCTGAACATCCCCAGGTATCTGCCAACATAAGTGGCAGAGCATGATCAGTGACAGCCCCTACACTGTAGAATAAACTGCCCACAGAGCTCCATTCCTTGACACCCACTGCCGGTTCAAAACACACCTCAAAGACTGGCTCCTGATGATTTCCTGCTGCCACTGCTTCCTGGGTAGTCCATTCTTTTTCCCAGCTGCACCTACCAGGGTTTGTGTATATATGTACTGTATGTATAAATAGGTCAAGTGGGAACCAATTAAACTGGCCTGCTTATGCACTGAGCTTTAGTACCTATGCTTGTTTGTCAATCCTGCCACCCAGCCTCCCACCCTTCTCCTCTCTTCCCTATACTTTACTATCCCAGATCCCACTTTCTATATAGTCTGAGGATCCTTGTCCCATGTGTAACTGCTGCTGGTAGAACTGTATGTATGTATACTCTCACTTATTGTAGTGCCTACTGGATGTATGGTTTTCTGGGATCCTGTATTCTTTTTTGATCTTCTGTTTACTATTGCCATGCACTATTGCAACCTTTATCTTTTATTGTAGACTGTTCCATGCTTTGTTGCCTGTTACATTAGTCCTGTGCCACAGTATGTGGCCCGGGTCATGCCTGAAAATGGTCCCTAGGATCAGCGCACTTACCTGGTTACCAAAGTCATAAATAAATAAATAAATACACAATCTGAAGTGGAAATGTGCTCACAGGTCAAATATCTGGGGTGATTGCAGGGTCATGTACCATTAAATGTTATGGTATTCTGTTCTGGAGCATGTTTACTCCTAACAATCAGGTTGGCTGAATTAGGTAATGATCCTTTCTTTATATTGAAGTAGTTATTCCTTTGGTACCTGTGTTGCATGTTCTACTCCTCTGTCAAATTCTCTGGAAGAGTGTGCATGCTCAATAAACTTTTTTTTTTCAACATGGCCAAATGTGTATCTCTGTCCTCCTCGCTTGAACAGATATGGTGCTATCAAAGCACTGGACTGTATATTACAGATTTTTTTGTGTGGCTTGGGTGGTTACTATTTCTATGCAAGTATCTGTCTTTCTGTTGGTTTCCTGAAAGTACAAGTATGTAAGAGTCCATCCTTGAAGGTGACTGTGGTGTCCAGAAAATTAACACTGGTGGCAGGATATTTCAGGACCTGTAATAGAAGTCTGTAAGGTTACACACTTAAGGAGTTTCATCAGGAACTTAATAATTTCCACCCATCCAAAGAGCTTTTCTTGGAATATTCTGCCACCCGTGTTAATTCTCTGGACACCACAGTCACCATCAAGGATAAAACCTTGCATACTTGTATTTATAGGAAACCAACAGACAGAGATACTTGCACAGAAATAGTAACCACCTGAGCCACACAAAAAAATCTGTAATGTACAGTCAAGCGTTTTCCAATATCACTGTATCTGTTCAAGTGGGAAGACAGAGATACACATTTGGTCATGTTGGAAAAATGTTTATTGAGTAGGGACACTCTTCCAGAGAATGGATACAGAGCAGGAAACGTGCAACACAGGTACCAAGGAAACAACTACTTCAGTATAAAGAAAGGATAACTACCAACAGAATACCCTTAGTAGTCACATATCATCCTGACCTTGAACTTCTATGTAAGATTATTAAGGACCTCCACCCAATATTTAGTGAGCATGAGAAGCTAAATTGTATCTTTCAAGAACTACCAATACTATCTTTTAAGCAACCATGTAATTTAACCAACCTGATTGCTAGGAGTAAACTTGCTCCAGAAGAGAATATCGTAACACTTAATGGTACATGACCCTGCAATCACCCCAGATGTATGACTTATGAGAACATTTCCACTTCGGATTGTGTAGTTACTTCACAAAACAGACAATTCAGGATACAGGGGAATTACACATGTGCATCATGGAATGTTGTTTATTTCATTCAATACAAGAGATGTCCACAAACAGGGTATGTGGGAGAGACTGGGCAACCTCTCCATACGAGAATTAACTCGCACAAACATACTATTAATAAGAAGATGACCGACAAACCAGTGGGGCAGTACTTCTTTTAGAATGATCACTCCATCTCAGATATGTCAGTAACTGTCTTAAAAGGACATTTCAAAAAAACACAACAGCGACAGGCATTTGAGGTCAGGCATATTTTATTTCTCAATATGGTAGAAAATGGCATGAACATTGGTGTGGGTTTTATGACACATTACCCTACTTATAACTATACAGACCTTTAGTACAAAGGATGGACATATAATGGGACTTCAGTGAGTCTTTGTTTCAATACTACATGGTTATAGGGTCCCTTTTAACTGGTTATCAATATGTTTGTTTCACACCAAAAATCTATGTGTGGAGGGGGTAGGGGGAAAGTGTTTTTCTTTGTGTGTGTGTGTGGGGGGGTGGGAGTAGAGGGTTGGGGCTGTGGTTATATGTGGTACACTTATTTTCAGGTTCATGACATAATGATGTTACAGTGTTAGGACTCTTGGTTCACATACATAGTGTATATACAGTTCCTTCCAACCAGTAATCTGTATAATGAGTTTTCCCTTGGGGGATGATTTAATTCCATTAGGTTTTGATTCCAGTTTCTAAGACTGTCACTGTACATATAGTAGATTGATTATATATTGACACATTACTGAACTTTAATATATGAATGTCAAATTAATAGTATTGCAAAGCATACAAAAAATTCACTGTAATACTATCGGTCCCTCAGGGATAATACTACACTTCACCACTGATAATAGTATCGTTCAGATGTGGTAATACTACTATTCCATACCTGAATGATACTATTATGATGAAGCTTCAACACCGCAATAACAAGTCTGACCTCGACGTCTTCCTAAGTGTGCCTTGTGATTAACCGCTTTTCCAGTGTGACTGAGCAGATACGCTCACAAAACATGGCGGCTTACTCTCTCACTTGGCGAGAGAAATCTCCGGTGCTAGCAGTGCTGTTTTTAAAAAAAATTACACCCTCACCATACAATGTTTGATGACCGGCCTTTTTCTCCTTTCTACAAATCTACTTGCAATGAGTACATCCATGAGGCGCCTGGTTCACATACCGAGCTGGCCCACTTACCAAAAATCACCACAAACTTGAGGAACAGCAGAGCCGGTCCCGCAGCTGCATTCTCTTGTCTCTTCACTCAGGACCCCATGCCGCATACATCGAGGTCAGTGTAACTTATTCAGTGCATACCTCAGATCCATATATTAAAAAAATAATGTACAGCTTAGTGTCCATTACCGGGAGTCCTACCATCTCGAGGTTCTGGACACATTAGAACCTCTCGAGCTTCGCTCTCGAGGTTCCTGTGTCCAGAACCTCTCGATGGTATTACTCCCCGGTAATGGACACTAACCTATGCATTATTCTCTTTATAATCACATTTGGATGCATATCTCATTTGCTAGGGGGTCCTTGATAGGATGTTTTATTGGGCACTAATATTGATAATTGATATAATCTTATAAATAATCTTGTCACAGCACTTAAGGTTTTAATGTTTTTGGAATATATTAACTGGCTGAGTATATAGTTGAGAAAATATCTCCAGATAGGTTTAATACTATATAAATGTGTGAAACAGTTTGTTCACACTAAAGAAACTTTTCTTTATACCCACCTATGGTCATAGATAGTGGAGGGTGAAGTGACTAAAATTCTACACATCTCGAAGTAACGCAAAGTTCTCCTTGTTCTCTATGGATTTCATGTTACTTTGCCTTGTTTTCTATTGACTTTGTGTTACTTCACTTTGTTTTTGTGTCTTTAAGATGAATTTTGCAATGAATCATGGGTGTAAGGTCACAAGGACTCTATATTGGCTTGCACAGTCTTGGTTCATCATAGTGTGTGTAGTGAAAGCTGGAGACAGTTTGCTCTCAGAGCTCTGAGATTCAAACCCTCTAATAACCTTTAAAAATGCCTTTTGCCACAGATTTTGTGTCAAAATTTAGTAGATCAATTCTAGTAAACCCTGATGTGATTATATCATTGATCATTTGTTAATTTTTTGTGAATATTGAATGTTAATTTAGTTGGTTCAATCTCTGTACTGAGAGACTGTAGAAGTGTACTTCAGGAGAGGGACTGATCTGTGGTGTGGAAGGGAGAGTAGTGAGAAATGCATTTTTCCAGCTGTTGTTTTATTATCTTTGTGTTCAGGTAGACAAAGTACAACTTCACTGAATTGTTTATAAATATTTTCTGTTTGCTGATCATTTTTTCAATCTTTTTACAAGACTGTCTGTGTTGTACTGTACAAACAGTTAACGTTTCTGTGCTTGACCTTTAATCTATGTGTGTGTTGACGATGAATATGTGTTTCACTGCAGCACCGCAATAGCAGTACTCTGAATTTGTAAGCCTGTCTGCAATTTATTTCCCTGCTTCTGTGTAGCTAGGTACTGTGTGTCCCCTCCCCCCCCATCAAAACAAGGTATTGTTTTTTGACTGTCGCTTTTTTGAACATCGGTTAAGAATTCAAGGACAGGTTATTGTGTTGTGCCTGTGCGGCTGTATTTAGAAACATAGAACTTGATGGCAGATAAGAACCGCTTGGCCCACCGAGTCTGACCATTTTCTGACCTAATGGATAAGCTGCAGATCCTAGTTAACCAACAGTCTACTTCCTCCTACCCCCCACTAGAATTGCCTTATTTCTGTCTTGTGTATTCTTGAATTCCCCCATTGTTTTGATTCCATAGACCTCATCAGGAAGGCCATTCCATGCATCCACAACCCTCTCCTGAAAAAATATTTCCTCACATTACCCCTGAGCCATCCCCCCTCTATCTTCAAATTGTGCCCCCTTGTTCTTGCACATCTCTGTTTCTGAAAGATGTTACTCTCTTGGACATTGTTGATTCCCTTGAGGTACTTCAAAGTTTCTGTCATGTCCTCCCTCTCCCTCCTTTCCTCAAGGGTATACATATTAAGCTCCTTTATTCTCTCTTCATATGTCTTCTGGTACAGACCCTGCATCATTTCAGTTGCCCTTCTCTGGACAGCCTCCATCCTGTCTATGTACTTTCGGAGATGGGGTCTCCAAAACTGCATGCAGTATTCCAGATGGGGTCTCACAAACTGTCTGTACAGAGGGATAACTTCCTGTTTTCTACTGGTGATGCCTCTCCCTATGCATCTCAATATCCCCCAGCCCTCCTTACTGCCTTCTCACATTGCTTGCCCACCTTTAGGTAATCTGATATGACTATCCCCAGGTCCCTTTTCATTTTTGTTGTTACTATCTCACCCCCATTGTGAACTCTTCCCCAGAGTTTTTGTTTCCCAGGTGTATTACTTCATACTTCTTTGCATTGAATCTAAGCTGCCATATATTTGACTATTCCTCCAACCTTGCTAAGTCCCTTGTCATCCTTTCCACCCCACCTTGTGTATCAACCCTGTTGCAGATATTTGTGTCATCTGTAAAGAGACATATTTTTCCTTCAAGTCCCTCTGCAATGTCATATATAAAGACCTTAAAGAGGACCAGTCCCAGTACTGAACCCTGTGGTAACCTGCTAATAACCCCTCTTTCTTCAGAGTGAACTCGTTTATTATTACCCTCTGCATCCTATTGTCCAGCCAACTTTTTATCCAGGCTATCAACTTGGGACCCACTCCAAGGCTGGCTAACTTGTATGTTAATCTTTTGTGTGGGACTGTGTCAAATGTCTTGCTAAAGTCTAGGTAGGCCATGTCCACAGCCTCTCCCTGGTCTACTGCTTTGGTCACCCAATCACAGAAATCTATTAGATTTGTCTGACATGACCTTCCCACTGTGAATCCATGTTGTCTTGGGTCTTGTGCCCCACTGGCCTCTAGGTGCTCAACAGTTCTTTCCTTTAGAAATTATTCCATTATTTTCCCTACCACTGAGGTCAAACTAACAGGTCTGTAGTTTCCTACCTCTGTCTTGCTCCAACTTTTGTGAAGTGAAACATAGAAACATAGAATTTGATGGCAGATAAGGACCGCTTGGCCCACCCAGTCTGCCCATTTCTCTACCTAATGTATAAGCTGCAGATCCTAGTTAACCAACAGCCTCCTCCTCCTACCCCCAACCCCTAGAATTGCCTTATGTCTGTCCCATGCATTCTTGAATTCCCCCACTGTTTTTGACTCCACAACCTCCTCAGGAAGACAGTTCCATGCATCCACTACCCTTTCTGTGAAAAATACTTCCTCACATTACCTCTGAGCCATCCCCCTTCTATCTTCAAATTGTGCCCCCTTGTTCTTGCACATCTCTCTTTCTGAAAGATGCTACTCTCTTGGACATTGTTGATTCCCTTGAGGTACTTTAAAGTTTCTGTCACATACCCCCTCTCCCTCCTTTCCTAGAGGGTATATAGATTTGAAGGATAGCCTGGTATTATGTGGGGGAAGAGCTCCTCCCCCACAGCCTATTTAAAACCATCAGCTGACTTCTGCTCTGCTTAAATGAGTCGCACTCACTATTGTATAATACGCTGGTCTGTGGCTGCCCATTTGCTGTTTTTACACACCCCTCCTGCTGTTTGTCTAATTTCTTCATCCCCCCTTCCTTCCCTCCATTTTTTCTTTCCTGCTTTGTTTTGAGGTCTGACTCCATTCTACCTGCTGTCTGTTCATTTTCCATGTTTCAGTTTCTCCTGCATTTCTCCCCCCCACCCCCGTTTGTTCTCTCCTGTATTTGTTCTTGGGGACTGCCTCCATTCTACCTGCTACCATTCGTTCTCCCTGCTTTTGTGTTCCATCCTCTTGCTGTTTCCCTCAGGCAGCCTGGTTTCAGGTCTAGTCCATCGCTGATTTGCTCGTTGCCTCAAGTTAGATGGGTTTTCATTCACTTGCCGCCGCACCGCATGCCTGCTCCTCATCAATTCAACCTATGCTGCCTTACATTCCTTTGCTTCCTGCTTGACTGGCCACCTGTTTGGATCAGCTAGGAGTGCAGCACCTTGCCTCTCCTACTTGGTTCCCACCTGCTAAATTCTTGCTGCTCAGTTCACCTTCTGATCCGCTCCACCTATGCCACCTACACGCTCCTGCGGGTGCTCTGCCATGGCTCGTTCTTCCTCCTATCTATCAGCCTTTGCCTCTGCTTTATGGACATGACAATTTTGGTCTCATACTAGGAAGCACTGTGTACTCAGACCTTGGAGTGTAGGACATCACAACATGATGCTGCTAGCTCTGCCTACTGCAAATCAACGATAGTGTTTCCTTGTACTGGTTCGTTTGGCTTTAGTGATTCTCCACTACAATCAGTACAGTGCGTGGCGGGTCGGCTCAGCTGCGAATTCTTTCTCTGCCCTTCCAGCAATCTATCCTTAATTCCTGGATCATCCATCACATGCCTCCCTGCCTCTCCACCCTGCCTCATAATTTAGGGACAAGGCAGCCTAAAAATCTGGGACAAAGGATCAAACTCAGGGACCCATCTTCATTACATGGGTGATATCCATTCAGCAAGCAGGTAGACTATGCTGCTTAGTATGCATCCATTTCCTATGGATCATATATGTAGCCTTATATATTTGGCATTATTTGCTTACATTTTCCACCCACTGTTTGCCTATGGACACATCTAATTTAGGAGGGACAGGGCACACTTTGGATGCGCAGTCTAGAAGTCCCTCGAACCAGAGACAGTTAAGTGGTGCATACCTCTCGCCTTTTCCCTGTGCTCGGCACTCTGTATTGGGCTCGCTGTTGCCTTCCCTCGCTCGTTTTCTGGTTCTTCCTTGTGCTACTTTTCTGGTTTCAGACTGTTTCCATTGCTGGACCCTTCCCTGTCCCTACCCATATGGGGCCTGCTTTCGTGGTTCTGTTCTGTTTCCTCGGGCTTTGCTCCACCTTCTGACCCTTCCTATGAATTGCAGGTTATGTTCTGGCTCAATGCTGAGGTATTGGGAGATGTGATTCGTCCCTTCATGGCTGTTCCAATGCCTATGTCTCCTTAGCTCCTCCTCCGCTCCTTCCTGCCTTGGGCTTCCATTCATTCTTCCCTATATGACTTCTGCAGGGCTTGTGTGGTTCCTCAAGCCTTCTCCTTAAGTGTGCTTCTGGATGTTCCATTCGGCTCTTCGACCATGCCTGCCTGCAATGCTTCCGTGCTTATACCTTTGCCTCACTTACGTACTACCTGATTCAAGATGTTTGTTGCCTTGACTAATTGCCTACTCTTCTGTCAAGATCTTCACTGCAATCCCTTCCATCATCGATCTACAGGATTCATCGGTCTTCAGCATCTTTTTACTTTTATAAGCCTGCTCCCAGTTGCTATGCTACTTCGCACTTCATTGGCTCAAGCTCCTGCCTCCTTTACATTACCTACTTCTCCTATGACTGCCTTGCTCAACTTGGGGACTGGAGATTCACAGCTTATATGACCTGCCTTCGCCCTTCGGGCTGGGAGGTTTGCCTACTTCTACTCTTGCCTGCTCGCTCTGCTTGGGCCTGGAGAGTCACGGCTTTTACGACCTGCCTTCACCTTCAGGCTTGGAGGTTTTCATGCTTCTGCTCTGTCTCGCCCTGTCCAAAGCCTGGAGATCCTCACTTTATATTATGTGCCTACTTGCTGCCATTTCAGCCGACCAGCAGCTCTTTACTGGATTACATCTGAAGTTTCTTCTTCATCATATGTTCTTGGATGTTTTGCTCTGCTGCCTTAGCCATGGGATTACTGCTGCTTCCCTTTCCAGGACACTTAGTTGGCATCTTCTGCAGACTTTCTTTATCATGATTGTGCTCTAACGAATTTAGACTCTGTGACAACACTACTTCATTTGATTCAGCCTCTTCTGTTCTCTACATCTGGGACTCTTTGGGTCTCGTCTGGTTTTCCTACCTCGAACTTTGCATACCTTTAGTTTTGGATGTTATTCCTCTTGTCCAGTTGCCATATCTCTGCCTCAGTCTCTTCCATGTGATCCCTGCCTTCCTTGATCTGGATACATCTGTCCTCAGCATCATTCATTCTCTATGTCTGCCCACAGCTGCAGTATTACGATGCTCAAAGATGATTCAAGATGCGTTTCATGGAGGATCTATGACACACCTATTCTATTAGCTGACCCTTGTCGGTATAGCTGCATTCATGTTACCTGGAGCTACTTGCCTCTCGTACCTCTACAGCTGATGGATTGCTGCACATCTCGCTGAGGGACTATCTTCCATGCTCGATTTCTGCCAGCAGACATTCCTTGGTCTGGCTGAGCTTCATGTACTGGAATCAGCCACCTCTCTCCTACCTCACCATCTATCAATTCAGCTGCACTTTCTTCAGGAGCTGATTGCCACGTCCTCTTCCTTCTCATCTGCCTTCGTGGGTGCAATTCCTGCTGCCTCTCACTCGGATTAGCAGTCCACCTGAATTGCGTTCTTTTGGGCTCACCATATCCTACTACTTGGATGCTTCACCTCGCACCAGTGTCTCCGATTATCCTCTATAGCTTGCCATTATTTCAGCTCAGCTCTTCAGCCATTGACTTTACATCAATTCCTAAGACTACTTCACTTATCAGAACTGGATTCATCAGTTGGTAGCCCTGCTACAAGTCTTCGTTCATGACATGTACTATACAAGCCCTCTATTAGAAATCAGGAAGTCGTACTACTTCTATTCATCTTGCCTCGTTGATGTCAAGTTTGGATGCATCTATCTGCATCTGGTCTCCTGTCTGAATTCGTCAGTCATCAACTTCATCTCCACCATCATACATTATGCCCTCTATCAACCCAAGCCCGGAAGAAGGTTCTGCATATCAACTCTCCATTATTCAGAATGATACATGTATTCTTGGACTCGGACTTTGTTAGGAGGAAATTACTTCACTGGACATTTACAATTCAGTTCTTTCTTAAGCTCCGTTCATATGGTTTGAATTCTACAAATTAGAATTTAGATTTAACTGATTAATTAGGATCGCTCTCTTTTAGTATGCCCAGAAGGACGGGCAGGTCAGTAGCCATGGGTCTCAGAGGTTTCCCCCAAGGGGTTTCCTCTCCTGAGTGCTACTGGTCACACTCTCGGAGTTGGAGAAGGTGATCGTCTATTCATATCATTAAGTTGTTATGCATGACTTCTTCAGCATTCAGTTACAGAACAATCATTGATATTTTATTTTTTTGGGATTTCATAATTCTAAACCAAGCTTCCTTCTTACAGGTGGGATACAGAGAAAGGCCAAAACCATCAAGTATTATCAAAAGACTCATTTCAAGCATCCAAGTACCTAAGCACAATACATTCTATATTATTAGCTAGTAAATATTGTCCTCTTTATGCTGGCCTCTGTATCCAACAGCCATATTCATCATTCAACTATATGTTACATAAGCACTGAGCTATGAACCACACATAATTGAAGGGTAGCCCAGTACTATGTGGGGGAAGAGCTCCTCCCCCACAGCCTATTTAAAACCATCAGCTGACTTCCACTCTGCTTAGAGCGAGTCGCACTCACCCACCATCCTCCCCAACACCTCCTTCTTCTGCGGCACTCTTATCCCACCAGGGGGCTTTCATAATTCTAAACCGAGCTTCCATCCTACAGGAGGGATACAGACAAAGGCCAAAATCATCAAGTATTATCAAACGACTCATTTCAAGCAACCAAGTACCTAAGCACAATACATTCTATACTCAAAACAAAATGGTTATATTAAATGCACGCTGAAAATAGAAAATAGAGTTAAAAATCTACGTTTCGACCTTAGGTCTTATTCAGGAAATATCTAAAAGAGAAAAAAAACAAGTTAGTGTAGAGAAGAGGTAAAATGAGAGAGATATATATGTGGAGAAAGTAGAAGGGGGAGGCTAAGGGAGAAGAAGTGATAAATGGTAAGATTAAGAGAGAATCTGTGAAACAAAAAGGTGATGATGGGAAAGATAAAACATAATGGGAGAGAAAGAGCTGGGGAAGTTCCCAGGTAGAGACTGATTAACAGGGGCTTGTAAGAAGGCTGAAAGGTGACAAATGTGCGAGAAGGAGACAGAAATGGAGACATATGGTGAAAATGAAAAATAAATAAGTACAAAAACAAATTGACTTTAGGGAAAAAAAGGGATGGCTTTAGGGGTGTATTACTTCATACTTCTTTGCATTGAATCTAAGCTGCCATACATTTGACCATTCCTCCAACCTTGCCAAGTCCCTACTCATCCTTTCTACCCCACCTTGTGTATCAACCCTGTTGCAGATATTTGTGTCATCTGCAAAGAGACATACGTTTTCTTCCAGTCCCTCTGCAATGTCACTTATAAAGACATTAAGAGGACCAGTCCCAATGCTAGACCCTGCAGTACCCTGCTAGTAACCCCTTTCTTCAGAGTGAACTCGTTTTATTATTACCCTCTGCATCCCTATTGTCCAGCCAATTTTTTACCCATGCTATCACCTTGGAACCCACTCCAAGGTTGGCTAACTGTATATTAATCTTTTGTGTGGGACTGTGTCAAATGCCTTGCTAAAGTCTAGGCAAGCCATGTCACAGCCTCTTCCTAGTCTACTGCTTTGGTCACCCAATCAAAGAAATCTATTAGATTTGTCTGACATGACCTTCCACTGTGAATCCATGCTGTCTTGGGTCCTGTTTTTACCTGGCCTCTAGTGCTACTTCCTCCTACCCCCATTAGATTTGCCTTATGTCTGTCTTGTGCATTCTTGAATTCACCCATTGTTTTGACTCCATGACCTCCTCAGGAAGGCCATTCCATGCATCCACAACTCTCTCCATGAAAAAATATTTCCTCACATGACCCCTGAGCCATCCTCCCCTCTATCTTCAAATTGTGCCCCCTTGTTCTTGCACATGTCTTTTTCTGAAAGATGCTATCCTCTTGGACTTTGTTGATTCCCTTGAGGTACTTGAAAGTTTCTATCATGTCCCCCTGTCCCTCCTTTCCTTGTGGGTATAAATATTAAGCTCCTTAAGTCTCTCTTCTTATGTCTTCTGGTGCAGACCCTGCACTGTTTTAGTTGCCCTCCTCTGGACTGCCTCCTTCCTGTCTATGTCCTTGCAGAGATTAGGTCTCCAGAACTGCACGCAGTACTCCAGATGGGGTCTCACCAGCTGTCTGTACAGAGGGATAACAACTTCCTGTTTTCTGCTGGTGATGCCTCTTCCTATACATCCCAGTATCCCCCCAGCCCTCCTTACTGCCTTCTCACATTGCTTGCCCACCTTTAAGTGGAATTGTATCTGCCTTCCTCCAGTCCTCAGGTACCACCTCATCCTCCCATGGTTTGTTAAAGTGGGTAATCAGTGGTGTCACTAGTTCTACCCTTTGTTCTTTTAGAATTCTTAGGTGAATCCAATCAAGCCCCATTGCTCTGACCACCTTCAGTTTGAAGAGTTTTGTCAGAACCCTTTCTTCTGTGAATGGACTGGTATAAGCCCCTCTGTCCAGAGTGTTTCTATTGTTCAGTTTAGGTACCTCCTCCTCCTCTTCATTTGTGAGTATTGAGCAGAAGTATTCATTGGGTATCTCTGCTTTTCACTGTCACCCTCTCCACGTTCCCTCCCTTTATTAAGCCTCAGTATCCCTCCTTGGTCTTTCTTCACTCCCTACTGTACCTAAAAAGGTTTATCTCTCCTTCTTAACAGAGTTGGCTATTATCCCTCCCTTCTTAACAGAGTTGGCTATCTTTTCCTCAGTTTGGGCCTTTGCTATTCTGACTGCCTTCTCTGCTCCTTCTGTCTTAACTGATATAGTTCTTTGTCCTGTTCCTTCAGTTTTCTTTTATTTCATGATGCTATCCTTTTCTCATTAACCTTCCCTGTCACCTCTTTTGAGAACCACAGTGGCTTTTTCATTTGTTTTGTTGATTTTCTTTACACAAAGGCCTCTGTGATGGCAGTTTAGATTTTTCCCCATTGTTCTTCCAACCATTCTTGTGTGTTTGCTAGTGCTTTTCTGAGGCACTCTCCCATTCTGCCAAAGTCAGACCTCCTAAAGTCCAACACCCTTGCTTTTGTATGGCTTGACTCTACAGCTGTGCTTATTGTGAACCAAACTGTTTTGTGGTCACTTGCCAGATGGCTACCCACTTCTAAAACTGAGATCCTCTCTCTGTCCCCGTTTGAAAGTACCAGGTCTAAGATTGCTCCCTCCCGAGTGGGTTCCAACACTAGCTGTCTGAAGCATGCCCTCTGCAGAGCATTGAGAATGACCCTGCTCTTGGATGTGGCTGCAGTAACAGTGCTCCATTAAACATCAGGCATATTCAGGTCCTCCATAAACAATATGTTTAAATAGTGTTTTGCTTCCCGGCCACCCAAAAGTACCAAAATATCAAGTTGTTGTAAATTGTCTGTGTCATCTGAAAAATGCCTGCCAAGAGATGGCCAGGCAAAGCAGTTTCTGGCTCTGGGGCTGCTGCCAAGAAGACTATTAGCAGTGGAAGTTGTTGTGAAGATGTGTCAGGTTCATCAGGGGCTACCAATGGTAGCAGTGTTAAGAGTGGTCATGGCCGTGGTAGTACACAGCAGAAGGGGAAGAGAAAGTTAAGTAGTTGGTGCAAGTAAAGGGATTTGTCCGACTGTGTTTTTCACAACAAAATCATTCACTTCAATGCTGGTTGGAGATGGTGTTGTCCCTGCTGTTAGTAAGGTTAATGAGGGCATGGCTGATAACAACATGAGTATTGCTGCAAGTTCAACCCTGTTAAACTTATCATATGGGAAAAATGTTGCTGAATCTGCAGACTTGAGTGCCGTTGATGTACCACTACCTACAGTACTTGAACATGATTCTGATCGTGATGAAGACTCACAGTCTCATGTTTCCATTGATGTTGAGGATCGGCCATCCAAACATTCAGACATTGATGAAAAAAGTGTGGCTAATAATATTGAGGCTGCTGTTAAACTTGGAATATCTCCATAGGAGGACAGCCTCCAAAGTGAATTAGTGGATGATGATTATGCTGATGATGCCAGTGACCTCATTTGGGAACCGGAAAAAAGAAAGCGAAGGTGGCTGTTTGTGAACAGTCTATTAGTCAATTGCCCCCTCCTCAAAGTTCTGCTATAGCTGTGTCTGTTGATGATGACCCTGAATTAATAGTCATAGATTGTGATGTTCAGTCAAAGTCCATTTGTGCACCACAGCAGAAACCATACATTACACACCCCATTTCATCGCCACCAAAAGTGCAGTTACATATGCAGCAGCAGTGACATGTGAAGAGTAGGGCATCCAAATCCCTAGTTTTTGATTTTTTTTGTATAAGATGGCAACAATGAAACAGTGGCAATCTGCCAGTTTTGCCAAGAGTGTGTGAAGTGTGGTAAAAAGGGTAGCTATTTGGGCACTGGTGGCCAGCATACTCATCTGAAGAGCAGGTGCAAGGCACTGTGGATGTGGCAACAGAGGGGAGCTAATGCTGTAGTTGGGCGTTCACCCTCAGCCACCTTAGTGAGCATGGTATCCCCTTCCGTCAGTGTAAATAGCCATGTCAGTAAAATTGGTGAAATAACACCAGAGGATTACTACAAATGGGAGGAGGAGGATGACTTAGAATGTTCAAGCAGTTGTTAGAGTAGCAGTGGTGATCCATGTAGTAATTCAACTACATCAACCCCTGTACTTAAAACAAGGAAAATAACCACATGTATTGGCTTGTCACCTGTGCACCCACCATCATACATCCAAGGTACCCCATTCATGTTAATTAGGCCCCGTCCACATTGAGCCCTGTAAACTGTTACCGCTACCTCCAAAAATGGTTCACGTCTGCACTGGAAATGGTTAAACAAGTGATCTTAAAACCAATTTTAAGACCATGTAAGGATGTGGTCTTTAGATCAGTAGCACAAACATTATTGAAATTGAAACGGTTGGCTTACTGGTGCAGATACGAGATTGTAATGTTTCCATTGTTGTAGGACCTCCACAGCTCCACAGTGCTTTGTTGTGGCATCCCAAAGTGCTCTAGGTGAGGTGTTTATGCTCCACACAGCATAACACAGAAGTGAACAGAGCGGGGGATTTAAAAAGGTCCTGTCGGGTAATAGTGCTGCGCATAGTGCATATTGCAGCTGCCTCGAGTTGTGAAGTGTCTGGAACCAGTTTAATGAGTGTAAAAAAAATAGAAAACTAGGAAAATGAGTGACTACATTGCATCCTGGTCAAATGAGGCAACCAAATATTTAATAGAATAATGGTCGCAAGAATGTGTGCAGGGGGAGCTTGCCTTGTACAGGAAAAACACTAGAGTGTACCAGAAAGCCTCTTAATATTTAACTGGTTTTGAGTGCTCTGCAAAACAAAGCAGAGACAAAATAAAACAATTAAAGGTTAGGTACCATAAGACAAGGAACACGAACAGCAGGTCAGGGGGCAGTCGGGTCATCTGTCCATTCCATGACCATCTTGATCACATACTTGGTACCAGACCAACTTCAGAGCCGCAGTTAGTGCTGGAAAGCAACACAATATATTAAGATGAGGACTGACCAGAAGCTGATGAAGGATGATGACTATGCTGTACATGATATTGTAGAATCAGGTAGTGTACCCTAAGTTTTCCTCAGGCACATTTTCCTGTGTGTTGTAGGTGTCTTCTATAGTGTGCTTACAGCACTGCTTACACCACTGTTTGTTGTTTTATGTAGATGCAGACCAGCCAGTGGATACATCAGTAGAGGCTGATACCACCTCGTTGGCTTGCTCATCTGGAACCTGCGACAATAGTGGGGTTGCAGCATCTGATGTGTCTTCCATCAGTGGAGCATCAAGCACCTTGGAAACAGCACAGAAGAGCCCAGCTGAACCTCTGCAGAACCTGCACAAGAGGAAGAAGAGTAACAAGCTGTAGGATCTTATGGAGGCAGTGTTCAAGCCTGATGCAGTAACAACATAGGGAGCTTGTGGAACTGGAGCTGGAGAGGTGCGAATGATGCAGGAACAACATAGTGAGCTTGTGGAACTGGAGCTGGAGAGTGCGAATGATGCAGGAACAACATAGGGAGCTTGTGGAACTGGAGCTGGAGAGGTGCAGAATGATGCAGGAACAACATAGGGAGCTTGTGGAACTGGAGCTAGAGAGGGTGCAAATGATGCAGGAACAACATAGGGAACTTGTGGAACTGGAGCTGGAGAGGGTGCGAATGATGCAGGAACAACATAGGGAGCTTGTGGAACTGGAGCAGGAGATGGTGTGGGAGGAAAGGGAAATGAAGGAAAGGCTTAGAAAGTATGAGGCAATCTAGAATGCTCAATTTTTTAATAACATGCTAAGCATTACGTCATTGCATTTTTCACAGTCATCTTCTGGTCATTCTTTACTGCTACCAAGTGGTGTTATGCCTGCCACCACTCAACCCCTTAATTTCACTGGTGCCAACATTACTGGCAGTTCCTTAAAGATTTCCTGACAACTGCAGAGAAATATTTCATGCTGGGACACCGGGGGTGGGATATTCAGACTGTGCCAGGCTGTGGCGCAAGCCTGGGCGCAGCGCAACTGGGATACGCCTGGTCGTTGACAGGGTGATATTCAATGGAGCAGCGCCATGGCACAGCATCATTGAATATCACTCCTCGGCCACCTGCAGTGTGCATGGTGCAGTGGCACTGTGCCAGCACAAGTGGCCAGAGTGGAGCAGGGGGATGTGCTAGTGCAAGTGCCATTGTGCTAGGTGCAACAACCGCTATATTCAAAAGTGCACATGCAAATGGGGTCATAATGCATGCAAGGCACAAATGGGGCCATTTGCATGTCATTATGGCCCCATTTGCATGCAGGTGCGCCGATTCCCGGCGACTTGCGCCTGGCACCCTGCCAGGCTGCAGCCGTCGGGACCGATGCCCCTGCACCAGCAGAAAAGTGTCCCAGTGCCGATTGTGGGCACAGGGATTCTAAATGAATGTCCTATATCCCTGGTGGTCCAGTGGACTGCTCGCAGCCGATCGCGGGCAGAAGTACATTAATATAAACCCTCCCATATCCTGGTGGTCCAGTGGACCACTCGCCATATTCGCATCGTCTGTAATAATATATGACAATACAATCCATCCCTGGTGGTCCAGCAGTATCCCCCTCACCGCCCACTGGGCCCCACCACCGCTCCCCCAGGCAGCGGTGGGCGGCAACTCCCACCCTAGCTGCCCCACTGCCCACCAACTGACTCCATACATTAGGGCTGTATGCCCATTGGTCCCTGGCGGGACCAATGGACATGCAGTTTCGTACACGTCTACACAGTCCAGAAATGTGAATGGATCCATTCACATATCTGGTCAGGAGTGGAATGGGCTGCATGCCTGTTGGCCCACTGTGGACCAATGGGCATACAGCCCTACCATATAGAGTCAGTCAGTGGGCGGCGGGTGGCTGGTGGAGAGCCGCCACCGCTGCTGCCGGGGAGCTGGGTGGTGGGGCCCAGTGGATGGGTGGGGAGGGGTACCACTGGCCACCAGGGATGGACTGGATTGTCATATTTTATTACTGACACCCACGATCGGGCTACAAGCAGTCCACTGGACCACCGGGATATGGGAGGGTTTTATTAATCGTACTTGCCCGCGATTTACAAGGAAAGTAGTCCACTGGACCACCAGGGATATAGGACATTCTCCTATTACTACATATGCCCGTGATTGGGCTGCGAGCGGTCGGTCCACTGGACCACAAGGGATATGGGACGTTCTCCTATTACTACATATGCCCGTGATCGGGCATGGGGGTCGCTACCACGCAGGTGCCGCCGGAGCTCGGGTGGCCACCCACAACTGGCAGCTGCCGTGTTGCGCCCTGCAACACAGCAGCTCACCTGTGGATGGCCAGCTGTTGCTCTTTTTTTTTTTGGCTCACCTGTGTGCAGCGCAAATAGGGGTTGTGCCTGCATGGGCTCAGCACATCCAGGGCTGAATATCGGGATGTGCAGAGTATGCATGAACACGCCCCCCTACTTGCACCGCATACATTGCTGATGCACTCCGGTGCATCTGGATTTGTGCCAGGCACATTCCCCTTTTGAATATCGTGTCGGAGCGCATCAGTGGGTTGCGCATGGCGCAACACCTTCTGAATATCCCACCCCGGGTGAACTACTATGTCTTTACTGACAGACCCGAGGCTGTTCCTAATATCAGCCTCAACACAAACCGATTTCTTCATGTCATAAGAACAGAGCCTTACAAACGCTGGCAAGATATTTCAATGCGGAGGATGGAGCACATCCAGAATCACATATTGGAACAATTTCACAAAGAAGTGGATTACCTTGTCTGTGTAGATTCAGATATGAAATTTAATGATCATGTAGGAGTGGAAATTCTGGATAAGTTGGTTTCCACACTTCATTCAGGTTACTATGGTACAGAACATTCCCATTTTCCATATGAATGAAGACAAAGTTCCCAAGCTTACATACCTTCTGATCAGGGGAAGTTTTACTATATGGCAGCGTTCTATGCTGGAACAGTGGAAGAAATTTACAAACTGACCAAGACATGCCATGAAGCCATTGAGGAAGATAGGAAGAAAGATATTGGGACGGGGTGGCATTTCAATAGATACTTGGTGTACCATAAACCCACCAAAGTACTTTCTCCTGAGTACATCTGGGACAAAGGCATGGGAGATCGGACAATCTTGAAAAAGAAGCGCTTTCTTGCTGTCCCTAAGAACTATCAAGAAATCCAAAATTAGAACTCAATTCTAGTGCCTAACTGGTAAAGTGATGGAATAATATGTAATTCATTGATCAGCTCATGATTAGCATGCAGACCATGAACCAGGGGAAAAAACAACATATCTTATAATATAATAGCAGTAGTACATTTTTTTATAAGGTGCCCTACAGGAATAGACAGGCACTTCAAAACCAGTACAATAAATAAAAGAAATAAACAGCTTAAAATAAACAAAATGTAATTCAGTATTTCTGAAATTAAAGTTAAAATGGGTGGATTTAATTTCTGCATTTACTGTAGTCTGGTTCAGAATATTTGGAATGATCCTGCAATGCCATCTCATATGTCTTGCTCACCACTTTGCAAGTAAACATTTTCTTCTTGGTGCTTTTTGTGTCTGCGTGCACATGCATGTGCAGCAAACATTTTGTTACGATGAACTGTATTTCAGAGGTGTGTCACTGTTAGGCCCAGTGCAGCTCAAGCTGCAATGGGATTGGCAGTGACAGGCCAGTGAGTCAGTCAGGCTGGTTATGACACTGTTGCCAACTTGCTGGGTAGAAACTTTGCATAGTTCAAAGGAGCAAGCTGATCCTGTGCCACCCAGCAAGCAGAGAACACCCCACACACACATATCAAGCCAGCTCAGCCATTGGCCCTGATTTCACAGATTTCCACAACCTACCCACTGTCCTGTCTGCATTCTGCTAAAATGGGGCTTTGTCAGGTTTTTTCCAAGAAGTGTTTTTCTGGCAGGAGAGATTGGGTGTCTTTCTCAGCCCTGTCCCCACTCTCCACCACCATCCCACGTCTCCGGTACACCAGAGAGATTGGGCGGGTCTGTGTCCAGGAGGGCAGGGCTTCATGTAGCTCGTCCTCAAGGTTTCCTCCTGATATTTCTCCCCTGGGCTGAGCTGGATGTGTAATGAGTGTGATATGCACACTCCTCCTCCATCGAGGCACTCAAGCACTCTGTACACTGGCCCTTCCCTGAACTGTGAGATTCACATGCACCACCACCTGGATTCCTCCAGGTGGAAGTCGAGCAGTGAGTTGCAGAAACCCCCTCCCAGAGGGAATAGAGCTGTCTGATGGACACTCAATCTTCCCTGTCTGGGCTGAGCACCCAAGTGACCTGAGTCCATTCCTTTACCCAGGTCATTAGCATAACAACCAGGAGGCATAGATGCCTCAACCCTCCATGCCGCTAGGCTGGCTTTTGTCCTGTTTTTTTTTACTGCTGACTGTGACATCCCACCCAGATGCCTGGAAAATGTACAGCATCCTGGTTCCTTGTATTGGTCAGCACCATTGTGATTACAGCTGACATCAAATGCATCTGCCCTGATATAGCCTGCTAGCTGGGAATGTGCTGATGCACAGTTCGGGGGGGGGTGTAGAGTGGAGTCTAAGTGGCTCAGGCTGCATTAATCATGTGCAGTCAGTGCTAAAGAAAGGGTTGCTTCCCCCGGTGTCCCCACCCCAATGGTGCAATGTTTTTAGGGTTGGGGGGAAAGTCATGTGGAGTCCAGGTGGCTCTCAGTTCAGAGAAAGTGTACCCTGCCTCCATCATGGCCCCTATTCCCTACCATAACTACCTTCATTGCACATCGTCTGTGCTCAGGCTGTGCTCCTTGCCCTGAGCTAAGGCTACAGATTTCATTACCAGGATGCTCATGCCCCTGTGAGTTGAGGCTGCATATCATGCAGAGAAAGAGAGAGCAGTGGCGAGTGTGAAGAGTGGTGAGGGATACTGTCATGTAACTGGGCCTGATTAGCTGTACTCCACTTCACTCCCATTGTTCTTGGCCTGGCAGGGGGTAGATTTAGGAGAGATATGAGGAAGTACTTCTTCACAGAAAGAGTGGTAGGTTCCTGGAACAATCTTCCAGCAGAGAAGATGGGGTGACCATGAAAACAGTGGTGGTGTTGAAGAATGCATGAAATAGACATGAGGGACTGTTAGTGGAAAGGGGGGGAAGCTGGAGATCAAGTAGGGTCTGCAGTGACACTCTAGGTAGCAACAAATGGGCAGACTAGGTGGGCCAAGCAGTCCTTACCTGCCATCTCATTCCATGTTTCTATGAAACCTGGCCCCAAGTCCCGATGAGACTCCAACTCTCAGAATCTTCAGCTGCTGCCACTTTTCTGAAGTGCTAGACTCTCCAGCTGTCCTGTGCTGTCCATCTCTGGTCTGCTGCTCCTTGCAGTACCCCCAGAAGCTGCCACACCATGCCACAGATTTGAATTCCAATTTCTGACTGAGCATTACCAAGAACTTGAGTCAGAGCTTCCTGGAGTGCTGCCCAGTGGACCACGTCACTTGGCAGGCTGCAATAGAAATTTAGAGAAATAAGTTTGCTGCCCATTCTGTATACAAAATAAATGTGCTTAGTATTGTCTGCAATGCTGAGGTGTAACCAGGCATCTGAGGTGGTACTAGTGAGTTATACAGAAGTGCCACAGCAGTCTCATGTTCTGTACTGGCAAGTCAGACAACAATTCTTTTAAAGGAAACAGAAAATGTTTTATACATAGTTAACTGCCCTTTCATCTTCCTTTCCATACCAGTGATATACAGTAATCCGATATGCTTTGACCATTTTTTGATAAATAAATAACCAAGCTTTGAGGTGCCTCGAGCTACTTAGAGTCCCATTCCCTCAGCTACTGCTCTTTCTTTTCATACTTCTGACATTCTATGACAACAATAACACCATTCCATGCCATTCATCTAAATGGCTTGGAATAGTGTTATAATGCCATAGAATGTGTGTGAAAGAGTAGCAACTGCTGATGAAAGAAGGAGTCAGAGTAGTTACAGTTAAAGGCAACACAATTAAACAATGAATTTAACAAAAAAAGTCAAACACATGTCAGAGTATTTGACAGACACTAAAAGGACAACAGGATGGCATCTAGAAGTGTAAAAAACTGTTTCCTGTCACTTTTAAGGTTACATTTGTGTGGCACCTGTTCATAGTCCCACTGTGCCCTTTGTTTAGGTTAAAAATAGAGACTGGTGAACTTCAAAATGTTTGAAGGTTCCAAAAGGTTCTGATAAGGATCAAAAGGTTTGGATGGTTATCCGATCCTTATCCGAATCTTTTAAAACCTTTAATGCTGCAGCATCAGGAAACCTTGTAGTTGTCCTAGGCTCCCTCATTATTTAAAAATAAAATATGAACTTGTCTCTGATGTCTAGTGGAACCCTTCCCAATCCCTGATCCTCTGTCATAAAAGAAAAGTGTCCCCAGTATTCCCTGGTGTCTAGCAGCCCCCCCTCCCTTGCTATCCCCGATCGATCCCCTGTAGTAAAAAAAACCAAAACAAAGCATATCCTTCAATAAAGTTCCCTGGTGTCTAGTGGACCCCCCTCATTATCCCCGCCAATCCCCTGTCATTAAAAAAAAATTCCCTATATTCGTTGTGTTTAGTGGACCACCCCCGATGCAGAGTGGGCAACTGGTACAGCCCTCCTCTCTCCACCATAGCCAACTGCCCATCTGACTGAGCTATGAATGAGTACATATTAGTACAAGCACAAGTTCATTCATTGCCAGCTCCCATTCATTCCTTGAGGTCTTTGGGTGCAGAAGTAAGCGGAGGTCTGTTTCAGTCACCAGTGGAGGGGGCAGGATAGAGGGAATGGCATTGTGAATCTGGGGTTCACAATGCCATTCCCCCCATCCTACCCCCTCCACCGGTGACCAAAACAGACCTCCATTCATTTCTGCTCCACTGAAAGACTTCAGGGCATGAGCAGAAGCTGGCAATGAATGAACGCATGCTTCTACTAGTAAGCACTCATTCATTGCTCAGTCGAGATGACGCAATAGCCATGGTGAGAGAGAGGACCTCTCACCTCTAGTACTACACCTGCTCTGCAACTACCTCATTCCACAATGTCTACCCAAAATGTAGTAACACTGTTGCAGTTTCCCAATATTCTATCTTGCAACTACCCTATTACAGTGTCTATCCTGCAACTACCTCCACTCAAGTACAATATTTGCAGTAAATCAGTATTCTTCGCTGTATCCACTCCACACCACAATTATGCCTACAGCTACCCCAACTTCAGTAACACTGATGCAGCTACCCAATCCTGCAACTACCCCATAACTGAATATCTACACACAACTCACACTCATATACAGCACTTACCAAGCATTCTGTCATACAACTACCCCAAGCCTGAGTATATGCCCTGCCAGGATCCCTTACCACTGTTTCTGCCTCATAACTTCCCCACACTTTAGTATTTGCCCAGCAACTACCCCCCATGTATCTAACAACTGTCCCATACCCCAGCATCTGCTCTAAACTACCATACCACATACTAATACAGTATCCACCACGTATCACAGTACCTGCCCACAAACACCCACACTCCAGTATCCGCTTCAGAACGATCCAATAATATTCTAACCACAACACTACACTCCAGTATCTGCCCTGCAACTACCCATCAGTGTATTTACTCACCATTGTTTCTGCCCTTAGTACCCTTACACCTGATCAGAAACTACCCTTTATCCCCATATCTGTTACACAATTACACATAACCTAAAATCTGTATAAATAACTCCATATACCAGTGCCTGCCCAGCAACACCGCTACACCCCATTATTTGTTACATAACTACCACATCATCATCCATTCCTGAACTAATCCTCACTGTAGTACAGGGGCAGCTACTGGGATGTGAGATGGTTATGTCGTGGGTAGGTACTGGAGTGCAATAGCAGTGAGTTGAAAACAAGGGTAAGACCATTCCCACAGCAGACATTGAAGTATGATAGTGGTTGGGGGCATAATCTGCGGTCTTTGGGGGTTCTGGGCAGATATCAGGATGTGGGATAGTTGTGGAGTAAATACTTGAGTGTGAGGGCTACTTTATACCTGTATGCTCCTGAGTTCCCAACAATATTTGCCCAAAATGGTCCTACTCCTTAGTGGAAGGCAACACAGCCTTCCAGACATATAATGGGGCTCCAGAGGCTGGGAGCCAGAAGAAGCAGAGATTGGTGGCGGTCACAAGGGCCAGCTTCCTTTGCATTAGGTGAGTTTAACATTTATTCAACGAGGGTTTTATATATATATATATATATATATAGAGAGAGAGAGAGAGAGAGAGAGCTACAGTATATAGATTTATATTGGATACATATTGGAGCATGATTCTGATATGGAAAATATTTCGCTCTCTAGAGTGACCTCTGGACATTCACAAGTGGTGAATCCATGAGTGAGGATCCAGAGATCACTGTGCAAGGTGAAAATATTTTCCATATCTACAGATGCACATCATGTATCCGATTTTTAATGGGGCCCCTATTTTGCAAAGTTACCATTTGTGCGACTTTGCAAACCGCACAAACTGTGCAAACCCATGCAAATGGTCACTTTTCACTCCTGTACAGTGACCTCTGGATACTCACCATGGCTTCACCACTTGTGAATCTAGAGGTCACTCTAGAGGAATGAAAATAGCTTCCATATCACACTTGTGCCCATCATGTATCATATACAGTATGTGTGTGTATATGTAGATATATATATATATATATATATATATATATATATATTTATATATATTTTTCTTTCAATTGCTTCACCAGAAGAAAGACACTAAGCTCAAAGCTTGTTTACAGGTGTGACCTGGAAGCACAAGGGAGTTAGGTGACTTGCTCAGGGTCACATAGTTTGCAAGTGGGTGTTGTGGGATTCAAACCGAGGTCTCCAGATTTGCAGATCAGAGCCTTAAACCATTGTGCTATACTGCCTCATATATGTATGTATATATATATATATATATATATATATATATATATATATATATATATATATATATATATATATATATATATATATATACACACACTGTACAGCAGGTTGAATTTGTGGTCCCCAGTATTTTGTGGAGCATAGCCAGCTGTGTTTAATCGCATCAGCTAGAATTAGCGCTACATCTTTACCGCAAAATACGGTATCTCACATTGAGGATACTAGTTAAATGGGAGCACTAATTCATCTCTTGCTCCCTCTCTGTCAAAACGCAGCGCGTTGCTGTCAGTCAGTCATGTCACTACTATGCTGGATTAAGGGCACAAAGCAAAAGTACACTCTGGAAACAAGCAATATGGACAGCGATGCACTTGCCGCAAGCTCTGGTGTAGAGCCTCATGTTGCCTTGTCAATTGTCAGGGAGCTTTACATTTCTGGTCCACCACCTGAAAAAAAAATTCGACCATTGGCACTATAATTTTGAAATCTAATAAAGTTTAATTGTGATTCACAGTGCTGGCATTCCTTGTTGTTGCTTGCACTAGCCCCCCCCCACACCATGATGCATGCTATACACTATGGCCCGGATATTCAAAAGGGTTGCGCCATGCGCAAGTCCAAAAATGCGCCTTTTTGCGATATTCAGAAGGAGGCAGTTGCGCCACCAAAAACATGCTGAGCAACAGCGCAATGAAAATGAAGGCATGCGCAACCGAAGGGGGTGGATCCATGCATAAAGAGCGCAATGCGATATTCAAAGACTTGCGCAATGCGCAATAGCGGAACAGCTGGAAATTGCGCACTAGCGGAAATGAGCCAAAATAAAAAGGCTCAAGGAAGCGGCGCAAGAACGCTACAAGGATGCCAAGTGGGGAGAGAGAGAGAGAGAGAGAGACAGACAGACAGACAGACAGGCTAGGGCAGGCAAGGCAAGCGTGGGCCATAGGCTGTAAAGGCCAGCGGGGGGTGCCCGGTGCAGTGGAAGTAGCAATGAGGACAGCGGGTAACACAGCAACAGCAGCCGAGGGGTCAGAAGCCAGGGAGATGGACAGTGCCAGCTTCCACATGGAAGCTGTAATGAGGGGGGTGAGAATGCATGCTGCAGGGGGACGTGGCCATGCAAGGGCCCGTCGGCGGTATGCCCCCAACAGGCAGTACCATGACCGCATCAGCTTTGAGCTGTACACAGATGTAGAGATCGTGGGCTGGTACCGCCTGAACAGGGCAATACTGAGACAGCTCTGTGAGCTGTGCAGTGATGTGATGCAGGCACCCTCACGACGGAGTCATGCTCTGTCGGTGGAGACCAAGGTGACAGTCTGCATGTGCCTGCTCGCCACGGGCACCTTCCAGAGGCCAACAGGGGACACCACAGGCATCACACAGTCGGCCACGTCACACATCCTCACTCAATTCCTCAGCACACTGCTGCCACATGCTGCGGGTACATCCATTTCCCCAGCACATGACAGGCGCACAGCAAACATGCAGGAGTTCCACAGGGTAGCACGTATGCCTGGCATGCTAGGGGCCATAGACTGCACCCATGTGGCCATTCGCATGCCACCTGGCCCCGATGGGGCTGCATATAGGAACAGAAAGGGCTTCTTCAGTGTCAACTGCAGGTGGTGTGTGATGCCACTGGGCGCATAATCAATGTCTGTGCCACACACCCTGGTGGAGCACATGATGCCTTCATATGGTATCAGTCCACACTGTGCCATCGATTCGAGAGTGGGGACATCCCCACAGGCCATCTAGTGGGTGAGTACACATGTATGGAATGCAAACTCGGGGCAAGGGTGGGAATGCCACAGGTGCCATGGTAGTGGCACACAGGGATATGGGCAATATGGACCTGAACATGAGACTGATCTCCACTATCTCCACACAGGTGACAGCGGATACCCACTCCGTCCCTGGCTGCTCACACCGTACCGGCGCCCCATGACCCCATCGCAGCAATGCTATAATGAGGCACATGTTTCCACATGCAACATCATACAGCGGGTGTTTGGGATGCTCAAGGCACGCTTCGATGCCTGAGACACCTCCGGTGCCTACAGTACAGCCCCCAAAAGGCCTGTGGGATATTCCTGGCCTGTTGCATCCTGCACAACATGGCCAAAGACTATGGGATAGCTGTACAGGTTGAAGAGGGGGACAGCGATGGGGACACCAGTGGTGCCGGTGTTGATGGTGATGAGCAGCCCCCCTAGGACGGCGGGACCCCCGACTGATCCGGCAGGCCCAGCTGCACCAGGACACCATCACAGAGGAGCACTATGCAGAACACAGGTAAGTCAAGGGGACATGTGCAACCAACACTGTCCATGTGCAAACCACAGGCACACAGGGTAACACACCAGGGGTGCATGATAACCAGGGGAGTGGAAGGGTCCAGGCATGCAAACATACCATCAGGGAGGGGTAAAGACTCATATGGACACACACACACCAGGCACAGAGCGTACATGGGCAGATGCACAGCACAGCAGAACTGACATTGCTAACACACAGAACCACCGACCACCCCCACCACCTGTACTGTCCAAGTATGTGTGTCAGATGCTGGGCACCCTTGCACCTTGGTGTACAGTACAATGCAGGCATCATCATGCACACGCACCTGTGGACAGCAGTTGGGAGGGTGTGCAGGTGGTCTGTGTGTCGGCGTGGTGAGCAGAGCACCCAGCAGTGCACTGCCCACCATGACACACATTGCACACAGGGCAGCACCAGACAGGGCCCGCACTGGGAGACAGGTCAGTCATGTAGCACTGTCCCACGGCCACCGCAGATGCGTGGGTGGGCCCACCATGACCCAACAGCACTGGCAGGCTGAGCATGGGCCACATAGGGTGGCACTGTTGGACCACCAGGGGCCTCCTCCTATGCCCACCATCCTCACCCTCACCTTGGCTCTGCTCGGTCATGGCGATCTGTATGGGGGGAAGTGGACACCTGTCACTGTGCAGTCTACAGCATTTTCCCATGACCATTGTCCAGAACATCACACAGCATGCAACTCACCTCTCACCTGCAATACCCGATCTGGCCAGCGCAGACCAATGTCGCACATTTATAGCGCCAATGCATGCAAATTAATTGGAGCAACTATAATGACATGCAAATGCATCACTGCGCCTTTGAATGGCTGATCAGATGATTTGCATGTGTCAGCTGAATCTCGCGAATTTGCGCTTGCTTATCTGGTTAGTCGGCTGAGCCAATGGCGCAGATTTGTGACTGTGTGACACTGCATTGCGCATGCCCAGATAGCTTACGCAGGCATCTGCCACGCTGCTGACGTGCTGTGCGCGATCGGCAATTCAGGCTATGGCCACCATTGTGCCAGTGGCACTACAGCACTGGGCACTATATGGCACTGTGGCACTACTGCTCAATAGTCCACTGTGGCACTGGTACGCAGCTGGTCGGTCGAGTAGGATGCGTATACGTCAGATGGCGCTGTGCGTGGCCTTGCGTCATTGCCCATGACCTGGTGTCCGACCTTTGCCCCCGGCGCTGTTCGGCTGCCATGTGTACGGCCCTATTGCGCTGTCTGGTGACAGTGCTATGTGAAGTGACGGTGCTGTTCGAACAGCGCGATTGGAACCTGTGGTGGTCTATTGCGCAACATCTCCACGTGGGGTTACGGCGCAGCGGGGCCCATATTGCCTGCTGTAAAGTTGGTACCATGGCTCACAGAAGAGCAGTGGTGGAGCCCTGTAGAAGTGGCCAACTTGGTGGCCCTAGTGGAGCCCCACTATGGGGCACTGTGTGGTGAGGTGATCCTCACCATTGCTAGGACGCAGGTCTGGCAGCAAGTGGCCAGTGACCTGGTGGGGGTCACTGGATGGTGCCGGTCAGCTGAGCAGTGCCGGCACCGGTACAGTGACCTCCACCGAAGGGATCCTCAACTTCTGGATCGGCTGCGGTCATGTGCCAGGAGGGGCGTGGTGCCTAGGCCAGGTGGGTGTACCATCTATGCACCTGTATTCTCTGTAAGGGTGTGAGTATGTTTTGGTGGCTGTGCATAGGTGATGGCTCTGCCATGGTTGGCTGTGTCAGTGTGTGCAGGTGTGAGATGCATGGGTCTGGCTGTGTGGGCAGGCACTCTCACTGGGGCAGGGGGGCAGTCTGCTTTGGAGTCACACTGATGTTTTGTCTCAACATATGTCTCCCACAGGCGGGATGTGAGGATGCAGGCACGGGGTGAGGAGGGCCATGCCAGGGCCCGGTGCCGGTGGGTGTTGCGCCCAGCAGCAGCAGCAGCAGCAGCAGACCCAGCTACTTGAGGTGTGAGTGTCGTTCATCATGGATGCTATTGCATGCTGGGGGCAAGACCACCAGCCATGCACAACACAACCATGCAGGAAAAGGAGGTCATAATTCCACTATACAAGACACTAGTGAGGCCCCACCTGGAGTACAGTGTACAGTTCTGGAGACCATACCCACGTTAGGACATAGACTGGGTAGAGAAGGTTCAGAGGAGGGCAACAAAGATGGTGCATGGATTGCATCACAAGTCCTATGAAGACAGGTTGAAGGAACTGAACATGTACTCCCTGGAGGAGAGGAGGGAGAGAGGGGATATGATAGAGACATACAAGAATCTTACAGGGAGGAACAGGGTGCAGGAAAACACTATTTTTAAGCGAAAAAGATGTTCCAGGACTAGAGGGCATGGGATGAAGTTGGAGGGAGGACGATTTAGAGGAAACATGAGAAAGAATTTCTTCACAGAACGGGTGGTGGACAAGTGGAACACCCTGCCAGAGGAAGTGGTGGGGGCTGAAACAATCACAGGATTTAAGAATGCACGGGATAGACATAAAGGAATTCTGGAGGTCAGGGGTAAGGTGCAACAGACTTCTAGGAAAACAAACTGAACTTACAAGCTCAAATGGGCAGACTGGGTGGGCCATAGGCCCTTATCTGCCGACACTGTCTATGTATCCATGTATGTATGCACGACACAGGTGACATGCATCACTGTCCAGTGTCACAGCACGTCTGTGTATGCGTCACTGGTGGTCCATGCATGCACTGGGCACATAGCTGTGTAACTGGCATCGCACCACGTTGCCACGTCATTTGACAGCCTCATTTGTGCTGTGATGGACATGGGCAGTGTGTGTGTGCAGTGGTGCACATAGCTGGTGCTGCCTGTTTGTGATGGCCATGTGCATGTTCACTGTGGGTGGGTGCATGCCATCACAGGTGCGGGACATTGGGCTATATGGCTTGCAGGTTGGGTGGTGTTCAGGGTTGTGGTCAGTCACAGCCATTTGACTGTGTTCCCATTTTCCTAGGCCTCACAGTTCTCAGGAGGATCCAGAGGGACATACGTGGGCTAACACAAGTGTCCGTAGACAACCAGGCCATCCTGAGTGACATACGTAGACATGGCCTGCGGAGGAGGCATCGCCGAGAACAACGGCACCAGGCAGGGGACGACCAGCCTGCTGGGCCTTAGGCCATACCTTCCCACTTCACCCATCCCTACCACCCTGCCTTCCCTCTCCAAGTTGTTCATCCCTATCCTTGCCCACCTACCTTGTACCCGTACTCCCCTTGTAAATAGTTCTGGTTGATTGTTTTGTACTTTACACATTTTGAGAATACATTTATATTTTGATATGAATACTGTGTTGGTCTCTGATTTGCAGCTGGCTATGGTTGCTCAGTTGCAGTGGTGTACATGCCATCTGGGGTGGTATGGTCCTGGTGTATGTGTGTGTGTGTGTGTGTGTGTGTGTGTGCGTGTGTGTGCATGGGGAGGTATCTCCGGCATGGCAGTGACTTTCTGTTGGTCTTGCCATCTGCTGCCACCCACTGCTGGGTGCACAGGGTGTGTCTGGCTTGTATGCTTCTCTGCTGCATGGGTTTGACGTGTGTGTGGGGGGGATGCATGGTTTCCTGCAGTGCCAGTCACTGCACATGGGTGGTGTCTTGGGGTCACGGTGCAGGGTGTGCTGTGCGTACAGGGGGCTGATGTGCACTGTGGTTGTCAACCCCCTGTGTGTGGCACTCTCAGCCTGCCAGTGGTTGTGCTGGGGTGTCATGGCTCTGCTGTGCTTTGTTGGCTTGTCCCCATGGGCCAGTAGATCATCCGTCCCACCCCCAGTGATGCTGTGCTTGGGGTGTGCAGGTGTCTTGTTGGTTCTGCAGTGTGTTCCTGTGCCCATGTGTGGCATGGCTGGTGGTGGGCCCCAGCCTGCCTCCCTGGATGTGCAGTTCCATTGCTCTGGGGGGGGCTCTGCTTGCGCTATGGCACCTCTGGACTGCTCAGCTGGGCTTCCCTGGTTGCGCTATTGTGCAACCTTTCTGCTCAGCTTCTCCTTCCTGGTTGCGCTATGGCTCAGTATGTGCAATATTCAGACGTTGGCTGCTTGCGCAATTTGTTCTGCTCCATGTTTGAATATCACACCTGTTGCGCATATGCACAATTGGTTTGTGCTTGCTCCTGCTGTTGCGCACATTTTGGGCACAGTTTGAATATCTGGGCCATTGTGTCACAAAAACACACCTACGCATACGCTTTCAGTCTCAGCATGTCTCGGCATGTTGTGAGCGGTCCACTGGCCAAGTCGGACTACCACAAAACTTCATCCAGTGCCTATGCCCTGGGATAAAGCAGGTCAGAGAGAACGTTAATTACAGTACCTGGTACAATACAGTACCTTGAGGCATGTTTGTACCATTTGTACCATTACCTCGCTGAACATGTGGCACTAGTCAGCACAGGGTGCAATTGCAGGTAATTATCGCGGTCAGGTAGATTTTGCGTATATCGATATATATATATATTTCATAAACCATGACAGGGTGTACATTAAAGGATTTTAATGCACACCCCGGGGCGTACTAAGGAACGGGGCCAAAGGCCGAGTGTCCTTACACCCCGGGGAAGTGCATTAAAAATCCTTTAATGCACACTGGAGTGGCTGATCACACTTATAAAATGGGCCACCATCATAAAATAATTAGTTTGATTTACTCTGATAGGGATTAAAACTTATTTACTATTTTCAAAATAGTGCACAATATATTAAGTCTAAAACATCTAAAAACTGAAAAAAGTAGTCCCCATTAATGCATAAAATAGCACACTTCAGCAATAAGTTAACTTGTACAGTACTTTGCAGTAAAGGTATTTATTAGTAGAGTTGGTTGAAAATAAATATTTTCTCTGTCACATAAATTGTCACATAAATGCACTGTAACATCTGCACATTTGTAAAACATAAGCAGTGTTTAAAACTTAATTTTGTATTACACTGTAGTTTTATAGTTTCATTGAAGGCAACCTTCTCTTTATTTTTGTTTTTTACTTATGTGTTGTGGCCTAGTACATAAAAGGAAAACTGCTATAGGATTGAGGTGAAAGGTTAGTAAGAAAAAAAAATTTAAACCTGCCAGGTTGCCTTTTTTTTGGAGGGGGGTTAGATTTTGCTTGAAAACAACTATATATGATTCAAATGTATGTACTTTTATAAATATCAGCAATGTGTTTGAGCAGTTTGGTTCTGCCTGTGCCTATGTAACTATGTTTTCCCACCTTTTCTCTTTGTTTATAAAGTATTATACAATGGCAAGAAAGAATCCTGGTCTCTGATTGGTCGGTTTGGGGCTGGACCCGTGGCATTATCCCAGCACGACCCACAGGTCTAGTCTCAGCACTGTGAACCAATATGGACGATGATCAGCATGATGATGATCTCTGTTTTGCATCTTCTCTTGAGAAACAAAAATATTTTTCCACACTAACAAAAACATTCTTTAAAATTATTTTTTTGTTTTATATATAACAATAAGCCATTGTATAATAGGAATAATGCACTCCAGAGTGTATGTCGTTTGGGATAACGCCGTGCCTGGGGCATTGGACGTACTCAGCCTGCAGCCTCGTGCCCAACCCCCCAGGCGCGGATTGTCAGCCACCCACACACACCCTGTCGGCATTATTACTTTATTACTGTATTGCCTACTTTCTTCACCCTGGTTTTTTTCTCCTATTTTTCCCCATATTCAAGACATAGAGGGACAGATATTCAGAAATGTGCCAAATGCCAGCACAGCACAAGTGAGATGCACCATGGCACGCCAGGAGCCATATTCAGAGGTTGCGCCAGTTGAAATGACTAAGCACAAGGTGGCTGAATATGGCAAAGATGCACCATGGTGCAACCAGAGATGCGCCAGCACAACCATGGATGCGCAGAGCAAACCAGAGCAAACACTCATGGAGCATGGAAACAGCCACCACAGGGATACAGAGGCAAGGACCCAGAGGGTGAAGGAAGCATGCCATCCCCCCCCAGCAGGCACACCCAAGAACACAGAAGCACAGACCCGGAGGGCAAACAGGGCACCAGGGGAAGGTCCACAGACAAGTAAAGGCCACTGCCCTGGAACACAAACCCACCCAAAGCCTGCAATACCAGCCATGCCAATGACAGTGACAGCAACAGACACCCACCAAATATAGCCATGGTGCATGGAGGGCATGGTGCCAGGGCTGAGGCGGATGTAAGGGCCCACTAACTAGGGATGGGTGAGGCATAGGTCAGCCACCCTGACATGGGCCATGTAGGATGGACACAGCTCATGCACACATGGCATGCACTGCAAGGAAAGAACCCCTGCCAGTAGCACAGGCCTGCGCAGCATTGCGCCACCAGCCACAACATGGCATGTCACCAGGCACACTCACCAGGGTTTCAGCATGCACAGCAATGGTGGCCTGACCAGCCATAGGGACATGAGGAAACAGAACCCCAAAACCACATGGGAGCACACCCACGGGCAGCACAACAGAATGCCACCCCAGTCCCCGCATGGCTGCACCGTACAGCACCCAGCATGGGCCCAAACAACACCACACATGTCCCCATGCCATCAGCACCACCAGTGCAGGACACCAAAGGCACAAGGCACAGGCAGGCAGGCAACATACCCATGGGCATGTGCATACACCAGTGCACAGTGAGTGCCATGTGACGACAGGTGGAACAGTCCATGGAAACACGAGTGCCCCATGGATAGGAGACACCAACCTCCTGACTGCCCAACCTCAGCAGAGAGCAGTACACCACCAACACAGTGACACACCTAGCATGGCCAACCCACAGGCAGACATGGCAGGGCTATGAGCAACAGCATTGACCACAGCCGGACCACGTGTGCCCACTGCCCATGAAGTGGCACACCCCTGGGTGCACCACAGGCACACAACTGCAGCATGGCTCCACACGCCACCTGCAAATCAGACACTGACACGGCCCATAGTGAACAAAAGGCTTTACAAAACAAGAACAATACAAACAGCAATAAATGGGGATAGGTATTGGGGGGAGAGGGGTACAGGGAACAGGAGCTATACAGGTGGATGTGGAACAGCAGGGAAAGTGGTATTCAGAGGGGATGGGGGCTATGTACAGCAAGGAGTGGAAATGTCCAATAATTCTGGCCCCTGACGAACCACCCAAGTCTCTGGATCTCCCTCTTCAATGCTGCCGTCTCTCGAATGTGGTGCCTCTGCAGGGCAAGGAGCCTCCTCTATAGTGCAAGGATCCATCCAATGTTTGGGACACATGGGTGTGCTGCCCCCACCCCCAGCCACTGTCCTGCTACCACCATGGGGAAGGGACAGGACAGCCAGTCAGTGCAAAGACACACAAACACAATCCCACCCACGGTGTGCCATGGACTGTGGGGGCATGCACCACTAGTGGAGCATAGATGGCCCACACATGGGAGCCACACCGGGCAGCCACACAGCACACCACAATGGTGCAGCCAGCTAGACAGTTCTGTGCAGTGCGCCCATGTGTGCACGTCCATGGGCACATGGCATGGAGCACCGGCACCATGGCAGCACACAGTGTGGAGGCTGAGCGCACCCCCACCCCCACCAGGTGGTGAAACACCGCCACAGTACATGCAACAGTGGCATGGACAATAGTAGGTGCACCACCACTGCCCAGCAGTCACAGTGCCATGGACACCCTTGCCCGACCATGACACACGGCACTCACACCATGTAAGATACCAGCAATGTAGACACACCTACCTGCCATGCAACACACTGCTGGTGCAGCTTGCTGTGGGCTACCATGGTTCTGCATCCCTGCCACGGCCTCCCTAACCCACCTGTGGTCCTTGTGCCCTGTGGATATAAAGGTGAGAGCGGACATGAGTACACAGGCAAGCATGGCACCCCCCCCAACGCACAGCCAGCATGGAGCAAGGTGTGACCCTGACCGTCCTGCGTCCCGCACCTCCTGCACAACTGCAACATGTGCAGCAGCCATGCATGGCATCCAGCAGCCAGCAGGACAGTGCTGCCCCCCCAGTGGACCCTGTACCATAGACCAACTACTGCCACAGGGGTGTATAGGGGTATGCATGACTATTGCCGACACCTACCTGGCTGTGGCATGGCACCACACTGGACACGTGCCTGCATCCTGCATCATAGGTCCCCATACCTGTGGTGGCACTGTTTCACACTGCATGCCATCCCAGTGTGTCTCTCCATGGCTGAGGCCACCTGCACCCAGACATCACCCCTGGCTTGCTGCAGTGGTACAGTGCCATACAGCTGGCCCTCAAAAGGCATCATCACTGCTACAAGGTTGACTATCTCAACCTCTGACCAGCTGAGGGCCCTCCTAGACCATGCCTGAGCCATGTCCACCATCAGGTCTAAATGGCAGCCTGAATGGTGGTACAATCACTCATGTGGGTGCAGCATGTGTGCACTGCATGATTGGGAACTGAAGGCAGCGATCATGCAAGGTGGTGATGCATGATGTGCTGGCATTGCACATCCATGGACATGCGCAGTATGCAGGTGGCCACTGGGTGCGTGGGGTCAGGGGTCATGACCCCATGCGCATGTGTGCAATATGCACAGTGGACCGCACCAATACGATTGTGCATGTGCGCGATATGGGACAGATGGGGATGCCATGTGATGCGCCATGCAACACAATAGCAGGTGCACAATAGCACTGTGCTATAACACTGCTACGTGCATATAAAGCAGGATGCACGATGGACCTCTGCAATGCCATGTACACATGTGTACAGCAGAAATGTGCACCGCACATGCGCCAGCCATGCGCAACAGGATTGATCCAGTGCAATCACAGTGTGCATGGAGCAAGTTTGCGATATTCAGCCACTGTATGCAAATCACCTCATCAGCCAATGCTCAGCGCAGTGGGGTGCATTAGCATCTCATTACCATTGCACATCCACTAATTTGCATGCAATGTGCCTGAAAAGCACCATTGGAAAGCACAGGCCATGAACGGTATTGCAACCTCAAGAGGTAGGTGTATGCTGGTGCAGGGCAACAGAGGCCTGTACAAACAATGTCCATGGGAACATGCATGGGAAATGCTGACAACTAGACAACATGCTGCCTTTGTCCACAGGTAGCTACATGTCTGGACAGAAGGGAGAGGAGGGCCATGTGCCTGCCTGGAAGAGAAGGCCTGGTTTCACAAAGGCTGAGACCAGTGCCCTGTATGAGGCCTAACTCAACAGGGAGGGGCTTTTCAGCGGTGCCACTGGCCCACCCCAGGAGGGGTTGGATGGGTGGAGTGTGGTGGCGGACTATGTGAACCAGCATGGACGCCACCAGCAAAGCGCACAGGAGTGCAAAAAAAAGGCCGGGATGGATAGAAGACGCATTAAGGAGAAGGTGGTGGCCATACGTGCATCCCGCAGTACCACCAGTGGTGGCCCATCCACTGCGCCCACCCTGATGGCAACAGAAGAACTGGTGTCATCCACCCTCAGATGCACAGCTGTGGAGGGTGTCCCTGGAGGCGGTTTCCAGATGGGCGGCAGCCCATCCCTGCATGGTGAGTAGACACCCTACCAACATATCTGATTTGTATGTGGCCAGGTGATGGTGCCCACCACTGTGTGACATGCCACCTGCGTGCGTCAGGCGGGACTGCATGGCAACAGGGTGGCATGTGGCATCCAATGCAAGCCCACAGGGTGGAGGGGGACATGGGTCAGCAGTATGAGCACTGACACACTGTTTCTTCATTGCAGCACCATCACACCTCCATGTGGATGAGGGGGTAGGGTCGGCACCAGCCATGGCTGAGGTGGACAGTCCATCCACCTTGACTGGCATGCACAAGCCTGACAGTCCGAGGATGAGCACTGCCAAACTGACAGTTTTGACCTGGTGCTGGATGTCGCCCTGGCTGGGTTCATGCACGATGATAGCCTGAGTGTGCTGTGTGCAGATAAACAACTGGGGGACAAATCTGGCTCCAATGATGACATCACACTGATACTGGTAATCATTGGGGACATGGTGCCCAACATGTCCCTGGACACATCACAGGAGGCATCTGGGCACAGCGCAGTGTCTGCGGCTGCACGGTTGCCACCCATCCCTGGCCACAGGTTGGTGGGTGGTGCTACAGATGTGCCTGGTGGGGGGAGTGGTGACTGCATGGCAGATGGGCATGGCACTGGACAGCGGCCGGTCATGCAGTAGCAGTAGGGTGTGGGGGATGTCGGGCAGTGTGGCACAGGGTCTGCTGCCGGTACATCTGAAAAGCCTGGACCCAATGTACAGCACCCTGTGCAGCATCCACTGGAGCAGGAGGCTGGCCATGGTGCCACAACATTCCCTGCAGCCTAGCACCCCAGACAGGGTGTGTGGGATGCCAGTCACCTGGCTGAGCACATATGGTTACTGCTCGCATCCATGGACAACCAAGTGCTGCTCACCATGGAGATGTGTGCACTGCATGCAGAGGTGCAACAGCTGACAGTGCAGCAGGACAGGGGCATTGCGCAGCTTATGGACTGGCTGCACCAGTCATGGGAGGCCACTACTGCATCGATGAACTGCATGTCCAGTGCCATTGTGGTGGCAATGGACCGCATGACCGGTGCCTTTGTGGCAGGTCTGGCATCATTGGCTGCCACTGGGCTTGGCCTTGTGCAGAGGACACCCCACAGTGCACTATCCAACCCATAGTCTCAGTGTCTGGTGACCCCATCACAGCGGATGCTGGGATTGGACATTGGCATTCCAGGTACACCAGGGACATGCCTGTTTGGGCACCTCCACACTCCTGCGCAGACAGTCGCGGTCCCATACATTGACCCCTGGGGTGGCCTTGGACACACCTCCATGGCTAACGGCCAGCCTGCGGCTGATGATCGGCCTAGGCGTGGCCACCCACGTGGCCGTAGCAGCCAAGGTACTGCGCGGTTAGCTTGATGTGTCTGCTGCCCTGCACCCCCATCTGCTGCTGTTGCCCTGTGTTCATGTGGGTGTTGTTGGTGTGGCATGCCTGTGGTGTGTTGCTGACATGCTGTGCTGCATGCCCCATGTGTATGCCAGCCGTGTCACTGGGGCGCATGGCATGGGTGTGATGATGGTCATGTCAGTTGCCATCAGTTGTGCCTGTGCACCAGTGTTGTGCCTCTGATACATGCCATGTACTGCTGTGTGTCTGTGTGTGTGCACATGCCTGTGCTGTGTGCATGCAGATATGTGCTAGTGCCACCACTCTGCCTGCTGTGTACCCAATACCATGCATGCCTCCGGCTGTGCTCATCCAGGTCTGTGGGTAGTGTGCTGCTCTGTGTGCCTGTGCATCTCTGTGTCTCTGTGCACTCATCTGCGATCACCATAGTGCTCGTGTGCAGTGGTGTCATGGTGGCACCTTGCCTGCACAACCAGTCTCGGGTTGTTTCTCCCGTGGGGTGGCTGCCCACTGCCCCCTGGCACATCACCACCATCATCCCCGTTACTGTCTCCATCATCTGCCTCGACAACTATCCCACAGTCACTGGCCATGTTGTGCAGAATGTGGCAGGCCAGGAATAGGCCACAGGTTTTCGATCAGCTGTATAGTAGGGCACTGCCAGACCCATCTAGGCATCAGAAACACATTTTCAGCATGCCAAAGATACTCTCGATTATACAGCATGTGCTGGTGTGTGCCTCATTGTATCACTCCTCTGTGGGAGATGATGGTTGCCGGTAAGGGGTGAGCAGCCATGGCCGCAGCAGGTATGCTCCATCACCTGTGAAAGAATGGACATGGTTAGCCCTTTGCTGTGCTGTGTCACTTCCTAGTCTTGGTCACCCCCCGCTCACTCCAGCACGTCCCACTCAGCAGTACTGTGTAGGTCTCAGCATGCCATATTCACCCACTAGGTGGCCCATGGGGATGTCCCCACAGTCAAACCTGTGGCACAGTATGGATCTGTGCCAGCTTAATGCATCATGTGCACTCCCGGGGTGTGTGGTGCTGACATTGATGATGCACCCCATGGCATCGCACACCACCTGGCAGTTCACTGACTGATAACCCTTATGGTTGATGTTGACCAGGTGGTATGCAGATGCCCTCTTGATGCAGTCAATGGCCCCAATCACACCTGCATGCATGCAACCCTTTGGAAAGCCTGCATGTTTGTTGTACACTCTACCTGTGTGCTGGGGAAATGTATGTACTCCGTAGCATGTGGCAGCAGAGTGTTGAGGAACTGGGTGAGAAAGCAGGATGTGGCCAACTGGGTGATCCCAGCTGTGTCCCCGATTGGTATTTAGAAGATGCCCATGGTGAGCAAGCACATAACTGCAGTCACCTTGGTCTCCACAGACATGGCATGACTCCATCTGGTGGGTGCCTGCATCTCATCACTGCGCAGCTCGCAGAGCTGCCTCAGCATTGCCCTGTTCAGGCGGTACAAGCCCACTATCACTGTATTACTGTAGTTCTCAAATGTAATGCGGGAATGGTACCACCTGTGTCTGGCATACTGCCACCGGGCCCTTCATTGGTCACATTGCTGGTCCTCCTGCCTCTTCACACACCCTCATTACCACCTCCATGTGGAATGGGCCACCGTCAGTCTCACCCTGGCTCACTGCTGACTCCCTGCCTGGATGTCAGTGTGTGTGTGTGTGTGTGTGTGTGCATGGTGTGTGTGTGTGCACATCCCATTGTCACTGTCTGTCTGTCTGTTTCTCTTTCTCTTTCTCTTTCTCTTCTCTCTCTCTCTCTCCTGCACAGTGTTGCGCATCCCTGTCTGTGTGTCTGAGCCTGGATTTTATAGACTCAGTCAAGTTGGGGTGGTGCATCTGGGGTCTTGCTCCTCAGTTGCACCATGATTTGTGGTTGAATATGCAATTGTAACACTTATTCATGGGTACGACCCTGCATTTGTGCTGCATACATTACATTTGTGCCTTGGTGCAGTGGGATTTGTGCTGCACAGTCACAGTGTTTGAATATCGCTCTACGGCACATTTCGGCTATTGCGCCAGCACAACTCAGTAGTGCATTTTATTTATTTATTTATTTATTTATTTATTTATTAAGCATCAGTTTACAACCTTTGAGCCAGAGGCTCATTTACAAAGGTACCTCATCACAGAGAGGACAAAACAGTGATAACAAATTGGTACAGGAAAACAGTGTACAGTTTTTGAGTAAAAAACGGGAGAACATAAGAAAGCAACAAAGCACAAGAAAGCATCCAGAGAATGGCAGACAAGGGTGAGGTAGTACTGGTTGGAGACTTCAATATATCAGACGTGGACTGGAGCATCCCAGCAGCAGCATCAACTAGGAGCAGATTTATCCTGGACTCTCTTCAGGGTGCCTTCCTCAAGCAACTGGTCATGGAACCAACTTGGCAGAAGGCAATACTGGACCTTGTACTCACAAACAGGGACAGTGTGATGGGGGTAAGAGTGGGGGAGCACCTGAGGACAGTGACCACCAGTCACTGTGGTTTTGAAATCACAGAAAGAGCAGAACCTAACCACACAAAAACACGTATCCTGGATTTTAGGGGGCAAACATTGGGAAAATGGGAGATACTTGAAAGAGGCATTAAGGAGATGGGGCAGGAATCAGGTGGTTGAGGAACAGTGGGAAGCATTTAAAATGGGGATTACAAGAGCAACAGAATTATGTATTAAGCAGGTTAGCAAGAGGAAAAGGAAGAGGAGACCATTATGGTTTTCAAAGAGGTAGCAAAGAAAGTGAAAGCCAAAAGATTGCATTCAGGCAATACAAAAAGACACAGGCAGAAGGGATAGGGAGAAGTACCAGGAGAAGCAAAGGGAGGCAGGAGGTCAGTAAGGAAGCCAAGCTCAGACAGAAGAACACATTGCAAAATCAGTGGGTAGAGGACAAAACCTTTTACAGGTACATAAGTGAAAAAAGAAAGGCAAAGGGAGGATAGTGAGACTGAAGGGGAGGATGGGGGCTGTGTGGAGGATGACAACAGTAAAGCTGACATATTGAACAGGTATTTCTGCTCAGTCTTTACTGAGGAAGAGGAGGGTAATGGGTCTGAATGGGTACAAGGGGTGAGAATGGTGCAGAAATGGACACAAGTCCCTTTACGAGAAAGGGTCCTGAAGGAACTGGAAGTAATAAGAGTTGATAAAGCAATGGGGCCAGATGGGGTGCACCCAGGGTCCTTAAAGAACTAAGAGAGGTGGTGGCTGAACCTCTTGCTATCCTGTTTAGCCGATCACTAGAAACAGGAGGTACCCAAAGACTGGAGGATAGCAGATGTAGTCCCTTATACAAAAGTGGGAACAAAGAGGCGGGGAACTACAGACCAGTCAGCCTCACCTCGGTAGTGGGGAAGATCATGGAAGCACTACTGAAGGAGAGATTGGTGGAACATCTGGTTGTCAATGGACTACAGGACCCAAGGCAGCATGGTTTCACCAGGGAAGGTCATGTCAGACCAACCTCATTGAATTTTTGACTGGGTGACTAGGGAGGTGGATCAGGGAGGGCAGTGGACATGGCCTATCTGGACTTCAGCAAGGCCTTTGACACTGTGCCACATAGAAGACTATTGCACAAACTGGGGAATATGGGTGTGGGCAGGACAGTAGTGTGGTGGGTAGGTAACTGGCTGGGCAGCAGGACACAGAGGGTGGTGGTAAATGGCTGTCACTCCACAGAGGAAGAGTGACCAGTGGGGTACCACAGGGATCAGTGCTGGGACCGGTCCTATTCAATATCTTCATCAGTGACATTGACAGGACCTAGAAGGCAGAATTTCACTGTTAGCTGATGACACAAAGCTCTGTAACAGAGTAGACACACCAGAGGGTGTAGACAGAATGAGAAGGACCTGCAGAAACTTGAAGAATGGTCAGGGGTTTGGCAGTTGAAATTCAATGCAAGGAAGTGCAAGATAATGCATATGGGGCACAAAAACCCTGGCACAATATATCAGTTGGGGGTGAGGATATAGCATGCACCAAGCAGGAAAGGGATCTTGGAGTTATCATCTCTGATGACCTCAAGGCAGGAAACAGTGTGACAAGGCAGCAGGTAAAGCAAATAGGATGCTGGGATGCATAGGCAGGGGCATCACCAGCAGGAAAAGGAGGTCATAATTCCACTATACAAGACACTAGTGAGGCCGCACCTGGAGTACACTGTGCAGTTCTGGAGACCTTACCTACGTAAGGACATAGACAGGGTAGAAAGGTTCAGAGGAGGGCAACAAAGATGGTGCATGGATTGCATCACAAGCCCTATGAGGACAGGTTGAAGGCACTGAACATGTACTCCCTGGAGGAGAAGGAGGGAGAGGGGATATGATAGAGACATACAAGTATCTTACAGGGAGGAACAGGGTGCAGGAATACACTATTTTTAAGAAAAAGATGTTCCAGGACTAGAGGGCATGGGATGAAGTTGGAGGAGGGCGATTCAGAGGAAGCGTGAGGAAGAATTTCTTCACAGAACGGGTGGTGGACAAGTGGAACACCCTGCCAGAGGAAGTGGTGGGGGCTGAAACAATCACGGGATTTAAGAATGCATGGGATAGACATAAAGGAATTCTGGAGGTCAGGGGTAAGGGGCAACAGACTTCCTGGAAAACATAAACTGAACTTACAAACTTAAATGGGCAGACTGGGTGGGCCATAGGCCCTTATCTGCTCGACACTGTCTATGTATCTATGTATAACAATTTTCAAAAATACAGGATTGGTGAAGTTAACCTTGATCCGGAAATAACTAGAACATCAAGCAAAAACATAGGACATCTATACAGTGCATTTTGGCAGAGTCAACAGAGAGGTAACAGGACCCAAGGTTAGAGGAGGTAAGGGATTTGAGCAGCCCCTCGGGGAGCTTTGTCAGAACAGTGAGCAGGAGAGCTTAGCAACAGCAGCAGCTGCGAGTAGTGAAAAGGTGGTTCCAGAGGGTAGTTTTAAAGTGAGAGATTGTGGGGTGTCAGAGATACTGGCAGGGAGGGTATTGTACCAAGAAGGGGCACGGTAGAGGAATGCCCATTGCCCATGAGAGGTCCTTGCCCTAGGTACCTTCAACTTGGGTTTACAGGAGGACCGCGTTGGAGCTAGTGAATTTACATGGTGGATAAGGGCAGACAAACCAGGTGGAGATAGCCCGAGGAGAGCTTTTTTTTGTAAGGATGCAAGTTTGGTACCTAAGACGTTCATCAAGATCGAGCAGATTTGCCTGAGAATAAAGATGGCAGGTATGCCTATGTCTGGGAGCACCTGAGATTAGCCTACAGGCCTTATTTAAGGTGAGGCAGATTTTGTTTAGCGAAGTCTGGTCAGCAGCCCTATAGACTGGTAAGCCATAATCTACTAGTGACAGAATAGAGGACATAACTGCGAGTCAGAGGGCATCGGGGGGAGACAGTGTTTGTGACGGTAAAGGGTACCCAACCTAATATTGGTGGTAGAGGCAAGGGCGGAGATGTGGGAATGGAACATGAGGGCAGGGTCAAAGGTTATCCCAAGGTACTTATATGTGTAAATTTGATCGAGTGGGAACATAGAGCTGGCAAGACTTGAAGTTGGAGATTACTAGCTTTGTTTTGGGGGTGGGAAAAGAGCATAGATTTGGTCTTTTTAAGATTGATAACCAGTCTATGCTCTTTAAACCAGGCTTCCGCGTCATTATAGGATAATTGCAGGGAATCTTGGAGGGTGGTGGGGTTACGGTCAGAGGCGAAGATAACAGCATCATCTGCATAAAGGAGGAGTTTACCAGTACAGGCACCTGGCAGGGTGTTGAGATAAAGGGAAAAGAGCAGGATCCAAGAATAGAGCCCTGGGGAACCCCAGATCGAGATAGGGCAGAGGTCTGAGAGTGTGCCATTGATTTTTAACATGCTGGGACGGGCAGACAGATAGCTGGAGCACCAGGAGACAGGTCCTGCAGCAAAGCCAGAGTGGCTGAGTGCATCCAGCAGGAGAGGATGGGAAACGGTGTCAAAGGCTTTGACAGATCAATGAACACTGCACCAGCTAGAGAGCCGAGTCCAGGGAGGAATGAGGAAGTTAGAAAACTTGATGAGGCGGTATTGGTACTGTGTCCAGCACAAGCTGTGTTGTTCATGGCAGAGAATACTGTATTTGGTAAGAAACTCAGAGATTTGGGAAGATACTACTTTCTCTAAGGCTTTTGAGAGTGGTGAGAGGATTGTGATAGGACAGTAATTGCCAGAAAGGGCCCTATCCCCGCCCTTATGTATGGGAGTGACAGTGGCAATTTTCCAGGTAGATGGAAATTGCCCTAGACAGAGAGATTTATTGAAGAGGCTGGTGATTGGGGCGATGACCTGGTCCAAGGCCTGGCTGAGGAGTCTGGGGTCCAAGGAGTCGCTGCCAGTGGTATTGCTCCTTAGGGCCTTGGTCAGATACGGTCTGACTTCATTGACAGTGACCCGGTGGAAGTGGAAAAATGGGTGCAAGAGAACAGGGTCAAGAAAGTGGGGAGGGTCAAAGAAGTTGCTAGGGAGTACAGAGCTACGGTCAGTAAAAGATTAATTGAGATGGTTAGCAATGAGGTGAGGATCAGTAGAGATAATGCCCTCAATGTTGATTTGGGAAGGTGGGGGAGAGCATGTACCTCCATTTAGTTGTTTGATGTTATCCCAGAAGGTTCTGGCATTCCCCCAGGACGAGGTAAGTGAGGCCCGATAGTGATCGGCCTTAGCCTTGCGTACAGCCCAGGTACATTTATTTCGGGCAGCAGCATATGCCTGCCTGTCAGCAGGACAGCCAGTTTCCGTGGCTAGGTGCCACAGGTTATCTCTGTGCCTAAGGAGTTGGAGCAGGGTAGGGGTAACCCAGGGAGCATGCCGTACTTTGGAATGAAGTTTGGTTAGGGGTGCAAAGATATCACATGCTTTGTTAAACATTAAGGTGAAGAAGGCCAGGGCCGTATCAAGGTTGAGGGCAGTCTCAATGAGAGACCAGTCAACTTGGACTAAGAATTGCTTCAGGCCTCTCAGCCCACCCGGTCGCAACCGCTGCCACAGGGTGGCCTGTGCAGCGGGTTTGGATAGGGATGTAATCCAACAGAAAACAATAGGGGAGTGGTCACTGATTCCATCAGGAAGGACTTGTAGATTGCAAACTTGGTTAGGTCGGTTAGTGAGGACTACATCCAGAAGAGTGCTCGACCCCATTCTGGGATTCACTCTTGTTGGTTGGGTAACAAGTTGTGTTAGGTCAATAGAAGTAAAGGAGTCACAGGTAGAGGAGGATGTGGGGCTAAGCCAATTGATAGTTAGATCACCCATAAGGATATGCTCAGGGGAATGTGGTAGAAGTGAGATACTCTAATGAGACCAGGGCCTGAGCTTGATTTTTGGGGAAATAGGTGGAGGTTGAAAGAGGGGCCTCTAGAGGGTTCAGGGTGGAAGTTTTAGGGTTAGGGGCCTGGGCTCTGAGGTTGGGACCAGGGGCTGGAGGGCTAATCCAGGAAGGAGTCTTTGATATAATAGCACAGCCCACCCTGTTACCTACGATCCTCTCGAAAAGGGAGTAGCCAGGAGTGAGACAAGGGAGGTGGAGTGAGTCAGATAGCCAGAGTTTCAACTAGGAGATGATGTCAGGTTTGTGGACAGTGACCCAACATTGAGGCGAATCAAATTTCTTCAGGAGACTGCAGATATTCATAGAAGCAATAAGAAGCCCAGGGGATCTTGTCGAGGTATTATTGTGGGTCGGGCCAGGGTTGGGATGAATGTTCCCTGACAGGAGTAGGAGGAGAAGTACAGCCCTGGTCAGGGGGCTGTGGAAGGCATGTTTGCATCGAGCGATATAGTAAGAGTGGGAGAGCTTAGGGACACAAGTAGTGGGCAAGGAGGTACAGGATGGGCAGGCGAGTACAATAAGTTGCCCGTAGGTGCAAAGGGGAAGCTAGGTGGTAACTGGGGGGAGGTACGATAAGGTTAGGGTGCAAGGAGATAGTACAGAAGGAGGAGAGATTCCGGGGTCCCAGAGTAGGGACCTGTGGAGCCATGGAGACACCTAGGTTAGATGGAGCCACATGGAAAGGAGGACGGAGAGGCACAACAAGAGGTGGACTGGCATCTTGGGATGGGTCTGCAGATAGCAGCAATGAGATGGATAGAAGAGGTGAAAAGGTCTACCCATTAGTGTAGGCGCCACTTTGGTTCAGTGGTAGAGCCCCCGCCTTTAGTGCCAGGTGGTACCAGGATCAAGACTTGCCTGGGGAGATAGGAAATGTCCCAGGAAGGTGGCTGTGATCGACGGTCAGATGCAGCCCACTAGCAGTGTGAAGGCCGCAGAAACTAGAGTGCTAAGTAATGACTCCTAGTGGCCAACAGTATAAGTAGGCTAGTGTGGGAAAGGTAAAGGGGCCCAGGACCTACTAGGCAGGAGGAGACAGTGGGAGGAATGGAGGGGGCCTAGAGATATGAGATATAGGGTAGTAGGATAGATGGGAGAGAGAGGGTAGGGTGGGTAGAGGCCACAGAGATAGAGCAGTGAGAGAAACAGGACAAGGAGGTATTTAGAGGGAACACAGTGACCCTAGTAGTAGTTAAGGTGTAACCTACCAAATGCGAAAGTGGGGACTTAGTATTCAACCAAACAGGAAGTGATGTAATGGGGTAGGCCAATAAATGTGAGGCCGCCCCTGGGATGAATGAAACTGGGTGGGGGAAGACAGCGACCAGCATGTCCGAGCCTAGCACCCCCACCAGAGTTCCAGGAGAGGAGAGGTAATCCTTTACCTCAAGAACAAGAGATTTTATAAATCCTATATCTACACATATAAACTTAGGCATATACATATTTATGCAATGGGGTGAGATAAACAGTGTGTGATAAATCTGTTTATCTGAGTAACTATATACATAAATTTCATTTATGTATACAGTGCTTATATCATCAACTGTTTATCTACACAGTGTATATTTATCAGCCATTTATCTATACAGTGTTTATATCATTTAGAATATTCAGCCTCTGTGGTATTAACCATATTCAAATGCTAGAATAACTAAAACAAAAATGATTGCATGGTACTGTGAGCATGAAAGTTGTTTAGCATGGAAATATATACAAAATGAGTAGTGTTTCATTTATTGATACCTTTTAGATGTTTTGATAATTAGCAAAAAAAACAGCAGAAATTCATTTTTTTCATTTTGTCTGCAAACAAATGTAAATAATTTTAAAATGAAAGATGATAGCAAAATTACTGTAAGCACATTTATTCAGTTACAGAAATATTTACAAAATTAGTGGTGTTTCCATTTATAGATACTTTTAGTTTTTCAGAATTTACGAAAAACAGCAGAAATTTCAATTTTTGTGCACTTTTTCATCAAACAAATACAAATAACTTAAACAAAAAATGATAGTATGGTACTTTGAACACAAAAGTTGTTCAGCTTAAAAATATCTACAAAATGAGAGGTGTTTCATTTCTAGATTCATTTTAGATTTTCTATAATCAGCAAAAAATGGCAGAAAATTTAATTTTTGTTCACTTTTTTGACTAGCAAATGCCCCCTATAAAAGCAAAAACAAAAGAATTGCATAAATGGAATATGCAATGGAAAACTCATGTAATAAATGATTGATCTGCACTCGAACAGTTTGACCACGGACACCTCACTCATGGCTTACGCCACTCGTGAGGTTACCCAAGGTCAAACTGGCCCCACAGTCAAACCTGTGGCACAGTATGGATCTGTGCCAGCTTAATGCATCATGTGCACTCCCGGGGTGTGTGGTGCTGACATTGATGATGCACCCCATGGCATCGCACACCACCTGGCAGTTCACTGACTGATAACCCTTATGGTTGATGTTGACCAGGTGGTATGCAGATGCCCTCTTGATGCAGTCAATGGCCCCAATCACACCTGCATGCATGCAACCCTTTGGAAAGCCTGCATGTTTGCTGTACACTCTACCTGTGTGCTGGGGAAATGTATGACTCCGTAGCAATGTGGCAGCAGAGTGTTGAGGAACTGGGTGAGAAAGCAGGGACGTGGCCAACTGGGTGATCCCAGCTGTGTCCCGATTGGTATTTAGAAGATGCCCATGGTGAGCAAGCACATAACTGCAGTCACCTTGGTCTCCACAGACATGGCATGACTCCATCTGGTGGGTGCCTGCATCTCATCACTGCATCAGCCAGAGCTGCCTCAGCATTGCCCTGTTCAGGGCGGGACAAGCCAAGCCTATCACTGCCATTACTATGGTTCTCAAATGTAATGCCGGGAATGGTACCACCTGTGTCTGGCATACCTGCAGGCCCTTCCATTGGTCACATTGCTGGTCCTCCTGCCTCTTCACACACCCTCATTACCACCTCCATGTGGAATGGGCCACCGTCAGTCTCACCCTGGCTCACTGCAGACTCCTGCCTGGATGTCAGTGTGTGTATGTGTGTGTGTGTGCATGTGTGTGTCACATCCATTGTCACTGTCTGTCTGTCTGTTTCTCTTTCTCTCTCTCTCTCTCTCTCTCTCTCTCTCTGCACAGTGTAAGCATCCCTGTCTGTGTCTGAGCCTGGATTTTATAGACTCAGTCAAGTTGGGTGGTGCATCTGAGGGTCTTGCTCCTCAGTTGCACCATGATTTGTGTTGAATATACAATTGTAACACTTATTCTGAAATCGACCCCTGCATTTGTGCTGCATACATTACATTTGTGCCTTGGTGCAGTGGGATTTGTGCTGCACTGATCACAGTGTTTGAAAATAGCTCTACTGACACATTTCACATTGTGCCTAGCATAACTCAGCAGTGCATTTTATTTATTTATTTATTTATTTATTAAGCATCAGTTTACAACCTTTGAGCCAGAGGCTCATTTACAAAGGTACCTCATCACAGAGAGGACAAAACAGTGATAACAAATTGGTACAGGAAAACAGTGTACAGTTTTTGAGTAAAAAACAGGAGAACATAAGAAAGCAACAAAGCACAAGAAAGCATCCAGAGAATGGCAGACAAGGGTGAGGTAGTACTGGTTGGAGACTTCAATATATCAGACGTGGACTGGAGCATCCCAGCAGCAGCATCAACTAGGAGCAGATTTATCCTGGACTCTCTTCAGGGTGCCTTCCTCAAGCAACTGGTCATGGAACCAACTTGGCAGAAGGCAATACTGGACCTTGTGCTCACAAACAGGGACAGTGTGATGGGAGTAAGAGGGGGAGCACCTGGGGAACAGTGACCACCAGTCACTGTGGTTTGAAATCACAGAAAGAGCAGAACCTAACCACACAAAAACACGTATCCTGGATTTTAGGGGGCAAACAGTAGGAAAATGGGAGATACTTGAAAGAGGCATTAGAGAATGGGGCAGGAATCAGTGGTTGAGGAACAGTGGGAAGCATTTTAAAATGGGGATTACAAGAGCAACAGAATTATGTATTAAGCAGGTTAGCAAGAGGAAAAGGAAGAGAGACCATTATGGTTTTCCAAAAGGTAGCAAAAAAGTGAAGCCAAAAGATTGCATTCATGCAATACAAAAGACTACAGGCAGAAGGGATAGGGAGAAGTACAGGAGAAGCAAAGGGAGGCAGGGAGGTCAGTAGGAAGCCAAAGCTCAAACAGAAGAACACATTGCAAAATCAGTGGGTAGAGGGGACAAAACCTTTTACAGGTACATAAGTGAAAAAAGAAAGGCAAAGGGAGGGATAGTGAGACTGAAGGGGAGGATGGGGGCTGTGTGGAGGATGACAACAGTAAAGCTGACATATTGAACAGGTATTTCTGCTCAGTCTTTACTAAGGAAGAGGAGGGTAATGGGTCTGAATGGAGTACAAGGGGTGAGAATGGTGAGAAATGGACACAGACCCTTTATACGAGAAAAAGGGTCCTGAAGGAACTAGGAAGTAATAAGAGTTGATAAAAGCAATGGGACCAGATAGGGTGCACCCAGGGTCCTTAAAGAACTAAGAAGTGGTAGCTGAACCTCTTGCTATCCTGTTTAGCCGATCACACTAGAAACAGGAGGTACCCAAAGACTGGAGGATAGCAGATGTAGTCCCCTTATACAAAAGTGGGAACAAAGAGGCGGGGAACTACAGACCAGTCAGCCTCACCACCAGTGAGTCAGGAAGATCATGGAAGCACTACTGAAGGAGAGATTGGTGGAGACATCTGGTTGTCAATGGACTACAAGACCCAAGGCAGCATGAGTTTCACCAGGGAAGGTCATGTCAGACCAACCTCATTGAATACATTTGACTGGGTGACTAGGGAGGTGGATCAGGGAGGGGCAGTGGACATGGCCTATCTGGACTTCAGCAAGGCCTTTGACACTGTGCCACATAGAAGACTATTGCACAAACTGAGGAATATGGGTGTGGGTGGGACAGTAGTGCGGTGGGTGGGTAACTGGCTGGGCAGCAGGACACAGAGGGTGGTGGTAAATGGCTGTCACTCCACAGAGGAAGAGGTGACCAGTGGGGTACCACAGGGATCAGTGCTGGGACGGTGCTACTCAATATCTTCATCAGTGACATTGCACAGGACCTAGAAGGCAGAATTTCACTGTTCGCTGATGACACAAAGCTCTGTAACAGAGTAGACACACCAGAGGGTGTAGACAGAATGAGAAGGGACCTGCAGAAACTTGAAGAATGGTCAGGGGTTTGGCAGTTGAAATTCAATGCAAGGAAGTGCAAGATTATGCATATGGGGCACAAAAACCCTGGCACAATATATCAGTTGGGGGTGAGGATATAGCATGCACCAAGCAGGAAAGGGATCTTGGGGTTATCATCTCTGATGACCTCAAGGCAGGGAAACAGTGTGACAAGGCAGCAGGTAAAGCAAATAGGATGCTGGGATGCATAGGCAGAGGCATCACCAGCAGGAAAAGGAGGTCATAATTCCACTATACAAGACACTAATGAGGCCGCACCTGGAGTACTGTGCAGTTCTGGAGACCTTACTCACGTAAGGACATAGACAGGGTAGAAGGTTCAGAGGAGGGCAACAAAGATGGTGCATGGATTGCATCATCAAGCCCTATGAGGACAGGTTGAAGGCACTGAACATGTACTCCCTGGAGGAAAGGAGGAGAGAGAGGATATGATAGAGACATACAAGTATCTTACAGGAGGGAACAGGGTGCAGGAATGCACTATTTTAGCCAAAGATGTTCCAGGACTAGGGGCATGGGATGAAGTTGGAGGAGGGACGATTCAGAGGAACGTGAGGAAGAATTTCTTCACAGAGCAGGTGGTGGACAAGTGAACACCTGCAGAGGAAGTGGTGGGGACTGAAACAATCACGGATTTAAGAATGCATGGGATAGACATAAAGGAATTCTGGAGGTCAGGGTAAGGGCAACAGACTTCCTGGAAAAACATAAACTGAACTTACAAACTTAAATGGGCAGACTGGGTGGGCCATAGGCCCTTATCTGCTGACACTGTCTATGTATCTATGTATAACAATTTTCAAAAATACAGGATTGGTGAAGTTAACCTTGATCCGGAAATAACTAGAACATCAAGCAAAAACATAGGACATCTATACAGTGCATTTTGGCAGAGTCAACAGAGAGGTAACAGGACCCAAGGTTAGAGGAGGTAAGGGATTTGAGCAGCCCCTCGGGGAGCTTTGTCAGAACAGTGAGCAGGAGAGCTTAGCAACAGCAGCAGCTGCGAGTAGTGAAAAGGTGGCTCCAGAGGGTAGTTTTAAAGTGAGAGATTGTGGGGGTGTCAGAGATACTGGCAGGGAGGGTATTGTACCAAGAAGGGGCACGGTAGAGGAATGCCCATTGGCCATGAGAGGTCCTTGCCCTAGGTACCTTCAACTTGGGTTTACAGGAGGACTGCGTTGGAGCTAGTGAATTTACATGGTGGATAAGGGCAGACAAACCAGGTGGAGATAGCCCGAGGAGAGAGTTTTTTTGTAAGGATGCAAGTTTGGTACCTAAGACGTTCATCAAGATCGAGCAGATTGCCTGAGAATAAAGATGGCAGGTATGCGTATGTCTGGGAGCACCTGAGATTAGCCTACAGGCCTTATTTAAGGTGAGGCAGATTTTGTTTAGCGAAGTCTGGTCAGCAGCCCTATAGACTGGTAAGCCATAATCTACTAGTGACAGAATAGAGGACATAACTGCGAGTCAGAGGGCATCGGGGGGAGACAGTGTTTGTGACGGTAAAGGATACCCAACCTAATATTGGTGGTAGAGGCAAGGGCGGAGATGTGGGAATGGAACATGAGGGCAGGGTCAAAGGTTATCCCAAGGTACTTATATGTGTAAATTTGATCGAGTGGGAACTTAGAGCAGGCGAAGACTTGAAGTTGGAGATTACTAGCTTTGTTTTGGGGGTGGGAAAAGAGCATAGATTTGGTCTTTTTAAGATTGATAACCAGTCTATGCTCTTTAAACCAGGCTTCCGCGTCATTATAGGATAATTGCAGGGAATCTTGGAGGGTGGTGGGGTTACGGTCAGAGGCGAAGATAACAGCATCATCTGAATAAAGGAGGAGTTTACCAGTACAGGCACCTGGCAGGGTGTTGAGATAAAGGGAAAAGAGCAGGCATCCAAGAATAAAGCCCTGGGGAACCCCAGATCGAATAGGGCAGAGGTCTGAGAGTGTCCCATTGATTTTAACATGCTGGGAACGGGCAGACAGATATCTGGAGCACCAGGAGACAGGTCCTACAGCAAAGCCAGAGTGGCTGAGTGCATCCAGCAGGAGAGGATGGGAAACGGTGTCAAAGGCTTTTGACAGATCAATGAACACTGTGCCAGCTAGAGAGCCCGAGTCCAGGGAGGAATGAAGGAAGTTAGAAAACTTGATGAGGGCGGTATTGGTACTGTGTCCAGCACAGAAGCTGTGTTGTTCATGGCAGAGAATACTGTATTTGGTAAGAAACTCTGAGATTTGGGAATATACTACTTTCTCTAATGCTTTTGAGAGTGGTGAGAGGATTGTGATAGGACAGTAATTGCCAGAAAGGGCCCTATCCCCACCCTTATGTATGGGAGTGACAGTGGCAATTTTCCAGGTAGATGGAAATTGGCCTAGACAGAGAGATTTATTGAAGAGGCTGGTGATTGGGGCGATGACCTGGTCCAAGGCCTGGCTGAGGAGTCTGGGGTCCAAGGAGTCGCTGCCAGTGGTATTGCTCCTTAGGGCCTTGGTCAGATACGGTCTGACTTCATTGACAGTGACCCGGTGGAAGTGGAAAAATGGGTGCAAGAGAACAGGGTCAAGAAAGTGGGGAGGGTCAAAGAAGTTGCTAGGGAGTACAGAGCTACGGTCAGTAAAAGATTAATTGAGATGGTTGGCGATGAGGGTAGGATCGGTAGAGGTAATGCCCTCAATGTTGATTTGGGAAGGTGGGGGAGAGCATGTACCTCCATTTAGTTGTTTGATGTTATCCCAGAAGGTTCTGGCATTCCCCCAGGACGAGGTAAGTGAGGCCCGATAGTGATCGGCCTTAGCCTTGCGTACAGCCCAGGTACATTTATTTCGAGCAGCAGCATATGCCTGCCTGTCAGCAGGACAGCCACTGCCGTGGCTAGGTGCCACAGGTTATCTCTGTGCCTAAGGAGTTGGAGCAGGTAGGGGAACCCAGGGGCATGCTGTATTTTGGAATGAAGTTTGGTTAGGGGTGCAAAGATATCACATGCTTTGTTAAACATTAAGGTGAAGAAGGCCAGGGCCGTATCAAGGTTGAGGGCAGTCTCAATGAGAGACCAGTCAACTTGGACTAAGAATTGCTTCAGGCCTCTCAGCCCACCCGGTCGCAACCGCTGCCACAGGGTGGCCTGTGCAGCAGGTTTGGATAGGGATGTAATCCAACAGAAAACAATAGGGGAGTGGTCACTGATTCCATCAGGAAGGACTTGTAGATTGCAAACTTGGTTAGGTCGGTTAGTGAGGACTACATCCAGAAGAGTGCTCGACCCCGTTCTGGGATTCACTCTTGTTGGTTGGGTAACAAGTTGTGTTAGGTCAATAGAAGTAAAGGAGTCACAGGTAGAGGAGGATGTGGGGCTAAGCCAATTGATAGTTAGATCACCCATAAGGATATGCTCAGGGGAATGTGGTAGAGAAGTGAGATACTCTAATAGAGAGACCAGGGCCTGAGCTTGATTTTTTGGGGGAATATAGGTGGAGGTTAGAAAGAGGGGGCCTCTAGAGGGTTCAGGGGTAAGTTTTAGGGTTAGGGCCTGGGCTCTGAGGTTAAGGACCGAGGCTGGGAGGGCTAATCCAGGAAGGGAGTCTTTGATATAAATAGCACAGCCCCCACCCTGTTTACCTACATGATCCTCTCGGAAAAGGGAGTAGCCAGGGAGTGAGACAAGGGAGGTGGAAGTCGAGTCAGATAGCCAGGTTTCAACTAGGGAGATGATGTCAGGTTTGTGGACAGTGACCCAACATTGGAGCGAGTCAAATTTCTTCAGGAGACTGCAGATATTCATAGAAGCAATAAGAAGCCCAGGGGATCTTGTCGAGGTATTATTGTGGGTCGGGCCAGGGTTGGGATGAATGTTCCCTGACAGGAGTAGGAGGAGAAGTACAGCCCTGGTCAGGGGGCTGTGGAAGGCATGTTTGCGTCGAGCGATATAGTAAGAGTGGGAGAGCTTAGGGACACAAGTAGTGGGCAAGGAGGTACAGGATGGGCAGGCGAGTACAATAAGTTGCCCGTAGGTGCAAGGGGGGGGAAGCTAGGTGGTAACTGGGGGGAGGGTACGATAAGTTAGGGTGCAAGGAGATAGTACAGAAGGAGGGAGGAGATTCCGGGGTCCCAGAGTAGGGGACCTGTGGAGCCATGGAGACACCTAGGTTAGATGGAGGCCACATGGAAAGGAGGACGGAGAGGCACAACAAGAGGAGGTGGACTGGCATCTTAGGATGGGTCTGCAGATAGCAGCAATGAGATGGATAGAAGAGGGTGAAAGGTCTACCCATTAGTGTAGGCGCCACTTTGGTACAGTGGTAGAGCCCCCGCCTTTAGTGCACAGGGTACCAGGATCAAGACTTGCCTGGGGAGATAGGAAATGTCCCAGGAAGGTGGCTGTGATCGACGGTCCAGATGCAGCCCACTAGCAGTGTGAAGGCACGAAACTAGAGTGCTAAGTAATGACTCCTAGTGGCCAACAGTATAAGTAGGCTAGTGTGGGGAAAGGTAAAAAGGGGAGCCCGGGACCTACTAGGCAGGGAGGGAGACAGTGGGAGGAATGGAGGGGGCCTAGAGATATGAGATATAGGGTAGTAGGATAGATGGGAGAGAGAGGGGTAGGTAGGTAGAGAGGCCACAGAGATAGAGCAGTGAGAGAAACAGGACAAGGAAGGTATTTAGAGAGGGGGAACACAGTGACCCCTAGTGAGTGAGCAGGTGTAACCTGCAAATGGGAAAGTGGGGACTTAGTATTCCGGCAAACAGGAAGTGATGTAATGGGGTGGGCCAATAAATTGAGGGCCGCCCCTGGGATGGTGACTGGGCGGGGAAGACGACGCGCAGCATCGTCAGGCTAGCACCCCACACCAGAGTTCCAGGAGAGGAGAGGTAATCCTTTACCTAAGGGCTCGAGATTTTATAAATCCTATATCTACACATATAAACTTAGGCATATACATATTTATGCAATGGGGTGGAGATAAACAGTGTGTGATAAATCTGTTTATCTGAGTAACTGTGTACATAAATTTCATTTATGTATACAGTGCTTATGTCATCAGCTGTTTATCTACACAGTGCTTATGTTATCAGCCATTTATCTATACAGTGTTTATGTCATTTAGAATATTCAGCCTCTGTAGCAGTATTAACCATATTCAAATGCGAATAACTAAAACAAAAAATGATTGCATGGTACTGTGAGCATGAAAGTTGTTTAGCATGGAAATATGTACAAAATGAGTAGTGTTTCATTTATTGATACCTTTTAGATGTTTTGATAATTAGCAAAAAAACAGCAGAAATTCATTTTTTTTCATTTTGTCTGCAAACAAATGTAAATAATTTTAAAATGAAAGATGATAGCAAGGTACTGTAAGCACATTTATTCAGTACAGAAATATTTACAAAATTAGTGGTGTTTCATTTATAGATACTTTTTAGTTTTTTCAGAATTTGCGAAAAACAGCAGAAATTTCAATTTTTGTGCACTTTTTCATCAAACAAATACAAATAACTTAAACAAAAAATGATAGTATGGTACTTTGAACACAAAAGTTGTTCAGCTTAAAAATATCTACAAAATGAGAGGTGTTTCATTTCTAGATTCATTTTAGATTTTCTATAATCAGCAAAAAATGGCAGAAAATTTAATTTTTGTTCACTTTTTTGACTAGCAAATGCCCCCTATAAAAGCAAAAACCAAAGAATTGCATAAATGGAATATGCAATGGAAAACTCATGTAATAAATGATTGATCTGCACTCGAACAGTTTGACCACGGACACCTCACTCATGGCTTACGCCACTCGTGAGGTTACCCAAGGTCAAACTGCTTTTGTGCAGATAAATCATTTATTACACTTGCTTCCATTGCATATCCATATATATATATATATATATATATATATATATATATATATATATATATTCAGTAGAGGTGTGTTGTATTCATTGACAATATATAGGATAGTGCATGGGGAACGGTTGACAACAGGGCTATTCTTTCACAGAGTTGGCACTACTGAACTCTCGAGGTAATCCGTTGTCATAGTGCCAATGAGGTGAAAGATGCCCTGTTGTCAACTGTTCCCCATGCACTTTTCTTTATAGTGTATGGTGGAACGTCGTTTTTTTTGGGGAAAAAACAGTTAGTAGAAGGGAAAAAATAATTTACATTGTAAACGTTTTCACACTAACCATTAATACTCCCCCCGATATTGCTGCTTTCGCCATGTGTCCTGTCTATGCAGTGAGCCCTAACTGTCAAATGCTGTGCAAGGACACAGTGTGACGTTCGCAGTACAGTAGAAAACATCATTCTGTTGTACTGCGAACGTCACCAGTGTGTGACTACAAGGTTTCGAAAACGATCGATTTCAGTGGAGAACGACGTTCCACCAAACACTATAAAATCATGTATTCTTACCCCAGTGAGATAAATGGTTGATGACATAGCTACAGTGAACATATTTACATTTACACATACTGCTCCAGCAGCATGTTCCCAATGTACAGTAAGTTAGAACTTCTTTTAAATGTGAAACTGAAATGTTTGAGGTACCTAATTAAGCAGCTGGTCTGCATTCTTCATTCTTTGCTTGCAGTTTCACAAATGCCAGAAGCCTGCAGCAGTACAGCCCTCACTGCACCAAATGGCACACACTGAAAACAGCACATTGCTGTACTACAAGCTGCTGAATGGTCATGCAGTCTCTCACACTGCATCCAAACTGTAGACCTATCGGGTCCCATTTATGATCTCTGTGATAACAAACATAAAGACAATCTGTCTACAGACTCCTACTCTGACTAACATACCAGTGAACTGCACAGCACACATATTTCCACACCAATGCCTTCAGTTCTTAATTTCATTTCTTCAGGTTACAGCAACCTAAACATGACCTCTTTAAACTGGTATTACTTACATGATATATGCTCTGAAACTATATAATTCTTGCTGTTGGTCTCGGTAAAAAATAAAGCTTAGCATCTCAATGACAACTAAAGCACCTTGCCCAATCAAAACTGCTCTCTTACCTGTAGTTCCCATGGAGTTTCTCACAGACATTCCAAAACAACATATAAGCCAACCACAAAAGAAAAAGTTACGCACAGCAGCATACAACAAAAATTAAACACTACACACAATAAAATATAGGAAAAAAGGAAACTCACCCACACCATCTACAGGAAACCTCCTGGGCATGTCCTGCCTTCCAAAACACATCATCCAACCTCGGATCATACTCACACACTTATCAACCTATTACCACTCACTCACACACACAATGACCAGTCACACAACATATACAAACTCCATTCATACCCATTCACTCACAGCAGCAACTCACAGCAACAGAACGATATAAGATAAAATGAAACAAATTAAAGCTTCCACACCTATTTTATAAATTGCACATATGATGTGCAGTTCATGGGATATGGCAAATATTCTCACTCCTGCATCGTAAGGCATGGATATCTCACTCGTGTCTTCAGCACTTGTAAGATATCCATGCCGAACTCTGCAGGAGTGAGAATATTTTCCATATCCCACTCCTGACTATCATGTATCCCATATCTATATATATATATATATATTTTTTTTTTTTATACAACATGTGTTTTGGCATAAATGTGGAGATAAAAAGTGATATCTCAGCTAGGCAGTGAAGATATCATTGATATCTTCATGTTCCTATACGTCATTTGTTATCTCCACGTTCCTATACGTAATTTCAAAACTAATCTGGTTGATCCTGCCATCTGTGCCATCTTTTCAGTATCACTTTCACTTTAGACCCTGTTCCTGCTATTATGTAGCGTGACCGCGCGGTCTGAAAATTGCACTATTATGAGCCGTTATGGCCTTCCATAATGGCATTGTGTGTCACAAGTCCTGAAAACTGTGTACATTTGTACACTTTCACTCGCTTTTGTCAAAATAAACTCCCGATTCTACAGAGAGAACAGCGAGTGACCCTGCAGCTTCAGAACAGAAGTAGCGTTAGTGAGTGTTGCTATGGCTGAGTAATCGAGACAAACTGCAGAGTACAATCCCCTTGGTTGCTGCCCCCTTCCTTGACCATCCATACGTCATCCCCCAACCACCCGTACAGCATCGGTGAGAGAGAGGGAGAGAGAGAGAGAGTGAGAATGCTAATCCCACCCCTGTTAGTACTGTTGTGCCACACATCACTGTCCCGTTGAAGTCTCTATGTGTCTCCACAGTCCTGTGCAAGATGCTGCCTGAATGCAGATGCTGTCAACTCTGCTCCACTGTACACTGTCCTGTGAATGCGTCTTTCCATCTCTGTCCTGGTACCCATGCAAGATGCTAAGTGAAGACTGATGCCAGGGCGAGTTTCTGTAACTGTGGTGAGCACTGTAGCTGAGTTAATCCACACCACAATCTTACAAGGAGGGAAGTGTAGCAGCAGCGAGTTCCGCAGGAATGGTGATCATGGTCGCAAGTTTACAGGTGGTAGCCAGATCCCACCCGCTGTTAGCCAGTGCACCATCCCGTGTCTATCCTCTCAATGTCGCTCTGTCTGTGGGGAGAACCATCATCAGGGCCTGACTGGTGAGGACCGAAGTGTCACACTTTAACAGCGAGATTCATGTAACACATGATGCTGAGTCTCTGGGACACTGCTTTTGTCAAAATAAGCTCCGATTCTACGGAGAGAACAGCGGCGACCAGCAGCTTCAGAACATAAGAAGCGCTAGCGCGTTGCCATAGCAACACTCGCTAACGCTACTTCTGTTCTGAAGCTGCAGGGTCACTTGCTGTTCTCTGTAGAATCGAGCTTATTTTGACAAAGCGAGTGAAAGTGTACAAATGTACACGTTTTCAGGACTTGTGACACACAATGCCATTGTGAAGACTATAATGGCACATAATAGTGCGCTTTAGACCTCTCGGTCACGCTACATGTTGGCACAGAAAATGAAAGTACCCTACAGTTAATAAACATCACAGTGGCGGAATTAACCAAACACTATTTTAAATTATTGCTTATTCTGAAATAATGGCAGGATCAACCACATAACTTCCTTTAAATGCATTTTAAATAGCAGGATGAACCACAAAATGTATTTAACATGTGGCATCTCTTATGTTTGTGAGCAATATATGGGGTTATTTCTGTGTGTGGGGGAAGGGGGTGGTTGTGTTTCAATGGACCAAAACATGTTGTATAAACAGAACATGACATGGCCTGAGTGAAGATATCATATTTATCTTCACTCGAGGCCAATGACATCAAGATATCTCACTCGTGGCTTCGCCACTCGTGAGATATCATGATATCATTGGCCTCTCGTGAAGATAAATATGATATCTTCACTCAGGCCATGTCATATCCCCTATATATATATATATATAGAGAGAGAGAGATATAGAGATATATATATATATATCTCAAACGGACAGAAATGAGAGCAAATGAGGTGCCCTACCTGGAATTTGAACCCAGGCTGCTCTGAATACCATCCTGCTGTGCTACCAACTGTGCCACCACAAAACTGTAAATATGTTACTCTCGGACACTCTCATTCTTTCTCAAATCATAGCCTGGTGCTACATAAGGTTTAGTAACTTTCACCTCACCATGTGATCCTGACATCTAGCTCACAATTACTGGCCACAGAGGAGTGACCATGATAGTAAGGCAGTTTTCTGTGTCCGTGGTGGCTAGACACTAGTATCGTCACACCTGTCAGAATGGGGATTTGCAGCAGTTTTATGTATTATCTCCCTTTGCAAAGCTTATTTAAAGAAACTGTTTATGTAAAAAAAAATTATTAAAAGTGTTTTCCTTTGCATATAATACAAAAGAGCTGTGAGCCATTTTATAATTGCAATATGCAACTTTAAGGTTCGCATTAAAGTATTTATTTATTTGTTTATTTTTTGTTAACCGGGTAAGTACACTAGACTATTGAATTCCTATTTACAGGTACAACCCAGGAGGGTACAAAATAAAACATAATAATTCCATATTTTAGACAGAAACAAAATATAAGGAGCAATTCAGTGCGAGAAGCACAAAAAACAGTGGTTCAACAATTCAAGCCAAAAATATCAAAGAATAAGCGTAAATATAAATTAATGCAGACTTAGGCAGGCTAGCAATATTGCATGAAAACGCATTGGAACATCAAGGGCAGGATGTGGGGGGGGTAGAATCAGTTATAGGCCATTTGAATGCACTTTTCTAGGGTGTAACAATATTAAGCCTTTGCCTCATGTCTCATGCCACTATGGTGTGCATTAAAATCCTTTGTAACACTGGTTGGCAAAAACGGGTATCCCAATTGGTCAACTAGCAGTGAGTGCCTGTGGGTTACATCCCCTATTTAATCCACAGTTTCACAGAGCAGCTCAGAGAATGTGCTATCAGAACTCATTCCCACCTGCAGAAACCAAAACACAAAGGCAGCCATTTAAAGGTCATGAAGCGTGAGACAGTGAGCTGAAGTAGTAGGAGTGACCCTGCCAGTACATTTCACCCTCTGATACATGTGTCCCTGCTTGTACATTCCACCCCATGAGACATTTCTCCCCGCTGGTATATTGAAGCCTTGGCACCCCCCTCCCTAGTCAATTACATGTGGTGGTGGGACTGGAGCTCCACAACTGAGCAGGGAACTGTTCCTCCACATTGCTGACCACCCCTGCACCAATCCCTGCACCTCCTCTGACAGTGAGAGGGAGAGAAAGAGACACAGCGAGTGAGAGAGAGACAGACAGACAGGGACATTTAATTCAGAATTCCTATAGTCTTCTCTCTCTACGTATTAGTCATGCAGTAAGTGAAAGGGAATTTTCCCTCTCTCCAGTCTGGTTTGTGTTCTTTCTGGCTGGCACCACAGAGAACATTTAACAAGAGCGCATCACCAGAAACAACCTCATAAACTGTCACTTTCTTTGGTAGGGATGAAAAACAACTGCCAACCACGGTCAGATAGCTCGACTCTGTACTGTCCTCTCGAGTAGCTCATGCTGCAGACGAGAGTGAGAGACAGAGAGTGAGAGATTGAGTGAGAGAGAGAGAGAGAGACACACACACACACACAGAGGCCCAGATATTCAAACTGCGCCCAAAAAATGCGCAACAGCAGGAGCAAGCGCAAGTCCATTGCACCCATGCGCAAGAAGCACGATATTCAAGAACTGCGCAGGCCAAGATGTGCCTAAGGCCGATGACTGAATATCGCACCACCTGCACCATAGCACAGCTAGGGAGGTGAAGCTGATCATATCTGATGCGCCATAGCGCAACAAGGGATGTTCAGCTGAGCAGTCCAGATGCACCATAGCACAACCAGGGATGCCTCCCAGCAGCAGGGCAGCAATGCAACAGCACAACCAGGGATGCAGGGGCCCACCACCCATGCCACAGATGGGCAGAGGAACACACAGCAGAACAGACATCGTCCCCCCACACCCCATTCATTGCAAAACTGGGGGAGGGCTGGAATAATCACTGGCCCATGGAGACCAGCAACCAACCCACAGCTGGGTCATGGTGCCCCATCACACCCCCTGGCAAGCTGTGACCGGCACACAAGGATGGCCGACCACCCCGTACCACACCATCCCACAAATGCAGAGCACACCCTGCACCATGATTCCCATACACCCTCCCCAGGATTAGCACCCAACAGTGCAGGATACCCCATGAATGCCACCACCCCCACTGTGACAATGCAACCCTGTGCACCATGGAGCCATACAAGGCAGCCCCACCATGGACACCCTGTAGCTGGCGGCAGCAGACAGTGATACAACAGATGCATACACAGTGCCACCCTGCACGTCTCCCCCCGAGGTACAGCTGAGAGACCAACCATGTGTCAGCACACGAGGTACCCCACATGCGACAGGGCATGCCCTGGACCCCACCTCCAGCGGTACAGCACCCTGCACACCCTCCCAAGGACACATCCCGTCCCAGCACTGGCTACAGCAGCCACCACTGACATGCCAGCAGACTGTGCATATCACAGACATGCAAGGGTGTCAGCTGCACAGGCCACGGTCTGACAGGGGTGCCATGCACACAGTGCAGGCCCCATGGACCACTGCACACAGGCATCCAGTGCACAGAGTACAACACACAAACCACAGACAGTGACTGATCCCCCTGCCCACACCATAGGCGGTTCACCTCTGCACACACACACACACACACACACACACGCCCATGCGTGCACCACCCCTGACACCATGTACACCACTGCAGCTGAGCACCTGTAGCCCACTGCAAATCAGAGACCACCACAGTTGTTATAACAAAATGTATGTATTAAAATATAACAACTATGTAACATATTTACAAATATATACAAGGGGGGAAGGGCCACAAACCAGGTAGGGGCGGGCATGGGGCAGGGGTGTAGAAATGGGAGAGGGAAGATGGGGTGTGAGGGTGGATCCAGGGGGTATGGTTGTCAGGGGGTCATGGAGGGCCTATTCCCTGCCCTGCTCTGCACTCCTGTGGCACCTCCGGGTTTCTCCTCCGGACCCCATGTCTCTCCAACCTCTCCAAGGCTGCCAGGGATGCCTGTGCCAGCTGGAGGATTTCCTGTATTGCCCATTCCAGAGCCATCCAGTATTGTCCACCTAGGACAAGGGAGCAGAGTCAATATGTGTGACTGTCCCCTGCAGCAAACCCATTGTGCATGGCATACAGCCATGTGCCTCGCCCCTGTGATGGTGTGCGACCACCCACAGTGATCATGTCCACAAGACCTGCCCACCCAGGTAGCCACAGCCATGTAGACCACTGCACACACCCACCGCCCATGTGCTGCACAGCACCACCATGGCCATAGAGTGACTTGGCTATGCGGTGTGAAGGCAGTGGCACAGCCATGTACCCAGTGCACGCATGGACCACCATTGACGCACACCCAGACATGCAGTGCCACTGGACAGTGCTGACTGTAACAAGTAGTGTGCTTGGCAGTGGTGTCAATGGATGGTGGCCATGCCACACTGCCCACCCTGTTACACAGCATGCAATAGTAATCATGGATGTAAGGCACTCACCATCATTAGGCTGGTCCCTGCACCTCTGCAGACCTTCGCCCCTCCCGGACTGATGGTTCTCCTGCTGGCGCCTCCTCTCCCTTGCCAGCCTGCACTCATCTGGGCCTAAGGTGCAAACATGGAGAGAGGAACATCAGTACAATCCTGTAGCAAAGTCCCCCTGCCCCCATGTGTGTGTGCAATCCCACACAGCCAGACCAGCCACCCCACACCCTGATAACACCACCACGGCCAACACCAGATGGCCCCCCCATGTGCCAGACACATGCAACCGTGATACCCGTATGGAAGATAAAAGTGTATGGATGTTGCACCTACCTGGCCATGGCACCGTGCCCCTACTGGCATGTGCCTGCAGGTGGGCAAGCAGGTCTGGCTCCCTCCGCCTCAGGTCCCCATATCTGTGGCGGCACTGCTCCGCTGTCTGCCCCATACTGGTCACCTCCTGCAGGGTGTCGGCCACCTCCTGCCACACCTGACTCCTGGCCCTGTCCAGGGGTACCTCACCAAAAAGTGGGTCAACATGTGGCTCCACAATGGCAACCAGGTTTGCCAGCTCCACCTGGCTCCACTGTACAGCTCTCCTCCACGCCATCTCAACTGCTCAGTTAAGTCAAAATGGTGCTCTGCAACATGGTCCCGCCATATGCAGATGCTGCTCGGTACAGCGCTGCCATTCCCTATCGCACTGTCACTGAACAGCGTGATAGTGGTGCACCCATGCCTGATGCATGGTGCCTAGGGGGGCAAAGGTCGGGCACAGGGTCAAGGGTCTCTGGCGCACGGACAGCCACAGTGTGATTGGAACCCAATGCATCTAGCATGATTGGGTGCCTGTGTGCCACCTTCTGTAGCGGCCTACCACACTGTTGCCCCAGTGTGTCTATGATGCCCCAGTGTCACAGTGCCTTGTAGGTGAACAGCTCTGTAGCGCCACTGGCACAATGGTGGCTGTGCCCAGCATTGCCTCCTGTGCACAGCACGTCAGCAGAGCAGCAGGCGCCTGTGTCATCAACCCGGTCATGCACAGTTAGGTGTGTACTGCGCATGTCACAGAACTGCACCCTTGGCTCAGCACGTTCAACACAATTGCACAAAGTGCAACAGTGCGATATTCAGCTGTCATATGCAAATCAGCTAATCAGCCATTCAATGGCGCAGGTCACTGCATTTGCATCCACTTAAAGATGTGTCTCGCCTCATTTGCATGGGTTGCGCTATAAAAGTGTGACATTGGGCTGCACTAGTCATAGTCAGTTACTGCAGTCTATTGGTGAGTTGCACCAAGTCAGCAGTGTCAGTGGCTCAGTAGGTAGCACACTCGCCTCTGAGGCCGGGAGATCAGAGGGCTGTGGGTTCAGTTCCCACATCTGGCACTTGGGTTAATATCCCAGTACTGACACTGTAATGCAGCATGAGAGGGGTGCTGCATTTTCTGAGGTGCCGTCTTTCGGATGAGACGTTAAACCGAGGTCCCATCTGCCTGGATTGGTGGTAGTTCAGGTGGATGTTAAAGATCCCATGGCACTTATCGAAAAGAGTAGGGGAATTTCCCCGGTGTCCTGGACAAATTTCCCTCATTCACTAAAAATACCACCAACAGCTTAATCTGGTTCAAGGTCAGTTGGCATTCATCTGTATCCCCCTCCCCCGGGTCGTGCCTGAAAATAGGCAGGATTTATCTAGTGCACTTACCCGGTCAACAAAAATAAAATAAATAAATAAATAAAATGCTGTTTGGGAGTGTGGACTGTGGATTTTGGGACATGCATGGGACTGCACAGTCACAGGTAACACCTGTCATTCTCACAGGCTGAATCATGACCGAGCGAGTTGTGGAGGAAGAGGAACAGAGTTGTGGAAGGAGGAGGAGGCCAAATTTCATGAAGGCTGAGACGGATGCCCTGTTCGAGGCCTACCTAGACCAGGAGCCGCTTCTCAGCGGATGCCAGGGAACATCACAGGCCCGTGCTGCTGCATGGGAGGAGGTGGCGTTTGCTGTAAAGGGCCCCTCAAGCTCTGACCATCCGACATCCTCTGTTTCTGTGGGTGAAACCACAATAATAACAATAGCTGTAACTGCCACCCCTGGGACAGGTATACAAGCAGTTCCAAAGCGGCTTGCTGAACTAGTTGACTCTCCGGTTCCCTCTAAGAAATCTAAGAAAACAAAGCACACAGAACCCCCAGCTGAGCAGCATTTGGGGACTTCTGTGCCTGCAATAAAAATGCTAACTGCTGATGAGATTGCACAGGCCTTTCAAGTTATTCAGGCTTTACAGGGGCTGACTGCTTCTCTGCCTCAGACTCCTGCCAAACAGACTAGCTCTTCTTCTCAATCTTCCCTTTAGGAACAAGAAGAGTACATTGATATTGATGTGGAGGAAGATGGGGACCATATTGAACCGAAGGTTTCCCCTGAACAAGATTTTGGTTCTCCTTCTAGGGCATCAGAGGATTTTTCCTCACACTTTACTTTTGTAAGAAGGATGGTGGATTGTTTAGACATCCCCACAAGTGAAGTGATTGAGGATGAAGAAGAAGCTGAATACATGGAAATGATGGGACTGACACCCACTAAAAAGCTTCTCCTTCCAGTTAACAAGTTCTTTGCAAAGGATGCCTTAAATATTTTGCATCTAATACTGCCCCCCTTCTGGATAAGAGGTTGGATAAAAAGTATCAGTTGGAAAGACAGGGTGCTGAATTCTTGTTCTCACACCCTGATCACCAAGGGGTGGTGCAAGTGGCAGCCTGTGACAAGGCAAGGATTCCACTAGCCTCCCACCCACCAGACAAAGACTCTAGGAAGACTGATTGCATGGTTAAGAAAGGTTACCTTTCGGCCTCCTTGGCCATCAGACAGGCAAACTTCCATGCCTATGCTGCTCAATACCAAAAATCTCTTTGGCAGTCAGTTCCTGCCATGGCAGACAAGGCACAGTCTCCCCTTTCAGCTGATTTAGCTGAAACAGCCAGGTTTGGTTTGGAAGCAGCCAAATATCAGTTACAAATGGCTGCTGATTCGAATGACGCAGCTGCCAGGTGGATGGCAAATACTGTGGCTCGAAGAAGGTTCGCTTGGCTAAGATCTACAAACCCTACCCAGGATACACAAACCAAGGCATTGGATTTCCCATTGGAGGAAAACTCCCTCTTTGGGGAAAAGACAGAGGCTTACATGAAAAAGGTGGATGAATACAAGGCCATCTACAGAAGCAATTCTGCAAAAGACAAAGTTTCCCCCTCTACCAAACAGTATGGAAGGGGAGGCAGGGGCAGATCCTTTCAAAGCAGGCCCTTTTTCCAGGCCATGGCTATGTCTCAGTACCAGCAGTATCCACAGCAGGGATACTGCATGGGTAGGGATAGAAGGAGTTCCAGGCGTGATTCCCAATCCCAGGCCCAGCCTCAAGCAAAGCAGTCACCCTGACGTGTCTGTATAGGCCGCTTCCCTACTGCCTGTAGGAGGTAGACAGACTTACTATTCTCATGCTTGGCAAAACAATCACCACAGACAAGTGGGTCCTGAAAGTAATGAGCATGGGATTGTCTTTAAGCTTCAAATCCCTTCCACCTTTAAGAACCCGAGTTTTCAAGCATTCCACAAACACAGAGCGAGAACTGGAAGCAGAGGTTCAAAAACTGCTCCTATCCCAAGCAGTGGAACCAGTACCAGTACAATGAAAGGGAAAGAGATTTTACTTAAGATACTTCCTTACCACAAAGAAAAATGGTGAGTGGTGGCCCATCTTAGACCTTAGGGTCTTAAACAGATATCTAACAAAACCAAAGTTCAGAATGGTAACTCTGGCACTAATTTTGCCAACCCTCCAGAAAGAAGACTGGTTGGCTTCACTGGACCTAAAAGATACCTATTTTCACATCCCCATAAGGGAGTCTCACAGAAAATACCTCAGGTTGAGACTCCCTTCAGGTCATTACCAGTTCTCAGCCCTGCCATTTGGTCTCACTTCAGCACCAAGGGTGTTCACAAAAGTGTTTGGCAGTGGTAGTGGCACACCTTCGAAAGCAAGTTGTCATAGTCTTCCCGTACCTAGACAACTGGCTGGTGGTGGGAAAATCACCCCAGCACATGAGGGAGCAACTGCAACTCACCGAAGGGTTCTTGGATTCTTTAGGATTCCTGATAAACCAGAAAAAGTCAGTCCTTCAGCCTGCTCAGGTATTGCAGTTCATAGGAGCCAAGTTAAATACCCTGCAGGGTAGGGCATACCAGCCTCTGGACAGGGCAAAGAGCATCCTACAGATAGCAGGTTCATTCAACATGAACAAACCAAAACTGCAAGACAGTTTCTACAGCTTCTGGGCCACATGGCAGCTGCCACAGGCACAGTGCTAGGATCCAGGTTCCAAATGAGGGACATCCAGTTTCATCTCAGGGCTCTCTGGTGTCAGAGAAGAGACCTGATTCCAGTAACAAGAATTTTGTTACAGGCCCTCAAATGGTGAAAAGAGGAAACCAACCTGAGAGGAGGAGTTCCTTTTCAACAGGAGCCCCCATCAGTAGTTCTCACAATGGACGTATCACTGTTGGGGTTGGGTGCCCACCTGGGAGACCACACCACCCAAGGCACATGGTCAAGTGCAGAGTAACTCCTGCACATCAACCTGCTGGAACTCAGAGCAGTATTGTTGGCACTAAAGGCTTTCATGACACTGCTACACGGAAAAGAGGTACAGATCAGAACAGGCAATACCACCACTATGTACTACGTAAACAAGCAGGGAGGGACAAGGTCAAACCCTCTCTGCACAGACCCCATGAAAATATGGAGTCTGGCATACTCCTTGGGAGTGTCACTACAGGCCATTCATCTGCCTGGCAAGGACAATACTTTGGCAGACACCTTGAGTCAGATCAACCAGGCCCATCATGAATGGACTCTGAACAGGCAAGTGGTAGAAGTGATTTTCAGGAGGTGGGGCACACCAGAGGTAGACTTGTTCACATCCCACCAGAACCACCACCTTCCACAATATTGTTGCAGACCACCAGATCAGGGAACAGTCCCCCTGGATGCTCTAGTTCTGGATTGGTCAGGGAAACATCTTTATGCTTTTCCTCCCTTCTCCCTGGTGTACAGGGTATTGCTCAAGCTCAGGTCCCAGCCAGCATCCATGATCTTGATAGCATAAGACTGGCCCAGGCAGCCATGATATTCTCTACTGCTCTCCATGTCTGTGGCTGAGCTGATACACCTTACCAGGAGGCACAACCTGTTAACCTTCAATCAGGGGAGGCTCCTGTACCTGAACCTCAGATCTCTCAGGCTCAAGGCCTGACTCTTGAGGACCTAGAATATGCAGAACTAAACCTTTCTGAAGTGTCCTGGACATTTTGGGGGTTACAGGAAGCTCTCCATGAAGAAAACCTATGCTGCAAAATGAAAAAGGTTTTCTATTTGGTGTTCCACCCAAAAAATTGTGTCAACACAGGCTGGGGTCCCAGCCATGCTGGACTATCTTACCTATTTGCATTAATTGGACCTACAGCCCAGTACCCTGAAGGTCCATCTGGCAGCAGCATCTGCTTACATTTCAGCCAGGCAAAGGATTTTTCTTGCCTCAGACCCTATCTTCAAAAGGTTCTTTAAGGGCCTTTCCCATTTGCACCCCCCTCACAGGGAGCTAGTGCCAGCATGGGAACTCAAAGTATGTATAGCCAAGCTCATGGGGGCTCCTTCTGAGCCTGTGTCTTCAGCTAATCTAAAATATGTCACATGGAAAACAGTTTTCCTAGTGGCAATGACTTCTGCTAGGAGAATCAGTGAGCTCCAGGCTCACTGCATTGAGCAGGACTATATTTCCTTCCACAAGGACAAAGTGGTCCTGAGAACAAACAGGAAATTTCTCCCTAAAGTGCTTTCTGATTTCCACTTGAACCAAACCATTACCCTACCTGTCTTTTTCACTGAGCACTCTACTTCTGGTGACAGGAGGCTCTACAGTCTGGATGTCAAGAGAGCTCTTAGTTACTACATGATAGCCACTAGAAAACAGCTATTCTTGACTTATGAGGATGTGGGAAAGAGTAACCCAGCATCTAAAAGGTTAATTTCTCACTGGATAGTGCAGTGTATCCAGTTTTGTTATTCCAAGGTGGGAAGGGAATCCCCAGCAGGACTGAGGGCCCATTCCACAAGAGGCACAGCTGCTACCATAGCAGTTGCCAGGGATGTCCCATTAGTGGACATCTGTAAAGCAGCTACTTGGAAAGCAGTACACACCTTTACAAAGCATTATAGTTTGGACAGCCTGTCCAGGAGTGATGCCAGATTTGGCACAGCAGTCCTGCAGAGTCTGTTTCCAAAGCAGGTTCTGTGCCCACCTCCAAAGGTATTGCTTCTTAGTCTGCAGAAGTTATGAATACTTGAGTATTACTGGGGTTAGAAGGAAAAAATACTTACCATAGTAATCTTGTTTCTTCCCAGTGATGCTCAGGTATTCAGAATTTCCCACCCTACCTCCCCTTCAAGAACCAGTAGCCTCTGCATTCCTGGGAATGTGCTTGTGACCTACTATATAGGATCAGGCACTATCGTTTGTTATTTGGGTTCATTACATTATTCTCCCCTTGAGGTGATTTCTGACATTCAAGGGTAATGTTACATATTATGACCTCCAGTTTTGGGGTTCCCCCCTCTTGGTAGCATTAGGGTGTTATTCCATTATTATTATAGTCCTAATTATTAAGGTTTTTGTATATAGATGTTTAGTTTTTTGAGGCCTGTCTTTCCAGGCTCCAAGGAAATCTGAGGGTTTAGAACCTAGGTAGTTAGTATAAGGCAGCATTTGAAAATTGCAGGCACAAAGATTCCATCATTTGCATACATTCCAAATTCTCTCCAGGCAGTTCAGTCTTAAAGGGACACTGCAGAAGTTCTGAATACCTGAGTATCACTGGGAAGAAACAAGATTACTATGGTAAATTATTTTTTCTTCTGCACCACATGTACAAAAATACATTTTGGCCAGGATTTGAAAAAAGACAGTTGTCACATTCCTGAGGTGCTATGAAGAAATGGCTATGTATTTGGGGTCAAAATATTGAAAAGTACCAAAGTTATGAGCCTGCTTTCGCAAATTTCAATGTAGGCTCATGATTGTCTTTTTTTAATTTTTTAAGCCAAATTTTCAACATAGCCTTTTTATGATCTTGCCTCATGAACAAGGGTGGAGGAAAGTTTCATCTCCTGCCTGAAAGGTGATTTCGCATAGTGACCGCGAAATCACCTTTTGGGACAGATTTGCCTAATTTCCCTATCATTGTTCATGAGGAAGGTCCCAAAAAAGGCACATTGAAAATCTAGGGCAAAAATATTCATAAATGGCCAAGTTATGTCACTAAGTTCAAAACCCCATTGAAATGCATTGAACTACATACCTAATTTCCCCAGTTCACAGTATGGCTTTGAACAGTGAAAATGTATCTGCGGTCTAGAGAGGATTATGGTGTTGGACCCCCAGTGGGTAAGTAAAGGCTGGGGGGTGGGGTGGGTGCTGAGTGGGAGGGTCGGGGGATAACAGTGCAACATACATCAATGGATGTTTTTCTTTTTGACAGGTTTAAAAAAATGACAAGTGATGGCTTGCTTTATTACAGGTGGTGACACTGAAGGATTGGGCACCCCCAGTGTCAGTGTTATGTTTGTGGAGGGTGCTGAAAGGGAGGGTTGGCTGGAGGTGAAGTTACAGGAGTGAGCGTACATCCCTATGTGAAAATGGGATCTGTTGTTCCCTGATGTGATGTACAGAATGATCTAAAACAAACACTTAAAGGTGGCAGTTTTCACTTTCCCCAGCTTTATGACTGTAAAGAGTAGCTCTGCAGACTAGGGACCAACAATGTTGTTATAAATTAGAATGCTTTTAGAGCAAATTATTAAATGATTTTAAACATTTTGGCCCACATATTCAAAAGGGTTGCGCATGGCGCAACGGTGTTGCGCCATGCACAACCCACTGATGCGCCCCGGTGCGATATTTAAAAGGGAAAAGTGCACCACACAAATCCTGATGTGCCGGGGTGCATCAGTAATGTATGCAGGCACAGGTAGGGGGGCGTGCCCATGCATAACCTGCACAGCCCGATATTCAGCCCGGGCCATGCAGAGTTATGCAGGCGCAACCCCTACCTGCGCCTGCACAAAGTTACACCTAAAAAAACCAGGAACAAGTTGAGGGCCACCCACAGGTGAGCTGCTGCATTGCAGGGCACAACACAGCAGCTGCCACCTGTGGGTGGCCATCAGCTGTTCCCGCCGCACCTGGCGGTACCCCCCCATGCCCCAATCATGGGCATCAGACATCCCCCCCAAAGTCCAATATCCCTGGTGGTCCAGTGGACCGCATGGAGCCCGATCGCGGGCATCATTCCACACCTCCCCAAGTCCGATATCCCTGGTGATCTAGTGGACACCCATCCCACCTGCCCACTGAGCCCCACCACCCCGCTCCCCCCATCAGCCAGTGGGCAGCTGCACCCCACCCACCTGCCGCCCCACTGCCTGCCGACTGACAGCTCGGTAGGGCTGCACACCCATTGGTTCAGGCACGGAGCCAGTGGGCGTGCAACCATACCGTACTAGTCAGTCCAGATATGTAATGAAATATCTGGACTGACTAGTACGGTATGGGCTGTACGCCCATTGGCTCATGCTCTGAACCAATGGGTGTGCAGCCCTACTGAGCTGTCAGTCGGCAGGCAGCGGGGCGGCAGGTGGGTGGGGTGCTGCTGCCCGCCGGCTGACAGGGGGAGTGGGGTGGTGGGGCTCAGTGGGCAGGTGGGGGGTCCACTAGATTACCAGGGATATTAGACTTGGGGGGTGTGGAATGCCACCCTCGATCGGGCTCTGTGTGGTCCACTGGACCACCAGGGATATTGGACTTTGGGTGGGATGTCTGATGCCCGTGATCGGACTCATCGCGGTCCACTGGACCACCAGGGATAAGAGACGTTCTTTGTCCCTTACGGGACGTCCCGTGATCTGGCTGCAGGTGGCGTCAGTCCCCGACGGCTGCTGCCTGGCAGGGTGCCAGGTGCAAGTCATCAGGGATCAGCACACCTGCATGCTAATGGCATGCAAATGGGGCTGTAATCAGAGGCAAATGGTCCCCAGTGTGCCTTGCATAAATTATGGCCCCATTTGCATGTCACCCTTTGAATATCGCAGGTGCTGTGCATGACGCAATGGCACTTGTGCCACTGCATCTCAATGCTCCACTCTGACCACTTGTGCTGGTGCAGTGCCACTGTGCCATGCACAGTGGGGGTGACCAGGGTGCAATATTCAAAGCAGTTGCACCATAGAGGAACTCTGTTGAATATTGCCCTGGTCACACCCCTGTGCAACAAATTTGTGCTGCGTACAGGCTTGCGCCACAGCCTGGCGCAGTTTGAATATCTGGGCCTTTATGTATTGGCTATACTAGAGCCGCTGTATACTTGGGCTCCTCACACATAATAATATGGCAGACTGATAACGGAATCTGTGATGTTATGAGGCAGGTCATTTTTATGTTTGCTTGCACGCATGTGCAAGAAACATAGTGCCATCATTCGAGTTTTCGGAGGTGTGGCAGCCATCTTCCAATTCAGTCAGTGTGTTTGCAGGCACGGCCACAGTTCTCCAATGAAACGCTACAGCTGTCTATGACAGCAGTTGAAAATGCAGTGGCCATACAGTTGAAAGGGAGAGCTATGATTCAGTGAGCAGCGATAAGATATCGCGTGCTCATGCGCACTCCCCCCACACACACACGCAAGCATGCATACTGCATGCTCGTGCTTCCCCCCATGCACAAACTGTATAGCAGACATGGGTGCCCAATCCCCCATTGGCTCCACTGCCCCCCCCAAACAGCCTTCCAGCTGCCACGCTGGGAGCCCACCCCAGTGTGGCAAACGTCCAGCGTCGTCTAAGTAAAAAAAAAAAAGAAACCTGAAAGAAAAAACCTTCCCTCGCTGACTGTCCTGACCCAATCTCCCCCCACCAGCGCCCACCCACTGTGCACCCTGCCTCCCCACACTCCCTCTTCACCCCATACTTACCTCCGGAGCTAGGCGCGACGATCTTTGGTGGACCGGGAACACGTCTGCACTCTTCAAAGCCGACCATGAACTGAGTAAATGCCGGTAAGCTGTATAATGTAATAAATAGGTTTTTTATTCAACTTTAGTGCATATCTCTAGCATTTTGGGGAATTTTTTCACCAAATTTTCAACATGGGGTTTTTGGGACCCCACCTCATGAATTCTGTCACTGTCATGGCATTAATTGGCCCCGAAAGGTGATTTCGTGGTCACGGGGCAGAACCACCTTTTGGGACTGATTTATGAAATGACAGTGTCACAGTTCATGAGGCAGGCTAAAACCTATGATGGATGGTGGAAAAATTCCCAAAAATGACTGTTTTACGAGCATGCATTGCACTGTTCCTACGCACGCTCGTAAGTTCACGAATTTTCAATATGTTCACTCCAGATTTTCAACATTGCCATTTTACCATAGCTCCTTATGAGCAGTACAGCTGTCATTTCTCACATCTGACCCAAAATGTGTTTCCTCACATGTAGTGTACAATGGTGCAGTCGGTGTGCGAAATCAATGTTTGGGACAGATTAAGAAAATCACAGTGACACTGTTCATGAGCAGAAGTGTTAAACTGGCTATGCTAAAAATGTGGTGAAAATATTTCCAAAAATGACTGTTTTACGAGCATGCATTGCGCTGTTCTTACGCAGGCTCGTAAATTCACGACTTTTCAATATTTTCACTCCAGATTTTCAACATTGCCATTTTACCACACCTCCTTATGAGCAGTACAGCTGTCATTTTTCACATCTTGGCCAAAACATGTTTCCGCCCATGTAGCGTACAATGGCGCAGTCGGTGTGCAAAATCAATGTTAGGGACAGATTAAGAAAATCACAGTGACACTGCTCATGAGCAGAGGTGTTAAAATGACTATGTTAAAAATTTGGTGAAATACGTCCATAAAATGACTGTGTTACGAGCGACCACTGCGCAGTTTCCACGCACCCTCATAACTTCATGGATTTCTAATATTTTCAGTCCAGATTTTCACCACTGGCATTTTTCCACACTTCCTTATGAACAGTACAGCTGTCATTTTTCACACCATGGGCGAAATGTGTTTTCTCACTTCCAGCACAGAAATGCGTGGTCGCTGTGGGAAATCACTGTTCGGGACAGATTAAGAAAATCACAGTGACACTGTTCATGAGCGGAGGTTACAAAATCCCTGTGTTGACAATCTGCTGTAAAAAATCCCCAAATGAATTGCATTGCGCATTTGCTACGCATGCTCATGACTTCACCAGTTTTTTTAATATTTTCACTGCAGAATTTCAACATTGCCATTTTTTGCACCTCCCCATGAACAGTACAGCTGTCATTTTTCACATCCTGTTTGAAATGTGTTTTCGCACCTGTGGTGCCAAATGGCGTAGTCGCTCTGCGAAATCAGCTTTCGGCTAACAAATTGATATTGCCACTGTTCATAAGGTGGGGGTCACAAAAAAACCATGTTGAAATTTGGAGTGAAAATGCCAACGAACGCATGAGGCATTAGGGTTTCTGACCATAACGCCCCAGCCTGTAGAGATTAAGAGGCATCAGGGGTGTGACTTAGGATTCTCGCCTGTAATGCTCATACCATTCCACACTCTGCAGCCAATAAGAGGCATTGAGGTGTGCCTTGGACTCCTTGGTCACAAAGTTCACCCCACACTCCTATACAGGACCCATCTCACTGTATTTCCTGATGGAATGGGTGAGCATAAGGGCCAAAGACCCCAAGGCACACCATGACACTTGTCAGTGTCTGTAGGGTAGGGTGTGGTGAAATGGTGTGGCCGTTATGCCTGATGACCCAAGGGCACACTCAATGCCTGTCACTCTCTACAGGGTGGGGGTGACATTGGCTTCAGTTCAATACTTCACTGCCATTCCTATTATGCAGCTCTCTAACTCCTACACTACCAATGCCAATGCCAGCAAGCAAACATTCGGCATTGACAAATGCTTGTTAAGTTTGTTGCAATTTGCTTTGTGTGATCTAATAACTACAAGATATGTTGAATGCAGCAAGTTGTTGACTAACAACTGAATGGTACTGGGTCAATGCTGCACATGTAAGACAGTGTGGTATTAACCACACTGTATATATAGCACTTTGATTTACAGCGACAGGGGTAGAATAGTGAAAGGGATATACCACTACCCCTGTCACTGCACGATGATGTGGAGAGAGGAGAAGTAGCCATGTGCTGGGTGCCTGGTTGAGCCATTCCCATAGTGGAGTGGCTAGGGCAACAGCACATGGTGCAACTGGAAAACCTGGGAATGTGGTTCGATCACCCCGGTCTCCCCTACTGCAACTTTTTTTTATCAAACTCCCTCCTTACAAGTTTCTCCTCCATCCCCGAAGCCTGCCCCCACCACGTAGTTAGTTATCTAAGTTCCAGAGTGTGTGGGGGGTGCTGGGGGTGAAGCCCTCCACAAAAAAAGTAAACACCCATTATTTTCAATGGGTGCACAGTTGCAAACAGGTTAGCATTTTGCCAGGCTCTGTTTGTGTTTGGCGCTGTTTGGCTGCAGCATTTTTAGCCGCTCTGTTTTGTCATACCGCGGTATGACCCCATGCCCAACTGAATTGATCCCAGTGCCACTGAAGACTGGTTTAGTTTTCAACATGTGATGGCTGCTAAGCAACGAGTTGCAGGGAGAGATCTTTTCATTTCATTTTAATTTTTTATACTTGTAAATCCAAATGAGCAAACTGCCCGTTTTCATTGGAGACAAGTTTAAAGCTAAAAAACACACAAAATACCAACAAACAAACATATATACAAACAATACATTCAATCAATAAAATACAATGCATAAAAAATACATCATGTTTTTGAAAATAGCCACTGTTTTAACCTTGTCTTAAAGCCCTGACAGGAATTATTATCAACAATTTCTAAAAATTTCATATGACCCTGAGAAGGACTATTTTGAACAATTTCTAATGGAATTCTGTTAAAAAAAGTAGGTGCTCTAAATAATAAAGATCTTTGTCCGAAAGTAGTCTTAAAAAATGGTATTTTAAATTTATAATTATACTGAGACCTAGTAAACAATGCATTAGTTAATCTGGGAAACATTATAGAAGTAGAAAAAGGAAAAAGATTACATTTAACTTTAAAAGAGAAAATGCTCATTTTATAAAGTACTCAATTTTCAAAAGATAAAGAAAATGACTGTTTGTACAGATCAGAGCAATGGGTTCGAAAGGGTAAATCTAGCCAAAACCTCAAAGCTGAATGGTGAATTACTTTAAGAGGACTCAAAACATTGGTGCATGAAAATGTTTAAATAAGAATAACTTAATCGAGTATAGAAAACAGAAAACTATATACTAAAAGCTTTCTGGATTCCAAAGACAAAAATGATTTAACTCAATAAAGTATACCCAACCTCTGATGGAGGGTTTTCCTAAGATTCTGAATGTGAGGTTCGAAAGAAAAATGTGTGTCCAACATAATACCTAAATATTTAAAAACAGAAACATTTTCAATTATATTTCCTGACTTATCAAAAATTGAAAGCAAGTCATTAGATACATTTTTCTTTTTAGAAAACACCATTACTTTGGTCTTCTAGGAATTCAAACCAGGTGACTTAAGGATAATCAATCCTGCAGATGATTGAAATCAGCTTGAAGATGGGAAAAGGTGACATTAGGTCTGGGATCAGAACAAAAAGAACGGTGTCATCAGCATATAAACTCATTTCTGTTTTTGTACATATGTCAGAAACAGAATTCATAAATAAGGAAAAAATGAGTGGCCCCAGAATTGAACCCTGGGGCACACCACAAACTAGGGGAAGAGAATGGGATAAAGATGAACCAATTGTAGTTCTAAAAGATCTTTCAAACAAAAAAACTTTGATACCATATGTTCACTTCATCAGAAAAATGAAGACCATGAAGCTGCAGGGAAGGAGATCAAATTCAACCAAATCAAAAGCCTTGGTGAGGTCCACGAACAGTAGCACATGAATGTCCACTATCAAGTGCACCATGAACACTGCCCGTGAACCCCACCAAGGCTGTCTCAGTGTTATACCCTGGCTTAAAACCATGCTGATTCTCAGACAAAAAAGAATACCTCCCAAGGAAATCCAAGGTCTGATCCATAACAATCCTTTCCAAAATTTTCGAAATGGGCGATAGAAGAGAGATTGGACGATAATTAGTAACTAATGAGGGATTGCCATTCTTTAAAATGGGTTTTATAACTGCTCGTTTCCAGCTACTCAGAAAAACATTATGATATAAGGAAAAATTAAAAATATGTACTAATGGATAAACAAAACAATCAATACCCATTCTAATTATCCTAATGTCAACACCATCCTGACCCCAAAAAGGTTTTGGATTATTTTTCAAAAAATATTGTTTTACTAAAAAAGGGGAAAGGGACTTAAATAAAACTTTGGATTAGTGTCATTATGAGCGTCATTATTATCAAATACACCATCCAAATCTATGGGAGTTCTACAGGGGCCTAAATTCCCAAAATGACTATTGAAAATATTAGATACCCTAAAATGATTAGTTATACTTTGTCCATTATGTTGAAGAATAGGGGCAGAATCAACTTTACCCTGTCCCAAAATTTTATTTAAGGAATTCCAAGTCTTTTTAGGACTAGCCCAGGAATTCCTTTGTTCATTTAAACAACATGCAACCCTGGCTTTCCTAATTTCAGATTTACACTTATATCTGAGTGTCTTATACTCTTGAAGAACAACCAGGGATCTAGAAAGAGTATAAGACTTCCAACACTTGTCACATTTTCTCATTAAATGAATAAGGTCCCTTGTAACCCATTCATGTTTGGATGATCTAATTCTTATTTATTTTAAGGGGGGAAATTGTATCTGTGATTGCATTATAAGCTAAACAAAAAAAATCCCACATTGCATCAATATTGGTACTAATTACCAGAGGGGACCAATCAATTTTGTTATATAAATCTTGGATTCCCTTGGGGGTAAACTTAGCCAAATTTTGACATTCAACATATCTGGGGGGACTTTTTAATAATTTTATCGACCACCCACATTTGACAGGGCAGTGGTCACTCATGGTGTCAGGCATAACCTCAGATTTGGAAATTCTGTCAACATGAGTGACAACGATCCAATCAAGGATGGTCCCTATGCCTGTTTTATAGTTGGGCCTAGTAATTTCCTCTATTAACTTGTTGCACCCAGATTAACCAAAGTCTCTCTGATTCCACCCTTCAAATTTATATCCCAGCTGCAATTAAAATCACCAAGAATAATCCATTCCCTGCCTGGGGGGAGAACCTCACGAAAGAGGGTCATTAAGTCTAAACCATTTAATATTTTACCAGGGGGAAAATAGACAGTACTGGAGAGTCAAATGTTTACTTTGTCCAAAAATCAAATCAATAGAAATCATATTACATCCAGAATTTCTCACAGACTAATCAAAAACAGTATAGTCAAGTTTACAATGAATATACATTATAACTCCACCTCCTCTTTTTCCCTCTCTGTCTTGTTTAACAAGATTGTAGTTAGGAAGATAAATCTCAGAGTCCCTAATACCATTGTGCCACCATGTCTCAGATAGAGTAATAATAATATCAAATGAATGATATTGAGACCAAGCCACAAATTGGGACCATTTAGATAACAAACTCTGTATGTTCAAATGAACAATTTTAAGTGTGGGAGAGACAGAACCCTTGTTAGCACTAACTGTAACTAACTCACCGTCTATCTCAGATGAGAAGTTAGGCCCAGGGTGTGGGTGCACTGAACTTGACATGAGTAGTAACGACATAATTAATCTTTTTAAATTATTCCTTTTCTCTAACTGTCTTTCATTTTTAGTAGTAGAAGTAGTAACCAGTGTACATGTGCATTCACTATACTGAAAATTATGAAATATGTAAACTTCATAGAGGGAGAACGAAAATGGAGCATGAGATTCTGACAAATACTTCCTAGGAAACCCATTGCCCTGGTCTGTAATAAATGGGCAAGAATAATGCAGCAAAAACTCATCATTTTCAACATATAAAACATTAATTGAAAATGAACAGAACGTTAATAACAACAGCAATATATAAATAAAAGACATAATGAAAAGTAGTGAAAAACAACACTTAAGCAGTCAGACTAAAATAATCGTAAAAATAAAATTACAAACACTTTAAAAAACATAACAAATTCAAACAAAACTTTAAAATACTCAACAGATCAGGATAAATATTGCCTTCTGAAAGAGAGAACAGGCTTATTTGCTTACAGATTTTCTATGGAGTGGCACTCACGCCACTCACAATCGCTAGCGCTTGCTAGCAGTGCGAGCTTTTAAAATGCAGGAGAGCCCACCTCCCAGTAACACAGCAACAGGTGCAGTCACTTCCCCAATTCGCAACCCCAGCAATCAGCAAAGCATCCAAAACAGTACCGGGGGGGGGGTGGCAGGTAAAGTGCAGTTTGCAGCAGAAACGATCTTATAGAGAGCTCCCTTCAGAACAAGTTGCACAGAGCTCCTTTCAAGACAAGACAAAACAGCAGCTACTGTGTAAATAATAACAGCGCAAGCTTTTAAAATGCAGAAGAGCCCATCTCCCAGTAACACAGCAATGGGTGCAGTCACTTCACCAATTCGCAACCCCAGTAATCAGCATATGTTTATTTTAATTTGGTAGTGATGGTTCCTCTTAGGATGTTAATCTATAGCAAATCAAGTTAAAAGAGAGCTGCCTCATAACATCACCGATTGCCTTGTCAGTTTGCTGTATTTTTCTGTGTGAGGAACCCAAGTATGCAGTGGCTCTAGTATAGCCAATACATAATTTAGTACAGACCAGTGAGCTTGACATCGGTGGTGGGCAAGCTCATGGAGAAAATGCTAAAGAAAAGAATCATTAGCTACCTAGAAGCCAGTGGTCTATAGGACCATTGGCAACATGGGTTCACTGAGGGAAGGTCATGTCAAATGAACTTGAATGAGTTCTTTGACTGGGTCACCAGGGAAGTGGATCAGGGGGAGTCTGTAGACATTGAGTACCTCGACTTTAAGAAGACATTCAACTCTATGCCACACAGGAGACTACTGCACAAAATGAGATGTCTTGGACTGGGGCTGTAGTAGTTAGGTGGGTGTAGAACTGGCTGGGTGGCAGAAGGCAGGGCGTAATATTAAATGGGGTAACTTCAAAGGAGGGAATGGTCAATAGTGGGGTACCTCAGAGGTCGGTTCTAGGGCCACTCCTGTTATATATATTTATAGGGGACATAGCGGAAAGGCTAGAGGGGAGAGTGTGTCTATTTATGGACAACACGAAGGTCTGCAATAGAGTGGATATGCCTGAGGGGGCTAAGAGTATGCACAGGGATCTGGAGAAACTGGAGGAATGGTCCAAGGAGTGGCAATTGTCCTTCAATACAAAACAAGTGCAAGATAATGCACTTAGGCAAGAAAAACCAGGGAGCAGAATACCAGATTTGGGGGGCATGTCCTGGAGGTAACTGAACTGGAAAGGGACCTTGGTATAATAATTTCGCAGGACCAGAAGGTGACAAAGCAATGTGAGTAGATGGTGACAAAGGCCAGTGGGATGCTAATTTGTATCGGTAGAGGAATAACTAGCAGGAGGAGGGAGGTAATAATGCCCTTGTACAAACAACTGGTCAGGCCACATCTTGAGTATGGAATTCAATTCTGGAGGCAATACATCAAGAAGGATTTGGTTCAAGTGGAGTGCATCCAGAGGAGGGCAACAAAAATGGTGAAGGGCTTCAGTCATTTGTCATACTAGGAATGGCTGAAGGACCTAAACATGTACTCCCTAGAACAAAGAAGGGAAAGGGGGGACATGATCGAGACCTTTAAATATATCAGGGGTATTACCAGGGTATCTGAAAATAAGAAAGAAGCTAGGCACACTCCAAAGCCTGAGAATAATGAAGGGATTTTTATTTAATGCAATGCATAAGCATGGCAGGCCACTAGGCTAACACCCCTTTTCATGCAAAAACTCTAATTTTACAACATAAGCAAGATGATATATAATATGCTAAATTAGAAAAAACTTACAGGGATATAAAAAACATCAGCCAAACATAGAAGGTCATACTTAGTGCAAAAGGTCAACTATAAGTATGGTAGAAAATCTATCTGATCATTTAGTCCTAGTGGTGTCAGTGCTCCCAATCCATTGGGAACTGTGGGGGGGATAAAAGGGAGCGTGAGATAGACACAAGAGTCTTTTGAATCGGGGGGATGATTATAGGAAATTGCAAAGTCCTACCAGCTAGTTAGGCACACTGGGCAGACTGGGTGGCTTGGCAGTCCTTTTCTGCTGACACATTTCTATGTTTCTATAACATGTTTAAAATCATTTAATAATGTGCTCTAAAAGCATTCTGATAACAACACTCACTTACAGTAAACATGTAATGCTGCTTAGCAACTAACCATCAGTAAGTCATAATATGGCTTGGAATCCCGAGTTGTTGGTCCCTAACCTGTAGAGCGGCGCTTTACAGTTATAATGCTGGGGAAAGTGAAAACTGCCACCTATAAGTCTATGTTTCAGATCATTCTGTACATCACATTGGGCAAGAATGGATCCTGTTTTCAGTAAGAATAATCAGAAAGCCGTCACTCTGGGCATGCACATTAGCATTAGAAGAAGAAGAAGAAGAATCAGCATTTATATAGCGCTTTTCATACACAGTATCCCAAAGCGCTTTACAAGCAACGCTAGACTGGTAGTGAAGTGACTGAATGTATGGTGGCGGTCATATCGCACATCTTCACCCACACACAGCCTGGATAATTGCATGAACCGGTTTATGGGAAGGGGAATGTTGGCCAGGACACAGGGAATGTTCCCTGCTCTTTGCGAAGAGTGCCCTGGGCTCCTTTACTTCTACCTGGACATCCACCAGGACAACACCAGGATGGGCAGAAGGGACTTCGGTTTAACGTCTCATCCAAAGGACGGCACACCCCAGCAGTACAGCACCCCCCAATACTGCACTCGGATGCCAGCGATTTTTAGGTGCAAGTCCAATCCCAGTGTGAGACGAGAACCCACGACCTTCTGATCCAGAGGCAGATGTGCTACCAATTGAGCCACGCTGACACCACATTAGACATGTACATTAGAGACAAAAACAGGCTGCTGGTGCTGACAGCCAATTAGCTGCTTGCTGACTGGCTTCATGCAAATCAAAGGACCAAAGCCCTCTCTGATTGCAGCAGATCCGGTCCTTTCAAGTACATGAAGTTTTCACTCAGCAAGCAGCGAGTGGTGTCACGATTACAGTGTGTAGTCAATGGTCCAGCGAGACACTGTAGAGAGGTCAGAATTGTGAGGGGGTGGAAGGGCAAGTGGCAGGACACTGATAATGTGGTCAGGGTGAGTGGAGTTAGAGTGGTCGAGTTCTGGAGGTGCCCTGGAGCAAAATGGGACCAAGAGAGAGGCCAGACATGTTTGATTCCCAGTCCCTGGGTTCCCATTGAACTGGGTGGGCAGGTTGCTGATGGACCGGCAGCCTCCACTGGTCCCCTTCGGGTGGTGCTGTGCAATGCCAGGTCGATGAGAAACAAGGAAGCGATTATGGCTGACTTGATTTCTTCAGTCGACCTGGTATGCATTACTGAGACCTGGTTGGAGGATGATGCAGGTCCAGTTCCGGAGGCATCCATCCCACCAGGATACTCTGTAGTGCACTGCCTGAGGAGGGAATGTGGAGGGGGAGTGGCCATCTGTTTTGGATCTGACTTGAAATTCTCTGTGCACCCAGCGGAATCTACTTCATCGTTTGAATGCGTGGCTGTACATGGGAGTCTGGGTGCATGATGCAGGATCCTCCTCGTTTACTGCCCTCCAGGGTGTGAGGGGGAATTCCTGCAGGAAGTCACAGACTTTGTTGCCGACAGGGTGTTGGAGTCACCCAGATGGTTGATTCTGGGTGACTTCAATGCCTGGGTCTACAATGAACTCTCGCATTCTTTGGGAAGGATTTCCTCCAGAAAATATCACTTGGCCTCACACAAGCAGTTGCTTCTGCAACCCATAGCTACAGCACAGATCTCATGATTGATCCAGTCTTTTGGTTGGATCATTGCATGGCAGAATTCTTGTTCGGGGGCCCCCCATTAGTCCTTTCCCTGTTGAGATGGTCCACTACCATCCTTTGAGGGGTTTATCCCCAGAGGGACTGATGGCAGTAGTAGATTTTTCTGGTGTGAGTGTTGCATGTGCGACGGGGTTGAATGAAGTGGTGGCAGCATATGATAATGGTGTCACCGAGGCATTTGACACCATTGCACTGAGCCATATATGACCCAGGCCTTCTCTCTTGAGATCCCCATGATTTGTTGGGGCTCTCAAGGAGATGAAGACCAGGGGTCAGAAGTTGGAGTATCACTGGAGGAGGACTGGGGCCTTGGGTGACAAACTGGCTTTGAGAATTCACAACAGTGAATATCAAAGGGCAATCAACCATAAGAAGGCAGAGCTCCTGTCCAGAGAGATTGCTGCAGGAAAGAACAGACCAGCTCTGCACTTTTGGACTGTAGACAGGCTATTACACCCTGCCTGTCTGCAGCTGAAAAGAGCAATTTCAATCACACAGAGTGAAGAGTTTGCTCAATTCTTTTCGAACAGGGTGTTGCCCATTATGACCGGGATATCTCCAGTGGAGTTTGAGCAGCCTTGCAGTGCTGAGCCTGGTGGGAACAGAAGCACTCCAGTTGTCTGGGATGAATTTCAGCCAGTGGGGGTGGCTGAGATCATCAAGGTGATTTAGAAGCTGCAACCCTATTTTTGTGAATTGGACCCAGGCTTGACATGTCTCCCAGTGGGATGGGGTGAGTCCGTTGGTCCAGTGTTCACTGAAATTGTCCAGTGTTCAGCTCTTAGTGGGGGTCATTTCTTGCTGCCTTGAAAGAGGAGTTGGTGAGACTCCTACTGAAGAAGCCATCACTCAACTCTGACATCTTAGCAAATTATCGACCTGTCTCCAATCTTCCATTCTTGGGAAAGGTTGTGGAGAAAGTGGTGGCTTTGCAACTCGAGATGCACCTGATGGCCTTTGACATCTATGAGCCATTCCAGTCTGGATTTAGGAAGAAGCATAACACTGAAAAAGCATTAATCAGGGTCCAAAATGATCTCCTCAGGGCCAGAGATAGAGGGAGATGGTCAATTATCGGTCTCCTTGATCTCTTCTCAGCTTTTGCTACCGTAGATCACATGGTGCTACTTGATTGCCTGAGAGAGCTCTGTGGACTCACCGGCAATGTCATCGGCTGTTTTGAGTCCTTTCTGACAATCAGCCAGGATGCATCGGGTTGTGATGGGAAGTTTCTTGTCACATCCAAAGCTCCTGACCTGTGGAGTACCTCAAGATTCAATTTTGTCACTCATGTTATTTGCCTTGTATATGCTGCCCCTGAGTGATATCATTAGGCATTACAGCCATGGTTTTCACTGCTATGCAGCTGATACCCGGCTGTATATGTTCTTTGCCCCCAGGACACCTAACGCTATGGATGTGCTTAACAACTGCTTGTCCAGGATCCTGTAACTGGTTGAGGCTTAACCCAGACCAGACGGAGGTACTGGTGATTGAGTGTGGCCATCAGCAGGAGGTGGTCACCACCAGAGAAGGAACAGGATTGTTCCTGGGGTCCATCTCTTTGAAGGTAGCCACTAAGATACAAAATCTGGGCATCATCCTTGATGATGGCTTGACATTTGAAGCTCAGGTGTCTACCATCTTCCAGAGTGGATTTCACCATCTAAGGAATGTCACCCAGATTAAACCGTTAATCCCAACAGAAGATCTGCCATCATTAGTGTATGCTTTAGTCACTTCCAGGCTTGATTACTGTAATGTTCTATACTACAGGGTCAGTGAGGGCAACCTCCACTGGCTGCAGCTGGTGCAGAATACTGCAGCCAGGTTGTTGGCAGGCCTCTCGAGGTCTGATCATATAATCCTGGTTTTGCATGAACTTCACTGGCTGCTGGTCAGGTGGAGGACTGCCTTCAAGGTGGGTTTTGCTCACCTGTAAGGCCCATATGGTTTGGGTCTGGGCTATCTGTCTGACCTCCTGACACTTGCTCACCCAGTGCGCTCACTACGGTTGTCGATGGAGGGCCTCCTGGTGGTCCCAAGGGCACAACTAAAGACATCGGGAGATTGTGCCTTTGAAGTTGTGGGATCGGTGTTATGGAGCTCCCTCCCATGGTCATTAAGATAGGCCCCCTCCATAGAAATTTTTAAGCAAGGCCTTAAGACACAACTTTTTAATCAAGCATTCAATGTCCACTGATTTCAAGTGAAATTGAGTTAAGTTTTAAGAATGCTATTTATGATTATTATTTATTGTATGCTTTAGAAAGGTTTCGCCCTGATTTAAAAATGTGTACATTGCTGTAATCTGTTCTGTACTATTATGTAAAGTGCCCAGATCCTCTAGGATTGGGCGCTTAAGAAATCAATGTGACTTGATTTGACTTGACTTGGTCTAGACTGCTGAGTCCCCTCCAGGTTCAACTGCAACAGGCTCAGCATTGACAACCCTCCCCCCCAAGATCCCCTTTTACTTGTCACAAAACATTTGGTGCGCATGCACATTAAATGTTATAAAGTATCTAAAAGAGTACAATTGGACTCTATTTTTGGCCCTGTTGTACTCCTTTGTAAAATGGCATAAATTAAGGAACTGAAATGTGCCGTTTCTATTGGAGTAAATGTAACATGTGATACAGTAGCAACACGGTCTAATACCACGATAGATCATGGTAGCGATCGGAGGCGCGCTCAAATAATTAAACCACAGTTGCCATGCTGCTCATGCTAGACACGGTCGGTGATGAGCCAGCTGAAGAAGGTTGAAGAACACAACCAGAACTGTGCTTCAGATACGATGGTGTGCCCACAAAGGCATCCAGTAATGCATCTGACAGACCTCACACAGTGGGAAAGTCAGTGAAACAGAACTAGTGCAATGTAAAGAAGGACAGTGCCACTGTGTTGTAATTTGCGAAAAGTGGTGAGCGTATATAAATCGGTCCTTACCTGTACATGTTCTGCCACATATACTGTATAGAAAGAGCCACAGTATAGCAAATTGTGCATGTTAGAACAGGGAGATCTGCACGTAAATGTCTGTGTGCGAAGCGGTTCTGTGCTGGCTATGTGAGCATTCAAATATCCACAGATTCCCATAGTGCAGCAGTGCAGAGCGAGAGACAGACTTCACAATGGAGCCGACACGGGGAAAAAGAAGCAACATGGCCAGAAACTAACAACAGTGAGGATAATCTGTAGCTGTGCAGCATGCTTTCCCCACCTCATTTAAATTTCAAGTAAACAACATCAGTATATAAATAAGTCTGAAATGTCCAATGTGCACGTGCACGTCCGAAAGTGTGTAGATGGTTATGGAGACATTAGTGAGACAGAACAACATTATGTTTTCAGTACAGTTAGCAATTCATATGCATTTGTTGTAGTACTAAAAGACATAAACTTGCTATATTCCTTGTCATGTTATAAGTGGATTAAGTCACTCGAAAGGATGGGTCTACAATGGAATTAATCCATGGTTGGTTGGTTGGACCCACTCAGCCTTTGGTCTCGTGGTCCAACCCCCCCCAACCATGGATTAATTCCACAGTAGACCCATCCTTTCTTGTGTCTTAATCCTTACTTAGATACTTTATAACGTACATCAACAGGCTACAAAAGGTTGAAAAACAGCTACAGAGAGTTGTCTTTATGCAGACTATACGATTTTGATAGCATCTGGTAAAGATTATAAACATGTTGAAGAAAAATTACAGATAGATTTTTGGAACTTACACTCTTGGTTTGAATATTCAGGTTTGGTACTTGGTACTAAATAGTAAAAGGTCCCAAATTATGGCCTTTCTTACTAGCACTACTCACAGGAGTGGAAACGATCTGAGGTTTAAATTAGTTACTGTACTAAGGATGGTACAGAACTGACACAAGTATCAGAATATAAGTATTTAGGCATCTGGGTAGATAAATATCTAAACTTTGATTACCTTTTTTGTCACCTTGTTAATATGGTCAACTGCAAACTTAGAGCATTCACATGCACAGCATTTTGTCTAAATAAAAATCTGAGACATACAATTGTAACTCAACTTTTACTCCCAATCTTAGATTATGGGTGCCATATGTATGGTTATACAAATGCAACAAATTTAAAAGAGTGGAAGTTATTTATAATAATTTGTAGAGCAGTGCAGAATGCAGAACTCTGCCAATTAAATTAGCTTGGAATGACTATTCTACCAGCGGAATTTTCTCTGGAATGTCACTGGTTCATCTGCAGAATAATATTCCGTGGAACAGCATTTTTTCTGTGGAAAATCATTCCGAAAACATTTCCACAAAAAATATTGAGATATGTGGAATAAAATTTTTGCAGAAATGTTGCAGAAAAACTCATTCTGCATCTTTCAGCTGCAGAATTCCACCATTCAGTTTCTGGCAAAATTCAGCAGAATTTTGGCAGAAGTTTGAAAATTCTGCGTAATTTTATTGTGCCAGAATTTGAAAATTCCACACAGCGCTAATAATTTGGCCAGATGTGTGCCTCGTTGTGATTATAAGACTCATCATTGTACAATGTATGAGAAACTGGGTTGGCTTACAATAGAAAATAAGAGAAAACTAATTTGGGCAGGTTTAATAATATATTAAATCAAAACAAACCAGTAAACTTAATGGATAGACTGCAAAATGTTGAACATAACTATAACCTAAGGCATAACAAACATACAGAATATATTTAAATCCATTTAAAAAATCAGATATGGGTATATGGTATTTCCACAAGCATTAGCAAATCTTTAGAATGATATTAATCCAAATATCAATAAACTGTATCTAAACCAAGAGTATTTCTTCCAGCAATGATCAAGAATTGAGTATACAATGTATCTGTATAAAATAAAATATCAAAAGGCTACTTTATTGCACAATCCCCATTGCATTATGTTTTTATATTGATATGTTGTTTGTATAGTATGTCAAATAGTATCAATCAATCAATTTTTATTTATAAAAAGGGGCCTTTCCAAAACCAAGGCGCCTGTACAATAAAATAAAACAAATAAAGTAAAATTACATACATTATATAAATTCCAATAAATATGAAACCAGATAAAAACACTTCAGTTACCAAAGGCCAGATCAAAAAGAGATGTTTTTAATGCAGTTTTAAAACTCTGGACGGTCAAATCCTTTGTTCAGCTTGCAATGGTATGCACAAACAGGACCACCTTGTAAATAGGACTTCTTAGCCCTATTGGTGTTATATGTGCCAACATGTTCTGCCTGTATAAAAATAAAATTTGCTACTGCTTTATTACTGCTACAACAGTAGGAGACGTGTATGCCATGGAAAGACTGACCGCCTTCCTACACAACAGGTTTGATCAATTTTCCTCCAGGTGATAAGACTAAATTACATGTATTTCTGACACAGTCCAATATTTTGTTCCCTAACATGGTACTCTGACCATTTAATAAAATTGGAATGCATATATGTGTATAGTGGGTCAGGCAGTTTGTAGTACTCCAGCCCACACTAGCCCTATTGACAGTGGCTTTTGGCAGAACAGCATCAGCCCCAGGATGAATGCTTAATGTTCATATAGGTATTCCTGTAACTTGTTTGCATGCATGTGTATCTGTAACAGTAAAATGATCTCTGCCCTGTTCAGTGCTTCAGGCAACTGAGAATTTTGAATCTGGTTGCATTCCTTTTGCTGAAGCTTCAATACAAAAAACAGAAGAATCCATTCCAGCCTGGTTTACATACAAAATAACAAAATAACCTGAAACATAGAAACATAGACTTTGATGGCAGATAAGGACCACTTGGCCCACCTAGTCTGCCCATTTCCCTACCTAGAGGATAAGATGCAGATCCTATTTAACCAACAGCCTATTTCTTCCTACCCCCCCACAAAAATTGCTTATGTCTGTCCCATGCATTCTTGAATTCTCCCACAGTTTTAGACCCCACAACCTCCTCATTAAGGCTGTTCCATGCATCCAACACCCTCTCTGTGAAAAAATACTTTTCATCACATTTCCCCTGAGCCATCCCCCCTCTATCTTCAAATTGTGTCTCCTTGTTCTTGCACATCTGTTTTTCTGAAAGATGCTACCCTCTTGGACTTTGTTGATTCCACTGAGGTACTTAAACATTTCTATCATGTCCCCCCTCTCGCTCCTTTCCTCAAGGGTATACATATTAAGCTCCTTTAGTCTCTCCTCTTATGGCTTCTCTTGCAGACCCTGCACCATTTTAATTGCCCTCCTCTGAACTGCCTCTATCCTGTCTATGTCCTTGTGGAGATGGGGTCTCCAGAACTGGATGCAGTACTCCAGATGGGGTCTCACCAACTGTCTGTACAGGGGGATAACAACTTCCTGTTTTCTGCTGGTGATGCCTCTCCCTATACATCCCAGTATCCCCCTAGCGCTCCCTACCACCTTCTCACATTGCTTGCCAACCTTAGGGTCATCTGATATGATTACCCCCAGGTCCCTTTCCATTTTTGTTGTTGTTACTACCTCCACACCCCACTGTGTAATATTCCCCTGGGTTTTTGATTCCCAGGTGCATTATTTTGCACTTCTTTGCATTGAATCCAAGCTGCCATACTTCTGACCATTCCTCCAACCTTGCCAAGTCCCTTCTCATCCTTTCCATGCCTCCTTGTGTATCAACCCTGTTGCAGAACTTTCTGTCATCTGCAAAGAGGCATACTTTTCCTTCCAGTCCCTCTGCAATGTCACTTATAAAGACATTAAAAAGGACTGGACCCAGTACTGAACCCTACGGCACCCCACTAGTATCCCCTCTTTCTTCAGAGTGTACTCCATTTACAATTACTTTCTGTGTCCTGTTGTCCAGCCAATGTTTTACCCAGGCTACCACCCTGGGACCCACTCCCAGGCTGGTTAATTTGACTATTAATCTTTTGTGTGGGACTGTGTCAAATGCCTTGCTAAAGTTTAGGTAGGCCATGTCCACAGCCCCTCCCTGGTCTACTACTTTGGTCACCCAGTCAAAGAAATCAATTAGATTCATCTGACATGACCTTCCTGCTGTGAACACATGCTGCCTTGGGTCCTGTGCCCCACTGGCCTCTAGGTACTCAACAATTCTTTCCTTCAGAAGTGATTCCATCACTTTCCCTACAACAGAGGTCAAATTGACAGATCTGTAGTTTCCTGCCTCTGTCTTGGTCCCACTTTTGTGAAGGGAAATCACATCTGCCTTCCTCCAGTCCTCAGGTACCACATTGGTTTAAAATCAATCAGTAAAATTGAACTGATGCACCTGAATTTGGTTCAGACTGAAACAGGAACCCAACTCTAAATAAGCTTCCATGAGCTTCTAATTGAGGATTGCTGCATTCACTGAAACTGGAGTCTAAATCTAATCCCAGTATGCATGTACACAAGGTGTTTGAGTTATCATATGTGGCACCCCCAGATACTTACTATTCATTATTCAGCACAAAACTTAAAGTGAGTTTGTAATGTTTTTAAAAAGTATATATTTAGACACAATCCAGCACGTTTTAAAGGTTTTGAATATTTCCATTCGCTTTATTCGTCATTAGTGGATAAATTTACATGGAAACAGGATCCTTGTTCCCAGGGTTGCTCTAATCCTAGTGGTCAATCCTTTCCTGGAGTCACAGTCTTCTGTTTGTGACATCATAATTGGCTGCACAGCAACAAATGGATATTGTATCAAAAACAAAGGATTGTGAGATAAGGTTATGATTAAGGAGCTGAAGCAGCTGAACACTAGGTGGGAGATGGGAAGGATCCTGTTTTAATGCAAATTAGCTTAGCAATAAAGAACAAAGAACTTAGAAGAGGAGACAATACTTAAAAATAGCATCTGAATTGTGTCTTGTGTTTTTCAAAGTTTTCTCGAAAGTGACAAAGTCACTTTAAGGACAGGGAAACTCATTTCCAGCATAAGAACATTAAATTACAGGTCCTTCACACGTCAGATTAACATAGTAATCATTTTTTGTCACAGCATACCTTTTCTCATGAGCTTGGCAGTGTTGCAGTTCTCCCTGTCGTGTGTGCTAAGAATTTACTTTTCTGAGTGTTGTGTAAGTGAATGCGATCATTTCAATGCAGCTGCAGCAGTGTGTGAGTGTGTTATCTTTCTGAAGACTACTTTCAGGAACATTTGTGTTCTTCTAATAAAGCATAACTAACCCATAGTTTTGTGTGTCATGTTTGCATTTTAGAGACTGCTATATATTTTTTGCTTATGAATTTCTTCATTTTATTTAAGTAATGTAAGAGTTTTATAATACATATTCAATAAATGAGGGGGAGGTGTATACGAAATGAATGTATTTCATCCAGTTTACATATCTTCCATGAAATTCCTTTTGTTCTGTTAATACTGATAATGTTTTCATTATTTTTGTTTAATTCCAGTTAAAAAAAAAGCATGTGTAATGGTTTCTGCTGTCCTGATGATCTTCTTACGTGCTTGTGCCACTGTCCCTCCCACCACCACCACATGTACCTTGTGTTCCATCATATACACCTGAGTCATGTTAAAATAATTATACTTACCCTGGTGCATCTCACTCCCACCGTGAGATGCATGGTTATGGAACTTGAAATCTACCATCCTCTCCTGCACCCTATCACTGTTGCTTTTCTCCCCTCATCCTCATGCTAGTGCTACCGCCTTCTGACTCAATTATCGCAAGCTGTAAAGCCCCTCAGCCTGACCTGACTACCTCCTGAGCCTGCTCTTATTCACCTACAGCTCCTCTGTGTCCAGAGGTTCCTCCCATGCTGACTGGATACATCAGTAACTGACATGATCCCACCCCAAACGCACCCTTGCCCAATGGCAGTCAACCAAATCCTTTCATTCACCTCCCTGGGCCGGCTACCATCAGAACCGAAAAAAACAGTAAATGGGTGTTGCACTGTGTATCGGTGGCTACTCTCCAGCTCTAACCTGAGGCATACATGAAGTCTGAAGGTTGTATTGTAAAGCCTGTCAGTGTAATATTTCCATTTAAAAAAGCCAGCATCCTAATTTTTAACTCACAACATCCGTGTGGCAGCATTCTGTTGCATTTGCATATATGCCAGGTGGAATTGAAGGCACGCCTCTTCACAGTATAAAAGAGCAATCAGTAACAGAAACTGCTAAAAATGAAAGGTGTCAAATCTAATAATGCAGCAGTAAGTGAAAAGTTACATCAGCGATAGCAGCAGTGAAGATAGTTTTGCAGGGCTTAATGATTATGTAAAACATAGTCCAGTTGTGTTTCAGCTTCTGCTATTTATGAAAGTAAATTGTCAGCATAAAGAGCAATCTTATTGTTTATATCTGCAATGTTTATATCCTTAATTCAATCAATTTCTCATACCCATTCTTTTGATGTTTCAATTGCAAGCCGAAAAATTAATAGGGTCAAAGAGAATCTCAGACTCATCCCTATTTTTAATTGAAATTCCTTCTTGTGTACTTTGTTAACTTTTACTATTGGTGCAGAGCCAATATATAATAACTTGTTAGCCTTGATTATGCACTGACATCAGTGCATCCAGCATCTGGCAATGTCACCTACCAACATGGAGTGATCATTCAGGGCTCACTCTACCCACACCAAGAAAACACCTCTTTTACCATTAAAAAGACACAGAATACCTTCTACCAGGCATTCTGTGAGGAGTCCAGACACTGATGAGTGGCTCCAAAAGGAAACAAATTCTGGTCAGAGCCAACAAGGCTGCATAATGCTATTTTACGGGGATTAGGAGCCATCTAGAGGGAATTTGCTTTTATATGAAACCTCAAGTAGCACAATATTTTTTTCAAACTGCCTGCTAATGACAATATTCACCCTGTGATTGCTGGCCCTGTTAAAGTTAACACATTCTAGGGTGTCCACAGGTACATTCCACCCTCTGACTGTCAGGCCCGTTAATAAAAATTAATTCCCTGGTGTGCAGTGGCTCCATTGTTCTCCAGTCACCTGCTGTGTTAATAAATAATTCCCTTGCTGCAGTATAAGGTCAGTCTGGTCCAGTGGTATGGAGGGATTAGACACTGTGTGCCTTGACTCCCACTACATCAGTGACCCAAGCTCAGGGACATGCTCAGGTTGCTGAGGGTCTGAGAGAAGATTGAGCATTCATCAGATAGCTGTCTTGTCCCTGGGTGGGAAGGCATGCTGACTCAACTTTTGCTTCCTGCAGGTGAAGGCAGTAATCCAAGGGGAGGGGGGAAAGCAGAAATGGCTAGCACAGGCCACCCACCTACCTCAGTCTCACACTACCACCTGGATGACTGTATCAGTTCTAGATGTGAAGGACTGGTTGGGGGGAGGATAGCTCTCCATCATGGAGGGGGCAATCCATGGGGAACTTTAGACTCAGTGGTCTGAGACAAGAAAGTAGTAGACAGAGGAGGTGGGGACAGGGCTGAAAGCCTGCCTGAGTCAAATAGAGAGGCAAAAATTTTTATGGAGAGGTAAAACTGCTGCAATGTATATGACCTTAACACATATACGCAATCCTCCCATAATGGGGGTTACAGTAAACCTACCAAGTATAGGTAATATGTACAGGATTTCCTACCAGGGTACTATGGAGCCAGAGGGAAGAGTCTTAAAGAGATGAGGTTTCTTAGATCTGTAGAATAAGGATTGACAGTTCTTAGATATTTACTAGGAAGGATAAGAAAGGTTAGATATATTGTTATACTTATCTGATGGGGAAGGAGTTCACATCCTGTGAGACTGTGAAAGTAAAGAGAAAAAGTTACTATGGAATAAATTAATTAGTGGGAATAATAGACAGGACAGAGATACTAAAGTGGTATAGCATAATGTAAAAAGTAAAAAAATGTTGCTTTAGATTGAAAATTACAGAATTAAATGAAGTAACAGATATAGAGGAATGTTTTAATTTAAGTAGTACACTAATATCAATAATTGTTTACCATGAGCGTCAATGTCAAAAACAAGGAGGGTCATGTGATGCAGGCAACCTGATAGCAGCTGGGACTCAGAGTTCCCACCCTACTCCTCTCATTACTGCCTTTTAAACCTGAATTTAGCTTCCTCAGCCTTAAATAATCAATTCAGAGGGAAGAATCTGCCTACAGTACTAGATACTGCAGAAGATTGCATCGCTATTGGAGTCCTTTCCTCCGTGATGGACGCTGATATGAGGCAGGCCCAGCTGAAACACATGCCTCCTCCCTCACCACAGAAAATGCCTAAGAAGCCAAAGGCCCAAAGTGGCCCACCAGGCAAGAGTGGCACAGCAACAAGCCAGCTGATTCCCCTAACAGCGGATCACTTCCTACAGGAGTTACTTCCATTTAAAGAAACCCTCATGGAGATCTCTACTGAAATTAAATCCATCAGGGGCAATATGGCAGATCTCAATAAGAGGATGGGCAATGAAGAAGCCCGATCGGCCTCACTAGAGAAGTGGAGGGATAAGGTTGACCCAGAGCTAATTCACGTCCGACAGCAAGTGCAGAAACTTCAACTAAAAACTGAGGATTTAAAAGGGAGAAGCCATCACAATTCTAGGGCTACTGGAATCAGAGGAAGGCCCTAACTCAGTGGCGTTTATTCAAAAGCTCCTCCTGAAGATTGTGGGTCCCTCCCCGCTTAACGCTAACTATCACATCAAAAGAGCCTACAGGTCACTCAGACCTAGACCACAGCCTGGTGCTCCACCTCGTCCAATAATCCTAAAGTTCCTGAGTTACATTGAGAAACAGCATGTGTTGGCAACAGTTAGAGAGACTAAATCTATCACCTTGGAAGGAACTAAGCTAAGAATAACACAAGATCTGCCCTATGAAGTAAAGCAAAACATAGGGCTTTTAACCCCACAGTCAGTAAATTAATAGCTGCTGGCATACCATTCAGGATGAGCTATCCGGCTAAGTTGCAGGTTTCTATATCTGGCAACTAGGTTTCCTTCGACTCGCCTACACAAGCAGCAAGTGACCTGGCAAGCAAGTTACCAGACCTGTTTAAAAATGGCTGAACATTCTTGTTTAACCACAGTATCTATTTTACTGGAGGTTTTCCTCCCATTATGCAGAGTTAGCATGTCAGTTTAAAGTTTTTGAACTTTTTATAGATGGTACCTGTTCAGGGTTTCTTAGGCATGGTATGATACACTGAGGCTTTTTCAGGCTTGCAGTGTACTGACACGACCGCTGGGGACTACTGCACAACTCCAGGCCTCACGAGGGAAGGAGGAACTTCTTTCTCAGGGAAGGGGTTCCGTGGGTCTGATTTTGAGAACGGACTGTGCATTTGTCCAGGATGCTATCTCTTCCCCCACTCAATTCCATGGCCTACCATACAGTTACAGACTTTTATGGACTTATGACTTGAACACACAGTAAACAACATTAATTTTCTTTCTTCTTTGTAGATGTTACTGGCTTGTTACGATGTTTATAAATGCCGATTTGTTAAAGAGGGTTTGACGTTTCTCTCTGTTTACGGCTTTTGGCTTATCAGGTGGGGGGGGATTATCTTATAGTTGAAATGGGTCTGATTGGGAAATCTCTATGTTTATATAGCCCTGTAGAGCTAAGGGTTAGTGTATTTAATTATAAAATCTTTATGATGGTCCAAGATAGGTTCATAGGCTTAGGGGCAATCGACCAGATTCTGGATACCTCAACCAGTAGCGCTGGGTTGGTGTTATAATTCTATTCCTATTCTGGTCATTCCCCTAATGGAATAAGGCTGACTATCCAGGCATGGATGGGGGGGGGCTCTGGTCCAAGCAAGCTAGTGGTAGCTTCATAGCATTCTAAGTGGGGGGTACAGCTCCCTAATGATCCATCAGTATCCTCTCTTATGATTTTTTTTTTTAACTGGGCTTGCCTCTGGATTAGGCTTCAACCAAACTGTAAGAGCATTAATAACTGTTTTTCAGTTTTGAAATCTGTTGTACTAGAGGAGCAGTCAGGAGCTGTAGGGGGAGGGACCCACATACATCTCTGGGTATTTGGACTGGCAATATGGTCCTTTGTACATAGTTCTTGGGTGGGGGGGGGAGGAAGGAGGGAAGTCTGGATCTTTGTACTAACCAGATTATTTTTCACAAGGCATGAATTTTAAGATTGGAGAAAGCAATGTGGATAAAGGGAGGGAGGACCATTGTTAGACAGGAGGGTAGGAATATATACAGTGCTTCCTGTGGAGGGATGGGCATTTGGAAGGGCGGGGGGTGGGAAGGAGTGTGCCATAAAGCTTTCATAAGTCTGAGGGTTATAGTAGGTAGGTCAAATGTTCTAGGTACTATAAATGGTGAATGTAGCTATTAAAGTTATAACGTGGAACATTAGGGGAATTGGAGATCCTGTGAAACAAATCCAGGTATTGAAACACTGTAACCTGTTAAATGCTGGTATTATTCTTTTACAAGAGACACACTTGTTGGTGACTGAGGCCATGGCCATGTGGCTACGACGACAAGGGATAGCACAGTTTTTTTCAGCAGGGGGATTCGCCTGCAAGCAGGGGGGTAGCTATGCTAATTAAACATGATCTATCATTTCAGCCAGAATCCTCTGTTGTGGACCAGAATGGCAGATTTATCCTGGTCAAAGGTATACTAATGGGTAAAGAAGTCATCCTGGGTTCTGTATATGATCCAGTAGGAGGCGATCCTGTGTCTCTTGTGGATCTGGTAAATAAGCTTACCTAATTTTTTACCTATTTCCATGATTCTGGGAGGGAATTGGAATATCCCCCCTACTCAAGATTTGGATAGATCATATCTGGCTTTAAAACCCCCCTCACCATCCCAAAGGGCTTTGAATGATTTTATAGAGTCACTTGGACTTTGTGATCCATGGCATTTTCTCAACCCTAATCAGAAGCTTTTCTCTTTCTACTTGACAGTTCATCAAACATGGTCTAGACTAGATTATATTTTACTCAGCCTCCCTCTCCTACAAGGTCTATGTCAAGCTGGTTTGGATCCCATAGTTTTGTCAGAATACTCCATTGCGTGGGCACTAATAACTTTAGACCCCCTTAGCCAGAGAGATACAATTTGGAAATTATATACCCAGCTTCTAAAAGGCAAAACCATAGTCTTCAAGATACGCTCCCTTATTCAATCCTTTCTAGAAGATAACAGAGGTTCGGTCCAAAAAGAAGACATGCTGTAGGGAGCTCTCAAGTGTTATCTCTGAGGTGAGCTCATTAAGATTGCCTCATATAGAAAAAAACACAGAGAGGCAGAGGCTATCTCTCTTCTTGGCCAAATTAGGATGGCAGAACTCTCCTTCTCCCTGCCTACAACCTCTGACTCATTTACTGCTTTAGTATCCCTCAGAAATAGATATGCTGACTTACTACAGGAAAAGGCTGACTATGCAATTCTAAAGACTAAGTCTACATATGTGAACCAGGGAGAGAAGGCTGGTAGGCTCTTGGCTTTAAGATTACACAAGCTGGAGGGCTCTAGACTGATCCCTTCAATCTTAGCTCAAGATGGTACTATTAAAATTGCTCTTCAGGACATTTCTGAAGTTTGTGAGAATTTCTACCATTCCTTATTTGGTAAAGGCCCCACTACCCCACCCTCCCAGGATACCGAGGCCTATTTAGACTCTCTGGAGCTCCCTTCACTGTCAGAACAACAGAGATCATCACTACTGTCTTCCTTAACTCTCTCAGAAGTACAGGCCTCAATTAGAGATTTAGTCTTAGATAAGGCCCCCGGACTAGGTGGTTTTCCCCCCAATTTTTATAAAATATTCTCTAAGGACTTAGCATCTCTATTACTTAGACTATACAAATATATACTGTCAGCAGACTCTCTGGACCCATCACTTCTAGAAGCCACAATAGTTCTACTTCTTAAGCCGGATAAGCCATACTCACAACCTTCTAGCTACCATCTGATCTCTCTTATGAATTACGACATCAAAATATTAATGAAATTACTCTCCTGGCATATCACATCAGTCTGACAGTCTTATTGAGCCCTGAATAGGTTGGTTTTATACCTGGACACTCTTCTGCAGACCACCTCAGGAAAATGAATCACATCTTTCAGGCTGTCCAGACATCCCAATCCTCCATGGCTCTACTGTCGTTAGATGCTGAAAAGGCATTTGACAGAGTGGATTTGGAATTTCTCTGGATGACTATGAAGAAACTGGGCCTCCCCCCCAAAAAATTTGTCCATTGGCTCCAATCTATATATTCTTCACCTTCAGCCAAGATTTACTGTAACAGAGTCTTCTCCTCCCGTTTTCCTCTTTTCCAAGGCACTAGACAGGGTTGCCCACTTTCACTTTTCCTTTTTAATCTTTACTTGGAACCTCTTCTTCGTAGTATCAAATCAACACCCCAGATTAATGGCATCCCCATTCTTAACCACACTTTAACTTTATCAGTCTATGCAGATTATATTCTCCTACATCTAGATTCTCCAATACCCTCCTTAGAGAGCACCCTTCAAGCAATCAAACAATTCAGTAAGTTTTCTAATTACAAACTTAATCAATCTAAAACTGAAATATTTCCCTTAAACCACTTAACTCATAGCTCTCACTTTGGACAGTTTGGTATGAAATGGTCTCCCCATTCTATTAAATATCTAGGTATATTTCTAGCATGAGACCACTTGTGGGTCCAGAAACTAAATCTGGAGGACTTGGTGAACACTATTCAACAAGATCTTCGTAGATGGGAATCACTCCCATCATCCCTATGGGGCAAATACATTTTGTTAAAATGAAAATTCTCCCCAGAATTTTTTACCCTTTGAATATGTTAAACATTTGGCTTCCTATGTCCTTCTTTCATCACATACATTCCATTATTTCAGGCTTTATTTGGCTAAACAAACATCCCAGATGCTCTTTCTGTAAGTTAAGTCTTCCTAAGGAAGGTGGTGGACTGCGCCTACTCAACTTTCTCTTGTAGTACTGGGCCATTCATATGTCGAGGTTGGGCAGGTGGTTAGCTACACTAGAGGACAATTACACACCCATCTGGCTTCAGATAGAAAATCAGATATTATGCTCCTATAATTTGGAAGCCTCAACCATTTTTTTCACTGCATGGAAAGCCCTCCCACAAGAGTTATATCATTCAGTGATCGCGACCTCACTAAAGGTCTTTCTCCATTGCTGTTCTTTCCGCAAAATATCTCCTTCATGTGATGTGGCTCAACCACTTATCCTTAACCCTAACATTAAAATAGGAGGCAAAAGCCTTACTCGAGGCTGGCTACCTCAGATACAGGAAGCTAAAGTAGCTGATTTATATTCGTAGGACTCTCTTCTTTCTTCCATGGATATTCTCAAGAAATATAAAATACCTGGTTCCTGCATTTTCAAAGTCTTCATGGTGAGACACCTAATAGGAAACCACTTTGATAATGCACCTCAAATAACCAAGTTGGACACTATGTTGGAGCAAATGTGGAACCTATCTGCTACCAGAAACACATATCAATTGGCCACAAATCTGGAAAGTCCTTTATCTTTACATTACTCAGGTTAAACTTCGACTTACCCAGTACCATTTACTCAATAACATGTACTACACTCCAGCTAAATTATATCAGATCAGGCATCTCTCTAGTCCTTATTGTTCTAGATGTGGCAAATTGGAGGGGAATGTATTACACATATACTGGCAATGTGAAAAGGTGGCACCTTTATGGCATACACTCCAAAGTAATTTGGATCCTCTGCTGGGCCTCGCAGAGCTGTTTACAGCGGAAATTTGTATTCTAGATATTTATAAGGAGATAGGAGTCAAAGAGTGTAGGTTCCATATGTCTTTAGTCTCAATGGCTGTCAAAAAGTTAGTGCTTAAACACTGGCAAGATCAATTGCTTATATCATACACTGAATAGTTAAATGAGATCACAGAGTATCTTAGGACTGAACGTCTAATTGCAGGTTCAGGTAACAAGCTTCGCCTCTTTGATAAAAGATGGGTTAGGCTTTATGCTTTGTACTTGCATTAGATCATGGTGTTAATACTGATTCCCTAGCTGACCTTTTTTCCTTGTTTTTTTTTCTTCTTTTTTTTCCTATTAACTCCTCTCTATAGAACTTATAATTATAAGTGGCACACTCCTGGGGGGGGCTGAAAAAGGGAGGGTGGAGAGGGAGGGGGGTAGTTAGTGGTATTTTGGTTTATCCAAAATGTGTTCCTTGTACATTGCACAGTGGATTATTGTATTACTGTATTTAGATAAAACAATAAAGATTGTTAATTTCAAAAGAAAATGGCAAAATCAAAACACAAAAAACAGAATAATGAAATGTTAGTAACCAAGTTACTCGTGTTTTCAGATTGACTTGCACATTGTTTTTAGTGTGTGGTGTATATCACTTTAAGAGATCTGTATAAATGAGATGCACATTTGTATTTCTCAGAACCACCCCCTGGGGAAGGCCCAATGAAGGGTTGAAGCTCTGGGACTAGTGGGTGCACACCAGCATATTGCCAGAAACTAAATCTTGCACTGAATCTATGAGTGCTGAGCTTTCTTTTATTTTCTTTTCTTATTACAAGCTGTCTGCTTTGCTAATGCACCACCTTTTCTAGTGCACACCACTCTACACTACTTACTCTGTAGCCACAGCACTGACCACTGACCATCACAGGACTGACCCTTCCACTCCCTACAGTTACAGGACTGTACCCCCCTCTGAGACTCACATGACTGAAAGCTTCCACTGCACATCACAGCACTGGGCACCCTCCCCTGACAGTCACAGAACAGATCCCTATTCCCATTAGTCAAAGCACTACACCCCATCACCATCACAGCACTGTCCCCATACCCCCTAAAGTCACATGGATGACACGCTCCACAGGCAGTTACAGCAATAATCCCCACCCCTAACAGTCATAACACTGTACCTCAGTCACAGCACTGAAGATCCCCCCTCCACAGAGTTGGGATCTTAGCCCCCCCCCAAACAGTCACTTAGTATGGCACCATATAATTTCTTTTAAATATAGAACATTGGTGCAAAATCCAGTTTGCTCGGGTAAACTAGGATCTGCACCTGGGCAAACATTTGAATATCAGGCCCTAGCTGTTATACTCCCCTTCACCATCAACAGGACTCCAGACCAAAGTGGTAGAGAGTCTTGGGGGGGTTACCATGGCTGATGAGAGTCTATGGAAGGGGATGGGGATGATGACTCTTCCCCTCCTGCCTCCCCCCATGGAGGGAATCAGTGGCTGTTATGAAGGTCCAAATTTAGTCCCTTGGATGGTGGATGATGTTGCTAGGTGGCTGGTGGCAATATGGTACTTCTTGGTGATGCAGGGCCTGCAGAAATTGGGGTGTCATTCTGACCTATCAGTTGCTAATTCCCCTCATTTTCATGTCCATCTATTTCTTCTAACACAAAATGCAGTCTAGTTAGACCTTGACATGCACGTCATCCCAAGCGTCTCTGACCTCTACACCACTGAATAGTAGCATTAAACCCGCAAACAAGTTTATAAATTGTTTAACTGACCTGAATGGACCAAGCTGACCCTCAGACCACTGGCATTTTTTCACAAAGGGACGCACTGGCTAAAGTGAATCATTTCATTCAACATTTAATGACACATTCCCAAGCTGCAGGTGATATAACCACAGCCAGGTATATATATATATATATATATATATATATATGTGTGTGTGTGTATATATATATATATATATATATCTCACTGGACAGTTTGTTGTATCAAAACCTGTTAAACAGATACACTTCGATAAATAAATTAAAAAACAAGGCGAGGGGGACAGCAAGGTCAGCACCCAGGGTGGGGGCTGACCAAACGAGCAGACACGAAAGACCATTAGGCCTATTCTGCTGGCATTTTAGTATGTTAGTATGTAACAAACAAACCTGGGAATACACTTCAGGTGCTTTACCAACAGAACACATTTTCTTGAGAATAAGTGGAACTTTGTGTGCCCCCAATCTGTATAGTTAACTAGCCTACAGCTCAGACACTAGCCACACCTTCTTCCTCTAACCAAGACACTAGGCCACCTCCCTCCCTCCACAGATCCCTCTGACACTACCCCTTCCCTCCACAGTACCTGATACTAGCCATGTTTGCCTTACAGCCTGCATGACAGTAGGCCTCTTGATGTACACCCTGTACAGTCCCCAAAACTTCTACTGCCCCCATCACCCCAGACAATAACCCCCTCCTTCCACTTCCTGACACAACCCAGCCACACCAATCCTCACCACTTTCACCACAGTCCATCTGAACACCCATCCCTCTCTAGGCACCCCACTTTCTAATCTTTGTGGATATCACCTCCCTCCTGTCCCCTGACTCCCAGGAGCCACACCCCTTACTCCTCAGCCATTTGAGAATCACCCATACCCTTGTTGCACACCTTCTCTGCAAGGTCCTCCTGGACACCACCTACTCAGACACCAGATGCATGCATATACCCTTCCTTCTACACTTTCCCTCCATGTGCCATAACACTAGCCCCCCTCCCTCCCTCCAAAGCCCATGACCGCAGTTACCCACCTTCCAAAGTCCCAAACACTAGCACCTCCCTTCCCCAGACACTAGCCCCCCAGCCCCCAACACTAACCCCACCTCCTTTGCTGGGGTCAAAACTGTCACCATCCCACTAGCAAATGCTGGTAGATTCTGTATACAGCTATTAAGAGTTTCCTTTAGGTAGCCCTGCAGGCATGTGCTGGAGAGGTTAACACTTTGGTAAGTACATCAACTGGGACACGGGAAAATTCTGTGGGGATTTTCTCCAGTCACTTGTGTAGCCCTGCTGGCTAGGGGCAGCAAAACTCAGTTTTGACCCCTGAATTTAATATCACTTACCTGCTCTGTTCAAGTCACAGTGCACAGAGTTGGGTTCTTTTGGGTTTGGGGTACTCTGGTAGAACCTAAAAGGAAAGCCAGAGAAGGTTGCAGAAATGCAAAGGGTCTGAGGTCCTAGAGGAGAGATTATAGTAGTCAGAATTAAACAAGCTACTTATCGGAAAGGTAGACAGCCAACATCTGGCCAGACCTATGGAAATAAAGATAAAACTAGGTAAGTATGGGGTACTTATAGTAGTAGCGTGAGTAGAGATGGGGAGCGGAGAGATACAAAGGGTACTATACAGCATAGGAGTAAGTTTAAAAGATAGCTAAAGAGCATCTTTCTATTATAATAAAAAACTTTAAAACACTAGATTTATACCAATTGTGTTTTAACTTTCTTTTTAGTAATTTTTCCCCTATGCCATTGGTCTATTAAATATTATAAGTAATGCAGCACTTTTTCATTAAGTCTTTCAAAATGTATCTTGCCCTCCCCTGCTAACCACACCGTTGCTGTTTGTGATATCACAGTCTGTCATGGTGAGCACTAAACACTCCCAGCACTGTGAGGTTAACAGGGGAGAGGCAAATGTTTTCTATACAGATTTTTCAGATGGACTGTCAAGATGTACTGTAAATTTTGGAAAGGATCATTGACAATTAAAAAATATATATTTTCTAGTAAACTGTAAACAGCTTTGTCTTATGATAAATCATGTACTGAAGTACATAGTTACTCTTTAAAATCAAAGTAATAGTAACAGAGATATGGTGATAGAGGATAAAATAAAACAAAACAAACAGAAAAAGCAGCAACTTCCTGCTGTTATCTTTGTCCCCCCATAACCCCCAGTCATGTTCTCTCACCCAGTCAGCTGATCAAACCATCCCATCCCAAAAACATAATATCCTTACTGGCCCACACTCCATTCATGACAGGGCGACTGACTGAAAGCTGCCTTGCAGGAGCACTGGCCTATGTGTCTCAGTACAGAGCAGACCTCAGCCAGATGATCAAGCACCCCCCCATTTTCAACTCTGCCAACACAAAATCCACTCCCTCCTAGCCCCAGCTACACCACCTGCACATCCAGCACTCACTGCAACCTCCCCTTCCCCTACCTCCCTGCAACCTTCGAATTTCCCATGCATCTGATGACCTCTTTACATAACTATTGGGGTTGCTATGAGAGTTGGAAGGCAAATCCTCCCTCCTCAGGCTGCCAACAATTGCAGACTCCGGCTTACTCTCAAATCCAGGTTGACCTTGTGGTGCAGTTGCTCTTGGCTATCGAGGCAACCTATAACTAACCCATTTAAACATTTTCAATTCACCTTTAAAAGAACTAAAGTAATGAGCAGTAACAGACCAATCTACAGACCTGTAAGTATAGTTCTACTGTTGTCATTCCTTTCACATTCACACTGTGGCAAAGGGAGGTTTAGCCTTTGGGTCAGCCACTCACTGGTGTAGAAGTTGAAATGGGAAAGGAAAGGATCCTGAAATGATAAAAAAAGAAGCTTTCTAAGGGTAGATATGAAAGGAGCCAGATCCTGCATGGAAGCATATACCATCAGGTGGATACAGGACTTACGGTGAAGGGATGTAGGTGAGACACTATGGGAGACTGCGATTTGGGTGACTGGGACTTCAATACAGCGGCAATTGTGAGTGGACAGGAAATTGGGGCCACAACTGAGGTCCATCCCCTTACGTGAAGGCTGGGGATGTTTATATTTATTTAAAAGGGGGGATGCGGGGATGAAGGCCCCCTGCAGTGGGACCAACATACAGTTTGACCAGCAAGGTGCACAATACAATTGGAGGGCATACATCTTACTAGATTTGCTGGATTTACTGTATTGATAATGCAAAAGAAGGCACATGGCCCATCAAGATTGTCCCCACAAAGGTGGGCCATTAATTAAGAGGGTAGTGATGGTATAGCCAAATATCAAGATTTTGCTTCAAGATGTCAAAATTTAAGCAATTAACTAATTCTTGACTCAATAAGTTCCAGGCTCTTGCTGCTCTAGTGCAGAAGAAATTGTCCCGCTTGTTAGTGTTAACCCAGTGGAGGGTCAATTGTTTATTGTGAAGTCTACCCACTGTGCATTTGGAGGCAAGTGACAATCTGTACTGTTCCATCAGAGTTGGTGACTCTAGAAGTTTGTAAATAAATAGGATGTCACCTCTGAACCTTCTTTGATGTAGTGGAAATAGGCCAGTGACTTTTAGCCTGGTGTTGTAGTCAATGGGGGATAACTTAGGGATCAGTTTTGTCAATCTCCTCTGAACCTGTTCAAGCCTATTAATGCCACTTTTGAGATAAGAGTTCCAAAAGGCAGAACCATTGTCAAGGTGGGGAAGGACATGTGCTTTGTACAAGGGAATAAGACGGTGTTCAGACTTGCTAATAAACGTTTTTTGTTATTTGTTTAAAGAGCAGCTGATGCCTTTGAAAAAACTTTGGAAAACATAATAGTTGGACACAATTCAGCTTGTATTTCACATATGATCTATAGATTTCTCCTCTTCATTATTTATTACTAAAGAAATACCCACAAAAACAGGATCTTTATCCCATAGAGCTCATCTGCCTCTATAACTTTCTCCCAACTTGACATCATAATACTCTGTTGTGACATCATAGTATGTTGCCATAGGAGTAACTGTGATGTCACAAGCACAGTATTATGACATCAGGTTGGGAAGAAGCAATAGGAGCTGATGAACCCTCAGGGAACAACTCTTCTGTTTTCATGCATCTGACCTCAGTAATAAATAATGGACATGAGAAATACAGAGCTGATGAAAAATATAAGCTGCTTTGTGTCCAAATATAATGTTCTTCAAAGCTCTTCTTGAGGCATCGGTGGCTCTTTAAGAATTATATTTGTAGTATGAGCAACTTTATTACAATGGGTTGAGGAAGATAATTTGTTATTAATATGGATCCCCAAGTCGCGTTCACTTTTAGAAGACTTAAGCAAAGAATTATTTAGGTAGAACCTGTTTAATGGCTTATTTTTCCCTAAATGAAGCACTGTACATTTGTCAATATTAAAAGTCATGAAATTTTGGGACACCCATAATTCAATGGTTCTTAGATCATTTTCTAATGATGTTATACTAGATGAATTATCTACTGTACCACTGAGCTTGGTATCATCAGCGAATTTTGAGGTGAAGTTAGGGCTGATTAACATTTCACTGTTAAAAATGTTAAACAAAGTAGGCCCAAGGATAGACCGCATGTGGTAAGCCACTTGTGACATGACCAGTTTCTGATTTTGAGCAGCTTATCCTGTTTGTGTTCTGTCTGTAAGCCATTTGGCAATCCAGTTAAGTTTTGAATTAAAGCCAAGCAAATGAAGTTTGTTTATTAGTTTTGAATGGGATACCTTATCAAAGGCTTTGCTGCAATCAAGTAAAATAACATCAGTAGGAGTATTGGCATCGAGGACTATGCTGACGTTATTGTAAAATGATATGAGGTTAGTAGTACAAGAGCGAACCGGTTTAAAACCATGTTGTGCTTTGTCATGGAGACCGAGGTTTATGTATTTATTTAGTTAGTTTTTTTTTTAGTTTTTGTTGTCCGGGTAAGTGCACTACACAAATCCTGCCTATTTTCAGGCACAACCCGGGGGAAGGGGATACAGATGAATGCCAACTGACATTGAACCAGATTAAGCTGTTGGTGATATTTTAAGTGAATGTCTGAGCTCATGCCCTAGCCATTGTTTGATTAAACATTCCATCACTTTTCCTATAGTGGATGTTAGGCTGATGGGTCAATAGTTCTGGACATCAGCTTTACTTCCTTTTTTGTGAATAGGCGTCACAGTTGCTTGCTGCCAATCCTCTGGAATATTACATTCTGATAGAGATTTTTTAACCAATAAAGTTAGTGGGAAGGTCAGTGCTGTCGAAGTTTCTTTAAGGAATTTGGATTGAATACCATCAGGACCAGGAATTGTGGATTTTTTAATAAATGATAGGGCTTCACTAATCTCATTCTGAAGAAATTGGATTGGTGGCTGATTACTCGTATTTATTACTGGTAAAGGATCACTATTGCTAAAGACAGAACAAAAATACTTGTTAAAGTGGTTTGCTGTTTCAAGATCAGAATTTATTGTGGATCCATTAATGCGAATTGGTCCAACTGATCGAGTATTCCCTTTTTCACTGTTTATATAAGGATTTTTTTTATTTTTAGAGTGTGCTAGATTGAACTCTAGCCTAATTTTGGATTTTTTAATCACCCTTTTTAATGATCTGACTGCAATTTTGTAATTTATCCTAGTGGCAGTGCTAGGATGATCTTTAAGTTTTTTGAAACATGTTTCCTTAGTTCTGAATCATTTGAGGATGGCTTTAGTAAACCAGATAGGAATCTTGCTTTTTTTACTATATTAGAGCTTGGTAGAAATGTATTGCTGTTCCAAGGAGAAGATTATGTTTTTGTAATTTCTCCCAAGCACTATTTATTGTCGTGTTACTAAAGAGTTTCTCCCAGTTGAATTTGGTAAGGTCATCATTTATTTTGTTTAAATTTGCTTTGGTATAGTTTTTGTGTGTTGTGTTGTGTTGTTAGTTAAGGAGATAAGTTTAACATTAACACTAAAGAAAATGGAATTATGGTCACTGTTTCCTATAGGACCTAAAATTTGAATATCTGTAAATTTACATTCAGAATTTGTAATGACAAGGTCAAGGATGTTATTTCCGCTGGTTGGAGAATAAACAAGTTGTTCTAAACTGGTATTGGTTATAAGGGAAGTGAAGACTTTCTCATGTTCGGTTTTGCCAGTAAGAGTTTCCCAGTTTATACTGGGCATGTTAAAGTCTCCTAATATCAGGGTGTCACCTTTATCCACTATATGAGTAATAGTATTGATCAATTTATGGATATAAGCTAGATCAGCAGAAGGAGGTCTGTAACAGACATCAATGGAGAGTTTAGCTCGACCTTTTAATTGAATGGATACCCAGAGAGATTCAATGTTAGTTGTTATGGGAATCTCATATGAAGAGATGTTATCACAGACATATAGACAGACACCTTCACTGATTTTATTTGTCCTATCTTTGTCGTAGAGTTTAAAATTAGGGATTTTCTTAATCCAGGTTGAGGATGAGTCCCACAGCTATTATGCTTAGATCATGTAGAAGACAATTGGCATCTAATTCTGACATTTTAAGATTATTTAATGATCTGGCATCAAATGTAAGGATTTTATGTTTTGAACCTTGCTTGGTGTTGTTTCCTTGTTTATGAGAATTGGGAGCATTCCCTTTCTCCCCTGGGTTTTTCAGTTTAAACTTTGTTAAGTGAGCAGATTATTAATTGTGAGACCCAGAGATTTCCCCAAGAAGGCATTGCCCCTTCTGTTGAGGTGCAAACTGTCCCAGCAGAAGATAGAGTCCCTGTTGCAAAATTTTTCCCAGAGAGTGATACAGTGGATGTTTTGTTTCAGACAACATTTCCTTAGTCATTCGTTGATAGGTTTTGTTTTATATATAATGTCAGGGGTAGCCCTTGGTACTGTGAGGATTTCAAAAATGCAAACTATAGTCTTTTTCTACTAATAAAGTGTTAAAAGCAGCATAATCCTGCTTAAGTTGCAGTAAATATTAGTGTGATTTATATCATTGGTGCCTGCATGAATTATTACTAGGGAGTTTGTACCAGCATCTGAATTTTTTTTTTCAATTTAAAGTTTATTCAGTATTATTCAAATACAGCGAGAGGTTCTCCTGTTACATTCATATAACAAATATACAAAGTTTCAGTATAAACTTGGGAAAAGATCCACTCTCCCCCTCCCCCCAACCCACCCTCCGTTCACACAGGGAAAATCTTTCTAGTAACAAAGTCCCTATTACAAGATACAGAACTTCTATGCACTCTGAAGTGAATACAGAGTAACCAGAGGGCCCCAGTGTTTGAGAAATGTCTGCGATTGGTTATGTAAACTAGCAATAGTCTTCTCTAGACAAAGATTGGCCAACAATTCCTGTAACCATTCACTGTAAGAAATTTCCATCTCATCTTTCCAATGCCGCAAAACCAGTCTCTTAACCGACAACGCGATAAGAGTTATGCAATATTTTCTATTGGTAATAGTAACTGAAGAGAGATCTCCCAAAATACAAATTTCCACTGTAAAAAGCTCCAATAAACCCAAAAGGGGGTCAACCTTTTGTTTAATGGTGGCCCAAAGGGGGGCTACCTTGGGGCATTCCCAAAAGATGTGCAGAAGGTTAACCTCACTCTGCCGGCACCTGGTACATACGGGCGAGGAGAGCAAGCCTAATTTAGCCATCTTCTGAGGTGAATAATAAAGATTGTGCAGTAGTTTAAATTGTACCAAATGAAGTCTGTCTTGTGTTACAAACTTGTGACAGGCCTTCCATAGAGAGGGCCAGTGCAAATCATGTTCAGGAAAAAATGTGGACCAATAAGAGGATGCTCCCAGGCAATCTGGCCATTTCCAATTATACAGTACCTTATACAATTTGGAAACAGCGTGCAGGAGACCCACTTGGGGGATTAAATCCAACAAGGGTGAACTCAGGGGTGTTAGTGGCATGTCATAAAAGGATTTTATTATTAGGTGTCGTAATTGAAATACTGTAAAGATCGCAGAATTCAGAATATGAAATTTGTGAAGGATTTCAGATGAAGTTAACCACTGGCCATCTGGTTTCCGGAGGCTAGAGAGGAAACAATCCCCTATCAGGGGGATCCATCTCAACTGTAGTGGCCTACCGTCAATTATAAGATTGGGGTTACCCCACCAAGGTTGAGATGGGTCCGAGGTATGCTTATACTTTAGGAACGAGCAGAACTGTGAATGGATACAAGTGGATAATGCAATGGGGGTATTTTTAAGAGCAGAAAGTAGGGACCTTGGGTTAACATGTAATAATGCAGCAGGGGAGAGCCCATGAGTTTGTATTAAACTCCTCTCTATTTTGAGCCAAATGGGAGTGTAGGACTGCTGCAATTGGAGATGGTCCCCCCTAAGCCATTGCAGGTACTTATTTACATGACATTGTGCCTTTATTTGTCCTAACTTTGTCTCAATTTATGTTTGCGATATTTTGCACATCTCCTGACACTGTATTCTATGTAACTGTTATCTCTCTATGTTGTTGACCTCCCGGGTCGTGCCTGAAAATAGTCTCTTTCGTTTCTAGCGCACCTACCCGGTTATCAAAAAATAAATAAAAAATAAATAAAAAAATGACTGGCCCAGTAGTAGAGTCCTAAATGAGGAAGACACAATCCCCCTTTCAATTTCAATGTTGAAAGCTTGTCATAAGCTATCCAGTGTTTCTTTTCAGACCAGATGAAGGCTGAGAACATCAGATGTATTTTTTAAACCATCTCAATGGTAACCTAGGCCCAGATATTCAAAAGGGTTGCACCATGCACAATAGGGTTGTGCCTGCGCAAGTCCGAACTTGCTCCATTCTGTGATATTCAGCAGGAGGCAGTTGCGCCACAGAAAACATGCTGAGCAACAGCGCAATGCAAATGAATGCATGCTGAACTGGAGGGGGGGAACCATGCATAAACTGCATAGCCCGATATTCAGCAGGGCTGTGCAGAGTTGTGCAGGCGCAACCCCCAACCTGCGCCTGCACAACTTTGAGCCAAAAAAAAAGGCTTAAGTTGAGGGCCACCCACAGGTGAGCTGCTGCATTGCAGGGTGCAACACAGCAGCTGCCACCTGGCTGGCCTAACCCAGTCCTGTGCCCGCCTGCAGCCCGATCATGGGCAGACAACTGTAAATCCCCCACCACCCCCACTGGCCTGATCAGCAGGCATAGTTTAATCCCCACCAGCCCGATTGTGGGCAGCAATGTAGCTCCCCAACGTATCCCTGGTGGTCAGTGGACCTGAAAAGCCCGATCGTGGGCAGTAGTTTGTTTAATAAACCCCCGCATTCATCCCTGGTGGTCCAGTGGACCAAAAGCCCGATTGCGGGCAGTAGTTATTTAATAAACCCCCTCCACATTCATCCCTGGTGGTCAGTGGCATCCCAATCAGCGGGATGTAAATGTTGAACAAACCCCGAACATTGCCCTGGTGGCTAGTGTGCCCCCACCCACCCACATGAAGCCCCACCCCGCTCCCCCACAGCGGCGGGTGGCAGCATCCCACGCCACCCTGCACGCCCGCTGACTGACTGCCGGTAGGCTGCCGCCCATTGGTGCAGAGCAAGAGCCAATGGGCATGCAGCTCTCCATACACATGACAGTCCAGATTTGTGAATGAATATTCATTCACAAATCTGAACTATCATGTATCAAAGAGCTACAGCCCATTGGCTCTTGCTCTGCACCAACATGCAACCACCTAACAGTCAGTCAACAGGCAGCAGGCGGCAGGTGGTGGGATGCTGCCGCCCTGCCGGCTGTGGGGAGGCGGGTGGTGGGGCCGTGGGTGGGTGGGTGGGGGGACACTAGCCACCAGGGCTATGTTCGGGGTTTGTTCAACATTTACATCCTGTGATCGGGATGTGCCACTGGACCACCAGAGGATAAATCCAGGAGGTGAGGTTATCACACCTACTGCCCATGATCAGACTTTAATCCACGGACCTGAGGACACATTGAGAGCCACGTACTTCCCTTGACGTCAGGCTGGTGAAAGAGATAAGCTTAGTCCAACGTCAGGCCAGTGAAAGTGGTAGAGATTCTACACTGTTTGCCCTTGATCAAGGCTGCAGAAGCGTCGGTCCCCGATGGCTGCTGCCTGGCAGGGTGCTAGGTGCAAGTCCTCGAGGATTGGTGCACCTGCATGCTAATAACATGCAAATGGGGCCATAATCAGATGCAAATGGCCCCCTGCTCCTTGCATGAATTATGGTCCCATTTGCACGTCACCTTTTGAATATGGGGATTTTGTGCATGGTAATGGTACTTGCATACATAGGATTAGATACTCCTCTGACAACATGCGGTGGCACAAGTTCCACTACGCCATGCACAGTGGCTGTGGCCAGGGGGTAATATTCAAAGGAGTTGCTCAAGGGCACAACTCCTTTGAATATCGCTCTGGACACACCCCTGCACAACTATTTTGTGCAGCGCAAGGGCTTGCGCCACAAAATAGCGCAGTTTGAATATCTGGTCCCAAGTGTTCGAGAGATTTAATGGGTAGAAAAACCTCGGGAAAACATTCATCTTGATGACATTCATTTTACCCCAAAGAGATAGGGGAAGTAACGCCCATCTCTTGAGATCTTGTCTAATAGTAGATATTAAAGGATCCAAATTTAATTTTGAAAATCTACTCGGCTCCCTGGACAAATACAAGCCCAGATATTTCAATGCATTGGGTTGCCAAGAGAAACCCACTGATGTTGCCGCAGTCTTTAATGCCTTATGATTCAAGAGGAAAATAACCGTCTTGTCCTCATTTAATTTATAATTAGACATGGAGCTAAATTCTCTCAGTGTGATAAGTAGGGCTGGTATGGATATGTCGGGTTGAGATAATTGAAGGAGTAGGTCATCCGCATAGGCCAACACTTTGACAGTTTGTTGCTGGATACTTATGCCCTGGATTTCTGCATTAGCCATAATCCTCCAGATAAATGGTTCCAAATAAATATTAAATAACAAGGGGGATAAAGGACAGCCTTGCCTGGTATCAGCATGCAACTTAAAGGAATTGGACAAAACTCCGTTGCAGACTACCTGTGCCGTGGGAGATTTGTATAGGACCCTTATCCATTTTATAAAAAGAGGGGGGAGCCTGAATGCTGTGAGTAACTGAAACAAAAAATTCCAGTCAACCCTGTCAAATGCCTTCTTGGCATCCAGGGAGATAAGAACAGCAGGAAAATCAGCATCTCTGGAGGCCAAGAAGACATGCGAAAGGGTTCTAAAGTGATCGACCACAGATCTACCTTTCATGAAACCTACTTGTTCTGGACCTATAATATCATACAAGGCAAGACTCAAATGGTCCACCAGGAGCTTCATTAAAATCTCAATGTCCTGGTTGAGGAGGGAGATTGGTCTATAACTCTGGACCCACTCAGGAGGTTTACCATCCTTCGGTATTAAAGTTATTAAGGCTTCAAACAGGGACTCATCTAGAACCTGGCCAGAGAGAACATGTTGGAATAGCGAGAGCAAGCCAGGTGCTAATTGAGACCCTAAAGTTTTATAGAAATTAGTAGAGAATCCATGCGGCCTGGGTGTCTTATCCGAGGGCAGGTCCTGAATAACCATGTGTATCTCCTCTAAAGTAATGGGGGCAACTAAGGAGGACTTCTGTAGGTCCGAGAGTAGAGGCAACGTGATTCGCAAGAAATAGGAAAGTAATTGCAAAGCAGGAGTATACTCCATGGGGCTATACAATTTCGCATAATAAGACCGAAATTCCGAAGTTATATCTGAAGGGGAGGTTATGGGAGTATCACTCTGTTGCGAGCTGACCGCAGCTATCAATCTATGGGATTCCAGCTGTTTAAGCTTGAGGACCAGAAGACGCCCTGCTTTGTCGCCCTGATCTACCTGATAAGACTGAGTTTTCAAAATAGCAAACTCAGCTTTTTCACTTAAGAGATTCAGGTATGAATCCATGAGTTTCACTAGGGTTTCTCTGACATGATCAGGGGATTGGGGGGGATAGCTCATGCTCGATGGCCCTAATCTGGGACAGTAAGTTTTTAAGCTGTTCATCCTGAATTTTTTTCCTTTTGGATGCTGAACCAATCAATAAACCTCAAAGATAGGCTTTCAGGGAGCACCATTCAATGTCTGGTTTCCCGGTAGAGCCAAAATTAATATCCACAAAAGTGAAAATATGATCGGAAATATAAGCTTTATACTCCGGAATCTTTAACAGTTGATTGTTAACCTTCCATTTCGTGCCTGAAATGTGCAATATGGATAAAGAAATCAAACAGGCAACTGGTGAATGGTCAGAGAGCAGTCCTGCTAGTATCTCTGAGTTGACCGCAGCAGGGATTAAGGACTGGGAGATCAATATGTAATCAATGCAGGAAGAGAAGTGGTGTACAGAGGAGGTAAATGTGAACCCTCTATCTGATGGGTGTAGAACACGCCAAATGTCCGCTAATCCCGCACTATCTAACCAATCCCGGAGAGCCCGTTGTGCTGGGGAGAGCCCTTTACGGGGCTCACCAGAGCAATCCATTTGAGGATCAATCACCAGATTGAAATCACCCTCAATTAATAAAGGGATTTGTAAAAATGGGGAGAGGATATTGAGAATATGTATGAAAAAACTGGCAGTGTCGGAATTAGGACCATAGACACTGCCCAAGATAACTTCCTTGGTATAGAGTTTACTTTTCATAAACACATAACGTCCATCAGGATCCGCTATGGTTTGAGTGGGAACCAATGGTATGGCCTCTGCGACAGGATCATAATGCCCCGACTTTGGGTGTTACCCTCTGCCAAAAAACACTGGCCCATCTGCTGCCTACGGAACTGCGTAGCCTCCGAGTTCAGTAAATGAGTTTCCTGCAAAAACGCAAAGTCCGCAGTGAGCAGATTTAGATGCTTAAGAATCTGATATTGTTTAATTTTGAGCTTGGCCCCCCTGCACATTCCAAGAAATTACCCTCGTTGTCCCTGCCATATTGGGAAATACACAGGTTGAAATATGAGGCAAATAATAGGGAGCGAACCGTGTTCTAAATCCCTGTGTGAACTTACCCACCCACCTCCCCCCAGCATCCAAAAAAAATTTATTAAGCATTGCTGAGATGTCAGAGACTTTTGCTCCCCTGAAACTTGAACATGTTCAATTGAGTTTGTCAGGGTTACAGATTGCTGTCAATATGTTCAGTGATAGTAGAGTCCCCCAGAACAAAAACCCTGGCGTTGTTGGTAAACGGGGGTATTGATAACATTTGTTTCCACTGGGACTGGGTTTTGTGAGTAAGGATTGGGGATAGGGCTAGGTTTCGTGGTTGAGCTTACCTTGCATGAATTAAAACCTTTAGGTCCATTTGAAGGGATTGGAGTATCTGAGTTTTGAGTTTTAGAAACTGGGAGGGGGGGTGGAATAGTAACAGGTAAGGATAATACAGTCTGACCTCTTGTAGCTGTTGATGACAAATTTACATCATTAGATTCCCATATGGTTTGCTCAGGGCTAACAGAATTTGTAGACTGGAGTGGGCTAAATGAATTACGTGTTGGAATGCAGAATTGGTCAATTTATGACCCTTTTTACATGCCCTTGCAATGGGAACAATGGCCCAGTCAAATATTCTGTCATCATCATCCCAACTTCTTTTTTTAAGCACATTTGAAGTACTAGATTATCTTGTGCAATGGATTCAGGTGCTGGGATGGTGTTAGTTTGTTCATGGGAAGTAACTGAGGTAACATCTTGTATATAAAGAGAGTCACTAGTAATGGCAAAGGGAGTACAGTGGAATACAGCTGAGGGACATGGATTATTACACTCATTATAGTGTCCGTTAATGCTGATTTGACTTTCTTCTGAGGTTAGTCTAACAGAAAAGGTGGCAATTTCAATCTGCAGAAGTGTATTAGTATTACAGTAGCAGCCACAGACACTGCCAGCTATTTCCTGAAATTTCTGTGATATTTCCAGAAATATTTAATGCTTTCTGCATTTCCACAGTAGGGGAAGCAGAGAGAAACTCTTCAGAAATTTTGTGGAATATCTGAAAATAGCTGACAATGTCTGTGGCTGCTACTGTATATTTGTCACAAACGAATGAGTGGTAGGCTTAGGGCATTGTGCCAATTGGTACTTGCAACATTGCAAGCACTTAATGTTCATTTCCTCTGTCAAGAGTCATAATAGTGGTAGACTTGTCAAGCTGTATGGTATCAGTGGAATCAGACATTGGATTTAATAAGTCTTCCATAACAACAAATATAAGGAAGTCACAACTTAAATATAAAGATTCTAGTAGATGTTACAAACTTGATGTTGCCTGTTGCCTGTTTTCTCATGCACTGATCGCCTTTGTCCAATTTGTTTTCCCCTATTGTGGATATCCCTAAGTGAGGGGCACCAATTCAGCACTATGGCATGCAGCACTTCACTCCCCCCAACCCTGCTTTAAGCAGAGACCATGTGATTGACTGAGGTCATGGTGGTCACTGTTTCCCAGCTGCCAGTAGTTCAGCGCTGCTTCATGGTACCCCACCTACCTCCAAACACATGGCTGTGGTTTGACCAAATGCTTAGGACTCAACACCTCTGACACTGTGCTGCTACATAGAAGTGATGGAGAAGCCCCATTACAATGTTTTATTGTCCTTATCAATCACCACCACCACCACCCAGAACAATACAGACACTTGATCAGCTAGTCACTACATCAATGCATGAATGCATCATGAAATATCAGTTCCTCTGATGGTGATTTCAGCTGCTAGGAGAGGGGAAGGCTGAAAATGCAGAGACACCAGACATCCCTAGCAGCACAGCACTACAAGGAAACTGGGAGGGTTGGAGAGCCCCTCTAGATACTCAGAACTCCATGTTTGGGCCTGAAAAGTCCCCTGGGTAGCCTAAGGTAAGTTCTTAAGTCATTCACCTTCTTCCCAATGTAATCAATTCTCACCCTCCACCACAATCTTTTTTTTTTTGTTGTTAAATAGGTTTGGTTCCCTGGCACTGCATGCCAGAAGTCAAGGATACCTCCAAACCCACCTAAGCCCCCATAGTTTTGTGACTGATATGTCAATGGTGGGTCCCCTTCCCTCCCAACTTCTGATCTACAATTTTAGGGAGAGAGCAGTAGTATATAAATCCTGGCTACCTTAAGTCTTCACCCTCCCACAGTGCACCTGCTCCAGTAAAGTTTAAAGATCCTGCACACAATAGTGTGTGCCTGTAGTGTAACCTGCCTTGAATTAATTAAAGTATTCGGATTTTTGCAACTTGGTATTTTCTGCAGGTTACTACATTGTGCTGTTCTGCACATCTATTCTTCCTTTCTTTTGTGTACAACTATCTCTCCTGTGGTCACCTGCTTCATTAAGGCATAGTAGTAGTAACATGGAGCACCTGACAGGGGAGGCAGAGCAGTCTGCACACTGATGACGCTGTAAGGAAAACTACACCCCCCCTTCCAGATTCTGCACATGCTTCTGCCACACTATACCTTCTAGTACCTTAAAGAAGTTAACAAGCTGTGAGACACAGCACTGAAGTTATCCAGAAGGTGATTTCCCTAAATCTGAACCATGGGAGCATCACTGAAATATAACTGGGGTACTGAAGAGTCAGGGTTACTTGAAGACACTTTCTTTTTTAAAACAGCTTTTTTCCCTGTCTGGTGTTGCACACCCAGTCCTCTGGCTATAGGGCTAACTCCAGTGGTGGAACTGACCCTGTCTGCTATTGGCCCCACCTGTCACTCCACAGTGGCTGGCATAAATCCTGTTGTGGGTGCCATGGGGGGGCACTCTGAATGTGCATTCAAAACCTTAGCTACTGTAGCTTACCTAATTGAGTATCTAGGTGCTAGGCTACTTTTATGCACTCAAAGGGACAGCAAGCTCAGCTTCACCATACAGTCTGCCCAATGTAAAATATTAAGTCTTAGGCATCACAATTCTGTGTGCAAAATCAACTTTATTAGAAGCAAAACAATTTACAACCACCTGCAGCTATGGACCTGGTAAGACACTTCGACCAGGTTTACAGGACAACTGCATCATCAGAAGGGTGATGAGTCAGTAGTCCTGTGAAACCAGTAGAGGTGATGTGCCTTACCTGAGTTATGGGAAGTTGTGAATTGTTCTGTACCATATAAAGCAGATTTTTCACACAGAGTTGTACCTTTCTGCACTGCTGATCACCAGGGGCACATCTAGAATTTTTTTCAAGAGGGCAACAGCCTGTTAGGCTACTGTTATGCACTCGATGGGACAGCACTCTCGGCTTCACCACGCAAACTGCCCAATGTAAAATACTAAGTCTTAGGTATCACAATTCTGTGTGCAAAATCAACTTTATTAGAAGCAAAACAATTTACAACCACCTGCAGCTATGGTAAGACACCTCACCAAGTCTTACAGGATGACTGCATCATCAGGAGGGTGATAAGGCAGTAGTCCTGTGAAACCAGTAGAGGTGAAGTGTCTTACCTGAGTTATGGGCAGTTGAGAATTGTTTTGCACCGTATAAAGCAGATTTTGCACACAGAATTGTGGCAATTTTCTGCACTGCTGATCACCAGGGGAGCATCTAGAATTTTTTCAAGGGAGCAACTCTTCCCCAAAATGTAAAATATTACCATTTAAAGCTAAGATTTGGTTTAAACAGATTTTTTTATGGACTAATGAGGTTGTGGGTGCCACTTGGATACATAACTGGATCCACTGGTACTGACCACCTCTATATATTTGTTTTCCAGTACCCACACCTCATTTTGCAGCCTGTTCCCTCAGGGTCTGTCCCAGCCTACAGACCACTTCTGGAACCCTCAGTCTTTTTTCCTTCTAATCCCACCAACACATCCTTTCCCCTCTGCAGGTCCTGAAAAGTATATCATCCCTAAATCACCATCACCACCCCCAGCACTGTCCTACTACTATTTGAACAATTATTACTTCAACATTTAAAAAAACAAACGTGTTTTGAATCATGAAAGCGTGGCACAAGTCCCGCATCATCCAAGAAAAAAAAAAAACCTGCAAGAAAAAACCTTCCCTCGCTGACTGTCCTGACCCCCACTCCCCCCACCCGCAACCACCCTCTGCGCATCCACCTCCCTACACCCCCACCTCACCCCACACTTACCTCCGGAGCTTGGCGCGATGATCTTCGGTGGACCGGGAACAAGTCTGCACTCTTCAAAGCAGACCACGAACTGAGGAAATGCCGGTAAGCTGTATAATGTAATAAATAGGGTTTTTTCAACTTTGATGCATATCTCAGGCATTTTGGGGAATTTTGTCACCAAATTTTCAACGTGGGTTTTTTGGGACCCCACCTCATGAATTCTATCACTGTCATTTTGTTAATCGGCCCCCAAAAGGTGATTTCGCGGTCACTGCGTGAAACCACCTTCCAGGACAAATTTACAAAATGACAGTGTCACAGTTCATGAGGTAGGCCTCTAAAAACCCTATGTTGAAAATTTGGTGAAAAAATTCCCAAAAATGACTGTTTTACGAGCATGCGTTGCGCTGTTCCTACACACGCTTGTAAGTTTGCGGATTTTCAATATTTTCACTCCAGATTTTCATCATTGCCATTTTACCACACCTCCTTCTGAGCAGTACAGCTGTCATTTTTCACATTTTGCCCAAAATGTGTTTCTGCGCATGTAGCGCACAATGGTGCAGTCAGTGTGCGAAATCAATGTTTGGGACAGATTAAGAAAATCACAGTGACACTGTTCATGAGCAGAGGTGTTAAAATGGCTATGTAAAAAATTTGGTGAAAAAATTCCAAAAAACGACTGTTCTTTGAACATGCATTGCGCTGTTCCTACGCATGCTTGTAAGTTCACGAATTTTCACTATTTTCACTTCAGAATTTCAACATTGCCATTTTACCACACCTTCTTATGAGCAGTACAGCTGTCATTTTTCACATCTTGCCCAAAACATGTTTCCACGCATGTAGCGCACAATGGTGCAGTCGGTGTGTGAAATCAATGTTTGGGACAGATTAAGAAAATCACAGTGACACTGTTCATGAGTAGAGGTGTTACAATGGCTATGTTAAAAATTTGGTGAGAAAAGTCCATAAAATGACTGTGTTATGAGTGACCATTGCATAGTTTCCAGTCCAGATTTTCACCACTGGCATTTTTCCACACTTCCTTATGAATAGTACAGCTGTCATTTTTCATATCATGGACGAAATGTACTTTCGCACTTCCAGCGCAGAATGTGTTGTTGCTGTGGGACATCACTGTTCAGGACAGATTAAGAAAATCACAGTGACACTGTTCATGAGCGGAGGTTCCAAAATGCCTGTGTTGACAATCTGCTGTAAAAAATCCCCAAACTAATTGCATTATGGATGTGCGTTGTGCAGTTTCTACGCATGCTTGTGACTTCACCAGTTTTTTTAATATTTTCACTGCAGATTTTCAACATTGCCATTTTTTGCACCTCCCCATGAACAGTACAGCTGTCATTTTTCACATCCTGTTCGAAATGTGTTTCTGCACCAGTGGTGCCAAATGACGTAGTTGCTGAGCAAAATCAGCTTTCCACTAACATACTGATATTGCCACTGTTCATGAGGTGGGGGTCACAAAAAAACATGTTTAAAATTTGGAGTGAAAATACCAACGAACACCTGGGATGTTAGGGTTTCCGACCATAACGCCCCACTCTGTAGAGACTGACAGACATGAGGGGTGTGACTTGGGATTGTTGCCTATAACAATCCTGCCATTCCACCGCCATCCACACCCTGCAGCTAGTGACAGGCATCGAGGTGTGCCTTGGACTATTTGGCCCCAAAGTTCACCCCATTCTCCTATCTATACTGCACCCATCTCACCGTATTTCTTATGGAATGGGGTGAGCATAAGGCCCAAAGATTCCAAGGCATACTGTGACACTTGTCGGTGTCTGCAGGGTAGGGTGTGGAGAAATGGCATGGCCACTATGCCTGATGACCCAAAGGCACACCCCAGTGCCTGTCAGTTTCTGCAGGGTGGTGGTGGGGTTGGCTTCAGTTCAATACTTCACTGCCATTCCTATTATGCATCTCTCTAACTCCTACACTACCAATGTCAATGCTAGCAAGCAAACATTCGGCATTGACAAATGCTTGTTGCAATGTAACACTGCATGACCGGAAATTCAACCTAAATCTGCTTTTGGCTTAGAATTCCCCAGGGTCCTAGTGCTAGTCAAATCATTAACTGACAGCAGAATAAACTTGAACACTGGTGATCATATCCTGTGTTTTTAAAAACTCTACAGAACTATTTCTTCAGTGCCCCTGTGGGGGTAGGAGAGGGGGTTGTGAGGTCTGGCGGAGGGGAAGACAGTGAAAAGTGAACGCTATGGCAACGACTGCATCCCCATGTAATTACACACAATAGCTGTCCTGCAAGCCTCTCTTCTAATCTACTTCATAGCAAAAAGACAGCATGGCTTTGCCATGCAGCCTTAAAAAGTAATACATTCTATGTCCTCAAGTGCAAGAGACAAGCCACAGCACTTCAGCTCAAAAAGGGGGTCTGACAAAGGCTTGTTTTGAGATGAACCATTAGGGTTTGTGCCTTGCTCTTGAGCACATCAAATTTGTTGCATTTTCACTCTGGCTGTTCTGACTCTATTTTTGTCTTTTATGATTATTTTTTTTTTCTTTATAGAGTATTGAGTCATTCTCTTGAGTGCAGCATTCTGCATGTTTTGTACAGTACCATGATGTTTCACTCTATAGTTATGAATACTGGTGCTGTTTCTTTCTCTAGAAGCTAGTATACTATGTAGAAAATAATAGAACATAAAGTTATAATTGATGTTTCTACATTTAGATCTTCGAGAGTATTCAACAGGGGAAAAAACAGATGCAGTTAAATGCTAAAACTATGCTTCTTTTTTTCCTTTGTAGATCATGTTTGAAGAAGATTCAATTGTCGGAAGATTGGTTGTTGTTATATTTTCTGTTTTAGTGTGAATTTTCTAATTTAGCTATTTCAGCTTTATTTCCAACAGCACATTGATGTACCACCCTTTTTTATTCTAATATACCATGCAATAACCAATACCTGTGGATTTAAGATTGCTGTTGATGCCAAAATAAAGAAAACAGCTCAGTTTACACCAGGTAAATAAATCTTAATTTATTTTATTTTATTTATTTGTATTTCGGATGACACCTTTGAGCCGAGGGCTCTTTTACAGAGGTTCCAAGTCAAGGCAATAAGGACAATAAGGTACAAAACATAACATGATCATTACAATGTAACTTACAAAAAAAAAAAAGTCAAATAAGGTTACAATAATAGCAGCCAAAGGCATTGTCAAGCAATTGTGTTGCGAGTTAATTATACAGTACAAGTCATAGGCAGCTCAGTGAAGCTTTGTTAGGAGTGGGTTAGTGGGAAAAGAGAAAGAATAGTGGTGGTGAGGGGGTGGTATGGGGGAGAGAGAGAGGGATGAGGGAAGAAATAGGGAGGGAATTGCGTTGGATATGTGGTAGATGGGAAATAGCAAGGGAGGAGAAATAGGGGGGATGAAAAGGAAGAGGAGACAGATTCATCCTAGACCCAGTAATGGGGCTTGGAGAGGAGGAGGAGCTGAGGCAGTGAGGAGGAATGCTTGAGGGTAGTATGCCTGGAGGGGATTATAAGAAGCAATCACAGAAGGCACTAGCCATGAGGTGTTGACGTAGTTTACACTTAAAAGCACCAATCGTGGCAATATTGGAGATTTCTGTAGGTAGCATGTTGTACAAGGTGGAGGCTCTGACAAGGTAAGAACACTGAGCTTGAGAGGTCTGGCAGCGAGGTATTGTAAAGATTAGACTGTCTGATCTTCTAGTTAGGCAGCGGACACGCTGAGGGGTCAATATTGATTGGACTCATGGGGGACATAAGGCCCAGTGATGTCTTCTTAGCTAGGATGCAGTTCTGGTACATTAGCCTGCCAGATAGCTGGAGCCTGTTAGCCTGCTTGTAAATGTCACATGTGTGAGAAAGGTGGGCAGCTGAAATAAGGAGTCTACATTCCTTATTAAGGGCTACAGCTATGTGCCAGAGTGCAGTCTCAGTAGTGGATCCATAGATAATGAGCCCATAGTCAATAGTTGAGATAACAGAGCTCTGGATAGAGAGGTTCAAGGCTTCAGCCGTTAGGTAATGTTTATGCTTGTATAGTAGCCCTATGTGGGAGTTCACAGTTTTAGTGATATTGTCAATGTGTTTGGTATACAAGAGGGAGTAGTCAAGGGTCAGGCCCAGATATTTAAACATATCCACCTGCTCAACGGTGACGCCTTCGTGGTTGTTAATTATGAGCTCATGGTCCTTGTACTTGTTGTGGGTTCCATGGAACAACATTGTTTTATTTTTTTTGTGGTTAAGGATGAGTTTACGTGTGCAAAACCAGTTTTCCACTTCTGTGAAACTTTTCTGTAGTTGAGACTGAATGGAAGTGGGGTCAGTGTGGCAAGTGAAGATTACTGCATCATCTGCATATAGTAACATTCTGTCATGGCAGGAGGCAGGGAGATTGTTCAGGAATATGCTAAATAACAAGGGACCCAGGATAGAACCTTGGGGTACTCCAGAGTGGATTGGTAGGGATGCCGAGAGGAATTCACCAATCCTGACCTGTTGGGTCCGGTTACTGAGGCAGCTTTGAAACCAGAGGGTAGTTTCACTTGAAAGAGCAAGGAGGGATAATTGTTTGAGGAGAATGGAGTGACTGACAGTGTCAAATGCCTTAGTCAGGTCAATAAAAGGGGTGCCGACCAACTGGTCCTGATCAAGTGCATGATGGATATATGTGGCGAATTTGAGGAGTGCCGTGGAAGTGCTGTACCCTTTGCAGAAGCCATGCTGCTGTGAACTTTGCAGGCTGTATTTTACAAGGTAATCTGTGAGCTGATCAGCCACTATCCGTTCCAATGCTTGGGATAGAGGGGGGAGGATGGATATAGGCCTGTAGTTGTTCATGAGAGTCTTGTCAGTATCTCCACTCCAAGATGAAGCACTTTAACAAAGGTTGAAACCCGTTTCCATAGTTTTATCCTCTTAACCTTTTATGTGCCACATAATCCCAGAGAATTTGCAATATAAGTGATTTAGACATCAGATAAATGAAGCCTTTTACAGTTTTGTTGGAAGATGGCACAATAAAGGCTTAAAAGGGCACTGTCAACCCCCTTAGGCCTCAAAGTGTACCTAGTTTAAAAATGTATGTTATGATTCTCCACATTCTATAGAGACTGCTGATGTAGCTGGCAGCTAGATTTTGATAATTTTCTTCTTTTCAAAAGTGAAAAACAGACTTCCAATCATGTTTGGGGGTGTTACTAATGTTCAGAAAGTTTGCAATAAGAATAGATAAGGGATCTGAAACATCATCACACCATCATACCTCTCAACCTTTCTTCACCAAAATGTGTGACACAATGTGTGACATATCATCTAACATGGCACTGCAAGCTCAGACCACTATAGTTATCAGTGCACTAATGTTCATAATGTTTTTTTGATAACTGAGCATAATAGATTATTATGAATTTCTGCTTTAAAGTCTCAGTGGGGAATGTTTAATATCACCTTCACCATGATGGAAAAAGGGTTTCTGAGCGGTAAAATGAGTGACGTACCTCATAATGTGTGACAGTTGAGAGGTATGCACACCATTAGTATGAATTTCAGGTCTACTAAGAAAGGAAGTAGATAGAAACTTACATAGAAACATAGAAAGTGATGGCAGAAAAAGACCATACGGTCCATCTAGTCTGCCCATAGGCCTAGCCCCCCTCCCTTAACTGCTAGTCAGTGTGGTGGTGCCTTCATACCTGTCCCAAGCATTCTTGAAACCTACCAGTGTTTTTGCGCCCTCCACTACCTGAAGAAGGCTGTTCCATGCATCCACCACCCTCTCAATAAAGAAAATCTTGCATGTGTTACCTCTGAATTTGCCTCTCTCCAGCTTCATGTTGTGACCCCTAGTTCTTGTGAGGATTCTGACTTGGAACAGTTCCTGAACCTGCACCTTGTTTGCTCCATTTAGGAACTTGTAGGTCTCAGTTATGTCTCCCCTCTCCATCCATCACTCCAGAAAGTACGTGTTCAGGTTTTGCAGATGCTCTTCATAATTTTTGTTCTGTAGGCCATGCATCATTTTTGTACCTCTCCTTTGCACTGTCTCCAGTCTGTTGATATCCTTTTTTAGGTGTGTTCTCCAGAACTGTATGCTGTACTCCAGGTGTGGTCTCACCAGAGATCTATAGAGTGGCAGGATGACCTCATTTTTCTGCTGGTGATCCCCCTGCCTATGCAGCCCAATATGCCATTTGTCTGTAGTGCCACTTTCCCACACTATTTGGACATCTTTAGGTCATCCATTATAATTAACACCTAATCCCTTTCCTGTTTGGAAGATTCCAGTTGTACTCCTCCCAGGTAGTAGTCCTCTCCTGGGTTGGCCCTTCATAGGTGCATGACCGTGCTTGTTTTGTGTTAAACTTTAGTTGCCATGTTTCTGACCATTTTTCTAGAGCCTTAAGGTCGGCCTTCCTCTTTACTACCCCACCTGGAGTGTCTACCCTATTGCTTATTTTTGTGTCATCTGTCAATAAGCTCACCTTCCCCTTTAGTCCCTCTGTTATGTCACTAATAAAAATATTGAATAGAATCAGACCTAGTACTGATCCTTGTGGCACTCCACCATCTACTCCTCTTTCTTCTGAAAGTGAGCCATTTACAATTACCCTCTGTGTCCTTCCAGAGAGCCAGTTCCTTACCCATTTCACTGCTTGCTGTCCTACTGCCATTCTGTACAGTTTGTTCAGTATCCTTCTGTGTGGGACCGAGTGGAAGGCTTTGCTGAAATCCAGGTATACTGTGTCTACTGCTCCTCCCTAGTCTATTATTTTAGTCACCCAGTTAAAGAAGTCTATCAGATTGGTTTGGCATGACCTTCATGTTCTAAAGCCATGCTGTTTTGTGTCTAATTTGCTGTTTTCTTCTAAATAGGATATAATAATAAAATAATAATAATAATAACTTTATTTCACATAAGTGCCTTTCAAGCCATCAAGGCGCTTTACAACAAGATAAAAACAGCAAGACTAAAATCAGCGGACAACAAATACAGTAATAGCTGTCTAAGGGTCATACTAATTCAGTGCCACTAAAGGCCTGATGCCATAAGTAGGTTTTCAGCGACTGTTTAAAACCTCCCACAGTCGTGCACTCTTGAAGCAGATCAGGTAGAGATTTCAAAAGGGTGGGGGCCACATGTATAAATGCACGGGCCCTAAAGATTTCAATGACACCCTTGGAATCTCCAGCAACCCCATGTCAGCTGAATGGAGCTGTCTCATTGGGCGATAAGGCACAATAAGCTCTTTCAGGTAGTCAGGGCCAAGTCCATGTAGGGCTTTATAAGTCAGTTAACCAACTTTAAAGGTGATCCACCACCTAATCAGCAGCCAGTGCAGATCACACAGCAACAGGAGTAATGTGGGCAGTTCGAGAAGCCCCCATTAACAATCATGCTGCAGTGTTCTGCATGAGCTGCAGGCAGTGGATATCAACCCCAGGTAGCCCTGAGTACAGGGAGTTGCAATAATCAAGGGGTTAGGTCACAAAGGCATGGACCAACGTAGGTAGATCCCCAGACGGAACAAGGTGCCTAATCCTGGAGATATTCCTAAGATGATAAAAGGAAGACTTGATGGATGCCGACACCTGAGCTCATAAAGTCAGCCTGTCATCAAGTACTAGCCCCAGGTTTTGCACCCATTCAGAGGAAGGGATCTGGGAGCCCCCAAGAAAACGTCCAGAGGGCTGGCCAGCCCACAACCCCTCTATCCGGTGACCCGGGTCCACTACCATCACCTTGGTCTTTCCAGCATTCAACTTTAACCAGCTCAAATTCATCCAATCCTGGATTTCAACAAGGCAGTTATTAAAGACCAAGATGGCTCTGTCCTGGTCGGAAGCAAAAGACATGTAGAGCTGGGTATCATCAGCACAGCAATGAAACCTCAGCCCATACCATCTTACAATGTCTCTGAGGGGCAGCATATACACTGCAAACAACATGGGAGACAACACTGAACCCTGAGGTACCCCACATGGCGGAGAGAATGGGTCCAAGGAAAAAATCCCAGACACCACTCTCTGACTTCTGCCAGTAAGGAAAGATGTAAACCACCTGAAGACCGCACCTGTCAGGCCACAGATAGACCCCAGGCACCCGAGCTGTATCCCATGGTCCACAGTGCCAAAGGCTGAAGAGAGATCAAGGAGCACCAAGATAGAACAGCTTCTCTGATCTCTCACCATCAGGAGATCATTGAGCACCCGAACCAGCACAGTCTCCGTACTATACCTCTTTCGGAAACCGGACTGGAGAAGTTCATAGATGTTATGGATGGTCAAGTGGTCTTCCAGCTGTACCACTAATACTTTCTCAATCACCTTCCCTATAAATGGAAGGTTTGAGATTGGTCTGTAGTTGGCCAGAGAATCCGGATCCAAAGAAGCTTTCTTTAGGAGAGGTGTTACCACCCCCTCCTTCAGGGACCTTGGAAACTCACTGGATTCCAGGGAGCACTGGACTATCTGTGCCAGGACCGGGCCGATAATATCACAACCCATAATCAAGGCAGTAGGGCCCGGATCCAAACTACAGCATGTAGGGCGCATACACTGGACAATCCGCATGACATCTGCAAACTCTGGCAGGACAAAGGTTCTCCAGGAAGCTCGAGGTGGGGTGACTGAACACCGATCACCAGCAACCCCCACAGAGTGAGTCATGAGAATTTCCGACCTGATGTCAGCCACCTTATGCACAAAGAACTGAGCAAGTTCATCGCACTCTACTTGCGAAAAAGGTCTTCGGAGCTTGAGCAGGGTTTCCATTATTTTGCCCACAACTGAGGTTTGGCTTTCTGGTCTGTTGTTGTTTGCACTTTCCCTGCTTCTGTCTTTGTGCAGAGGAATAACTGTTGCCTTCTTCTAATCTTGGGGGGACCTTCTCCAGCTTGAATTATAGGTCGAAAAGATTAGCTTCACTCACCCTTCTTATGCAATGGTTTGCAGTATTTAGTATAGCCATTTTAGATAAAACAACCAGCAGCACCAATGGATTTCAGAAAAGGTAAGCAATCATAAAATGTGCGCTTTTAACCAGAAATAATATGGTGCAAAAAGGGTTGACAGTGTCCCTTTAAGAGAATGAGACTATGGAAAAATGGATTTCAACCTTTGTTAAAGTGCTTCATCACAGAGTGCAAATGTACAGTATATGGGTTTGCCTGGTGTACACAGAGCTGTTTTCTTAGTTACTACTGTGTATATTGCACCTTCTGAAATGTGTGACAAGAAACTATTAGCTTGGAAAATGAGCACTTGAACTATTTTCAAATTGCCCCAAAAATTGCTTTTTTCTTCTTTGCAGGTATGTGCAGTTCTTAGAAGGTTTTCTGACATCTGCAGAAAAATACTTCATGGTGGGACACCACGTGACCTACTATGTCTTTACTGACAGACCTGAGGCAGTTCCAGTGATCACTCTCAAGCCAAACCGATCCCTTGATGTCATACATTCGCAGCCTTATGCACGCTGGCAGGATATCTCCATGCGGAGGATGGAACAAATCAAGAATCACATAGCAGAACGATTCCACAAAGAAGTGGATTACCTTGTTTGTGCAGATTCAGATATGGTATTTAATGATGATGTAGGAGTGGAAATTCTAGATAAGTTGGTTGCCACAATGCATCCATGTTTCCATAGAGCCCAACAACGTTCCATGCTAACATATGAACGAAGACCCGAGTCAGAAGCCTACATACCTCCTGATCAGGGAGACTTTTACTACATGGCAGCTTTCTATGCTGGAACAGTGGAAGAAATTTATAAACTAACCAAGGCCTGCCATGAAGCCATTGAGAAAGACGTGGAGAAGGGTATTGAGGCAGTGTGGCATGAAGAGAGCCATTTCAACAAATACTTGGTGTACCATAAGCCCACCAAAGTACTTTCTCCTGAGTACATCTGGGATAACAGCCTGCTGGAAGATTATATATTGAAGAAAAAGCGCTTTCTTGCTGTCCCTAAGAATCATAATGAAATCCGAAATTAGAATTCAGTTCTGATGCCTGACTACTACTACAGTAAAGAAATCATTCACAATCTATTGGTGTCTGTAAATTAATAAAATTCACTGCAAATATCTATGCAAGATGTGGAAACTGAATGTAAATACTGCACAAGCCAAATGAAAATTATGAATAGTGTAAGTAAAGACTCCAAATTAAAATGATTTATTTACAAACTCCAACTTGAAGATGGAAAAGAATACGTATAGTGTACCTATGTCAAAACATTTACAAACTTAAAATGGAATAAATAAAAATTTTAAAATGCTCCTAGTATGCACAGTATAGGCAGTCAGACAGTTAGTAATAATTTATTGATCAGCATGAGTCATTTCATATATAAAACAAGTTATATAGTGCAAATATGAACATACATAGTACATAGTACAAAAGGTTTAAAAGGAATTTTTCCTTTACAATATACACTTCTTAGAACATAAACTGCAAATACAATAAAAAGTTATAATTCCTTATAAGTACAAAACAGTATTAGATTGTACAATGTTGTGACAACGTTTAAAAATTCCACAAGCTTTCGAGGGTCTCATGACTGACTTTACAATTATACCCCAATTTTATTCAGGAGAGTTTGCTTTATTTAAATCAAGGAGGAGAAGTTCTCATTCTTTTCTCCTGAATCTTACCAATAGCAATTAAATATATTGTCAAATGTATAAGTATTTCAATATTTTCTGTGTTAAATAATAAATCTAATGTATATCTATTGGGAAAATTAATGACAGCTTAAATGTTTACCGAGTAATTTGGTCCTAGGTTCAGCATACCATGGGCAGCGAAGAGTTATGTGCCTTAAATCCTCAATTTCAGAAAGAAAACAATTACACAATGCAAAAGCTGTTGGATTCTTATTATATCTTACCAGAAGAACATTACTAGCAAATACTTCAAATCTATATCTAGTAAGGATTTCTCCATGTTCCTTGTGTATAACTAGTTTGAGGTAGGGTTTTAAAGTATGTTTGACTGTGTTTTTCATCAACCAGGGAGATGTTTTTTATATTTTTCAGGCGATAAAGATCCTTTTGTCTGGAAATTTCATATATTTTCATTGTTATATAAGAAGAATATTTAATACCAATACTGATATGCTGTTCATACCAGTTTTTAAGATGAAATAATCCATAGTTCTTCAGGAGTGTTTCAGTTTTGAATAGCCAAGTATTTCTTTTTTACTGTAGTGATGTCTTCTTCTCTTTTAAACATGATTTAGTTAATAAATCAATTTTATCAGTTTTTGTCTTAACCCAATAATTGATTACTTTAACTGGTATCATATACTCTAAACTAGGTTGACCAATCTGTAACCTAACCAAAGTATTTGGTGTGCCAGTAGGTAAACATAAACATGTTTTATAAGCATTATTTAATATTGCTTCTAGCTTAGTAGTGCTAGCTACACCCCAGACTTCAGCTGCATGCAACATTTGCATAATAAGTTTTGCACTCAGAGTTTTAAGAAAAGGTCCAATAGAGAATCCACCATATAGATGATTAAATTGTTCCAATGCCATAAGAGTATGTTTTGTTTTTTTGCACATGTAGTTTATATGCTTATTCCATTTAAGATTACTGGAGAACCAGACACCAATATATTGGTATTCTTTCATGTATTTTAGTTTTTGATTATTAAGTAAAATGCTCCTGTAATGTTTTTTGCTACCGAAAACAAGAACCTGTGTTTTCTGTGTGTTAGGTTGTAAATTTCTTTCAAGACACATTCCTCCCAGCTTGTACAGAGCTCTTTGCAACCTGAGTCTAGTTGAGGAAATGTTCAAAAGATTGTCTGAGAATGCCAGTTTTTGAATTTTTTTTGATCCAATCTTTGGGGAATTATGTTCTTTTTCCCCCATAGCCTTCGGTATACCATCTATATAAATGTTAACTAAGTCAGGGGCTAGAACACAGCCCTGCCTTACTCCTAAATTGGTTTTGATTTTCCTTGTCAAATCCCCTTGTTTTGCATACTTTATTTGCACCCGTGTATTTGTATACAGTCTTCTAATTATGGATATTAAATTGGTGTCAATACCCAACTCCTTCATTTTAATCCACAGGATCTGCCTTTTAATAGAATCAAAAGCTGCAGAAAAATCTACAAATGCAACAAATAGAGGCTGTTTTCTAATGCAACAATATTTTTCTATAAGATGATTTAGCAGAAAAATTTTTAGTGGTAGTACCTTTACATTTAATAAATCCTGCCTGTAGTTGTGACAAAACTTGGGTTTGATCTATCCAAGTTATTAATCTTTCCAATAAAACTTTAGCAAATAACTTGGAAGTATAGGCAGAAGTCTTCAGTACCACCATGTTAAACTACATGTAACTATGTACAAAAAGAAAACACACCAAGTGCTTACCTTGGTTGTGAAAATGTAATCATGTTTCACAGCATGCAGTCAAGTGCCGGGATCAGGCACCAGATTTAGCAGACCTGGAAATCCTGTGAACAGAACAGCAAGTGTTTCACAGTCAGATAGCTCATGGGATAAGGAAGTGAAGTGCATGTTGACACAGGCATGGGCATGCTCCAGTGCAGTGTCAGTGTGTCCATGTACACATCGCCTCCTGGTCCCATAAGCTATATATTTACTTTGTTTATATAGTTTAAAAAATAGTTCTTTAGAGCAGCAATAGAGCTCTGGTGTGAACTCTGGATTTCATATTGTCAGCCAACTTTTTATAGTCTGGTGTGTAATGTATCACCTGCCATTCATATGCAGTCATCAAGGTGGCCATCTGTCAGAGCTGATCTGAACTGCACCAAAAGTACTAAAATTTATGTAGTTGCATCAGAGGGCTTTGGCTCAGTTGTACCAAACTCCAGGGTCAATGCAGGGCTTGATGCAAGCTCTACATCAACCTTTGAAAATCAGGCCCCGTGTCTTCAGTGGGCTCTCACAAGCCTCCTCAAACTGATTCATAAGCCATACATGGCTCGCGAGCTATGGGTTGGACACCCCTGGATTAAGCTATGGTCACAGACATGCTATGCACTACTGCAGTATACCTTAAGGCACCTCGATGTAATTGGATCAAATTACCATTGAAACAAAGGAGTTGCTGCAGCATAATTGCCTCACTTCATGCCACAATTCAAGGAAACATTTTTTTGTGATCACAACTGTACAGAAAATGTTCAATATATCTAGTATAGAAACCATAGCAAATGAGAGGGGGGGTGGCTTGGATGCCAATGAAGATGGCCACCTAACTCATGAGCTGTCTGCTACCTAACCAGAATCCACCATAACCTACTGTGTAGTCACCACCTCTGAGTTATCTGTTGATATCCCAGCATTCAACAACATCAGTTTGGTGAATTGATCATATCATTTCCTCTCCAGCTTCTGCTGCTTGGGTGTGATCCAACCACAATCCCCAGCTTCTCTGTCAGTGTGCCAACTTCCACTTAACATGGCATCAGCCCCTACCTCATTGTGCTCTGAACTGTCCTGGGTTGTAAGCATGTTCACCCACCTCCTCACTGACATAGCAGAGATCAAGACTGTCTGCACCCAGACCATTTAGGACACTGCAGCCCTAAATCAACAGGTCTCTACAACAGAAGTTGAAATGCAGCAGGTGGCCAACAGGTTCAACTCCGTAGACAGTCAGCACAGAGAACAGGATTGTCTCGTGAAGTATCTCTAGGACCATGTGGAGGACCTTGAAAATAGGAGCCAATGAAACAATTTGCATTTCATTGGCTTCACTGAAGGCTGTGAAGGTCAGAACTGTAATGGATTCCTTCAATGGGTGCTGCCCATCTTACTACATTCACAAGGTCCTGAACTTTATAAAACGGAGCACTCCTACTACTCCCTCATGCCATGGACTAAACCAGGAGACTGTCTTCACCCTGTCTTGGTGTGCTTTCTGTGGTTCCCAGACAAAGCGGCAATCCTCCATATGACCAGCAAGAGGGGTCCTTTAAATTGGCAGGGGCATCACATTCAAATTTTCAAGATTTTTCACAGGAACTGTCAAAGAAACGGTGTGCTTATGTGGCAGTAAGGAAGCATCTCTTCCACCTGTGAGCCAGCTACAGTTTACACTATTGTGCCATGCTTCATATTGCTTTAAATGGGGTTCTCAAGGACTTTCAGTCTCCAGAAGTCACAGAAGCTTTTGTCACTTACCACTGGCCTGTTAGTGAAGCTCAAACTTCATCTCTGCAGACCTGCACTTAATGCTGAATGCAGACAGAGGTCATCCTCTGGCTCTGGTTGGGCCAGGCTAAAACATAGGACAATGACAAACTTGCATAAAACTGTACAGATTTATTCATGTTCTTAATATTTATAAGTGTGTTTATATAGAAAGTCAATAAATTTGTATACTTTCATATACATGTGGTGTAGTTTACACTCGATTTTGACAAAAAATAGGGGAGAGTTCTGAGGGTTCTCACATTTTACATAGACCTGCACTTACCCCAGTGGATCTGGCAGAACTGTTCTCCAGATCCTGAACACTCACAGAGTGAGCAGTTGACAACGGATGATGGTTGGAAAGTGGTCACTTGCAGCCACAGCCCCACATTCCAGCCCGAGGACCAGCATAAGGCTTGCTTCAAAAATCAGAAGAAATGTGGCAGGACACACTGTCTCTTGTTGTCCTGGCTTTGTGCATGTTAGTGCTTTTTTCTGCTCGCACATTCAAGATTGATTCCTCTCAATCATGCAGCTCTTTCAGCCCTGCTAAAATTATGCATGCCCTTGTGTCCTATGACTGACTCTGGTCTGTGCTCCTAATAGCTGCTGTTCCCTTCCCTTTGTCCAGGGTGAGCTGTTGGGGGGGGTCGTACCAAAGTGAGATGTATCATATCTGGTCTCCACAGTTTTTCGTACCTGTCAGTAACTCTCTGCTTGTATGTTCGAGATGGCCCTCACGAATGTGTGACTTCTTCAGCTTTGTTGGAATCCAGTGTGCTCCCATACTGCAGGTGCCAGAGCTCACATAGCAATAACCCCTCAACTACCTATACATCTGACCTCATCCTTGAAGGTATTACAACCCCCCCCAGCTACTAAATACCGGCAATAATCCACAATCTCAGTTTAAGGTTTGTCCATAAGCCATCAGTTGGTGGTGGGTCACAATGGGATTACTAAATTGTGTTCTTCTCCTTTCTTTTTGTTTGGCCAGTAGAGGCTCCATTACCACTCTAGACAGGTTGTGGTCTATGGCCATGACCAATTGTTCTGACACAGTCAGCAGCTCACACCAAGAACATCTGTCTATGCTGTGCTGCCACTTTCCATAGCCTGGTGGTCCTGGGGTCCCCAGCTCACTTCCACCTGGGTACCTGTAGCCAGGCCTTCTCTTCCCACCAGGGCTTGCAGCTAGATGTGATTTCAGGCTAACAGGTGTAGGGGAATATATTCTTTATGCATATAATGACAACTCCCCCCAACATACAATGTAGCCCAATGGCACTCTTAGCAGAGTAGAATAGCCTTCCTTCTCTGAGGTATGCTACCGGTAAAACTACCCCAGGGGCCCTATGGTACCACACAGAGAATGACAGCTGGTCACTGGGATGTCCTCCAGAGCAGCAGAGATGGGTTAGTGGGCAAAGCTTGTGTCTTCCCCATGTGAGGGACCTTACCTGGCCTCATGTTTGTGTTCGGAACTACTCCAGCCAAGCACAGGATGCTGGGGCAGTAGTGACTTCTCAGTTAAAACTTTTCTTCTCCTATGCCAAATGATGTGCTTTTCATGCTAATGCTTTTATTTTCCCCTTCTTCTCTCCTATTTCTTCACCTCCACTACAACCACCCTCTTCACTGCTGAACTGATGGACCAGCGGGGAGGGGTTCTCCTATCTCTCTCGTTGTGCCTCCAATCATCCTGCAAAGTGTCATCTGCAGAGCAAATTGGAAGATCACCCTCCATGCACTTGAAGAAGGGGTCAGTCTCTTTTCTTTTATTTTTTCCTCCTATTTTTTGACTTCCTTTCCCTAAAACTATATGCCTCCCTTTGATGGCACTTGTTTTTTGGTTGGCCCCTAAAGGTATCTTACAAGGATGTTGTTGTGGAGCATGAAAACAGGTATCAGACTGCACCCTAAGGCTGACACCTTCCTACTTCTGTGGGTTGCCTCAGTCCTAGAGTTGCTGAAACTGGTTTCCACAGCCATCCACTGTGGGACGGCACTAGGAGCCTTATTCTGTTGGGTATGCAGAGAAAAATGGCTCCATCCACCTAGCCTCAGGTCTTCTCTCTCCTCCACTTAGAGCACTTTTTAGTCTTCTGTAGGTTTGGAGATGAATTCCCAGGGAGGAGGAGGAGGAGGAAGAAGAAGAAGAAGAATCAGCTTTTATAGAGTGCTTTTCACACACAGTGTATCTCAAAACACTTTACAGGCAATGCTAGACTGGTAGTGAAGTGACTGAATGTGTAGTGGCAGCCATGTCGCACATCATCACCCACACACAGCCTGGATAATTGCATGAACGGTTTATGGGAAGGGGAATGTTGGCCAGGACACAGGGAATGTTCCCTGCTCTTTGCGAAGAGTGCCCTGGGTTCCTTTACTTCCACCTGGTTTATGGGAAGGGGGGTGTTGGCCAGGACACCAGGAATGTCCCCTACTGTTTGCAAAGAGTGTACTAGGTTCTTTTACTTCCACCTGCACACCTACCAGGATAACACCAGGATGGGTAGAAGGGACCTCGGTTTAATGTCTCATCCAAACGATGGAATACCACCGCAGTACAGCACCCCCTAATACTGCACTCGGATGCCAGCTATTTTTTAGGTGCAAGCCCAATCCTGGTGTGGGATGAGAACCCACGACCTTCTGGTCCAGAGGTGGATGTGCTACCAACTGAGGGTAATGGGGGCATGGGAATTTTTGCACACTGCATGGGGTTTTACAGGGGTACTGCTTCAGTTTGCACATAGTTTATGTTTTTTCTTGTTTTACTACTTAATTGTATTAGCTACTTTTCAGACAAATTGTCTAAATGTACTAGTTGGTGTCTCACTCCATTTGTGCTTAGTGACTACAGGAGGTGTTTGGAAGGGGGCATTCTGCGTCTACCATCGCCGGCCATCACTTTCTCCTCATCAGCCCATTTACCATCTGATCCAGTCATGACCCACTTAGCATGTACATTTGTCACTAGAAATGTGAAGGGCTTACATCATCCCATTATGAGAAAGGCAGTCTTAACACATCTTAAAAAAATAGGCCTGGCTGTAGCTATTCTGCAAGAAACCCATCTGACCCATGATGCAGCACTTAAATTAAAAAGGGATTGGGTTGGAATGGAGCCCCATGCCACCTTTACTATGTGCAAATGTGGGGTATCCCTCCTCTTCCATAAACATCTGCCCTGGCAAATAGTACGCCACAAGGCAGACCAAGAAGGTCGGTGGGTTCTGGCTATGGTTAAAACCACTGACATGGCATTTACAGACCTAATGAAAGTGACTCTAGCTTTTTCACTACCCTGGCCCAGATCACTGGAGAATTTGATCCTGGCAATTAGCCGATCTTACTGGTGGGGGGTGACTTTAATATCCCTCTAGACGGGGTAGTGGACAAAAGCTCTCTCTTGATCCAGCAGACAAGCTCTGCCCACCATGCACTGCACTCTCTCATGGAACAGCATGCCTTAGAGGATGGATGGCGGCTGCTACATCCTACCTCTAGAGATTATTTATCCTTATCACCAGTACACAAGTCATATAGCCGAATCAACTGCTGACTGCTCTCATCCTTCTTCATTCAATCACTGATACAGGCAGATATCAGGACTGTAGTCCTTTCCGATCATGCCCCAGTCATAGTTGCTGCCCATCAGAAGAAAGACAAAGGAAAGGAGAAAAGGCAGCTCACTATATCTGTGCAGGCCAGAGAAAATGCTTTCAAGAGTGGGAAAGATACCTCCAAGCAAAATCTGTCCTCCCTTACTTTCCTAAAATACCATCTGAACACTCTTATATCCTAAAAGGATAAGTTAGTCATAGTCAGAACTAAACACAGATACTGGGAAGGAGGACAACAGGCTGGGAAATTGCTTGCCCACTGCCAATAAGTACAGCAAGTGAGTAGACACATTTGGCTCCCTTAAGAATGATCAGGGCCAGATTTGGCACACCAAGCCAACTTTAACAAAATTATAAAAAATTATTTGCAGATCTGTATGAGGTCACCCACCCTCCACTTACAGAAGGAATACATACTGTAAATTCCTGGTCTAGCTACACTAGAAACAGCTTTGTGTGAAACAGCAGACATGGTATTGAATTCAAATTATTTCATTTATAAACAAAAGTATTACAACAGTGTCAGGGAATAGTGATGTGGACGACATTCGCGCCAAGTTTTGTAAATCTATATGTCAGCAGATGGGAAGAAGAATTTTTATATCCGAACATGCTTTTTATACAGAATGGACTGTACTGGAAGCTATTCATTGACAATTGTCTTTTATCATGGGAGGGCACAGAAAGTGATCCAAATTTATTTTTGGAATATATCAATTCTACAGATATGAATTTGAAGTTTGTGGCTAATATCAATTTTGAACATGTGGAGTTTCTGGATCTGACAATCTCCAAAGAGGGGGAACATTTAGAGACAACGATATATTGGAAACCCCTGGAAAGAAATACCAAGTTACATTCTGACAGTGCCCATCCAAGGTCACTAGTGAACAATATCCCAGTGGGGCAGATGTTAAGGGCAAGAAGGCTGTGTAGCACAGAACAAGATTATGTGAAACAGAAGAGTGTTATGACTAAATGCTTTATAGATAGGGGATACCCCTATTGGAGTATTAATAGAGCAATACAGAGAGCAGATAGCTGTGAAAGAGAGAATTTGCTGCAGCCTAGAAAGAAAGAAGCTGTTGGACAACCAACGACATGTGTCCTAACTTTTTGTAATGAAGTGAAAGTAGTATCCAATATAATAAGGAAACATTAGAAAAAGAGATGTGCAAGAACAAGGGGGCACAATTTGAAGATAGAGGGGGACGGCCCAGGGGTAATGAGGGGAAGTATTTTTTCATGAAAAGGGTTGTAGATGCATGGAACAGCCTTCCTGAGGAGGTTGTGGAGACCAACACAGTGGGGGAATTCAAGAATGCATGTTACAGACATAAGGCAATTCTAGTGGGGGGGGTGTAGGAGGAAGTAGGCTGTTGGTTAACAAGGATCTGAAGCCTATCCAGTAGGTAGGGAAATGGGCAGACTAGATGGGCCAAGCGGCCCTTATCTGCCATCATGTTCTGTGTTTCTATGTTTCATTGGAATATTGTCAATAATGACAGAATGTTTAAAGGGACCCCAAATGAGAAATTAAGGATAACATACAAGAAGGGGAGAAATTTGAGAGACAGACTAGTTCAAAGTTTGTATATGCCAGGCGAAGAAAGACAGATGTAGTTGCCCCCCCAAAGGAAGTTTCAGATGTGGATACTGCGCAGTGCAATTATACACATGATACCACAGATTTTAAACATCCACGCACAGTGCAGAGATTTCAAATACATTCATTTATGAACTGTTCAAGCATTAATGTGATCTGTTTATTAGCCTGCCCCTGTGGACTTGTTTATGTGGGCCAAACAAAAAGAACATTAAAAGACAGGGTCTGTGAACATAAACCGGCAATCAGGAATAAAGTACAGAGCAGTTCAGTGGCTAGACATTTTGAACAGATGCATCGCGCTTCTCCCATTGGCCTTAAATTTGTGGCAATAGAAAAAGTCATGCTGGGAATACGAGGAGGAGACTTAGAAAATAAACTCTCCCAGCATGAAACGTTTTGAATTTTTACCCTGAATACCTTGACTCCCTGTGGATTAAATGAAGAGTTACCTATGAGTTGTTATCTGTGAGAATTCTGTCCACAGCATATAGTAATAATAATACATTTATTTTTCAGGCACCTTTCAAAATGTCAAGGCGCCTAACAAATTTTAAAACACATCAATTATCCAAGTCATAGAGTAATAAACAGATACAATATGTCCTTTGAAAGTTTAATATTGGTGTCCGGCTATGTAGTTTTTTAATAGTAGCTGTTAGTTTATTCACATAAGTTTAAATAAAATATTGTGTCTATGTTTTAAATGTCTCACTATTTGGTGATGTATGTTTTTACAATATGTGGAGTAGTGTAAGTAATGGCACTTTAAACAAAATCTTTTTCAAACTCCCTCCAGCTAATTTCACAAGGGCCAGTAAAAAGGCAAATGAACTATTTAAATGAAGCCTGGGATGTGAGGCAATCAGCTCTGAGAAAGGCATTTCGCCAAAATGCCAGCACATTGTGCGTGCCCTATGGGATGCACACTGGTCTGCAGGCTGCCTAAGTGTCCACACGAGAAAACACCATGCTGGTGTCACCAGTGATTTATTTTGTTCACATATAGTCAGCATTTGCACTGTACTTTAGCAACTCGCATTTATTTGTCCCTACACTTATTTATTAATGCACTGAATAAAAGAAGGCTTGGTACAGGTAAGTCTCTTTGGTGTTCTTTGTATTGTGATATTTTGCTGTGGCGTACTGCAACAATTTTGGAATCTTCCCCGATTTCTTTGTTTGCTGTCTTGCTCCTCTGGTAGTGAGCACTCACCAGTTTTTGAGGTCAGTGAAACCTAGAGAGCTCTCCCAAAACCATTGTATGCTTAGCTACACCTTCCCCACCTTCTTCCCACTGACCAGAATCTACTGGGTAAGTCCCACATGATCCTTGAAGTGATGCAGGCCATTAAGGCTCTTTCCTCATCCAATGCACCTGGGGAAGACGAAATCCCTGTGAATCTATACCACCTAATCCTGAAGCTTAAAGCCAGAGTTTCCACCAAAGGCTTGCTGTCACCCCCTTTTCCCTTCAGAAAGGCACAAGGCAGGGCTGCCCCCACTCACCCCTCCTTTTTCTCTTGGTTATCGAACCCTTAGCAGTAGCCATTCAGTCTCATTCAGACACTGAGAGTATTCTGATTGGCCCAGACTGGTACTCCATACTACTTTACATGGACAACTTCCTGGTTCTGCTTATATCTCCTACCACATCAGTACTTGTCCTGATGCCAGTCATTGAACAGTTCTCAGCCGTGTTGGGCCTGCGGGTAAAAAAACACAGGTTCTTCTCATTACTGACTCTTATGCAACTGCCCTTTCTACACATGTAGGTCTGAAGTGGGCGGCAAGTGGCATAACATACTTGTGTTTGAATATTAAAATAGATATCCTGTTGATCCCATGGGATAACATGGAACCACTACTTCAGTCCTTGCAAGCAGAATGCAGGTGCTGGAAGGCACTTATCCTATCTCTTGTATATAAAACAGAGGAACTACAAATGGTTACTTCCCCAAAAATTCTCTACCAGATTAGCAATCTTCCCTTACCTATTCCTAAAATATAGTATATGGGCTCCTTTCTCTGGGAAGGTAGACCCCCCTTTTACAGTAGGACTAAACGACATGCCCATCGAGCCCTGGGAGGTGGGGACTACTGTGGATCTGAGGTTACCATCTAGTCTTCCTAGGAGTTAAAACTTTTCACTGGCTCCAGCATGCTGCAGAATGCCTCCTCTTAGGGGTTAAGATGTAACAGCACTTTCTGTTGGGCTCTTGCCTAGCACAGCTCTATATGGACCGCTTCCTAAACAATGCCACTCCATATCTACAATGTCTGCTTCCATAAGTGGCTGAAAGTCCATCAGTAAACTTCTACACCTTGATCTCTGTCCATTGGAATTTATGCCTCTTTCGAAAAATGCCCTAATTACAGTAGACAATAAACCTCTTTACTGGAAGTCCTGGCACAAATGTGGCATCTTACACCTCCAGGATCTCCTAATCCTAGGCATGAAACACCTCCAGTCCTTAGAATACTTCCATACTACTAAAGGCATGCCCAATCAAGACCACTGGAAGTTTCTACAACTATGTAACACACTTCTCCACCTACTTGGAACCAGCACCAAACCTGTGGTCCCACCCACCACATCTCCACCACCTTTGGACCCAAAAGACAGCGGGCAGAGCTGGCACCATATACAAAGCCATTAGAGAAGACCAGCCCAACCCCATCTTAATGGCCAAACAATACTAGGAAAGGGACCTAGGCTCACGCATCTCCCACAAGGACTAGGACTCATGCTGGACCCTGACACACGCAGCCATTCAAGACTCAAGGAGTCATATAATACAGAAAAAGTTTCCATACTACTGGTATAGAACCCCACAGCTCCTGTTTAAGATCAGGGTCTTACCCAATGACCTTTGCTGGAGAAGCAGTGCCCCAGGTGGTTCCTTGTTGTACATTCGATGATCCTATCCCACAATAAGAGACTTATGGAATGGAGTACATGCCACCTACCAGACAGTCCTATGGGTCCAAATACTGAACTATCTTCCTCTTAGCACCCCCTTGTTGGTCTCACACCTTCCCAAGGACCAGATTAAATGGCTTGGTGCTGTTGCTATGGAGGCTAGATGCCTCTTGTTACAGACATGGAGATCTCAGGATATTCCATCTCTCCATCTATGGAAGCAGATGGTGAGAACTTTAGTGATTAATGAAAGGTTTGGCCATTTTGCTGTTGCTAAACACAAAGTATACACCAATATCTGGAGTCCCTTCCTTACATGCATCTCCAGTACTGTTATGTAATCCAGTGGTTTGTAACCATCAGACACTCACTGACTACCTTCACATTTTGTTGTGATGTTTCTTTTATGGCCCCCTGCACCTTTAAGGAATAACTCTAGGCTCTTGAAGTTCTTCTCAGACATGCTATGCTAAATTAATTTTCTTATTGGTCTGTTGTTTTATTAATTGCATGTGTTCTTCTTTAGGTTATCAGATCTTCTTCCAGCACTGTATGATCAAGCCCAATACTGTTCTACAGAATGTTAGAAAATAGGCTAAGAAATTCCTGGGATCTGACTGGCTGATACCCCTGGCAAGGTGGGCATCTATCAGACAACAGAGCCTGGGTGAAAAATGCCGGTCCCACCCGACCTGATTACCAAGATTATGTTCAAATATCAGTGTGCCCTTAGAATTTAAAATTTCAAACTGCCCCACTGAGCTGGCGCACCAGCGCAGCAGTAGAATTATCACTTGTGATGCCAGCGACCTGGGTTCGGGAGCAAACTTGGGCTGCTGGAGGGCCAGCTAGGAGGAGAAGGATCAAGTGCCCACAGACTGTGCTCCTTCTCTGGAGGAGGGTGGGTTGCCTGTCCCGCTGCTCCACCGCCACCTGGGTGACCATGGGTATAGGTGCAGTGGGATGGCATGAAGTGGTTGGGAGCATGTCAGCCAGGAGCTGGAGCGACAGCACATTGTAACATGCTCCGCCCCCTGGCTCCCCTAGTGTGCTAGTGTCCTATGGGGCAGCAAAGAAAAAAGAGGAAAAACCCGCACCGAACGCCTAGAGATGGGACCCAGCTGCCCAAGAGAAATCCACAGCCAGGCTCCACGAAGGGCCTGGGCAGAACACCTGATGCACACTCATGAACTGCGGGGGACTACAGAAGGTCCCTCTCCTCCTAGCCCGGGGAGGTAAACTGAGGCAGGATGAGGGCAGTTCTACCGGATCCCAGACTGAGATACCTGGGGAGGAGCAATGGGAGTGCGCACAGCCTAGGGCTCCCCAAGGATAGGGGTCTAGCGCACTGAGTAAGGGTGCATAAACTATGAATATATAAAAAAAAATGGCCCCATTTTTTCTCTCACTTGGCGAGAGATACAGGCTGCCCCCATCTCCTGAAATGATCACATCACGAAATAAAAAAAAGTTTCTATGCAAAAAACTCACATGTGGCACACAGTAAACCCAGTTAAATATTGACTGAACAAGTTTTTCTTGTCAGTACTTATATGGCTAGCACGCCGCTTGCTAAGTGCTGCTAAAGACTGCTTCCCCAGCTCCAGTTCCACTCAACCCAAGATAAGGTAATATTAGTTGTTTTTTTTTTTAATTCCGCTTACACATCTTGTCCCTTGATCGTCACTTGGACTTCAAGCTCACCCTTGCAGTTGTTACCAGATTAATTTAGCACTACTGTTGTTACGAACATATGAAATTTGCCAGCAGATAAAGGCCTAGACTTCTATCAAGTCTGCTCGAATGTCCAGCTAGCACCCCTTTTTCTGCAGCTGCCCCTCCCTTCCACCCTTCCCCTCCATTGACCCTCCCCCTTGTCCTGTCCCATATCCCTTTTGAAGCAGTCCACTGTTCTACTGGACACCACTTCTGCAGGTAATGCATTCCACCCAGCTACCACCCTCTCTGTAAAAAGTGTCACCTCATCTCCCTCCTGAACCTTCCCCCCTTCAGTCTCATATCATGGCCCATGGTATCCCTTCCCTCCCTTACTTTGAACAGCCCCTCTGTACCTGTCTTGTTCATCCTTTCATGTGATTAAAGGTTTCAATCATGTTCCCCCGTCCCTCCTCTCCTCCAGCGAGTACATGTTCAACTCCCTTAGCCTCTTCTCATATGATAAGTGCCCCAGCCCCTTGATCATCTTTGTCACCCTGTGCTGTGCCTCCTCCAGTAACTTAATGTCCCTCTTCAGATATGGGTGCCAGTACTGCACGCAGTACTCCAGGTGCGATCTAACTAATGACCTATACAGTGGCAGAATCACCTCCTCCCTCCTTGAGGATATACCCCTTGCAATGCAACCCAGCATTTTGTTGGCCCTTGCAGCTGCCTTCCTACATTGTTCTCCTGCAGTGCAGTCAGTCTCGCTATCACACCTTGCCAGCTGATCGCCTGCGCTACTTCAGATGTCCCACATACTTTCTAGTAGTGCCAGTATCCCGCCAACAGATAAATGTAACTGGATTATAAATAAAGGCAGAAATCTCAGAGCCAGTTTAAAATAAAAAAGAAAGTTAACTTAGCGTTGTGCTGCCTCTTGCTACTCCTGCTTACTTCCAGTGTCCCATCTCTACAGTTTAACAAAAAAAAAGACCACTACTCAGGTGGGAAAAATTAGAGGGGTAGGGAGACTGCAGCATTCAACATAATGGCAACAGCACCCTCTACTGCCAATGCCAGCACTTTGCAGACCAGGGACTATTTCACACAAATAGAATTTTTTTAATCATTTATTATTTCATTTTTAACTTCTTAGTTTTTTTTTAAATATTTCATATAAATGAACAGTAAACCCATTTTTCTAAGCACAGTAATACCCTCCAGGGTGGGCAGTATTGGGCTATACCGGCCCTTCCAGGGGCTATAAGGCCCTACATCTGTGGCATCGGGCCTCATTACACCCCTGAGCAGTCCAGTATAGCCCAATACTGCCTGCCTTGTCAGGCATTATTGCTTACTTGACATTTACCAAAGATGAACTGTTAAGTACTGTATTTACCCTATACCCCTGTTTGGCATGGGTCATTCACTGCTTTCAGTGCCATAATTGTCTGCACACAGGTAACCTGTCTTTCTCATACTCCTGTATTAATTGCTTAGTTTATTTGCATTGTAACCTGACATATTTTTAATAAAGAGATTGACTACAGGAAAGAGTAACAAACCATACACATCACTGCTTACTCATCCCAAAGCCACACTTGCAAATCTAGTGAGTGCAGAATGAGGTCAATACTCACTCAGCACTACAATACCAAAGGTAATAGTTTTATTTTGGGTGACACTAAATACTAGTAAAGAAGAGAAACTTGCCAGATTATGGCTAATAGAAGCTTTAGAATTTAAGGGTGTAGGTCTTGAGTATGAGTTGTGGATGTTTGTGGATGCTAGCCTGATGAAATCTGAACCTGGTGACAACACCATGGTGGTCTGGGTTTACAAGGTCTGGGTTTACTAGGTAATAACTGGAGCAGATGTAATGAGCAATGAGGTCAAAGTGTTAATTCACCTCCCTATTCTGGTCATTACCAAAGAAACCAAGGCCACTATTAGTAATATTGCAACTATGCTGATAAAAATATAAGGGTGGAAAGAGGCAACCATGGGAATGATAGACTTACATGTCTCCTACATAGAGAAAGTTACTGGATTTTCTGACTTGGCACTCTCAGACCTCAGGGTTTGAATCTAGACTAGGATTTAAAACCTATTTTCTGAATAAAGTGTTTTCTTACAAATACATTACTGATGGTCTATGTTAAAGAATGTTGGTACTTTTGTATATAATGCTGTATAACCTCTGTATAATCTAATTGTTTAATATTTTCCCTTTCTGTCAGCATCAATAACAGGCAATATGACACTCCAAGCCAGCAGATCCCCCAAGACTATGCCTTGCCAAGGAAACAAATAGGGGTGATCGCGGCAACAGGAGGTTTCTGGGCAACTTCCTCTAAGGGCGCAATTCTCAAAGGTTGATGCAGGGCTTGCATCAAGCCCTGCATCAAATGCAGTGCTGCACCGAACGCATTGCCGTACCTTGCACCTGAGTCACAAAAGTTACATGCATTTGCAACACTTTGCCCTCTTTACGGCAGCTTGCACCAAATATTAGGTGCAAACCCCATAAAAAGGTCTCATGATTGGGATCCATAACTCCTTACAGTCATGGATCTATCATTCTAAGCCAGATGAATTGGTGTTGACAGAATCCTGGCTCAGAACATCTACTCTGGACTCCGAAATAAGTATCCCATCATACAACATCTTCAGATCCGATAGACATACTGGGGGGGGTGGAGTAGCTATATATATCCATGATAAGCTTGCCGCTTCCATTATTGACTCCACCTCCATACCAAAGGAATCTGAAAGTCTGATTTTAAAGGTTCAGCTTTCGCCATCCTCATCACTTTGTATCATAGGATGCTATAGACCTCCATCGGCTGGGCTAAAGGTGCTAAACCACCTGGGCAGTGTCTTGGATACATTGTCCTCAGAGGTCATCATTATGAGTGACCTTAACATGGACTGGCTCTCTTCCAGCTCCAAATCTCTTAAGAATATATGCGACACCTTCGGGTTTACACAGCACATTACCGAAGCTACTCACCCTAACAAGAAAAACCCTGCAAACAGCACCTTGATTAATCTTATCCTAGTAAACAAACCCCATCTCTGTACCCATGCAGGAGTCCTTTTCACTGACCTTAGTGACCACTGCTCTATTGCCTGTGTGAGATCAGCTATCAAATCTGTTTCTACTTCAAGATTCATCTTCAAGAGAAGCAGATGCAATCTTGATCCTCATTTATTTCTCCTGGATCTTCAAAACTCACACTGGCAAGATTTCTTCCTGACCAAGTCGATGAATGAGGCCTACGAGTCCTTCCAAAATATCATACTTGCTACCATAAACAGACATGCACCGTTGGTTAAAATGTGCACAAAGTAAAAATTGTTTCCAGGGTCTACGGATGGCCTGAAGGCTGTCCTGATCAAAAGGGATGGTCTCTGGAAAAGGGCACAGAAAACTAAACTTCCTGCTGATTGGACAGCCTTCAGAATGGCTAGGAACCATTGTACAAAACTTATTAGAGCTGAAAAAGCTAATTATTTCAAGTCTGAACTGGAGTCCACTTCCAATTGATCTGCCAAATTTTGGAAGACTCTTAAGGATATCGAAGGGCACGTGTCGTCAAGCTCCCTTCCAGCTAAAATCATGTCCGATGGCTTCTCCATCACTGACAAACTGACAATACTTGAACTCCTCAATAAGCACTTTGCCACTGCAGGGCTTGCTTTTGACACTTCCCCTGCTAATAATCTCCGTATGCAACTTGGTACCCAGGATACTGATTATTCACCTTCTGACACCCCTGTCCCAGATACAGCCTTCACCTTCTGTCCTGTAACTCTGAAACAAATAGACTTGCTTCTAAATCTGGATATCAGAAAGAGTGGGGGTTCTGACCTTATTGACCCTTATCTTCTAAAACATGGATACCATATCTTGTCTGTGCCTGTCACTCACCTGTTTAATATGTCCCTCATCCATGGTGACCTGCCTTCTGTTTGGAAAACTGCTCATGTTATTCCTCTGTTTGAATCAGGTTATCCTAGTGACCTGAATAAGTATAGACCAATATCCCTGCTCCCTATACTATCTAAATTGCTTGAGAAGTTAGTTAATTCACAACTTAGGAGATAGCGAGACACTTCCAACCTACTAAATCCAGTTCAATCAGGTTTCAGAGCAGGCCACAGCACAATCACAGCTCATGCAAAAGTCACTAATGACTGACACGGCACCTTAGATGCCAAGAGATACGTAGGTGCCTTATTCCTTGACCTAAACAAGGCATTTGACACAGTGAATCATGACTTGCTTCTGGTTACTCTTCGGAACATTGCTCTGGACACCCTAGCTTTGAATTGGTTTTCCAATTACCTCTCAGGGAGACTCCAACAGGTTAAAGCTGATGGTGACTTTCCCCCCTAAAAGCCTTACAGAGAGGTATACCACAGGGTCCATCTTAGGTCCTTAACTTTTTGCTCTCTATATCAATGGCATTGATTCAGGTATTAAATCAGCCAATATTCATCTTTTTGCAGGTGATACAGTCTTTTATATTGATAGACCTATTCTTGAGCAAGCATGTTCAGACCTCCAACAAGAGTTTAACTGGCTGCAGGTGAACCTTTTGAAGCAAAAGCTCTTATTAAATGCAAAAAAACTAAGGCCATGTTTCTCTCACCATTCATGCACACCCTGAATCCCTCCCCCAAAGGATCTTTACTGCAAATTACTACTCTTCTTGGTGATTCCATAGACTTTGTGGATACGTTTAAATATTTGGGGATGTGAATTGATCATAAGCTTTCCTTCTCCGTTCACATTGAGGAACTTTTGAAGAAGATAAACAGAGAATTGATCTATTCTACCAGATTAAGCATTTTCTTTCTTATGATGCCAAAAAGGAATTGGTCCAAGTGACATTTCTATCTCTATTGGACTATGTTGATTGCTGTATGGGCAAGAACCTGCTTCGACACTATCAAAGCTTGATATGCTCTACCACTGAGCCATAAGATTTATCTCTGGAGCCCCACATTCCACCCATCATTGCTCCCTGTATGCCATAGTAGGTTGGACTTCACTTAAATTTAGAAGGCAGAAGAATGTTACTTTTTGGACCTTCAGAACAATTACCAAGAAGCTGCCTCAATATATACAAGAATGTATTCTGATCTGCACCACAGGTAGCTACACCCTGAGAAGCCTCTCATATATCTCCTTAATTTGTCCTAAAGTCAACACACGCTACAGTAAGTCTTCTATAAGTTATGCCCTTCCCTAAGCGTGGAACAGCCTTCAAAAATCTCTGAAGCTAGCCATCCCCATAACATTTTCCATGTTCAAATAGTTATATCTATGCTCCTGCCATGAATCCTGCAACTGTTTCCGATGAAGTCCTGACATCTTAGCTCTTGCCTATAGCACTTGCCCCCAGCTATCCTCTGGACCCCTCCACATGCAGTTCTGCAGTTCCTCCTCCTTCTCCTTTTCTTTATGGACCTTCAGGTAAATATTGTATACAGTTGTACATATTATCACTGTATGTGTTACCTTACACTGTCTTTTGTATTGGCTGGTTAACCCCTGTTTGTTTACCATTATGCCAATTACTGTAGCCTTCCTCTGTTGTGTATCTGTATTATATATTGTTCACATGTATATGTCCAGATCCACCTTGCAAATGAGGTTACTCAATGGTGCTTTGCCTAGTAAAATAAAGACTTGATTGATTGATTGATCGATTGATTGCTGCAAAGTTAGACTAGCAAAAAGCTGATCTATCTTGCAGCATGTGGCAGACGGGATTGAGAATCCTGATTGCTGGCCATGGAATGCTGCAAGCCTCATACGCCATCTATTTGGTGTACCCGTGACTGGCGGCATTCCAGCACATCTGAGAATCAAGCCCCAACTCTCTATCTGTATCTTCTTTTGCTGCAGTAAGAAGTTCAAATTATGTATCCCTTTCTAGCAGAATTCTACAGCTATTTTCTGCACACAGTGTATGTTATATCAGATACCAATTTTAAAGCTTGCCCAGTTGTTTACTAATGAATGTTTATTTTTTTAGTTATATCACTTTGTGCACTAAATTGTGATTAACTTGCACTCGTTGTTTTGGTCACCACTCCTGTTGTCTGTATTTGCCTACATTTGTAGTGCTCCAGGTTTTACTCTCACCACTGCCACTGATCATCAGTTTCTCTTTCTGTAACTACTGAACAGTTGGATATCACTACAAGACTGGTAGGTCAAGACATAAAAATGGGAGGGTCGAGTCCAATAACCCAGCCCCCTGACTAAGACCAAGCAGTCGAAGTGCCGGGGCTTGTTTGGACTGAAGGAGCTCTCTGCCTTTACTAGTTTGCACCTTGCTAGCAGTAAATTTTGAAGTACTAATTTACAGTATCTCTGGACAGTTTTGAACAAGATACAGACCAATACTCTATTGAGTGCAAAGCTTTACTACAACATAATTAAGCATATTACCTGGTAGTCTAGTGACCCCCACCACCTGATTGGCATGTCCAGTATAATTAGGCATTCCCTGGTAGTCTAGTGGTACCCCAACCCCAATCATCATACCCAGTATAATTAGACATCCCCTGGTAGTCTGGTGGCCCCCACCTACCCATTGTTGATCCCAGAATAATTAGACTTCCCTGGTAGTCTACTGGCCCCATCCACCTTAATTACAATGTCCAGTATAATTAGACATTCCTTGCTAGTGAAGTGGACCTCGAGCCCATCACCATGGCCAGTATAAGTAAACATATTCCCTGGTAGCCCAGTGGCCCCAGCACCCCCTGATCACCATTTCCAGCATAACTAAATATATTCTCAGGTAGTCTAGTTGTTCCTCACCCCTAATTACCATGCTCAGTATAATTAGACATTCCCTGGTCATCTAGTGGCCCCCTCTGCCCCCCCAATTACCAAATCCAGTCTAATTAGACTTTCTATGGTAGTCTAGTGGCCTCCCTACCCCAATGACCATGCCCAATATAATTAGAAAATCCCTGGTAGTCCAGTGGCCTCCAACCCCTGATCACCATACTCATTATAATTAGACATTACCTGGTAGTCTAGTGGCCCCTAGTCACCATGCTCAGTATAATTAGAGATTCCCAGTAGTCTACTGGCCCTGTACCCCATGATTTGCATGCCCAGTATAATTAGACATTTTCTAGTAGTCTAGTGACCCCCACCCCTGATCATCACACCCAGTACAACTAGACATTCCCTGGTAGCCTAATGGCCTCCATCACCTCAATCACCATACCCAGTATAATTAGACATTTCCAGATAGAGTAGTGGACCCCTAACCCACAGTCATCATGCCCAGTATAATTAGACATTCCCTGGAAGTATAGTGGCCACCCCCCGATTACCATGCTCAGGATAACTAGACATTCTCTGGTAGTCTATTGGCCCCCAGACCCTGATCACCATGCCTAGTTTAATTAGACATTCCCTGGTACTCAACTGAAAAAGCAAAGCCGCTCTAATGGTACATGGTGCTGGCAATAACTACTAGTATATAGTCAGGAAAAACAAAAAAAAGCATGCACACACTCACACAATGACCTTAAGATACTGAAGGTAAAAAAAAAACTCACCAAAACATAATCAGCTGAATGTGCTAGGATTTAATGATAAAAGTTCAGCAAACATTTGTAGCAGGCAAGCCACCGACCCAGCAAAAATACCCTCAACGTTTCACGCTGCGCACTTTGGATCCTCTTGACAAAGTACCGAAGCATGAAACATTGAAGGTATTTGCTGGGTCAGTAGCCTGCCTGCTACAAGTGTTTGCTGAAGGTTTATTATTAAATCCCAGCACATTCAGTTGTTTGTGTTTTGGTGTTTTTTACCTGTCTTACAGTCATTACGTGAGTGTGTGCACACATTTTTTTTTGTATTCCCTGGTACTCCTAGGTGTCCAGTGGGAAGGATGGTTGGCTTGAAAGGCAGTGCTGGTACAACTTTAAGCCTTCTTCTCCTTGATGTGGGGCTGTGCTTAACCTGGTCAGCTTCTGTGCATGCTCACCGGTATATGCATACCAGCTGGAGGAAAATGAAAAATACAGATGAGGAATACTCCATTGGTGACTTTTCAGAGGTACACTTTGCCGACTTTCACCCCATAAAGGAACACATTTTGCAGCTTATAGCAGTTGTGGACACAGAAGAAGAACACTTGATAGGACAGTGTTCCCCAGGCTGAATCAGCACTGGGTTGGCTTCTACAGTATTTTGATGCACAGTACTGGTGGATGAGAGAATGCACAATGGACCAGTTCATGGATCGAAGCGTTTTGTCCAGGTTAGCCAATATCACTGCCATTTCCATTGGTCTACCAACTGCCTTTGCCTCCGATAATGCTTCCAGCTGGACACATGACTGATGTGCTGCTGTGGTATCTTATGTTAAAAGATGTTAAAATGAAGTATTGGGCTCCTCTGTAGCTGCCAGCAGTCAAAACATATTGATGACTGCATCTGTCATACAGTATACTGATGCCACATTGCACCACTTTATAGAACCTTGTGATGTCAATGACAATCAAGCTGTGGTTGACCACAATGCGGTTGGCCACAGCCTGATCATCAATGAATTAACATAGAAACATAGAAACATAGACTTTGACGGCAGATAAGGACCACTTGGCCCATCTAGTCTGCCCATTTCCCTACCTACAGGATAGGCAGCAGATTCTAGTTAACCAGCAGCCTATTTCTTCCTACCCCCCCACAAGAATTGCCTTATGTCTGTCCCATGCATTCTTGAATTCTCCCACAGTTTTAGACCCCACAACCTCCTCAGGAAGGCTGTTCCATGCATCCACTACCCTCTCTGTGAAATAATACTTCATCACATTACCCTGAACCGCCCTTCTTCTATCTTTAAATTGTGTCCCCTTGTTCTTGCAAGTCTCTTTTTCTGAAAGATGCTACCCTCTTGGACTTTGTTGATTCCACTGAGGTACTTAAAAGTTTCTATCATGTCCCCCTCTCCTTCTTTCCTCAAGGGTATACGTATTAAGCTCCTTTAGTCTCTCCTCATACAGCTTCTCTTGCAGACCCTGCACCATTTTAGTTGCCCTCCTCTGGACTACCTCTATCCTGTCTATGTCCTTGCGGGAGATGGGTCTCCAGAACTGGACACAGTACTCCAGATGGGGTCTCACCAACTGTCTGTACAGAGGAAAACAACTTCCTGTTTTCTGCTGCTGATGCCTCCCTATACATCCCAGTATACCCCCAGCCTCCCTACTGCCTCTCACATTGCTTGCTAACCTTAAGGTCATCTGATATGATTACCCCCAGGTCCCTTTCCTTTTTTGTTGTTGTTACTACCTCCCCACCCATTGTGTATTCTTCCCCTGGGTTCTTGTTTCCCAGGTGCATTATTTTGCACTTCTTTGCATTGAATCCTAGCTGCCATACTTCTGACCATTCCTCCAACCTTGCCACATCCCTTCTCATCCTTTCCACGCCTCCTTGTGTATCAACCCTGTTGCAGATCTTTGTGTCATCTGCAAAAAGGCATACTTTTCCTTCCAGTCCCTCTGCAATGTCACTGATGAAGACATTAAAAAGGACTGGACCCAATACTGAACCCTGCAGTACCCCACTAGTAACCTCTTTCTTCAGAATGGACTCCATTTACAATTACCTTCTGTGTCCTGTTGTGCAGCCAATGTTTTACCCAGGCTACCACCCTGGGACCCACTCCCAGGCTAGTTAATTTGACTATTAATCTTTTGTGTGGGACTGTGTCAAATGCCTTGCTAAAGTCTAGGTAGGCCATGTCCACAGCCCCTCCCTGGTCTACTACTTTGGTCACCCAGTCAAAGAAATCTATTAGATTCGTTTGACATGACCTTCCCGCTGTGAACCCATGCTGCCTTGGGTCCTGTGCTCCACTGGCCTCTAGGTACTCAACTATTCTTTCCTTCAGAAGTGACTCCATACTTTCCCTACCACAGAGGTCAGACTGACAGGTCTGTAGTTTTCTGCCTCTGTCTTGGTCCCACTTTTGTGAAGGGAATCACATCCGCCTTTCCTCCAGTCCTCAGGTACCACACCATCCTCCCATGATTTATTAAAAGAGTAGCCAGTGGTTTCACTAGTTCCTCCTTTAATTCTTTTAGAATTCTGGGTGAATTCCATCAGGACCCATTGCTTTGTCCACCTTCAGTTTTAGGAGTTCTTGCAGAACCCTTTCTTCTGTGAAAGGACTGGGATCGACCCCTATCAAGAGTGCTTCTGTTAATTGGATTAGAGCACTTCCTCTTTGTGAATACTGAGCAGAAATATTCGTTCAGTATCCCTGCTTTTTCACTGTCCCCTCTGTCCACCCACCGTTCATTCTATTCAGCCTCACTATCCCTCCCTTTGTCTTTCTATGCTCGCTGATGTACCTATAAAAGGTTTTATCCCCCTTCTTAACTGAGTTGGCTATCTTTTCCTCAGTTTGGGCCTTTGCTATTCTGACTTCCTTCCCTGCTTCCTTCTGCCTTAACTGGTACAGCTCTCTGTCCTGCTCCTTCTGTGTTTCCTTATACTTCCGTAATGCTATCTTTTTCTTCCTGACTTTCGCAGCCACCTCTTTTGAGAACCATAGTGGCTTTTTCTTTCGTTTTGATTTGTTTATTTGCTTCACGCAAAGGCTTGTTGCCTCTGTGATGGCAGTTTTAATGATTCCCCATTGTTGCTCCACACCTCCTTCTAGCCTGTTTGCTAGTGCTTTTCTGAGGCACTCTCCTATCTTGCCAAAGTCAGCCCTCCTAAAGTCCAGTACCCTCACTTTGTATGGCTTGACTCTGTAGCTGAGTTTAACGTGAACCACACTGTTTGATGGTCACTTGTCCCCAGATGGCAACCCACTTCTAGATCTGAGATCCTCTCACTGCCCCTGTTTGAGAGTACGAGGTCTAAGATTGCTCCCTCACGAGTGGGTTCCAAAACTAGCTGTCTAATGCCTGCCACCTGTAGGGCATCAAGAATGGCCCTGCTCTTGGATGTGGCTGCAGCAAATGTGCTCCAGTTAACATCTGGCATATTCAGGTCTCCCATCAACAGTATCTCCCCTCTCTGCCATTCTAAGAATGCCTTCTATCATATCCTTGTCCATTCCCTCCCCCTGACATGGGGGTCTGTACACAACCCCTGTGCGGATTGTGGTGCCCTTTCCAGTCTCCAAGGTGACCCACAGTGCCTCTTCTCCTCCTCCCTGTTTACTCTTTTGTTCAGTTGCTTTTATCCCTTCCTTTACATAGAGAGCTACTCCTCCCCCTCTTCTCTCCTGCCTGTCTCTCCTGTAGGTTATGTACACTGGTATGTTAACATCCCAGTCATGGTTCTCTGTGTACCATGTTTCTGTGACTGCTACGACATCCAGGCATCCCTCTTCCATCATGGCCACCCGCTCAGGGAGCTTGTTGCCCAGACTACGGATAGTTTGGCAGAAGACACCAGGAGAATGGACTGCTGTGTGACTGGACTTCTCTGCTGGGACTATATTGCCCTCCTTCCCTCCACCCCCTCACCCAAAGCTAGTTCTATTTTTATAGGCACAGGATTTGACTGACAACAGAAACTTCCTGTTTGGGAGCAGGAAGTGAGTGATCACAGAACCACCAAAGACCCACCATCCTAGAAGGGCAAGAGTAGCTCTCCGGCCCCCTCTAGCTGCTGGAGGTCTGCCTCTGAGCAAGTAAGTGGTCTACTGAGAAATATAGGATATTCTTGTCTCAGAACAGGACAATCAGGAGCTTAAAGGGCACACAGGCAGAAAGTAAGGAGAGAGAGAGAAAAAACAGAGGAAAGAGTAAGGATTGCAAACAGTTAAGGGGCCAGAAATAAGACATGATTGGAGTGGTGCAGTGCAGTGACTGTGGAGCAGCAGTCTTCCAGGAGACGTTCTGGAGGATGCGGTGTTGTCCCATCTGCAGGCACCTCTCTGGGCTGAGGGAGGAGGTTGCTCATCTCCAGGCTGAGTTGGCCAGGATTTGTGGGACCTCCTCTTCAATCCAGGGACCACCAGTGCCACTGCCATTGCCTCAGAGGTTGTCAAGAAAGAGGAGCGGTTGGACCACAGTGGGCTCGGGGAGGGTGAGGGTGGTGGAACAGAGGCGCATCCTCCAGTGGTACCTCCACAATTCCTATGCCATTCTGGTGAAGTGTGGTTCCTCTATGGAGGCACCCGCAGTGGAGACCAAGGAGGATGCTGGGAACCTCCACAAAGGAGACCCACAGGAGGGTGGCAGGGAACCCTGCAGGGGAAGGAAACAACTCCTGGTGGGGGACTCCATTGTTAGGAAGGTAGAACTGGGGGAGGAAGGGGAGAGGAGGTAAGGTGCCTGCCTGCGCCATGGCTTGGAGGGACAGGGAGCGAATCCTCAGGATTGCGGAGCAGCTGCACAGGGGAAGAGAGTTGGATGTCATTGTCACCTAGGGACAAATTACCTGGCTAAGAAAGGGATTAGAGAAGTGCAGGAAGAGTTTGTGGAACTGGGAGGGGCCTTAGTCAAGTAGCACGCACGGTAACCTTCTCGGAGGTGCTGCCCATCTATGGCATAGGAGAGGCTAGGGTGTTCCGCACCATGGGATTCAATCAGTGGTTGAAAAACTGGTGTGGAGCTCAGGGATTTGGCTTCATTGGGGACTGGGGTCCACCTGAGGATGCAAGCCTATACTGGCATGATGGGGTGCATCTGTCTGGAAAGGAACCAGGATCCTAGGTGATAGGTTTAAATGCTTCATTGGAAGCTTTTAAACTAGCCAAGGGGGGAGGCACTGGAAAGGAGCAGGGAAATCCTAGCCCCCCCCAAATAATCATGGTAGTAAGGGCAGCAAACACCAACATAGAGGTGTCGATAGGGAGAAGGGCAGGGGTAAATGGAGAAAGTGACAAAGGCAAGAAGGACAGGGATGGGGCAAAAGGGAGTAAGGCCATCAGAAAATGGAGGGTAATGAGTTCACATGATTCTAAAAATGGTGGCAATGTAATATCAATATGGAGCAGTTTTGATACTTCTGGATGAATGCCAGCTACAGGTAAGCCCAAGAACTCATTTAAAATAACTTTTCATTGGTTTTCAAACTATGATAGGCACATTTCATGAATGTTCTCCTTTAACATCTAACCCATCCCTCAGTTTCACTCTAAAGAATGGTGGGAGAGTGGTGAGCAAAGTAAAGTGGTGTTGTTCAGCGGGGTCTGGTGTAATCCCTGCCCACTTGGGATACCCTTGACCACTACGTTCAAAGTTGCTCAGTAACAGTGGGGCAAGGTTGTGTCCTCGACCTCACCCCATTTTCAATATATATCAATGAGCTGCTGATAGCTCTGACAAAACCTAGCACAGATTCACTCAGGGTAGGGGATACTGATTGTCCCACCCTGATTTATGCAGATGACTTGGTCTTTATATTTCTCTTCCCTAGTGGTCTGCAGAAAAAAACTAGAAATCTTAAATGTTTCGGCCATTAACTTAGCATTAAACAGAAATATAGACAAAACTAAGATAATTTATTTTGGATCATATAAAAATAATTTCTGTTGGCACTTCTTGTCCTCAAATATTGAAGTAGTAAAATCTTATTTCCTTCTTGGTATAACATTCTTCTGGAATCAACCCTGGAAAAATCATTGTAATAATATTCTGGCTAAGGCAAAATCTGCAGTGCTGGGCCTCAAAAGATTCAAACATCTTTATGGTGAACATACCATTAGACCCTTGTTACAGACAATCCAGGCTAAATATAATAACCAGGTTTTACGTGGGTCAGAGTTTTGGTCTATTTCTCAAGTCAAAAAATAAAATACAGAAAAGCCAGCAATTCAAATTTTGTGTACTGTCTAGATTATAACAAGTTAGAGCAGACCTTGGCCTAAATTATATACACACCCTTGTTAAAAGTAGAATGATCGACTACTGGAACAAACTAAGTGCTGTTGTTGAAGAGAAAAATAATTCTGGATAAAAACTGGTTGTATGACTTCTCCTTAGTTTGACTATGTATACTGTATAACCTTCTGTGTAAATATGGTATACAGGTTCTCCTAAACAATGTTGAGAAAAAGAAAAACTGTAAGTAGATTGACCAGTCACAGTCAATGAGCTATACTGTATACAGTACACACGCTCCATGAGAGCTCAGTCAGCGGCCAGCCACAGTGGTGCGAGGTAGGCTGTGCTGGTTACCACCAAGATTAGGATAGGGCAGGGTGGTAGGTCACACTGGACAGGGTAGGAGTGGGGGGAAGGACATTAGACTACCAGGGAATAGGTTTTGCACACTTTGGGATGGGAATCGGTGACCTGGGGGGGGAGGGACACTACACTATGGATACCTTTTTTAATAATGTCAGGTGGGCAATTGAGAAAGGGGGAGGGACCCTAGACTGCCAGGGTATATAACATTTCTCTGTGGATGGTGTTTGGAGAATGGGGGGGCACTATACTTGAGGACTACAGCTGCATGGGGCATGGTCTGGTGGGGGGGGCCACACAACGCCATACTAATGCTATGCAAATGAGCCCATAACGGGCATGCTAATGGCCACTAGCAACCTGCATGCCCAATGCGTTCATATGCATGGCTACTTTCATGCATAGCACTTTAGCGCATGAGCACTATTGGCTGTGGGGCCATTTTTCATGGTTGGCTGTGGGACAGCACTACTGGATATCCCATTGCTTTTCCTGGGTTAGCACTGACCCCTACTCACAGTTGGATAGTACACTGCACTATCCGACTGTGAATAGCTCTATTGCCCACCAGCACAGCCACAAAGTGCAGCGCAAACCTTTGCATGTCACTTTGATACTTTTTGTGAATCCTGACCCTAGTCTTAGCAGGTGCAACAAAATAATACATTAAGTCCCAGAGCTGGTTTCCTGTTGGCAGTTCTGTAAACAAGCTTGTGTTCCAGATTGTTATCTTTTCTAATAAACCCAAATAGATTTCTGCAATCATTTCAGCAATGTAATTATTACTCATTTGCAAACAATGGGATCCCAGTTTCACATAACGATTCACATACAGTACATTGTTTTAACCACAGAGAAGCTATGGGGAAAGAACGAATAGAAAGTGATGGAAGGGAGATAACAAGGGGAAATTGAGGGACCAGTGAAGTCGCCAATTCCTAGGTGTCACAGGAAAAATTTGATTGCGCAATCCAACAGAGAAGAAACAGACGAGTGGCAGAACAGGACAGGACAAAAAAGATCCTTGCTTTTATGTCTCTCTCTGCATAACAAATGGGATAGGGTCTTACCAAACCCTGTCACACACACTCACTCCTCTTTAAGAGGAAACCTGTTTTTTCCCCTTAAAAACAGGTTTCCAAAACCTTCTTTTATTTTTCTTTTAACATTATCTTATAACATTTGTATTTTTTGCATAGTCAGTGTTCCTTTTTTCATAACACCTTCTACAACAAATATTTCAGTTAAGCACACACATTTTTTCAACCTTCCAAATTTTTAGTTCCTGATACATATCCTAACAGAAAATCAACATTGACATTCTCTTTTCCAGATTTGTGCATTACTTTGAATTTAAATGGCTGTAGTGCCAGGTACCACCTGGTGATTCTGGGATTTTTATCCTTTACTTGATAAAGCCAACAGAGAGGATTGTGATCTGTTATAAGTGTAACTCCTATTTGGCACTTTCCCAAGGGATACTACCCCTGCCTGCATGGCAAAGTGCAGGTTGTGGGGCCTGGGTACTGAAAACAAGTGCCTCCACCCGGAGGACAGGGTTAGTGGTAGCGAAGCTGACCTGGGTACAGCCCTCCGGGACACTGTTACCACCCTCTTTTTCCTCTACTGGCCTAAATGGTTCACAGAATACACAATTGCAATTAACACCTGACAGCAATTTTAACCCCACACTAGTTGCACTTACCACCAGGGCTGGTTCAGCTGGCTCAGCCCTGGAGACCCCCTGTAAAGTAAGAGTTAGCACAACAACCAACAATATTTAAGTGCTGTTTGTACAGAAGTTCACCACAATCAGTTTCAATGCAAAAAAGATTTAGATCTGATTTATTCAAGGGGCAGTAACAAGGAGAGGGGCAAAATCTAGTGGTTAATTCAAGATCTGAATAATTCAGGTTATAAGGTATATACTCAAAGGTCCCTGTAACACAGTCACACACACTCAGGGTACCCAGTTGGAACTACAGCTAGCCTGAAGCATTGCCTGGGACAGGCCAGTGTTGCAGCTGGTTGGGGCCCTGTGATGGAAGAGAAAACATGTATGTACTTTAACCCACAATTTGTAATCCAGAGCCAGATGGCTCAGTCCGAAATGATTAGCAACAACAATTAAATCAGTTGACACACTTTGATTTAAGCTTTGTTGCAGGGAGCTACCCTGATGTTTACTCATGCTACCCAGTACAGGATGCAGGATGGATGAAATGGAGATGTCAGGATGAAGTGCTGGATGCCAGGAGAAGCAGGGCCCACACGAAGCACTATGGTGCCAGTCCTGTTCATTGGTGTTGAGCAGGGAGCCGAGTCCCCAGCCGGGTCTCTCGTCGGTCGGTTCTCTTTGGCGTGATCGGTTGTCTGGGACAGTGTGTTGAGGCCCAGACCAGTTGGAAATGAATGCAAATTCAGTCCAGTAAGTGCTGGATGCAGCTACCAGCAAGCATGACACATTAAGCAAGGTGGAGAACCAAATTGTGAACCACAATCCACAATCAGCACACTTATAGTAAAGCAAGTAAATACCACAGTTCGGATGGCAGTACGGTTGCAATTCACAGTGCCTCTACACAAACCGTAACTCTGCAGCAGTCTCAAGTCCTGACAGGCCGATTGCACCGAGGCAAATCTTTGGTCCACTTCAGAGGAAATTCACTTCGTCACAATTCAGGATCCGATCGCAAAAACTGAAATTTCAGATGAAGTCCGATCTCAGGATCAGGGTTTCTTCACTGTGGAAGACTGTAGCAGGCAGGCCCAACACAGCCTTCCCGCTGATTTCCCCTGCACACCACGCAGGAGCAGCTGCTCGAATCTCTCGAGCTGTTCACTCTTTCAGCTCTAAGTCCAGACTGACTCCTTGCTGCAGGCAGCACCGGGACTTCGTAGAGACCCAAAAGGTTTGGTTGGTTGGTCCATCTGTCTGTCACAGCTAGAGCTGCCCTTCCAGGTCCATTTAGGCACCAAACTGTAGAAACTACAATTCCTACAGAAATTCACTCCAACAAGACCTCTGGGGACAAACTCCGTTTTAGGGTCCCTAAAGATACTAATTGGTCCCAATAGGCACTGCAGAACCAAGATGGTGGTGATTAACAGAAATGTCCATGCTGCAAATGAAGGCAGGTTAGACAAACTACAATATCTTGGTATGCCCCCCCCATACGGCGACACCAACACAACAAACTATGCTCCTGTCAGCAAAATCGACACTTTGCCGACAGGTCGCTGTGATGGTGTGCCTGAGACAGGGGCATGCTGTCTCCCAGTCCAGCACCCCCAACCCAAGTTAACTCCAGCTGGAGTTAACAATCCATTACTTGGGGGGGTCCGGGGAGAAGCCCCCCGATAGAAAAACAGGATTGGGAGTCTGCAAGGAATCATGCTGACCACGATTTGCAGTCAACATGATTCCTGTCACTGTAATGTCGGTCAACATTAGAGATGTCGAATGGGCATGGTAGAGCCCAGTATCTTTACTATTAATGCAGATAATCAGCGAACAGTTACAGATCCTTGTAGGGCTCCCTCTGCGCAATTAGCAAATGGCAGAATGGAGTGATAATACTGCAGCCCAGGTGGGACTCAAGCCTGAAACTACTCGGCCCCTACCCAGATTAATCATACTCTATGAAATAGGCAGCTCTTAAAGAGACAGGCACGGAGGCTAACAGGGCACTCACATCAAACATTTTTAAAACTGCTAGGACACAGAACACTACCCTGGCAGTGGGCATTTAGGAAAGCCCACAGAAGACTTTTGGGAACCCCCATTTGTTGGGGGGGTTACATAAGTACAAAGTCACCTCCTAGCAGATACAACATAAGGGACTTCATTGCCCATTTCACAGCAAGGCATTCTTTTTCAATAGTGGAATACTTTCTCTGCTGTACAGTTTCCTATGGATATACAGAAGGGGATGTTCCTTCTCATCTATATTCTGACTCAGAACTGCACCTAGACCTACCGCTGATGTATCTGTCTGTAACAGAAATTGTCTCTCAAAGGCTGGACTTCTTAAAACAGGGGCTGAACATAATGCAGCCTTGATAGCCTGAAAAGCCTCATCCCACTCTGGAGACCATTTCACATTATTTGAGTATCATTTTTTCATGAGTTCTGGGAGGGGGCTGGCTAACTGTGCAAAGTTGGGAACAAATCTCTGGTAGTAACCAGCCAGACCTAAAAATGATCTGACATGTTTCTTGTTTTAGGGGGAGTACTGTTAGCTATAGCTTGTGTCTTGGAAATCTCTGGCTTTACTCCCCCATGGCTCACAATATAACCCAAATATCTGATTTCCTATATGCTTAATGTGCACCTGGTAGGATTAATGGTCATACCTGCATTTTTGAAAGAATGGATAACTGCTCATAGGTGTACCAGGTGGACTGTACATCATGACATAATCCAGGTAAGCAGCATAAGAACCAGTGTGATGGGCTAGAATTACATCCATATACCTGTATGTAGCAGGTGCGCCATGTAAACCAAATGCCATGGTGGTGAACTGATAGAATCCAACAGGAGTGGAAAATGCAGTTTTATCTCTGGATTCTTTCACTAGGGGAATTTTCCAGTAACCCTTTGTGAGACTGAGGGTACTAATCATAGAATTGTGCCTGCACAAAAAGACAGTTTAGCCCATCTAGTCTGCCAGAGATAGAACCCTCCTCCCATTTACTTCCCACCTCTCTGCCCTCCCTCCCCTCCTGTCTCATGCCTCATATAGTTGTCCCACACTCTTGTGAATTTCCCCACCGTGTCAACCTCCATCACTGACTCCAGCAGCCTGTTTCATGGTTGTACAACCCTCTCTGAGAAATATCTTTTCTCACATTCCACTTAAATCTGTCCCCCTCCAGCATATAAGCATGCCCTCTGGTGGTTTTGTTTTCTCTCAACCTAAAGATGCTAGCCCCATAACCTTGTTTATCCCCTTTATATGCTTGAAGGTTTCCACTATATCCACCCCCTCTCCCATCTCATTTCCAGTGTATGAAGACTGAATTCTTCCAGCCTTTCCCCATACATTCTTCCCTGCACCCCCTGAATCAACTTGGTTGCCCTTTTCTGTACTGGATTTTCCAGCTTGGACTGTACATCGGTACAGCAGTAACAAGTGGGGTGCCACAGGGATTGGTACTGGGGCCAGTGCTGTTTGGGATATTCATAGCAGATATCTCACTTGGGACCCTAAGTGAGATCAGTCTGTTCGCAGACAATACCAAGATGGGAGCTGTGGTGGATGACATTGAGGGGTGGAGGGGACTGCAGGGGGACCTGACTAAACTACAGGAGTGGTCAGAGTCATGGCAATTGGTGTTCAATGCCAAGAAGTGCAAGGTACTGCACTTCAGAGCTAAGAACCAGAAGAGGAGCTATCAGCTGGGAATGGTACAGTTGGGGTGCACTGAGGAGGAAAAGGACCTGGGGTGATTATAATAGGGAATTTGAACAACTCGGCTCAGTGCAGAAGAGCAGCAGTGAAAGCCAACAAGAGGTTGGGTTGTATAGCAAGGGGGATCTCCTCTAGAAGTAGTGAGATGATCCTTCCCTTGTACAGGTCACTGTTCAGGCCACACCTGGAATACTGCATGCAGTACTGGTGCCCATTCCTGAAGAAGGACATCAGGCTGTTGGAAGGGGTGCAGTGCAAAGTGACTAAGATGATCCAGGGTTTGGAGGGGAAATCCTATGAAGAAAGGCTGAACAGGCTTAACATGCATTACCTGGAGGAGAGGAGGGACAGGGGAAACATGATCGAGACTTTTAAGTATCTAAATGGGATAAACAAGGCAAATACAGGAGCGATATCCTGGATCAGATGGGGAGGGATGCTAAAGGGCACCAACTGAGGTTGGAGGGGGGAAATTCAGGAGACATTATTTCACAGAGAGGGTGGTAGACAAGTGGAACACTCTACCTAAGGAGGTGGTTTTCTGTAGGATGGTGGGCTGCTTTAAGAGGAGTTGGGACAAGGTGGGGGGGATGACTGTGGGGTGGAGAGGGAGGGGTGGGGCAGCTGCAAGTTGAGAGGCTAGCTGCACAATTGAGCAGACTTGATAGACCATGTGGCCTGTTTCTGCTGGCATTTCATATGTTCATATGTTCATACTGGCTCCAGCCTATCCTTGTCCCCTTGCAGGTGGGGTCTCCAGAATTGAACTTCATACTCCAGCTGTAGCTGGACCAGTGTTTAATATAATGGCATGATCACCTCCCTCTTCCTACTTGTGAAGCTCCTCTTGATGCATGCCAGCACTCCCATTGCTTTTCCAACTACCCATTCACACTGCCTCCTAGCCCTTAATGTGTCCATGATCCATATTCCTAGGTCCCTTTCCTGCTCTATGGCCTGCAGTGATATCCCCCCAGGTAGTAAGTGGTTCTTGGGTTATTTCAACCTATATCCATTATTTTGCACTTATCTGCATTAAACTGCAGCTGCCACTTTTCTGCCCATACCTCCAGCCTGGCTAAATCCTGCTTCATCCTCCCCCCAGAGCATGCACCCTATTATAAATCTTCATGTCGTCTGTGAATAAACATGCCTTTCCATTCAGACCCTCTTCTAAGTCCCCCACTAACACATTAAATAGTATGGGCCCCAGTACTGACCCCTGTGGCACTCTGCTCCTCACCCTTAGTTCCCCAGAGTGCTTCCCATTGACCACCACTCTCTGGGTCATCCCATCCAGCTAATTTTCCATTCACTTTGCAAGCTGAGCCCCCAACCCCAGACTGTTCAATTTGCTTGTCAATCTTTCATGTGGGATGGAGTCAACACCTTCCAGAAATCCAGATAGGCCACATCCACTGCCCCCCAAATCATATACCTCCATAACCCCCTCAAAGAATTCGATCAGGTTGGTCTGGCAAGACCTGCCACCTGTGAACCCATGTTGGTTATCATCAAACTGACCCTCCTCCTCTAGGTACCTCCCCTGCCCCTCCTTTATGAGAGTTTTCATCAGCTTGCCCACAAACGAGATGAGACTGACTGGGCGGTAGTTGCCAGCTCCTCCTTCCTCCCTCTCTTGTATATTGATAAAGCCTCGGCTTTTTTCCAGTCTCCTGGTACCCTCCCTGATTCCAGGGATAGATTAAACAGCCTTATCAGAGGCCCTACCAGATCCTCCCTTAGCTCCTGAAGCATCCTTGGAAATACCTGGTCAGGTCCCATAGCCTTGTCCATTTTTAGCTTTCCCAGCTCCTCCATCACCCTCTACACCGTGAAGGGACTTGTGTCTGCTTCCTTGCCCTCCCTCCCCTTCCTACTCAGTTCAGGCCCTTTCCCTTTCTTCTCTGTCATGAAAAAGGATGCAAAATACTCATTTAGGAGTGTTGCCTTCTCCTCTTCTCCTATGACAATTCTACCCCCCCACACACATTTTGGAATTCCTTGCCTGTTTTTCCTCTTATCACTCACATACCTATAAAATCTCTTGTCTCCTCTTTTCACTGCCCTTGCTGTTTTCTCCTCTGTGCTTGCCTTTCCTATCTAATTGTTTTTTTCTGCTTCCCTGAGTTTATCCGTGTAGAGCTTCCTTTCTGCCATCCCCTGTGACTTTGTAGGCCTTCTTGAAGGCCTTCTTTTCTCCTTGACAGTCTCCCTAACCGTGGTCGTGAACCACAGTGGTTTTCTTCCCCTTTTCCATTTGCTGATTTTCCTGATGCATTGCTCCGTGACCTTGAGAATTTCTCCCTTAATTACTTCCCACAGCTGCCCTACCTCTTCCATCTCCTGGATCCCTGCAAGTTCTCTTCTTAGGATGCTCCATATTTTCTCAAAACTTGCCCTCCTGAAGTCAAGCACCCTGGTGGATGACCTTCCCAAATCCACCCCTACCTGGATGGAGACCCTGACCTTCCGATGGTCGCTGTCCCCCAAGTTTTCCCCAACCTCAACCTCCCCTGTTCTGTCTCTGTTTGTTAAGACTACATCTAGTGTAGCCTCCCCCAAGTATGTTCCTTAACTAGCTGGCTTGGGAACGCATCCTGCAGGGTTTCCAAAAAGCCCATGTTCTTTTCCGTTATGGCTGCTGGGATTTGCCAGTCCGTATCTGATAGATTCAGGCCTCCCACCACTAGAATTTCCCCTTTTCTGGCCTTTTCCTGTATCTCCCTAGCCAGTTCCTGATCCAACTTTTCACCCAGATGAGGTGGCCTGTATACCAACCCCTTCCTTATTGCCCCTTCTCCTTACTTCCCAACATAACCTAAAGAAACTTAGCAGATCCCTTGCCCCCAACCTTCTACTGCCTCTATCCCCTCCTGCACATACAGGGCTATGCCCCCCAATTTTACCCTGTCTACCTCTTCTAAATAGGTTGTACCCTTGTAGTTCCACCTCCCAGCTATGTCCCTCCATCCACCATGTTTCTGTTACTGCTATTACGTCAGGGTTGTCCGGCCCCACCACTGCCTTCAGACCTGCCATTTTGTTCGCTAGGCACCTGGCACTGGCTAGGATACCCATCCAGCCCCCCCACCCTTATAGTACCCCTTCCTTAATCTGTCCCCTACTTCATGTGCTGGGAGAGTGCAGGCTGTGTTGTGCTCATTACACTGAGGATCCACTTTGCCCCGGGTGCCACATCCCCCCTGTCTAGTTTAAATCATAGTTTACCCTCAGCTTCTCATCAATGTACCCCTACAATTACACTCTCAGTAATCTAGCCCCTGCATCACTTACATGTAGCCTGTCTCTTGCATACAGTTGTTCATCCCCCAATGTATCCCACAGTCTCCCAAACACGTGAATTTCTCCTTTCCACACCACTTCATCAGCCAGAGGTTTTAATCCTTTACTCTGAGTTGTCTGGCCATGCAAGCACAATGCACTGGTAGGACCTCTGAGAAGACCAGGGAGCTGACCAAACCCTTACAGCCCTCCAACAACTCCCTGAACCTCCTTTGCACCACCTCCACCTCTTCCAACACCAAGTCATTTGTACTGTGATGTACTACCAGGTGTGGTTTCCCTCCCACTAGATTGTCACAGTCTTTTATCCCAGAGAGTGCCTTTCTCACCTCCATTCCTGGATCACAGAACACTGACCTCCCTTTGAATGCTACCTTCCTCCTTTGCCATTGAATCCCTTTAATGATTGAATCCCCATATGCAATCACTGCCCTCTGCCTTTCTGTCCCCAGGCCTGCTCCTACCCTACTATCCTGTCCATTCTTGCCTCCTGCTTCCAGTGTAGGCACCTTCCCATTCTTGCCCCTTGTTTCCAATCCTCCCCCACTGTCCTCTCCTTTTTGGCTACCCTTGCCCCCTTGTCCTCCGCTCCTCATTCCTTGCTACTGTCTTTCCTCCCTGCCTCTTTTGGGAAGTCCCCCCCCGTCTGAGTCCCAGCTCCCGGTCCCATCTCTTCCCCTCCTCCCCACAGTCCTATTCTTTTCCGTGCTCTCCTCTCTGTTTCCCTGTCATGCTGTGTATTCCCTCTTTCCCCTCATGTCCCTCCCACCTGTTTGCCCTCCCCTTCCATTTTTCCACCCCTTTGTTGTCCTTTCTTCCCCTTCTCATGCACCCTTCTCAACTTCCCTTCCCTCACTTGGCCTCCCAGGACTCGCTCTCCTTCCTCTCGCACCGTTCATCTTCCTCAATCCAGTCAGAGGCCAGTACCTGTTTGACTCTACTGAATATCTCCTGCAGAGCTCAATTTCCTCTCCCCCCTCCTGTCCATATCCTCCGTGGCCTTGTCCATCTCCAAGCCCCTCTGCTCCTGCTCCAGGACCTGCTGACCTCTTTCCCCATCTTGCTTCCTCCTCTGCCCCTATGGATCTTCTCCCCCTCCTTTACCTTCAATGTCCCTCCTCTCAAGTACCCCCTTCAACTTTGCTAGTTCAGCCTCCATCCTCCTTAGTTTTTGACAAATAGGGTATTCCCTTATCATCCACAGCATTCTCATGAAAACAGCAGCCCCACAACCATTACAGCCAACTATTCTTCCTCTCCATACCCCTTGCTGTCTTTTCTTGCTTGGTGATGATTTTTGTCTCCTCCCCCCCAGATGGCACCTGCTGCTGTTGCCCCAACCCTCTCCAGCCCCACCTTCTATGATCCCCCCAATTCCATCTGCCATGATCCCCCCAGCCCAAGCTGGTTCTTTCCTTGCTGTCCTCATTTCTCCTTCCTTGCCCTGCTCCCCCTTCCTGTTTGACTCTGAATTCACCTGTCCGTTATGGGTCATTTCTGACAAAATTAAGGCTCTCCCTTCCCTGTAAGTTTCAGTCAGCTTAGTTCATTTCAGCTCAAGCCCAGACCTCTCCCTGCCCACTTTCACCAATCTATACTCTGTCAGCCAGGAGTCCCCCAAAAAACAATATAAGCTGAAACAACCCCCTATGTATCTGCCTAGAGCCCTTTCTATGTGCCAGTGGATACTTTCCCCTCATTTAGTCAGACTAACTGGCAACCATAATTATTTAAACAAACAGTAATTTTTTCCCCCGATTGCTCAAGTGACCAGCCCATTTCTGCTGGCTTGAGTGGCCCCAGAAGCAATAAAAACCTCTTTTCTCCAGTCTCCTTTTCAGACCAGTTTCAAGTGACCAGTATATACTGTCCCCCCAGTTAGCCAACTAACAGGCAACCATAATTAATTCAACAAGCAGAAATTTTCAGTGCTCCCAGATTGAATTGGCAATTTCCCTGCAGTGCCATGGAAAGTCACCTGTAGATTATATTACGTCCTATGGAAGCTTAATTTCTTTGTTGTCCTGTGTAACCAATACAAGTATATGGAAACAATTCCCCTGTAAATGGCACAAAATCCCTATAAAATACAGGAATCCCTGTAGATCTGGGGGCACTGAATTTATACCCCTTGTTTCTCAAGTGATCAGCTGCAGAAGCAATAGAACTGTCCCAGTCCCATTTTCTGAACAGTTTCAGGTGATCTGCACTTTTCTGATGCTTTAAGATTACCAATGATTTCCTTCCTGGGTTTGTACAAGTTTAAGTGATCCGCCCTTTTGTCCCTTTTCTGTGATTTGAGATTACCAATGAGTTCCTTCTTTTTTGATGACCCCGCACCCTGTGGGCATTTAATAGAGGTCAAGGTAGAGGTCGGGGCTAGGGTATGTGGGCAGGAAGAAAATTCTCTTTCTGCTCCTCTTCTTGATCTCTGGTCTAGTCCCCTCTCCCTTGCAGCCAAAAGATGCCATTGCTGCTACTGGAAGATGCCACTGCTCTGGGCTCCACTGCCCCTGTCCTTATGGCTGGAAGATGCTGCCTGCAGCTCCCCTTGTTGTGACTCTGAGAAGCCACTGCTGTTCTCTGCCTTCTTGAGCTGGGGCTTCCTTTTAAAGCCTGGAAGGCTTTTGTCTTGCACATCCCCTGCTCCAATTGGTGCTTTGGCTTGCTCTTTGCTCTTTGATTGGGGCCTTTATTCTGTGACTGGATTGGCTGCCGCATGGTACCCCAAGCACTGCTGCCCAAAAATCCTCCTTCTGCTGCTCCTCTCAATCTCTGGTCTGGTCCCCTCTCCCTTGTGGCCAAAAGATGCCACCACTGCTGCTGAAAGATGCCACTGCTGTGGGCTCTGCTTCCCCTGTCCTTGCAGCTGGAAGATGTTGCCTGCAGCTCCCCTCATTAAGGGCCCCGAGAAGCCGCCGCTGTTTTAATGTACCTGACACTTCCCAATCACCAATCCTGGGAATAGCATAGCTGTCAAAAACACACATTTGATCAAGTTTCCTAAAATCAAGGCAGATTTCTACACCCCTTTCTTTTGTATCTACAATTACTACTGGTGATAACCAAGGACTTCTTAAATCTTCACTGATACCAAACTGTTCCATATTTTGTATTTCCTTAACCACATTTTCTCTTAACTGCTCTGGCAATCTGTATAACTTTTGTCTGATAGGACAAGCATTTTCTGTCACTATTATGTGCTCAACCCCTTTAGCTCAGCCTGGCACTGTGGTAAAAATAATTGGAAATGTTTTACCAAGTTACAGATTTCTGTGATTTGTTCTCTGGGTAAATAAACATGCACCTTTACACATCAGAAGTCATAGTTTGCTCCAATCTGTCATAAGCTATGTCAGTATCTTCTTTAGTAGTTTCTGGCAATACTAACAAGGCCACCTTACAGTAGGTGTCTTTAACCCATTTTATTTCTGGAGGTTAGCATGGTATATCTTGATAAGATTTTTCCTATCAGGGGTCACAATTTCATAGTTAACTGTGCCAGCACATCTAAGCACTTTATAAGACCATTGTCACTTAATTAACTGTTTGTTTTCTATAGTGGGTAATGGTAACAAGACCTTTGAACCTGGCTCAAATACTTTTTCTTTACCCCATGGTCATAATTCCCCTTCAGCTGTTTTGGGGCTTCTTCTTGATTACTGTCAGTAATTTCAATGTATTTTGCCAGTTCCTTTCTCAGCACATGCATATAAGATGTAATAGATTCTTCCTGAGCTGGGTTATCTTCCTATGTTCTTTTTTTGTTACATGCAAAATTTAAAAGGACAAAAAACCTGATGATGCTTGTGGCACTTCCCTGCAAGCAGAAAGCAGGTGAGGTAATATTGGTCCCAGTCTTTCCTTTCACCTTTCACAAATATTTTTAATATGCATTGTAGGGTTTGAGTAAAACACTCAACAAGACTGTCCGTCTGAGGGTCATAAGGGAAAGTTCTTATGGCAGTGATACCCAGTAGGTGATACAGCTCCTTCAGCAATGCAGCACCACAACTGCTACCCTGATCAGTAATAATCTCTTTAGGGATGCCCACTGTGCTGAAAATGTTGTCAAGCTCTGCTGCCACTTTTGGGGTTGTGACCGTATGCATATTTATTGATTGACTGATTTAAAAGTTTAACCAGGAAAGACATAATGAGCTGATAACAGCTTGTTTAAGGATGTAGCCTGAAGGAAGGGGAAAGGGAGATAGCTAAACTATAAAAGTACTAAAAATAAGAAGTCAAATACAATACTATAGAAGTATGAGAAATATAACCATAGATATTAGAGGCAAATAGTAAATGAATACGAGTACACAGTGCACTCATACGTGAAGAAGGGAAAAATAATAAACAGGGCAAAACTAGTGAAGGGGAGAATGAAGAGGAAAGGGTCATAGTCAGTCACTGGTAGGATAACAAAAGTCTTAAAGAAGAGACTTTAGGGAGGAAGGAGAACAGGCAGATCAAATTAAAAGGGGAAAGGAGGTCCAGAGTTTAGGAAATCAGTAAGAACAAGCTGATTGACCAATAGTAGATTTTCTAGAAGAATAGAGAGAGAATGGGATATTTTCCTGCAGAGAGGGTAGGAGGAAGAAGGAGGAGGAGATGACAGAAGGGATTTGAGATGAGAGGGAAGGATGCCAAACTAGAATTTGTGTATCAAAGAGACACAATGGGAAAGGCACCTAACATCAAGAGTGGGAAGAGAAAAGGTTGTGTAAAGAGAGCACTTGTGAGTACGAGGTTGGGCAATCTAAAACAAAATGACAGAAAGAATAAAAATAGGGGTCCAATCTGGCAAGGGAGGATTTAGGATTTAGTGTCAGTGGCTCAGTAGGTAGCACACTCGCCTCTGAGGCCGGGAGATCAGAGGGCTGTGGGTTCAGTTCCCACATCTGGCACTTGGGTTAATATCCCAGTACTGACACTGTAGTGCAGCATGAGAGGGGTGCTGCACTTCTGAGGTGCCGTCTTTCAGATGAGACGTTAAACTGAGGTCCCATCTGCCTGGATTGGTGGTAGTTCAGGTGGATGTTAAAGATCCCATGGCACTTATCTAAAAGAGTAGGGAATTTCCCCGGTGTCCTGGCCAAATTTCCCTCATTCACTAAAAATACCACCAACAGCTTAATCTGGTTCAAGGTCAGTTGGTATTCATCTGTATCTCCCTCCCCCGGGTCATGCCTGAAAATAGGCAGGATTTGTCTAGTGCACTTACCCGGTCAACAAAAACTAAATAAATAAATAAGTAGGGACTCCACTGCAGACTAAATCACTGTAGTCAAAGATAGGGAGAATCATTTTCATTACACTTTCTCGGCAGGCAGGAAGTGGAATACTAGGTTTATTCCTGTACAATGCTCCAAGCTTAGGGTGCAGCTTATGCTGGAGTGCATCAATGTGCACTGGAAATCAAAGTGTTGGTCAAGGCAGACCCAGAGGTAATAATAATAATAATAAATGTTATTTCACATAAGCGCCTTTCGCACCATCAAGGCACTTTACAAAAAAATAAAATCAGTCATATTAAAATAATAAACATAATAATAGAATAAATAACATAAAAATAAAATAAATAACATGGGATCAGAGTTATATGTAGCCATCATAAACAAGACTCCATAAAAAGGTTTTCTATGCCTGTTTAAACCCCTCCACAGTTGTGCACTCCTTGAAGGAAGGAGCATCTTCAATCTTAGAACCATCAATGGTATGAAATAGTGGGAGAGAAGTAAGCCTGGCAAACCTCTGATGGGTGCCAAAAATCATGGAGACTGTTTTTTGTTTCTATTGGTATTGAGGGACAGCTGGTTAGACTTGAACTAGCACTGAATGTTGTAAAAATACAACTGCAGCTGGGAAAAAAGGTCATGGGTAGAGGAGCCAGAAGCAAAAAGAACTGTGTCATCAGCATACATGTGAATGGACGCAGAGAAACAAACAGACAGTTTTGAGGTTATTTAAGAAAATGGAAAAGGGAACAGGACCCAGGACAGACCCCTGAGGTACACCTGAGCTAAGGGAAAGTGGAGATGAAATGGATTTTCCTATCCAGACAGCTTCAGGCCTTCCTTCAATGTAAGAATGAAACCAACTGACTTAAGAGTCAGAGGGGCCTGCTGCTCTAAGTTTGTCCAGAAGGAGAGGATGTGCCACCATGTCAAAAGGTTTCACAAGATCAATAAAAATGGCAGAAGTAATCAGTCCTTGATCCATACCTGTGAGTAAGAAGTTAGTGAGCAGAAGGAAGGAGATGGAAGTGGAGTAGGGTTTCCAAAAAACAGACTGGAAAGGTGTGAAAAAGGAGGATTTGTCAAGAAAGGAAGTGAGCTGAGATAAAAAAAAATATGTTTCTGTAACTTAACCAAAGTGGAAAGGAGAACTATTGGATGGAAGTTACCAGGAGAGGTGGGATCAACACCTTTGTGAAGAGGTATGACAGTAGCCTGTTTCCAAATATCAGGAACAGCAGCAGAGGAAAAGGAAAGATTAAGGAGAAGAGTTATTGACAGAGCAATGGCAAGAACTGAGAGAAGGGGAAGCTTATGGTCAAGGCCACCAGCACTACCCCCTTTAGAGGATTAAGGGCAAGCAGTGCCTTAAGGGAAACAAAGGGAATGATAAGAGAGAAGGAAAAAGAAAGAGGAGAGGAAGGCAGAGAGAGAGAGAGAAGGAAGAAGGAAGGGGAGGAAAGGATTAGAGAAAGGGCACAGGTAGTTAAGTATGTGTTAAAAGACATAGCAACAGCAGAAGGGTCACAGATAAGGGAGCCACCAACCTTGAGAATAGGAGATGGAGACTGGGTTTGAGGGGGTGAAAAGGGAATGGATAAGCTTCCAGAATTTGGAGGGAATTTTAATGTTATTTTGAAGTGTTGAAGCAAAATATTCAGACTTCACAAGTTTGACGGCTTTAGTACGAGCATTGCAAAGGCGTCTCTATTTGGCTAATGGAGATTGGGAGCCAGTGATTTTAAAAGTACCTGTACACAAAGCAAGGTATCTGTTGTGGAGACCAGTAAGTACCTCAGCCAATATCTAGGGAAGATGCGAACCACACACTCAGTTTTTTGCAGGGGTGCATGATGATCCCATACAGCCAAAAATTAAGACAAAATATAATGTAGGGCAGAATTTATATTACAGGCTGCAGAGATGGGGGCCAATCAACTGACCAAAAATCAGTTAGGAGTGAAGCAAAGTCAAGTGATTTAAAAGACCTAAGATATATGAATGGGGGGGAGGCTTTAGGATGATATAACTTATGCACACAGTAAACCATATGATGATCACTGTGGGCATCAGGAAGGATACCTGATTCCACTAGATGGTGTGGATGAGAAGCAGGACCCAGCCTAACAGAGAGTGGTTTCGTTTCTAGCTGCTTAAAATAACCATGGAGATAAACATTGTTAGTTTGCTCTGAAAAAAAATCACAATCAGTTATCAGTTTAGTTTCAGCATTTTTTTTGTATCAACCCCTTATGTCCATCAGTGTTTTGTTGCCACTGTTTCTTCAGGTGTCTTCTTTCTTTCCTGGACTTCCAGATCTTGGACCTGGGCTCAAACAAGTCCAAATCAAAGTCACCAAAAGGAAAAGAGTCCCAAACATCTGATATTTTGTTTGCCGGTGCTCTTGATAACACAGCTGCCGAAACAGCAGGGTTTACTCCCTCTGTGATAAACTTAGCAAATCCTGGAAAGTCATTTCCAGTAATCACAGGTGAGGTAACCTTGGTACTATCTCCACTTTAATTTGGTGTTGCACCCCATTAATGTTTAGAGTCACTTGGGTGGAGTCCCCATGGATGCAGATGACCCCAGGACCTGATCCTTTTGCACGGTACTTTCCCAGAACTTCAACACTCACCAGGGTCTGTCTGCTTCCCCTCCAGTTTATAGGTCCCTTCACAATCTTATCTCCCACCTTGACATCTGTTAAATATGCCACAGTTACCTAAAGTCAAGTTTGCTCCAGTGTTAGCCTCCTTTTTTTTATGGCAGTTTCTTGTAACATGGCCTGGCGTATTAAAGTTATAGCAAATAAAGGCTTTGGGTGCAGATTTGTTACCCCCATTCGAGTTTTTATCTGATATGGAGTTAGATCATGAAAAGGAGGGTCTTACCATTCCTTGCCTGTTACTTCACTGCTGTGGTGTCTGTCTGACCATCTAATAGTCCTCAGCTAAAGAAATGGCTTTTCCCCCACTTTCAAGTTGGTATTATTTTACCCAAAGCTGCACAACTGTAGGAAAGATTTTGATGAATTGCTCCATTGTAAATATGTTGATGATCTGTGGAATTGTTTTGTCCTCTGGTTGTAGTCGTTTAAGGAGGAGATTCTCTGAGTAGAGTGAAGGCTTCAATTTTTCTGGAATTGAGTGGGTCCCCTCCTTGCATAGAGGTGGTGATAGCACTAGAAGATTATTACAAGAAGAAAGTTGTTGGATTTTTGTATTAAACACTTTTCAACCAGTGGGTTTCAATGAGGAATGGGACCTTAAGCCTGTCCTTGAGTAAAAGAGATTGGTATTATATAATTAGCTGGTAGGCAATAGTTAGGTTCATAAGACTTCAAATATGTGTAGCAGCAGTCCCTCTCACTTGTTTGAGCACTTTAGTGAAGGAAGTCTTACTTAGCGTTATTTGCCCAAATACATTGTCCTTTTTGGTGTGATTTTATACTTCTCAAAGTCTTGATAATGGAAAGGTGCATGCCTGTAGTTATGTGGGGGAAGAGCTCCTCCCCCACAACCTACTTAAACTATCTGACTACAGCTGCTCTGCTTAGAGCGAGTCGCACTCATTTCTCGGCGGTGCAGCTGATCTGCCCCTCCCCTCCTGCTCTCCTGCCTTGTCTGGCCATTGCCTTGCTCACTCCCCTTCAATTCCTGTTGTGCTTCCTCCCTTCCCACTCCATCCCTCTCTCTCTGCTGTCTGCTTTTTCTTTTTTTGGGGGCACTTTCTGCCTTCCGTGCCTTAGTTCGTCCACCATAGCTCCCAATTCTGGTTGAGGTTTCCCTTTCCTGCGACATCTAGCAGGCCTGCTTAGACCATTCCTTACCTATGAAGCAGCACACGTACCTCGCTGCTGCCTGCCGTTGTTGGCTCCCTTCCGCTGGACACTCATTGTTTTGGGCTCAGCCTAGTGCTGTTCCATTCATTTCAGCTCCATTTTGCTGCTGCAGACTGTCTGCCTCCTACCTCCGCTCAGCGCATTCTGGATTACTGCGGCACTGCTTCCTCCTGCTAGCTGCACAGCACAAAGAATGATGGTATGATGGCAGCTGGTTTACAGACTGCTTCCTTCTGGTTCCTAGCTCCATTGCGCCTTGCCCTACCTTAGGATCTGACCCATGGAATCACACTGCCACCTGCACTCCCTAGCTTCTCTGGCCAGATCATGCTGCCTGTGCTTATCTAGTTTGCTTTTGCACCTCAGCACTTCCCTGGCTGCCTCACGCCATGCATATATCGGCTGCCTATATTACAGATCTGCATACTGACATCATTTATATGGGAACTGGAATGTTTCCTGTACAGCAGATAGGTACTTCGTGCCTATTCAGCTACTGCACCACTCCTTATCTCCATTTCGATTACAGTCCATTCACTGCATGTGCATTCTACATTAGATCGCTAGATGGCACCATAGTTCAGTTGAATTTCTAGCTTCCCAAGGTTGAATTCCAGAACTGCATCCTAGACTATGGGGAGTTACAGTTGTTGCTATAATGGACTTCAGAATCTAACCCATTCTGGTCCCTCAAACCTTTAACACCAGTACAAGATAAATGGACCTAACCATGTTACACACTGCTTGACCGCTGGCATGTTATTTGCATTTATTTGCTCTCTTGTTTCAGTTCATTTTGGGATCACATTTTCTTCCATCCTTAAACACTAGGATATCAGTGTACACCTTGTCATGCCTGACTTCATTCAGTTCACATTGTAACCTGGCTGTCTAACCTGGCTATTGTGCACGCCTATGTCTCTACTGCCCTCTACTGAGTTTTGTCACCCAGTGACACAGGTAACTCCTCTATGGCACGGACAGCAAACACACTCCAGGATGTCCTCTCAGTCATGCCAATTGATTTCTGGATGCTACAGCTCTCACCTTACATGTTCGCACCTCTCCATCAATCTAGGACCCATCTGTGCTCTATTGTGGATTTACTATTTGACTATGTCCTAGGATTTTACATCAATGTCTCTGGATGCTTACCATGTTGCTTTGCTTCATTTGGATTATAACTACTACCTTACTTTCTGGCTGACCTACGTGTGGTCCAGCCACACATGCTAGCCTTCATGGGGTTTAACTGCCACTCTCTACTTACCTTATCGTCTGACCTACTTGTGGTCCAGCCACCATGCTAGCCTTCGTGGGGCTTAGCTGCCACTCTCCATTCACTTTACTTCTCAGGATTAGATGCACTGCCAGTTATTCCTCGCTTTCAGTCATACTACTCGGGTCCTGGACCTTGCAGCCCTCACCTTGCTGCTCACACTTACTTCCATTTGTCAAAGATCTGCTTCTTCCTTCCATTGGATTTAATTCTGGATTATATTTGATATTCACCTCAATTCCCTAGGATGCTTCTTGCCATATTGCTTCAACTCCTTCTGAGTTACTACTACTGTTTCGTAATACCTTCCTTATCATAGCTTAAGCTTAAGACATAGATCTACTACAGTTTTAGGCTGCTTATTTCCTCTGGTCAAGTTGCCAACTCATCCACCCAGGTCTCTTCATTGCATACTTTACCATCCTCGATCATCAGGAAACGACAGACTACAACACCCTTCTACTGTTCTCATAAGTATACCTCAGAATATATTTCTACGCTGCATGGAATTGGCTCAGGAATATGCTAACATTTACACTACCATTCACAATCTATTCCTTACTACTTCACTACTATTTCTGCATTGCATGCAGTTCGACATTACTATTACTCTATCTACCACTGCTCTACAACCTGCCTCACCCCACGGGGCTGGAGGGTCACCACATTGCATTTCAAAAGACCTGCACTCCTATGGGCCTGGAGGTCCCTTGAACTTATATTACTACACCATATTCATCTGCTTCTATGACCTGCCTCACCCATCGGGCCTGAGGGTTCAACTACTTCTACTCTACACCTGCCTCACCCAGCTTCGGGGCCTGGAGGTTCGCATATTCTATTATACGCCTACTTGCCACCGTGTCTGCCAGCCTTAGGAGCTCCTTTCTACTATGGACTTAGGTCTGGATTTGTTTAGCCATATATCATCTCTTCCTTGGAATGCTTCTGCCTTGCCACTTCAGTTCCTATTATTTAATACTACACTTCTACCAGGACTTAAGTTGAGCCATCAGGAAAACTTTCAATTTCATGGGTTACGCCTCGACATTACTGTACTCCAACGCTCTAAGGCATTTGGATCCTATGACCCTACTTCATCTGACTCAGCCTTCATCAGTTAATACCACCCATGTCTTTTGAAGTACATCAAGTCATGACTCATCAGACTATTTTTACAAGTTTAATTCCAGCTGTACCATTCTGGCTTCATGAAATGTGTGTATCTACAATGCTCTTTACTACTATTTGATCACCAGAAGAAAGCTCTTCGACTTACATGCTATTTAAATTCCCTCAATGCTCTCCGCTGTATACCATCTATAATCTACACAATACTACATCTCTGCTACTACATCTGCATCTTACAGGTTTGATATTATTACTACTACTGCTGACCTATGTACAGGTCCACTTATTTACGCTATCTGCTAATACTACCTCCGTCACCCTTCCAGGGCCTAGCGGTTCATCAAAGACTGTCTCACCTATTCTATGACCTGCTTCATCCCTCAGGACCTGGAGATCCATCTAATTTATGTCTACCTATTTGCACCAAGATCTATTCCAATTTACTTACTTGTCTCACCCACTCCGGACCGGAAGATCCTACTGCTCCGCCCTTGCCAGATTCAGCAATCTGCATCTAGCTCCTATGCTTCATCACCAAGGCCTTCATTTGCAAAACTTGCCAAGCGGAACACAAACCACCTGTCCTCCTACTCTGGACTTGGACATATAGCCTTTGGTTACTGGTTCTCCTTGGAGAAGACTTCCTCACTTGCTGGAGTACTTCACCAAGGCAACTTCTATGATTCGAATTATCATCGACCATGGATTCCAATCTACTATCATTCTGCCCTGGACATGGATTCTTGGACTAGGAGTTTCCAAAAAAGATGCTGCTATGTTCACCCGACACTTCTATCTTTAGTACTTTATTCAGTTTTCCGCTTCACTGGATCAGGATCTACAACATTGGATTTCAGATTAGCTGATAACTTAAAATTGTTACTTAGGATTACTCTCCTTTAGTATGTCCAGAAGGATGGGTGGGTCAGTAGCCATAGGTCCTCAGAGGTTCCCCCAAGGGGGGGTCCTCTCCTGCATGTTACTGGTCACACACTCCAGAGTTGGAGGAGATAATCATACGATATTATTAATTCTTTTGGGGGGTCTCATCCAGGGGTGTCATGCAGTCATAAATTCTGGAGGGGCACAAACTCTCAACCTCTCTAGGGGGTCCGGGGGATACCCCCCAGGAAAAATTTGAAAAAGTGAAGTCAAATGGTGCATTTTGGCAACTTTTAGCAGACCAGAAAGCTGTTCCCCAGCAAGCTAAATGCCATAATAATACTGATATAGGTTAGAGAAATGATAAATTGCATTTGTCCCATGTTCATTCTATTTATACTGGATCTGCAGACCACAGGCAGAGAGGGTTAATGATGTACCAATGAGACCTCTGCCTCAGCCATTAGTTTCAGATCTGTACTTTGGTACCCCCCAAGTGAACTGAACAACATGGTAAAAACCACATGGATGGCATGCTTTCCTAATAATGACAGTGCTGCACTGGCGAGGGTAAGTGTTTACCACAGAATACCGAATGCATAGATTACATATAGTTAAACACAAAGCCTTTTGTGGTGAGGGAGGGACAGTAATATTTCCACTGCATTTAGAGGCATCAGGCTGATAGTTACACAATCAATGCATTAGATATTCTGTGGTGAACTGTCATTGGCATGCAGGCTTGCCTTCCCTGTGTTTTTCATAATTAAAACATATAGGAATTTGGGACTGATATATCAGTCCATGGCCCTGCAAGGGTTAAGTAAGAGGCAATACTTTACATTTTAAGCAGTTTGACAGTCCTCAGTAATGGTAAAATTCCTCTGGGACCCCTAAGGTGCATTGTTGTCATTTTAGACTTTCCCTAAAGCTTCCCATCAGCTGGTCTGGGGCTGCACACCTTCAGCAATCAATGGTGAAGGGAATGCAAAACAACATTTCTGCCATGCTTTGTACTTGTAGCAGTTATTTATTTTGTAAGTGAGTGCAAATACAGGTGCTAGGATGCATTTAGCATTTCTCTCTACAGTTTTGTGGAAGCTGTTCCGATACACAGAACATAAGATGCTTGGTTGGTTCTAATGCAAGGCTATGGGCAATGCATCTCATGCTACCCTATCTTCAGTCACGGTCCTTTGAGTTCTATAAGGACATCAACAAAAACAAATCGTGATTTAGTCTGACCAACAAGTTATCAATCTGGCGGTAACCCACTCCACTTCACTGACAGTGCTTAACACAAAAGCAGGATAAGCCTGCATCACGTCACAATATCAGAAGTAACACAAAAAACATTAGTGATTTAGAATTCAATAAAAAAAAATACTGACACCGTATGAACTCAGAGCATTTATTGGGCTAAAAAGCACACAACACCCCCCATAATAAAAAAATCCAGCGGGGTAACCAGAAGCATATCTCATTTAACCTGTTGCCAGCCGGGGGATATAGGAGGTGGCTGCTTCTGACGTGCAAACGGGGACAGGCTGCAAACAGGCAGCAGTTACAACATGCTACTGCAAATACAGTAAGTCTCATCAGGACCAGCTACAAAATAAATGTGGACTGAACACTACAGCACCCACTTTCAAACATCGACATTTCAATATCTATAGTGATCCCTTCCTGGAGCCTGGGACTGACACTCAGCAGCTATCCTTCCCTGACCAGCCCCAGGGACTGCTGCAGAACTTCCATCAAAGCCAGGAAATAACTGTGGGGGAGGAATCATGACAAACACCCCCTACCACAAACAACCACTAGCTACCCATAACAGGGCCAGCCGTTGCCGTCTCCCCTCCCCATGCAGCCACTACTGCATGTTAATCTGATCCTTGCACATAAGCCCATTGTTTACATTATATAGCACCCACTACATTATATAGAACCCTGGCTTTAATTAAGAACAGCAACCTAGCGTGGGCCTAAAAAGACGAAAAGGAAAGAGCAACCATACTGTGGGGCTTACAAACGTACAGAAAACAAAATCATTTGGAACAAAGATTGAGAAGGAAGTGCTTTGGAATCAGACAGTTTATCTGGAAAGAATATTTAACTGAAGCATTAAATATAAAGTTTTGTGAAGGCACCTCCTGAGGAAGCCAATATTTTCTAGTGAAGTGTACAGGGAATGGGCCTGAAAATTAAATAAAGGAGTAAGATTTTGGATATAAAAAGACCTGTCTATTGTTGTGAACTTTTTGTGCCCCCCTTCTTTGGAAAGAAAGAGTTGTTTTCATTGGACACATTGGGAGAGGCAGCACAATGAAGGACTTAACGTAAATAGAACGTTACCTGTGGACTATCTGGAATTATTCTGGAACTTTTTGTGTTGACTGACAGTTGTTCAAGGAAAGGAGAAGTCATGATTGGGGCTGATTGTTGCCACTCACGCTGCATGGTTAGTTGCTGGGGCTATCAATCAACTGTTGTGTATGTCTCTCTGTTGTTTTTACAGGCACTCAGCCCTGAAGTCAGTTACCAGCCCAGCAGGAGCAAGTACATTTTTTTGTAAACTGCCAGTGGCTCTAGTCTCATCATACCAATCAAATTCAGAACCCCCATCCCCCACAAAAAATACTTTGAAAACATCATTTTTTTTCCGCCCTCTGGAGAATGAAATAAAATACTAAATAAATATTTTTTTTAATAGACTGCACAACAATATTGGGTGGCACATGCCCCCTCAGGCCCTATGGGCATGACGCCACTGGTCTCATCCTACTCAACTAAGCCTTCTTCCTGAGGTGGGATACAGAGAAAGGCCAAAACATCAAGTCATAACAAGTTACTCATCAGTCTAAGCATCTAAGCACCTTGTACCTACCATCCAGTTCACATGTACTATAATCACTGACTTGCTCATGTCCATGTTGAAGTTTCTAATCACTAATCATTTCATAAGTCTAATAGCTCATAAGCATTGCTGTACTTACTGGTCTGACCTCTGTATCCAAGCAACCTACATCATTCAGCTACAGTACATAGCATAAGTACTGAGCTACGAACCACACATAATATTAGATTATGGTATTAATGATAGCAATAATACTTGGGCCAGGTTAGGGCAATCTAGTTGACAAATCAGATGTTGTCAATATGCATTAAACAATCACCAAGCTTACAAATTATCTAGTAAGTAAACCACTGTGTAACTAGGATAATTTATTTACAAAAATATTTTTACCAAGTTTATGCATATAATTTCTGTTGTGGTTAATGTATTGGGGTGAGGATAACATAACTAAGGAAGAAAAAAACATTTTATTTATTATTTTTTTTTATTTTGGGGCAAAAGGGGTGAGATTGGTGGGGTAACCAATAAAATTGATAATTTTTTTTATTGGAATAACCCTTTTTCACCAATCGCAGCTTTGATTAATGAAATATTTAAAGTTTGGTACATAAGTGTGTGGCAGGGTGGAATAGGACCCTGTCCCATTTGTAATGGGGAAAGTGTTCAAATGCAAGGATCTTTCCTTTTTTTCTCATCTCTGGTAGTGCATCCGAATTTTCCCTGTGAGACCTCGGACTTGATCAACCCAAACAGTCTTGCGATTCTTTGCCTCTCACTGTTTCTCAGCCCTCCCTTGCTGTCTGTTTTTCTCCCTTGCTTATCTATATCAGCTAATATAAAAATAAGTGCAACTCATAGTGTGGAAATGTAACTGATAATGGGATCCCCTTTGTTCGGAAAATGTATAGCATTATTGTTGAAATGTATATAATTGTATTTTGAGATGATTGCAGAGGGCTGTTGTAAACTAGAGGTTACCATAGTTCACATTTTAGGCTTTTTCACAAGAGCTGTGCGGGTGGGGGCTTCAATCACAATGTGTTCTAGCAGCTCCTGCCTGATATTTATGAGAACAAAACACTTTGCAAAAACAGGATGCTTGCTAAGAGTGGGGGTTGAAATAACTGATAAAAGAGCTAAGCTGCAACTGCAAAAAAGATTAGAAGAACAAGGGACAGCAAGACTGAAAGAAAACTTTATTTTATTTTGCCTCAGTACATGGTTATTCTGAACAAGTTTATTTTTCTTATGTTACTGCTACTGTAAATAAGTATTTGGGGTGAATTCTACAGCTGCTCCTGGTTTTTCTTATGCTTCCTGACCTGTGCCTCAATGACAGATGGTGTCAGCCTAAGTGGCATTTAAGCCAAGCATACCCTAAGATAGGAGTTTTGTGCATGGGTACTGGACCTAGCACCAGGGAAACACAGAGGAAGGTATAGATTCTGCAGCAGCAAGTCCAGGAGTGGTTACCAGGAGAATGGCAACCAAACTAGCAGCAACAGAAGTCCAGTCTGCGATTGTACAGCTAGCACAAGTTATGGAAAAAGAAAGGGCAGTGACAGGACATGAAAGCCTGATAGACTTTTTCAAATGGTGGGCTATACAACAAAAAGAGATGGAGAAGCAGAGAGAAAAAGTGATTCAATGTTCAGAAGTGCTGAGGAGAGAAGAGATGCAGTGACAGGAGCAGCAGATAAAAGAAGAGATGCAGTGACAGGAGCAGCGATGGCTGGATGCCTTGCAAGCTATCAAAGGCAGAGGATCTGACACACATCCAGATGAGCAACAAAATGCAATTAACTTAAAAGCCATTAAACTTACAAAGTTGTGTCCCTTAGATGATATTGAGGCATACCTGACAACTTTTGAAAGAGTTGCCACAGCCTGCCAATGGCCAAAGCAGCAATGGACAATCAGACTGGTACCCTACCTGACAGGGAAAGCCCAACTTGCCTACAGCAGTATGGACACTGCACAGTCAGGCCCTGTCCACACTACACCTCTGTAACATTACAGAGGGCCCAAACCATTACCGCAATGGTTTGCATTTACACCTGTAATGTTACAGAAGGCATTTTCGTAACCATTGTTGAAACCACATATGACGTGGTTTCAACAATGGTTATGAAACTGATTATGCCTCGGTAACGTTACTGGCCATAGTGTGGAAGGATGGCAACAGTCCCCTAGTGCAGCGTGAGCTGCATTGTTGGATCGGGTGCCACCATAACGGTTGCCCGGCTCCCGCAATGTGGACCAGTGGTACCAGTCCCTTAACAGACACCACCGTAGTGTGGACGCACTGCACTGCTCCCTGACCGTAATGATTTGCATCCGTTACCGGGCCTGAGCAGTGTAGTGTGGACAGGGCCTCAGAAAACTATGACAAGGTGAAAAGTGAAATCCTGAAAAGGTATAACATCTCCTGAGAGATCTACAAGCAGAGGTTTCAATCTCTGACATATAACTCAGTCGACAATCCTCTCTGTTGGCTTAACCAGATGAAAGATAAAAATTCCCGAATCACAAGGTGGTACCTGGCACTACAGACATTTAAATTCACTGTGATACACAAATATGGTAAAAAGAATAGCAATGCTGATTTTTTGTCAAGATATGGCTTAGGAATTGAGGATTCTGGAGATTGAAAAACAAATGTGTTGAAACTGTACTGTTTGCTGTACTGTTATAAAAAAAGAGAGAGATGATGTACATGTGCTTAAATTTTGAAATCAGAAAATGTTATTAGAGAGTTAATAAAAAGTGTTGGAAACTTGTTTAATAAAACAGGTTCCCTCTTAAGGAGGGGGTATATGTGACAGGGTGGAATAAGTCCCTGTCCCATTTATTATGGAGACATTTTTTAAATGCAAGGATCTTTCCTTTTCTTTCTCTTCTCTGTCTGGTTGCACAACCAAATTTTCCCTGTGAGACCTTGAACTTCATCAACCCGAACAGTCTTGCAATTCTTTGCCTCTCACTGTCTCTCAGCCCTCACTGCTGTCTGTTTTTCTGCCTTGCATATCTATATCAGCTAATATAAAAATATGTGCAAATCATTGTATGGGAATGTAACTGATAATGGGATCCCCTTTGTTTGGGAAATGTATAGCATTACCGTTGAAATGTATATAATTATATTTTGAGATGATTGCAGAGGGCTGTTGTAAACTAGAGGTGACCGGAGCTCACAATTTAGGCCTTTATGCAAGAACTGTGCAGGGGAGCCTCAGCAAGCACAATGTGTTCTAGCAGCTCCTGCCTGATATTTATGAGAACAGAACACTGCAAAAACAGGATGCATGCTAAGAGTGGGGGTTGAAATAACTGATAAAAGAGCTAAGCTGCAACTGCAAAAAGATTAGAAGAACAAGGGACATACAGACTAAAAGAAAATGTTATTTTATTTTGCCTCTGTACATACTGTAGTTATTCAGAACAAGTTTATTTTTCTTATGTTACTGCTACTGTAAATAAATATTTTTGGTGAATTTTACAACTGCTCCTGGTTTTTCCTATGCTTCCTGACCTGTGCCTCGATGACAAAGTGCATCCTAGGCTTGAGTCCCACCTCTGGAGACATACATAGTGTGAGTAGACATTATTAAATAAAACGTTTTTTGTCTGAATTTTTTTTTTAACAAAAAGGTGCTATGGTTACTTATGTTTAATTTTGAGATATCATGTATTTCACTTGACTATGTTTAGTTTGTGTCACTTTAAAAGATGTAATGGGTATGTCTTTACATGTAATTGTTTGTTTCTTGATTGGTTTCAGTGGGTATTTAAGTTGTTTGAACCCCACTACAACAACACCTTCTGAGGAACCTCGAAAGGGTGGAGTGCTGTGGCATTATTGGTGTGATGGTCAGCCTTGCAGACCTGGTAATTAATGCAATAAATTGCTTAAAGAACAATAGTGGTATGCAACTGTAATTATTTGGTAACCTGAGTGCAGAGGATTTGTTTTTGACTAAATCTATTTTTCTCTGTTGCTCAGTCTCTCTTTGTTGCATTGCCCACTATTTGAAGAATGCAGACATGCTTTCCAGTTCTGTCCGTGCCTGTTCCTCTTCTTTCATCACTGGTGCTGGCTGTACTTGCTCAGTTTGGACTTTTTTCTGCTTCTAGTTTGGCTGCCATTCTTTTGGTAATCACTCTTGGGCTTGTTGTTGCAGGATCTATAACTTTCTTTTATGCTTACCTGGTACAAGGTCTAGTACCACACACATACAGTACAACTCCTGGTATAGAGTATGCATGGCATAAATTCCACTTTGTTTTACACCAGCTGTTGTAGTGGCAAAACTCAGGAAGCATAGGTAGACAAAGATAAGTTATAAACTTTGCAAGTAGTGTTCTACTTTTACTATTAATAACAATAAAAGAAAAACAATAAAATTGTATGGAACAGCTCCTCATGAAGGCACTACAAACAAAAAACATCCTCCATCTGAGTCTCTCCCTTAAAAAACATTGCACTGATTACATACAATGTTTTTAACTGGCAGTTCAAACTCTGCATCCTGTTGTTGTAAGTTCCATCTCCTGTTTTTCACAAAATGTATTAAAACATTGTCATTTGCCTTCCTGAGGCCAGTCTGAAGATCACATCTAGACTTAACAGGTGCAACAAAATAATGCATTTTGTCTCAGAGCTGGTTTCCTGTTGACAATTCTATAAACAAGCTTGTGTTCCAGATTGTTTTCTAATAAACCAAAACAGCTTCTCACAATCATTTCAAAAATATGATGTGAAGGGTATTTCTTTACATGTAATAGTTTGGGAGATATGCAGGTGGGAGGAGATGGGCTATCTTTTTCGGGCAGACTAGATGAGCCAGATGGTCTTTTTCTGCTGGCAGGATTCTTAGATTCTATGATATAATTATATACATTTGCAAACCATGAGATCCCAGTTTCACATAAAGATTCACTTATATTTTTTTACTGACAGAGAAACTAAGGGAAAAAGAAAGAAAGAATAGAAACAGCAAGTGAATAGAAGGGTGATAACGGGAGAAATTGTCAGACCATCAGAGTGGCCAATTCCTAGGTATCACAAGAAACATTTGATTGTGCAATCAGATAGGCAAGAGACATACAAGTGACAGAATATGAGAGGGCAAAGTAGATCTTGGTTTTTAACTCTCTCTGCATAACAAACGGGTTAGGGTCTTACCCAACCCTGTCACAGGATCAAGGGAGGGAAAAACAGTTCTTTAGATATATTAGGGAAAAAAGAAAGAAGGGAGGTGGAATCATTAGGCTGAAAGAGGGAGATAGAGTAATTGAGGAAGATGGTCAGAAAGCAGCCAATCTTAATGACTACTTCTGCTCTGTGTTTACAAGGAAAGACAGAGGACCTCTGCCAGACAGTGGCATTAAGGCAGCTGTAAGGGGAATCCCTAAGATGAAGCAGCAAGTATTTACCATTGAAAGGGCTCAGGAAGGGTTAACAACCCTAAAGGTAGATAAGGCCTGGGAGCCATATGGGATACATATGAGAATGCTCAAGGAATTGGCAGTGGAACCAATTGAACCCCTGGTAGGGCTATTCAATAGCTCGGGTTCAGACAGGTGTAGTTCCAAATGACTGTACAACAGCAGATATAGTCCTGCTCCATAAGGGTGGGACAAGTGACAACTAAGTAACTACAGACCTGTCAGTCTTACCTCTATTGTGGGTAATCTAATGGTGACACTAGTCAAAGAGAACCATATGAACTACCCAGAGAGCAATGGACTCAGGATAGTAAATTGCATGGGTTCATGGTAGGAGGTCTTGTCATACCAACTTGATAGTATTCTTTGAGTGGGTAATGAGGGTAGTGGATAAGGGCAATGTTGTGGATTTACTTACTTCAATATAAGCAAGGCTTTGTCTCAGGGCCTCAGAGAGGTTGCTGGAAGAAACTTGACTGCCTGGGTACAGCAAAGACATAGATTGCTGAGAAACTGCTTGGAAAGGTGACAGTAGAGGGTTGTGGTTAACAGAGTTGAATCAGAAGACAGGAAGGTAATCAGTGGCATGCCACAAGGATCAGTTCTGGGTCTAGTCCTTTTCAATATGTTCATCAGCAACATGGGAGAAGGAATTCAGGGCAAGATGTGCCTGTTTATAGATAACACTAAGCTCTGTTGCAAGGTAAACACTGAAGAGGGGGTTAGAGAGAAGCAGAGAGACTTTCAAAGCTAGAGAATTGGTCAAAGGTTTGCCATTTGAAATTCAGTGCCAAAAAGTACAAGGTGATGCACATACAAGACAAGTATCCAAGGACAGAGTACTGGATGGTGAAGGGGGGTTAAAACTGTGCATGACCTCTGAGGAAAGAGACCTGGGGTTAGCATCAGGGACTCCCTAAAACAATCAAGCCAGTGTAACCAGGCCTACAGTAAGGCAAACAGGATGCTGGGGTGTGAAGGAAGTGGCACTGACAGCAGAATGAAGGAGGTATTATTACCTCTCTATAGATCACTAGTGAGGCCCCACCTGGAGTACTGTGCCCAGTTCTGGAGCCCTCACCTAAGGAAAGATAAGGACAGGCTGGAGACAGTTCAGTGTAGGGTGAGCAAAATGATTCAGGGTCAGAAGAGCAGTTTGTATGAGGTTTGGTTCCAGACAAGAGAGAGGAGATATAACAGTGACCTTCAGGTTCCTGAAGGGAATGAACAAGGCAAACTGTAAGGAAGTATTTATTTATTTATTTATATTTATTTATTTAGTTTTTGTTGACTGGGTAAGTGCACTAGACAAATTCTGCCTATTTTCAGGCACGACCCGGGGAGGGGGATACAGATGAATGCCAACTGACTTTGAACCACATTAAGCTGCTGGTGGTATTTTTAGTGAATGAGGGAAATTTGGCCAGGACATCAGGGAAATTCCCCTACTCTTTTCAATAAGTGCCATGGGATCTTTAACATCCACCTGAACTACCACCAATCCAGGCAGATGGGACCTCGGTTTAACATCTCATCCGAAAGACTGCCCCTCAGAAGTGCAGCACCCCTCTCATGCTGCACTACAGTGTCAGTACTGGGATATTAACCCAAGTGTCAGATGTGGGAATTGAACCCACAGCCCTCTGATCTCCCAGCCTCAGAGGCGAGTGTGCTACCTACTGAGCCACTGACACTGATTTAGCATAAGTATATAGGCATAGACCATAAATATAGGAGGCAGTATAGTACTCTGGTTTAGGGCACTGAGCTGTAAACCTGGAGACCTGGGTTTGAATCCCACAGCCCTTGCTTTCATACTGTGTGACTCTGAGCAAGTCATTTAACTTTCTTGTGCTCCCAGGTTGCACCTGGAAACAAGTATTGGCTTAGTGTGCCTTTCTTGGTTAAACAGTTTTCCCTTCCCTAAGTAGCAGATCAAGAACACAGGGACATGAGTGGAAACTTATGGGTAGAGGATTCAAGAGGGAAATAATAGCATTTAATTTTACAGAAAAGGTGGCAGAGCCACAGAGTGATCTCCCAGCTGGTGGGGATGCCAGAATTCTCAATGGTTTCAAACATGGCTAGGACAGAGTAAAGGGCTCAGTGGTTGCTAAGGGTGGTAGTGATAGGTGGAGAGCATGGGGTGGATAGTGTGGGTTAGAATGGTGCATGGACAGCAGGTCCCAGGTTTGTTAGGGTTTATGGGCAGACTGTATGGACCAATGGTCCTTTTCTGCCATCATTGCCTATGTTTCTATGAAAACAGGATCTCTGACCCATCTTCTCTGGCTGCTTATCTCTACCTGACATCACAGTCTTGTTTGTGACATCACAATATGTTATTATGGAGATAATAACATCATAAACAGGGGATTATGATGTCAAGTGTAGTTAAGTAACCAGAACAGATCAGAAGTCTAGAGGACAGCGATCTTGTTTTCATTCACATATTTGGGACTGTCTAGTACAGTATGCCCAGCAAGCCCATTGGTCCACACTGGGGACCAATGGGCTTCTAACCATACTGTACCTGTCATTCAGCGGGTGGCGGTTGGTATGCAGGGGGGTAACAACCACCCACCTATGAGGAGAGGAGCGGGGTGAGCAAGGGTTCTGTGTGGTTGGAGGGTGGAGGTGCCACTGGATCACCAGGACATTTATTTTGAGGTGTACCATGATTACAGCAATGGGTGGGGGTCCCACTAGACCACCAGGGACTGATGGTTATGCATTTCTCGGGGAATCAGAGACTTGGGTGGGTGGGGGGACCACTAGACCAACAGGGCTGGTCAAGTATTTTATTCATCGGTGTATTGGGGATGGGGGGTCCACTAGACTACCAGGGATTACTGTGTATACATACACATACCACAATTACGGCAATGGGTGGGGGGGTTCTACTTGACCACCAGGGTTGTGAGTGCTTGCGGACGGTGTTCTGGGTGGGCAGGTGGCCACCCACAGCTGAGCTGCTGTGTTGCACCCTGCAATACAGCAACCCACCTATGGGTAGCGGGATTGTTCCTACTCTGCACAGGCTCAACTTTGAACCCTCTATGCGGCGCGAGTGCTGGGTGCACCGGCAGCATGCACCGCACATCCGGCTGAATATCGAGATGTGCCAGACATGGCATGGGCACACCCCTGCATCTGTGCTGCATACAATTACCTTGCACCCCAGCACATCAGGATTTGCACTGCACCAGGCAGCCTTTTCAATATCCCACTGGGCGAATGCAGGGTTGATTGCCGCAACTCTGTTGCGCCTGCACAACCCCTTTGAATATCCGGGCCTCGGTGCTTACACACTTTCCTGTCTGATATAATACAGAACCCAGAACTGAGCTCTTTCTTATCATTTCATCCTGCCTTCATGGAGTCACACTTGCGAGATTAAGGAGTGAGTAATATTAGAATATGTCCTCACTTTTTAGCGCACAGTTTGTCCTCTAGTACCAATCAGGATCCAATTTATAGAATCAATAATCAGCTTTTGAAAAGCCTGAACACATTTCATCACTGATCTCATTGACCCTCTCAGTTCATTAGAAAAACTAAACTATCAGGCTTGAGCCCTGCTATGACATGGGAAGCCTATAAATACAGACAGATTCCCAGTGTGGCCTCACTCTGAAGAAATACAACCAAAAAAGAGAAATAGTCTGCTCCATAAACCTAAATGAATCCAAAAACAGCACAGAGACATGACTCAATTCACTCTGAGCTGACCAGAATTCATTTTATTAGAAGAGGATGGTTGAAATTATAGCATTACAGATGTCAACAATATGTGAAAATGCCACTTCTTTCAAGGTGCCATGCAGTCTTAAACCAAATCTTCCTCCTATCCCTCTGTTGAATTATATATATTCTAACTACATTAGGTTTAAATTAAGACAATCATCCTTTCAATGTGCAGCAAAAATGATTAACCAGTGTACACAAAGACTTGCTGCAAAATGCAATTTTTCTTGCAGAGGAAGCATGAGCCTTGCCCCTGGAGCAGATAAGGCTTTGTTTTTGGAAATCTGCTCATGTTTCTTTCACAATAAATATTGAATTTTGCAGCAAGTCTTTGTGTATGCTGGTTAATCCTTTTTGTTGCTCAGTCATTTCCCATAGACTGCACGGCACACAGTTCCCTAGAGTGCACTGCTCCTTGTACTTCCTTCTCTCATTATGCCTGTGCTAAGGGTGCTAAGCCATAGGGACGTAAGACACAGTCCCAGCAAACTTCAGAAAACAGATATCTTCCATTATCCACAACAAACAATTATAATTCAGCAGAGGGATTTGTGGAGGATTTGATTTAAGACTGTTTGGTGCCCTGATGAAGTGAAATATTGCCACAAAAAGTTGACATCTGTCATGTTGTAATTTCAACCATTCTCTTTTAATAACATGAATTTAGATAAACCCAAAGTGAGTTGTCATCACCATACTGTTTTTGGAAGGAGTATAATTGCATCCTCGGGGAATTGATCAAGTTGACTGCAACTTGCAAGTGGAAGTGCAAAAACTTTGTCATCTGGCCCACAGTCAAGGCTTAGTAGTTACTCAGGGGTGAGAGCAAGGCATTGTGCAGGAGACAAAGCAGGGCAAAAACCTTCTTAGACAATAGGTCTTGGGGTAGAATAGGGTTTAAAAGGGCAGACTGGAGACAACAGTGGTCTATGTTTATGCATTTCAAAGGCAAGGCTGCAGCTCTCCGTGTTGAAATAAGAAATATAAAGTGTTTGCATCCCCTGACATCTGTTGAGCCACCCTGAGGAAGACCTGGATAGAGGTCAAAGCACTGGGGTGTTGATCAATATTTTCATTCGATTTGACATCATACTTCATACGTTACATGGTCCCCACTGTAGCAGGTGAGAGAGCAAGTCGATTAGAACTATGCACTCCTGTCTTCGTGGAGAAAAGTCAGGATGCAGGGTTACATTGTGAGTTTTATACTTTAAAAAGGTATGCCAACTATACCTAAAAGCATGTAACCGTACCAGTCCATCTTATTGTTCTTTCAGCTTGGTTGGTTGCTGCCGTCTCTTTTCTTGTTTGCTCATAGGAGGAAAGCTGCAGAGTTGGCCTGTATCGTCGGAGCTGGGGGAAGCAGGAATTCCCATTGGAATAGCTTTTTGAGAAGCAGAAAGAACAAACAACTTACAACTGACAAAGATACAGAACATGTTCTCTTTCCCACAGATTCTAATCAGGCATAGGAATAATTTGGAGAAGTCGGTAGAATTTGGAGGACCCTGGGGGACTGCTTTATTTATTAAAGCTGGCTAAAGACTGCTGAAGTTACTAGAGTTAAAGAACCTGTCAAAGCTCACTGGAGATTGCTAGAGCCCCTTGGGATACAATGGAGAGACTATTTTACCCGTAAGTCTATTTTATTACTTTGAAATATTTTTAAATAATTTAAGTGTTATTTTTAGATTTGCTCTAGCAAGCTGTGTGTGGTTTTAGCTTTACTAAGTGGTATTTTTCTGTGTTAACTTCTGTTTGTATGCCATTAGGAACTTGTAATTTATCTTATTTCCTCTTGTTTATGTATTTTGGACATTTTTATATACAGTGTTATAGTGATATTTCTTTTTTCTTTTTCTTTTCTTTTTTTAATTTTTGCGCCATTTCTTGGTTTTGGTCACATGTTAAATTCACTCACCTGGGCAGACATGATGTGTGCATTTGTCTCCTCGTTAGCAGAATGCCAGCAGAATGCTGATTTGGTCCGTAACATGGCAATTACAGTAAGTTTTAAGAAATGCTTGCATTTCTACCTTAGTATTTGGTAGACAAGTTTAACCGAGTCGTGGTGTATGACTTTGGCTGACCTAAAGCATTCTACTATGGATTTCTGGTGGTTGGCATTTCTCTCCCTGTGCTTGGAAGATTGTCACTGGCAAGTGATTCCAACTCGAGTAGTGTGGTTGCTGGCATCGGTTTTACTTCTGCTGTTATTCAAGGGAGTTTGCAACTGGTTAGTGTCAGAGGAAATCCCAGCAACAAGTAAGATTCATTTTTTGTCTTTTTGTGTAGCAGATTAAGCAGGGAACAGATTGGATCTGGTTAGCAGCTATATCTGTTTGATTGTTACTTTGATATAGCAGTTTTTATAGCCTTTTTGAAATATTTATATGTATTGTTATTTAAGTTTGTTTTTTTGTTCCTAGTGAACATCAAGTGTGGGAGACGCTGCTTCTCTTACCGATATACTTTGAAGGGTAAGAACAGTGATTATGTGGAATTCCTACAATTTTCTGGGATGTAATTCTTGCAGAGTGTATGACGCTTATGGTGTGTTTGGTGTCCCATTCCTTTTCTGTTTTTTGCTTCTGGTAAAAGTATTCAAGGCTAAGAACGTTGGGCCACTATTAAATCCTACAGTGATTAATATTTAAAGCTGGAATCTGATTCTGCCTATATGACTCTACTTCAACATCAGCAGTATGAGAAGGGAAGGACTGACTCCACTGGAGTCTTAACAGTGGATGATAAAATATTCTAGAACTGTATCAGGATTTGGATTATGTGGATTGCTTGGATTACTTCTCTCTTGTCAAATATTTGCACTTACTTACTGCATTTAGTAGATGGAATTTTCTGGCCTATAGAATTCCTCTAACTGCACTTTTTACCCTCTAAGTTATACCTGAAGCTGGTTCAGCCACTTTTCTGTTTAAAACTGCCAGGCTATAAAGTGTTAGTCCCACTTATACATTTTTGTGTAGTTTTGATCTCATTTGTGGGACCTGTTCTTGAAACTATTAACTAGCATAGTTTAAGAAGATGATTATGTTTGTCTGCTGTATGATATACATTACTTGACAAAAATCTGTATTAAAAGAGTTTGTAGTCTAGTGTTTTACAATGGTTAACACTAGGCTGCAAAGAATGCTTAATCCTGACCTCTCTCCTTTGTCAAGTGACCGGAAGTGTAGAAAGGGGTCAGTTAAATTAAGACAGACAAAGATTTCGGATCACTTGGGCAATGGTCTGGGGCAAATTAACAATACCTCAACTCCAAGAAGCCCCAAGAGAAAATCTTTAAATACAAATAATGTAGAAAAAACATATCTAGCATCAGATAGCCCAGATAGTCTTTAGATAAATGATTATCATACTGGAGAAGACATGGAAGGCATAACTGGGAAGAACTGGAAGAGGTGAAGGAAAGCTCAGTTGTAACATTACAATCCTTGAGCAGTTTGCCTGCAGAGCTGGAAATTTAGCCAAATTTATACTTTCCTTCAGAAAGTGATAGTTCTGCAAAAAGTAATTATTCAGACAATGCTCAAAGAAATTATAAGTCTCCACAGAGCAAAGGGAGACATACAGTATAGGAAGTTTAATGTCCGATTTACAACAAACAATACATGGCTTAAAAAGTCTTGAAAATCATTTTAAAAATATAGGTGCATGTAACTGTGTATGTAATCAGAACAGGAAAAGGGAAGGTGAAAACTCTGGAATTCCCACTTATATACCAGATATATTAAGCAGAGATTTAATAACATTACTAAAAAATCAATACACCACAAACTTAATTCTGATGGAACAACTAGTGATTAATGAACATTTGATAGAACAGCTAAAAGAAGATGTGGCAAGGAATGGATTTAAAATCGAAGATATACAGAGAAAAATGGAATCAGCCAGTAAAGATGTAGATTTGGACATTATGGGGGGAAAATGCAAAAATTAGGTGTGGAATCAAATACAAAAACAAAAAGGCCAGATTTTAGTGCAGTTATCCTCTCAGAAACTTCTACTGAGACTAGAAAAAGAGATAGTAACAAAAAAGAGCAAAAAAAGGAAGAATAAAAAGAAAAAAGGGATAGAACAGGGCCCTGATGTTAACAGCATTAAAGGTACAGAGGCAAATGATTTAGAACCCAAAACTAACTTGACTACGTCTGGGGAAAAGTGTGTAAGGAATATAGGCCCTCTAAACCATAAGGTGGCACGAAATACTCAAATATCAGACCATGTACATAGCAATAAAACAGAAGATTTAACAGATCCTTTATTTAAAGGATTATATAATCTGGAATCGGAACTAAAACAGCTGAACAATGCACTAGGAGTGTCACAAGGAGTAGGTAAGGTAGTTGAAACACAGAAGTCTGCCTTGTGTACACAGCGATTTCTGCACTTGAACCCTGAAAAAGAGATCAGAGAGAGTAGATCTTTTGTTAGAATTATGGGGCCGACGGACTAGCTTGACTCAGATGTACTACAGTTTTTTTCAATTAAAAGAAAATATTAATATCTTACTGGATACAGATATCTGAGAGGAAGACAGTGTAGATGCCAGACTATTACAATTGGATCACGCCATCAAGAGTAGTATAGCGTTCATATATCTCGTCAAATGTTAAATTTCAGCCAATCAGCGTGTGCCACGTCATTTGACAGGTGGTTACCATAGCAATGCCCCATCCCCTTTCTGTCACCAGAAGTCCTGCCCTCTGCAGAGGCTGTATTGCCCTCTGCACAGGAAGTGATGTATGAAACACAGGAAATGACATATTCTCGAACCCAGAAATGACACATCATTCCTGTTCTACATCCCTACATCCTTCCTCCTCCATCCCCAGTCCCCTCGAACCTCCATGACACCATCCAAGCTCAAACCCAAGTCCATCCTCCATCCCCATGAACCATAACCACCCCATCCTAGCTTGAACCTGAATCCATCCTCTGTCCCTCAACACCCCTTCCGCACTATCTTGGCACAAACTCTCCCATCCTCCCACCTTGTCCCAGCACCACCCTTGCACCCATCACCTACCTCGAACCTGAGTCTCTCCCCTTCTCTCTCCTTGCCCCACCACCACCTACATTGCACCCCATCACCTACCTGGAACCCAAGTCTCTCCCCTCCTCTTACCTTGCCCCACCATCACCTACCTGGCACTCCCTCAACCTCCCCCTGCTGATTTTTGGTATGACTGCTGGGAGCCTTTTTACTCGGGGGATATTTTTTGTGTGAAATATGCTTTGAAGCTTAAAGGACTGTAAGAACATTTATCTTTTCAGTGTAAGGAAGTTTTTTTATCACAATGCATTTTAAGTATTTATGAAAAAAAACGTGATTTCATTTTAATGTGAAAAAGAAAGTGAGTTCTAACTTTAAAAGCAGAGATAGTGTGTGTGTGTGTGTGTGTGTGTGTGTTGAAGCTGATGTTTCAAAGGTTTGTAGTCTAAGTAGACTGCTTGAAATGCTAAAGTCTGATTTAAAAATATACATACATACTCTCTGCATTCCTTTTTTCAAGCTTAAAAATAATGGAACAGTATTCTGATATTCTGAGCTCAGAAACTAAATATATTTTTCTATTTCCTTTGAAAAAGATCATTTACAAGATATCTTGTTATCAAAAGCACATATTTCTATTAAATATATTCTAATGTTACTGGTGAAAAGTATTCAAGAGGGTTTGATCCTCTCTGCGTTTCCTGTAAGAACATTTTATCTTTGCTATATAAAAATTGCTGTTAAAAGAATGCATTTTAAGTATTTATGAAAAAAACAGTGATTTCTTTTTTAATGTGAAAAAGAAAATGAGTTCTAACTTTAAAAGCAGAGACAGCATATGTGTGTGTGTGTGTGTGTGTGTGTGTGTGTGTGTCCATTGTTGAATCTGATGTTTCAAGGGTTTGTAGTCTAAGTAGACTGCTTCAAATCCTAAAGTCTGTTTAGAAACAGTCATACTCTCTACATACATTTTCTTTTAAATGAATACATCAGAAATCTAGTATTTTGATGTCAGAAACTAAATATATTTTTCTATTTCCTTTGAAAAAAATAATTCACAAAGATCACTGCTTATCAAAAGCATATATTTCAATTATATATATATATATATATATATATATATATGTACTGGTGAAAGTATTTTAGAGCATTTTAACCTCCAGAAAGCAACAAAAAGTGTTCTGCATTACCTATGTAAAACTGAAAAACCAGTAGATTGCTTCATGAAGACTTTTATACTCTGAGAAACTTAAGAAAATTCCTACTAAAAATTCCTATTAAACATGCCCTTCCCAACATTACAGTATAAAAAGCACATACTAGTCATTCTATGTATCACAAGAGATGACATAACTATATTTATCAATGGGATCTGTCTTCTAGAAACCTTGTGACGGTCACATAGATGATAGTTGATATTAATAAACCCCAGCTATACATGCTGATGCATGCTGCTTGTCATAAGAGATGACATAACTATATTTATCAATGGAGGACTGTCTTCCAGAAACCCTGTTCCCATCCATGTGAGAGTCACATAGCATGAGTTCATCTGGCAGGGGTCTTATATAAACCCCTGGTTGAAGATGTGCCAGAATAGCTTTCAGAGCCTCATCAAATCCACTTTATATGATCTGAGCTGATTATCCAAGAGATTCAAGAAGATGGCCCAGAACACAGCATCTTAAACTAACATTCTGGTCATGGAACAGATGGTTATGCCACCAAATGAACAGCCAGGAGATGAAAAGCCAGAAGAGAAGTTGCCTTGCAGGCCCAAACCCATGTATGTGCACTACATAAAGTGTGAAAAAGAATGTCCAATTCGTTAATTTTGGCCAGTGGAAGGATTTGTGACATAAAAAGAAATCTCACTGTACAGTTTGGTGAAATGGAAAAAGCAAAAACTGATCCTGATATGCCTATTGAAGAGGCACAACTGCAAGACCTTGAAGAAGAGCTAGCATGAGAGTCTGTTACAGAGAAAGATGTGAAAATGAAGCCCAGAACAGAGAGTGACATGGAGAGAGAGTCAGATAAGGATGCCAAGACACCGGCAGAAGCAGCAGCCAACCAAGAGGCAGATGGTGACACTGCCACTGACCAGCAAGCCGTAGGCTAAGAAAAGATAAGAAAAAGCAACAGGCTAAAGAAGAAGAAAAAGATGGCAAAGCATATTGCACTGTGGAGGTAAATTTATGTTTTATTTTTAAACACTAAAAAAATGAGTGAGTGGAGACATGCATGCAGAATGTAACTGAACAGATGAGTTAACAGACGAACTAGAACTTACTGAGTAAACGGACCAATGTTGTTTTCTTTTTGCTTTATCAGAGTGATGGATATGGAATGGAGCAACAGTCTTATTCAGACAGCATGAATACTCGAGTCTCCACAAATCTACTGCTTGACTGTGTTTGCTGTGTGAAAGATACAGATGTGGTTATTAATGAAATGTGTGAGGGTCAACATGTTAGAAAGTTAGAGAGCAATAGAATGCTTGAAAAAAACAGAAAACACTGTAATCACTACACAGCCACAACCATCTTCATCTACTGAGATTAGATGGGTTTCCTCAGGGGAAAAGTCAGGTCTAAGTATTAAGCCCCCCAAAACTGACCACGATGTGTATTGTAAGTATGTTATGTACCATACCATTTGTGGTGTAATTGCTGCAGTGATAGAGAGAGTGATACATTGTGAAATGGTTGATACTTGTCCTGGGTGTGAGATAGATGACCCTAGTCAGATAAACCATACATGTATCTTTGATGACTTGACGGCTAGAGAAGCATACAAAAACATTTATGAAGCCATACATATAGGGCATCTCATGCCTGTGATCTTAACAATAGCTATGAAACAACAGGGCTTAAGCATGAGCAATGAAACTATGGAATCTGTAAGTCATGTTTTAAATTATGTGAAAAGAGCTGATGACCCCATGAGCTTACTTACAGATATGTTACAACAGACAGACGGTGAGATTAGAAGAGAGGCCAGACGTCTAGTCAGTAAATGCTTCTTTAAAAAATTTCTAACAAGAACTTCGGGGACTGTGTTAAATTTCTAAAAATAAATTTAGGGACTCTGTTTTTGTTGTGAAAATTAATTTAACTGCTGATCTGCTACAGGTTATGTGTAAATGTTGTAGAACCCGAAGCTTCATATTTTATTTTACAGAGAACCATGTGGGATGCAAGCAAAGAGTGTCCAAAGACTTATGTATCTGATCATAAGCCATTACTGCAATCCTTCCGTGTTCAGTCTGCCTGACCTTGAAGCATCCCCGTTCTGACTTATCTTCTGCCATGGAACTGATGTTGCATGCTCCCTCAGACATGTGGGAGGTTATAGATAACTATATGAAAGAATCTGAGTTGACACTTTTAGAAAACATTACAGTAATTGTGCCTAGATTTGTAGAAAATCCTGAATGTCTTTGTAACTTGTATATATTGGTAGTTGCAGCAATATGCGTGTCTGCTTTAAAGAAAAGAAAATAATGAGATGTTTCTCATACTGTGAAAGTGGCTTCTTCAATTGTTATGATGCTCCATGAATTGAAAGAGCACTAAGCATCATGTGTATTCATCTCATTTTTGCTGAATGTGTTACTTACGTTGTATTCAATAAATGTGATGTAGCAGTCATTTTTTCTGAATAAAAAAGTGACATGCTAATCTGTATAAAGTGTATTATGTGTTTTCAGATGGAACGTAATGGCATGCTCCTAATATTCCAGTCACTCTTGATGGCTACAATGTGCCATGTGATAAAGGACATTTTAAAGACCCCTGTATACTTTGGAAAGTGCCATGCATTAAACATATGCTGTGACAGTGCTGCACCTTCACTGGCAGAAAGGACAATGACTGAGATTAAAAGTATGCCCCCAATTATGTGGCATATGTATATCGATGCAATGAACAAAAAAAAAACACACAGGCATATGTAAGGTGAATAGCATTTTTGATTCTACAACAGTACCCCTCAAAGATCACCCTGATTATTTTGAGTGGTGCATGGCACATGTGTGTGTTTTGTACCTACCTTGTCACCAGGGGAAAGTGGATGAAACCCTTGCTTGTGTGAAACATACAGCCCAAAAGTTACTGTCTCTGGGTATAGTAGAATGTGAAAGAATCTGGTAGTGTAGAAACAGGATATTATGTAATCATTGCATGCATGCTATGTGTTGTGGGTATATATATGCTCTTTAAAACACTGTTATGGCTTTTGTATCTAATTAATATATGTATCGGTTTACATTTTGTATGTATGAATAAAATATCAGATATTGTAGTTTATGGTTGTCATCGAATTTTTAAGAAGAAAGAGCACACATATACATATACATCATTTTATGGGTGACAAGAGGTTGGCTAGTTAACAGATGTATTTTGGTACTGATGAAAGAAGATGACTGATTGTCTGCTTCAGAATATATATTTGAATGCAAGAAAAGTGGGAAGTTTTAGTGGTGTGACACAGTTATATAAAGCTGCAAAAGAAATTGATAAAGGTGTGACCGGAAAGGTGCTGCAGAATGGCTTGCCAAGCAGGACCCCTGTACATTACACAGACCAGCAAGAATTTGATTTAAGAGAAAAACTGTCATTGTTTCTAACATAGATAGACAATGGCAAGCCAATTTAATGGATATGAGTCAATATGCAAAGTACAATAATGAGTTTAAATACATACTGACATGCATCGATGTGCTGTCCAAGGATGCCTGGGTAGTGGCTTTAAAAGATAAATCAGCCAAGGCCGTGATGCAGGCCCTTAAAACAATTTTTAAAAGTGGACGCCTACCTGAGAAGTTGCAGACTGATCAAGGTAAAAAATTTCTAAATGCCTCCTTAAGGGCATTATTAAAACAAAATAAAATACACCATTTTGTAACAAACAATGAAGTTAAGGCTAGCATTGTAGAACAGTTCAGTAGAACTTTAAAGACAAGCATATGGTGTTACTTTACAGCCCAAACACTGGAAATATTGATGTGTTGCCTGACCTGGTGCACTTCATATCATACTTATCACAGAAGCATTACCATCGAACCAGTGGATGTTAACCTTTCCAATGCCCTGGATGTATGGAAGACCATCTATGGCAAACAGTTCTTGGCAAAAAACAAAGGGTACCCTTCAGAAAAGTGATCACGTGAGAATATCTAAGCTGAAAGGGTGTTTGAAAAGGGATATGAACAGACAACACAGATGAGATATTTATTGTGACGGAGGTCTTAAAAACAGTGAGACCCACCTATAAGCTAAAAGACTATCAGGGGGAAGACATCAAAGGTATGTTCTATGCAGAAGAGTTACAGAAAATTTAACTGGATGAGGACTGAGTGTATAGGGTGCAGAAAATCCTGGCAGAGAAAAAGCGTGGCAGAAAAACTTGGTATCTGGTGAAGTGGCTAGGGTGGCCTGATAAGTTCAATAGCTGGATCGAGGCAACACAGGTTCAGGACATTAGAATTGGATAAGATTTAAAAATGCTCAAAAATGGCTTTTATATCACTTTGCCTAGCAACGCCTCGCACATCATTTTCCCCAATAATACTATATCCACTTTTACAGTAAAGTTACCACAAACACTGGAACTACCTGGGGAATGGGAAGTAGGATTAGCAGAAATTCAGTACCCTCATACCTGGGACAATGGGACTGCACAGAAAAACAGGTTCAGTATGCTCTATCAGCCTCTAAGCATAGCCCATAGTAAAACATCACCAACCAGCCCCTTTGTTGAGTAAGAAGCATTGAAAATTCCATTAGGCTATTATCCTAACATGGCGAGTGTTATAAATCAAATTAATAAAACCATATTTGAGGCAAATGAACTGTCAGTGGATTTGGAACAACATGGCACTGGGAGAGAAGTAAGCATTGACAGTGACATCAAATGCATTCTGTTTATGCACGGGCAGTTACAGTACCTTTTGGGTTTTAGTAGACTTGAGGTAGGTGTAGGAAAGACTCTAACAAAGAACCCTACAGATATTAATGGGGGGTTTTACACATTATATATCTACACTGACATTATCACGCATGAAATAGTGGGTGAAAGTCTAATGCCTCTGCTGAGATGCGTACCCGTCAGGAGCCAAGACAATGAGATAGTGACCGTGATCTAAGATAAACCCCATTATCAAACAGTCAGTAAACATCAGATTGATGCAGTCACTATTGAAATAAAGAATGATCAAAATGAACCTGTGCCATTTTGATTTGGAAAGGTGATTGTGAAGTTGCATTTTCGCCCCCAGACAGTATTTTAAAATTTAAACAAGGATGGTGATTGTTTGACATTATGGAGACCCTGCTTTGTACTGAAGCTATTACAAGGCACAGGCAGGATACGGCCTTCTGAGCTTTCATGGACTTCCAACTATGTATGGTTCTGGTATAGATGGGATATTTCATAGTCTGTTTAGAAAAGCAGTTCCATTTTAAGAAGGGAGTTCAAATTGCCAACCACATCTACAAACAGCTGCTAAAAATGTCAAAGGGATGTTGTAGGGCATGTGACTAGTGCTCGCTCAAAGGATGTCAGGGAGGTGATAAGACCACTCAGGGTGGTTCAGGGCTGATTGTGGTCAAGAGAGAAGAGCGAAGTACACCCTTCACTTCTCATCGGACCTCCCCACTACCTTAAAAGGCGTGTCTCAAAATGCAAAATGTCACATAAAAGAAAGAGGTCAATGTCCAAAGGACCTTCGAGGGGACGTAAAAAACAGAGAGATTTATTCTAAAAAACATGGCTTTCATGCACTGTAGTTCTGAAGAATGCACAAAATCAGAAATGGACTTGTTTGCCATTGCTCCCACACAGACAAGCATTGAAAAAAGCATTTATGTAGAGATACCCCCTCTGGCTCATCAGTCAGATCAATAACTGTTACCCCTACAGGGCTATCATAGAAACTGTGCTGAACTTCAGTGAAGAGACCCTTTCTACACAATTCATGGCAGGATTATTTTACAAAGACACCCTGGGAAACACGAAATCACAGACAGAGCCGATGACAATGTAGGGTTTAGTAAAGCTCCTTCCACATATCTCAGTAGAGGGTAGAGCTGCTGGGACACTTGCACACAGACTTGTTTTTCAAGAGAAACTGATGCTGAATGCTGTGGATATTAAAATTCAAATGACATGTAACAGGGACAGCTTTTGCCCTGATGAGTGGAAATGCTGAGCCTTATAAGCTAAAAATCATGGCCGCCTCTCTGTTTGTCAAAAGGGTTAAAGTGACCCCGATGTTGCGTCTTGGACAATCAGAAACCCTGCTGACCTCCAATGCTAAATACCTATAGACAGAGTGGGGATGAAAGTGTTCAGCCTCCCAGCAGGCAGCAGGGCCTGTAACCAAGATCATTTGTTTTGGGACAGTTACCAAAATAATAGTCATGGGATTTGTTGACAATGATGCTTTTAGAGTCCCTACATCAAAACCCCATTAACTTTAAACATTATAACATTAATTTTGTGGCTGTGTATTTGGACAGTGAACAAATCCTGCTAAACCTCTGCAGCAGATTTCAGAAATGGAAATGCTGTGACAGAATATTTTAATCTAGTACAGACAGATGGAAAAACATGAAAGATCCACCATTAGTTGTCAACTGTCAGGAATTTACCTAAGAATTTTCACACTGTTTGCCTTTGATCTTACTCTGGACCAAGAATGTGCTGATCATTACTCTTTAATTAAAACTGGGAACCTCAGAGCAGAAATTAGATTTGCAGAACCCTTCCAAACAGTTAATCTCATTGTCTATGCTGTGTTTGATAACATTATTGAAATTAACCAGAGAAGAAATGCTATTTTTGATTATATGTGATAAACCATAAAAAAGAACACAAAGCAGCTGGAATAAATTGTAATAAATGACTCACACATCTGTGACTGCTTTCTGGGTGTGCTTCCCTATGATCCGCTAGCCAAGGAGAGACTGAGAAACCTTCCAGAAGCACTAGTCATCAATATTGACCCCCATGAACTCCCTGGACAGCACTGGTTAGCTGTATACATTTCAGAAAATGGGGCTGGGGAGTTCTTTGATAGGTACGGTTTTCATCCTGACAATTATGCACAAAGAATCGGGGTCTTTTTAAACAGAAATGCAAAGACCATTCTATACCAAAACACACAGTTGCAAGATACCTTCTCTACCACCTGTGGATTTCACTGCATCTTTTTCTTACATCACAGATGTAAAAGACTTTCTTCTGTTCAAATTCTAAATATGTACTCTAATGATTTGCCCAAAAATGATGCCATGGTAACTAGTTTTGTACGTCACCCTTTCAGACATCGAAACATGTCAGGGCCTATATCAGTGGGATGGCAATATGTTCAGACTTACAAACATATGAACATACGAAATTTGCCAGCAGATAAAGGCCTAGAGGTCTATCAAGTCTGCTCGAATGTGCAGCTAGCACCCCTTATTCTGCAGCTGCCCCTCCCTTCCACCCTTCCCCTTCATTAACCCTCCCCCTTGTCCTGTCCCATCCTCGTTTGAAGCAGTCCACTGTTCTACTGCATACCACTTCTGCAGGTAACGCATTCCACCCAGCCAGCACCCTCTCTGTAAAAAAGTGTCTCCTCATCTCCCTCCTGAACCTTCCTCGCTCCAGTCTCATATCATGGCCCCTGGTGGCCCTCCCCTCCCTTACTTTGAACAGCCCCTCTGTACCTGTCTTGTTTATTCCTTTCATGTATTTAAAGGTTTCAATCATGTCACCCCTTTCTCTCCTCTCCTCCAGTGAGTACATGTTCAACTCCTTCAACCTCCTTTCGTGTGATAAGTCCCTCAGACCCTTGATCATCTTTGTGTCGCCCTGTGCTGCATCCTCCAGTAACTTATGTCCTCTTCAGATAGGCGCGCCAGTACTGCATGCAGTACTCAGGTGTGGTCTAACTAATGACCTATACAGTGGCAGAATCACCTCCCTCCTCGAGGATATACCCTTGCAATACAACCCAGCATTTTGTTGGCCTTTGCAGCTGCCTTCCTACACTGTGCCGAGTTGTTCATTGACCCTGTAATGAGCACACCCAGATCCTTCTCCTCCTCCGTCTGGGCTAGCTGCACTCCCCCTAGCTGGTAAGTCCTCCTTGGGTTCTTCATCCCAAAATGCAGCACCTTGCACTTTTTGGCATTAAAGCCCAGTTGCCAGGTGTCTGACCAGGTTTCAAGCTTTGCCAGATCATCCTGCAACCCCTGCCATCCCCCTAGGTCATCCACCACCGAGCCAACCTTGGTATCATCAGCAAACAGACTGATCTTGCTCTTGATGTCCCATGATATGTCTGCAATGAATATCCCAAACAACACTGGTCCCAACACCGAGCCCTGTGGGACACCGCTCGTCACTGCCCTTGGGTGTGAGAGCTCCCACCCACCACCACCCTCTGTTGCCTTCCTGCAGCCAGTTTCCTACCCATCTCACCAGCTTTGCACCTGCCCTGTGCCTGCTATCCTTCCCAGCCTTCCATGTGGCACCGAGTCGAATGCCTTACTGAAGTCCAGATACAGGACATCCACTGCATGGCCCCTGTCCAGTTGCCTAGTTACCCAGTCATAGAACTCGACCAGGTTGGTTTGGCAGGATCTGCCATGTATGAAGTCATGCTGTCTGCTGTCCTGTAGTCCTTTGGCCTCTAGGAGGGCCACCAGCCTCTCCTTCAGGATAGTCTCCATTAGCTTACCCACAATGGATGTGAGACTCTCTGGTCTGTAGTTTCCCGGTTCATCCTTGGGGCCACTCTTGTGGAGGGGCACCACATGAGCCATCCTCCAGTCCTGAGGTAGACACCCCGAATGTAGTGAGGCATTAAATAGGTCTGCCAAAGGTCCTGCAAGGATCTCAGCCAGCTCCTTCAGTACCCTGGGGTGGATGCCATCTGGGCCTAGTGCCTTGTCCACCCTCAGTGCCTTCAAACCCTCTCGAACTCTTCCCTCCATGATTTCCCCATTTGTCACCACTTCCCCCCCTGCATCTGCCATTTCTCCCACCTTGGATGTCACCCCTCTTCTCTTTAGTAAATACTGAGCAGAAGTACTCATTTAGTGCTTCTGCCTTATTGTACCTGCTTCCACCCAACCCCTCCTTCCTAATCCTTACTATGTGGTCCTTACAGCCCTTTTCTCCTGATGTACTTAAAGAAGTCCTTCTCCCCTTCTTAATGCCTTGTGCTAGCCTGAGTTCCGTGAGTGCTTTGGCCCTTACTGCCCTTTCACCTCCTTCGATTCTGTCAGAGTACTCCTCTCTGTCCTCCCCCTCCCTGTTTTCTTGTACTTCCTAAAGGCAGTCTCTCTTTACTTTTTCCATGACCCTCCTTGCTCAACCAGCTCAGTTTTAGCCCAGCCTTCTTGCTCTGGGCTTTGCAGCAGGTTTTGCTGCTCCACTATCCCCAGCTTTATGAGCTCCCATCTCTGGTTAGTATCCATACTAGATTGAATCCTGGCCAGGTGCCCTTTACCACTTCCCCATCCTCCCAAAGTCAGTCCTCCTGAAGTCCAGCACTCTTGTGCCAGATTCCCTCCTTCCTTGCCCATATCCAATGTGAGCCATACTGAGTGGTGGTCACTCCTGACAGCGGTTCCTCCACTGTAAGTTCTCTCACAAAGTCCCATTTGCCAGCACAAGGTCAAGGGTATTCCCTAACCTGGTTGGTTCACTGACCATTTGCAGCAGGAAGCTGTCCTGGAAGGCATCCAGCAGTACCTGCTCCCTTCTGTTACTGGTTGTTGGGGTGCTCCAGTCCACTCCTGGCATGTTGAAGTCCCCACAATAACCCACACTACCCTTCTTGCAGGTCCTCCTGATCTGTCCCGCTAGTTCCTGTCTAACTCCTCCATCTGAGATGGTGGCCTGTACACCACTCCCATTCTAAGAATCCTATTCTGGAATCCTGGATTGCACCCAAAGTGACTCTGTACTACCTCCTCCCTCTTCCTCCCTTACACACTTCAGTCCTTCCTTCACATATAGTGCCACCCTCCTTTCCCAGTCACCCTGTCCCTATGAAATAACCTGTACCCTGGTACAGACAGGTCCCAGTCATTATATTGGGTGGCCCATGTTTCTGTGATGGCTGCAATGTCCACCTCTCCCTCTGCCATGAGAACCTGTAACTCTGCAGTTTTTCCTCCCAAGGCTCCTAGCATCAAGGGTAACCACCTTCCACCTTTCCCCCTCCATCCTGCCTCCTTTCCTAGCAGCACAATAGTACTTGCCATTTGTCCTTTGTCACTGTTATGGGGGTAAGCTCATATGATTTCCCAACCTGTGGTCTCTGCATATCTCTTCCCAGCTGCCACCCCCACTCCTAGTTTAAATTTCAACTCTCTATATTCTTCCATCCTCTGTTTCAACACTTTCTTTCCTCCTCACTCAAATGTAGTCCGTCTCCTGGCATAGAGACTACTGTCCTCCCAGGTCCTCCCACCCCCAACAGCCCATACCCTTTAGCACAACACCAGGTTCTTAGCCATCTGTTAAATTCCTCTATTCTCAGCTTTCTTGTTGTGCTTGCCTTGGTACCGAAGTATCTTGAAAAAGTTACTGATCTTCCTGCCCCTCAAATAATTGTGCTAGTTCCTCAAACCCTCTGACTATGTCTACTGTCTTGTCAGCCAGGTCATTTGTCCCAAGATGTATAATTAAATGAGGCTTGTCCTACCCTTCTAGCATATTTCAGAACAGACTGTCCCACCCTTTCTGCTGTCATTCCTGGCATGGCCTCCACCCAAATGCGACTATGCCTCCCCCTGCTACCTCACCTAACTCCTCTTAGTATTGAGTCCCCCAGCACTAAGATTCCACCCTCTTACTCCCTGCTTGCTTCCATTCATCTCCTCCCTCATTTCCAGCTCCTCTTCTTCCTCCTGCACATTATTTCCTTTCCCCTGTTGCAGTTCTGCAGCAGAACTTCCGCTCCAGTTTGGTCCAGGCATTTATCAATTACTCCTCTAATTTCATCATTTCCTCCTCCACTTTCTTCCTCTCTAGCAGTGCAGAGCTGTTTTCTGAAGACCCTTCACAAATGCCCACTCCCTCTCTCTTCATAGTAACCTGTTCTCTCCTTTCCACTCCATGACTTTTGCCACTTCTTCACCTCCCCTCACAAATCCCTATCACCTCCTTCCATTTGACTTTTGTCTCCTGACCTGGTTTCCCAGGCAATCGTTCTTTCTGGCCTGGGCCTTTGTCTCTGCTTCCTTCTTCTGACCCTCTCCTCACCACTGTTGGCTTAAATTGCCCTCCTCATCTCCCTTCTTCCTCCCTACGTTGGGCTCAAACCCACCCCCAATCTGCCTTGCCTGTCTTAGTTCCTCCTGCAGACCCTCAATCTCCTTTCTAAGTTTTTCTATGTGGTTGCACACTAAACATCCTCCCACATTCCAGGCAATGTTTAGAAAGATTGGTGCACCACAATTGTTGCAGCCTACCACCCTACCCATTGCTGTCGTTGTTCACCAGTGACCCCCCACCCTTCCAGATGCAGGATACTAAACACTCCCCCAAGTCTCCCCTCTCCCTCCTCTATCAGTGCAAAACATTTTCTTTATTTCCCTTACCTCCTTTGTTGCACATGTTTAGATATATTGAGCAACTGCTTTTTATATTCCTATCCTTCCTATCCATACCCAAAAATAGACTTTAAGTAGCCTTTGCACAACCTTCTTCAAACTCCTATTCCTCCTTTTCCCAATGCAATATCAATGTGAAGAAGTAATAATGAAAGCTCCTAGATTTGCATTTACTTCCCTTCCACTGAGAGAGCAGTCACCACTTCACTTGCTGCTGTTCCTTTCCTGGATGTCTGCTTCTGCTATGACAGGTGGATATCCTTTGCCTGTTTGAGGAAGTGATGTCAGAACCCCTAGTATAAAGGAAATAATGGACCAGGGGTGGGGTAATGGGTTTCGGTGGGTGGGACCAGCCCAAGTCTTCCAGAAACAATCAGGTAGCTGAGGCCTCTAGTCAGACCATTAGCACCCTTCCCCCACTTTTCGCTCAAACTTTGCAGCTAGTGAAGCCAGCAACAATGAATCAATTCTACTCAAGCCCCAAAAATAGGTTTGCTACTCAAAGAAACAGGACACCAATTCAAACAGTTTCACAAACAATACATCAAAATAGGCTTGGAATTAGAAGATATAGGTCTCCAATTCAAAGAAACAGACCCAGTTAAATTACACCAATTATGTTTAAAACAGAAGAAATAGACCTTTACAAATGCAGCCTGCCACACAGTGAACCAAACAAATGAGCCCACTTATAGCTACCAAAACAGGTTTCAAAACTCCAACAGCCCCAAACAATACCCTGCTAGCCCTTAGTAGTAAGAAAGAAAATAAACATTCTACCAAGTAGAATCCATGAAAAACAATGTAAAACAAGAAGCTACTGTACTGTAGATCTGATCCTGTCCCCCTTCTAGTTCCTTCTGAGAAGCCAAAGCACTGACTCCACACCTGATTCAGCTCTGCCTCCCTACTGAGTGAGACCTGGCCAGACAATTAGCACCCTTCCCCCACTGTTCACTCAAACTTTGCAGCTAGTGAAGCCAGCAACAATGAATCAATTCTACTCAAGCCCCAAAAATAGGTTTGCTACCCAAAGAAACAGGACACCAATTCAAACAGCTTCACCAACAATACATCAAAATAGGCTTGGAATTAGAGATATAGGTCTCCAATTCAAAGAAACAGACCCATTAAATTACACCAATTATGTTTAAAACAGAAGAAATAGGCCTCTACAAATGCAGCCTGCCACACAGTGAACCAAACAAATGAGCCCACTTATAGCTACCAAAACAGGTTTCAAAACTCCAACAGCCCCAAACAATACCCTGCTAGCCCTTAGTAGTAAGAAAGAAAATAAACATTCTACCAAGTAGAATCCATGAAAAACAATGTAAAACAAGAAGCTACTGTACTGTAGATCTGATCCTGTCCCCCTTCTAGTTCCTTCTGAGAAGCCAAAGCACTGACTCCACACCTGATTCAGCTCTGCCTCCCTACTGAGTGAGACCTGGCCAGACAATTAGCACCCTTCCCCCACTGTTCACTCAAACTTTGTAGCTAGTGAAGCCAGCAACAATGAATCAGTTCTACTCAAGCCCCAAAAATAGGTTTGCTACCCGAAGAAACAGGACACCAATTCAAACAGCTTCACCAACAATACATCAAAATAGGCTTGGAATTAGAAGATATAGGTCTCCAATTCAAAGAAACAGACCCAGTTAAATTACACCAATTATGTTTAAAACAGAAGAAATAGGCCTCTACAAATGCAGCCTCGCCACACAGTGAACCAAACAAATGAGCCCACTTATAGCTACCAAAACAGGTTTCAAACTCCAACAGCCCCAAACAATACCCTGCTAGCTCCTTAGTAGTAAGAAAAGATAAACATTCTACCAAGTAGAATCCATGAAAAACAATGTAAAACAAGAAGCTACTGTACTGTAGATCTGATCCTGTCCCCCTTCTAGTTCCTTCTGAGAAGCCAAAGCACTGACTCCACACCTGATTCAGCTCTGCCTCCCTACTGAGTGAGACCTGGCCAGACAATTAGCACCCTTCCCCCACTGTTCACTCAAACTTTGTAGCTAGTGAAGCCAGCAACAATGAATCAGTTCTACTCAAGCCCCAAAAATAGGTTTGCTACCCGAAGAAACAGGACACCAATTCAAACAGCTTCACCAACAATACATCAAAATAGGCTTGGAATTAGAAGATATAGGTCTCCAATTCAAAGAAACAGACCCAGTTAAATTACACCAATTATGTTTAAAAACAGAAGAAATAGGCCTCTACAAATGCAGCCTGCCACACAGTGAACCAAACAAATGAGCCCACTTATAGCTACCAAAACAGGTTTCAAAACTCCAACAGCCCCAAACAATACCCTGCTAGCCCCTTAGTAGTAAGAAAGAAAATAAACATTCTACCAAGTAGAATCCATGAAAAACAATGTAAAACAAGAAGCTACTGTACTGTAGATCTGATCCTGTCTCCCTTCTAGTTCCTTCTTGTTTGTCTTGTAATGAATTTAAAATATGCAATCACTTGTAACTTACAACCATCATTTTATAAAATCATATATACCCTCATGATCTCTGTGTCTTTGTCAGTTTTTCTGGAAGACATGTGTTTGAAATTTTCAGATATGTAATGTCTTCAATAATGACATGATATATAAAATATTAAGAGGTATTTATTGTAAAACAATGACAGATAAAATCATAGATAAAATACAGAAAGCTAAAAGCCTCTTGTTAAAAATGCACATTACATGTGACATACCACTGAGCTAGGATTATGATATGCCCCTTTTTAAAAAAAAAACATGATTACATACTAAAGATGAGGTAGGCTAACATGTATCAGTATACACACTTTTGTAAAAAAAAATACTACCATATTTGATATGAGGTAGGATGATAACATACAGAAATATAAGTACCTTTTTTAAAAAACATGCTAATGTATTCAATATGAGGTAGGATTATAACATACATCACTGTTAATACCTTTTGTAAAAAAAACATGCCTAAATAGTCAGTACACATCGGTCACTAAGGTATATAATATTCTCATTTATACAGGGAGCCAAGCAGGTTTCTTAAAAGTCTTTCATCTTTTGGGTGTCACTGACCATTTGCTAAGTGGAGAGGGTTCAGGGGGCTTTTACATTAGCTGTTTTTTTGACTTTCAACATATCTCCTGTTTGCTGAATGACCAAAGATGGATGTGGGTATGTTAGTCTCTGCCACCGCTTTGACAAACACATCCCACCCCTTTGGCTTTTTGTGGTCAGGGATAGCATGAGTGGCTGTAGCAGCCCTTACCAAATTGACCATATGAGACCCAGAAACAACACTACCCTTATACATCAATTCTCCCATATTATTCCAAAAAAGAATATTCTTGTTCTTTGCCATTTGCTTTAGTAATATCTCAGTAATTTTTTAGACCTTTGAGAAACACTGTTCAAAATGTCTTTTTCCATAGAACTCATGACAGAAAGAGTCTCAGTAGGGGGTTGCTTGGAAACTGCCTCACTCCTAGGCATGTGTAAGGTCAAACTGGTTTTAGCCTGTTCTCCTTGATGTACTAGAGTGAGGTAACATTGCAACACTGCAGAGTACAGCTTGGCTTTGTCATGATCTGATAAATCAGTTCATGATAGTATAGATCTCATTCCTGTATCCAAGCTGTAAGTTGCGACTTTTCTCATATCCTCATTAGGATAGTTTGTTTTCAAATGGTCCAATTGCTGTTGAGGTACCAGATACATTTTCTGAGTTAAAGCCATTATCTGTTAGCCAGCAGGCTAGTAATCAAAGGAATAGCAGTTCCCAACAACGTCCCTATGAATCCGTCTGTCTGGTTTACAATCTGTTTTTCTTTTTAAAGGCACTTTTCTGTTGCTTAAATTTTTATGACTCTACCCTTTTTCTCAGAAAAGCTAGCTGTTTAACTGACAATGGTATATTTCCTTCAGGGTGTTTAAAGCAACCTCTGTGATGGCAGATATCAAGTCATCAGAGGCTGAGCACAAAATAACTTTTCTTAAACTGGGAGGTCCTCTGACAAGTAACTTTAAAACAGAAAGATTTCTCTGCAGTCTTTAGACATAATGACAATACAGCATCATGTATTTCTAAAACCAGAATGCGTTATTTTCAAGACATATGCCACAGGTCAGTCAGGTGGAAACAACCCACTGACAGCCTGTATTCATCTGGTGTACCAGCTCTTAAATCAACCAATAAATAGCCATAAGGTTTTTTTGTGGCATCTTCAAAAGCTTCTAAAAAAAAAATTTGGTCTGACTGGGGTACATCTGTCTGGCCAGTGTTTGTATCTGCAGCTTGTCCCATGGGTTTTTAAACAGGACCATATATTTGGTATTAAGCGTGATTGTCCAGCTTTTCTTTCCTTGACAAAATACATTCTATACAAATAGAAATATCGTTAACTGTTTATGATGGCTGTACTTGATAAACCCATACTCGACTTCACTATTTTGACAGGCAGAGTCCATTAAATCATCTATAACAACAAAATTCACCTTCCCCAGGAGTAAGAGATCATCATCAGCGAATGACGCTGGTAGCCCCTCCACAGATTTAATCCATGGAAACTTTAGCATCAGTTCATTGTACAAAGGTTACCAACAGCTGTAAAACCAGACAAAATTTTCAGGCTTATGTGATAAAGTGGTATCATTATTTTCCAACAACTGCTTTATGAAGAAGCTTTTCCCACTGTTAGAAGGGCTGGCCAACAGACAAGTAAAGGGATGCTGCAACCTGATATCCATTTTCAGTCCTCAGTATCCATAAGGAAGTGTTCTGAAATCTGATTGTAAAACTGTTTATCATAAATTACTCTTTGGTCTTGGACAGTGTTCTTGTTTCAAGGACCACTGCTTTTTGTTTCTAACTATGCTGGGTTGCTCACTGTGATTTCTTTAGATGTCTTTGACCCTGAGTAATCAAAAAACAGATCTTTTAAGCTGTCAAAATTAATGTGTTCACAGTTACCTACATTAAGGGTGAAGCCTTTCACCTTAACCACAATTTGTCCTCTGGACTGCCAGTACCCATACATCTTGGGACCTGCAGACACAAACTCAGTAATGTGCTCATCTGTAAGAAGCTGACTAGTCAGTTCCCCTAAATAGTCACCTAGAGGGGGCTTCCAGTCACCCAGTCTAGACACAAAAATGACAGAGTCTGTGTCATGATACAGGCACTGTCCTGTAACTTATCTAGCAGTTTGTAGAGTTATAGTCTGGCATACGCAGTGGTGAAACTAGCTATGAATATGTTGACATTGTTAGAATTTGGGTAGTGGTCTTTGGTATATTTCCAGCATAAACACACTGTTTCATCATCGATGAACCAGCATGAGGCCACATCATAATAGGGGGCAAACACATACTGGAAAAGCTTGTTGGGGTCTGATACTAAACTGGTGGTGGGCAAATTAACTCTCTGTCCAAATTTCTCCAAAGAGAATTTAAGAACAGTTTAGATATCTGCCTCCTTACGAGATTAACAGCAATGTCAGCGGGGTTCAAATACACATTTTCACTTTCAAAATATTGCTGTATTACCTGATATTATCTGCTTCATTTCATTTTTTACCCATGAAGGGAAACCAGATGCCTCTTGCTTGCCTTTCAGATGCAGTTTGATGTAGTCTGAAAACAGTTCTGTTGATGACTCTCTAAAATGCCACACTTCATAAATTTTTTATATATTGTACCTTTTTCCAGTGCCAGATTTAGTTCCACGGTACAGTAGGTACCAGTCAATGCCCTTTGTTCATCATTGTGTGTGCACGGTGTCTGAACTTTGTCTTCTGCGCATGCACGACATAATGATAATACAAGTTTTTTTCCAATCCTGGATGGCAGCAGTGGAAAAAAGAGACCTCTGGGGTAAAACTTTAATTTTTGCCAAACCAAAGTACTGACTCATGTCAGCAAAGTTCTCATAAATGATGGGAGGGTGACCCACCGGGTACTGTTTAGTTTTGTTGACAAAAGTGTACAGGCTGGTAAAATCATAATAGCAGATTGTCTCATTGGGCTGTATCTTATAGTACAGAGAAATGGCATTTGTTCATCCCCCAAACAGTGACTCTCTAGGTTCGAGAGGTTGGGGTAGTTCCCTGTCCCTCAAAAAATCAGTCAGCCCCCGATCTATGGCCCACATTTTTCTCCACTGGTGTTCCCACAGGACTCTAATGGCAAACCCCTGACTTTTTAAAAAATGAACCTTGTGCATGGTCCAATTGAATAACTGCCCAAAAGTTGTACCTGTCATATGATTTCGATCTTTTTCACAATAGCAGATGTTGCAGCCATAAAAAAACACCTGTTGAATTCAAAAGCAGTGGGAACCCCATTAATTATTGAGTAACTATCAAGAAAATATGGCCCCAATTTAAATTCCCCACCCCATAGTACATGCTGAATAGCAATGTTTTCTTTCTCTGCTATGTACATTAACCACTGTATTGCAGGTGTGGAGAACCTCTTTTGCAGGCCGTGGTAATTATCTGGGGGGAGAACTGCGAGTGTGTGTTCTTTCAAAAACATGAAACTGAATGTGGCCATGCAGACAGATGCTATGGTTGTATATTGAAAGAGTTCTAAACAAACCTCTTCATGCTCTAAAATGTCACCATCTGACTGTTTTAAAATCTGTATGGTTGTCATGGTCATCACTTCTTGTCTAAATTTGTCACAGGCTTTTCAAAGAATTTCAACATCTAACTGACAACAGTAGCAGAGCTCTTTTTTCAGATCAAATTCTGTATGTTGGTTGACTAGGTACCATCGCATGAACTCTGATTTTTCTCTAGGCATCATATGATCTACCCCATAAAATTTGGCATCAGGCAGGGGACCTACATAGTTTTCATTGGCCTTGGTGTTAAAAAAATGTGCAAAGTACCCTTTAGCAATCTCATTTTCAAAGCCAAATGTGCCTGGGATTTTAGACAAATGCATTGGTATGAAACACAGTGAATCTATAAATCTAATGTGTAGCACAGATACCATCATTGAGAGCAATGTCCCTCCTTGTGTGAGCAATTTGATACCAATTTTTTCCCTTGACTAGCTGACTAACAATAAAATAGCTGTCATAGCCTTTGGCATTGTGAGCTATAAATGTGTAGTATTTGAATGGTGTATCTATAAAGTGCCTGACAAAATATTTTACACAGTCGTCTCCTTCAAATGCAAAACATCTGCTATGATCCAGTTGATTGGCATAGACATAATTTGGTGTGTGTGTTCCTGTTTCTTGTCTGGCCTCAAAATCAAACACTATATATTTCTTAGAGGTCTTCACTTGTTTCAGTGGAGACATGTAACACAAATGTTTGTCAGCAGTCATTAGAGAACCACATCTAGAACATCTGCCCATTTTACATTTATGATCCTTTGTATACGGCAAAACATTCTTCACATAGCTTGCTTGATTCACAGGATCATGCCTAAATCAACTTTGGTCATGTGCCTCTCAGACAATGTAAGGATCTACAAATTTTGTTACATTTTGGACATTTCACTATACTGGCAATCTGTTCTGCACAGACTGGATCACAGCACACATTGCAATAAAGAGTACCTGAGTGATGATTTTTGTGGCTGAAGGCTGATTGACAGTATTCACAGAGGTATCTGGCCCCTATAAATTTATTGACATTTGTGACACCATAAAAGTGATTTTTATGATGTAATACAAACAGTGTTTTAGGATAACTGCCAGATCCCTTTGAAAATGTTTGCCAATTTCCTTAATTATGACATAGAACCTTAATAGTTACTCCTAAAAACTGTTCAAATTGTGGCACATCACTGAAACTGACAGTTGTGTGTTCTGACAAACCTATCTCAGCATGCAATATTTTAGCCTTACTGATCAATTGATTGTTGGTCAGCTGTCTGTTTAAGAGCACAAGTACACTTCCAGCAAAACAAAAATCATTATCTCTATTGTTTAAATCAATCAAGTAACGTCTCTTTTTCTCAATTATTTTACTATAGAGGCTAGAACTCAGTGTACATCTACACCCCACCCCACCACCCTCCCGGTTTCTGGTGGTTGTTACCACCAACTGTAAAAAATCATCAGCAATGACTTCAGCATTGCTTTGTAACATAGTCAGCTATGTGATCTAAGAATATACCAGCATTTAACTCACGGGTCATGTTCTCCTTGAGAACAAGGGTGCTTTAAAGAGACAGCACTCAAATGCAATTGTAGAAAGTCATGTACCCATAACTGAGGGATAATGTGGTCTAAAAGTTATTGAATTGCTGATTGCACAGCTTGAATGGCCTGGCTGAATGAGGCTAGTCTATCAATATTTACAAACCTAAATGTCTGATAAAATTCTGTTGCTCTAAAGTTTTGTAGCACATGTTCATAATGCTGAATTATTTCTAAAAAAACTGGAGGGGGCTGCTGGTTTTCTAATTCAGCATCTGGCTGATTTTCAACAAGCTGCTGTGATGCCCTACGGTGTAATATGATTTTGGCACACCTTGTTTTCTTTCTCAAATGTTCTAGGGTTCTTTTATTTTTATTCCATGTAATTCTTTTCACTCATCTACTATTTTTTTTCATTCTTTTAGTGCTGACCTTCATTTTATTCAGCCTATGAGATTTTCTGTCTTGTCACTGTTTCTGAGACAGTTTCAGTTCCAGCTCTTTGATTGTTTGATACATTTCTGCTACCTGCAGAGCATGTTTCAGCTCTGAGTTAAATTCCTTAGCTACACATATCAAAGAAAATACATGTTTTATCACAGTACCATTTAAAAGGTCATTTTTAAAAAATGATGTCCCCTGTAACCTGCCATGATCCACAAGTCCTTTAAACAAGGCACCATCTATTAATGGAAAAACTGTCAGCAATAACTTCAGTGCAACAATGTCCCTTTCCTCAATCTTGGGGTGAGGCACAGCTCTGTCTGCAACCCCTGAACTGGTAGAAGGTTGTACCCTCTGGTTAAAATTTAAACAAATGTCATTTATTGCATTTAAACTTTCAGTGCTGGTAGTGGTAATTTCAGTAGGCCTCTGTTTGTTTTTACAAACTTCTGAACGTCTCTTTTTATGTTGTCTTTCCCCTGAAGCACATGTTTGAACTGTTGACAAAAAAAAAGCAGAGCATCAACCTATCACTTAAGCATTTTAAACATTACAGGAGTATCTATAGAGTAATTGTAAGGTCTAAAGGGTCTCTAGGTCCATCATGTCTGCCCCAAAGAAGAACTACCAATCAAAGGCTGCCTAGCTTTCATTTACATCATTATGAAGACATCTTCCAAAGATCATTCACACATACTTACACTAAAAAAATTAAGAAAATAAAAATGTATGTTAAATAGTTTCTCAAACTACAAAGCAGTTAAGCCATAACCCCAACAAAAGCTAATCCCATTTTACTCAAACATATGTAAACATATAATATAATATTATAATATTATTAATTATGTTATAATTATTATTATATATTATTATAATATTATAAATAGAATAATTGATAGCTAAGTATGTATTACAAGGCAGTAATACCATCGAGAGGTTTTGGAGAGTTGGTACCTCGAGATCGAAGCTCGAGAGGTACCCAAAGTCCCCAAAACTTTGAGATGGTATTACTGCCGAGAAATACATACTTAGCTATCTGTTATTTTTTGTAATATATGGAGCAGGAATAGTTTTTACTTACCTTTGGTGCAGGCTGATGGGTTGTCAGTGGTGAATCAGGAACAGCTGTTAGGAGAAGCAGTAAAGTAGTGCAGAATTTCATGTAATTGATGAGCCAATGATTGTGTCTAAAAGAACAGTAAAGTTAACTTTTTTTTTTTTGGCATGCAAGAGGTGCTAGTCCGAGTCGGAATCTGAGTAGATGACGGATCGTCGCTTTTTTGGTGGGGGTGGTGACTTCCGGATGTTGATCGCGACGTTCCCAAAAAAATTGCAGTGGGAACCAAATATGTTGCCTGCAGTAGCAGAGATGTGGGAGCTTTTGGAGGACATCTGTGTTGTCATTTCCTGTGGGACTGCAATGGAGTTAGTCGCTGTGTCAGGTCTGGGTGCTTCACATTCAGGAGGTGCTGAAGGATGTGTGGAAGTGCTGGGTTGTTCCCCAGAGAGGATGGCACATATTTTCTGTTGCTTTAGCTCAGACAAGGTACTATAATTATTAATTGACTGGATGTTTTTATGACCGGAGACTTGGGCAACATCCGTGGGAGGCACATTAAAGTCAATGAGCACTTGTATAGCCATTTTTCTTGTGCTATGGTTTGTTATTCGTTTTTCTGGTGGGAGCCCTGAAGATTTTTGTAGCATTTTCATAATGCTTCGAATTTTGTTCTCACCGATTGTCATGGCTCTGAACCATAAGCTGGTTGGTTTCAGCTTCAGATTTGGTGCTAAATAGAAGGGAGCATCAGGTTGTAGCATGGCAGGGGGCCTTTGTGTGGCATACTTTTCATAGGCAGTTACTGTGTCTTTGCTTGGGTTTGTGGTGTTGCGGTATAGCCTGGGGTGTACTGGCCTTATATCTCTTATGTTTACGCCTGTTCTAGTTTGCGTTCATGGTACTCCAGGTAGTCATTTCCTTGGCTGTCTTTGTTTAATACTATGTCGCCCCAGCAGAGGAGGTATTGCTCGCTTGTTCGTAGGGTGAAATGTAGCCCTATGTTGAAGAACAGCATGTGAAGGAGTGCTGTGGGGGAGTCGTAACCTAGAGTGCCCGATGTGTACAGTAAGTTGATGTCTGTTTCTGTTAGGGCTTCTGCTGGCCTTGGCCGGTTACCCATTCCGAGTTTTTTTTAGGTATTTTTGCTTAGCAGTTAGTGTCTCTAGCATTTGTTTGAATACTGTAGAAGGACTTTGGAAAATTGAGACAGGATAATTAATTTTGTGTAGGTGTCTGTCAATACTTCCAAGGACACCTCGTATTGTGCTAGGCTCATATTCAGAGCCATCTTGCTTTTTTAAATGAAACAGAAAGTTAGCGAGGATGGAGTCTAGTTCTTGTATGGGTATAGCTTCAATGGACCGTGACTCACCTTGCTTTGTGAGGTATGTTTGGAGGAGCTTTAAGTCAAAATTCATTTTTTTGTGGTGTTGGGGTTCTCCTGGTTTTCACGAACTGTATTCTGTCTCCTGTGACATTATTAGTATAATCCTGCATTTTTAATCTTTGTAGTGATGCGCCATGACTAGGAGCAGTGTTTCTGTCAGGAAACTGTTTGCGGTTTGAAAGCCAGCTCGCGCTTGAAGTAGCCAGGTGATTGCGCTCGTGCTGGTGATTGCTTCTGATAATACTATCATTCAGGAGTGGAACAATGGTATTATCACTTCTGAACGATAGTATTATCAGTTTGGAATGATGGAATTATCATTGTCAGTAGTGTGGTATTACAACAAATTTTTTGTATGGGATGAGATGGTATTATTAGGCCATCTCCATATATTACAATATACAAATAAGACAAATGTCCCCTAATGGATATATAGCATTGTATTTTATCTGACACACACACACACACACACACACACACACACACACACACACATATATACACACACACATACACCAGTCAGACAGAGGCTACTTATGTAAAACAATGTAAATGCATGCTATTTTCTCAAACTTGCACTATGAAGCATTTAAGCCAATATAAATACATTTGTTTATTGTCAGCAAACATTTAAGTTAATACAAGCTAATCCCACACAACCACAATCTACAAAGATTACCCCCACCATTTTATAAAACATATTTAGTAAGACAGATGGCCCCTAATAGATATATAACATTGTATTTATCTGACACACACACACACACACACACACACACACACACACCAGTCAGACAGAGACTACTTATGTAAAACAATGTAAATGCATGCTATTTTCTCAAACTTTCAATATGAATCATTTAAGCCAATATAAATACATTTGTTTATTGTCAGCAAACATTTAAATTAACACAAGCTAATCCCCCCACAACCACAATTTACAAAGATTATCCCCGCCATTTTATCAAACATACTTAGTAAGACGGATGGCCCCAATAGATATATAACATTGTATTTATCTGACACACACACACACACACACACACACACACTCACACCAGTCAAACAGAGGCTACTTATGTAAAACAATGTAAATGCATGCTATTTTCTCAAACTTGCACTACGAAGCATTTCAGCCAATATAAATACTTTGTTTATTGTCAGCAAACATTTAAATTAACACAAGCTAACCCTCCAATCACAATCTACAAAGATTAACCCCACCATTTTACAAAACATATTTAGTAAGACAGATGGCCCTAATAGATATATACATTGTATTTATCTGTCAAATCCCTACCAATCAAACAACAACAACAAAAATCAGACTGGCTTTTAATTGTAATAACAAGCATACAAGTAGATACATTTTACACATTTTCAGCAAGAATACATACCTTGGGGTTCTGGTATTGATAGACTGGCTTCCATTATCTCACTATCAGTTAGATCTTCTGAATAAGACCAGCTGTTCATGATCATAAAGTTTTCGAAACTATGAATTTCTGGTCCTTGGAACCCTTACTATGTACAAGACTCAGCCAGATGACCTCATGCTATGTGTGTATCACAAGGTTTCTAGAAGACAGTCCTCCATTGACAAATATAGTTATGTCATCTCTTATGACTAGCACCACGCATCAGCATGTATAGTAGGGGTTTATTAATATATACTATCCTCTATGTGACTATCACAAGGTTTCTAGAAGACAGATCCCATTGATCCTGTATGGTGATGTTATCTCTTAAGACAAGCAGCACGCATCAGCATGTATAGCTGGGGTTTATTAATATCAGCTATCATCTATGTGACCATCACAAGGTTTCTAGAAGACAGATCCCATTGATAAATATAGTTATGTCATCTCTTGTGATACATAGAATGACTAGTATGTGATTTGTATACTGTAATGTTGGGAAGGGCATGTTTAATAGGAACGTTTAATAGGAATTTTCTTAAGTTTCTCAGAGTATGAAAGTCTCCATGAAGCAATCTACTGGTTTTTCAGTTTTACATAGGTAATGCAGAGTACTTTTGTTGCTTTCTGGAGGTTAAAACACTCTAAATACTTTCACCAGTACATTAATATATATGTAATAGAAATATATGCTTTTGATAAGCAGTGATCTTTGTAAATTATCTTTTCAAAGGAAATAGAAAAATATATTTAGTTTCTGACATCAAAATACCAGATTTCTGATGTATTCATTTAAAAGAAAATGTATGTAGAGAGTATGACTGTTTCTAAACAGACTTTAGGATTTGAAGCAGTCTACTTAGACTACAAACCCTTGAAACATCAGGTTCAACAATGGACACACCACACACACACACACACACACACACACTGTCTCTGCTTTTAAAGTTAGAACTAATTTTCTTTTTCACATTAAAAAATAAATCACTGTTTTTTCATAAATACTTAAAATGCATTCTTTTAACAGAATGTTTTATATAGCAAAGATAAAATGTTCTTACAGGAAATGCACAGAGGATAAAACCCTCTTGAATACTTTTCACCAGTAACATTAGTATATATTTAATAGAAATATGTGCTTTTGATAACAAGATATCTTGTAAATTATCTTTTTCAAAGGAAATAGAAAAATAAATGTTTAGTTTCTGATCTCAAAATATCAGAATACTGTTCCATTATTTTTAAGCTTGAAAAAAGGAATGCAGAGTATTATATATGTTTTTAAATCAGACTTTAGCATTTGAAGCAGTCTACTAAGACTACAAACCCTTGAATCATCAGCTTCAAAACACACACACACACACACACACACACACACACACTGTCTCTGCTTTTAAAGTTAGAACTCATTTTCTTTTTCACATTAAAAAAGAAATCACTGTTTTTTCATAAATACTTAAAATGCATTGTGATAAAGGAACTTCCTTACACTGAAGAGATAAATGTTCTTACAGTCCTTTGAGCTTCAAAGAACATTTCACACAAAACAAATCCCCTGAGTAAAAAGGCACCCAGCAGTCATACCACAGATTGGCAGGGGGAGGTTGAGGGAGTGCCAGGTAGGTGATGGTGGGGCAAGATGAGAGGATGGGAGAGACTCAGGTTCCAGGTAGGTGATGGGGTGTAATGTAGGTGGTGGTGGGGCAAGGAGAGAGGAGGGAGAGACTCAGATTTGAGGTAGGTGATGGGTGCAAGGGTGGTGGTGGGACAAGGTGGGAGGATGGGAGAGTTTGTGCCAAGATATTGTGGCAGGGGGGTCGAGGGACAGAGGATGGAATCAGGTTTGAGCTAGGATGGGGTGGTTGTGGTTCAAGGGGATGGACTTGGGTTTGAGCTAGGATGGTGTTGTGGAGGTTTGAGGGACTGGAGATGGAGGAGGAAGGATGTAGGGACATAGAATGGGAATGATGTGTCATTTCTGGATTTGAGAATATGTCATTTCCCGCATTTTGTACATCACTTTCTGTGCAGTGGGTGGGACTCTGGTGACAGAAAGGGGTGGGTGTTGCTATGGTAACCACCTGTCAATGACATGGCACACGCTGATTGGCTGAAATTTAACATTTGATGAGATATATGAACTCTATACTCCTATCATGGTTGATGTATATTTTTCATCTGCCTGGGTGGCAAACTATGTCTGGTTAAATGGGTCTTCAATACAAGACAATGAGTACCAATAACGTTACTGAATAGAATTGAATAGAATTTAACAAAGAAATTAAATCTAGAGAGAGGACAGTAAATAAAAGTTTCATTAAGTTTATTTTTCCTACAGCAGATTGAGAATGAAAATGAAGAGAAACTAACTAATGTCATTCTCAATTTTCTAATATCATGCAGCTCCCAAATTGCTCTAAAGATCATATCCAAGTTTGAAGAGTTGGCATTAACAGCCAAATTGAACTATTATGTAAAGATAGGTCACTTGCAGAACTTATTCTGCAAAAAGTTCAAGTACTTGATAAAGTGGGTCTATATGTGTAGACTCAAATATACTACACACTAATACAAAGGGCAGGCAAACTAGTGTACAGAGCTATATTACAGAAATAGGAACAAATAACAGATATCAAGCAATTGCTGGATATTTTCACTGACAGTTAATTGATATAAGAAACAGCAGTGCAGAGGATGTTTTATTAATATATATTGTGCATAAAGAAAGATGATCCCTTTTATCTTGGAACATAGCAGGTATAAAAAAATAAACAAGCTGATTCAGATCGGGTTGCTTTTATTGAGAAATGTGATGTTATAGCTATGCAGGAGACCTGGCATGATAAAGATTGGAAATCATAGCTATAACTGGTTATGAGATATATCATACCCCTGGTAAAAAGATACAAATAACTGGTAGATGCTCTGGTGGCATTGCCCCTTATTTTAAAGTTGGCTCTTTTAAAAAGGTCAGTTGTATAAAGAAATTGGACAACTTATTGCAAACTATGTAGAAATGGAGAAAGTATGCTTTACAATTATTAATTGTTATTGCCCACCAGAAAACTCCAAATTTTATCCTACAGACTTTTGGATTCCGCTAAGAGAGTTCTTAAATGTCTGTATGTGCACCTGTTTTAGTATAGGAATATTAATAGTAGGGTATGTTAATGCCTATATAGGGAAATATAAAGGATTAATGAATAATGTCTATTATGAATACAATATTACAAGTACATTGATCTCAAGAATGACTAAAGATCTCTAAGTGAATCACTCAGGGGAAAAAATGTATGGAAATCATGGAAGATCTGAACATATGCCCTTTGAATGGTAGATTAAAGGGAAATGGACTGGGAGAATGGACATCAAAAAGAGAAGGTTTTAGGCACACACTAACCTCATAAAAGGGACGCAGACTTCAAGATGAAAGTATAAAAAAAGTTATTTTATTTTAAAGTCAAACCACTAAAAATAGTGCCACTAAAGAATGGACATCTATTGCATCAAAGGGTGCATCAGTAGTGGATCTCACACTTTGGTTAGGTCTTGACTTAATGTGGGAAGAATTGTATGCACAAAATCATGCAACAAGTAATCACTTTCCCATATTATTGTTGAGTAAGAAAACAGGTCAGAGGGATTATATGTCTTCACCTGCAACTCCATTTACAGAAATTAGAGCCAGGAAGAGAATAATTTGGAAACAGGAGTCTAATGTATCTATTAATAACCTACTTTCTGATACAGCTCTAAGAGAAAGGAGTGAATATCTTGAAAGTTATAACTTTGAACAACTAATGGGCAACTTGACTGAAACTTATAATAAAATAAAGGAAAGACTTGAACCCCCATTTAACAGCAAGACAGGAAGTAGCGCTGAAGGGATGGTTTAATTCAGAATGTAAAAAATCTAAAGTGTAATCAGAAAATTAACAAGAATCTATAAAATAGATCAACAATGGATAATTTAAAGGAATTAAATAACCATAAAAAATATATAAATTACTTATAAAAGAGAAGAACAGTTTGTTCTATAAGAAGCAATAGGAGTTAATGTATGAAGCCATCATCTCCAAGGACTCCAAGAAATTTTGGAACCTTGTTGCCAAGGGAACTAATAACTATAAATATAAGATTGACACATATACTGTATTACAGAGGATAAATGGAGGAATCACTTTGCAGGAAACTTTTGGGATCCAATGGCAATTAATATATTCCCTATACAGGAACAGAGGGATAATGTACAAGTCACCTTTACTTATGATGAAGTTCTGTTTGCTATTAAGACCCTGAAAACAAAAAAAAAAGCTGTAAGCATTCCTGGGAAGGTGTATCTTTGTTCTGCTACAGAATGGTGTAAATTCCTGACTATTTTCTACAATAGATGAATTGGAGAGTCAGGATTCCCTGAATCTTGGAGCAGTGCATATATAGTACCAATACATAAAAAGGAAGCTACAGCAGATACAGCCATGTGTCATCTAATTAGCTTACTTGACATAAATTTAAATGTTTTTCTAAAGTTGTGTTATATAAACTTCTTAAGATAGGATTGGTGGGATCTCTGCTCTTTATATTGGATTTAGGAAAAACTTTTCTACATGTGATAATATGTTCATTCTGAGACATTTGATTGAGAAATACATTATCCTACGTAAACAAAAACTGTATACTTGCTTTATAGATTATACAGCAGCATTTGAAGCAATCTCAAGAAGTACACCCTGGAATCTTATGTTAGATAGGGGTTTTGATAAAAATCTAGTTTATATTAGTTATAATTTATATCGAAATACCTGGGCCTCTGTTAGGACTGGAGTCTATGGAACATTAACAACACCCCTTTCTATGAATAAAGGAGTATGCATGGGCTGTGTCCTGGCTCCAGTGTTATTTTCCTTATATATAGATAACCTCTTAAATGAAATTAATAAATTTCCCTCAGATTCACCAAAAGTTGATAATCAAGAATGTCCTATTTTAGCATACACAGATGATTTAGTGATAATTCCCCATCTAAGAAAGGTCTTCAGATGAAAATGAATTTCCTATATGAAAAATCCAAAGAGTTATAGTTAACAGTAAATCTTAACAAAACCAAGGTTTTAATCTTTGGTGAGAAAACAAAAACCTCTGGGTGTTGGAAAATTGGACCTAATGTTATTGCAACAGCTACCTCATATGTGTATCTGGGGGTGCTATTCCATATAAATGGTAAATGAAATGGTCATCTTGACATGATTTCAGAGAAATTAAAGAAAACTTCAAGAGGGCTGGATAGCTTTAACTATCAATTTAGAGGGAATAGTAGTCTCCCTCTTCTTCAGACAATTAATACAAAATACATGGCCCAGGTCCTGTATGGGGCAGAAATATATAAAGCAATTGACAAACTTACTATACCAGTTTTCAAACTGCTGAGAAAGACGTTAGGATTAGGTCACTCATGCCCAGCCTCCTACACAAGATCAGAGACAGGTCTGACTAATTTATGTGCACTTACTGACAGTAGAAAACTTTCTTACTGGATACGCCTGCTGAGAACGCCAAAGGATTCAATGATATAGTTATGTTTAAAAGAAAAACAGTATTGGCATGAGTTGGGTTATAGAACATATTTCTAGTTCAATATAATCACAAAACTATTGGATAAGTACAGTCTGGGAAAACTGAAAATTAGGTAAATAATGGAATTGTCATTAGCTTAAAATACAACAATATATACTGAAAAGAGTCAAAAGAGCGTGGAAAAATGAGGCCTTAAGCAAAATCAAAGATACAGCTTATTCAAATTGGCTTTCTAAAAATAATTATTCATTTGGACTTAAACCTTATATGACAATTTTGGATGATTATGAACTTAAGAAAGTCCTAATAGTGTACAAATTCAAATGCTTCCCTAGTAATGTTTTACAGGTAAGAAATAATAAATTGCCCAAAGAGTTGGAAGACTGTACTTGTTCAAAAGGGGGTAAAGAAAACTTAATACATGTCATGTGGTTTTGTGCATGGCATAAAAAACAAAGGGCCTATTGGCTCGGTCCATTCCTAAACTTCTTATATAACATTGACCTTGAAACATTAACAACTATTTTATTTCACACAGCTGATGAATCTTAGGTTGTCCTTAGGTTGTCCAAATACTTTTTGGCTATTAATAAAATAAAAAGGAAATTACTAGGGACTCAGGTGAGAATAGTGCAATGGAATTTTCCTTATCAATCAATCAATCATTCTTTATTTGTATAAGGCGTCTTTCTTAAACCAAGGTGCCTGTACAATATTACACAAAACAATAAATAGTTAAAACAACATTAAAATAATCAGAAATCATTAAAGGCTTTACTAAAAGGTAGGTTTTCAAAGCTCCTTTAAAGCTTTGGACAGTCGGCAATTTCAAGACTGACGAGGTAGAGAATTCCACAGGGTCGGGGCCATAAAGCTAAAAGATCTTGCCCCTGAAGTTTTTAAGTGAACCCTGGGAATCTCTAGCAATCCCTCATCACTAGATCAGAGACAGCGGGGGGGGGCAGTAGGGACAAAGGAGCTCTTTCAGGTAAGCTGGTCCCTGATCGTGTAGGGCCTTATAGGTCAGCAAACCGACCTTGGAGGTGATTCGCCAGCAAACTGGCAGCCAGTGCAGTCCACAGAGCACAGGCGTTATATGACTGGACCTAGAAGAACCAGTCAACAGCCTGGCTGCTGCATTCTGCACTAGCTGCAAGCGGTGAATTTCAACCCCCAGTAGCCCAAGGTAAAGGGCATTGCAGTAGTCAAGGCGGGAGGTTTCTCTGCTGTGTACTTGACAATTTGCTATGACAGCTGACCTGTATATGTATTTATTATTATTAAGAATTCATTATGTGTATAGATTATGATTTGTATGCTGAATCTACTGTGTTTAATATATTTTTGTAAAGGTTATTTAGCCAAACAATAAAAATGTTAATCAACTGAGATTTCCATTCTTCTCTATGTCTCATAAGAAAGGTAGCAACTGCTTGCAAAGTTGAAAGGGGAAAGCAGGAGACACATTATCTAGGGTAGAGTAACAAATACATTTCAAATAGGTAAAGGGAAAGGTAGGAAATCAAAGGAGGCAGGATGATAGAGAAAAGATTTAACAGACAAAACTGACAACAAACAACGTGTTAAGATGGGAAAGAGCATGGGAGTGGTTCAGTGCAACATGTGGAGCTGCAGTCTTTCAGGGCACATTCTGGAGACTGAAATGCTGCCCCATTTGCACTCCCTTCTCTGAGCTGAGGACAGAGGTTGCTGGACTCTGGGCCAACTGAGAAGGGTGCAGGGAACCTACTGCCCCTACCAGGGGCCACCAAATCTACCATCACTTCCCCAGATGATGCCTAAGTAGAGACAGAATGGTTGGACCTTGGTGGGCTCTGGAAGGGTAAGGGTGGTAGAAGGGAATGCACTCCTCAGTCAACATAATTCCTTCACCATACTGATAGGATGGGGCAACTGGGAAGAGGCGCCCACAGCAGTGGGAAGGGAGGAAGTGGGGGTCCTCAGAAGGGGAGGCCCCCAAGAAGGGAGGAAGAGGCTCTCATCTGAGGAGGAAGCAGCTTCTTGTGGGGGACTCTGCCATTAGTGGGACTGAATTGGAAGAGGAGGGAAGAAGAGAGAGGGAAGCAAAGTAACTCGCTGATGCTTCAACTTGGAAGGACAGAGAACAGATCCAGAGGATCACTAGGGTGGCAAGAAATGGGAGGAAGCTAGATGTCACTGTCTGCCTGGGAACAAATGACCTGGTAAGGGATAGGGATGGGTAGTGAAAGGTAAATTATGAGAGCTAGGAAGGGTCCTGAAGCAGGTAGCATGCACAATGGCATTTGTCAAGGTGTTACATGAGTGTGACCAAGGAGGAAAAAAAGGTACTCTGCACCACAGCTTTAACAATTAGTTGAAGATATGGTTCATGGTGGAGGACTTTGCTACACTGGGGACTGGGGACCAGCCTGGGCGGATATAGGCCTCTGGGAAATAGCCTGCATTCTTCCAGGAGTGGGACCACAGTCCTTAGTGGAAGGTTTAATGCTACTGATAAAAATTTAAACTAGCCGGGGGGAGGTTGTAATACAAAAAGAGGCAAGGGTAGCCTCCCTTCAGACAATGAAGCAACAGGAAGGGAGAGCCCAAGGGAAGGAAGCCCCCCGGCATGCACGAAGGAAGACAGGGGTGGGCACCAGGTAGAGAACAAGGGATTATAAATCAAGATAGCAAGAAGAGAGGAGTAAAGGAGACATAATGGAGAGGGTAACAAGTGAAGAGGGTGGAACATGGGGAGCTTCATAAAACAGCACAGGCAGGACAGAGGAGAAAGCAGGGAGGCAGGCAGGGAGAAATAAGGGATGGAGAGCCATGTACACAAATGCAAAGAGTCTGGGGAAAAAATCTAGATTTTGAGGCCATCATGGAGGAGGTTAGCCTGGATTTGGTGGCCATAACAGAGTCATAGTGCACTGAGAGGCATGACTGGAATGTGACCATACCAGGCTACTCTGTGTTTAGTAGTGACATGGAAGGGAGGAGGGGTTGTACTGTATGTGAGGAAGGGAATCAAGCCTATGGAACTGCAGGGGCATTTGGGGGAAAAGGAAGAACTGGAGGTGTTGTGTGTCATCTTCGGTGGAGCGGAGGATACCATCGGGAGAGCGGTGGAACAACAGAAGTTGCTTCAGTTAAGTGCTGGGGGACTGTGTTTTTGTGTTTTGTCATACAGTTCTGCATTTAAGAAAATGATTTCAAACTTGAATAAAATACTGTGGGGATTACTGTGATCAGGGTGGTGGGAGGTTGCAGCCGTGGGAGGCCAAGGTGAGAACAAGCCGGCGCCGTTGGTAGGGACACAGGGCCACGTGGCAGTAAGCTTATAGGGCACCTGTAGTCCCATATTATTACCCAGGGGCCAAGCAACACATCATGTAAGCAACCTCGATGTGAGTTCCACGATGCAGGAGTGTGGCATCTAACTAAATGGCATCTGTAGGATTCCACAGAAAGAACCGAGACCACTCTGGACAGGAATGGGGGAAACTGGACATCGCATGCTAGGCAGGTTTAGCTAACACAATGGCTCAGTCTTGTCATCTAGCATGGGGGGGCAGCAGTAAATAGGAGATGGGGCAAATCCCTATCTACAGAAAGCAAAATTGGGGAATTGACAACAATAGCCTATTTAGTAATACAGCAAGGAGGGTTAAAAGCTCACTGAAGAGGATATGGGGCCTAGGATCTGAGGCAGACAGCAGGATAATTGGGAGGCAAGGAAATGGGGGGATAGGGGATACAGGGTACAGAGGGAAGCAGGGAGAGTGGTCAGCTGCAATGGGTGTGGGGCTGCCATCTGTCTGGGAACAATGTAGAGAACAGGGGGCTGTCCAGTGTGCAGACAACTGGGGCAACTTAGGGAAGATCTGTGGTGGTTGAGATGGGAGTTGGAATGGGAGGGGAAGAGGAGAGGAGAGGCAGGGGGAATGAACAGGGGTGGAAGGTGCAGGGGATGACTGCCCCAGGCTGCATGGATGGTAGGCATATGACAGATACAGGGAGGGTGCCAAAGGATTCAGGGACATCCCCCCAAGGGCCCTGGGGAACTGGTAGGAGGTAAGGAGAAAGAGCAGGAGGGGTTAGGAATCAGAACAAGGAGGAAGGGGAAAAGCACAGGGTGGGAGAATAGAAGCATGTCTTAATATGGGGGAACATCTTTGAATAGGTTCTCCAAGTTGACCACTATGGAGGAACATGGGGCAAGGGGAGCTCAAAGATCAAGAAAGGGTAGGGACCATAAGTGGGGTAAGGGGGAAAGAGGGAAAAAGGGGGGGTGAGGAGATGAGGGAGAGTGCAAGGGTGAGTAGTTGGTGGATATAAGGGGTGGATGAGGGATAGTCAGGGATTGGAGTCTGGTGAGATGGGGGAAGGGTGACCAAAGGGGGAGCAACAGAGGGAGAAGTAATGGGACAGAGGAAACTGGCATTGTGGGAGGCAAGACAGGATTGGGGATGGGGAAAGTAGAGAGGGTCATTATCCTAGGGGATTCAATACTGAAGGGTGTGAGATGGGGAGGTAAGGGTGCAAGGTATAGCCACTGGAGGGTAGAGGTACACCAGGCATGATGTCAGAGAGGGTCTTGCCAATGTCGCACAGCTCTGCAGCTGCTTGAATGTGTGCTCTTTCGGCGTTGGACCTACACAGCAGCTGGGAGCATATTGGATATGTACAACACTGCACAGACTCATGACAACATCCAGAGTTCTACCACCTATCTGCTCCTACCATAACTCATCGCTAATGCCTCCTCATCCCCAATCAAGACTGGGCTGCAAAGACAAAGCTTTGTTCAGATGTGCTGCCACAGGGAAGGGGGATGCTGTTTTCTTTGGTTGATGCAGTGTTATAAACCGTCTATGCTCAGATTTTGCCCAGCTCAGTCATTAGTCTGGGAAAGCAGATGTTTTCAACTACAGAAGTTATGTGGGCTTGGATAGAAGACCCACATTTCACTTTGTAACAGAGTTAAGATTAGTTCTAGCTAGTTGAATTATTTATGAAAGTTGGGTTTTGCTAGCATTCTAGAGGTTCTGATGTTCGTTAACAGAAAGATATTCTAGTATTACAGTTCATTGGAGGGGGTGAGAGGGCAAGGATCTTAACTGCTGTACCTGGCAACATTATGCACATGTATCAGGAGAGGGGCCTTATCACCTCTCAGGACACTAAGGGTCTATAGATAACTGGTTAAAGATCAGGTGGTTTGGCAGAGGTACTAATATACATTTTATTTTACTGCATTAGGTCAGGGGCAGTGGGAGGGGGGACGGGGAGGGTGAAATGGTACTTTGCTGTGTTTGGGGTATGGTGGAAGGGGGAGTGGGGTGTGTGTTCCATGGTATCTTGCAGGAGTTCAGCTCTCCTTATATGGAATATTACACTCTTTAACAGTTAACTGTCATAAGGACACATAGCTAATTTTTTACAAGTGAACTCATGGAATATCAGGAGGTGTGCAACAAAAACAAGAGGTATAAAATGTAAGCACTTGCAAATAGCCAAAGGGCAAGTATCCTTCCTGCAGGAAACTCACCTGCTTAAAACAGAGTGAATTCATTGAGAAGACTTCATACTGAGCAAGTTTACACAACTGGCACGAGTACACAGAATAAAGGGGTAGCAGTTCTGATCACTAAGTCTCTGGGGTTTAAATGTAAACAAGTGTATCCCAGACCCATTGGGCAGTATGTTTTTGTAGTGAGCACTGTGGAGAAGTCTGACATAGTCCTTGGGTCCATTTATGGGCCCAATCTAGATCTCCCTCCTTCTTTATGGAGCTGATTAATATTCTGTTACCTTCCTCTGTCTGCACCTCTGTTGGTAGGGAGAGTGGAACCTGCCATTCTTGCCAGATGTGGACAGAACAGGCAAAGAGAGGTGGGTCTATCCCGGCACAAAGGGCCCTTGAAGACCTAATAGATAAACTGGGTTTATGGGATCCCTGGGAACCTTACATTCAGCTCAGCGAATACACTTTTCAGTCTCCTGTGTATGGGACCTCATCCATAGACTATTTCTTGAAGTAAACAAACAGCTCTTGCCAGGACTCATAGACTGTTGGATCTCTCCAGAAGGTCATCTCAGACCATTCTCTGGTACAGTGCACCCTTTCACTATCTCCCACTCATCAAGTAGATACAACCTGGAAAATTAATAATAGATTGCTAAAGGATGAATGGGTTTGGGTAGACTAAGAAGGCATGTAGTGCACAATATACTAAGGACAACCCTAAATTCCACAGGTCAGACAGAGATGGAATGGGGCCTGAAGCATTTTTTAGAGAGGAGCTCATAAGGATTGCCTTTGTTAGGAAACATAACAGGGAGAGTCAGACAAGGGACCTATTAGGATGAATTAGGGACCTAGAAAATAACATTTGCCCTCCTCCACTGAAGCACAAAGACAGGAACTAATTCTGCTAAGGGCACAATACAATTTTTGATTGAGGATAAGCAGAGTACATGATCCTTAAAATGAAATCCGCTTATGTTGACCAAGGCAAAAAGCAGGAAGGTTGCTAGCACTATGTGTTAAGCGGCAGGAAACATCCAGGCTCATTAGTGCTGTACATTCATCTAGCGGCAGCTTCCTCAAGGACAGACCCCAGAGATATTGTGTCAGAATCTGAGGACTTTTATAAATACCTCTACAGTGCTAGGCCTGACTCCCCTCGGAGGACCAGATTGATGCCTACCTGGTGGGGTTGACTCTACCTAGTCTTCTGTACAACAATCCCTGCTGACCTCCCGCTCATGGAGGAAGAGATAGTCAGTGATTCATGTCTTACCTTTAGACAAAGCCCCACCCAGAGGACAAACCAACCTGTAGGGCCTGCAAACTAACTGTCACCAAAAGTAAAGGGGGCTATGAATCCCCAATTTCAATTTATACTATTAGGCAAGTCACTCCAAAAAATATATGAGATGGCTGCTGAGGGAAGAGGGACTAGGCGTATATATGTATAGGCCTCTGTGGCTCAAAATGGAACAAGCTATGATAAGCACTCAGGGACTATCCCCCTGGTTCTCTTATATTCCTGTCAAGCTGCTCCCACTAGAATTGAGAAATACCGATAGGGGTCTCAATAAAGTTCACTCTCAAATATATACGTTTCTGTCATATAAACACACTTAGAACCTAAACAACCCACAACAAGCAACCAAATTTCAAGATGGACGAGACTGTTAAAAGCTTCTTGGCTGCCACAGATGGCAGGGTCTCCTTAGCTGATCTGTAGCATAATGGACAGGGTCTGAACTCAGGGAAAGTATCAGATAACTACAACAGGGGACCACTTGAGCTAAAGTATTCCAACTCAAGCACATGTTGATTAAATACCAGTTCATACCTGAAGTAGAGGTTCAGTAGTTCGAGTAGTCCACAGGACCCCATCCCATCTTGAGGCATACATGTAAGAAGTTACTCGAGGGCATTCCCAAAATTGGATAGGTCTTCTACATACTGGATACTCAATTCAAGACAAGGCATTCAACTGGGCTAACATTTGGAAGGATACTCACAGATTTGCTTCTCAGGACAGGCTGAGATTGATGCAATTTCAGATTATTAGCAATATATATTACACTCTAAGGTTAAAATGGCTGGGATGAGTAAATCCCTACCTCGATACTGCAGATGCTGTATGCAAGAAGAAGGATCTTTAAGGCATATCTTTTGGGACTGCCCAAATGTTTCCTTGATGGTCCCCATATCAAACAGAAGGCAGATCCTTGTTGGGGTAGCTGACTACATTGCACTGGCAGCCTGCCTGGTTGGGGATTATTCTCTCATACCTGTCATGGAGGAAGTATCATCTGGCCTTGATGGCAGTGTCGGTAAAGAAGCTAGTACTCCGACATTGGCTGGATAGTGAGACCATCACCTATTCAGGTAGTTGCAGGAGCTTTTGGCCAACCTTTCTATAGAAAGATCATTGCTAGTGTTCATAACCATTTGCCTAGGTTTGAGCTCTGGAGTAAACTGCAGACATTATATTCTTTATAACTGGGTCATTGATTCTAGGTTGGTGCACCATTTCTATAATAAATTGCTTATACCATGGGGGGAGGGGAGGGGAGGGAGTGTGTTGTATGTTTTGCTTGTCTCTGCTGTGTAACCAATTGTACTGTGTTTTGTTGTGTGTAAAATAGGCCACTCGATTGGCCATGTTGAAAATAAAGCATTTTGAATTAAAAAATTAGTAATCTAATTTTGTTGCACTTTTAAGTACCTAACTTCCTCTCTCCTCAACAGGTGCTCTCTCTCTTTTCATACTGGCTAGACATTCTATGACATCAATAACATCATTCAGGTCATTCAGATGAATAGCATGGACTGGTGTTATTGATGTCTAGAAATATCTAAATATGAAACAAGAGCAACAACTGGCTGAAGGAGTGTAAGCTCTGGGCACCCCAAACCTTGATTGTTACTGATCAAAAATTGGTCCAAAGCATATCAGAAGACATAACTGGAATGGGAGGAAGATGAAGCAGCTAGCTACTATATGTAAAATAATTTCCTATCTCCTTTCTTAAGAAAAGAGTAATCATTAACAGTGGAGCATGTCTAGTACCACTTGTATATGAAACAGATCCCCCACGAACAAGATGCCATCTCATGGGGTTATTCCATTGGAGTAATTTGTAATCAAGAAGGCAATGTGACAGAATCCACAATAAAAGGGTTTGGGTGATGCTGTTCAACAAAGTCCAGGGCATAATTTCTGTGGTGATTCATCTTAAGCAGTAGACATCCATATGGATCTAAGACTGGACTTCTTTCAGAAGTATTGATACAAAGATCCCAATCTCTTAAATCTATTTGAGACTAAACTCATAGAGATGAATATCAATCCATTGAAATCATTCTCATACCAAATCATCCCTAATAATCAAGCTAGGAAGACAATGACATTCTTTTAAGACGTTCCCACAGATTCATTACAAGGAATTTCCCAGCCATGAGAAACAATTTGGAGCTGATTTTTCTCAGTCATTTTCATATCTTTCAGACAGTTGTGTGGCTCAATAATGCCGTTGACATTAACAGTAATACAGTATCTTGACAAATTAAAGTCAGGGAATAGAGAGCTGAGTCAAAATACAACACAGTGGGTACTAGTGGATCCATGCAAATGCCCATTGACTGTAAACCACATCTCTTTGACTAAATCTTCATAAGTTCTCAATATTAGCATAAAGAGTATTAAAACCTTTCACTGAGATCAATTCTATGAAAATATAAAAAGATCTTCTAGGATCACTTCTTTGAAAATATAAAAGGAAGCTTGACCCTGAGGGATAAGTCATTATGTAACAAATGTTTAAATGTCTCTAATTTGTAATTCAGGTTCATCCTCATCACCAGGAAAGCCTTAGAGGAATAATATGGTCTCCTGGAGACTGGGGCTGAGACTACAATTCTAAATAGCTGCTCTTGGCAGAAAGTTTCTATTCTCCCCAAATGTTTTAAATAACCTGTGTGTGATGCACTTACTGTGTGCCCCATTGATATTACATAGAAACATAGAAGTTGACAGCAGATAAGGACATAAGGGCCTATCCAGTCTGCCCATTTTTTTCTACCTTATGAGATGTGCCATTGGCCTTTGCTCTGTCAATGGCCTATCTGATCATACTCATCTGTATTGCTCCTTATGCCTATCCATGCCTGTTTGAATCCCTGCACTGCATTCATATCTACCACTTCCTGAGGTAGGCCGTTCCATCCATCCACCACCCTTTCTGGTTATACTGGTTATTACTGGTTTAACTGGACAAAAGAAGCTATTACAGCCCATCAGTTGTCCCCCACAACAGTTGGTAAGTCATCTTCCTCATTTGTTAACAATTATCCAAATTGTTTTAAGGTTTCAGATGTTTTTTAGATTTACTATAAATTCAGGGCTAGTTCCACTTCTGTGGTACCCTAACATTGAAGAAATTATCTCTTTAATTAAGTATAACCCTTTCAACAATTAATTGTTTATTATATGAGTCTGCCGACTATACTTTTTTTTGCATATGTTAATCCACAAAGTTTCATTTGCAATGGACATTTTAATATATTAAATAAAAATAGCAAATCACCTACTTAATAGATCTTTGTTTTAAGGGTGTAAACCTGTTTTATTTAAGAGTGAGTTATATGAATCATTTTAAAGTCTGAGAATCATCTTTGTTAATCTTCTCTGCTTTCTCCAGTCTATAAATGTCCCTTTTGAGTATGGACTCCAATAAAGGGATCCATAATCAAAATATGGTCTAATATATGATCTATATTAGGTGACTAAACATTGTTCCGATTTGATGACAAATGTTTTTTTAATCTGTTTAACAACACATTAGCTGAATTTAGCAACTCTATTACAATGGGAATCTGCTGATAATTTATTATTTATTAAAATCCCCCAGATCTCTCTTCACATACAGAATTATTTGATTTGTTTGTTATTTAACAATATGTATTTTGGGGTTTCTATTCCCAAAATGCAAAACACTTCCTTGTCTGTATTAAATTCCACAAGGTTACTTTTTGCCCACTGTTCTATAGTTTTAGGTCTTTCTGAAGAGTATTCTCCACTTGAGGGGTATCCACTCTCCCTCCTAGCTTAGTATCATCAGCGAATTTAGCAATGAAATTACTAGAAGTTATATTTAAATCACTGATAAATAAATTGAATAATGTTGGACCCAAGACCGAACCCTGGGACACACCACTAGTCACTGATAGTGGATCTGATAAAAAATTGTTGACCCTATTCTGTGAAAAAGAACTTCCTCACATTACCCCTCAATCGGCCTCCGTCTAATCTCATGCTGTGTCCTCTTGTCCTGCTAATGTTCTTATATTGAAACATGTTAGACTCTCACCTTGTGACTGCCCTTAAGATGTTTGAATGTTTTCGAGTCATATCACCTCTCTCTCTCTCTCCTTTACTCTAGGGTATACATATTGAGCTCTGTTAATCTGTACTCATGTGTTTTCTGATGCTGTTCCTGCACCATTTTGGTTGCCCTTCTCTGGACTGCCTCCATTTTGTTAATGTCCTCCTGCAGGTGTGGCCTCCAGTACTCGCATGCATTACTCCAGATGGGGCCTAACAAGTGACTTGTAAAGAGGATTATTCCTCCCTCTTACAACATGATACCCCTACCAATACACCCACCTAGCCTTAGCCTACTGCTTTAGTGGTCTGTTTGGATGATTTCAGGTCATCTGTGATGATACTGATGATGCCAAGTCTCTTTCTTTCCTTGTGATTGCAAACAACTCCCCCCCAACCTACAGTGGCTTCAGGGTTCCTTCCTATGTCCATGATCTTGCACTTCTTTGCGTTAAACCCAGTTGCCCTCCTTAGACCATTTGCCAGTTTATCCAGATCTCTTCTCATTTGCCCACCCATCTGGATCATCTTCTCTGTTGCAGATCTTGGTGTCATCTGCAAACAGACAAACTTCCTCAGTCCATCTGCAGTGTCACTGATGAAGATATTGAAGAGGACTGGCCCCAAGAACTGATCACTGGCTACCCCTTGTGACTTGCATCTCTTCTGACTGCATACCATTTACCACCACTCTCTGCTTTCTGCCTGCCAACCAGTTACCACCCAGTTGACCCATATTCATAGAGATTCTGTAGAGATAATTATTTTTTCTGTAGTATACCTCTGAATTAACATATAAGATTTCTGTGGCTGACAGTATGTATTTCTAATTGCTGAACTTCTTAGATTTGAGTTTTAGATCATTCTGTTTTAGGTTTTTTAATGCTCATTTTATTTATTTTATTAAAGATTTATGCTTTTTGGTGTTTTATCAAATCCTCCCTTCCTTTAGGGATAAATTCAGGTTCAGAGGTGCATAAATGGTTCTGCTAATACCTGAGTTCCCTCTAATAGCAGAGCTCTGAGCTTTTGTTAAAGTTTAGTCATTTGGATGGTCATCTATGCCATTTCCATTGCTGCTGTGTATTTTATACAATATTTCATGATTCACCAAATGCAAATTTATGTTGTAAACTATTCTTTTCACAGGAAATCACAGAGTTTGGAGCGGTCTGATTTATAGAAAGCAACACAAGGAAATCACAGAGTTTAATTTAAACCTTACATCTCAGCAGAGTCAGTGTCTGTTAAGATTAAGCAGACAGATAACTTTATTAGCAGTAGAAGGGTCTTATTGGGATAAAAAGAAGAAAAGAAAGAAAAGTCAAGTGTGTGTTCTGTGCAGGAAAGGGTACTGTATCAGCTGACTTTGCTAAACCAGTATGAGGAAAGAGATCTTACCTGGGGATGTGGTTTAGACACTATAAAAGCAGGTGAGTCAAATTACAACTTCCTGTTGCTAGCCTTTTTTCTTACTAATTGCCCTCCTACCCACCCAAAGCCAGTTCTACTTTTATAGCCACTAGATTTGACTGTCAACAGGAACTTCCTGTTTGGCAGTAGGAAGGAAAGGATCATAGAGAGACATTGGTTTTGTCAACCCTAAAGGAAAAAAGTAGCTCACTCTCCCCCCCTAGCTGCTGGTGGTCTAATATTGAGCGAGGAAGACGGAGGCTACTGAAGAAGATAGGAAGTTGCTGTCCCAGAACAGGAAGGGTGAGAGTTGTAGGGAGAGGAGAGAATAAGCATCCAGAGAAACAGTAGAGGGGACACAAAATAAGACATGATAGGAGTGGTGCAGTGCAATGGCTGTGGGGTGGCAGTGTTCCGGGAGACATTCTGGAGGCTGCGATGCTGCCCTATTTGCAGGCACCTCTCTGGTGTGAGAGAGGAGGTTGCCCGTCTCCAGGCTGACCTGGCTAGGATTCGTGAAACCTTCTCCCCCACCCAGGGACCACCAGGGCCAATGCCACTACCTAAGAGGTTGCCAAGAAAGAGGAGAGGCTGGACCAGGGTGGGCTCAAGGAGGGAGAGGGTGGTGGAACAGGTTGCATCCCTCCAGCTGTACCTCTTCACAATTCATTCGCTCTTCTGGTGGATAGTGGTTCCTCTATGGAGGCACCTGCAGTGGAGACCAAAGGAGGATGCTGGGAACCTTCACAAAGGAGACCCACAGGAGGGTGGCATGGGACCCCACAGGGAAGGAAACAACTCCTGGTGGGACTCAATCATTAGGGAGTAGAAATGGGAGAGAAGGGAGAGGGAGGTGAGCTTCCTCGCACCCGCGGCTTGTAGGGACAGAGCGAATCCTCAGGATCGTGGGAGGAGGCACAGGGAGGGAGCTGGATGTCATTGTCCACCTAGGGACAAATGACCTGGCTAGAGAATGGGATCAGAGCAGTGCAAGAGAGTTTGTAGAGTTGGGAAGGGCCTTAGACAAGTAGGCATCGGTAACCTTCTCGGAGGTGCTGCCTGTCTATAACAAGGGAGATGCTGGGCACTTCTCACCAGGGAATTCAATGAGTGGTTGAAAACTGGTGTGGAGTTCAGGTTTTAGCTTCATTGGGGACTGGGGAGCCACCTGGACGGAAGCAGACCTATACTGGTGTGATGGTCTGCATCTGTCCAGGGGAACCAGGATCCTAGGTGAGAAGGTTTAAATGCTTCATTGGCAAGCATTTAAACTAGCCAAGGGAAAGCACCGAAAAGGCAGGAAATCCGAGCCTCCCCACAAAACATGGTGATTAGTGAGGTAAACACCAAGGTACAGAAGTTATTAGGAGTAGAACAGATTTAAATGTAAAAAAGCAAGGCATTAAGGACAGAAATGGGGCTAAAAGGGGTAAGGCTATCAAAAGTGGAGGTGATGGTACCAATGCCCATAGTCTGGGTAACAAGCTCCCTGAACTAGTGGCCTTGATGGAAGAGGGTTGCATGGATATTGTAGCAGTCACAGAAACATGGTACACAGAGAACCATGACTGGGATGTCAACATACCAGGATACACAATCTACAGGAGGGACAGGGAGGGTAAAAGAGGAGGAGGAGTAGCTCTCTATGTAAAGGAAGGGATCAAAGCAACAGAACTAAAGAGTAAACAGGGAGCAGATAAGGCACTTTGGGTCACCCTGGAGACAGGAAATAGCACCACAATCTGCATGGGGGTTGTATACAGACCCCCATCTCAGGGGGAGGGAATGGACAAGGAAATGATAGAAGGCTTTCTTAGAATGGCAGAAAAAGGGGAGATATTGTTGATGGGGGACCTGAATATGCCAGATGTTAACTGGAGCACCTTTGCTGCAGGCACATCAGAAACAGGGTCATTCTTGATGCCCTACAGGGGCATGCCTCAGACAACTAGTATTGGAACCCACTCAGGAGGAGCAATCTTAGACCTGGTACTCTCAAATGGGGATGGAGAAAAGATCTCAGATTTAGAATTGGGTAGCCATCTGGGAACAACGACCACCAAACAGTGTGGTTCACGATAAACACAGCCATACAATCAAGCCATACAAAAGCAAGAGTACTGGACTTTAGGAGGGCTGACTTTGGGAAAATGAGAGAGTGCCTCAGAAAAGCACTAGCAAACAGGCAAGAAAGAGGGGTGGAGGAACAATGGGGAGTGATAAAAACAGCCATCACAGAGGCAACAAGCCTTTGTGTAAAACAAATCAATAAAACACAACGAAGGAAAAAACCGTTATGGTTCTCAAAAGAGGTGGCAGGGAAGGTTAAGGAGAAAAGGACAGCATTCAGGAAATATAAGGAAACACAGAAGAAGCAGGACAGAGAACTTTATCAGTTAAAGCAGAAAGAGGCTGGGAAGGCAGTCAGAATAGCAAAGGCCCAAACCGAGGAAAGGATAGCCAATTCTGTTAAGAAGGGGATAAGACCTTTATAGGTACATTGAGAACAAAAGAAAGACAAAGGAGGGATACTGAAGCTTAATAAAGGGGAGGGAATGTGGGTAGAGGGTGACAGTGATAAAACAGGGATACTGAACGAATATTTCTGCTCAGTATTCACAAAGGAAGAGGAGGAGTTACCTAAACCAAACAAGAGAAACACTTTGAAGACAGGGTCGATAACAGTCCATTTACAGAAGAAAGGTTCTGAAGAACTAATAAAATTGAAGGTGGACAAAGCAATGGGGCCTGATATGGGTTCACTCAAGAATTCTAAAGAACTAAGGATAGAACTAGTGACACCGCTGACTACTCTGTTTAACAAATCATGGGAGGATGGGTGGTACCCGAGGACTGGAGGAGGGCAGGATGTGATTCCTCTTCACAAATGAGGAGCAGGACAGAGGCAGGAAACTACAGACCAGTTAGTTTGACCTCAGTGGTAGGGAAAATGATGGAATCACTTCTGAAGGAAAAATTGTTGAGTACCTAGAGGCCAGTGGGGCACAGGACCCAAGGCAGCATGGATTCACGATGGGAAGGTCGTGTCAGACAGATCTAATAGATTTCTTTGACTGGGTTACCAAAGTAGTAGACCAGGGGGCTGTGGACATGGCCTACCTAGATTTTAGCAAGGCATTTGATACAGTCCCAACAAAGATTAATACACAAGATAGCCAGCACTGGAGTGGGTCCCAAGGTGGTAGCCTGGATAAAATTGGCTAGACAACAGAACTCAATGGGTAGTAGTAAATGGGTACACAGTGACGAAAGGAGGTTACTAGCGAAATTACCGCAGAGGTTCAGTACTGGGACGGTCCTTTTAATGTCTTTATAAGTGACATTGCAGAGGAACTGGAAGGAAAAGTATGTCTCTTTGCAGATGACACAAAGATCTGCAACAGGTTGACACACACAAGATGGAGTGGAAAGGATGAAAGGACTTGGCAGGTTGGAGGAATGGTCAAATGTATGGCAGCTCAGATTCAATGCAAAGAAGTGCAAGGTAATGCACATGGAGAACAAAACCAGGGAAGCGTACACAATGGGGGTGAGATACTGACAACAGTAAAAATAGAAAGGGACCTGGGGTAATTATATCAAATGACCTAAGGTGGACTAGCAATGTGAGAAGGCAGTAAGGAAGGCTGGGGGATACTGGGATGCATAGGAAGAGGCATCAATAGTGAAAACAGGAAGTTGTTATCCTCTGTACAGACAGTTGGTGAGACCCCATCTGGAGTACTGTGTGCAGTTCTGGAGACCCCATCTCACAAAGGACATAGACAGAGTGGAGGCTGTCCAGAGGAGGGCAACCAAATGGCGCAGGGTCTACACCAGAAGACATACGAAGAAAGACTAAAGGAGCTTAATATGTTTTCCCTTGAGGAAAGAAGGAGAGGGACATGATAGAAACTTTCAAATACCTCAAGGAATTAACAAAGTCCAAGAGGTAGCATCTTCCAGAAAAGAGATGTGCAAGATCAAGGGGCACAATTTGAAGATAGAAGGGGACGGCTCAGAGGTAATGTGAGAAGTATTTTTTCACTGAGAGGTTGTGGATGCATGGAACAGCCTCCTGAGGAGGTCGTGGGGTCAAGAACAGTGGGAGACTTCAAGAATGCATGGGACAAGCATAAGGCAGTCCTAGTGGGGTAGGAGGAAGTAGCTGTTGGTTAACTAGGATCTGCAGCTTATTTGTTAGGTAGGAAAATGGGCAGACTAGGTGGGCCAACGGTCCTTATCTGCAGTCAAATTCTATGTTTCTATGTTTTCTTCCTTTAAAATGCATATATTTCCTAGTATCATAAAAATATAACATTCAGGAATCTTTAATAACTTACTGATCTTGTGCAAAAGAGTCTGCAACTTATTAAACATTTTGTAATGCAGGGTCATTAGTATTTCCTTCTACTGGGTTAGGGTGGGTGATCTAGTGAAATAATTTAAATGCACCACATGACCTTCATCATCGAACTTTTTTTCATCTGTTAAATTTTGTGATTTATTTCCAGCAAAACAGCAATTAAAACAAGCATTTGTCAATGCCGAATGTTTGCAGCTGATATTGCTGTTGTACCATATCTTGTCTGTACACATTTTTACTATATATTTACCCAGGATAGAGTAAATGAGATGCAATATCTCATTTTCAGTGGTGTCCTCCTTTGACACATTGTTAGTTTGTAATTACCCAGGATAAAGCAGTTGAGAGGCGATATTCTACTTTGATAGAGCTTCACTTTTTAAAATTAATTTTTCTGCAGAGCAGTTTGACTCTACTATGCAAAATGAGTTTAGAATGAATTCATTTCACATATGAATCTTTCAGCAAAAACAGTCATGAAATATAATGTAAACTTTAGGGTGCTTTCATGCAAATAGTGCTCAAAGGAGTGAAAGAGTCCTAAAACAAAAGTACATATGGCATATCCAGCAGTTAAAGTAATTTTGTCACCCACACTATTGAAAAACAACTGTTCAGAGAAATCTTCCAATTACGAGTTGGAGGGTGGCAGTAAAAGCTATGTGAGTAGCGGGCACCAGAATCAGCAAACTGAATACTTAAAGGCACCTCTCTTCAAATTGTCAAGTCAGCGCCTAGAATATTGGAGGCCATCCTGACGCATCTTAAAATGCTGAGGTCATAAATGGAAATTATTCTCAGAGGCTACGTGGCTTAAAGCAGCTGAATTTGCCCAACATTCCTCACTGTTAATCAGCCCCACAGATTGTCATACAATACTTAGGTCATTAAAAATATCCTTAAAAGAGGTAACATGAGCTGAATAACTGGCTATAAGCAATCATGTACCAGAAAAGCTTGTGGATAGTCTCACTGTCCCAATCTCCTACCTCAAATGGTCAATATTAAATAAAGTTGAAATCACAATAAAAAGAGACATGTGACTATGTTGAAGATGTTCAGCTGCAGAGGATTATGGTGTTGGACCCCAGGTGGGTAAGTAAGGAGCTTGGAGGGTGGGGGTGGGTGCTGAGTTGGAGGGCTGGGTGGGGGGACTAATGGTGCAACAGACATCGATGGACATTTTTCATTTTTACAGGGTTTAAAAAAATGGCTAGGGATGCTTTTCTTTATTTCAGATAAATACACTGGGGGATTGGGCATCCCCAGTGTCACTGTTATGTTTGGGGGCTAGATGGAGGATCAGTGGGGGTACAGTTACAGGGGCAGCAGCAACAGGCACCAATGGATATATATATATATATATATATATATATATATTTTTACAGGCTAGATTATGCCCCCATGTCAGCATTATGTTTGTGAGGGTGGATGGGTGCTGTGAGGAGGGTCAGATGGGGAACAGTAACAGGGTGCCAGTAGCAGACATCAATGGATGGTTTTCTTTGTCATAGCAGGTGTCTGCAACAGTGAGAGTTCTTTCTGAATGTTTGAAATTCCTCAGCAGGCTGATCATGAGAGATCAGCTACACTTGCTGAGTGGCGTGAATCAAAGGAAAGAGCTGATCTATGACACAAAGTTTCTGCCCAGCAAGCCAAAACTGTATCATGATCAGCCTGGCTGATGATTGGTGATATGATGTGCTCCTTGCAGACCGCTCTACATTTGATTGATAATATCACACTCCTCAAAGGCACTCTCATAGCAAGATGTTTGTGTGTGCATGCACAGCGAACATAAAAAGTGATTTAAGAGCAATGATGGTATTCCCTAGGTCATTCTGTACTAGCTTCAGACAGTTCTTAATTACCAGGTCTTTTTCGGATGGGTGAGGTGGGGCTCCAAAGATTTCAGCCATTTACTATCTAGCTCTTCTAATAAACCATGTGAGAATACTACATTGGAGTACATAGGAATCATGTTCATTGTATTATCACGGAGTCTGTGTACTGTATAAATTAAAAACACAGGCACTGGTATTACAGATGGAATTTCCTGTAGTAAATTCATTCCATTTGTGTGCAAAAGACGAATAGAAATTTTAACCTACTAGACTAAAATATCAGCAATATGAGTTTTGCACTTGTTAAGCAAAGTTGAATTATTAGTCATATTGCTCCTCCCTCCAGGGTTGGAGGTTTTTCCATAATTTTCCACTGACGTTTGCTTAGCAGCTGAATGCCTAGTCTAAGTTTTTCATCCTTGTTTTTTCTGATTCTCAGCTGATTTACAAATCTTGTGCTTCTTTATTCCTAGTTGGGGGCAATACTGTCAATAGTTACTCTCCCTCAGTTCTGGGTCTACATGTCTTCATCATACTGCTAATCAGATATATTTTAATAATAAATCTTAGCAGAGCTGTACCAAACATTTGTACAAATATAACCAATATATAAATATTGCAAGTGACTAACACAGTAATATGAAAAAGAAGAAAAAAGAAAAACTTTGACTGTTAAGTTATCTGTAGTGACTAAATATACTATTCAAAGTAACCTTGTGCTAAACAGTTTAATAAAGCATTAATTAAATAAATTGTAAGTGCAAGTTTGAAGTATATTAAGGTATTCAAACTTTGGAATTTAAATTCATTACTAAGTATAGGTTCAAATATCCAGTCCAAAAATCGTTTTCTTCCTGGCGAGCAATGTTCAACTATTGTTTCAGCCTCTTCTTAAAGTCCTTTGCTAAGTTCACCAAAGTTTTCAACAGCTGGTAGCATAAAGTGTAGCTTTCTGGGGCCAGATTGTCAAAAGTGGAAACACTGCACACATGTGGACAAAAAAAGTTATGCAAGGGAGGGTTTCGTTGCACAACTGCAGTTATTTTTTCATGTGCTCAATTTTGAAAAAGGTTGCCTTTTTTCAGCTTTTCCACAATGTATGGCAGCTTAAACTTTTTTTGCACAACTGTGGAAAAATGCCACGCCTGGTTATACCAATCTATCTACAATGAAAACCCTCCAAAGGGGTGTGCCTCAAGGATGCATCCTAGGTCCACTATTGTTCACCATCTATATTAATAATCTAAACACTGGTATCAAGTCATCAAGCATCCACCTATTTGCTGACGATACAGTGTTGTACATAAACAGACCTACCCCGGAACTAGCTTATCAAGACCTCCAGAGTGACTTCAACCTATTGCAGAAAACCTTGCTGCATTTAAAACTTCTGTTAAATGCAAAAAAAACTAAAGCTATGATTTTAACCCCCTCACCTATCGCACCAAATATAGCTCCACAAGCTCCACCTCCCAATTACTATCACTGCTAGGTGAGCCTCTGAAATCGTATCAAAATTTAAATACTTGGGGTTAGGGTTGATGATAGGCTATCCTTCACGGAACATATTCAGGAACTATCAAAAAGTTAAAACAGAGACTTGGCATATTCTACCAGATCAAGTATCTACCTTCACAGGAGGCCAAAACTTGTTTAGTGCAAACCACCTTCTTGCCACTTTTAGACTATGGTGACATACTATATGGGCAATCCCCAAAATAGGCTGTAGTGAAACATGATACTCTTTACCATAGAGCTATCAGGTTCATAACTGGTGCATCATACTCCACCCACCACTGCACCCTTTACACTATGGTAAGATGGAGCTCTCTTAGCTTCAGGCGTCATAGAAATGCAGTTCTCTGGACCTTCAGAGTCTTATCAAATATGCTTCCACAATATATCTCTGACTGCAACCCTGTCTGCCCTGCACGAACTACCTCCTAAGAAGCCTTTACGTATAGCTCCTCCTTATTCCCAAGGTTAGAATGCAATTTGGTAGAGCAGCTATAAGCCACTCTTTCCCTGTTCTCTGGAACAATGTGCAAAAAATGTTGAAACTTGTGCTTCCTGCAAAGTTGACCCTCTTTAAAAAACTCTTTCGGCAGGCCTTCAAAGAAACGTGCAACTGTATTCGCTAACAACAGCTTACCCTTGCACCTTACTGACTCCAGCTGCTTTTCTTTTACTTATCTTTTTCCTCTCCTTTTCTTCTTCTTCTTCTTCCACATAAATTATTGCTTAACTGATGCTGTACTAATTGTGTACAAATGTGCAAATTATTCTTTATTATAAATGGTTGCCCTCTTACAGAACCCTGTTCTATGGAATTGACTTTCAAATGTATACTTTATTAGTATGTGTATAACCTGTCTCCATTCACTCTGTAACTGATTGCCTTGTGCACATGCTAGCTTATTATTGTACTGTAATTGTCTATGCCTGCCCAGGGCCACCTTGTAAATGAGTTGTCTCAATGGTGTTTCGCCTGGATAAACAAAGATTGATTGATTGATTGACTGATACCGGGCATAACATTTTTTGCACAGCAGCATAAAAATGGAAAATGCTACCCATGGGCATTAAATGCTGAAAATAACATTTTTGCAGGTGTGGGAATTTTTCCCTGAACCAAGAAGTTGGCACAGGGGGCGGAATTTGCAAAGCGTGGCATGGGTCCTGTGCCAAGCCTTGTGGCACAACACAAGTTCTGTTTGTGCATTGAACCCTTTGCCACAACTGTGCCTGATTCTCGAATCTCAGGCGCAGTTGTGACAGTTTCCATGTTTTACAGCAGCTTGCACCAAATATCTGGCACAAGCTCCATAAAAACAACCCCTGGTAATGGCACAAGCTAGGCCAGAAAAAGCTGGTCTAACTTGTAACAGCTGACGCATGGATTGAAACTCCTGATCGCTGACCAGGTGATTGCAGCAAGCCCTGCGCACCATACTTTCAGTGCATCCAGGGCTTGTGGCAATTGGGGGCTTTGGAAATTGAGCCCAGGGACATAGGGTTGGATTTTCAGCCCATCAGGGACTAAGTCCCACTCTGCAGCCACTGCTGCATGATGAAATCTCTGCACCTGCAGAGATTTATATCTTATATCTACTGTGCCACTGCAGCCCTTGCACAATCTCGTGTTCCCCACCCCTTGTGTTCCTTCCAAAGTCCCCTTCTATCTGTCCCATGCATGCTTGAATCCTGTGACTGTTTTGGAACCTACCACCTCTGTTAGGAGGACATTCCAAGTTTCCACCACCCTCAGTATGAAGAAATATTTCCTCACATCTCCTCTGAGCCTCCCCCTCTGCATCATAGCATGACCCCTTGTCCTTGAGTTTGTCTTTCTACAAAAAAATGCTACCTTCCTGTACCTTATTAATATCTGTTATGTATTTGAATGTTTCTATCATATCCCCCCTTCTCTTCTTTGCTCCAGTGAGTATGCATTCCGATCTCTTAATCTCTTCTCATAGGGCATTTGATGCAGTCCCTGCACCATTTTGGTTGCTGCCTCCATACTGCCTCCACCCTTTCTCTGTCTTTCTGGAGGTGGGGCCTCCAGTACTGGACGTGAAGCAGTACTTAAGGTGTGTTCTTACCAGTGGTCTGTACACAGGTAACAGTATCTCCTGTTTCCTACTGTTGAACCCCCTCAGTGCCCCTAAGCAGCCTTGCAATGCTTGATGGTTTGTTACATTAACTGGTTGGTGTAAGGAAGTCACTAATGATGACTCCTAGGTCCCTTTCCTTTGATGTTGTGTCCAGCTGAACCCCTTCCATCCAGTACTCTGTTCTGTGGTGGTTATTCCCTAAGCGTATCACTTTGTACTTCTTAGCATGGAATTTCAGTTGCCATACTTTAGACCAGTTTTTCAGCCTTTGCAGGTCTCTCTGCAATTCCTTGATCCCCTCCACATTGTCAGCTCTACTACATAGTTTAGTGTCATCTGCAAATGACACAACCTGCTCTGGTTCCATCTTCCGTGTCAGCTGATGAACATAGTGAAGAGGACTGAGCCCAGTACAGATTCCTGTGGTATCCAATTGGTGACCTCTCATTCCAGTGATCTGCCCATTCACCACAATTTCCTGCTGCGTCCCTACAGCAAATCCTTACCCACCTTATTGTTTCCTTAGCTGTTCTCAGTCCCTTAATTTTCTTCAGCAGTTTTCTGTGTGACACCAAATTGAATGCCTTGCTGAGGTTGAAGTTGAGTAACTGTGCTCCCTGTCAACCTCCCTTGTTACCCAGTCAAAAAATAGTATCAGGTTGGTCTAACAAACCCTCCATGTCAAGAACCCATCTGTTTACTACCCTGAAGCCTGTTTTTCTCCAGGTTTTCCCCAAGGTCCTCCTTAACTAGTGTTTCTGTTAGTTTTCCAATCACATAGGTAAGGCTGACTGATCCATAGTTTCCCAGCTGCTCCCTGTTCCTTCCCCTGTGCAGTGGAACTGTGTCCCTGTTTATCAGTCCTTGGGAACCACCCTTGCTGAAAAGATCTATTGAATAGCCCTTTCTGAGGTTCCAATAATGCCAATGTCTGTTCCCTTAGCACCCTCAACTGCATCCCATCTGGCCCGGGGCCCTGTTTACTTGCATGCTGCTAACCCTTTTCTGACTCCTTCACTAGTATAGTTCTGTAGCCTCATTTCAGGACCTTTCTGTCAGCTGCCTTTATACTGCTCTCTGGCAAGGGCTCTGTTCTCCCTAGTTAATACTGACCAGTAAGCAATACACACCTTCATTACTGCTGCAGTCTAGACAGTGAATCAGGAGAGATGCCAGATTTGGCACCTCATTGCTTAAAACTTTTCCCTAAATAGGTTTAGACACTACAGTCCCATGGTACTGTTTGTAGTCTGCATATATATGGCATCACTGACGCAGTCTGTTACCGGGTCAATATGGCATTTCAAATACGGTGAAGACAAAACCATGCAACAAATAGCATGCTGGGGAATATAGCTACAGGATACAAAACACCACAAGGAAGAAATGGTGCAGGCCGGTTTGCACCCTGTAACTAACAGCAGGGAGGTAGTGATGCAGAGGATAAGTCCTCTGCTGGAGGAGTGGTCTGTCAGGCAGCTGCCATGGCTCACAGGGATGAGTCGCTGGCTGTGAGGGAACAGTGTGACTGTGGACTGGGTCTTGAATCCTGGTCCCAGACTAGCAGTGTGCTTTTTCTATTTTTTTTTAAGTGTAGGGCTTGTTATTTTTCCCCACCGTGTTTCTCCCCATCCCAGTGTTGGCTACCCCTGGAGTTGGTTATATTAATTGGGGGAGTTCGGGGGCACAGACACCATAACGCAATGGTCGGGGGCACAGACACCATAACGGATGGTGTGGGGCAGAGCCCCTGCAAAAATAGAGGAATTTTGTGTTTTGTTTAGATGTTGCTGGATTCTCCCTTCTGTCCCGACACTTGCAAGGTATCCCGGTACTGACAGTGCAGTACATTTCTGCGCTGTTTTTGTTTATATGATGACCCCATGCCATGCATACTCATTGCTGGAAGAACAATGTACTCACCATAGTAATGCTGTTTCTTCTAGAGGGTGTATTAATGAGTCATACAAGCCCTCCCTGCCTCCCCTTCTAGAACATCAATATAAAAGGGTTCTTCAGAACATGTTAAATCAGCTATCACTGAAAAATACAGTTTTTGCTTAAGCAGTTTACAATTTTCAGACTTTACAGTTTGGGCAATGTATCATATAGTGATTACACTGCATTTATTATGTTTACATTAATAAGAGTATGTATCAGACATTAGTCAAGTGCTCCCTGCTCTCTTCTGGTCTTCAGCTGTAAATCTGACAATAGAACACCAGAGTGAGTGTGGCTACACTACAGACCTTATTCTAACCCTCTGTCACTAGGCAAAAACTCAGGACTGAGATGCTGCATATGTTTGACTTACTAATGCACCCACTAGAGGAAACATCATTACTACAGTACATTGAGTATTTTTTTTCCTTAAAGGGGCTGGCTGGCTGCCCACCCGCACCCTCGGAAGCAGCAACCAAGCAAGGAAGAGCCTCTGTGCTTGCGGCATGGCTCTGAACTGGCTGGCTGCCTGCCCGCACCCTGGAAGCAACAACCAAGCAAGGAAGAGCCCCTGGGCTCACAGCATGTCTGTGAACTGGCTGGCCGCCCGCCTGCACCCTCCGAGAAAGCAGCCAAGCAAGGTACAGAACTGGTTTCAAGAGCCACAATTCTATTGGATTAGGACGGTGTCTGAGCAACTTCTATTGGCTAACTCTCTGGTGAAGGCTATCTTTGTCTCCTTACTAGCCCTGATCTGTAACTTTGGGCTGGCTCCTGAGTCTTCTGTTTGAAATTTTGCACCCACCTCCAACCTTATTAAATACACACTAACCCTGCCCCCAATTTACCTCCAGCGTTACTCATTGACTGCATAGCTCTGCTGACCTTTGTGTTATTTAAAGATACAGGGCACATCTATGAAATCTAGGGACACTTAAAGAACTAGCACTCATTGCCTATCAGAGGGAATCTGTCTTCACTGCCTATTCAAATGCTAACTTTCCCAAGGTCACTTTTTGGCATAAAAGTTTGATCCTTCTACTAAGCACTCTGGTCCCCTTGCAAATATTCCAAGTTCTCCCAATCTGTATTCACTTCACTCATACGAATTACAGCTGTACTACAGCACACCTGCTCTCCTCTGCCCTTCATTGCACTGGGGTGCAACTCACCACCCTCCTTCTCCCTCCTGGGTCATTTAAAACCTACTCTCAGAGTCACAATGTTCTGCCTCACCAAAAGCCTGCTCTTTTTTTGTGTCATTATTGGCACACCTGCAACCAGGAGATCTGACCTCTGACCCTGAATCCATACCTCTCACCACGGTTAGTCCTTCATCACACAGAATTTCAAACTTCTTGCCCCTCTCCATACTGAGTCTCCCACATACCTTGTATTGCTGACCTTAGCACAGTGTAATAAAACCTTCCTTCCCATACAGCGCCCAAATCTCTACACAAACTACCCTTCTTCTGTCCTCCTTCCCCCCAGTCCTGTACTTGTCTCCTATTGTTGTCAGATGATGTCAAGCTAAATCCTGACCATAAAAAGAGGCAAAAACAAATCTACCTAACGAGGCCATTATCTGACCCCCTGATTGCTTGCCCTGACTGGATTAAGTCCAAAGGATTAGAAATAGCACACATGAATGTACAAAGTATCATGGAAAATGGCTGAACTAGAATCATGGTCACAACATTACAAACCAGATATCCTCTGCATAACTGAATCGTGGCTCAAACCTTCCATACTTTCCCATGAGATCACCCTTTCTGGTTTCTCTTGCTTCAGATGAAATCAGGTCACTAAGAAAGGAGGAGGAAGGGTACTAATCTATGCCACAGATGACTTGATTGTCAATGAGCTAACGGATTTAAAGATCAGCCCTGTTGCAGAGCACATTTTATCACAGTTACCCTTGGCCAAATCAAGAAAATACCTATAGGTTGCATCTACTTACCTCCTAATCTTGTCTGCCTGTGCTGAACTGCTTGGTAGCTTGGACTCCTCCCTAAGAAAGATACCATTTTATGTGGTGACTTTAACGTAAACTGGTTTTGTTCTGTTAAAGCACAGTACCAAACCACTCTTCTGGATGCTAAACTGGAACAACTCCTAGACAATCCCACAAGACTGAATATGAAGTCAGGCAGGCACACTCTCCTGGACTCCGACCTCTATCAAGGCCACTGGAATCCTCCCTGATGCCTCAGTGATCACTCCCTGACCTGCTGCATCTGGAAAAACACCTTCCCGCACCCACCGCTCAAATTTCATGTAACCAGGGACATATCTAACTTCAATGATGAAGTCTTTTGCACGAGTCTTGATGCAGTTAACTGATCCCCAATAACCTCCCTACCTGACATAAACCAGGCGTTACAATATCTGATAAACACTTTTAACTCCATCCTTGACTCCCTTATCCCCCCAAGCTTAAGAAGTCAAAAGGTAATCATTCTCCTTGGCTCACCCAGGAACTGAGGCACCTTACTGTATATATGCCCGTGATAAAGCATGGCAAGCTTTTAAAAAAACTAAGCTACGATCTGACTGGAATTTCTGCTGCCAGCTCCTCAACAGCTGTAAAAATAAAACTGGCAAAGCAAAAAGGGAGCATCTTGTAACCCTGCAGGAATCTCACCTCACTAACTCCAAATGTTTCTGGAAGGAAATCGATGCTCTCCTAAAGGGCAAACGAAGGATTCTCCCACAAACAATGACAGCAAAAGGCTCCTTCCTGTCCTCATCTAGGAGATATCCAAAGGACTGAACCTCTTCTTTTAGACCTTGATGCCTAAAATCAACCTCTCTGGCAAATGCCCTATGCCATAAGCCAGCCACCATGAGGCTCCATACCCCTAAAAGCCACCTCCCAAAGGAGGTCCTCAAATGTCTGAGGGTCTCAACCTGGATAGCTCCCAGGGTTTAACTCCTTACCACCCAAATTCCTCAAACTAGGTGCACCTGCTCATACCACCCTATCTCCTGCCTAATCAATACATCCTTCCTTAATCAAGCCATCCCTGACAAATGGAAGACTGCTATTGTTGTTCCTGTACACAAAACTGGTCCGACCAACCTCATTGAAAACTACAGACCCATATCAATATTATGCCCTATTGCCAAAATCCAAGAAAGAATTCTATACAATCAACTATACTCATATCTAGAACAAAACAATGCCCTTACCAGCCACCAGCATAGCCTCTGGAAAGCACATTGGACAGAAACTGTCCGTCTGCGGGTCACCTCTGATATACTCCAGGCTATGGACCAGGGTAATGTCACTGGAGCAGTTTTTGTTGACTTGACAAAGGCATTTGACCAAGTCAATCACTCTGTTCTTATCTTCAAGCTTCGATACCTTGGACTAGATAACAACTCTCTTTATCTCTCTCTCCTGGATCTCAAGCTACTTAGAAAACAGGTCTCAATGTGTAAAATGTGCCGGTAACATCTCTACCCTATCTACTATCACAGATGGGATTCCCCAAGGATCAATCCTAGGACCTCTCCTATTCTCAGTATTTATCAATGACCTGCCTCTGAACTGTGGCGGGGCATCGGTACAGCTATATGCGGATGATGCCATCCTTTATAGCTCCTCCAGTGACGTCTCATGTATCAAAGCTGAATTACCAAATGATTTTTGGGCTTTAGAAACTTGGTTTAAAATAGCCTACTAGTCCTAAGTGCCAAAAGACTAAAGCCATATTGCTCCACCACACCTGCTTCGACACAAGCACCCAGCCCCCAGTGATCAAAACATGCACTGGCATACAGCTTGAAAGTGTCACCAACTTCAAATACTTGGGAGTAATGCTTGAAAGCACCTTTCCTTCGATGCACACATAACCATCGTCACAAGGCTACTAATCAGAAATTAGACTTCCTCTATCATACAGCCCCTATCTCTCAAACCATGCTAGAAGTATGATTGCCTCAGCCATCCTTCTCCTGGCCTCTTCTCTGGGGCCTCAATAATCCACTCTTCTAAGCCTAGACTTCTGAACACACTCAGTATGGCCTACCACAGGATTGCCTGCTTTGCCACAAAGGCCCCAGCTCATACCCATCACTGTGAAGTGTTAAACACCGTGGGCTGGCCATCTTTTAAAGCCAAACTTGACTTCCCAGTGCAATGCACCACCTCCCCCACCCCCCAAGTATGTCAAACATTATTACCCTGAAACTCACTCCTCAAACACTCAGGGCCTCCCACCTCCCACTATTAAACCTACCCAAGAAGGTAGAAGGTTTTTCTCCTTCTCAGCACTACAAAGATGGAATGACCTTCCTCACACACTACTCTCATGTAAGTCTCTTCTCCTCTTCAAAAGACTACACAAGGAAATATTCTACATGCCCTCTGTCTGCAATGACAACTGTACCTAGATGTCTCCTGGCCACCACTACTCCCACTGCCTACTTATTTTACCTCACCTCTCCTATCCTGGTTGGTCTCACCATATACTACTCTTCCCTTTCTACTTTCCACCACTGCCCTCTATTAATAACAATAGGTCATATGAAATTGCCATCCTCTTACACTGATGATGCAGCTGTTGTTGACATCTGTTACAAGCTATCTCCATTACATATATTGATACCTAATTTTCAGTGTATGTAAGCACCCATCAAGGTTATCTGTAAATTGTCCTCTGTATATTTTACCTACAATACTTGTTAAACCATGAATGTATGTTTCAGGACCAGCACATCTGTAATTAATTGCCTGCAATTGTGTGTTTCATCTGTATGGAATGTTCTGTTCCCTGGGTCGCCCGGAAAAAGGGACTTGTTTATCTCAGTGGGTCTCACCCGGTCATCAAAATTAAAATAAATAAAATGTCCCAGTCCTAGCACCTTGTGTTCTGAAGCAGGAGACCTGGGTTTGGGAGTGGGCCTTACTTGTCAGCAACAGGGTGGCCAAGGTCAGGGATTCTGTCAGTGCAAAACTTCCTCAACCAGAAAGGAAGTGTTGCATTTCTGTGGTACAGTGGCTACTGCAGTGGGCCATGGAAGATTTACCTTCAGCCACAAGGGAAGGTGTGTTCTCCACAGTAGTGATTTAGACTCAGGAGCAGTACAGATTAGGAGGCATGTAAGGGAAGATTGGGATAAAAGCAGGACTCAAAGCCCTACCTGAATCTAGGAGAGGCTGAGGCTTAGCCAATCAGGTTTTCTATAGGTTAAGATGCCAGCATTCATTCATTGCAATATTTACCACTGAACAAAGTGGACGTCTCAGCACTGGGGATGGTTTCTTTGCTACAGGTGCCCCATTTTGAGGGGCTGCTCAAGAATGGAGAGGAGGAGGGCCAAATAGGGGTTTGGCAAGGTGGATTCAAATGAATTATTACAGCTGGGTGAGGGGAGCTGGGGGAGTTGTTTTTCTATGTGAAGGTGGAGGAGAAAGGTTATCATTATCATTCAGGTGCTGCTTGGCAACTGACTGCCAGGCAGGGAGAAGAGTTTTTTTGTTGTTGTTTTTCCGAGTGTGGTGGTGTGGGGTAAATATATTGAGAAAGTTCTGGGTTAGGAAATATGGAAACATAGATGATGAGGGCAGAAAAAGACCATTGGTCCATCCAGTCTGCCCATAAACCCTTTCAAACCTCGGGCCTATTGTCAGAGTTCTAACCCATAGTATCAAACCAGGATAGCACCAGGGAGATTGGAGGAGGGTGATTGTTATTTATGGCAAAGTGAGTGGAGGAGCTGAGATTAAGCCAAAAATTGGTTATTTGAGAAAGGCACCTTATGTAGTTCTTCATGGGAGGTTCACTTCACCCGATACAAAATTATGCATGGCGCCACTTTGCCAGCACTTTGCTGGCAAAGTGTGACTACACGTAGACTTTGACAGGTGAAGATTGGCACTTTACCTAGCAATGCCTACACAAAGTAAGCACTTTGCACTGCACAAACTTGGATGAACTTTGCAAGGCAGAAACAAAGCAAAGTTCCCAGACTTCGCCCACCTCTAATCATGTTTCCAAAAATGGTGGCAGTGTGGTATCAAACTACATTAGACTAAAACAGAGATCTCTCCAGACTTCTGCCAGTTGCAAGTAAGGCTGGCATCTCATTTTACACAGACTTTCTAACTGCGTGAAGTACTGTTCATAAATGTTGCCCTTTCAGTTCTTTACAGAAGTGCTGATGTTCATCGCACTCTGCATGTGCATTTACCTTGCTTCAAGAGACATTGACGCTATAGCTAAATCATGTTGTGGAACATTACTGCCACAGTACAGTGGTGTGTTTGTGATCTACAGTCATGAATGCTGGTACTGATTTCAGTAACATATTGCTGCTTTGTGAAAAATAAAATTGCAGAATTAGTTTAGTTGCTGTATTGGTCCTTGTAAGAACAGATCCAGGAACAAATGGTTTAATATCCTTTATCGGACCAACGTATACGTTACAAAGGAAAACAGTGCTGCAGCTTTTGGCTCAACCAAGTCCTTCCTCAGGAGATTATGCCAGTTGTTTGGAAAATTACATTCTATTAACACCCTGATCATACATAAAAACAGTAAAAATTCTCATTGGTTTAAAATACTTTAAAAAAAAATAGCTGAGGTTTAAATAGTAGCAACCAGTTTCTGCCAGCTCATCTGAGACATGCTGCTGTGAAGCAGTCCAAGGTCAAATGTCAACAAAGGCAGACAAGAGGAATCCTTGAGAGGCCAGACAGTTTCATTAACACATTATGAGCAATGCATGAGAGAAGGCGTGTTATGAATACACTCCTAATTAAAAACAAGACTTTCAGACATAATACCCACTTAAGTACATGTTAAAAATAGGATACAATTCCATGTTAAAAAGCAATACAAAACAAAATGTTCTATTTATGGTTATAGGCGGGTATAAAGAAAAGTTTCCTTAGTGTGAACAAACTGTTTCACACATTCATATAATAATCTATCTAGAGATATTTTCCTACTATGTACTCAACCGGTTAATATAGTCCATAAACATTAAAACCTTCAGAGCTGTAACAATATTTTGCAAGATTGTATCAATTGTCGTATTAGTGCCCAATAAAACAACCTACCAAGGACCCCCTAGAAAACGATATGCATTCTAATATTATTGTAGTTCATTAATGTGTCAGTGTATAATTAATCTACTATATGTACAGTGACAGTCTTAGGAATCTGAACCAAAACCTAATGGAATTAACCCCCCCTCGGGAAAAATCATTATATAGATTACTAGTTGGAAGGAAATATATATTCACTATGTAGTTGAACCAAGACTCCTAACACACTATAATATCATTATGTCATGAACCTGAATATAAATGTACCTCATATAACCACAACCCACCCACACTCACACACAGACACACACATAGATTTTTGGTGTGAAACCAACATATTGATAACCAGTTAAAAGGGATCCTATAACCATACAATATTAAAACAAAAACACACTGAAGTCCCATTATATGTCCATTCTTTGTACTAAATGTCTGTGTAGGTGTTATGTCAAAAACCCAAATCAATGTTCATGCCATCTAATACCACATTGAGATGAAAAATAAGCCTGACCTCAAAATGCCCATCTCTGTTGTGCATTGTTGAAATGTCATTTAAGACCATTACTGACATACTGTATCTGAGATGGAATTATCAGTCTGAGAGAAGTGCTGCCCCACTGGTTTGTCAGTCATCTTCATATTAATAGTACTGTATGTCTGTGCAAGTTCATTTTAGAACAGACAGGTTGCCCTGTCTCTTCCACATACCCTGTTTGTGGACAGCTCTTGCATTGAATGAAATAAACAACATTCTGTGATGCACATGTATAATTCCCCTTTATCCTGAATTGTCTGTTTTGTGAAGTAACCTCCTGCAACATCTGGGTTGATGCTCCGGGGCTGAAAATTGTGCACATCAATGAATGCAGCCTTCTTTCTCAATTCCCTGACCTGAAGGCATGGGTTGCACTATACAAGCCCCACATTCTGGGACTTTCTGAAACTTGGCTAAAGCCCCACCATGCGACACCACTTACCAGCTACCTGGATACACCTTCCTGTGTCTCAATAGGCCAGGAAGGAAAAGAGGTGGAGGTGTTGCACTGTTCTTAGGAACTCCTTTCAGCCAATGTTGTCCTGTGCTCAGATCCAACCTCACCTAGCGAATGGCTTCTATCTGAACTTACCATGGCAGCTAGCAAGACATTCTATGTAGACTGCTGCTACCCTCTGCTGGAACTGTGGGCCTTGACAGCTTCCTCACAGGACTGAGCTCCTTATCCCCTCATAGAGACACAATTCACCTCAGTGATTTTAATTTAAACTGGCTGAGCATCCACCAGTCTGACTACGCCCCTCCTAAAACAACACAACCTGGTCCAAACTATTATGCTTCCCACCAGGCAAAACCCATGTACAGGCACTCAAATCTTTTGGACTGGATCAGCTTACCCTCCCTCCCTCCACCCACCCCTCCACCCTCCCACTCTAAGCCAGTTCTACTTTTATTGCCACTGGATTTGACTGACAATAACTTCCTGTTTGGCAGTAGGAAGGGAAGGATCACTGAAGCATTAGTTTCATCAACCTTGAAGTAAAATAATAGCTCTTCTCCCTCTTCCTGGCTGCTGGAGGTCTGAGTCTGAGCAAGGAAGGAGACTACTGAAGAATACAGGAAGTTCCTGTCCCAGAACAGGAAGCGAGAGATGTAAAGGCACATAGGCAGTAGGAAAGTAGGTGGAAAATGCATGAATGGAGGGAGTAAGCATACAAAGCAACAGGAGAGGGACACAAATAAGACATGATGGGAGTAGTGCAGTGCAATGGCTGTGGGCGGCAGTGTTCCAGGAGATATTCTGGAGGCTGCGATGTTGCCCTATTTGCAGGCACCTCTGTGGTCTGAGGAAGGAGGTTACCATCTCCAGGCTGACCTGGCTCAGATTCGTGAAACCTCCTCCCCATCTAGGGGCCACCAGGGCCTCACTGCTACCTCAGGGTGCCAAGAAGAAGAGGTTAGACCAAGGTGGGCTCAGGGAGGTGAGGGGTGGTGGAACAGAGGTGCATCCCTCAGCTGTACCTCTCCACAGTTCATATGCTGTTCTGGCAAGAGTGGTTCCTCTATGGAAGCACCTGCAGTGAGACACAGGAGGATGCTGGGAACCTCCACAAGGAGACCCACAGGAGGGTGGCACGAGACCCACAGGGAAGGAAACAACTCTTGGTGGGGATTCAATCATTGGGGTAGAAGTCGGGAGGAAGGGAGAGGAGGTAAGGTACCTATCTGGCACCATAGCTTGGAGGGACAGGAAGCAAATTCTCAGGACTGCAGTAGCAGCTGCACAGGAAGGAGAACTGGATGCCATTGACCACCTAGAGACAAATGACCTGGCTGGGAATGGGATCAGAGCAGTGCAAGAGGAGTTTGTAGAGTTGGGGATGGGGCCTTGAGACAAGTAGCACATATGGTAACCTTCTCGGAGGTGCTATCTGCCTATGGCAGGGGTGATGCTAAGGTACTCTGCACCATGGGATTCAATGAATGGTTGAAAAACTGGTGTGGAGCTCAGGGTTTTGGCTTCACTGTGGACTGGGAGCCACCTGGAGGATACAGGCCTATACTGGTGCAATGGTATGCATCTATCCGGGATGGGAATCAGGATCCTAGGTGATAGGTTTAAATGCTTCACTGGCAAGCATTTAAACTCAGAAGAGGAGGCACTGAAAAGGACAGGAAATCAGCCTCCCCACAAAACATGGTGATTAGGAGGTAAACACCAAGGTAGAGAAGTCATTAGGGAGCAGGACAGGGGTAAATGCAAAAAAGGTAAAGGCAGTAAGGACAGGATGAGGCTAAAAGGGTAGAAGCTCCTGAACTATTGGTCTTGATGGAAAAGGATGCCTGGACAGAGAACATTATTGGTTAAAGCAGAAGGATGCAGGGGAGGCAGTAAGAATAGCAAAGGCCCAAACCGAGGAAAAGATAGCCAACTCTGTTAAGAGGGGTGGATAAAACCTTTTATAGGTACATTAGGAAGCGAAGAAAGACCAAGGAAGGAATACTGGGGAGTGAGATACTAACAACAGAAATGGAAAGGGACGTGGGAGTAATTATATCAGATGACCTAAAGGCGGGCAAGCATTGTGAGAAAGCAGTAAGGAGGGCTGGGGGAATACTGGGCTTCACAGGGAGAAGCATCACCAGTAGAAAACAGGAGGTTGTTATCCCTCTGTACAGACAGTTGGTGAGAACGCATCTGGAGTACTGCATGCAGTTGGGAGACCCCATCTCTGCAAAGACATAGGCGGTGTGGAGGCTGTCAGAGGAGGACAACCAAAATGGTGCAGGGTCTGCACCAGAGACATACAAAGAGAGACTAAATAAGCAATAAGACACAACAGGGTGTACATTACAGTGTGATAACCACACTTCTAGGGGTGTAGTTAAGCACGAGGTCAAAACCAAATGTCGGTCATCTATAGGAGGCGGTTATCACACCATAATGCACAACCCTGAGTGTCTTATTGCACTTATAAAATGGCCCTTATTTTGAGAAGGTTTTTATTTTGAAACACTGTTTAAATAAGTAAAATGTAAGTGAATCTGTGTTTTTAACATAAAATAGTCCTTCTGCCTATTGGTGCTAGATTAAAGTAGCGTTATACAGTGTGTGCCCTCCCTGCCCACTTAAGCTTCATATTCCTCTGCCAGCCACAACAGTTCACAAATACTGTTTTCCTCATTCTAAGTATGACACATAGCCCTCTTACTTTATTTTATTCTCCTCGCTCTTTAGACAAAACTAAAAAGAAGCTATAACAGAGGCTTCTCAGTTCCCCGATGCTGCAAGCATGAGTGTGGTTCAAAACTGCTTCACTCACTGACAGCATCATGAACTGCTTGCTCTGTCCTAAAAGCTAAACAGCAGGGTGAGTCATTTACCACCTTTTCCCTTTGTTTATATAGTATTATTGCTTACTTTTCTCATTCTGTGTTTTTTCTGTTTCCCCACATTCAAGAAATGGAATGTTTATCATGGAATGTTTACCATGGAATGCAGGGATTCAAAACTCTGCTCAGTTCCACTGGCAGAATTTTTCTCTTCTAACATACTGTTCATACACACACAAAAATGCCATTTCTGAAGCCACAGACTCAATGATCTCACTGTCAGTGAAAGCAGAAGAGATTTCCCTGGTGAACAGGCAAAATAAAAGGGGGATTTTTCACTGTCAGCAAAGAAACAGTTGTAATGAATACTATAAACATTACTTATTGTTTCAAATTTGTTTATGTGTGTAAGGAGAGTGTGATTGTAACCCCTAGGTTCGGGGAGAAAATCTATTTGCTCTGCATTATGCTAGGTTTGTACCTCTGGCAGTGGTGCCCAAGTAAATCCGGACACTGGAAGCAATAACTGAAATGTCCAAACCAGGAATGGGATTCTAGAGTGTGGTTTTTATTCCCATCAACACAGGAATAACAAAGCAAAGACAGGACCCCACAGGGCTACACTCACTGGCAATGCAGATTTACAGAGGACAGAGCACATCTTCTTCACTACGAAACCCTCAGATTCTGAACAAAACTGGACTCACATGGCCCAAACTGGTACTCTTCTCTTTGATTTCTTGACATGGCACCCCAGCCAATCAGGACACTTTTCCATGTAGCATGGGTTTGGTGGTGCCTAAACCACCCATGAGCACTTTCTAACTCTAAAGGGAGAAACTCCAAAATCCCATGTCTGGGTGCTTTCTGCAAATACTGGCCAAGAGCCTAGGAGAAAACTATAGGTGCCCAAACTGAACCCATAGAGCTAAACCTGGTTACTCAAGATGGGGTCTCCCACCTCTTGCTCCCAAATCTATACTCGGCCATTCATTTGGATACAACACCTTTCTTTGAACTACTGGTTGTAGTTGCTATCTTGAAATGTTTGTCACATTTAACATTCTACACTGTATTCAGGTGGTGTCCTGATTTAAAAAGTTCTGTTAGTAGCGCTGTCCATTCCCTAGACCCCCACTGTTTCAGATGCTTCCAAGCCATGCACAAATTAAAAGCACTGTACTTGGCTAGTCTTCTCATGACTCCACAGTAGGCAGATACTTTTCCACTAATCTCTGTCTTGGTGAACATAGGCTCTATATCAGAGTAGACTCACTGTGGTATACAGGTGCCCCAGGGCTTCTTTCAAAGGACACACAAATTCTCTGGTACATTCTGTACACTCTTCACTTTCAGGCAGCTTTTCCCTTTCCAGACAGGGCCAGGGGATTGCCCCTGAAATGCTGGAATTCCCACCAACCCTCCGGGGATGGGGCACTGTCACTTGAAACGGTCTCTACCACTTTCTTCTGGTCTGTTCTGTGTTCCTCTCTAGGGTGAGAACACACATCCCACTTTCTGATGTAGCTGTATATCACAGCTAGGCTCTGAGGGGCTGCCAACTGCAGCACATTTCTTCCTCTCTCTGCTCCCTCTCAGACTTTCCCCTGAAGACTTCCCTCTGAAGACTGCCAATTCCCCAACATTCTACAGCTAACCCCTGCAATCAGCATTCCATTGTGGCTTATGCTGCTGCAAGAATTATATGCTGATGTCATCACTCCAGCTCAGCTGAGACTGAGGACAGAGTGAGACAGTGTGAACCCCATTTAACTGGTATCTCACAAGCTGCCTTTCCGCCTGCCACTGGTTCTAAGTGGGATTCTAGTAACCCGAGGAACAAGGGGTTACAACCACCCTCAGCCAGGAAAATGACTGTCTGCAGTCATTACTTACCGCAGAGCCATCCTACCTTATGTGCTACTTACAGAGAGGGTGATCAGACCCTCTCCTACCATGTGCCAGGCACAGGCAGAGCAACACTAAGGGCCCAGGGCCATCGGCTGATGCATCAGCCTCTACTCTGTGATCTTGTTATGGTTACCCAGTGGCCCTGGAAGAATTGTCCAGAGCATAGCCCTAATAGATCAGTACTGCAGCCCCTATGGCCTGTCAGGACCACAGACTGTCTATCCCCCTATCCCTCTAGGGAAAACCTATCTGACCAGAACCCAAAACTACCCAAACAGGGGAACCTTCTCCCATCCCTGGACACCTGCAACCAAATCAAGGAGCTAACACTACACCTTAAGCATTATACTCCCACACTCCCCCACAACCTTACCAGTGGAAGGAAAAGTCAACACATGTTATCAACAACACTGTACTTTAAACACAACTGCTTTAAAGCACATGAGGAACTCAGATGAGTCCCTCACTCCTCTTCTTGTCTTCTCTCCTTGTCTTCGTCAGAATCACCTGCAAGAGAAAAGACAAAACAACCCTAATCTGCAAACACAGTACACTATCTAACTCCTACCATCAAAACCCTGGAGAATCCCAAAAATAGTTTTTAGAAAAGTAGAAAAACATTAACAATATTTACAATACACATTTTTGGGGGGATGGAATGCCCTAAATGTCCCATCTAGTGACAACAGTGCCCGAAGGCAAGTCCAAGAAAGAGTCTCTCCTGGGCTGAAGCCCTGTGAAGCACAGTTCTTGAGGGCTGTAGTCCCGAAGGGGAGAGTCTTTGTGGACAATTCAAACAGTCTGAAGTCTGCCAGGTGTAGGGTGTGTATTGCAATGTCAATAAGATAAGTGACTTACCAGTTCCTTGAAGAACAAAAATGATACGGCACCTGGATCTCCAGCCAAAGACTTTCCCTGGCAGCATTTTTCGGATACAGCTGGGCGGACATCTTCCAGAAAATGACAGGATAGCATGTCTGGAAACTGCTGGGCTCATGTCATCTAGGAGATGGAACCTTGGAACGGGAAAAAACAGCTGGTCTGAAGTCATCCGAAATCCCAGGCGATGAATCAGGATACAGCTGGGCTGGTGTCCTCTCTGGATATGAAGTCATCTGGAAGGCCAGGCGATGGAATCTGGAAGGCACACTGTAAGGCTGACAAATCTGGGGCATCTGGATCCTGGAATACCAGTCTGGCAGAACAACATAGTGACAATGGCTGGATGGCAGCACTGGCTACCACTGCTCTGCTCTCCACTTGGTGGGCATGGGCACATTCGCAGGAAGTTGGTTGCATTGAGGAAAGTACCACAATGGGTCAGGTGCAGAATTATTATCCCGTCTGGGTGCTCATAATTCACATTGCAGAAGGTTTCATGGCCCTCTCCATCCACAATCCGTACAGTGTCTATGAACAGTGTCCTGACCACTTTTCAATATTTGAATTTCTCTGAAATTACTCTGTCTCTGACAAATCGACTTGCACCGGGATGCACGTGTTTTGTTGCCTCTTCCACTATCCAGGATTTCCTGTTTCTTTCAATCTCCTCCCAGACTCTCCGAGAAAAGGTAGGAAAGGATATCCCATGGATCTCATTCAACTTCCTACAAACCAGTCTTTCCTCTTTACTACACTTGGTCAACTTAAGACCTCTGGCCTGGCTTGGGGCGGCCAGTCCTGGATCTGCCAGCTATGCATACTCAATGCAATGTAAAAAGGATCTCTGACTCCTCCTTGTGGGGAAGGGCTGTGGAGTCACCAATCTCTCCTTCTTTGTGCTCCTCCGAGGCAAGAGCCCAAGGCAGTGGACCAGCACCTTCTTCATAAGGCCACATAGGTTCCCCCTCTTCCTCTTCCTCACTGAGGATTTGAGCCCAGGAGTGAGCAGACATCCTCACTCCTAAGATGAGTCCCTCTTCACTGGGTGTGGAGGTCAACACCTCCCATTCAACAGTCTCTCTCATCTCATCTTCTCCGATGAGACTAGGGCTGGCCCCTCTCCCCATGGATCTGCTGATGCTCCCTCTGCACTGTTTCTCTGTGACCCGGACTCGGGTATATCAGCACTATTTTGTTCTGCCTGTAGATCTACACCCTTTTCCTTTGTGCCACACTCTGCTGGGCTTCCCCCAACAGGCTGCACCTGGTTCTGTGTGCTGCCAGCTGCAAATTCTTGAAGCTTTGTCCACATGAGGGCCAAACAAATCTTGGGTGCTTTAGTTAGGCCATGTTTCTCTAGGCAACCAGAACAGTGAGAAAACATGAAGACATCCCTTCCAGCCTTTAAACACATTATGTACACTAACTGGATATCCAGGAATCGCCATATGAGGAGGCAAATGTCCCCAATAGTAACATCTCTCAATGTCTTTCAACTTGTTGACTTCTACTATCATAGCCCGGGTATTATCTGGGTAACGGTCTGATCCCGAAGCCATGACTGCAGAGAAAAACAAAAGCCTACTGTTATCTCAAGTCCCACTTTGTTGGAAAACTTTTACAAAATGGCTCCCCTGCTGCTGTGTTTACTTTACTACCCCACCCTATCATGGCGGCGGCAGCACTCGTAGCGCATCAACATTCTGTTTCTGAGTCAAGCTACTGTGCATCCGATTTACACGCTTTACTGATAAAGTTCACTTAAACTGCATAAACTGCACTGTTTGCTCTCTCAGCACATCTATATGATTTTTTTACAGGACTTTTCATTCGTTTTAAATCACTGTTCTTGCTTAAAGTCCCTAAAGCCACAGTATTTCATTGCACAGGATTGCCTTTCTTTGTTGCATCTATCATACAACCCACAGTCTCTCACCTTGCTTTGAAAATCATACTGTTGCTGAACCCACAATTATGCTCACAGTCTAATGCTCAGAATTCTTGTTTAGCTTGATTACATTGACACAGTCCTTCTTTGCAAAACAATCACACTGTTACACACAGATTGATCTGGCTTTAGTTAAAATCACACACAGTTTGAGCTATTTCTCTGGTTGGTACTCACTGAATCAGTAGCTTGCTATTATGATGGAAAATTCGGCCTACAGCCGGTCATGAGGCCTCTGGATTGAAGAGGGCTGGCAGTCCTGCTGATTGTCCCTCCAAACACCATGCTTTCTTCTCAGACGATTGAAATGCGGATTGAGCCCGATTTTAAACAGAAAAGTCTGATTTTATTACTTTTACGTTTTCAGTCACCGCACCGCTCCTCCTGGCAAGCCAGCTAGCACACCACTTTCTCTCTCCCTCCCTCTCGAACATTGTGCAGCACTCTGAAGCTGGCTTGGGGGCAGGACTGATTGCAGTCTCATTAATCACTCAACGCCATGCAAATGAGCCTCTCTCTGTTCTCGTGCTCTTCTCCTCCATGGCGATCATCGAGCAGGCAAAATTTAAACTGCAAGCAACTTTTTTTTTTCCAACTGTGACTCCTTGGTGGGAGCACCATTTTAACCATTTTTCATGGCATTTTCCTCAATGACTCCCCTAGTCCACACAACAAGCACTTTAAACTTCTAGGGCACAAATCTCTCTTTGTTTCCCACAGTTTCCATACTTTTCTTGTCACAACTGGCAAAGCATTCATATTTGTTATGCAGGACAAGGGCATACACAATCTGGCTTTACTGCTCCTGGCAAACTGGTGGCACAATTACAGCAGCACCTGAACAGCAGCACACAGTGGCACACTTGGATGTCAATGCTTCCGATTTTGGGCTACCTACTGCGAGACAGTCAAAATGCTAGCCATAATCTGAACAAATCTTTCTTGTTTTCTCCCTAAATTCAAAACAAATCCTCAGCAGTGCCTCCCTTTTGTAACCCCTAGGTTCGGGGAGAAAATCTATTTGCTCATCATTATGCTAGGTTTGTACCTCTGGCAGTGGTGCCCAAGTAAATCCAGACACTGGAAGCAATAACTGAAATGTCCAAACCAGGAATGGGATTCTAGAGTGTGGCTTTTATTCACATAAACACAGAGAATAACAAAGCAAAGGTGGACCCCCACAGGGCTACACTCACTGGCAATGCAGATTTACAGAGGACAGAGCACATCTTCTTCATTACATGAAACTCTCAGGTTCTGAACAAAACTGGGCTCACACGGCCCAAACTGGTACTCTTCTCTTTGATTCCTTGACATGGCACCCGGCCAGTACTAGGACACTTTTCCATATAGCATGGAGTTTGATGGTGGTGCCTAAACCACCTATGAGCACTTTCTAGCTCTAAAGGGAGAAACTACAAAATCCATCTGGGTGCTTTCTGCAAACACTGGCCAATGCCTGGGAGAAAGCTATAGGTGCCCAAACTGAACCCGTAGAGGTAAACCTGGTTACTCCAGATGGGGGTCTCCCACCTCTTGCTCCCAAATCTATACTCAGCCATTCATCTGGATACAACACCTTTCTTCGAACTACTGGTTGTAGATGCTATCTCGAAATGTTTGTCACATTTAACATTCTACACTGTATTCAGGTGGTGTCCTGACTTAAAAAGTTCTGTTAGTGGCTATGTCCATTCCTAGACCCCACTGTTTAAACTTCCAAGCCATACACAAATTAAAAGCACTGTACTTGGCTGAGTCTTCTCATGACCCCACAGTAGGCAGATACTTTTTCACTAATCTCTGTCTTGGTAAACATAGGCTCTATATCAGAGCAGACTCACCGTGGTATGCAGGTGCCCCAGGGCTTCTTTCATAGAAAACACAAATTCTCTGGTACGTTCTGTACACTCTTCACTTTCAGGCAGCTTTTACCTTTCCAGGCAGGGCCAGGTGATTGCCTCGTAATGCTGGAATCCCCCCCCATCCCTCCGGGGATGAGGCACTGGAACAACACTTGGAACGGTCTCTACCACTTTCTTCTGGTCTGTTCTGTGTTCCTATCTAGGGTGAGAACATACAACCCACTTTCTGATGTAGCTCTATAACAGAGCTAGGCTCTGAGGGGCTGCCAACTGCAGCACACTTCTTCCTCTCTCTGCTCCCTCTCAGACTCTCCCTGAAGACTGCCCTCTGAAGACTGCCCTCTGAATACTGACTTGAATTCTCCAATGTTCTACAGCTAACCCCTGTAGTCAGCATTCCATTGTAGCTTATGCAGCTGCGAGAATTCTATGGTGATGTCATCACTCCAGCTCAGCTGAGACTGAGGACAGAATGAGACAGTGTGAAACCCATTTAACTGGTATCTCACAAGCTGCCTTTCCTGCAAGCCACTGGTTCTAAGTGGGATTCTAGTAACCCCGGGGAACAAGGGGGGTTATATGACGATCAAGGAAAAAACATTTAATAAATTTGTTTTATTTTTTAAGATCATTTTATTTTTAGGGCCCAATTGAAGGTTTTTACAGTGTAAATGTAACAGCCATGTATGTGATGGAAAATCAGTTCTGGATCTAGGGAGACTGATGGAAGATAGTTCTGGTTGTAGGAGGACTGATTTGCTTATGGTGTGATGTGGTTTAGGACCAGGATGACTGTGCATATATAGAGACTTAATGTATGGTCAGCTGATGTCTCTTGGCCAATGAGATTTCTAGATTTTCTCATGCCATTTTATAAAGGAGTTTAATATGTATACCCTCAGGGAAAGGAGGGAGAGGGGGGACATGATAGAAACTTTCAAGTACCTCAAGGGAATAAACAAAGTCCAAGAGGCAGCATCTTTTAGAAAAAGAGATGTGCAAGAATAAGGGGGCACAATTTGAAGATAGAGGGGGGACGGCTCAGAGGTAATGTTAGGAAGTATTTTTTCATGGAGAAGGTTGTGGATGCATGGAACAGCCTTCCTGAGGAGGTCATGAAATCAAGAACAGTGGGGGAATTCAAGAATGCATGGGACAGATATAAGGCAATTCTAGTGGGGGGGTAGGAGGAAGTAGGCTGTTGGTTAACTAAGATCTGCAGCTTATCCATCAGGTAGGGAAATGGGCAGACTAGGTGGGCCAAGCGGTCCTTATCTGCCATCACATTCTATGTTTCTATCATTACAAATAGGAATGATTATGTAATGCATGCTGGTACTATGGCGGACTTCATTAGTGACCACTCCCCTATGTAACTCCTCTGGTCATCTAAATTTAAATGTCCCCCTCCCAAATACCTGTCCTTCTGAAACTTTAGTATCCCCAAACACTCTAACCTCCTCGAGGAGTCACAGTCCTTGGACTGGTCTGATCTTTCACACTTTCCAATGTGACACAGGCAGTAACCCTCTTCACAGAGACCCTCTTGACCCTGCAGGACCGGCACTTCCTCACCACCACAAGAAGAGTTAGAGGTGGCTGCTCACACTGGGTCACAAAATGCCTCCTTACCCTTATAAAGGATAAGGATTGTGCTTGGTCTACATACAAAGCATTCCCCTCCCCTGCCCTCTGGGATGCCTAAATGTGCTGGAGGAATCTATGCAAACATCTGGCAAAATCCCCCAAGCAGACCCACTTCTGTGATCTCCAACAGGCTAACCTTGGTGACCCTAGGAAATTCTTGGCATCCTTTGGCTCACTACTAAACCCCCACTCTAATAAGGCTGCCCTGCAACTGAACTCCCCAAATGGCCTTATTATGGATCCTCTGGAACTGGCAAGGGCTTTTAATGACAAGTTCTCTGACCTATCCATGTATCTAAGTAAACTCCCAAATGGCCAACCAAACAACTCTGTCCATCATCCAACCCCACACCTACATCCACTGGGCCGACCACCCAACCCTCCATTCCGCTTTCTTTCTAATCTCTCTCAGAGCTGACAGAGCTCAGCTCTCAAAAACCTTCAAATCATGGCTTCCCTGGTGCTGATGGTCTATCCCTGGTCTTCCTTAGGCTCATCTCCCAGCCATCTTTGAACCACTCACTTGTATCTTTAACCTCACCCCTTCTCCTCCTCCTCCTCCTCTTCCATGCCTGACCTGGGAAGACTGCAAAGGTGATTCCGGTTTTTAAAGCCGGTGATCCTGTATCTACAGGCAACTATTATCCAAGCTACATCCTCCCCCACCTAAGGAAATTACTTGAGAAAGCTGTCCACCATCAACTTGTTCACTACATACATACTTGCACTTATGTCCTGGGCCTAATAACTGTGATATATGTTCTCTGTTGTTTACAGCTGTTACTACTGTGCTAATTGACCTTGTCTGCTGCTTCTTGTCACAAAAAAAAGTTATTTGATACTATAATATCCTAAGCATTCAATGTGTGCTGCTTGTATATTCATGCAATAGTGTATCCTTATGCTGCTTTTTATTTGCTTCTGTTAACTGTTCATTTGATAACCTGCTTGTTATCATATCCATGTGTAAACCCCCCCCCCAGGTTGCACCGGGTGACAAGCATCTTGTTGCTCAGTGTGCTTTTCCTGGTGAAACAATTGCAATAAATAAATAAATAAATAGGCAAATACAACCTCCTATGCAGCTGAAAGCATGGCTTTCATAAAAAACACTCACTGCCTCTGCCCTCGCACTTCTGACAAACCACATCCTCATAAATATGGACCATTGCAAGGCCACTGGAGCAGTCTTTGATGACCTCTCCAAGGCATTCGACATGGTGAACCATGCCCTTCTCTTCTCCAAACTGCATTGCCTTGGCTGTTCTCAAGAGGTCTACCACCTGGTTCAAAGAGCTACCTCACTGATCTCTCCCAATCTGTGTGTACTGTCCCTGCCCACTCCCCCACCCTACCTATCTCTACAGGTGTCCCCCAAGGCTCCATACTGGCCCCCCTGCTATTCTCTTTATTTATTAACTCTCTCCCACCAGACTGTCTCAGTTGTCACTCTCTCCTCTATGCTGATGACCTCATGCTCTTCTATAGTGATAAATCCCTCACCCATATTTCCTCAGTTCTCTCCCTAAACTATGCTGCGACCCATAACTAGTTCACCAATAACCTCCTTCTGGTCCATGCCAAAAAAACAAAATCCATGCTGTTTGGTTCAAAGCCGTTCCTAGCCAAATACAAAACTCACCCCCCTCTCAACATCGTATCCCCTGATGGCCAAGCCCTTGAAGACTTAACTACCTTCAAATACCTAGGAGTCCTACTTGACCCCTCCTTCTCCTTTTCAGAACATATAAATTCATTAGTTTGAAGTTTTCACCAAAAATTAGGTGCTGCCTACAGATTCTGGCAATACTCCTCTCTGGAGGCTCAACTTGCCATCATACAGGGAAACCTTCTCCCAGTCCTGGACAACTGCTCCCCTATTTATGCCAGAATGTCCTCTACCCTCATGGCCAAGCTCTCCACTGACTATAACAGTGCCTGTCATTTCACTTTACTGGCCCCTTTCAGCACTCACCACTGTATCCTCTACAACTCACTTGGTTGGCTCCTGCTGCAAGGCCGTTTTGACCTAGCCCTGTCCTATATGGTGGATTCCGCCATATGTATTGGACAGGCATCCCCCCCTTTGCACCCTTCCTCGCTGTCTGAACCTCGCACCACAGCCTCTGCTCAAACAGCACCCCCCTGAACATCCCCAGGGTATCTGCCAACATAAGTGGCAGAGCATGATCAGTGACAGCCCCTACACTGTAGAATAAACTGCCCACAGAGCTCCATTCCTTGACACCCACTGCCGGTTCAAAACACACCTCAAAGACTGGCTCCTGATGATTTCCTGCTGCCACTGCTTCCCTGGGTAGTCCATTCTTTTTCCCAGCTGCACCCTACCAGGGTTTGTGTATATATGTACTGTATGTATAAATAGGTCAAGTGGGAACCAATTAAACTGGCCTGCTTATGCACTGAGCTTTAGTACCTATGCTTGTTTGTCAATCCTGCCACCCAGCCTTCCCCCACCCCTTCTCCTCTCTTCCCCTATACTTTACTATGCCAGATCCACTTTCTATATAGTCTGAGGATCCTTGCTTGTCCCATATTGTAACTGCTGCTGGTAGAACTGTATGTATGTATACTCTCACTTATTGTAGTGCCTACTGGATGTATGGTTTTCTGGGATCCTGTATTCTTTTTTGATCTTCTGTTTACTATTGCCATGCACTATTGCAACCTTTATCTTTTATTGTAGACTGTTCCATGCTTTGTTGCCTGTTACATTAGTCCTGTGCCACAGTATGTGGCCCGGGTCATGCCTGAAAATGGTCCCTAGGATCAGCGCACTTACCTGGTTACCAAAGTCATAAATAAATAAATAAATACACAATCTGAAGTGGAAATGTGCTCACAGGTCAAATATCTGGGGTGATTGCAGGGTCATGTACCATTAAATGTTATGGTATTCTGTTCTGGAGCATGTTTACTCCTAACAATCAGGTTGGCTGAATTAGGTAATGATCCTTTCTTTATATTGAAGTAGTTATTCCTTTGGTACCTGTGTTGCATGTTCTACTCCTCTGTCAAATTCTCTGGAAGAGTGTGCATGCTCAATAAACTTTTTTTTTTCAACATGGCCAAATGTGTATCTCTGTCCTCCTCGCTTGAACAGATATGGTGCTATCAAAGCACTGGACTGTATATTACAGATTTTTTTGTGTGGCTTGGGTGGTTACTATTTCTATGCAAGTATCTGTCTTTCTGTTGGTTTCCTGAAAGTACAAGTATGTAGAGTCCATCCTTGAAGGTGACTGTGGTGTCAGAAAATTAACACTGGTGGCAGGATATTTCAGGACCTGTAATAGAAGTCTGTGAGGTTACACACTTAAGGAGTTTCATCAGGAACTTAATAATTTCCACCCATCCAAGAGCTTTTCTTGGAATATTCTGCCACCCGTGTTAATTCTCTGGACACCACAGTCACCATCAAGGATAAACCTTGCATACTTGTATTTATGAAACCAACAGACAGAATACTTGCAAGAAATAGTAACCACCTGGGCCACACAAAAATCTGTAATGTACAGTCAAGCGTTTTCCAATATCACTGTATCTGTTCAAGTGGAGGAAGACAGAGATACACATTTGGTCATGTTGGAAAAAATGTTTATTGAGCAGGGACACTCTTCCAGAGAATTTGACAGAGCAGTGAAACGTGCAACACAGGTACCAAGGAAACAACTACTTCAGTATAAAGAAAGGATAACTACCAACAGAATACCCTTAGTAGTCACATATCATCCTGACCTTGAACTTCTATGTAAGATTATTAAGGACCTCCACCCAATATTTAGTGAGCATGAGAAGCTAAATTGTATCTTTCAAGAACTACCAATACTATCTTTTAAGCAACCATGTAATTTAACCAACCTGATTGCTAGGAGTAAACTTGCTCCAGAAGAGAATATCGTAACACTTAATGGTACATGACCTGCAATCACCCCAGATGTATGACTTATGAGAACATTTCCACTCGGATTGTGTAGTTACTTCACAAAACAGACAATTCAGGATACAGGAATTACACATGTGCATCATGGAATGTTGTTTATTTCATTCAATACAAGAGATGTCCACAAACAGGGTATGTGGGAGAGACTGGGCAACCTCTCCATACAGTGCTGCACAAACATACTATTAATAAGAAGATGACCGACAAACCAGTGGGGCAGTACTTCTTTTAGAATGATCCTCCATCTCAGATATGTCAGTAACTGTCTTAAAGGACATTTCAAAAAACACAACAGCGACAGGCATTTGAGGTCAGGCATATTTTATTTCTCAATATGGTGAAAATGGCATGAACATTGGTGTGGGTTTATGACACATTACCCTACTTATAACTACACAGACCTTTAGTACAAAGGATGGACATATAATGGGACTTCAGTGAGTCTTTGTTTCAATACTACATGGTTATAGGGTCCCTTTTAACTGGTTATCAATATGTTTGTTTCACACCAAAAATCTATGTGTGGAGGGGGTAGGGGGAAAGTGTTTTTCTTTGTGTGTGTGTGGGGGGTGGGAGTAGAGGGTTGGGGCTGTGGTTATATGTGGTACACTTATTTTCAGGTTCATGACATAATGATGTTACAGTGTTAGGACTCTTGGTTCACATACATAGTGTATATACAGTTCCTTCCAACCAGTAATCTGTATAATGAGTTTTCCCTGGGGGGATGATTTAATTCCATTAGGTTTTGATTCCAGTTTCTAAGACTGTCACTGTACATATAGTAGATTGATTATATATTGACACATTACTGAACTTTAATATATGAATGTCAAATTAATAGTATTGCAAAGCATACAAAAAATTCACTGTAATACTATCGGTCCCTCAGGGATAATACTACACTTCACCACTGATAATAGTATCGTTCAGATGTGGTAATACTACTATTCCATACCTGAATGATACTATTATGATGAAGCTTCAACACCCAATAACAAGTCTGACCTCGGCGTCTTCCTAAGTGTGCCTTGTGATTAACCGCTTTTCCAGTGTGACTGAGCAGATACGCTCACAAAACATGCGCTTACTCTCTCATGGCGAGAGAAATCTCCGGTGCTAGCAGTGCTGTTTTAAAAAATTACACCCTCACCATACAATGTTTGATGACCGGCCTTTTCTCCTTTCTACAAATCTACTTGCAATGAGTACATCCATGAGGCGCCTGGTTCACATACCGAGCTGCCCACTTACAAAAATCACCACAAACTTGAGGAACAGCAGAGCGGTCCGCAGCTGCATTCTCTTGTCTCTTCACTCAGGACCCCATGCCGCATACATCGAGGTCAGTGTAACTTATTCAGTGCATACCTCAGATCCATATATTAAAAATAATGTACAGCTTAGTGTCCATTGCCGGGGAGTCCTACCATCTCGAGGTTCTGGACACATTAGAACCTCTCGAGCTTCGCTCTCCCGAGGTTCCTGTGTCAGAACCTCTCGATGGTACTCCCGGTAATGGACACTAACTTATCATTATTCTCTTTATAATCACATTTGGATGCATATCTCATTTGCTAGGGGTCCTTGATAGGATGTTTTATTGGGCACTAATATTGATAATTGATATAATCTTATAAATAATCTTGTCACAGCACTTAAGGTTTTAATGTTTTTGGAATATATTAACTGGCTGAGTATATAGTTGAGAAAATATCTCCAGATAGGTTTAATACTATATAAATGTGTGAAACAGTTTGTTCACACTAAAGAAACTTTTCTTTATACCCACCTATGGTCATAGATAGTGGAGGGTGATGACTAAAATTCTACACATCTCGAAGTAACGCAAAGTTCTCCTTGTTCTCTATGGATTTCATGTTACTTTGCCTTGTTTTCTATTGACTTTGTGTTACTTCACTTTGTTTTTGTGTTCTTTAAGATGAATTTTGCAATGAATCATGGGGTGTAAGGTCACAAGGACTCTATATTGGCTTGCACAGTCTTGGTTCATCATAGTGTGTGTAGTGAAAAGCTGGAGACAGTTTGCTCTCAGAGCTCTGAGATTCAAACCCTCTAATAACCTTTAAAAAATGCCTTTTTTGCCACAAAATTTTGTGTCAAAATTTAGTAGATCAATTCTAGTAAACCCTGATGTGATTATATCATTGATCATTTGTTAATTTTTTGTGAATATTGAATGTTAATTTAGTTGGTTCAATCTCTGTACTGAGAGACTGTAGAAGTGTACTTCAGGAGAGGGACTGATCTGTGGTGTGGAAGGGAGAGTAGTGAGAAATGCATTTTTCCAGCTGTTGTTTTATTATCTTTGTGTTCAGGTAGACAAAGTACAACTTCACTGAATTGTTTATAAATATTTTCTGTTTGCTGATCATTTTTTCAATCTTTTTACAAGACTGTCTGTGTTGTACTGTACAAACAGTTAACGTTTCTGTGCTTGACCTTTAATCTATGTGGTGTTGACGATGAATATGTGTTTCACTGCAGCACCGAATAGCAGTACTCTGAATTTGTAAGCCTGTTCTGCAATTTATTTCCCTGCTTCTGTGTAGCTAGGTACTGTGTGTCCCTTCCCCCCCCATCAAAACAAGGTATTGTTTTTTGACTGTCGCTTTTTTGAACATCGGTTAAGAATTCAAGGACAGGTTATTGTGTTGTGCCTGTGCGGCTGTATTTAGAAACATAGAACTTGATGGCAGATAAGAACCGCTTGGCCCACCGCGAGTCTGACCATTTTCTGACCTAATGGATAAGCTGCAGATCCTAGTTAACCAACAGTCTACTTCCTCCTACCCCCCACTAGAATTGCCTTATTTCTGTCTTGTGTATTCTTGAATTCCCCCATTGTTTTTGATTCCATAACCTCATCAGGAAGGCCATTCCATGCATCCACAACCCTCTCCTGAAAAAATATTTCCTCACATTACCCCTGAGCCATCCCCCCTCTATCTTCAAATTGTGCCCCCTTGTTCTTGCACATCTCTGTTTCTGAAAGATGTTACTCTCTTGGACATTGTTGATTCCCTTGAGGTACTTCAAAGTTTCTGTCATGTCCTCCCTCTCCCTCCTTTCCTCAAGGGTATACATATTAAGCTCCTTTATTCTCTCTTCATATATGTCTTCTGGTACAGACCCTGCATCATTTCAGTTGCCCTTCTCTGGACAGCCTCCATCCTGTCTATGTACTTTCGGAGATGGGGTCTCCAAAACTGCATGCAGTATTCCAGATGGGGTCTCACAAACTGTCTGTACAGAGGGATAACTTCCTGTTTTCTACTGGTGATCCCTCTCCCTATGCATCTCAATATCCCCCCAGCCCTCCTTACTGCCTTCTCACATTGCTTGCCCACCTTTAGGTAATCTGATATGACTATCCCCAGGTCCCTTTTCATTTTTGTTGTTACTATCTCACCCCCCATTGTGAACTCTTCCCCAGAGTTTTTGTTTCCCAGGTGTATTACTTCATACTTCTTTGCATTGAATCTAAGCTGCCATATATTTGACTATTCCTCCAACCTTGCTAAGTCCCTTGTCATCCTTTCCACCCCACCTTGTATCAACCCTGTTGCAGATATTTGTGTCATCTGTAAAGAGACATATTTTTCCTTCAAGTCCCTCTGCAATGTCATATATAAAGACCTTAAAGAGGACCAGTCCCAGTACTGAACCCTGTGGTAACCTGCTAATAACCCCTCTTTCTTCAGAGTGAACTCGTTTATTATTACCCTCTGCATCCTATTGTCCAGCCAACTTTTTATCCAGGCTATCAACTTGGACCCACTCCAAGGCTGGCTAACTTGTATGTTAATCTTTTGTGTGGGACTGTGTCAAATGTCTTGCTAAAGTCTAGGTAGGCCATGTCCACAGCCTCTCCCTGGTCTACTGCTTTGGTCACCCAATCACAGAAATCTATTAGATTTGTCTGACATGACCTTCCCACTGTGAATCCATGTTGTCTTGGGTCTTGTGCCCCACTGGCCTCTAGGTGCTCAACAGTTCTTTCCTTTAGAAATTATTCCATTATTTTCCCTACCACTGAGGTCAAACTAACAGGTCTGTAGTTTCCTGCCTCTGTCTTGCTCCAACTTTTGTGAAGTGAAACATAGAAACATAGAATTTGATGGCAGATAAGGACCGCTTGGCCCACCCAGTCTGCCCATTTCTCTACCTAATGTATAAGCTGCAGATCCTAGTTAACCAACAGCCTCCTCCTCCTACCCCCAACCCCTAGAATTGCCTTATGTCTGTCCCATGCATTCTTGAATTCCCCCACTGTTTTTGACTCCACAACCTCCTCAGGAAGACAGTTCCATGCATCCACTACCCTTTCTGTGAAAAATACTTCCTCACATTACCTCTGAGCCATCCCCCTTCTATCTTCAAATTGTGCCCCCTTGTTCTTGCACATCTCTCTTTCTGAAAGATGCTACTCTCTTGGACATTGTTGATTCCCTTGAGGTACTTTAAAGTTTCTGTCACATACCCCCTCTCCCTCCTTTCCTAGAGGGTATATAGATTTGAAGGATAGCCTGGTATTATGTGGGGGAAGAGCTCCTCCCCCACAGCCTATTTAAAACCATCAGCTGACTTCTGCTCTGCTTAGAGCGAGTCGCACTCACTATTGTATCGTTGCTGGTCTGTGGCTGCCCATTTGCTGTTTTTACACACCCCTCCTGCTGTTTGTCTAATTTCTTCATCCCCCCTTCCTTCCCTCCATTTTTTTCTTTCCTGCTTTGTTTTTGAGGGTCTGACTCCATTCTACCTGCTGTCTGTTCATTTTCCATGTTTCAGTTTCTCCTGCATTTCTTCCCCCCCCGTTTGTTTGTTCTCTTCCTGTATTTGTTCTTGGGGACTGCCTCCATTCTACCTGCTACGATTCGTTCTCCCTGCTTTTGTGTTCCATCCTCTTGCTGTTTCCCTCAGGCAGCCTGGTTTCAGGTCTAGTCCATCGCTGATTTGCTCGTTGCCTCAAGTTAGATGGGTTTTCATTCACTTGCCGCCCTTTGTGCCTGCTCCTCATCAATTCAACCTATGCCTTACATTCCTTTGCTTCCTGCTTGACTGGCCACCTGTTTGGATCAGCTAGGAGTGCAGCACCTTGCCTCTCCTACTTGGTTCCCACCTGCTAAATTCTTGCTGCTCAGTTCACCTTCTGATCCGCTCCACCTATGCCACCTACACGCTCCTGCGATGCTCTGCCATGCTCGTTCTTCCTCCTATCTATCAGCCTTTGCCTCTGCTTTATGGACATGACAATTTGGTCTCATACTAGGAAGCACTGTGTACTCAGACCTTGGAGTGTAGGACATCACAACATGATGCTGCTAGCTCTGCCTACTGCAAATCAACGATAGTGTTTCCTTGTACTGGTTCGTTTGGCTTTAGTGATTCTCCACTACAATCAGTACAGTGCGTGGCGGGTCGGCTCAGCTGCGAATTCTTTCTCTGCCCTTCCAGCAATCTATCCTTAATTCCTGGATCATCCATCACATGCCTCCCTGCCTCTCCACCCTGCCTCATAATTTAGGGACAAGGCAGCCTAAAAATCTGGGACAAAGGATCAAACTCAGGGACCCATCTTCATTACATGGGTGATATCCATTCAGCAAGCAGGTAGACTATGCTGCTTAGTATGCATCCATTTCCTATGGATCATATATGTAGCCTTATATATTTGGCATTATTTGCTTACATTTTCCACCCACTGTTTGCCTATGGACACATCTAATTTAGGAGGGACAGGGCACACTTTGGATGCGCAGTCTAGAAGTCCCTCGAACCAGAGACAGTTAAGTGGTGCATACCTCTCGCCTTTTCCCTGTGCTCGGCACTCTGTATTGGGCTCGCTGTTGCCTTCCCTCGCTCGTTTTCTGGTTCTTCCTTGTGCTACTTTTCTGGTTTCAGACTGTTTCCATTGCTGGACCCTTCCCTGTCCCTACCCATATGGGGGCCTGCTTTCGTGGTTCTGTTCTGTTTCCTCGGGCTTTGCTCCACCTTCTGACCCTTCCTATGAATTGCAGGTTATGTTCTGGCTCAATGCTGAGGTATTGGGAGATGTGATTCGTCCCTTCATGGCTGTTCCAATGCCTATGTCTCCTTAGCTCCTCCTCCGCTCCTTCCTGCCTTGGGCTTCCATTCATTCTTCCCTATATGACTTCTGCAGGGCTTGTGTGGTTCCTCAAGCCTTCTCCTTAAGTGTGCTTCTGGATGTTCCATTCGGCTCTTCGACCATGCCTGCCTGCAATGCTTCCGTGCTTATACCTTTGCCTCACTTACGTACTACCTGATTCAAGATGTTTGTTGCCTTGACTAATTGCCTACTCTTCTGTCAAGATCTTCACTGCAATCCCTTCCATCATCGATCTACAGGATTCATCGGTCTTCAGCATCTTTTTACTTTTATAAGCCTGCTCCCAGTTGCTATGCTACTTCGCACTTCATTGGCTCAAGCTCCTGCCTCCTTTACATTACCTACTTCTCCTATGACTGCCTTGCTCAACTTGGGGACTGGAGATTCACAGCTTATATGACCTGCCTTGCCCTCGGGCTGGGAGGTTTGCCTACTTCTACTCTTGCCTGCTCGCTCTGCTTGGGCCTGGAGAGTCACGGCTTTTACGACCTGCCTTCACCTTCAGGCTTGGAGGTTTTCATGCTTCTGCTCTGTCTCGCCCTGTCCAAAGCCTGGAGATCCTCACTTTATATTATGTGCCTACTTGCTGCCATTTCAGCCGACCAGCAGCTCTTTACTGGATTACATCTGAAGTTTCTTCTTCATCATATGTTCTTGGATGTTTTGCTCTGCTGCCTTAGCCATGGGATTACTGCTGCTTCCCTTTCCAGGACACTTAGTTGGCATCTTCTGCAGACTTTCTTTATCATGATTGTGCTCTAACGAATTTAGACTCTGTGACAACACTACTTCATTTGATTCAGCCTCTTCTGTTCTCTACATCTGGGACTCTTTGGGTCTCGTCTGGTTTTCCTACCTCGAACTTTGCATACCTTTAGTTTTGGATGTTATTCCTCTTGTCCAGTTGCCATATCTCTGCCTCAGTCTCTTCCATGTGATCCCTGCCTTCCTTGATCTGGATACATCGGTCCTCAGCATCATTCATTCTCTATGTCTGCCCACAGCTGCAGTATTACGATGCTCAAAGATGATTCAAGATGCGTTTCATGGAGGATCTATGACACACCTATTCTATTAGCTGACCCTTGTCGGTATAGCTGCATTCATGTTACCTGGAGCTACTTGCCTCTCGTACCTCTACAGCTGATGGATTGCTGCACATCTCGCTGAGGGACTATCTTCCATGCTCGATTTCTGCCAGCAGACATTCCTTGGTCTGGCTGAGCTTCATGTACTGGAATCAGCCACCTCTCTCCTACCTCACCATCTATCAATTCAGCTGCACTTTCTTCAGGAGCTGATTGCCACGTCCTCTTCCTTCTCATCTGCCTTCGATGGGTGCAATTCCTGCTACTACTGCCTCTCACTTCGGATTAGCAGTCCACCTGAATTGCGTTCTTTTTGGGCTCACCATATCCTACTACTTGGATGCTTCATACCTCTCACCAGTGTCTCCGATTATCCTCTATAGCTTGCCATTATTTCAGCTCAGCTCTTCAGCCATTGACTTTACATCAATTCCTAAGACTACTTCACTTATCAGAACTGGATTCATCAGTTGGTAGCCCTGCTACAAGTCTTCGTTCATGACATGTACTATACAAGCCCTCTATTAGAAATCAGGAAGTCGTACTACTTCTATTCATCTTGCCTCGTTGATGTCAAGTTTGGATGCATCTATCTGCATCTGGTCTCCTGTCTGAATTGTCAGTCATCAACTTCATCTCCACCATCATACATTATGCCCTCTATCAACCCAAGCCCGGAAGAAGGTTCTGCATATCAACTCTCCATTATTCAGAATGATACATGTATTCTTGGACTCGGACTTTGTTAGGAGGAAATTACTTCACTGGACATTTACAATTCAGTTCTTTCTTAAGCTCCGTTCATATGGTTTGAATTCTACAAATTAGAATTTAGATTTAACTGATTAATTAGGATCGCTCTCTTTTAGTATGCCCAGAAGGACGGGCAGGTCAGTAGCCATGGGTCCTCAGAGGTTTCCCCCCAAGGGGGGTTTTCCTCTCCTGAGTGCTACTGGTCACACTCTCCGGAGTTGGAGAAGGTGATCGTCTATTCATATCATTAAGTTGTTATGCATGACTTCTTCAGCATTCAGTTACAGAACAATCATTGATATTTTATTCTTTTTGGGGATTTCATAATTCTAAACCAAGCTTCCTTCTTACAGGTGGGATACAGAGAAAGGCCAAAACCATCAAGTATTATCAAAAGACTCATTTCAAGCATCCAAGTACCTAAGCACAATACATTCTATATTATTAGCTAGTAAATATTGTCCTCTTTATGCTGGCCTCTGTATCCAACAGCCATATTCATCATTCAACTATATGTTACATAAGCACTGAGCTATGAACCACACATAATTGAAGGGTAGCCCAGTACTATGTGGGGGAAGAGCTCCTCCCCCACAGCCTATTTAAAACCATCAGCTGACTTCCACTCTGCTTAGAGCGAGTCGCACTCACCCACCATCCTCCCCAACACCTCCTTCTTCTGCGGCACTCTTATCCCACCAGGGGGCTTTCATAATTCTAAACCGAGCTTCCATCCTACAGGAGGGATACAGACAAAGGCCAAAATCATCAAGTATTATCAAACGACTCATTTCAAGCAACCAAGTACCTAAGCACAATACATTCTATACTCAAAACAAAATGGTTATATTAAATGCACGCTGAAAATAGAAAATAGAGTTAAAAATCTACGTTTCGACCTTAGGTCTTATTCAGGAAATATCTAAAGGAGAAAAAAAACAAGTTAGTGTAGAGAAGAGGTAAAATGAGAGATATATATATGTGGAGAAAGTAGAAGGGGGAGGCTAAGGGAGAAGAAGTGATAAATGGTAAGATTAAGAGAGAATCTGTGAAACAAAAGGTGATGATGGGAAAGATAAAACATAATGGGAGAGAAGAGAGCTGGGAAGTTCCCAGGTAGAGACTGATTAACAGGGGCTTGTAAGAAGGCTGAAGGTGACAAATGTGCGAAGGAGACAGAAATGGAGACATATGGTAAAATGAAAAATAAATAAGTACAAAACAAATTGACTTTAGGGAAAAAAAGGGATGGCTTTAGGGGTGTATTACTTCATACTTCTTTGCATTGAATCTAAGCTGCCATACATTTGACCATTCCTCCAACCTTGCCAAGTCCCTACTCATCCTTTCTACCCCACCTTGTGTATCAACCCTGTTGCAGATATTTGTGTCATCTGCAAAGAGACATACGTTTTCTTCCAGTCCCTCTGCAATGTCACTTATAAAGACATTAAAGAGGACCAGTCCCAGTACTGAACCCTGCAGTACCCTGCTAGTAACCCCCCTTTCTTCAGAGTGAACTCGTTTATTATTACCCTCTGCATCCTATTGTCCAGCCAATTTTTTTACCCATGCTATCACCTTGGAACCCACTCCAAGGTTGGCTAACTTGTATATTAATCTTTTGTGTGGGACTGTGTCAAATGCCTTGCTAAAGTCTAGGCAAGCCATGTCCACAGCCTCTTCCTAGTCTACTGCTTTGGTCACCCAATCAAAGAAATCTATTAGATTTGTCTGACATGACCTTCCCACTGTGAATCCATGCTGTCTTGGGTCCTGTGCCCCACTGGCCTCTAGGTGCTACTTCCTCCTACCCCCCATTAGATTTGCCTTATGTCTGTCTTGTGCATTCTTGAATTCACCCATTGTTTTTGACTCCATGACCTCCTCAGGAAGGCCATTCCATGCATCCACAACTCTCTCCATGAAAAAATATTTCCTCACATGACCCCTGAGCCATCCTCCCCTCTATCTTCAAATTGTGCCCCCTTGTTCTTGCACATGTCTTTTTCTGAAAGATGCTATCCTCTTGGACTTTGTTGATTCCCTTGAGGTACTTGAAAGTTTCTATCATGTCCCCCTGTCCCTCCTTTCCTTGTGGGTATAAATATTAAGCTCCTTAAGTCTCTCTTCTTATGTCTTCTGGTGCAGACCCTGCACTGTTTTAGTTGCCCTCCTCTGGACTGCCTCCTTCCTGTCTATGTCCTTGCAGAGATTAGGTCTCCAGAACTGCACGCAGTACTCCAGATGGGGTCTCACCAGCTGTCTGTACAGAGGGATAACAACTTCCTGTTTTCTGCTGGTGATGCCTCTTCCTATACATCCCAGTATCCCCCCAGCCCTCCTTACTGCCTTCTCATTGCTTGCCCACCTTTAAGTGGAATTGTATCTGCCTTCCTCCAGTCCTCAGGTACCACCTCATCCTCCCATGGTTTGTTAAAGTGGGTAATCAGTGGTGTCACTAGTTCTACCCTTTGTTCTTTTAGAATTCTTAGGTGAATCCAATCAAGCCCCATTGCTCTGACCACCTTCAGTTTGAAGAGTTTTGTCAGAACCCTTTCTTCTGTGAATGGACTGGTATAAGCCCCTCTGTCCAGAGTGTTTCTATTGTTCAGTTTAGGTACCTCCTCCTCCTCTTCATTTGTGAGTATTGAGCAGAAGTATTCATTGGGTATCTCTGCTTTTTCACTGTCACCCTCTGTCCACGTTCCCTCCCCTTTATTAAGCCTCAGTATCCCTCCCTTGGTCTTTCTTCACTCCCTACTGTACCTAAAAAAGGTTTTATCTCTCCCTTCTTAACAGAGTTGGCTATTATCCCTCCCTTCTTAACAGAGTTGGCTATCTTTTCCTCAGTTTGGGCCTTTGCTATTCTGACTGCCTTCTCTGCCTCCTTCTGTCTTAACTGATATAGTTCTTTGTCCTGTTCCTTCAGTTTTCTTTTATTTCATGATGCTATCCTTTTCTCATTAACCTTCCCTGTCACCTCTTTTGAGAACCACAGTGGCTTTTTCATTTGTTTTGTTGATTTTCTTTACACAAAGGCCTCTGTGATGGCAGTTTAGATTTTTCCCCATTGTTCTTCCAACCATTCTTGTGTGTTTGCTAGTGCTTTTCTGAGGCACTCTCCCATTCTGCCAAAGTCAGACCTCCTAAGTCCAACACCCTTGCTTTTGTGTAGGCTTGACTCTACAGCTGTGCTTTGTGAACCACACTGTTTTGTGGTCACTTGCCAGATGGCTACCCACTTCTAAAACTGAGATCCTCTCTCTGTCCCGTTTGAAAGTACCAGGTCTAAGATTGCTCCCTCCCGAGTGGGTTCCAACACTAGCTGTCTGAAGCATGCCCTCTGCAGAGCATTGAGAATGACCCTGCTCTTGGATGTGGCTGCAGTAACAGTGCTCCATTAAACATCAGGCATATTCAGGTCCTCCATAAACAATATGTTTAAATAGTGTTTTGCTTCCCGGCCACCCAAAAGTACCAAAATATCAAGTTGTTGTAAATTGTCTGTGTCATCTGAAAAAATGCCTGCCAAGAGATGGCCAGGCAAAGCAGTTTCTGGCTCTGGGGCTGCTGCCAAGAAGACTATTAGCAGTGGAAGTTGTTGTGAAGATGTGTCAGGTTCATCAGGGGCTACCAATGGTAGCAGTGTTAAGAGTGGTCATGGCCGTGGTAGTACACAGCAGAAGGGGAAGAGAAAGTTAAGTAGTTGGTGCAAGTAAAGGGATTTGTCCGACTGTGTTTTTCACAACAAAATCATTCACTTCAATGCTGGTTGGAGATGGTGTTGTCCCTGCTGTTAGTAAGGTTAATGAGGGCATGGCTGATAACAACATGAGTATTGCTGCAAGTTCAACCCTGTTAAACTTATCATATGGGAAAAATGTTGCTGAATCTGCAGACTTGAGTGCCGTTGATGTACCACTACCTACAGTACTTGAACATGATTCTGATCGTGATGAAGACTCACAGTCTCATGTTTCCATTGATGTTGAGGATCGGCCATCCAAACATTCAGACATTGATGAAAAAAGTGTGGCTAATAATATTGAGGCTGCTGTTAAACTTGGAATATCTCCATAGGAGGACAGCCTCCAAAGTGAATTAGTGGATGATAATTATGCTGATGATGCCAGTGACCTCATTTGGGAACCGGAAAAAAGAAAGCGAAGGTGGCTGTTTGTGAACAGTCTATTAGTCAATGGCCCCCTCCTCAAAGTTCTGCTATAGCTGTGTCTGTTGATGATGACCCTGAATTAATAGTCATAGATTGTGATGTTCAGTCAAAGTCCATTTGTGCACCACAGCAGAAACCATACATTACACACCCCATTTCATCGCCACCAAAAGTGCAGTTACATATGCAGCAGCAGTGACATGTGAAGAGTAGGGCATCCAAATCCCTAGTTTTTGATTTTTTTTGTATAAGATGGCAACAATGAAACAGTGGCAATCTGCCAGTTTTGCCAAGAGTGTGTGAAGTGTGGTAAAAGGGTAGCTATTTGGGCACTGGTGGCAGCATACTCATCTGAAGAGCAGGTGCAAGGCACTGTGGATGTGGCAACAGAGGGAGCTAATGCTGTGAGTTGGGCGTTTACCCTCAGCCACCTTAGTGAGCATGGTATCCCCTTCCGTCAGTGTAAATAGCCATGTCAGTAAAATTGGTGAAATAACACCAGAGGATTACTACAAATGGGAGGAGGAGGATGACTTAGAATGTTCAAGCAGTTGTTAGAGTAGCAGTGGTGATCCATGTAGTAATTCAACTACATCAACCCCTGTACTTAAAACAAGGAAAATAACCACATGTATTGGCTTGTCACCTGTGCACCCACCATCATACATCCAAGGTACCCCATTCATGTTAATTAGGCCCCGTCCACATTGAGCCCTGTAAACTGTTACCGCTACCTCCAAAAATGGTTCACGTCTGCACTGGAAATGGTTAAACAAGTGATCTTAAAACCAATTTTAAGACCATGTAAGGATGTGGTCTTTAGATCAGTAGCACAAACATTATTGAAATTGAAACGGTTGGCTTACTGGTGCAGATACGAGATTGTAATGTTTCCATTGTTGTAGGACCTCCACAGCTCCACAGTGCTTTGTTGTGGCATCCCAAAGTGCTCTAGGTGAGGTGTTTATGCTCCACACAGCATAACACAGAAGTGAACAGGCGGGGATTTAAAAGGTCCTGTCGGGTAATAGTGCTGCGCATAGTGCATGTCAGCTGCCTCGAGTTGTGAAGTGTCTGGAACCAGTTTAATGAGTGTAAAAAAATAGAAAACTAGGAAAATGAGTGACTACATTGCATCCTGGTCAAATGAGGGCAACCAAATATTTAATAGAATAATAGTGTAAGAATGTGTGCAGGGGAGCTTGCCTTGTACAGGAAAACACTAGAGTGTACCAGAAAGCCTCTTAATATTTAACTGGTTTTGAGTGCTCTGCAAAACAAAGCAGAGACAAAATAAAACAATTAAAGGTTAGGTACCATAAGACAAGGAACACGAACAGCAGGTCAGGGGGCAGTCGGGTCATCTGTCCATTCCATGACCATCTTGATCACATACTTGGTACCAGACCAACTTCAGAGCCGCAGTTAGTGCTGGAAAGCAACACAATATATTAAGATGAGGACTGACCAGAAGCTGATGAAGAGGATGATGACTATGCTGTACATGATATTGTAGAATCAGGTAGTGTACCCCTAAGTTTTTCCTCAGGCACATTTTTCCTGTGTGTTGTAGGTGTCTTCTATAGTGTGCTTACAGCACTGCTTACACCACTGTTTGTTGTTTTATGTAGATGCAGACCAGCCAGTGGATACATCAGTAGAGGCTGATACCACCTCGTTGGCTTGCTCATCTGGAACCTGCGACAATAGTGGGGTTGCAGCATCTGATGTGTCTTCCATCAGTGGAGCATCAAGCACCTTGGAAACAGCACAGAAGAGCCCAGCTGAACCTCTGCAGAACCTGCACAAGAGGAAGAAGAGTAACAAGCTGTAGGATCTTATGGAGGCAGTGTTCAAGCCTGATGCAGTAACAACATAGGGAGCTTGTGGAACTGGAGCTGGAGAGGGTGCGAATGATGCAGGAACAACATAGTGAGCTTGTGGAACTGGAGCTGGAGAGGGTGCGAATGATGCAGGAACAACATAGGGAGCTTGTGGAACTGGAGCTGGAGAGGGTGTGAATGATGCAGGAACAACATAGGGAGCTTGTGGAACTGGAGCTAGAGAGGGTGCAAATGATGCAGGAACAACATAGGGAACTTGTGGAACTGGAGCTGGAAGGGTGGCGAATGATGCAGGAACAACATAGGGAGCTTGTGGAACTGGAGCAGGAGATGGTGTGGGAGGAAAGGGAAATGAAGGAAAGGCTTAGAAAGTATGAGGCAATCTAGAATGCTCAATTTTTAATAACATGCTAAGCATTCGTCATTGCATTTTCACAGTCATCTTCTGGTCATTCTTTACTGCTACCAAGTGGTGTTATGCCTGCCACCACTCAACCTAATTTCACTGGTGCCAACATTACTGGCAGTTCATAAAGATTTCTGACACAGAGAGAAATATTTCATGCTGGGACACCGGGGTGGGATATTCAGACTGTGCCAGGCTGTGGCGCCAAGCCTGGGCATGGCGCAACTGGGATACGCCTGAGTGGGTTGACGGGGTGATATTCAATGGAGCAGCGCCATGGCACAGCATCATTGAATATCACTCCTTGGCCACCCGCAGTGTGCATGGTGCAGTGGCACTGTGCCAGCACAAGTGGCCAGAGTGGAGCAGGGGATGTGCTAGTGCAAGTGCCATTGTGCTAGGTGCAACAACCGCTATATTCAAAAGTGCACATGCAAATGGGGTCATAATGCATGCAAGGCACAAATGGGGCCATTTGCATGTCATTATGGCCCCATTTGCATGCAGGTGCGCCGATTCCCGGCGACTTGCGCCTGGCACCCTGCCAGGCTGCAGCCGTCGGGGACCGATGCCCCCTGCACCAGCAGAAAAGTGTCCCAGTGCCCGATTGTGGGCATAGGGATTCTAAATGAATGTCCTATATCCCTGGTGGTCCAGTGGACTGCTCGCAGCCCGATCGCGGGCAGAAGTACATTAATATAAACCCTCCCATATCCCTGGTGGTCCAGTGGACCACTCGCAGCTTGATCGCATGCGTCTGTAATAATATATGACAATACAATCCATCCCTGGTGGTCAGCAGTATCCCCTCACCGCCCACTGGGCCCCACCACCCCGCTCCCCCCAGGCAGCGGTGGGCGGCAGCTCCCACCCACTAGCCCCCACTGCCTGCATGACTCCATACATTAGGGCTGTATGCCCATTGGTCCCTGGCGTGGACCAGTAAATACAATTTCGTACCCGTCTCACAGTCCAGAAATGCTTGAATGGATCCATTCACATATCTGGTCTCAGTAGGGAATGGGCTGATGCCTGTTGGCCCACACTGTGGACCAATGGGCATACAGCCCTACCATATAGAGTCAGTCAGTGGGCGCGGGTGGCTGGTGGTGAGGCTGCCACCGCCTCTGCCGGAGAGGCTGGTGGTGGGGCTCAGTGATGGTGGGAGGGCTACTGAGCCACCAGGGATGGACTGGATTGTCATATTTTATTACTGACACCCACGATCGGGCTACAAGCAGTCCACTGGACCACCGGGATATGGGAGGTTTTATTAATCGTACTTGCCCGCGATTGGGCTGCGAGTGGTCCACTGGACCACCAGGGATATAGGACATTCTCCTATTACTACATATGCCCGTGATTGGGCTGCGGCGGTCGGTCCACTGGACCACAAGGGATATGGGACGTTCTCCTATTACTACATATGCCCGTGATCGGGCATGGGGGTCGCTACCACGCAGGTGCCGCCGGAGCTCGGGTGGCCACCCACAACTGGCAGCTGCCGTGTTGCGCCCTGCAACACAGCAGCTCACCTGTGGATAGCCAGCTGTTGCTCTTTTTTGGCTCACCTGTGTGCAGCGCAAATGGGTTGTGCCTGCATGGGCTCCAGCACATCCAGGGCTGAATATCGGGATGTGCAGAGTATGCATGAACACGCCCCCCTACTTGCACCGCATACATTGCTGATGCACTCCGGTGCATCTGGATTTGTGCCAGGCACATTCCCCTTTTGAATATCGTGTCGGAGCGCATCAGTGGGTTGCGCATGGCGCAACACCTTCTGAATATCCCACCCCGGGTGAACTACTATGTCTTTACTGACAGACCCGAGGCTGTTCCTAATATCAGCCTCAACACAAACCGATTTCTTCATGTCATAAGAACAGAGCCTTATAAACGCTGGCAAGATATTTCAATGCGGAGGATGGAGCACATCCAGAATCACATATTGGAACAATTTCACAAAGAAGTGGATTACCTTGTCTGTGTAGATTCAGATATGAAATTTAATGATCATGTAGGAGTGGAAATTCTGGATAAGTTGGTTTCCACACTTCATTCAGGTTACTATGGTACAGAACATTCCCATTTTCCATATGAATGAAGACAAAGTTCCCAAGCTTACATACCTTCTGATCAGGGGAAGTTTTACTATATGGCAGCGTTCTATGCTGGAACAGTGGAAGAAATTTACAAACTGACCAAGACATGCCATGAAGCCATTGAGGAAGATAGGAAGAAAGATATTGGGATGGGGTGGCATGAAGAGAGCCATTTCAATAGATACTTGGTGTACCATAAACCCACCAAAGTACTTTCTCCTGAGTACATCTGGGACAAAGGCATGGGAGATCGGACAATCTTGAAAAAGAAGCGCTTTCTTGCTGTCCCTAAGAACTATCAAGAAATCCAAAATTAGAACTCAATTCTAGTGCCTAACTGGTAAAGTGATGGAATAATATGTAATTCATTGATCAGCTCATGATTAGCATGCAGACCATGAACCAGGGGAAAAAACAACATATCTTATAATATAATAGCAGTAGTACATTTTTTATAAGGTGCCCTACAGGAATAGACAGGCACTTCAAAACCAGTACAATAAATAAAAGAAATAAACAGCTTAAAATAAACAAAATGTAATTCAGTATTTCTGAAATTAAAGTTAAAATGGGTGGATTTAATTTCTGCATTTACTGTAGTCTGGTTCAGAATATTTGGAATGATCCTGCAATGCCATCTCATATGTCTTGCTCACCACTTTGCAAGTAAACATTTTCTTCTTGGTGCTTTTTGTGTCTGCGTGCACATGCATGTGCAGCAAACATTTTGTTACGATGAACTGTATTTCAGAGGTGTGTCACTGTTAGGCCCAGTGCAGCTCAAGCTGCAATGGGATTGGCAGTGACAGGCCAGTGGTCAGTCAGGCTGGTTATGACACTGTTGCCAACTTGCTGGGTAGAAACTTTGCATAGTTCAAAGGAGCAAGCTGATCCTGTGGCCACCCAGCAAGCAGAGAACACCCCCACACACACACATCAAGCCGGCTCAGCCATTGGCCCTGATTTCACAGATTTCCACAACCTACCCACTGTCCTGTCTGCATTCTGCTAAAATGGGGCTTTGTCAGGTTTTTTCCAAGAAGTGTTTTTCTGGCAGGAGAGATTGGGTGTCTTTCTCAGCCCTGTCCCCACTCTCCACCACCATCCCACGTCTCCGGTACACCAGAGATTGGGCGGGTCTGTGTCCAGGAGGCAGGGCTTCATGTAGCTCGTCCTCAAGGTTTCCTCCTGATATTTCTCCCTGGGCTGAGCTGGATGTGTAATGAGTGTGATATGCACTCCTCCTCCTCGAGGCACTCAAGCACTCTGTACACTGGCCCTTCCCTGAACTGTGAGATTCACATGCACCACCACCTGGATTCCTCCAGGTGGAAGTCAACAGTGAGTTGCAGAAACCCCTCCCAGAGGGAATAGAGCTGTCTCATGGACACTCAATCTTCCCTGTCTGGGCTGAGCACCCAAATGACCTGAGTCCATTCCTTTACCCAGGTCATCAGCATAACAACCAGGAGGCATAGATGCCTCAACCCTCCATGCCGCTAGGCTGGCTTTTGTCCTGTTTTTTTACTGCTGACTGTGACATCCCACCCAGATGCCTGGAAAATGTACAGCATCCTGGTTCCTTGTACTGGTCAGCACCATTGTGATTACAGCTGACATCAAATGCATCTGCCCTGATATAGCCTGCTAGCTGGGAATGTGCTGATGCACAGTTCGGGGGGGGGTGTAGAGTGGAGTCTAAGTGGCTCAGGCTGCATTAATCATGTGCAGTCAGTGCTAAAGAAAGGGTTGCTTCCCCCGGTGTCCCCACCCCAATGGTGCAATGTTTTTAGGGTTGGGGGAAAGTCATGTGGAGTCCAGGTGGCTCTCAGTTCAGAGAAAGTGTACCCTGCCTCCATCATGGCCCCTATTCCCTACCATAACTACCTTCATTGCACATCGTCTGTGCTCAGGCTGTGCTCCTTGCCCTGAGCTAAGGCTACAGATTTCATTTCCAGGATGCTCATGCCCCTGTGAGTTGAGGCTGCATATCATGCAGAGAAAGAGAGAGCAGTGGCGAGTGTGAAGAGTGGTGAGGGATACTGTCATGTAACTGGGCCTGATTAGCTGTACTCCACTTCACTCCCATTGTTCTTGGCCTGGCAGGGGGTAGATTTAGGAGAGATATGAGGAAGTACTTCTTCACAGAAAGAGTGGTAGGTTCCTGGAACAATCTTCCAGCAGAGAAGATGGGGTGACCATGAAAACAGTGGTGGTGTTGAAGAATGCATGAAATAGACATGAGGACTGTTAGTGGAAGGGAAGCTGGAGATCAAGTAGGGTCTGCAGTGACACTCTAGGTAGCAACAAATGGGCAGACTAGGTGGGCCAAGCAGTCCTTACCTGCCATCTCATTCCATGTTTCTATGAAACCTGGCCCCAAGTCGATGAGACTCCAACTCTCAGAATCTTCAGCTGCTGCCACTTTTCTGAAGTGCTAGACTCTCCAGCTGTCCTGTGCTGTCCATCTCTGGTCTGCTGCTCCTTGCAGTACCCCAGAAGCTCCACACCATGCCACAGATTTGAATTCCAATTTCTGACTGAGCATTACCAAGAACTTGAGTCAGAGCTTCCTGGAGTGCTGCCCAGTGGACCACGTCACTTGGCAGGCTGCAATAGAAATTTAGAGAAATAAGTTTGCTGCCCATTCTGTATACAAAATAAATGTGCTTAGTATTGTCTGCAATGCTGAGGTGTAACCAGGCATCTGAGGTGGTACTAGTGAGTTATACAGAAGTGCCACAGCAGTCTCATGTTCTGTACTGGCAAGTCAGACAACAATTCTTTTAAAGGAAACAGAAAATGTTTTATACATAGTTAACTGCCCTTTCATCTTCCTTTCCATACCAGTGATATACAGTAATCCAATATGCTTTGACCATTTTTTTGATAAATAAATAACCAAGCTTTGAGGTGCCTCGGAGCTACTTAGAGTCCCATTCCCCTCACCAGCTACTGCTCTTTCTTTTCATACTTCTGACATTCTATGACAACAATAACACCATTCCATGCCATTCATCTAAATGGCTTGGAATGGTGTTACTGATGCCATAGAATGTGTGAAAGAAGAGAGTAGCAACTGCTGATGAAAGAAGGAGTCAGAGTAGTTACAGTTAAAGGCAACACAATTAAACAATGAATTTAACAAAAAAAGTCAAACACATGTCAGAGTATTTGACAGACACTAAAAGGACAACAGGATGGCATCTAGAAGTGTAAAAAACTGTTTCCTGTCACTTTTAAGGTTACATTTGTGTGGCACCTGTTCATAGTCCCACTGTGCCCTTTGTTTAGGTTAAAAATAGAGACTGGTGAACTTCAAAATGTTTGAAGGTTCCAAAAGGTTCTGATAAGGATCAAAAGGTTTGGATGGTTATCCGATCCTTATCCGAATCTTTTAAAACCTTTAATGCTGCAGCATCAGGGAAACCTTGTAGTTGTCCCTGAGCTCCCTCATTATTTAAAAATAAAATATGAACTTGTCTCTGATGTCTAGTGGAACCCCTTCCCAATCCCTGATCCTCTGTCATAAAAGAAAAGTGTCCCCAGTATTCCCTGGTGTCTAGCAGCCCCCCCTCCCTTGCTATCCCCGATCGATCCCCTGTAGTAAAAAAACCAAAAACAAAGCATATCCTTCAATAAAGTTCCCTGGTGTCTAGTGGACCCCCCTCATTATCCCCGCCAATCCCCTGTCATTAAAAAAAAATTCCCTATATTCGTTGTGTTTAGTGGACAACCCCCGATGCAGAGTGGGCAACTGGTACAGCCCTCCTCTCTCCACCATAGCCAACTGCCCATCTGACTGAGCTATGAATGAGTACATATTAGTACAAGCACAAGTTCATTCATTGCCAGCTCCCATTCATTCCTTGAGGTCTTTGGGGTTGCAGAAGTAGCGGAGGTCTGTTTCAGTCACCAGTGGAGGGCAGGATAGAGGGAATGGCATTGTGAATCTGGGGTTCACAATGCCATTCCCCCCATCCTACCCCTTCCACCGGTGACCAAAACAGACCTCCATTCATTTCTGCTCCACTGAAAGACTTCAGGGCATGAGCAGAAGCTGGCAATGAATGAACGCATGCTTCTACTAGTAAGCACTCATTCATTGCTCAGTCAGATGGGCAGATGGCCATGGTGGAGAGAGGAGGACTACCTCACCTCTAGTACTACACCTGCTCTGCAACTACCTCATTCCACAATGTCTACCCAAAATGTAGTAACACTGTTGCAGTTTCCCAATATTCTATCTTGCAACTACCCTATTACAGTGTCTATCCTGCAACTACCTCCACTCAAGTACAATATTTGCAGTAAATCAGTATTCTTCGCTGTATCCACTCCACACCCACAATTATGTGCCCCACAGCTACCCCAACTTCAGTAACACTGATGCAGCTACCCAATATTCGGCCCTGCAACTACCCCATAACTGAATATCTACACCACAACTCACACTCATATACAGCACTTACCAAGCATTCTGTCATACAACTACCCCAAGCCTGAGTATATGCCCTGCCAGGATCCCTTACCACTGTTTCTGCCTCATAACTTCCCCACACTTTAGTATTTGCCCAGCAACTACCCCCCCCATGTATCTAACAACTGTCCCATACCCCAGCATCTGCTCTAAACTACCATACCACATACTAATACAGTATCCACCACGTATCACAGTACCTGCCCCACAAACACCCACACTCCAGTATCCGCTTCAGAACGATCCAATAATATTCTAACCACAACACTACACTCCAGTATCTGCCCTGCAACTACCCATCAGTGTATTTACTCACCATTGTTTCTGCCCCTTAGTACCCTTACACCTGATCAGAAACTACCCTTTATCCCCATATCTGTTACACAATTACACCATAACCTAAAATCTGTATAAATAACTCCATATACCAGTGCCTGCCCAGCAACACCGCTACACCCCATTATTTGTTACATAACTACCACATCATCATCCATTCCTGAACTAATCCTCACTGTAGTACAGGGGCAGCTACTGGGATGTGAGATGGTTATGTCGTGGGTAGGTACTGGAGTGCAATAGCAGTGAGTTGAAAACAAGGGTAAGACCATTCCCACAGCAGACATTGAAGTATGATAGTGGTTGGGGGCATAATCTGCGGTCTTTGGGGGTTCTGGGCAGATATCAGGATGTGGGGTAGTTGTGGAGTAAATACTTGAGTGTGAGGGCTACTTTATACCTGTATGCTCCTGAGTTCCCAACAATATTTGCCCAAAATGGTCCTACTCCTTAGTGGAAGGCAACACAGCCTTCCAGACATATAATGGGGCTCAGAGGCTGGGAGCCAGAAGAAGCAGAGATTGGTGGCGGTCACAAGGGCCAGCTTCCTTTTGCATTAGGTGAGTTTAACATTTATTCAACGAGGGTTTTTATATATATATATATATATATATATAGAGAGAGAGAGAGAGAGAGAGAGAGAGAGAGCTACAGTATATAGATTTATATTGGATACATATTGGGCACGATTCTGATATGGAAAATATTTTCGCTCCTCTAGAGTGACCTCTGGACATTCACAAGTGGTGAATCCATGAGTGAGGATCCAGAGGTCACTGTGCAGGAGTGAAAATATTTTCCATATCTCACGAGTGCACATCATGTATCCGATTTTTACAATGGGGCCCCTATTTTGCAAAAGTTACCATTTGCGCGACTTTGCAAACCGCACAAAGCTGTGCAAACCCGTGCAAATGGTCACTTTTCACTCCTGTACAGTGACCTCTGGATACTCACTCATGGCTTCACCACTTGTGAATCTAGAGGTCACTCTAGAGGAATGAAAATAGCTTCCATATCACACTTGTGCCCATCATGTATCATATACAGTATGTGTGTGTATATGTAGATATATATATATATATATATATATATATATATATATATATTTATATATTTTTTTCTTTCCAATTGCTTCACCAGAAGAAAGACACTAAGCTCAAAGCTTGTTTACAGGTGTGACCTGGAAGCACAAGGAAGTTAGGTGACTTGCTCAGGGTCACATAGTTTGCAAGTGGGTGTTGTGGGATTCAAACCGAGGTCTCCAGATTTGCAGATCAGAGCCTTAAACCGTGTACTACTGCCTCATATATATGTATATATATATATATATATATATATATATATATATATACACACTATACAACAGGTTGAATTTATGGTCCCAGTATTTGAACATAACAGCTATGTTTAATCGCATCAGCTAGAATTAGCCTACATCTTTACCGCAAATACAGTATCTCATTGAGATACTAGTTAAATAGAACTAATTCATCGCGCTCCTCTCTCAAAAGCATGGCGTACTCAGTCAGTCATATCACTACTATGCTGGATTAAGGCACAAAGCAAGTACTCTGGAAACAGCGATATGGACAGCAATGCGCCACAAGCTCTGGGGAGGAGCCTCATGTTGCCTCATCAATTGTCAGGAGCTTTACATTTCACCACCACCTGAAAAAAATAGAGCTGGCACTATAATTTGAAATCTATAAAGTTTAATTGATTCACAATGCTGGCAACTGTACTGTAGTTGACGAGCAAGTAGTTGATATTACCAGTCTGACGATGCACTGTTTGTATATTTTATGAATGCCACTGCATTCAAGCAATTTGTTGTTCAATGGGGTGAAAATGCTTTTATTTCACTGTGTATCACCACCTATTGTATAAATATAGATATATTAAATTATGACAGTGCATTAAAGGATTTTACTGCACACCCAGGGTTATTTGGCACAGGGTTGAAGGCGAGGTCTTACCTTTGGAAGTGCATTAAACTTTAATGCACAATTCCAGAGTGGCTGATCAACTTATAAAATTGGCCACCATCATAAAATATTAGTTTGATTTACTCCTGATAGATTAAACTTATTTATTATTTTCAAAATAGTACAATATATTACCGCGAAACATCTAAACTGAAAAAGTAGTCCTTATTACTTCATAAAATAGCACATTTCAGCATTGGGTTAATTAGTGTAGTACTTGCAAAAAGTATTTATTAGTAGAGTTGTTGAAATAAATATTATTCTGTAACATAAATGATTACAAATGCACTGTAACATTAAATTTGTAAATATAAGGTTTAAACTTAATTTCATAATTGGTTATACAGTTTAATTGAAGGCAACCTTCTTTATTTTTGTTTTTCACTATGTGTTGTGGTCTAGTACTGTACATAAAAGAAAACTGCAGAGGTGAGGGTGCGGTTGCCTTTTTTTGGGGGGGTTAGATTTCGCTTGAAAAAAATTATAGTATATATGGATTCAAATGTATGTAGTTTTATAAATATCAGCAATGTGTTTAAGCAGTTTGGCTCTGTCACTCGTGTAACTATGTTTCCACCTTTTCTTGTTTAAAGTACTGTATTGCCTACTTTCTTCATCCCATTTTGTTTTCCTGTTTTTCCCTGCTATCTGACATATGAGGGACAGATATTCAGTAATGCCAAATGCCAGTGCAGCACTATGAGATGCACCATGGCATACTAGGAGCCATATTCAGAGGTTGTGCCAGTTGAAATGACTAAGCACAAGGTGGTGGAATATGGCAAAGATGCTGCCGTGGTAATCCAGAGATGCGCCTAGCACAACCATGGATGTGCAGAGTAAACCAGAGCAAACACCCATGGAGCATGGAAACAGCTACCACAGGGACACAGAGGCATGATTCCAGAGGTTGAAGGAAGCATGCTTCCCCAGCAGGCACACTCAAGAACACAGGAGCACAGACCCAGAGGGCAAACAGGCACCAAGGAAGGTCCACAGACAACTAAAGACCACTGCCCTGGGAACACGAACTCACTGGGCAGTTTGCAACACCAGCCATGCCAATGACAGTGACAGCAACAGACACCCACCAAATATAGCCATGGTGCATAGAGGGCATGGTGCTGGGGCCGAGGTGGACGTAAGGGCCCACTAACTAGGGATGGGTGAGGCACAGGCCAGCCACCCTGACATGGGCCATGTAGGACAGACACAGCTCATGCACACATGGCCTGCACTGCAAGGAAAGAACCTCTGCCAGTAGCACAGGCCTGTGTAGCATTGTGCCACCAGCCACAACATGGCATGTCACCAGGCACACTCACTGCTGTTTCAGCAAGCACAGCAGTGGTGGTCTGACTCAGCCACAGGGACATGAGGAACAGAACTCAAAACCACATGGGAGCACACCCAGGGCACAACAGCATGCCCTCAGTCTCGCATGGCTGCACACTGCACAGCACCCAGCACTGGCCCAAACAACACCACACATATCCTCATGCCATCAGCACCACCAGGTCAGGACACCATGGGCAGAAGGCACAGGCAGGCAACACACCCATGGCATGCATGCACCAATGCACAGTGGAGCTATGTGACAACAGGTGGACAGTCGATGGGAACACAAGGCCCCATGGATAGGAGACACCAACCTCCGACCCGCCCAACCCCAGCACAGAGCAATACACCACCAACACAGTGACACACCAAGCATGGCCAGCCCCCAGGCAGACATAGTAGGCCATGAACAACAGACTGACCACAGCCGGACCACTTGCTTACTGCCCGTGATGCTGGCACACCCCTGGGTGTACCACAGGCACACGACTGCAGCATGGCTCACACACCACCTGCAAATCAGACACTGACACGGGCCTACAGTGAACAAAGGCTTTATAAACAAGAACAATACAAGCAGCAATAAACGGGATAGGTATGGGGAGGGTACAGGGAACAGGAGCTATACAGGTGATGTGGGTAGGCAGGGAAGTGGTATTCAGAGGGATGGGTTCTGTACAGCACGGAGTGGAAATGTCCATTCATTCCATCTCTGACGAACCACCCAAGTCTCTGGTCTCCCTTTCAATGCTGCCGCCTCGGATGTAGCCTCTGCAGGCAAGGAGTCCTCTGTAGTGCAAGGATCCATCCAATGTTCTGGACACGTGGACGTGCTGCTCCTCACCTCAGCCACTGTCCTGCTACCACCATGGGGAAGTGCAGGACAGCCAGTCAGTGCAAAGACATATAAACACAATCCCACCCATGGTGTGCCATGGACTTGGGGCGATGCACCACTAGTGTGACCATAGATGGCCCACACGGGAGCCACACAGCCACACTGGCAACAGCCAGCCAGCCAGTGCTTCTAGTGGCATGCCCATGTGCATACCCATGGGCACATGGCATGAGCACTGGGCACCGTGGCAGCACACAGTGTGTGAGGCTGCGTGCATCCCCACCTCATCGGTGTTGTAACACTGCCACAGTACATGCAACAGTGGCATGGACAATGGTAGGTGCACCACCACTGCCTATAATCACAGTGCCATGGACACCTAGCCCGGGCCCTTGTTACGGTACTACCATGAAGGTACCAGCATAGACACACCTGCCTGCTACAGGTGCATCGCTGTGGGCTGCCATGGTTTGTACCCTCATGCCTCCTGGCCCACCTGTGGTCCTTGTCCTGTGGATATGAAGGTGAGAGGACATGATACAGGCAAGCATGGCACTTCACTGCACGTCAGCATGGAGCAAGGTGTGACCTGACTGTTCTGCAGCCCACACCTGCATAATCAACACGTGCAGCTACATGGCATCCAGCACAGCAGAATGGTGCTGCTCAGGACCCTGTACTAGACCAACCATTGCCACAGGGTGGTATGGTATGCGATGATTGCTGACACCTACCTGGCTGTGCATGTCACCAGCTTTACGCACACCTGCATCCTGTAGCCACTATGATCCTGCACCATAGGTCCTTATACTGTGGTGGCACTGTTCCACTGTGTGCCACCCCAGTGTCTCCATGACTGAGGCCACCTAAGTTCAGACATCACCCCCTGGCCTGGTGGTATGCCATACAGCTGGCCCTCAAAGGCATCACTACTGCCATGGTTGACTATCCAACCTGACCAGCTGAGGACCTCCAAGACTATGTTGAGCTTGTCCACCATCAGTCTAAATGGCGCCTGATTGTGGTACGACGTCATGGGTGCAGGCGTGTACTGTATGATGGGGAACTGAATGCAGCAATCACGCAAGGTGGTGATGCATGTGTGGCATTGCACATCTGGTGACATGCAGTATGGTGGTGGTCGTGGTGCGTGGGGTCAGGGTCAGACCATGTGCATGTACAATATGTACAGTGGACCGCACCAATACGATTGTGCATGTGCTGGTGGGTGTTGTTAGGTGGCATGCCTGTGGTGTGTTACTGGCATGCTGGCTGCACGCCCTGTGTGTATGCTGGTCAGGCTGTGGGCACATGGCATGGGTGTGATGATGGTCAGTTAGCTGCTGTCAGTTGTGCCTGTGCACCAGTGTTGTGCATCTGATCCATGCCATGTACTGTGTGTCTGTGTGTGTGAGCTGCCTGTGCTGTGTGTGTGCAGATGTGTGCTAGTGCCACCACACTGCCTGCTGTGTGCCCAGATATGCATGCCTTTCGTCAGCTCATCCAGGTCTGTGGGTAGTGCTGTTCTGTGCCTGTGCATCTCTGTGTCTCTGCACTCATCTGCATTCACCATAGTGTTCATGTGCAGTGGTGTGCCTGGTGGCACCTTGCTTTCGCATAGCCAGTCTCCCATTGGGTGGAGTGCCCGCCGCCCTGGCACATCTCCACCATCATCCCGTTACTGTCTCCATCATCTGCCTCGACAGCTATCCCACAGTCATTGGACACGTTTGCAATGCAGCAGGCCAGAATAGGCCCAGGTTTTCGATGGCTATATTATAGACACCACCAGACCTACTAGCATCAGAAACACATTTTCAGCATGCCAAGACCGTCGATTATACAGCATGTGCCAGGTGCCTCATTGTACGCCTCCTGTGGGGATGATGGTTGCTGGAAAGGGATAAACAGCCATGGCCGCAGCAGGTATGCTCCATCACCCAGAAGGAATGCATGGTTAGCCCTTGGCTGTGGTGTCCTTCCTAGTCCTGTCACCCCTGCTCACTCCAACACCCCTCAGCAGTAATGTACAGGTCCCAGCATACCATACTCACCCATAGGTGGCCAGTGGGGATGTCCCCACATTCAAACCTCTGGCACATATGGGCTGTGCCAGCAATCATCTGTGCACTCCAGGGTGTGGTACGAACGTGAGGATACACCCATGGCATTGCACACCACCAACCAGTTCACTAACTGAAAACTTTATGGCTGATGCTGACCAGGTGGTGCGCGGATGCCCATGTTGGCAGTCAATGGCCCCAATCACACCTGGCATGACGCAAACCCAGTGGGAAACCTGCATGCCTGCTGCATGCTCTACCTGTGTGCTGGGAAATGTATGCATCCGTAGTATGGCAGTAGAGCAGAGCAACTGGGTGAGAAGGCGACTTAGCTGAGTGATCCCAGTTGTCCTCATGGTCTTTGAAGGTGCCCAGAGAAAGCACATCACTGCAGTCACCTTGGTCTCCACAGACATGGCATGACCCGCCTGGTGGGTGCCTGCATCTCGTCACTGCACAGCCAGAGCTGCCTCAGCGTACCCTGTTCAGCAGTAAGCCCACCATCACTGTATCACTGTATTTCCGAATGTGATGTGGGCACGGCACCACCTGTGTCTGGTGCTACTGCCGGCCCTTCATTAGCTATGTTGCTGGTCCTCCTGCCTTCACACTCCAGTAGCGCCCATGTGAATGCCACCGCCAGTCTCACCCTGGCTCACCACTGATTCCCTGCCTGCTGCAGCGCAATGTGTGTGTGTCCCACTGTCACTATCTGTCTGTCTCTCTCTTTCTCTCTCTCTCTAACTGTCCTGCACGTGTTGCACATCCGTCTGTGTGTTTGTGCCTGGATTTTATAGGCTCAGTTGGGGTGGCATCTGGGGTTGCCCTCAGTTGCACCATGGCTCAGGTTGACATGCCATTGCACCACTATTCAAGGGAACCCTGCATTTGTGCATACATTACATTTGTGCCTTGGTGCAGTGGGATTTAGCGACACAGCCAAGGTGTTTGAATATCGCCCCGCCGCCGGAAGCTGCACCAGCACACTCCGTTGTGCATCAGCAACTGCTTTGAATATCCTGCCCAAATGTTTATGATGGAACGTTTACCATGGAATACAGAGATTCAAATTCTGCTCAGCTCCACTGGTAGAATGTTATTCTCCCAACATGCACATACAACAACAAAGGTTTGTTTAGAGCCATGACTCAATTATCTCACCCAGGGCAAGAAGAGATTTACTTGATGAGCAGATAAAGACAGAAGGGGATTTTCACCGTTAGAAAAACAGCTGTAATGAAAACTATAAACAATACTGAATGTTCTAATCTGTGTGTGAGGAGAGTGATGATCAGAAACAACATTTAATTCATTTTTATTTAAGATAGCCTTTTAGCCGCTGAAGGTTTTCAGTGTAAAGGTAGCAGCCATATTTAGGACGGAAGATCAGTTCTGGTTGCAGGAGAACTGATGGAAGATAGTTGTAGAGGACTCAGTTGCTCATCGTGATGGTTTAAAAGGATGACTGTGTGTGTATAGAGATTTATACAATGAGCTGATGTCTGTTGGTCAATGAGATGTCTAGATTTTTCTTGCCATTTATAAATCTATATACATAGATACTAGGTATATATATATATATATATATATTTATGAATGGGGTGAGATAAACAGTGTGATAAATTGTTTATCTGAGTAACTGTGTACATAATTTCATTTATGTATACAGTGAATATCATCAGCTGTTTGGCTACACAGTGCTTATGTCATTTAGAATGTTCAGCCTCAGTAGCAGTATTAACCATATTCAAATGAGAAGAATTTAAAACGAAATGATAGCATGGTACTGTGAGCAAGAAAGTTAACATGGAAATATGTACAAATGGTGATGTTTCATTTATTGATACCTTTAGATTTTGATAATTAGCAAAACAGCAGAAATTACTATTTTCATTTTGTCTGCAAACAAACAAATAACTTTAAGATGAAATGATAGCAAAGTACTGAAGCACAAAGTTTATTCAGTACAAATATCTACAAAATTAGTGGTGTTTCATTTATAGATACTTTTTAGTCTTTTCAGTATTTGTGAAAAAAACAGAAAATTAGATTTTAGCACCATCAAACAAATACAAATAACTTAAACAAAAAATGATAGTATGGTACCTTGAGCACAAATGTTGTTCAGCTTAAAAATTCCCAAAATGAGAGGTGTTTCACTTAGATTCATTTAGAGATTTTCTATAATCAGCAAAAATGGCAGAAAATTAAATTTTGTTCACTTTTGACTAACAAATACCCTACAAAGAAAACAAACAAAAAGAAATGAAAAAAAAATGCAATGGAACTGAGGTAAAATGATTGATCTGCATGAGCAGTTTGACCACGGATACCTCACCATTGCTTACGCCACTCGTGAGTACAAAGTAAAACCACTCTTGTGCAATAAATTTATTACACTGCTCAATGCATATCCCATATGTATATATATATAAATATATATATATATATATATATATATATATATATATATATATATATCAGTAGGTGTGTTGTATTTATTGACAATAAATCATGTATTCTCACCCAGTGAGATAATAGTTGATGACAGCTAGTGAACATATTTACATTTACATACTGTAGCTATGTCATCAGCAATATTCTGCTCAGCAGCATGTCCCCAATGTAAGTTAGAACTTATTTTAAATGTGAAACTGAAATGTCGGAGGTACCTAATTAAGCAGTTGGTTCATTCTCATTCTCGCTTGAGGCTCACAAATGGCAGAAGCTCGCAGTACAGCCCTCACTGCACCAAACAGCACACAACCAAAACAGCACATTTCGTACTATAAGCTGCTGAATGGTCATACGCTCTCTCACACTGCATCCAAACTGTAGACCTATGGGTCCCATTTATGATCTCTGTGATAACAAACATAAAGACAATCTGTTACAGATCGATCTACTAACAGACCAGTGAACTGCACCACACTATTTCCACACTGATGCCTTCAGTTCTTAATTTATTTCTTCACGTTGCAACAAAACATGACCTCTTTAAACTGGTATACCCATGATATATACCTGAAACTATAATTCTTGCCACGGTCCGGTAAAATAAAGCTTAGCATCCTGCAACTAAACTCGCTGCACAATCGAAACTGCTCTCTTAACTGAAGTTCCCATGGAGCTCTCACAGACATTCAAGACAATATATAAGCCAACCACAAAGAAAAACGACAGCAGCATACAACAAAAATTAAACACTACACACAATAAAATATAGGAAAAAGGAACTCACCCACACCATCTACAGGAAACCTCTGGGCATGTCCCACCTACCAAACACATCATACAACCTCGGATCATAATCACACACATTACCACTCACTCACACACACAAAACGACCAATCACAACACATACAAACTCCATTCATACCCATTCACCCACAGCAGCAACCTCACAGCAACAGAAATCAATATAAGATACAACAAAACAAATTAAAGCTCCACACGTTATTAGTAATTGCATATATGATGCAGATCATGGGATATGGAAAATATTCTCACTCACTGCATCATGAAGGCATGGATATCTCACTGCGTACCTTCAGCACTTGTGAGATATCCATGCCTCACCTGCAGGAGGGAGAATATTTTCCATCCCCACTCCTGCACATCATGTATCCCATATATAAAAGGATACATGATGGCAGGAGACAGGAACAAGCTGCCTCACTCCTGCCAAGTGAGCTATGTATTTTCACGAGTGTCAAGGCACGAAGGGTAATGCATAACCACGAGGGCAGGAGTAAGAATATTTTCCATATGCCATGATCTGCCCATCATGTGTGCAATTTATATCACAGGGGTGAGATTTAGAACATTTTTCTGATTCTGTGTGTTCCTGCTCATTCTGTGTGCGCTGTCAGTGCTATGTGTGTGTGTGTGTGTGTATGTTCTGAATGGACTGGGAGTGAGAACACAGCTGACAGTGTTTTGCAAAGCTAATGAGTGAGTCAGAGGCTCACTGAGAAAGACAAATCGCTGCAGGTAGCACTAAGAAACAGCAACTGCTTTGTAAAGAGTTTCATTTAGGAATTCAGGTTATTTTGAAGCTGAGATCAGCACTGTAATGGGCTAGGAAATGTTAGAAACACAATGGGACATAGGTGAGAGTCTTTTGCAAAGCTAATTGAGTAAGCTGCAGCAGTCAGTGAGAAAGAGAAACTGTTTCCTGAAGCAGTTTCCTTTAGGGCAAAGTATAGTGCAGTAGTTTAAGCCACCACCTGCAAATCTGGTGACATCCAGCAGACCAGAACTGGGTTTGAATCCCACACCTTTACCATACTGTATGACCCTTAGCAAGTCACTTAACTTTCTTTGTACTCCCAGGGTGCACCTAAAAAGCTTTCAGCTTAGTGTGTTTCTCTCCTGGTAAAACAAAGGTAAAAGATAAACTGTTTTCAAAACAGTTTTTAGAGTGCAAGCTGCAGTGCAGTTATCCTAACTCTGGTGACATCAGCAGAGTATGGATAAATGTCGATATCCTCACTCTGCTGATGTCATAAGATTTATCCTCACTGCAGTGGAAATAACGGGATATCCTACTGAGAAAGCTCAGCCCCGTGGTATAAATATATATATATTTCAAATGGACAAAAATGAGAACAAATGAGGTGTCCTACCTGGAATTTGAACCCAGGCTACTCTGAATGCCATTCTGCTGTGCTACCAAATGTGACACCAAGAAACTGAAAATATGTTACTCTCAGACACTTTCATTCTTTCTCAAATCACAACCTGGTGCTACACAGTTTAGTAACCTTCACCTCACCATGTGATCCTGACATCTAGCTCACAATTACTGGCCACAGAGGAGTGACCATGATAGTAAGGCAGTTTTCTGTCGCTGGGGTGGCTAGACACTAGCATTGTCATACCTGTCAGAGTGGGGATTTGCAGTAGTTTTATGTATTATCTCCCTTTGCAAAGCTTATTTAAAGAAATGGTTTATTTAAAAAAAAATATTAAAAGTGTTTTCCTTTGCATATAATACAAAAGAGCTACGAGCCATTTTATAATTACAATATGCAACTTTAAGGTTCGCATTAAAGTATTTATTTATTTGTTTATTTTTTGTTAACCTGGTAAGTACACTAGACTATTGAATTCCTATTTACAGGTACAACCCAGGAGGATACAAAACAAAACATAATAATTCCATATGTTAGACAGAAACAAAATATAAGGAGCAATTCAGTGTGAGAAGCACAAAAAACAGTGGTTCAACAATTCAAGCAAAAAATATCAAAGTATAAGCATAAATATAAATTAATGCAGACTTAGGCAGGCTGGCAATATTGCATGAAATGCATTGAACATCAAGGGCAGGATGGGGCGTAGAATCAGTTACAGGCCATTTGAATGCACTTTCTAGGGTGTAATAATACCAAGCCTTTGCCTCATGTCTCAAGCCACTATGGTGTGCATTAAAAATTCCTTGTAACATTGGTTGGCAAAACGGTATCCCAATTGGTCAACTAGTAGTGAGTGCCCGTGGGTTACGTCCCTATTTAATCCAGTTTTGCAAAGCAGCTCAGGAAGTGCTATCAGAACTCATTCCCACCTGCAGAAACCAAAACACAAAGGCAGCCATTTAAAGGTCATGAACCGTGAGACCCAGTGAGCTGAAGTAGCAGGAGTGACCCCGGCCAGTACATTTCACCCTCTGATACATGTGTCCCTGCTTGTACATTCCACCCCATGAGACATTTCTCCCGCTGGTATATTGAAGCCTTGCACCTCCTAGTCAATTACATGTGGTGGTGGGACTGAGCCCACAACTGAGCAGGGAACTGTTCTCCACATTGCTGACCACCCCGCACCAATCCCTGCACCTCCTTTGACAGTGAAAGGGAGAGAAAGAGACACAGCGAGAGAGAGAGAGAGAGAGAGAGAGAGAGACAGGGACATTTAATTCAGAATTCCTATAGTCTTCTCTCTCGCTCTCTCAACGTATTAGCCATGCAGTAAGTGAAAGGGATTTTTCCCTCAGTCTGGTTTGTGTTCTTTCTGGCTGGCACCACAGAGAACATTTAACAAGAGCTGCATCACCAGAAACAACCTCATAAACTGTCACTTTCTTTGGTAGGGATGAAAACAACTGCCAACCATGGCCAGATGGCTTGACTCTGCACTGACCTCTCGAGCAGCTCATGGTGCAGACGAGAGTGAGAGACAGAGAGTGAGAGATTGAGTGTGAGGGAGAGAGAGAGAGAGAGAGAGACATACAAACACTCACAGAGTTTGCAGCACACCACGCTGCAGAGAGAGACAGAGAGAGAGACACACTGAGAGTGAGCTGCTGTAAAACTCATTGGGACAGAAACAGAGTAAGCAGACAAGGCATATTTTTATGAACAACAAATATCAGAAATCATTCTGGACCCTATGTCTGGCATTTGTAATGCTCATAATATAATCACATATGCATTACTTCTGTGGACTACTTTTTAAGGTAGCAGCATACAGCACAATTTTTTTCTATTTAAATTAGAAAAACCCACCTTTCTGGAATTTTTTAAAACATAACCCATGATATAAACACACTAACCCACCCTGGTATGAAGTTATTGGGATTTAATCCACATTCTGGTGTTGGAGGGCACTCTAGGTCTCCGGCCTCATGCCTCACAATGCCTCTGGGGTGGATTAAACCCCATTATAAAAATGGGTCAGGCTAAACCAGCCAATCAGAGAACGAAGTTTCACGCGCATGAAATATGTTCCCACGATGGTTAAAAAAGGGACAGCAAAAGGCTAAAATCTCTAAGCTTAGAACGTTGGCATTTAAAAATGCTGCCATTGTTGTTTCCTCACTAAAAGCAGTCTCCCCCTGCACAAAAAGCAAAAGAATGCAGCAACCTGTGTGTATGTACTGTAAATACACACAGGCTGTCGCATTCATTTGCTTTTCGTACATGTTCAGCTGACAGATTGGCAGACTGTGGATGTGGTTGATTAAAAAGATGGAGGTGTACCCTGTATCGTGACACTGTTCCTGATCTGAAGAGTTGAGTGTAAGCAAGCAACGGACCTGCAAAGTGCAAATGCTGCAGAGGGTGTAGCAGAGTAGCGCCTGGGACGGGTCCGAGGTGGGCAGGGCTCCATTTAGGGGACTGGGGCAGTTGTTGCCCCCACATTGCAGGCCATTGTTGTTTTTGTTAGTTTAACCCTGGCTCCACCCCTACAGCCCCCTGACCAGTTGTTACCCCCATTGAAAGCTGCAATGGCCTCTGAGTGCGGGCTGAGATATTGCGGTATTGGGTTTGATCTTCTCTCATTCGGCATCAAGCAGGGGGCAGGTTGTGAAATATGAAAGAACCAGGGGTCTGGGCTGACTCGGGACCTCATCCTCCCACAAGATCGATTGGACACTAGTACACATCTATTGAGGAAGATGGAGGAAGACAGCGGAGTTTTGGCAGTGGCGCAAGCTGTTGCATTGGTAAGTGCATGAAGCAGCCGAGTCCACCGCTGATTCTGTAGTGCTTGTTTACACTTATACTTTGTACTTGCCTTACCCGGTCAGTTATATAGCTGTTAAGGGTATTTTACACAGGAGTAAGCTTTTTCATTTTGCACCTGTAACTGAGTCCGACTTTATGCAAATGACCGATGAATATTATGTAAATGACTCCATGAATATTAACCAAATGTCCGCGAGAAGGACTATTTTATCATACATTAGCAGCATTAAATGTTTTTTCCATATAAGCAAGATTTGTCTAACTGCAAACAGTAAAATACAGCTAGATCCCATTTTATAAGATTAATAAGACACTCCAGGTGTGTGATAATTGTAACAGATTTACCACATGCCATGGGCTAAAGGCACTCGGCCAAGGCCTCATGCCTAGTACGCCCCTGGCCGTGCAGTAAAATCTGTTCCATGCATACCCTGTGTGCATTTATTGCTTACATAACCCCATACCGTGTTGTGGGTTATTGCTACTTAATGTACATCCTGTTGTGGCTTATTGCCTCCTTGTTAACAATGATGGTTATTTCTGAAAAATTACTTTTCTCCCTGTTAATGTACAGTACTGAATATTTTTATATATTTTTGTAAAGCAATGCATAACATAAAATAAGAATTTACATACATAATGTTGGGTGCCTGATTCTCAGTCACAAAGTATGAAAATAAGAAACAGGTGGTACCGTGATTTGATAGGAGTCCCCCAAAATAGTAATAATGCAAGGGAGGGACCATATAGTATGTTTGTGTTTGCAAACGAAGTCTGTGTATGTTGGCATACAATGTAATACCTATGGACGTCTGTGTATGTCACAGCCCATTTGCTTGTAATTATGCTATGAATAGGGGCAGTGGGTATAGGCATGACTACTTTAGTCATTCCCTACATCCCAGCTTCTGTTGGCCCACTGCTGAGGCTATGGTGTTCATATTCACCATCGCCTCTCATAACTTTCCTAGTAATCAGGGCATAGAAACATGGAAGTTGATGGTATAAGTGACCGCAAGGCCCATCAAGACTGTCTATTTTTCTACCTTATGAATGTGCCTTAGGCCTGTGTCAATGGCCTATCTATTCATAATCATCTGTATTGCTCCTTTATGCCTATCCCATGCATCTTTGAAGCCCTGCACTGTATTTTTATCTACCACTTCCTGAGGTAGGCCGTTCCATGCATCTACCACCCTTTCTGTAAAAAAGAACCTCCTCACATTACCCCTTAATCGGCCTCCCTCTAATCTCATGCTGTGTCCTCTTATCCTGCTATTTTTCTGATATTAAAACATGCTAGACTCTTTCACCTTGTTAATGCCCCTAAGATGTTTGAATATTTTGATCATATCACCTCTCTCTCTCCCTCCTTTCCCTTAGGGTATACATATTGAGCTCCATTAATCTAGCCTCATGTGTTTTCTGATGCAGACCCTGCACAATTTTGGTTGCCTTTATCTGGACTGCCTCCATTTTGTTAATGTCTTATGACTGGTGGGCCTCCAGTACTGCATCGCTTCAGATGGGGCCTAACCAGTGTCTTGTAATGAGGGATTATTACCTCCCTTTACGACTTGTTATACCCCTACTAATATACCCCGACATCCCTCTAGCCTTACCTACTGCTTTAGTGGTCTGTTTGGATGATTTCAGGTCATCTGTGATGATGATGCTCAGGTTTCTTTCTTCCCTTGTGACTGCCAGCAACTCCCCTCCCAACCTACAGGTAACTTCAGGGTTTCTCTTCCCTATGTGCATGAGCTTGCACTTCTTTGCGTTAAACCCGGCTGCCACTCTATCTTTATCCAGATCTCTTCTCATTCTGCCCACCCCATCTGGATCATCTAATGTATTGTAGATCTTGGTGTCATCTGCAGACAGACAAATTTACCTCCAGTCCATCTACTATGTCACTGATGAGGATATTGAAGAGGACTGGCCCCAGGATTGATCCCTGAGGTACCCCACTTGTGACTTGCATCTCTTCTCACTGTATACCATTTACCACCGCTCTCTGTTTTCTGCCCACCAACCAATTTGCCACCCAGTTGACCAACCTCTGACCCCCTCGCCTCACCCAGCTCACTAATTAATCTTCTATGTGGAACAGTATTGAAACCTTTGCTGAAGTCAAGGTAGGCGACATCAACTGCATCCCTTGGTCCACCACTTAAGTTACCCAGTCAAAGAAATCTATGAGATTGGTTTGACAGGACCTTCCTGACAGAGACACTGACTCGTGCTATAAAACTGTGCAGGAAGCAGGAGAAACTATCAACGTCCTGGTACACATAGAGACTAACGATCTCACCAGCCGGTCAGTTGTGGAGACCAAGGAACACCTGACCAAGCTGGGAAACAAACTGCTTTCCATTTCATTTAGCATCTCCTTCTGAGATGCTGCCAGTTGGGAGAGGGGAGCAGATGGATAGAAGGTCAGAGAAGGGGAGATAGGGGAGCTAAACATGTGGCTCAAGGGATGGTGCCAGGAAAAAGAACACAAATTTGTAGGTAACTGGCAACAGTTTTAGGAGCAAAAGTTCTTTAAATTCGATGGACTGCATCTGACTAACTAGGGAGTCAGTGCATTGGGGCAGAACTTTGATGTCTTTGTAGAATATTTAAACTAGCAAATGAGGGAGAGGGGTGCAGCACCAGATATATCGAATGGGAAGAACACCCCTTCCCTCTCAACTAGTTATCAAACAGTAGTTCAGCATGTTTGTAGTTCATTTGCATCACCAGGTAAGGAAAAGGTCCGGCTCCCCATACGACATGCAGGGGAAATGCCAGGCCTTGCCCAACAACTAATGCACTGAAATCTGGTCAATAGAAAATCACGTACACAAATGCACGCAGTCTGGGAAACAAGATCACAGACCTGCAGGCAAGAATGTCAGAGGCTAAACGGGACATAGTAGCCATTAGCGAGACATGGTTCATCAGTAACCACACTTGGGAGACTTCAGTACCTGGTTATGTACTGTTCAGAAGAGACCGAGGTGCAAAAAGGGGGGGAGGGGAGTTTGAGTGGCCCTTTATGTCAATGAAAACATCAAAGCTACAGAAATTCAGACTACACATAAGGAGCCAGAAGAACTGTGGGTCACCCTGGAAACAGGAAATGGGACAGCCATATGAACTGGGTTGTCTACAGGCCTCCAGACCAGGGGGAGGACATAGACACATAACTGTTAGAAGATATACAAAACATGACAGCTAAAGGGGAGGTTCTGATAATGGGAGACTTCAACATGCCAGATACAGATCGGTCAATACCAGCAGGAACATCTGCCAGAACTAGACACATAGTGGATTCCCAGGATGGGGAGGGCCTCAAACAACTAGTACAACAATCCACAAGAGACAGGTCTATCCTAGATCTAGTACTGACTAACAGGACAAGGATCACATATCTCCAGGTAGAAGGTCACCTGAGGGCCAGTGACCATCACATGGTATGGTTCAGTTTGGCCACTAGAACTAAATCATCCCATTCCAAGGCAAAAATATGGGACTTCAGAGGAGCTGACTTTGATAAGATGGCCAACAGAGTTAAGCTAGCCCTGGTAAGATGAAATACAGGTGAGGGGATACAGGCAAAGTGAGTAGGTATTAAGGATGCAATACTTGAAGCATCATCCCATTGTGTTAGAGAGAAAATGAAGTGCAAAAGAAGAAGGAAACCACTTTGGTTCTCAAAAACAGTAGCAGAGAAGCTCAGAGCCAAAAAGGCTGGCTTTCAGGAAATATAAGGGAACACAGCGGGATGAAGATAGGGAGGCATACCAAACTTCCCTGAGGGAAGCAGGAAAGGCAGTAAGGCAGGCTAAGGCCCAAACCGAGGAAACACTAGCACAAAGAGTAAAATAAGGTGACAAGACTTTCTATTGATGCATTAGTGAAAGGAGAAAGTCCAGAAGGGGTATTGCTAAGATCAAAGGGGATAAGGGGGCATGTGAGGAGGAAGACCATGTAAAAGCATCTATCCTAAATAGATACTTCTGCTCACTATTTACTGAGGAGAAGGTAGGGCAGGACCCACAGCTCAGCGCCATGGACACAGGGGGGAGGGAGGTGTGCACTAGTCCCTTCACAAAAGTAAGGGTCCTACAAGAGCTTGATAAGCTTAGGGTGGACAAGGGAATGGGACATGATGGCATACATCCCAGGGTACTAAAGGAGCTAAGGGTGGAACTAGCAGAGCCATTATCAGAATTGTTTAGTGAGTCTCTGAGCACAGGAGAGGTCTCAGAAGACTGAAGAAGGACTCATGTGGATCCCACCCACAAGAGTGGTAGTAGGGAGGAGGCAGGGTACTACAGACCAGTCAGCCTTACCTCAGTAGTGGGCAAGATTATGGAGGCACTCCTTAAGGAAAGGATAGTGCAACACCTGGAATCCATAGAAGCACAGGATCCAAGACAGTATGGGTTTACAAAAGGAAGGGCCTGTCAAACTAATCTCATAGATTTCTTTGACTGGGTAACCAGAGTGGTGGACCAAGGAGGAGCAGTTGATGTCGGCTACCTTGACTTTAGCAAAACATTCATTACTGTTCTACATAGAAGATTGATTAATAAGCTGGGTAAGCTTGAGGTGGGTCAGAACTTGGCCAACTGAGTGGCAAACTGATTGACGGGCAGAAAACAGAGAGTGGTGGTAAATGGTATACAGTCGGAAGAGATGCAAGTCACAAGTGGGGTACCTCAGGGATCAGTCCTGGGGCCAGTCCTCTTCAATATCTTCATCAGTGACATTGCAGATGGACTGGATCATAAGGTTTGTCTGTTTGCAGATGACACCAATATCTGCAACAGAATAGATGATCCAGATGGGGTGGGCAGAATGAGAAGAAATCTAGATAAACTGGCAAAATGGTCGGAAGAGTGGCAACTGGGATTTAATGTAAAGGAGTGCAAGATCATGCACATAGTGAAGAGAAACCCTGAAGCCACCTATAGGTTGGGAGGGGAGTTGCTGGCAGTCACAAGGGAAGAAAAAGACTTGGGCATCATCATCACAGAGACCTGAAATCATCCAAGCGGACCACTAAAGCAGTAGGTAAGGCTAGGGGGATGTTGGGGTGTATTAGTAGGGGTATCACAAGTCATAAGATGGAGGTAATAATCCTCTTTACAAGACACTGGTTAGGCCCCATCTGGAGTACTACGTGCAGTACTGGAGGCCACACCTTCACAAGGACATTAACCAAATTGAGGCAGTCAAGAGAAGGGCAACCAAAATGGTGCAGAGACTGCATCAGAAAACATATGAGGACAGATAAACAGAGCTCAATATGTATACCCTAGCGCAAAGGAGGGAGAGAGAGGTGATGTAATTGAAACATTCAAACACCTTAAGGGCATTAACAAGGTGAGAGAGTCTAACATGTTTCAATATAAGGAAAATAGCAAGACAAGACGACACAGCATGAGATTAGAGGGAGGCTGATTAAGGGGTAATGTGAGGAAGTTCTTTTTCACAGAAAGGGTGGTGGATGCATGGAATGGCCTACCTCAGGAAGTGGTAGATATGAATACAGTGCAGGGCTTCAAACAGGCATGGGATAGGCATAAGGGAGCAATACAGATGAGTATGAATAGATAGGTCATTGACAGAGCAAAGGCCGATGGCACATTCATAAGGTAGAAAAAGCAATGGGCAGACTGGATGGGCCTTGCAGTCCTTATCTGCCGTCAACTTCTATGTTTCTATGACCCAATCATAGGGCAGCTCTTTCCTTTGATCCATATCGCTGCCCAGTAAGCACAGCTGATCTGTCATGATCAACCTGCTGTCCCCCTTCCCCATGTTACATGAAATAAAGAAACTGCTGTGATTCTGATTGTTTAATTACTACAAATGAAAGGTTTTGGTTGCTATCCTCAGTAAAGGCACTGATTTTGTTACAATGTGTGTGTGTATTTTTCTTGTAGTTGTTACCACTTTCTGTGTCCTCGCACTGCACTCACTGTATCCCTGTTCACACAAACTCGGGACAAAAGTGACATTCATCTTGGCACTATGCATTAAATGTACCATCTGCTGAAATGTCAAGTTTGTCCGTGACAGATGTGTTTGCAGACAAGGTTGACCGGACTCATGGTTCTCAGATAACTACTCTCCCTCAAGATTTGAGCCTATGAGATGGGATGGCTCTAATTGTCCAGAATCAGAAACTGACATTGTCAGCTATCCATATAACCTCATCGCTAACAAGCATCACTGTGCGGCACTGGGGAGCCCACCCCCAGTGCCGCCAAGCATAATAAAACTATCCTTTTTACATTTCCAACATTGGGGTGTACAATCTTCACTGCTGGCTAGACTTCCCCACCCCATCTATTTTCATTATGGGACACTGGGGGACCCGCTCCCCCATGTCACCAAACATAAAGAAAACCCTCCCTCATTCCCTCCTGCCCTTTTCATGTTAATTTTCAGAGACTGGGGTGCCCAATCCCTGGTGCCAGCTGCTACCCTAGCCCTGCTCCTTTTGATTGTGCAACACCAGGAAGTTCACCCCCAGTGCCAACAAACATAACACCAACACAGGGGCAAACAATCCCCATTGTCAGTACCTGAAATAAAGAAAACCATCCCTCATAGGTTTTTGCTTGTTTTTGTAAAATACACCTTGCAAAAAAGAAAACTGTCCATAAATGTCTGTTATCCCTGCCATTACCATCCCCCACCCCACTCTCCCACTCACCACCCACCACCCCACATGCCCAAGCCCTTACTTACATACACTGCAGCCCACTCTGGACCAGAGACACATCTGCAGTTTTCCACACTGGACTGTGAACTGAGGAAATCAGGCATATAGTTCAATGTATTTCAATGAGTTTTTTGAATTTGTCATTATAGCTTGGTCATTTATTCAGATTTTTTTCCGCAAGCCTTATGGTGGAGAGAGTTCTAATGGAACTAGCAAAACTGAAAGTGGACATGGCAATGGGACCAGATGGGATACACCCTGGAATATTAAAGGAGCTGAGGGAGGTGTTGGCAGCACCACTGGCAGCCATGTTCAGTGAATGGCTGGAAACAGGAGTGGTTTCAGAGCATTGGAGAAGAGCAGAGGTAGTCCCTCTACACAACAGTGGAAGCAGGGAAGAGGCTGGAAACTATAGCCCAGTCAGCTTGATCTGGGTGGTGGGGAAAATAATGGAATCACTGCTAAAAGAAAGGATTGTGGAACATCTTGAATCCAGCAGAGCACAGGATCCAAGACAGCATGGATTCACAGTGGGAAAGACATGTCAAACAAGTCTGATAGATTTCTTTGACTGGGTCAATGAATTAATTTTATTTGTTAACCAAGTGAACAAAGCACTGGGCCACATGGCCCTTTTACAGGCTTGACCCAAGGGGAAACACCCCAGTGGTACAAAATACATAATACAAAAATACATTACAAGCATACAATTGCTACATGGACTTATGCTAACAAAATTTCTAATAATTTATAAAAGTAAAGCAAAAAATCTTTACCCAAATATACACCAAGCAATAATACAGTAAGGGCCAGATATTCAAACAATTGTGCCCAGCACAAAACCATAGCGCTGGAATAGCGCAAGGCTGCAATATTCAGAAGCCCTAATAGCACCGGCGCTGTGTGATAGCGCCGACACTAAAAGTAAATGTATGTTGGGGCGGGAGTGAGGGGAGTGGACATGAATGCCGGCTGCGTGGCATATTCAAATGTACAGCGCGGTGCTACAGGCATTAGCGTGACCTGTAGTGCAGCACTAAATACCGCCGACAAAAAGCTGGCGGTAATGTGGTGGTGCCCCCCAGCATGATCCCCAAGCCTCATAGCCGGGGTATGTAGAGAAATTCCCTGGTGTTCTAGTGGACCCCCAACCCCCCAAGCACGATCCCCAACCCAGTAGCTGTGGTATTTCCTCAATTTCCTGGTGTTCTAGTGGTTCTCACCCCCAAGCATGATCCCTGACCCAGTAGCCGCGGTATTTACTCAATTTCCCTAATGGTCTAGTGGTCCCCCCCCCCCCCTCAGAAGTGCACCACCCGTTCTCCCGGACTCAGTCTAGATACGGCACCGGCGACCAGCTCAGCCCTCCTCTCACCACCACGGCTGGCCACCAACTGCGGTATGCAGAATTTCTCTACATACCCCAGCTATGAGGCTTGGGGATCATGCTGGGGGGCACCACCAGGGAAATTGAGGAAATACCACGGCTACTGGGTCAGGGATCATGCTTGGGGGTTGGGGGGCCACTAGAACACCAGGGAAATTGAGGAAATATCATGGCTGCTGGGTCGGGGATCATGCTTGGGGGTGGGGGACCACTAGACCACCAGGTATTGCTCTCTTTTTGGGACTACCGGGCATCGAGGATCATGCTTGGGGGTGTGGGGGGACCACTAGAGCACCAGGGACAAATAGGTGTTTTACATGGACCGGGGGCCGGGATTCGTGTTTGGGGGTGGGAGGACCACTGGACTACCAGGGAGTGGAGCCAACACAAGTGGGAACAGGGACCATGATGGCTGAGATGGGCTGCCTGGCCCAGCCTGTCTACCCAGGTCCCTATATATTTGGGTGGCTGCACTGCACAGCCCAGTGACCCTACGGCTGACATCCCCCCACCCTCAGCAGGTTTGCCTTATGCCTGCCTCATGCATACTTGTGTCCACACACTGTGTTCCACCCACACCTACTGTGGGCTGGCTCTGTTGGTGTGGGGTGGGGGCATCATCCAGGGCACGTGTGGCCACAGGTAGTGTGTGTGTGTGTGTGTGTATGTATACAGCTATCTATATATATATGTATATATATGTATGTATATATATATATATATGCGTGTGTCTCTGCATCTGTCTATATTTATAGATCGTTGCAGATCTACACACACATATATATATATACATATCTATATATATATATATATATATCATTATGTACTGCTTGCAGTGCTGCATAGGTATGCTGTTTGCACCGCTAGTACCTGCCAGCAAACAGTTCCTGCTGCTTAATGCCTGTGATTCCATTCTGACCAACAGGGGATGCTGTGGGCATGCCTTGGCCTGTACGGCCATTCTGACCAACAGGTGGAGCTGTGTGCACCATGCAGTAGCACCGGGCAAATTGCATGGTAATGTATGCTAAACAACATATAATGAGATGCAAATGTGCCTGTTTGCCCATGGATTACCTAAGTAGGCTCATTTGCATGGGAGCTTTGAATATAGCTACCGCTTGCCCCGGGCTAACCAGTTTGCACTGGGCTGATGTGTTAGCACTGTGCAATCAGGTTAGCCCCAGGCAAACCTCACTTCAGCATAGCACAGTTCTGCAGTATGTGGCTTACATTATTGTTTGCAGTCATACCTCTCAACTCTCCCTGATTTTCAGGGACGGGGACGTCCCTGATTTTACCTCAAAATCTTACTCTGTCCCTACTAAACATTGTGTTTCTGTGGCCAAACAGTGGGGGCATACCTCTCAAGTGTCCCTCATTACGTGGGACATCCCTCATTTTGCCCCTTAAAATTGCTCTGTCCCTCATCCGTCCCTCATGGAAAAGGTGCTGCCCACAGAGAGAATGTGCTGTATATTCAGATTTTAAAGCAGAAAATCTAAATATTCTAAAATACTAAATCCAAAATACACCTTGTACAAGTAAACACTATGGTTCTCACAGTGTTCTGAACTTGTATCTCATTGTTTGAGGATGTGTCCCTCATTCTGAGTGTCTGTGTTCCTCATTGTCCCTCATTTTGAGTGTCCAAAAATGTCCATGCCCCTCATTTCAGTGACAAAAGGTTGAGAGGTATGAGTGGGGGTTGTAAGCATAAAATACTGTCAAACATTAATGTTACTGACGTGTTCTTCCTTAGTAAATGCATTTTACACTACACCACTTATCCTACCAGCTTTCTGAGTGGATATCACCAATTTTTAGGATGTGTCCCTGATTTTAAACCTTTGTCCCTGATGTTTTTAAGCCTTGTCCCTGATTGATGAGGCAGGGGGTTGAGAGGTGTATTAGCAGCAGCTGTGAAATGTCTCTGTGCAATCACACACAATGTTCTCCAGCTGCAACACTGGCTTGCTACAGAGTCTAATGAGCCGCAGTTGCAGTTTGCACTTCCCTGTTGCTATATTCAGTGATGTCTTATTCCCAGGCTATTTTTGTCCTGCACTCCCAGACCAGTTTGCCTGGCTTCCTTAGACTGCTATATTCAGCAGGATTAGCACTGGGTTATTTCCTTTTGAATATAGCTTGCTTTGTGCTCCGGGCAAATTTGCCCACCAGGCAGTGCTAATTTAGCCCCGGGGCAAAGTTTTGAATATCTGGCCCTAAATATCTAGATTAGGGGCAATTACTTCAAGTAACTTGAAAAGTGTGAAAAGGGAAGTGGATCGGGGAGGAACAGTGGATGTGGCCAGCTGGATTTCAGCAAGGCCCTTGACACTGTTCCACATAAGAGGCTTGTCAACAAGTTAGGCAGCCTGGGGATGGGTCCCAAGATGATAAACTGGGTTAAAATTGGTTGATAGATAGAACACAGATGGTGGTGGTAAACTGAGATAAATTTGAGGAAAGGAGGAATATCAGTGGGGTGCCACAGGGATTTGTTCTGAGGCCAGTCCTATTCAATGTCTTCATAAGTGACATTGTGGAGGGTCTGAAAGGAAAGGTATGCCTCTTTGCAGATGACACTAAGATCTGCAGCAGTGTACACACTCCCAGAGGGGTGGAAAAAATGAGGAGGGACTTACGTAAACTAGAGGAATGGTCAAGAGTGAGGCAGCTGAGATTCAATGCAAAGAAGTACAAAATCATGTATTTGGGGCATATGAACCCAGTGGAGGCTTACATGATGGAGGGGAGATACTGATGGCCACCAAACAGGAAAGGGATCTGGGAGTATTCATATCAGACAATGTAAAGGTGGCCAAACAATGTGCCAAGGCTGGGGGGAGAGCCAGTTGGGTACTGGGGTGCATAGGGAGAGTTATCACCAGGGGTTCAGTTAATTTATTTTCAGTGGTAGTCTAAAATTTCTAGGAGTCAAAATCTGGAAGTCATTCCAATTTTTTGGAAGTCAAAATACTTCCAGAATCCCAGTTTTGGAAGTCAATATTCTTGGAAGGACAAATTTATGGATGCTAATATAATATGTTAGTGGTAAAATACAATTTCTTTCAGAACAATCCATCATTTCTGACTTCCATGCCTGCAATTTTGGAAGTCATCTATTTTTTGGTTTTATATCTGGAAGTCAATAACTTCCTTCCTCTTTATTTTGAAAGTTTTTGCTTTATTTTTGGTAGTCAAATACTCCCCAAATGGAGTTAACTGAAGCCCTGGATATCACTAACAATAGAAAGGAGGTGGTGAGTTGGGTAAGGGGAGGTGTCACCACTGGAGGCTTACAACTCATTCAAGGGAATAGTTATTTTGGCTTTTCATACAATAGAGGTTGTCTTTACTATTTGTTCTTTGATGTCATGGCGTCAACATTTAAGTTTTGTTCTTGGAATGTAAAAGGTGCCTAGTCCCCAACAAAAAGAGCCACGGTTCTGCTTCACCTTCATAAACTCATAGTGGAAGTTGCCTTTTTGCAAGAGACCCACTTTCCTCCATTTCAGGTCCTCCAGTTTAGGAATTCCTGGGTGGGGCAAGCCTTTGGGGTGGGTGTTGACTCATGTAAAAGAGGTGTGGCCATTCTAGTGGCTTGGGTGGTGCCCTTCCGGCTGCTTCAAAAACTCTGAACCCCCAGGGTAGGTTTCTATTGCTCTGGACTCTGCTTGGTCACTCAGAAGTTATGTTAGGTGCTATTTACAGCCCTACATCTGAGGATTCCCATTTCTTTACCACATTAATGGCTTATATTGCACCCTGGACTGCCTTATCCATCCTTTCAGAGGGAGATTGGAACTTGGTTTACTACAACAGCCTTGATGAATCTAGTGCTAGTCACCATTTCCCTCTCCCCGCTCAACTAGCACTTCATGTTATGATGGACTCTTTGGGCCTTCTGGATCCCTGGCGAGCATGCCACTCTGCCCAGTGGGAGTTTTTATTTCATTCACTTCCCCATAATACGTTTTCCAGGATCGACTACTTTATGTTCGGGATTGAGCATTTTCCAGGTTAATGTCATGTCATTACCTGGCTATAGTTATTTGTTTATTTTTTTTAACTTTCCATTCTTCATTACATTTTCAACTAACAAAACAAGCAATAACAAACAACCAGATAACCTCAACAAACTATACTACATTACTTAGTTGAGTAATAATGTATAATGATAGGTGCATATTACCCTTCCCCTAAACCCGCTCCCCAACAATATAATATTTAAAAGATAGTTGGATACAGTTTACTAAACATTTATGCAATACCGGCCTTTAAGAAAACTATAGCGTGTACCCCAACCCCAGGGTAATATTAGGTATAGTACATAAGGAAGAAAATAAACAAAGTCTCCATTGATACACCGAAATATCATGAAGGTATATTTATTTATTTTTTGTTTACTGGGTAGGTGCACTAGTAATAACCATGACTATTTTCAGGCACGACCCAGGAGGATACAGTACAATACAACAACAAAACATAACAATTTAAAAAAATATCTTTGGGGGTAACAATTGCAAAAGTGAAACAAAGTAGGGCTGGAGAGATAGGTAATTGCATCAAGACATTACATCAGCATATAAGATATATAAGCATATAAGATGTTCTTTGATAAGTTAAGGAGAGTGGTAATACCGGATAGAAAAATATGTTGGAACACACATAACAAAATGATTCTAATGAATGCGTTCACTTATTTTGGCCTTAGAGAGTATAACATAGTTGATAATCTGCTCTACACTTTCTCATTAAAGAGGACATGAAATGAGTTCTAATATGCAGTTGTTTATAATGTTACCACTTACAGAAATAATATTCAGAAGTCTGAATGATCCATAGGTAACTGTATCTGAATAAAAAGCAATGTGAAAAACAGTATGTTGCATTGTTTTGATTTTATGGGCAGCATTCTGTTATAGTCCTTTTCATTGAACCAGTGATCTGGAGTTTTAACTATGTCACAGTTTGAGTAAAGAACTATAAGCACGGTTCTAATAGGACAATAGCTCACATTTAGCATTCTGTACTCAAACTGTGACATAGTAAACACTCCAAATTACTGGTTCCATGAAGAGAACTGTGCAGAATGTTGTCCATAAAAAGAAAACAAAGTTTTTCACATCAGTGTTTATTAAGGTACAATTAAATATGGCTCATTTGGAGGCAAGTTTATCATTTCTCTTACTAGGAACATTACAAACTGCTGTCAATTAGCACATATTTCCTTTCCCCTTTATAAGTTGTATCTTTCCCTTTAAACGGTTACTTGCCTTGATAAGTACTAGATTTTGTTTAATCTGTTCTAACCATTCTTTAAAAGTAGGTGGGTTTGGGTCCAATCAATGTTTCAAAGTGGTTTGTTTAACCAAAACTCCAATCAATGCTAATATATGTTTGTTCAGTATTAATAGATCCTCTGAATAATCACCCAAAATTAAAGTTCTCATATCCCATGAGTATCGTATATTAAGGTAATCAATTACTTTAGTTTTAATTAAAAGCCATAGATTTTGAATGGATGTGCAGTGCCACAACATATGGTCTAGGGAGCCTCTGCCAATATAACATTTTGAACATTTATAATTTTCTCTTAGCCCCATGTTATATAATTTATGAGGGGTTAGGTATGCATTGCAAAGGGATTTAATCTGAATAGCTCTTAGGTTGTCTAATGTAAGAAATTTACTTGTATTTACTATATATCCTTCCAGTTCAGGTTTTCCAAATTGATGATTGATTTCTAAAATGGATTTTGATAGTTCATTTCCTTATCCTTAATTTTGGATAGGTAATATTATAAGTTAGCTATTGGGTGTTTTTCAGATCCTAGAGTTCTTAGATTTGATATAAAATCATTTTTATCATGGAACCACATTTATGGGCTAAAACACATTTTCAAGGACAAAATTAGCATAAAAACACTTTGCATATGTTTTTTACTTAATGATAAAATGTTGCATGCCTCAGATAGAGGAGAAAGAAAACCACCGGTTAACAGATCTGCTACCTTACTGTTTAAATTAGATGGTAATAGTTTGAGTATAAATAAGGGGTATTCCTGTTTTAAAGTTTGGATTGTTGATAAGAGGTTGGTTACTGCTAGCTTCTAGATTAATTCTGAGATACCTACATGTTTGAATATAGATCTTTAGATACCTACATGTTTTAATATAGATCTTTAGGGAGGTGCCTATTAGTGTATGCATTAGGTTTTTAGGTAATGTTTTGAATTAAATATAGATTACCGCATTAGGAGATAAACTGCATTTTTAAAATATTTCCTGTTCTATCTGAGCCCAAAGTGGGAAATAATGGTTAGGACTGTTTTCCTAATTAATCCACTTTAAATACTTATTGGCTTGTGATGTCATATAATATAAAGCAAAGTTAGGACATTTTAATCCCCCTTGTAGTTTTGGTAACATTAATTTATCTAAGGCTATTCATGGAGACCTATTTGCCCATATGAATTTATTTATGATTGAACTGAGCTTAGAGAACAAAGATGGGGTAAAGAAAATGCTTAACATATTAATTGGACAGAAAATGTGAGGAGAAATATTCATTTTTATGACATTAATTCTACCAAAAAAAGATAAGGGTAGGGAATTACATATTTTAAGATCTTGAGTTATATTATGGACTGCCGCTTCTCATTTTCTCTTAATTAAATCTTGTTCTCTGCTGCATAGATAAATACCCAGGTATTTAAGCCCTGTAGGTTTCCAGAGAAAGTCAATATCATGAATTTCCTTTTGTAAATAAATCTTATTTAATGGCATCACCTCAGTTTTTTTCCTTATTGAGTCTGTAATTGGAAACTGAGCTAAATTTCTCAATAGTTTCTAATATCACTTTAATTGAAGGGAGTGGATTCAAAAGGTGAATAGGAATATCATCATCAAATGCCAACAGTTTAATGTTATGATTTAGAATGGGAATACCTGAAATAGCAGTGTTGCTGTTTATATAGAATAATAATGGTTCTAAATAAAAATTAAAAAGAATTGGGGGCAAAGGGCAACCTTGATAGGTTCCTAAGAATAGTCTAAAAGGGGGAGAGAAAGCTTTATTACAACAAATTCTAACTGAGGGGCATGCATACAGTATTTTGATCCAGTTTATAAATTTGTCTGGGAAACAAAATTTGATAAGTGTGGCAAACAGGAAGTCTAAACTGACCCTGTTGAAAGCTTTCTCCACATCCAGGGAGACCAACACCATTGGATATCTAGAGTCCCTGGAAGTGGAGAGAACATGAGACAACTTTCTCATTTGATCTGAAGCTTGTCTGTTGGATATAAATCCCACTTCTTCCCTGCTGATAAGTGGTTGCCACAAATCTTTAATTCTTTGAGCTAGGATGCAAGTTAATATTTTAATAACATAATTTATTAATGATATTGGTCTGTAATTTGAAACCCTGTCCCTGGGTTTATTGGGTTTTGGGAGAAGTATTATTGTTGCTTCTAAAAGAAAGGGGTCCAAAACCCCTGTGAAGTGTGAAGGTATAGAAATCTCCTAAAATAGGACAGAGAGAGTCACAAAAAGTTTTGTAAAATTAGCAGTTAAGCCAGCTGGACCAGGAGCATTGTTGATTGCCTCTCTTATTTCCTTAAGCAAAATAGGTGTTGTCAGCTTATCCTTTTGTGATTCATCTAGACTGGGTCATAAGAAGCCTTTTAAGAAATCTTCTATTCTTTGTATTGAAGGAGGGTTCTGCATTGGGGTATATAGTTCTGTGTAAACAACATAGATTTCCTTTATAATATCATTGTGATTTGTAAGGACCTTGTTGTCTTTATCTGAGATAATGGAGTCAATATGGTAATTTGATTCTCTTTTTTTAAATCTGATTGTCAGAAGCTTGCTGGGTTTATTCCCTAAATCAGCATAATTAGCCTTGGATCTGGTTATCATAAACTCTCCTTGTTCTAAGGTTTGCCTAGCTAGTTCCTCCCTGAGTTCTTGTAACTCTTGAAAATTCTGAAGAGTTAATCCATCAGGGCTAAGTGATTCTAAATGACTCAATCTGTTTGAGATATTATTCAACCTTTCTAATGTCTGTTTTTTCAGTTTAGTACCAAACCTGATAAATTCACCCGTTATAAAACACTTATACGCGGCCCAAATTAAGTCAATTTTATCCACAGAGTTAATATTTTCTTCCCAAAAATCCATGATAGCCTTGTTAATACTCTCGATAACATATTCATTGCTTAATAGAGTGTTATTTAACATCCTTGAAAATTGCTGGCTAAAGTTAATTCAGATCATCATCCCACCTTGCTCCATTTGGCTCTCTCCTCCTCTCCTGAGATGGATAAGGTTTGGAGATTTAATGCCCAACTACTTAAATCAGATTATCTGATCAACCATATCCAAACCTTTATCTCCTCCTTTTTGGAGATTAATTCCTTCCATGCCCAGGTTAGATTTTTATGGTGTGCTCTGAAATGCTGTCTAAGGGGTGAAATTATTCGTTTAGCCTCCAACAGGAAAAAAGCTGCTTCCCAAGAGATGTTTTCCCTTTTGGATTAGATTAGAGCATTGGAAAGGTGTATCTCTCCAACCCCTTCTCTGTCTGACTGGGAATGCCTAGAAGCTCATCAGTCACGTTACCACTCCCTACTGGTTGAAAAGGTGAAACACCTTATTCTACATTCTAAGATTAAGTATTTTGATCAAGGGGAGAAGGCAGGTAAGCTTCTAGCCCTGTGTCTGCGAGCACAGACCTCAGACAAAATAGTCTCTTCTCTCTGTAATTCCGCTGGTCAACTTATTACTTCTCCCCAGGAAATTGCTTTCCAGTTCTAGGAGTATTACCAGGCATTGTATAATCCGCCCTCTGTCCCTTTCTGATTGGACTGCTACAAAGTCTTTTTGCAGGACATTAACTTACCCCATTTGGACCAGTCCCAAATAGAGTTATTACAGGCCCCTTGACCTTATTGGAAGTTCTGGTAGGTGGCTATTAACACCGTACCTCCAGATCAACCTCTTGGCCCAGATGGCCATACCTCTAATTTTTACAAAGCCTTCAAATAGTTGTTAGCCCCTATGCATCTTAACACTTTTAATTACATTTTTCAATAGGGCCTCTCTTTTTTTTTTATGGAAGCCACTATTATGATACTTACAAAACCCAGTAGTGATTCATTACCAATTTCAAACTATTGGCCTATATCTCTAATCAATGTAGATCTTAAGATTCTTGCTAAGGTATTGACTGGCAGGTTGAACTATGTTTGGCACTGCCTCATTTGTCAAGAGCAGGTTGGCTTCATGGCCTGTAGGCTTTCTACAGAACATTTGTGGAAGTTATCCAAATTAATCTCTGCATCTTGGGACTCCAGAGTCCCTTCAGGTCTGGCATCCCTGGACGCAGAGAGAGTCTTTGATAGGGTCTCCTAGGACTACCTGTTTAATTCATTGCCTAAATTCCATATTCTCCCAAGCCTTATTTAATGGGTGAAAGTACTTTATACCTGCCCTTCGGCCTGCATTTTGTGTAATGGCATTTTGTCCACCCCTTCACTCTACACCAGGGCACCAGGCAAGGCTGTCCAATTTTGCCCTTCCTTTTTAATTTATTTCTCAAACCGCTGATCAGGAAAATCAATGCTTCTCCTTATCTTTCAGGCATCTCTTTGGGACCTCATTAATATAAACTTTCTGTATATGCAGGCAACATCCTTGTACATGTCACATTTCCTGCCAAGTCCTTGCCAGCTGCCCTAGACATCATTAAGGAGTTTGAAGGGATATCCAGCTACAAATTAAATTTGTCTAAAATGGAGGTCATGCCACTTAACACTGGCACTTTGCAGTCTGATATAGAACATTTGGGTTTTGTTTGGGTCTAGGACAAACTAAAATACTTGGGAATGTACTTCACCTCGTCACCAACTAAGATGAAGCAATATAAACTTGATACAGTCATTGCTCACCTCAAACTTGATTTAAACTGTTGGTCCCCTCCTGCCCATTTCCTTCTGGGGCCATTTGAATACTGTGAAAATGAATGTTTTGCCCCACCTCCTATACCCATTACAGATGTATAATCATTTTCTTCCAAAATCCTGTTTTTTCATATTGACAGACTTATATCTTACTTTCTGTGGCGTGGCAAGACCCCCCCCCCGAAGAGTTCTTTTCAAGCTTCTGTGTACCAGAGAGTGGGGTGGCCTGCAGGTGCCTAATTTATATTTCTATTACTTGTCCATCAACTGTTCCAGACTCTCCCAATGGCTCAAGCCCCCATCTAAGGACAATTTAGATGCCAATGTCCCTTTAGACATGGAAATTGAATGGTTTCTCTGTTTCCAGTAAGGCCTGAATATTCAAGCATTGCTTTACATCCCTCTTAAGAAAGCTCCCATGTCATTACACAGCACCCCGATTGTAGAGTCTATACGAGTACATACACAGTTGTGCACTGTACTGTGTACTCCACCACTTAGAGGTATTTCCTAACCTTTAGTGGAGCATCACAGTTTCAGGATTGGTGATAATCTACTTATTACATCCTTCTGGATTTTCACTACAGTGACAACGGTAGCAGACTTGGTCAAAGATCAGATGTTACTCCCCTTCAAAGAGGCACAGACCAAATTCCAACTGCTCTCTTCAACCTGTTTTAAATATTTTCAACTTACACACATGCTCCTGTCTCATTTTAGCTCAGGCTATTGGAACAATTCCTACGAGACACGGGTTCTTTCTATGTTTCTTTCAGCACCGCCTTCCCACATTATTTCCTATTATTACCAGCAGCTTGGTTCCCTCGTGGCCAATTCGAAGGGCCAGCTATATTACTACTGGGATCAGGTTTTGCCTCCCACTGACTCTTGCCATGACTGTGCGTGACTCTGGAAACACATGTACAAATACATTAAATATTCCTGATACCATCTCCTACAATTCTAGATGCTGCACAACCTCTATTATACCCCTGACAAGTTGTATAGAATGGGTAGGCTCCCCTTGAATATCTGCTCCAGATGTCATAAAGCTCCTACTGTACTGTATCACATTCTTTGGCTCTGTAAAAAGTTACCCCTTTTAGGGAGGCAATCCGAAACAGATTATACCCACTTTTGGGTGTGTCTGAAGCCTTCTTACCTGAGATATGTATATTGGGGGACCACTGGGATACCCTGATTGGTAACCAATGGTGACACATGACCCTCATCTCTGTGTGAAGAAAGTTATAATATGACACTGGCTTGATCAAAATACCCCATCTGTGACTGAATGGTTTCAGGAGATTAATTTTGCCTTGCAGGCAGAATGAACTATAGCTAGTTTGTCAAACCATCTTCATTCTTATCAGAGGATTTGGGAACAATTGTACACTCTGCTAACATTATAGATGGTTGGGACTTCAACACCTTGTGTTCTCTTTATACAGTTTTTTTTGTCCTGAAGATTTATGCCTCTGGTGGTAGGAGAGGGGGTTGGAGGGGGGGAGGGAAGGTTTGTTGTGTTTTCTTTTTATCTGAACTTGTTATTTATGGTTTTGTACTGCAGTATCCTGATTTACTTTATTTTACATGCTTTCAACTGTTCTATATGCATTTTGTGTGCTGTTGTTAGTTTCTACTGCTGTTGTAACTGAACTGTATTTTCATTTTGATTTTAAAACTCAATAAAGCATGGTCATTTTGAAAAAAAAGAAGAAAGGAGGTGGTGATTCCTTCATAAACAAATCATTAGTGAGATCTCATCTGGAGTACTGTGTCCAGTTCTGGAGGCTGCATCTCAGTAAGGACATAGACAGAGTAGAGGCGGTTCAGAGAAGGGCAACAAAAATGGTGCAGGGCCTGCACCAAAAGTCATATGAGGAGAGCCTGGAGGACCTCAATATGTATACCATGGACAAGAGAGGAGAGAGAGAGGGGGAACATGACAGAGACCATCAAATATCTCAAGGGCATAAATAAGGTACAAGAAAGCAGCATCTTTCAGAAAAAGAGATGTTCTAGAACAAGGGGTCATGACATGAGGCTGGAAGGGGATAGACTAAGGAGTAACGTGAGGAAGCATTTCTTCACAAAAAGGGTGGTGGATGCATGGAGCAGCTTCCCAGTGGAGGTGGTGGGGGGACAATTCAGTGTGAGGATTGAGAAATGCATGGGACAGACATACAGGAACTCTAGCAATAGGACAGAGAACAAAGTCAGAGATCAAGTAGGGTCTGTGATTTCTGCAGCAGGTAGAGAAAATTGGAAGACTGGGTGAGCCTAGCATCCCTTATCTGCCATCAATTTCCATTTTTCTATGTTTCATCATGGCTTTTATGGGACCCCACAGCATTAACAATGACAGTGAAATTATGCAAATCTATCCCGAAAGATGATTTTGCGGTCATTGTGTAAAATCACCTTTCAGGCAGGATTTGAACATTTTCTCCACCCTTGTTCATGAAGTGGGTTCATAAGAAGGCTAAGTTAGAAATTTGGGATAAAAATATTTGAAAACAACAAAGTTATGAGCTTATGTTGAAATTTATGAACACACACTCGTAACTTTGGTAATTTATAATATTTTGACCCCCAGTTTTCAACATAGCCATTTATTTACAGCACCTAATGAATGTGACAGCTGTCAGTTTTGAAATCCTGGCCAAAATGTGTTTTCACACTTGTGGTGCAAAAGCACCTTTCAGGCAGGATTTAACATTTTTTTCTGCCCTTGTTCATGAGGTAGGGTCGTAAGAAGAGTATGTGGAGTCATAAGAAGGCTATGTTGAAATTTTGGGTTACAAATATGAGAAAACAATAAGGTTATGCACCTACATTGACATTTTTCAATGTACACTTGTAAATGTGGTCAGTGGCTAAATTTTGACCCCAACATTTCAACACAGCTATTTTTTTATGCCACCTCATGAGTGTATCAACTGTCATTTTTCAAATCCTAGTTAAAATGTGTTTTTGCACTTGTGGCACAAAATCACCTTTCAGGTACTATTTGAAAATGTTCTCTACCCTTGTTGATGAGATGGGACCATAAGAAAGCTAACTGAGGTCATAAGAAGGTTATGTTAAAAATCTGGGGTAAAAATATTAAAAAACAACAGTTACGAATGTACGTTGAATGTTTTCAACACACGCTCATAACTGTGGTAATTGTAAGTAATCTGGCCCTAGATTTTTAACATAGTCATTTTTTTCACACCACCTCATGAATGTGACAGCTGTTATTTCTCAAATACTAGCCAAAATGTGTTCTGACACTTGTGGTGCAAAATGATATATCGGATACGATTTTATAAATGGTTGTGTCCCTTCCCTGCACTTTTGTCCTCTCATTTGCTTGACATCACCTCTCCCTCCTGTAACTGCACCTGATCCCCACCCCATCTCTTGGCATACTTCCACCCACCTAACAACTTAAACAGGCCTTTAGCCTCAGTCCAGCACTGATAAATCCTAACCCAAGATTACCTTTCCATTTGGAAACTGCCACCTCTGATGTAGCCATGCTGCAGTGCTAGCAAAAAAGTACAATGGGTATCACAGACCCATTGCCTATGCATCACAGATGCTATCCCCTGTAGAGAGAAAGTATAGTCTCTGTGAAAAAACACTCTTGGAAACCTTTTGGGCTGTCAAGCACTTTTTGTACATCACTGGGTATTATCTTGCATACCTGCCACACCCCAACTAGCTTTTTGCTTTCAGACAAAGTAAAAGATGGATCAATCTCTAATACCAAGCTGACCCACTGGTCTTTGCTTTTGCAGGACAGTGACATCAAGGTACTGCCTGCTAGAATGTCCTCTATTTTGACCCATGGCCTACTCTATACAGGTAAGCCCCATGACTGTGCATTCCAACCACCTGACCTACCTGACCCAGGACCATTTCTACCAGCTACACCTGAGGTCCTGGAAGATGCATCCATGTTTCGTATCTTTACAGATGGCTCTGCCTCCTATGTGGATGGAGAGCAGGTGGCAGGATTTGGAGTGCTCATTCAGGATCAGGAAGGTGATTTCCACATTGCTAGAAAATGCACTGCTATCTCCTCACAGTACCGAACTGGCAACTGTGGCCCATGGACTGAGATCATGCCCCATGGTGACAGAGATGCTATCATTTTGCAGACCCCAATTGGGTCTGCTCATCACTCACAGAGTGTCAAATATAGGGAACTGTTTGTGTATATAAACACCCTGACACAAATGTTTACTCATAAGGTGTACATTCACAAGGTAAGGGCTCACTGTATATCTGACCCTTACCATGAGTTCAATGATAAAGCAGACTCACTTGCCAGGGCAGGTGCTCGGCGGGGGGAGAAATGGACAATGACTCACCCACTAGGTGTAGCAGCTATCATGTCATCCATCATAGCTGCTAGCAAGAAACCGTACCAGAACCTCCACTGGACCCTCTCTGCTGCACAAAAGCAGACCCCAAAATAAGAGATGTGTTCAAATTCCTAAACAAAGTTAACAGCCACTGCCTGTTGGCAGTCCATATGTGATGAGGTACCTTTGGAAATGAGCCTCGGGCTCAAAGGTTGTAAACCGATGTGCAAATAAATAAATAAATAAATATAAAAACCATTCGGACAATATACACTTGTCCAGTGATCAGAAACTCATCTGGTATCACAAACAAGATACAGGTGACAAACTGTGGGTTGCACCACAATCTCTGTGAACATAATTTATCTATATGATTCATGACACTCCCACTGGTGGACACCATGGGACAGAAAACACCCTCCAGAGACTCAGAACAGTCATCTGGTGGCCTGGTATAGCCAAAGATGTAGAAGAGTATGTGGACAACTGCATAGTGTGTGCTCAGAACAATCCAATATCGATGAAAAGAAACACCAATTCACTGCCCCAAAGCCAATCTGGACCATGGAATGTGATACAGATTGATTTCATTGTCCTCTTACCAACTCCAGTAAGAACAATAAGTATGCCCTTGTGGTTACCGATTTGTTCTCCAAGTGGGCAGAAGCATTTCCACTAAGAACAACACAGCAAAGACAACTTCCAAGATCCTGGTAGATCAATTGTTCTCCAGGCGGGGCCTACACTTAAAGGTAGACTCAGACCAGGGAACCAGATTTACTGCCAAGCTGATGCAACAGACACTCCAACTTCTTGGAACTGATCAAAAATCCCACATTCCCTACCACCCTCAATCCTCAGGCCAGGTAGAAAGAGCTAACAGATGCATCAAACAGATGCTATGTAAATTCATCGATGATAATCCCAAGGATTGGGATTCCATTTTGCCACTGCTACTAATGGCAAGTAGGGGTACACCTGCGGCCACTACTCAGTGCACACCTTATGAGGTTATACTGTTAGAGCCAAAAGATCACCTGAGCACCTTCTGATTGATCTCCACACCCCTACTGCAGATAGAGTATCTGTAGACAAATACATTGAAAAGCTTCATGATGACATCATGAAGACACACCTGTTAGCTACCAAACAGATGGGCAAAGTGTAAGAACAAGCTAAATCTCATTTTGACAAGCATGTCAAAGAAGTCGACAGGCAAGTTGGAGACCAAATTATGCTTCTCCAGTACAGACAACCCACACATTCATTTGCCAGTAAATGGGAAGGACCCTATCCCATTGTCAACAAACTCAGCCCTGCTGTGTATCAGGTCAATGTACAACAGCAGAAAAAGACTGCTGACAGGTGGTTCCATGCTAACCAACTTAAGTTGTATAGAGGTGACTAAATTTACTTTTCCTAACCCCTTTTGGGCGCAATAATATCCACACTTAACCAGTCCTTTTTGTTTTCTTATAGGTATCGGCAAGCTGGCTATTCTGCACCCCTTTCTCCTACTGGTGGGACTACTGACTGTGACTGTGACTGCACCCCCACATAAAACCCCAGAGACTCATAAGGAACGTTTGCAACACTTCCTTGGTAAACTTGAACATTCAGCCCCTATGAGTGTACTAATTAATGTTCCCAACAAAATGATTAAAGTTACTCAAGGCTCAAATGCCTTTCTGGATGCTGTAGTGGTTGCCCCAGATAAATCATCACTCTCCATACAATGGCAAACTGACGCTATGGGCTACACAATCCTGTAGCTCGCCTGTCCAAGGGTACATTCCATGGCTGGCCTAATACTGATATTTCTTAAAATGGTACTCTCTCTATCAGACAAACCACTCCTAGACATACTGGTCAGTACAATCTCACTGCTTTAATAGATCCTGCCTATTGTGACTGCCTCTCTTCAGAGGAAGCATGTGCTTTCTGTCTTCAAAACTATGCAGCTTCTGAAGCTCTTTATCTTTCTGTAGTCCCACCAAGTCAGAAAGAACTGACTGCCTGCCCTTTTCAGGAGGAAAGCCCTCCTAGTGGTTTGCCCACCACATCACTACCAGGAGCCCTGATTAATAATGTGCAATTTATGCATGTCCCAGTTATTTTCAATCTCACACATTGGAATATGGCTGAATTTGGTTTCTGTAACACAACCAATACCTCTAAATTTTACAGTATGATGCTTACTGATATTGTTGCTGCTTATCAGACACAAACAAATGATCCCATAGGTGGACCTCACACTACTGAACATGTTGGAGTCTTTAGACCTGCCGCTAAAGACTATGTTAAACCAAAATCATAAACATGCACCAAGTGGGATGCAACTGACGTAGTTGGTGCTGCTGGATTTGTCTCTGGCATAACTGGAGCAGCTACTACCATAACTGGCCTCTTTGGCTCAGGTATGTCCATTTGGAAAAGAGCAGATATTGCTTCCATTAAAGCTCAGACTCCTAAATTTCAACAGAGTATTAATAATGATGTAATTCCCCCTATTTTACAAGGTGTAAACTCTCTCAGTAATGAAGAACATTATACCGTGTACTATATGCAAGAGATTGCTCATGGGTTCAATGATACCAAGCGTAAACTTAATGATCTCATTTTTCAGAATAACTGTGAGGGAATGCAATATATTGGGCGTGACATTTTATGTTCTGCTTATGGCTTATGTTATATCCACTGTTAACGCTCTCATCAGGGATTTGGAATCAGGCAAAATTCCAGATATCATACATGATCTCAGATTGGGTAAATGGTATTGCCCACATTGCAAAACCACTGGTTGTATTACTATGTGTTTAAAGAATACTCTAAACATCTCTATGGCTACTGTTAGAAATATTGGTTATGTTTCTAGGTTTCCTAACCAAGCATCTTGCTATTTCACAAATTCCTGTGCTATTAGGAAAATATGTTCATTACGCTCACCATGTCTTTACCACATTTTGATCCTGCTACAGCTGTCTTTGACAAATTAGCCAGCATTCATTCCATAGGACACCTTGAAAATGACATTTTTCATGAAAGAACTGAATTACTCTCCATGCTGGTCTACCATCAAGTCCTCCAGGCTTGGATCGCACCTCATGTGAACTGTTGTGCAAAGAAAGGTTACTACTTCCTGTGTCGATGTGACGTGGATATCGTCAAACCTGTATGTGGATACGCACGTGAACACCTTGACTCAGCACTGATGTTGGGTGAAGATCTGCCTTCCAATCTTACTGATGTTGATCCAGATGATGACATCCCTCCTGCTGCATCTTCAGCGCAAGATGCTGAAACAGCACCATCTTGAAGCTACCTTGAAGAGGTACATCGCTTCACTGCATGGCTCACCAATCAGTCATTTTCCTGTCCAGTACGTCTACATCAATGGAAGATGCCTTCTGTCAGAGTTACCTATATTTCTGATGGCCAGTACTGTCTGGTCACAAATTATCCCAGTTTTGCTTATGGTTCTAAGACATGTCAAGTTACTAAACCTAACTTTGTTTTACTCCACAACAAACAAAATCGTTATTGGTCACACTGTGATCATGCCTGTTCCTCTCCCTGAACCAGACGTTATTAATACTGATCCCCAATACTTGCTTGCCCTGTCTCAATACTTGCCTATTTTTAACATACACATTGATCCCTTGACACTCTTTTTAAAGTCTCTTTTAGCTAGAAAAGACACTCATTTGATTTGTATTAGTAATAATATTACCAAAGCTACTAATGCACTAAATGACCTTATCCATGATGGTGATTTGAGGCTTGCTGTAGACAACACTTGGCTAGAACTCACTTTTAAAGTTTTTGTAGTGATTCAAGCATTTTTGATTGTCTTTCTCATATTCACTCTGTGCTGCCTGTGACATACCCTAAGATAACATTGAGAACAACTCAAATTCCTTTACAAGGCTCATGTGTCGGGCCTGTAAATGACTTTACGCTCCATCCCTACCAGCTAACTTGGGATTGTTGCCCCATCTGAGACAACAAGGGGGGAATGTTATCCATGGACCAGCACCCCTGATTGTCCCCCCCCACTTCACAGACAGTACTACATATATGTATATGTGCTACCCTTAGGGTATAAGCACTTATTGTATAAGCATAAATGTCAGGATCTGAGTTTTACTGTACTTTTATATATTTTTACAGAGAATCATAATGTTTTTGCTATTATCCTGATTGTAACATTTGGGAGATACTTCTATTTACACCATTGTATAATGATTAGTTAGCAATACTGCCATCTTTAGTGCTAGTGAAGAACTGCATATGTAAACGCAAGTGTCCTTCAGATATACAAGAGCTATTGTTTAGCTACCTTGTCTTTCTGCTAACTCAGCATGCTTTCCCAAGCTAGTGATAAGTCAGGCTATTTGCCACTGACCAATTATAATGTTTTTATATATCTTTTTAGTCATTGTCATGGTTATTATCAGGGGTATAAGACCCTTTGTATATCACCTGCTCTCTGAGAAGAGACGTACTGCTACTTATAGGTAAGAAAGATTGGATGTATTCTCCAAGTGATCACACTGGTTGTAAGTCTGCTTTATATACCAGAAATAAATCACTTTTGTGCTGGACACTACTTGTCTGTTGTTTCTTCACTTTAGTGCAGTTCCAACAAAATGTGAGAAGGTGATGATTTTACCATCCACTACAGTGGGGAGAGTAGGAGTCCACAAGACCACCAGGGATGTTATATCAATATAACTGGGGAGAATGGGATGGGGTCCACTATGCCACCAGAGATGTTATATCAATATACTTGAGGGAGATCAGGGATCGGGGAGGGGTCTGCTAGACCACCAGGGAAGATATATAAACATAGGGGATCAAGAGGTCTGCTAGACCACAATGGAAGATATGTTTAGTGTACATATAATTACAGCACAATGCAAATGCACCCTGCCAGGTGCCACATCACTGCAGATTATGCTCAGCTGTCCCCCCAACACCCTTTATGCCACCTACCTTGCCCCTACTGCACTTGGCAGCCCATGTTCCACCCTGTCCCACTGACACAAGCCACTTAGACCACCTTCTGGCTGGTCTAAGTGGTGCCCCTTGCAACCTGGCACACCAGGTTGTTTGATGCAACCCTAGTGCAAGGGGGCTTTGGCACAGCTGCATCTGGATTTGACTGCATACAAAAAGAGCAGGTGTGACACAGGACTAATCCTGGGTGCTTGTCCAGGAGTGCAAACCCTTTTATACAATGTAACAGTGGTGTAGCACTCCAGCCAACGGACTAGCAAATAATTATAGGCAATGATTTTATTGTTGCTCCTCAGCATACATGACTGCATAGGAGTTGGTCTCCTAGTGCTTCAGCCCCAGAGGAACCCTCTGATGAAGGTCTAAATTAGGGCCGAAGCACAAGGGGACCAGCTCCTATGCAGTCATGTATGCCGAGTAGCAACAATAAAATCATTGCCTTTTAAGTCATTGGCTTGGTCTGTTTTATTGGCCGAAGTGCTGCACCACTTTGTTTTGGTGTCTGGATTCAATGCAGGCTGTGATAGAAAATAGTGTTTGATGCAAGTTGTGATGCAAGTCACCTCTTGCATCTAACTTTTTTGATGCAAGTCCTTGCGTCATTCCAAGCCCTTTGAAAATTGGGCCATCAGTCTTGCCTGGGGGATAGACCAGTCACAGAACTGGACCACACATCTAGGCTTCCAGACCCTCATGTGAGACACTAGTCAGTGCCTACCTGTTAAGCACAGACTGTACTATGATTAGCACAGACAGTAAAGAAGGGGGACAAGACATTTTATACATACATTAGTGATAGAAGGAAGGCCAGGGAGGGTTTGTAAGGCTCAAAGGGGAGGAAGGGGTGTGCATAGAGGGTGACCAAGAAAAAGCATTGATACTAAATGAATACTTCTGTTTGGTATTCATGGTAGATGGAGCGGGACAGGGATCACAGCTAGGCAGCAGAAACAATGGGGGAGAGAGGTAAACACCAGTCCTTTTACAGCAGAGAAGGTCCTGGAGGAACTCACAAAATTAAAGGTGGACAAAGTGATGGGGCCAGATGATATACACCCCAGGATATTAAAGTAATTATGGAAGGTGCTAGCAGCACTGCTGGCAGCCTGTTTAGTGAGTTGTTCAATACAGGGGTGGTTCCAGAGGACTGGAAGGGAGCAAATGTAGTCCCTCTCCACAAGAGTGGTAGCAGGGAGGAGGCAGGAAAGTATTGGCTGGTCAGCCTCATCTCAGTAGTGGGTAAGATTATGGAGGCATTGCTTAAGGAAAGGATTGTGGAACACTTGGAAACCATGGGAGAACAAGGAAGCATGGGTTCACAGCAGGAAGGTCACGTCAAACAAATATGATTGAATTTTTTGACTGGGTGATGAAGGAGGTGGATCAGGGAGGAGCGGTGGATATCGCCTACCTCGATTTCAGTAAGGCCTTCGACACCGTACCCCACAAAAGACTGGTGAACAAGCTAGCGAGCCTGGGATGGCCATAAAGTTTGAAAACTGGGTTAGAAACTGATTGAGGGACAGGAAGCTGAGGGTGGTACTAAGTGGGATCACATCTGAGGAAAAAAGGGTGACCAGTTGGGTGGCTCAGGGATCGGTCCTGGGTCCGATCCTTTTCAATGTCTTCATCAGTGACATTGCTGAAGGGCTGAGGGAAGGTTTGCCTATTTGCAGATGATACCAAGATCTGCAACAGAGTAGACACTCAGGGGGTAAAAAGAATGAGGAGGGATCTGGAAAGCTGGAAAATGTTTAAACATGTGGCAATTGAAATTAATTCAAAATCATGCACTTGGGGTGAAGAACAGAATGGGGGGGAGGGATTGCTGACAGTCATCAGGGAAGAGGCAAATTTAGGGATAATCATCGCAGATGACCTAAGGGTGGCCAAACAGTGTAACAAGGCTGTGGGGAGGGCCAGTGGGATGTTGGAGTGCATAGGAAGGGATATCACTAGCAGAAGAAGGGAGGTGGTGATGCCATTGTACAAAACGCTGGTGAGGCCTCATCTAGAATGCTGTGTTCAGTTCTGGTGGCTGCATCTTCACAAAGACATAGACAGGTTGGAGGCGGTCCAGAGAAGGGTGACCAAGATGGTGCAGAGCTTGCATCAGAAAACATATGAGGACAGATTAAAAGACCTCAATATGTATACACTTGAAGACAGTAGGGAACAGGGTAATATGATAAAGACCTTCAAGTATCTTAAAGGACTTGAACAAGGTGCTGGGGGTGATATCTTTTAGTATAAGGTTTATGCAGGATGAGGAGGTATGATATTCTGATTGGAGGGTGGCAGGATAAGAGTAAATGTGAGGAAGTTTGTCTTCTCAGGAGGGTGGTGGATGCTTGGAATAGCCTACCCCAGGAAGTGGTGGGTGCTGGCACAGTGGGGAGTTCATACATGGCTGGGATAGACATAGGGAACCTAGATGTGGGAAGAGGCAAAAGCCAATGACTAAGCAGAGTCAGCGGCCACTGATGCAGGCAGGGAATATGGGCAGACTAGGTGGGCCTAGCAGGCCTTTTCTGCCATAATGTACTATGTTACTATGTAGCACTGACTGGCCATGTCCCTAGATGATCCGCAAGACACAGTAGAAAGCTACATTTCAAGCTTGCAGCTGCAGCACTAATGTTGGATAAGCATACTTTTACCTTTGTTTCTCTGAAGGCAGGACACAATCTCTCACCACATGGCAAGCTGGCAGGTGCAGTGCAAATGCTGAGCTAGTACTCAATAATCTCTTATGCTGTAGACAGGCAGATTGAAGTCACCAACTAGAAGCACCTCCATCATCCTGATGATGTCCGCTCAAGTGCCTAAACTAGCTCCACTCCCTGTGCTGGAGATCTGTACGAACATACGAAAATAACAGCAGAAACAAATCATTTCAGTCTATCTAGTTTGCTCGAATGTGCAGCTCTCAGTCTATATTACTGGAGCTGCCCCGCTCCCGTTTCCCCATTCAGTTTTGATCCCTCACATTCTCTTTCCCCCTACCCATCATCCTACCTGTTTTGACTCCACCTTTCACCCTGTCCCATAATCTTTTAAAGCTGCCCACTGTTTTCAATGAAACCACCTCCTCCGGCAGTTCGTTCCATTTGGACACCACTCTTTCTGTGAAAAAGTGCTTCCTCATTTCCCTTTTGAATCTCTCTCCCCACAACTGCAGACTATCCCCCCTAGTGGACCCCTCTCCCTCAACTTGAGAATGCCCTCTATTCTAAACTTGTTCATATCTTTAAGGTACTTGAAGGTTTCAATCATGTCTCCCCACCTCTCTCTTCTGTCCTATAGGAATACATATTGAGCTCCAGCCTCTCTTCATATGTTTTTCCATGAGGCCCTGGATCATCTTGGTCACCCTACACTCCACCCCTTTAGTAACTTGATGTCTTTTTCAGAAAAGGGCTCCAGAACTGCACACAGTACTCAAGTGCAGCCTCATCAATGACCTGTAGTTGGACAAGATGACCTCCTCTTCCTGGAGGTGATTCCTCTGGGGATGCATACCAGCATTTAATTTGCTTTGGCTGCTGCTTTATGGCACTGCACATAGTGCTTCAGGCCTCCTTGATGATTACCCGATATCTTTTCCTCCTCTGAACTGGACACTTCACACCCCCAACCAGTAACTGGCCTCAGGGTTATTAGCTCCCAGGTGCATGACCTTGCACTTCTTGGCATTGAACACCAACTGTCAGATACCTGACCATCTCTCAAGTCCAGCCAGGTTCTCCTTGAGTTCCTGTCTTCTCTCCTCAATGTCCACTCACCCATAGAGCTTAGTGTTGTCTGCAAAATAGGCAGATTTCACTTTTTCCTTTTTTTTTGCTTTTTTGCACTTTCTGTTTATGCTCCTCTCCTGCCCCCTGTGCTCCACCTCATCAGAATTGCCTGGCATCTGCCTTGGTTCCTCCCTGCCTGGAGCTCCACAGTAGTCCCCCCATGTAGCCTTGGTTTCTCCCCCAGGTGGGGATGAGGTGGTGGCCTGTACACCCCAAACAATTGCCTTTGTTGGGGCTACAACGCAAGGCAGGCAGGAGACCATTGAGGTATGTGCTAGCGCTCCATCTTCCCAGAACGCAGGGAGCCATTTTCCCATTTCTCAGGCATACTGTGTGCCCTGACATCAAGGCAGAGATAAACTGACATTTGGCATGCCCATCCCCTCTCTGTATAGCAGGGCACTTGCTGTACCCAGGCCTCCACCTGGGGTCACTTGAGCATCAGGCCTCATCCCCTCTCCCTCCCTGAAGAAGGTGAGTGGTCCACAGATGCTCAGCCTTCTCCCTCTGGCCCTCCGACTCCCTAAGCTTATTCCTGAACCCGGATCACCAGCATCTCAAGTGGTAGCAGTACTGCTGAGCCGGCAGGCCAGCTAAATTTCACTTTTTAGTGTCTCCGCTATGTCTTCAATAAAGATGTTAGATAACACAGGTCTGGTAGCAGGTCTGTGGCACCCCTCTGGTCACAGGCCTGAGGCATCGATAGTTCTCCTCTACTATCACCCTCTGATTTCTGCCCTGAATCCAGCCTCACCCCACCACCCACCCCATCATCTTTTCCCTACTCCCAAGTTTCTCAGTTTACTGAGCAGCCACCCATGTGGCATGGAGTTGAAGGCCTTGCTGAAGACCAGATACAGAACATTCACCACCTGGCCCTGTCCAATGCCCCTGTGACCCAATCAAAAAGTCTATCAGGTTGGTCTGGCAGGATCTCTCCACATCTGAAATCTGTGCTGTCTATCATCCTGAAGACCATTTGCCTCCAGAAAGTTCTAGCCTTTTCCCTTAGTATGGTCTCCATCAATTTTCTCACAATGGATATAATGCTGCTGGTCTGTAATTACCTGGTTCTTTCCTGGATCCACTCTTGTGGGTGGCTCCACATCAGCCATTCTCCAGTCCTGAGGCATGCACCCTGTCCCCAGTGAGGTGTTAAACAGGTACATCAGGGAGCTAGCCAAGACCTCCACTGATTCCCTCAGGACTCTTGGGTGCCTCCATCTGGTCCAGGAGCCTTGTCCACTGGCACAGGGTCATAATGTCGCAAGACATTATGCCGCATGCAAAAATCACACTGCCAATACAGTGAAATTTCTTGCATGTGGCATAATTCTTTTTTTTTATGGGGGCTCTGGCCCCTGCACCCCCTGTTAAGGGGGGCTGTGCTCCTGAACTCCCCCCACTAAGGATTCTCAACTTCATGGGTGGGTTCAACTCAAAATCACACAAAGTATGAAAAAAAAAGTTTCTGGGACCAGGAATCAAATCCAGTCCCAGATCGATTGCCTGGGTTCCTTGCTACAGTGGCTCAGTCCATTAAGCCATGGCAGCTGCTCGTGAGACCGTCCCAGCAGATGTCTTATCCTCTGCCTGGGATACTGTGGTGGTGCAATACCACGTGCAGCAGTATTCGTAGTATTGACCACTCGCTGTCTGAGTGCGTTGTGATTCTGGGAAAGATGCAATGTCATATGCTAAATAGTGTATGACATTATGATGATAGATTGTGTCCACCTAAGAGCCCTTAGGCCCTTTAAACCTTGTCTTCTTGGATTGGTCCATCTGTTTCAACCCCTGACCTCTCAGTACCCCTATTTTTCCCTGCGGCATAGGTACATGCTTTTCTCTAGTGAACACTGAACTGAAGTAATTGTTCAATGTCTCCGTCTGTTCTGCCCTTTTTTCCTCCCATCCACACTCCCTCTTATTCTGGACAATCCCATCCTTGCAGCTTCTTCTCTCCTTTATATACTTAGTTCTTTTCCTTTTCCCTTAGCCCTGCACCAGCTTTAGTTCTTTTGTGGGCTTAGCTGCCCAGACCATATGGCCTGCCTCTCTTGACTTCACAGAGTAATCTTCCCTGTCCTCCTCTCTCATAGTACTTTTGTACTTATGAAAGGCTGCTCTCTTCTCCCTCACTTTCGCTGCCACCTCGTTGCTGAACCAGCTTGTTTTTTTTGGACCTGGATTTCTTACTCTGAGTCTTAGTACATGTGTTAGTGGCATCGATTAGACCCATCTTAATAATGGACCATTTCTGCTCTGCTTCCCTCCTCAGGCTGATATTGGCAAGGTGCCCCACTAGGATTTCCCCCATCATACCAAAATCTGCCCTCCTGAAGTCCACCACCCTCATCTTAGTCCTGGCTGTTTCCTTGCCCATATTAATGTAAAACCACACCATGCAAAGTGTGCTGACTGCAAGGGGGTCGTCCACTACTATGTCTTGCTACTATGACAGCACTAGGTCGAGAATGGCTCCATCCCTGGTTGGCTCTGTGACTCCCTATATCAGGAAACAATTCTAGAAAACCTCCAGGAGGACCAGTTTCCTGGAGCAGGAGGTAGCTGGGGTCATCCAGTCAACTCCAGGCAGATTGAAATAACCTATTATGACTATGTTTCCCCTACCACCTAGCGTTCTAATCTGCTCCCTCAGCTTACTGTCCAACTCCTCCTCCTATGAAGGTGGTCTGTACACCACTCCCATTTGAACATTTTTCCCCTTGGTGTTCTGAAGCTGTACCCTCAAGGCTTCTGTCTTACTCTCTTCCTCCTCCTCCTCCCTGGTGCATATAGTCCTCTTCTTCACAAATAAGGCCACCCCTCCCCCTCTTCCCTTCTCTCTGTCCTTGCAGTAAATTCTAGACCCAAGGATCATGAGATACCAGTCATGATATTGGGTGGCCCACATCTCTGTGAGGGCTGCTATGTCCACCTATCCCTCAGCTATTAGTGCCTGAAAATATGCCATCTTGTTTGCCAGACTACTTGCATTCAGGCAAGGACACTACCTTCCATTGTGACCACTGTACCCCATTGTCTCTTATGTCCCTTTATGTCCCTCCCCCCCTCATTTCCTCTCTCTCTCACCCCCTCTTCTCTCTTCCTTCCTTCTGATGACTGGATGGGGGAGGCTCATCAGTCTCTTTCCCTGGTGGCTGTGTAGTAGCCCACCCTGAGCCCCCTTCAATTCAAATTAAGGTTTGCAGTCATGTGTTCCCCAGTTTATCTTTCAAGACCTTAGTACCTCTCTACTTAAATGCAGCCTGTCCAGTGCAAATAGACCTTATTCTCCCTAGTCCTACCCACTTCCCCCTAGCCTATACCCATTTGCCTCACACCATCCTTTAGCCAACTGTTAGTTCCTCAATGCCTTGCTTCCTGAAAGTACTCGCCTAGGGACTGGAAGTACTTGGAGAGGTTACTAACCTTCCTGCCTCACTGCAAATTTTGCCTAGCTCCTAAACCTCCTCCACCTCTCCCTCATACCCTGCAAGATCATTAGTACCCAAGTGTATCATAATGTGAGTTTTTCATGCTCCATCCCCACACACTTGGGTATAAAAGGCAAGACCCTCTCTGACATCATGCCTGGCCTCTACCCTCCAGTGGCTATACCTTGCCCCTTACCTCCCCATCTCACCCTTCAGTATTGAATCCCCAGGATAATGAGCCTCTACTTTCCCCATCCCAATCCTGTCTTGCCTCCCACAATGCCAGTTTCCTCTGTCCATTATTTCTCCTCTGTTGCTCCCCTTGGTCCCCTTCCCCATCTCACCAGACTCCACACCCTGACTATCCCTCATCCCTCCTTATATCCACCAACTACTCACCCTTGCACTATCCTCATCTCCTCACCCCATTTTCCCTCTTTCCTCTTACCCCACTTATGGCCTCTACCCTTTCTTGATCATAGAGCTCCCCCTGCCCCATGTTCCTCCATAGTGGTCAACATGGAGAACCTATTCAAAGATGCTCCTCCATATTAAGACATGCTTCTATTCTCCCACCTGTGCTTTTCCCCTTCCTCCTTGTTCTGATTCCTAACCCTCCTGCTCTTTCTCTTACCTCCTGCCAGTTCCCAGGGCCCTTGAGGGATGTCCCTGAACTTTGGCACCCTCCTGTATCTATCATATGCCTACCATCCATGCAGCCTGGGGCAGTCATCCCCTGCACCTTCCACCCCTGTTCATTCCCCCTGCCTCTCCTCTCCTCTCCTCTCCCCATTCCAACTCCCATCTCAACCACCACAGATCTTCCTTAAGTTGCCCCAGTTATCTGCACACTGAACAGCCTCCTGCTCTCTACATTGTTCCCAGAAAGATGGCAGCCCCACACCCATTGCAGCTGACCACTCTCCCGGCTTCCCTCTGTACCCTGTATCCCCTATCCCCCCATTTCCTTGCCTCCCAACTATTCTGCTGTCTGCCCCAGATCCTAGGCCCCACATCCTCTTCAGTGAGCTTTTAACCCTCCTTGCTGTATTACTAAATAGGCTATTGTTGTCAATTCCCCAATTTTGCTTTCTGTAGATGAGGTTGCCCCATCTCCTATTTACTGCCCCCCATGCTAGATGACAAGACTGAGCCATTGTGTTAGCTAAACCTGCCTAGCATGCGATGTCCAGTTTCCCCCATTCCTGTCCAGAGTGGTCTGTGGTTCTTTCTGTGGAATCCCTACAGATGCCATTTAGTTAGATGCCACTCCTGCATCATAGCACTCACGTTGGGGTTGCTTACACAGTGTTGCTTGGTCCCCTGTAATATATAGGGCCTACAGGTGTCCTATAGGCTTACTTCAGCCACATGGCCCTGCGTCCCTACCAATGGTGCCGGCTTGTTCTCACCCTCGGCCCTCCCACTGGCTGCAACCTCCCACCACCCTGATCACAGTAATCCCCACAGTATTTTATTCAAGTTTGAAATCATTTTCTTCAATGCAGAGCTGTATGACAAAACACAAAAACACAGTCCCCCAGTACTTAACTGAAGCAGCTTCTGTTGTTCCACCACACTCCCGATGGTATCCTCCTCTCCACCGTAGATGACACACAACACCTCCAATTCTTCCTTTTCCCCCAAATGCCCCTGCAGTTCCATAGGCTTGATTCCCTTCCTCACATACAGTACAACCCCTCCTCCCTTCCATGTCACTACTAAACACAGATTAGCCTGGTATGGTCACATTCCAGTCATGCCTCTCAGTGCACCATGACTCTGTTATGGCCACCAAATCCAGGCTAACCTCCTCCATGATGGCCTCAAAATCCAGATTTTTTCCCCAGACTCCTTGCATTTGTGTACATGGCTCTCATCCCTTACTTCTCCTGCCTGCCTGCCTGCCTCCCTGCTTTCTCCTCTGTCCTGCCTGTGCTATTTCACGAAGCTCCCCTGTTCCACCTCTCTTCACTTGTTACCCTCTCCATTATGTCTCCTTTACTCTCTTCTTGCTATCTTGATTTATAATCCCTTGTTCTCTACCTGGTGCCCACCCTGTCTTCCATTGTGCATGCCGGGGCTTCCTTCCTTGGGCTCTCCTTCCTGTTGCTTCATTGTCTGAAGGAGGCTACCTTGCCTCTTTTGTATTACAACCTCCCCTGTCTAGTTTAAATTTTTATCCGAGTAGCATTAAACCTTCCACTAAGGACTGTGGTCCCACTCCTGGAAGGATGCAGGCTATTCCTACAGAGGCCTATATCCTCCCAGGCTGGTCCCCAGTCCCCAGTGTAGCCAAAGTCCTCCTCCATGAGCCATATCTTCAACTAATTGTTAAAAGCTGTGGTGCAAGTACCCTTTTTCTCCTTGGTCACAATATGTAACACCGTGACAAATGCCATCGTGCATGCTACCTGCTTCAGGCCCCTTCCTAGCTCTCATAACTTACCTTTCACTACCCCTCCCTATCCCTTACCAGGTCATTTGTCCCCAGGCAGACAGTGACACCTAGCTCCCTCCCATTTCTTGCCACCCTAGTGATCCTCTGGATCTGTTCTCTGTCCCTCCAAGTTGAAGCACCAGCAAGTCACTTTGCTTCCCTCTCTCTTCTTCCCTCCTCTTCCAAGTCAGTCCCACTAATGGCAGAGTCCCCCCCAAGAAGCTGCTTCCTCCTCAGATGGGAGCCTTCTCCTCCCTTCTTTGGAGCCTCCCCTTCTGAGGACCCCCACTTCCTCCCTTCCCACTGCTGTGGGTGCCTCTTCCCAGTTGCCCCATCCTATCAGTATGGTGAAGGAATTATGTTGACTGAGGAGTGCATTCCCTTCTACCACCCTTACCCTTCCAGAGCCCACCAAGGTCCAACCATTCTGCCTGTACTTAGGCATCATCTGGGAAAGTGATGGTAGACTTGGTGGCCCCTGGTAGGGGCAGTAGGTTCCCTGCATCCTTCTCAGTTGGCCCAGAGTCCAGCAACCTCTGTCCTCAACTCAGAGAGGGGAGTACAAATGGGGCAGCATTTCAGTCTCCAGAATGTGCCCTGAAAGACTGCAGCTCCACACATGTTGCACTGAACCACCCCATGCTCTTTCCCATCTTAATCATGTTGTTTGTTGTCAGTTTTGTCTGTTAAATCTTTCTCTATCATCCTGCCTCCTTTGATTTCCTACCTTTCCTTTACCTATTTGAAATGTATTTGTTACTCTACCCTAGATAATGTGTCTCCTGCTTTCCCCTTTCCCCTTTCCCCAGCAGTTGCTACCTTTCTTATGACACATAGAGAAGAATGGAAATCTCAGTTGATTAACATTTTTATTGTTTGGCTAAATAACCTTTACAAAAATATATTAAACACAGTAGATTCAGCATACATATCATAATCTATACACATAATGAATTCTTAATAATAATAAATACATATACAGGTCAGCTGTCACAGCAAATTGTCAAGTACACAGCAGAGAAACCTCCCGCCTTGACTACTGCAATGCCCTTTACCTTGGGTTACCGGGGGTTGAAATTCACTGCTTGCAGCTAGTGCAGAATGCGGCAGCCAGGCTGTTGACTGGTTCTTCTAGGTCCAGTCATATAATGCCTGTGCTCCGTGGACTGCACTGGCTGCCAGTTTGCTAGCGAATCACCTTCAAGATTGGTTTGCTGACCTATAAGGCCCTACACGATCAGGGACCTGCTTACCTGAAAGAGCTCCTTTGTCCCTATTGTCCCCCCCACTGGCTCCAATCCACTGATGAGGGATTGCTAGGGATTCCCAGGGTTCACTTAAAAACTTCAAGGGCAAGATCTTTTAGCTTTATGGCCCCGACCCTGTGGAATTCTCTACCTCGTCAGGTGCGAAATTGCCCGACTGTCCAAAGCTTTAAAGGAACTTTGAAAACCTATCTTTTTAGTAAAGCCTTTAATGATTTCTGATTATTTTAATGTTATTTTAACTATTTATTGTTTTATGTAATATTGTAAAGGTGCCTTGATTTAAGAAAGGGCCTTATACAAATAAAGAATGATTGATTGATGATTGATTGATTGATAAGGAAAATTCTATTGCACTATTCTCACCTGAGTCCCCAGTAATTTCCTTTTTATTTTATTAATAGCCAAAAAGTATTTGGCCAACCTAAGGACAACCTAAGATTCATCAGCTGTGTGAAATAAAATAGTTGTTAATGTTTCAAGGTCAATGTTATATAAGAAGTTTAGGAATGGACCGAGCCAATAGGCCCTTTGTTTTTTATGCCATGCACAAAACCACATGACATGTATTAAGTTTTCTTTACCCCCTTTTGAACAAGTACAGTCTTCCAACTCTTTGGGCAATTTATTATTTCTTACCTGTAAAACATTACTAGGGAAGCATTTGAATTTGTACACTATTAGGACTTCCTTAAGTTCATAATCATCCAAAATTGCCATATAAGGTTTAAGTCCAAATGAATAATTATTTTTAGAAAGCCAATTTGAATAAGCTGTATCTTTGATTTTGCTAAAGTCCTAATTTTTCCACATCTTTGGACTCTTTTCAGTATATATTGTTGTATTTTAAGCTAATGACAATTCCATTATTTACCTAATTTTCAGTTTTCCCAGACTGTACTTATCCAAATAGTTTTATGATTACATTGAACTAGAAATATGTTCTATAACCCAACTCATGCCAATGCTGTTTTTCTTTTAAACATAACTATATCATTGAATCCTTTGGAATTCTCAGGCATATCCAGTAAGAAAGTTTTCACTGTCAGTAAGTGCACATAAATTAGTCAGACCTGTCTCTGATCTTGTGTAGGAGGCTGGGCATGAGTGACCTAATCCTAACATCTTTCTCAGCAGTTTGAAAACTGGTATAGTAAGTTTGTCAATTGCTTTATTTTCCCATACAGGACCTGGGCCATGTATTTTGTATTAATTGTCTGAAGAAGAGGGAGGCTACTATTCCCTCTAAATTGATAGTTAAAGCTATCCAGCCCTCTTGAAGTTTTCTTTAATTTCTCTGAAATCATGTCAAGATGACCATTCCATTTACCATTTATATGGAATAGCACCCCCAGATATACACATGAGGTAGCTTTTGCAATAACATTAGGTCCAATTTTCCAACACCCAGAGGTTTTTGTTTTCTACCCAAAGATTAAAACCTTGGTTTTGTTAAGATTTACTGTTAACTATAACTCTTTAGATTTTTCATATAGGAAATTCATTTTCATCTGAAGACCTTTCTTAGATGGGGAATTATCACTAAATCATCTGTGTAAGCTAAAATAGGACATTCTTGATTATAAACTTTTGGTTAATCTGAGGGAAATTTATTAATTTCATTTAAGAGGTTATCTATATATAAGAAAAATAACACTGGAGCCAGGACGCAGCCCATGCGTACTCCTTTATTCATAGAAATGGGTGTTGTTAATGTTCCATAGACTCCAGTCCTAATAGAGGCCCAGGTATTTCAAAATAAATTATAAATAATATAAACTAGATTTTTATCAAAACCCCTATCTAACATAAGCTTCCAGAGTGTACTTCTTGAGACTGTGTCAAATGCTGCTGTATAATCTATAAAGCAAGTATACAGTTTTTGTTTACGTAGGATAATGTATTTCTCAATCAAATATCTCAGAATGAACATATTATCACATGTAGAAAAGTTTTTCTAAATCCAATTTAAAGAGCAGAGATCCCACCAATCCTATCTTAAGAAGTTTATATAACACAACTTTAGAAAAAACATTTAAATTTATGTCAAGTAAGCTAATTAGATGACACATGGCTGTATCTGCTGTATCTCTCTTTTTATGTATTGGTACTATATATGCACCTGCTCCAAGATTCAGGGAATCCTGACTCTCCGATTCATCTATTGTAGAAAATAGTCAGGAATTTACACCATTCTGTAGCAGAACAAAGATGCACCTTCCCAGGAATGCCTACAGCTTTTTTTTGTTTTCAGGGTCTTAATAGCAAACAGAACTTCATCATAAGTAAAGGTGATTTGTACATTATCCCTCTGTTCCTGTATAGGGAATATATTAATTGCCATTGGATCCCAAATGTTTCCTGCAAAGTGATTCCTCCATTTATCCTTTGTAATACAGTAAATGTGTCAATCTTATATTTATAGTTATTAGTTCCCTTGGCAACAAGGTTTCAAAATTTCTTGGAGTCCTTGGAGATGATGGCTTCATACATTAACTCCTATTGCTTCTTATAGAACAAACTGTTCTTCTCTTTTATAAGTAATTTATATATTTCTTATGGTTATTTAATTCCTTTAAATTATCCTTTGTTGATCTATTTTTATAGATTCTTGTTAATTTTCTGATCACACTTTTAGATTTTTTACATTCTGAATTAAACCATCCCTTCAGCACTACTCCCTGTCTTGCTGTTAAATGAGGTTTCAAGTCTTTCCTTTATTTTATTATAAGTTTCAGTCAAGTTACCCATTAGTTGTTCAAAGTTATAACTTTCAAGATATTCACTCCTTTCTCTTAGAGCTGTATCAGACAGTAGGTTATTAGTACGTACATTAGACTCCTGTTTCCAAATTATTCTCTTCCTGGCTCTAATTTCTGTAAATGGAATTGCAGGTGAAGACATATAATCCCTCTGACCTGTTTTCTTACTCAACAATAATATGGGAAAGTGATTACTTGTTGCATGATTTTGTGCATACAATTCTTCCCACATCAAGTCAAGACCTAACCAAAGTGCGAGATCCACTACTGATGCACCCTTTGATGTAATAGATGTCCATTCTTTAGTGGCACTATTTTTAATGGTTTGACTTTAAAATAAAATAACTTTTTTTATACTTTCATCTTGAAGACTGCGTCCCTTTTATGAGGTTAGTGTGTGCCTAAAACCTTCTATTTTTGATGTCCATTCTCCCAGACCATTTCCCTTTAATCTACCATTCAAAGGGCATATGTGCAGATCTTCCATGATTTCCATAAATTTTTTCCCCTGAGTGAGTCACTTAGAGATCTTTAGTCATTCTTGAGACCAATGTACTTGTAATATTGTATTCATGATAGACATTATTCATTAATCCTTTATATTTCCCTATATAGGCATTAAAATACCCTACTATTAATATTCCTATACTAAAACAGGTGCACATACAGACATTTAAGAACTCTTAGCTGAACCAAAAGTCTGTTGGATAAAATTTGGAGTTTTCTGGTGGGCAATAACAATTAATAATTGTAAAGCATACTTTCTCTATTTCTACATAGTTTGCAATAAAGTTGTCCAATTTCTTTATACAACTGACCTTTTAAAAGAGCTGACTTTAAAATAAGGGCAATGCCACCAGAGCATCTACCAGTTATTTGTATCTTTTTACCAGGGGTATGATATATCTCATAACCAGTTATATCTATGATTTCCTCTTTATCATGCCAGGTCTCCTGCATAGCTATAACATCACATTTCTCAATAAAAGCAACCCAATCTGAATCAGCTCGTTTATTTTTGTATACCTGCTATGTTCCAAGATAAAAGGGATCAACTTTCTTTATGCACAATATTTATTAATAAAACATCCTCTGCACCGCTGTTTCTTATATCAATTAACTGTCAGTGAAAATATCCAGCAATTGCTTGATATCTGTTATTTGTTCCTATTTCTGTAATATAGCTCTGTACACTAGTTTGCCTGCCCTCTGTATTAGTGTGTAGTATATTTGAGTCTACCACATATAGACCCACTTTATCAAGTACTTGAACTTTTTGCAGAATAAGTTCTGCAAGTTCCCTATCTTTACATAATAGTTCAATTTGGCTGTTAATGCCAACTCTTCAAACTTGATATGATCTTTAGAGCAATTTGGGAGCTGCATGATATTAAAAAAATGAGAATGACATTAATTAGTTTCTCTTCATTTTCATTCTCAATCTGCTGTAGGAAAAATAAACTTAATGAAACTTTTATTTACTGTCCTCTCTCTAGATTTAATTTCTTTGTTAAATTCTATTCAGTAACGTCATTGGTACTTATTGTCTTGTATTGAAGACCCATTTAACCAGACATAGTTTGCCACCCAGAAAGATGAAAAATATACATCAACCATGATAGGAGTATAGAGTTCATATATCTCATCAAATGTTAAATTTCAGCCAATCAGCGGTGCTATGTCATTTGACAGGTGGTTACCATAGCAACACCCCACCCCCTTTCTGTCACCAGAAGTCCCACCCACTGCGCAGAAAGTGATGTATGAAATGCAGGAAATGACATATTCTCAATCCAGAAATGACACATCATTCCCATTCTGTGTCCCTACATCCTTCCTTCTCCATCCCCAGTCCCTCAAACCTCCACAACACCATCCTAGCTCAAACCCAAGTCCATCCTCCATCCCTCAAACCACAACCACCCCATCCTAGCTCAAACCTGATTCCATCCTCTGTCCTCAACCCCCTGCCACAATATCTTGGCACAAACTCTACCATCCTCCCACCTTGTCCCACCACCACCTACATTGCACCCATCACTTACCTCGAATCTGAGTCTCCTCCCTCCTCCTTGGCCCCACCACAACCTACATTATACCCCATCACCTACCTGGAACTTGAGTCTCTCCCATCCTCTCACCTTGCCCCACCATCACCTACCTGGCACTCCTCAACCTCCCCTGCCAATCTGTGGCATGACTGCTGGTGCCTTTTTACTCAGGGATTTGTTTTGTGTGAAATGTACTTTGAAGCTTGAAGGACTGTAAAAAATTTATCTCTTCAATGTAAGGAAGTTCTTTATCACAATGCATTTTAAGTATTTATGAAAAACAGTGATTTTTTTTAATGTGAAAAGAAAATGAGTTCCAACTTTAAAAGCAGAGACAGTGCGTGTGTGTGTGTCCAGTGTTGAAGCTGATGTTTCAAGGGTTTGTAGTCTAAGTAGACTGCTTCAAATCCTAAAGTCTGTTTAAAAACAGTCATACTCTCTACATACATTTTCTTTTAAATGAATACATCAGAAATCTGGTATTTTGATGTCAGAAACTAAATATATTTTTATATTTCCTTTGAAAAAGATAATTTACAAATATCACTGTTTATCAAAAGCATATATTTCTATTACATATATATTAATGTACTGGTGAAAGTATTTAAGAGCGTTTTAACCTCCAGAAAGCAACAAAAATGCTCTGCATTACCTATGTATAACTGAAAAAACAGTAGACTGCTTCATGGAGGCTTTTATACTCTGAGAAACTTAAGAAAATTCCTATTAAAAGTTCCTATTAAACATGCCCTTCCCAACATTACAGTATAAAGGTCACATACTAGTCATTCTGTGTATCACAAGAGATGACATAACTACATTTACCAATGGGATCTGTCTTCTAGAAACCTTGTGATGGTCACATAGATGATAGTTGATATTAATAAACCCCAACTATACTTGCTGATGCATGCTGCTTGTCTTAAGGGATGACATCATCATACAGGATCAATGGGATCTGTCTTCTAGAATCCTTGTGATAGTCACATAGAGGATAGTTGATATTAATAAACCCCTACTATACATGCTGATGCATGGTGCTAGTCATAAGAGATGACATAACTCTATTTGTCAATGGAGGACTGTCTTCTAGAAACCTTGTGATAGTCACATAGTGTGAGTTTATCTGGCTGAGTCTTGTATACAGTAAGGGTCCCAAGGACCAGAAATTCATAGTTTTGAAAACTTTATTATCATGAACAGCTGGTCTGATTCAGAAGATATATCTGATAGTGAGATAATGGAAGCCAGTCTATCAATACCAGAGCCACAAGATATGTATTCTTGCTGAAAATGTGTAAAATGTATCTACTTGTATGCTTGTTATTACAACTAAAACCCAGTCTGCTTTTTTGTTGTTGTTGTTGTCTGATTGGTAAGGATTTGACAGATAAATACAATGCTGTATATCTATTAGGGCCATTTGTCTTACTAAGTATGTTTTATAAAATGGTGGGGGTAATCTTTGTCGATTGTGGTTGTGGGGGATTAGCTTGTGTTAATTTAAATGTTTGCTGACAATAAACAAATGTATTTATATTGGCTTAAATGCTTCATAGTGAAAGTTTGAGAAAATAGCATGCATTTACATTGTTTTACATAAGTAGCCTCTGTCTGACTGGTGTATGTGTGTTTATGTGTGTGTGTGTGTGTGTGTGTGTGTGTGTGTGTGTGTGTGTCAGATAAAATACAATGCTATATATCCATTAGGGGACATCTGTCTTACTACATATGTTTGAGTAAATTGGGATTAGCTTTTGTTGGGGTTATGGCTTAACTGCTTTGTAGTTTGATACACTATTTAACGTACATTTTTATTTTCTTAATTTTTTTCATGTAAGTGTGTGTGAATGATCTTTGGAAGATGTCTTCATAATGATGTAAATGAAAGCTAGGCAACCTTTGATTGGTAGTTCTTCTTTGGGGGCAGACATGATGGACCTAGAGACCCTTTAGACCTTACAATTACTCTATAGATACTCCTGTAATGTTTAAAATGCTTAAGTGATAGGTTGATGCTCTGCTTTTTTTTGTCAACAGTTCAAATGTGTGCTTCAGGAAAAAGACAACATAAAAAGAGACATTCAGAAGTTTGTGAAAACAAACAGAGGCCTACTGAAATTGCCACTATCAGCACTGAAAGTTTAAATGCAATAAATGACATTTGTTTAAATTTTAACCAGAGGGTACAACCTTCCACCAGTTCAGGGGTTGCAGACAGAGCTGTGCCTCACCCCAGGATTGAGGAAAAGGACATAGTTGCACTGAAGTCATTGCTGACATTTTTTCCATTAATAGATGGTGCCTTGTTTAAAGGACTTGTGGATCATGGCAGGTACAGGGGACATCATTTTTTAAAATGACCTTTTAAATGGTACTGTGATAAAACATGTATTTTTTGATATGTGTAGCTATGAATTTAACTCAGAGCTGAAACATGCTCTGCAGGTAGCAGAAATGTATCAAACAATCAAAGCGCTGGAACTGAAACTGTCTCAGAAACAGTGACAAGACAGAAAATCTCACAGGCTGAATAAAATGGGGTCAGCACTAAAAGAATGAAAAAAAATAGTAGAGGAATGAAAAGAATTACATGGGATAAAAATAAAAGAACCCTAGAACATCTGAGAAAGAAAATAAGGTGTGCCAAAATCATATTACACTGTAGGGCATCACAGCAGCTTGTTGGAAATCAGCCAGATGTTGAATTAGAAAACCAGCAGCCCACTCCAGTTTTTTAGAAATAATTCAGCATAATGAACATGTGCTATGAAGCTTTAGAGCAACAGAATTTTATCAGACATTTAGGTTTGTAAATCTTGATAGACTAGCCTCATTCAGCCAGGTCATTCAAGCTGTGCAAGCAGCAATTCAAGAACTTTTAGACTACATTATCCCTTAGTTATGGGTACACGACTTTCTACAATTGCGTTTGAGTGCTGTCTCTTTAAATCACCCCTTGTTCTCAAGGAGAACATGCCCGAAGAGTTAAATGCTGGTATATTCTTAGATCACATAGCTGACATAGTTACAAAGCAATGCTGAAGTCATTGCTGATGATTTTTACAGTTGGTGGTAACAACCACCAGAAACCGAGGAGGGTGGGGGTGTAGACGTACACTGAGTTCTATCCTCTATAGTAAAATAATTGAGAAAAAGAGACGTTACTTGATTGATTTAAACAATAGAGATAATGATTTTTGTTTTGCTGGAAGTGTACTTGTGCTCTTAAACAGACACCTGACCAACAATCAATTGATCAGTAAGGCTAAAATATTGCATGCTGAGATAGGTTTGTCAGAACACACAACTGTCAGTTTCAGTGATGTGCCACAATTTGAACAGTTTTTAGGAGTAACTATTAAGGTTCTATGTCATAATGAAGGAAATTGGCAAACATTTTCAAAGGGGTCTGGCAGCGATCCTAAAACACTGTTTGTATTACATCATAAAAATCACTTTTATGGTGTCACAAATGTCAATAAATTTATAGGAGCCAGATACCTATGTGAATACAGTCAATCAGCCTTCAGCCACAAAAATCATCACTCAGGTACTCTTTATTGCAATGTGTGCTGTGATCCAGTCTGTGCAGAACAGATTGCCAGTATAGTGAAATGTCCAAAATGTAACAAAATTTGTAGATCCTTACATTGTCTGGAGAGGCACATGACCAAAGTTGATTTAGGCATGATCCCCTGTGAATCAAGCAAGCTATGTGAAGAATGTTTTGCCGTATAAAAAGGAAATCATAAATGTAAAATGGGCAGATGTCCTAGATGTGATTCTCTAATGACTGCTGACAAACATTTGTGTTACATGTCTCCACTGAAACAAGTGAAGACCTCTAAGAAATATATAGTGTTTGATTTTGAGGCCAGACAAGAAACAGGAACACACACGCCAAATTATGTCTATGCCAATCAACTGGATCATAGCAGACGTTTTGCATTTGAAGGAGACGACTGTGTAAAAGATTTTGTCAGGCACTTTATAGATACACCATTCAAATACTACACATTTATAGCTCACAATGCCAAAGGCTATGACAGCTATTTTATTGTTAGTCAGCTAGTCAAGGGAAAAAATTGGTATCAAATTGCTCACACAAGGAGGGAATTGCTGTCAATGATGGTATCTGTGCTACAATTAGATTTATAGATTCACTGTGTTTCATACCAATGCATTTGTCTAAAATCCCAGGCACATTTGGCTTTGAAAATGAGATTGCTAAAGGGTACTTTCCACATTTTTAACACCAAGGCCAATGAAAAACTATGTAGGTGCCCTGCCTGATGCCAAATTTTATGGGGTAGATCATATGATGCCTAGAGAAAATCAGAGTTCATGCAATGGTACCTAGTCAACCAGCATACAGAATTTGATCTGAAAAAGAGCTCTGCTACTGTTGTCAGTTAGATGTTGAAATTCTTCAAAAGCCTGTGACAAATTTAGACAAGAAGTGCTGACCATGACAACCATGCAGATTTTAAAACAGTCAGATGGTGACATTTTAGAGCATGAAGAGGTTTGTTTAGAACTCTTTCAATATACAACCATAGCATCTGTCTGCATGGCCACATTCAGTTTCATGTTTTGAAAGAACACACTCGCAGTTCTCCCCAGATAATTACCATGGCCTGCAAAAGAGGTTCTCCACACCTGCGATACAGTGGTTAATGTACATAGCAGAGAAAGAAAACATTGCTATTCAGCATGTACTATGGGGTGGGGAATTTAAATTGGGGCCATATTTTCTTGATAGTTACTCAATAATTAATGGGGTTCCCACTGCTTTTGAATTCAACAGGTGTTTTTTTATGGCTGCAACATTTGCTATTGTGAAAAAGATTGAAATCATATGACAGGTACAACTTTTGGGCAGTTATTCAATCGGACCATGCACAAGGTTAATTTTTTAAAAAGTCAGGGGTTTGCCATTAGATTCCTGTGGGAACATGAGTGGAGAAAAATGTGGGCCATAGATCGGGGGCTGATTGATTTTTTGAGGGACAGGGAACTACCCCAACCTCTCGAACCTAGAGAGTCACTGTTTGGGGGATGAACAAATGCCATTTCTCTGTACTATAAGATACAGCCCAATGAGAATCTGCTATTATGATTTTACCAGCCTGTACACTTTTGTCAACAAAACTAAACAGTACCCGGTGGATCACCCTGCCATCATTTATGAGAACTTTGCTGACATGAGTCAGTACTTTGGTTTGGCAAAAATAAAAGTTTTACCTCTAGAGGTCTATTTTTTCCACTGCTGCCATCCAGGATTGGAAAAAACCTTGTATTCACATTATGTCGTGCATGCGCAGAAGACAAAGTTCAGACACCGTGCACACACAATGATGAACAAAGGGCATTGACTGGTACCTACTGTACTGTGGAACTAAACCTGGCACTGGAAAAAGGGTACAATATATAAAAAATTTATGAAGTGTGGCATTTTAGATAGTCATCAACAGAACTGTTTGCAGACTACATCAAACTGCATCTGAAAGGCAAGCAAGAGGCATCTGGTTTCCCTTCATGGGTAAAAAATGAAATGAAGCAGATAATATCAGGTAATACAGTAATATTTTGAAAGTGAAAATGTGTATTTGAACCCCGCTGACATTGCTGTTAATCTCGCAAGGAGGCAGATATCTAAACTGTTCTTAAATTCTCTTTGGGGAAATTTGGACAGAGAGTTAATTTGCCCACCACCAGTTTAGTATCAGACCCCGACAAGCTTTTCCAGTATGTGTTTGCCCTCTATTACGATGTGGCCTCATGCTGGTTCATCGATGATGAAACAGTGTGTTTATGCTGGAAATATACCAAAGACCACTACCCAAATTCTAACAATGTCAACATATTCATAGCTAGTTTCACCACTGCATATGCCAGACTAGAACTCTACAAACTGCTAGATAAGTTACAGGACAGTGCCTGTATCATGACACAGACTCTGTCATTTTTGTGTCTAGACTGGTGACTGGAAGCCCCTCTAGGTGACTATTTAGGGAACTGACTAGTCAGCTTCTTCCAGATGAGCACATTACTGAGTTTGTGCCTGCAGGTCCCAAAATGTATGGGTACTGGCAGTCCAGAGGACAAATTGTGGTTAAGTGAAAAGTTTCACCCTTAATGTAGGTAACTGTGAACACATTAATTTTGACAGCTTAAAAGATCTGTTTTTTGATTACTCAGGGTCAAAGACATGTAAAGAAATCACAGTGAGGCAACCCAGTATAGTTAGAAACAAAAAGCAGTGGTCACTTGAAACAAGAACACTGTCTGAGACCCAAAGAGTAGTTTATGATAAACGAGTTTTACAATCAGATTTCAGAACACTTCCTTATGGATACTGAGGACTGAAAATGGATATCAGGTTGCAGCATCCCTTTACTTGTCTGTTGGCCAGCCCTTCTAACAGTGGGAAAAGCTTCTTCATAAAGCAGTTGTTGGAAAATTATGATACCACTTTATCACATAAGCCTGAAAATATTGTCTGGTTTTACAGCTGTTGGCAACCTTTGTACAATGAACTGATGTTAAAGTTTCCATGGATTAAATCTGTGGAGGAGCTACCAGCGTCATTCGCTGATGATGATCTCTTACTCCCGGGGAAGGTGAATTTTGTTGTTATAGATGATTTAATAGACTCTGCCTGTCAAAATAGTGAAGTCGAGTATGGGTTTATCAAGTACAGCCATCATAAACAGTTAACGATATTTCTATTTGTATAGAATGTATTTTGTCAAGGTAAGAAAAGCTGGACAATCACGCTTAATACCAAATATATGGTCCTGTTTAAAAACCCATGGGACAAGCTGCAGATACAAACACTGGCCAGACAGATGTACCCCAGTCAGACCAAATTTTTTTAGAAGCTTTTGAAGATGCCACAAAAAACTTATGGCTATTTATTGGTTGATTTAAGAGCTGGTACACTAGATGAATACAGGCTGTCAGTGGGTTGTTTCCACCTGACTGACCTGTGGCATATGTCTTGAAAATAACACATTCTGGTTTTAGAAATACATGATGCTATATTGTCATTATGTCTAAAGACTGCAGAGAAATCTTTCTGTTTTAAAGTTACTTGTCAGAGGACCTCCCAGTTTAAGAAAAGTTATTTTGTGCTCAGCCTCTGATGACTTGATATCTGCCATCACAGAGGTTGCTTTAAACACCCTGAAAGGAAATATACCATTGTCGGTTAAACAGCTAGCTTTTCTGAGAAAAAGGGGTAGAGTCATAAAAAATTTAAGCAACAGAAAAGTGCCTTTAAAAAGAAAAAAACAGATTGTAAACCAGACAGGCGGATTCATAGGGACGTTGTTGGGAACTGCTATTCCTTTGATTACTAGCCTGCTGGCTAACAGATAATGGCTTTTACTCAGAAAATGTATCTGGTACCTCAACAGCAATTGGACCATTTGAAAACAAACTATCCTAATGAGGATATGAGAAAAGTCGCAACTTACAGCTTGGATACAGAAATGAGATCTATACTATCATGGACTGATTTATCAGATCATGATAAAGCCAAGCTGTACTCTGCAGTGTTGCAATGTTACCTCACTCTAGTACATCAAGGAGAACAGGCTAAAACCAGTTTGACCTTACACATGCCTAAGAGTGAGGCAGTTTCCGTCTCTTTCTGTCACGAGTTCTATGGAAAAAGACATTTTGAACAGTGTTTCTCAAAGGTCTAAAAAATTACTGAGATATTACTAAAGCAAATGGCAAAGAACAAGAATATTCTTTTTTGGAATAATATGGGGGAATTGATGTATAAGGGTAGTGTTGTTTCTGGGTCTCATATGGTTGATTTGGTAAGGCTGCTACAGCCACTCATGCTATCCCTGACCACAAAAGCCAAAGAGGTGGGATGCGTTTGTCAAAGCGGTGGCAGAGGCTAACATACCCACATCCATCTTTGGTCATTCAGCAAACAGGAGATATGTTGAAAGTCAAAAAACAGCTGATGTAAAGCCCCTGAACCCTCTCCACTTAGCAAATGATCAGTGACACCCAAAAGATGAAAGACTTTTAAGAAACCTGCTTGGCTCCCTGTATAAATGAGAATATTATATACCTTAGTGACCAATGTGTACTGACTATTTAGGCATGTTTTTTTTACAAAAAGGTATTAACAGTGATGTATGTTATAATTCTACCTCATATTGAATACATTAGCATGTTTTTTAAAAAAGGTACTTATATTTCTGTATGTTATCCTAGCTCATATCGAATATGGTAGTATTTTTTTTACAAAAGTGTGTATACTGATATATGTTAGCCTACCTCATCTTTAGTATGTAATCATGTTTTTTTTTTAAAAAGGGGCATATCATAATCCTAGCTCAATGGTATGTCACATGTAATGTGCATTTTTAACAAGAGGCTTTTAGTTTTCTTTATTTTATCTATGATTTTATCTGTCATTGTTTTACAATAAACACCTCTTAATTTTTTATATATCATGTCATTATTGAAGACATTACATATCTGAAAATTTCAAACACATGTCTTCCAGAAAAACTGACAAAAACACAGAGATCATGAGGGTATATATGATTTTATAAAATGGTGGTTGTAAGTTACAAGTGATTGCATATTTTAAATTCATTACAAGACAAACAAGTCTGAACATGTTGCCATCCCACTGATATAGGCCCTGACATGTTTCGATGTCTGAAAGGGTGACGTACAAAACTAGTTACCATGGTATCATTTTTGGGCAAATCATTAGAGTACATATTTAGAATTTGAACAGAAGAAAGTCTTTTACATCTGTGATGTAAGAAAAAGATGCAGTGAAATCCACAGGTGGTAGAGAAGGTATCTTGCAACTGTGTGTTTTGGTATAGAATGGTCTTTGCATTTCTGTTTAAAAAGACCCCGATCCTTTGTGCATAATTGTCAGGATGAAAACCGTACCTATCAAAGAACTCCCCAGCCCCATTTTCTGAAATGTATACAGCTAACCAGTGCTGTCCAGGGAGTTCATGGGGGTCAGTATTGATGACTAGTGCTTCCAGAAGGTTTCTCAGTCTCTCCTTGGCTAGCAGATCATAGGGAAACACACCCAGAAAGCAGTCACAGATGTGTGAGTCATTTATTACAATTTATTCCAGCTGCTTTGTGTTCATTTTTATGGTTTATCACATATAATCAAAAATAGCATTTCTTCTCTGGTTTATTTCAATGACGTTATCAAACACAGCATACACAATGAGATTAACTGTTTGTGGAAGGGCTTCTGCAAATCTAATTTCTGCTCTGAGGTTCTCAGTTTTAATTAAAGAGTAGTGATCAGCACATTCTTGGCCCTGAGTGAGATCAAAGGCAAACAGGGTGTACCCTTGGGTAAATTCCTGACAGTTGACAACTAATGGTGGATCTTTCATGTTTTTCCAACTGTCTGTACTTGATTAAAATATTCTGTCACAGCATTTCCATTTCTAAAATCTGGCTGCAGAGGTTTAGCAGGATTTGTTCACTGTCCAAATACACAGCCACAAAATTAATGTTATAATGTTTAAAGTTAATGGGGTTTTGAGTGTAGGGACCTCTAAAAGCATCATTGTCAACAAATCCATGACCATTATTTTTGGTAACTGTCCCAAAACAAATGATCTTGGTTACAGGCCCTGCTGCCTGCTGGGAGGCTGAACACTTTCATCCCCACTCTGTCTATAGGGTATTTAGCATTGGAGGTCAGCAGGGTTTCTGAGTGTCCAAGACGAACATCGGGGGTCACTTTAACCCTTTTGACAAACAGAGAGGCGGCCATGATTTTTAGCATATAAGGCTCAGCATTTCCACTCATCAGGCAAAAGCTGTCCCTGTTACATGTCATTTGAATTTTAATATCCACACCATTCAGCATCAGTTTCTCTTGAAAAACAAGTCTGTGTGCAAGTGTCCCAGCAGCTCTACCCTCTACTGAGATGTGTGGAAGGAGCTTCTTTTACTAAACCCTACATTGTCATTGGCTCTGTCTGTGATTTCGTGTTTCCCCAGGGTGTCTTTGTAAAATAATCCTGCCATGAATTGTGTAGAAAGGGTCTCTTCACTGAAGTTCAGCACAGATTCTATGATAGCCCTGTAGGGTAACAGTTATTGATCTGACTGATGAGCCAGAGGGTATCTCTACATAAATGCTTTTTTCAATGTTTGTCTGTGTGGAGCAACGGCAAACAAGTCCATTTCGATTTTGTGCATTCTTCAGAACTACAATGCATGAAAGCCATGTTTTTAGAATAAATCTCTGTTTTTATGTCCCTCGAAGGTCCTTTGGACTTTGACCTCTTTCTTTTATGTGACATTTTGTATTTTGAGACACGCCTTTTAAAGTAGTGGGAGGTCCGATGAGAAGCGAAGGGTGTACTCTGCGCTTTCTCTCTCTCTTGACCACAATCAGCCTGAACCACCCTGAGTGGTCTTATCACCTCCTGACATCTTTTGAGCTAACGACTAGTCACATGCCCCACAACATCCTTTGCGACATTTTTAGCAGCTGTTTGTAGATGTGGTTTGGCAATTTAACTCCCTTCTTAAAAATGGAACTGCTTTTCTAAACAGACTATGAAATATCCCTCCATACCAGAACCATACATAGTTGAAGTCCATGAAAGCCCAGAAGGCCGTATCCTGCCTGTGCCTTGTAATAGCTTCTGTACAAAGCAGGGTCTCCATAATATCGAACAATCACCATCCTTGTTTAAATTTTAAGTACTGTCTGGGGCCAAAAATGCAACTTCACAATCACCTTTCCAAATCAAAATGGCACAGGTTCATTTTGATCATTCTTTATTTCAATAGTGACTGCATCAATCTGATGTTTACTGACTGTTTGATAATGGGGTTCATCTTAGATCATGGTCACTATTTCATTGTCTTGGCTCCTGACGGGTACGCATCTCAGCAGAGGCACTAGACTTTCACCCACTATTTCATGCGTGATAATGTCAGTGTAGATATATAATGTGTAAAAACCCCCATTAATATCTGTAGGGTTCTTTGTTAGAGTCTTTCCTACACCTACCTTAAGTCTACTAAAATCCAAAGGTACTGTAACTGCCCGTGCATAAACAGAATGCATTTGATGTCACTGTCAATGCTTACTTCTCTCCCAGTGCCATGTTGTTCCAAATCCACTGACAGTTCATTTGCCTCAAATATGGTTTTATTAATTTGATTTATAACACTGCCATGTTAGGATAATAGCCTGATGGAATTTCCAATGCTTCTGACTCAACAAAGGGGCTGGTTTGTGATGTTTTAATATGGGCTATGCTTAGAGGCTGATAGAGCATACTGAACCTGTTTTTTGTGCAGTCCCATTGTCCCAGGTATGAAGGTACTGAATTTCTGCTAATCCTACTTCCCATCCCTCAACCTCCCCTGCCAATTTTTGGTATGACTGCTGGGAGCCTTTTTACTCAGGGAATTTTTTTTGTGTGAAATATGCTTTGAAGCTTAGAGGACTGTAAGAACATTTATCTTTTCAGTGTAAGGAAGTTTTTTTTATCACAATGCATTTTAAGTATTTATGAAAAAAACAGTGATTTCATTTTAATGTGAAAAAGAAAGTGAGTTCTAACTTTAAAAGCAGAGATAGTGTGTGTGTGTGTGTGTGTGTGTGTGTGTGTTGAAGCTGATGTTTCAAGGGTTTGTAGTCTAAGTAGACTGCTTCAAATGCTAAAGTCTGATTTAAAAACATACATACATACTCTCTGAATTCCTTTTTTCAAGCTTAAAAATAATGGAACAGTATTCTGATATTTTGAGCTCAGAACTAAATATATTTTTCTATTTCCTTTGAAAAAGATAATTTACAAGATATCTTGTTATCAAAAGCACATATTTCTATTAAATATATTCTAATGTTACTGGTGAAAAGTATTCAAGAGGGTTTTATCCTCTCTGCGTTTCCTGTAAGAACATTTTATCTTTGCTATATAAAAAATTGCTGTTAAAAGAATGCATTTTAAGTATTTATGAAAAAAACAGTGATTTCTTTTTTAATGTGAAAAAGAAAATGAGTTCTAACTTTAAAAGCAGAGACAGCATATGTGTGTGTGTGTGTGTGTGTGTGTGTGTGTGTGTGTGTGTGTCCATTGTTGAATCTGATGTTTCAAGGGTTTGTAGTCTAAGTAGACTGTTTCAAATCCTAAAGTCTGTTTAGAAACAGTCATACTCTCTACATACATTTTCTTTTAAATGAATACATCAGAAATCTAGTATTTTGATGTCAGAAACTAAATATATTTTTCTATTTCCTTTGAACAAAGTAATTCACAAAGATCACTGCTTATCAAAAGCATATATTTCAATTATATATATATATATATATTAATGTACTGGTGAAAGTATTTTAGAGCATTTTAACCTCCAGAAAGCAACAAAAAGTGCTCTGCATTACCTATGTAAAGCTGAAAAACCAGTAGATTGCTTCATGAAGACTTTTATACTCTGAGAAACTTAAGAAAATTCCTATTAAAAGTTCCTATTAAACATGCCCTTCCCAACATTACAGTATAAAAAGCACATACTAGTCATTCTACGTATCCCAAGAGATGACATAACTATATTTATCAATAGGATCTGTCTTCTAGAAACCTTGTGATGGTCACATAGATGATAGTTGATATTAATAAACCCCAACTATATATGCTGATGCATGCTGCTTGTCATAAGAGATGACATAACTACATTTATCAATGGAGGTCTGTCTTCCAGAAACCCGTGCCCATCCATGTGAGAGTCACATAGCATGAGTTCATCTGGCAGGGTCTTATATAAACTCCTGGTTGAAGATGTGCCAGAATAGCTTTCAGAGCCTCATCAAATCCACTTTATACGATCTGAGCTGATTATCCAAGAGATTCAAGAAGATGGCCCAGAACACAGCATCTCAAACTAACATTCTGGTCATGGAACGGACGGTTATGCCACCAAATGAGCAGCCAGGAGATGAAAAGCCAGAAGAGAAGTTGCCTTGCAGGCTCAAACCCATGTATGTGCACTACATAAAGTGTGAAAAAGAATGTCCAATTTGAATTTTGGCCAGTGGAAGGATTTGTGACATAAAAGAAATCTCACTGTACAGTTTGGTGAATTGGAAAAGCAAAACTGATCCTGATATGCCTATTGAAGAGGCACAACTGCAAAGACCTTGAAGAAGAGCTAGCACATGAATCTGTTACAGAGAAAGATGTGAAAATGAAGCCCAGAACAGAGAGTGACATGGAGAGAGAGTCAGATAAGGATGCCAAGACACAGGCAGAAGCAGCAGCCAACCAAGAGGCAGATGGTGACACTGCCACGACCAGCAAGCCGTAGGCTAAGAAAAGAAAAGATAAGAAAAAGCAACAGGCTAAAGAAGAAGAAAAAGATGGCAAAGCATCTTGCGCTGTGGAGGTAAATTTATGTTTTATTTTTAAACACTAAAAAAATGAGTGAGTGGAGACATGCATGCAGAATGTAACTGAACAGATGAGTTAACAGATGAACTGGAACTTACTGAGTAAATGGACCAATGTTGTTTTCTTTTTGCTTTATCAGAGTGATGGATATGGAATGGAGCAACAGTCTTATTCAGACAGCATGAATACTCGAGTCTCCACAAATCTACTGCTTGACTGTGTTTGCTGTGTGAAAGATACAGATGAGGTTATTAATGAGATGTGTGAGGGTCAACATGTTAGAAAGTTAGAGAGCAATAGAATGCTTGAAAAAAACAGAAAACACTGTAATCACTACACAGCCACAACCATCTTCATCTACTGAGATTAGATGGGTTTCTCAGGGAAAAAGTCAGGCCCAGTATTAAGCCCCCAAACTGACCACGATGTGTATTGTAAGTATGTTATGTACCATACCATTTGTGGTGTAATTGCTGCAGTGATAGAGAGAGTGATTCATTGTGAAATGGTTGATACTTGTCCTGGGTGTGAGATAGATGACCTAGTCAGATAAACCATACATGTATCTTTGATGACTTGATGGCTAGAGAAGCATACAAAAACGTTTATGAAGCCACATATAGGGCATCTCATGCCTGTGATCTTAGCAATAGCTGTGAAACAACAGGGCTTAAGCATGAGCAACGAAACTATGGAATCTGTAAGTCATGTTTTAAATTATGTGAAAGAGCTGATGACTCCATGAGCTTACTTACAGATATGTTACAACAGACAGACGGAGAGATTAGAAAAGAGGCCAGACGTCTAGTCAGTAAATGCTTCTTTAAAAATTTCTAACAAGAACTTTGGGGACTCTGTTAAATTTTTAAAAAAATTTAGAGACTCTGTTTTTGTTGTGAAATTAATTTAACTGCTGATCTGCTACAGGTTATGTAAATGTTGTAGAACCCAAGCTTCATATTTTATTTTACAGAGAACCATGTGGGATGCAAGCAAAGAGAGTGTCCAAAGACTTATGTATCTGATCATAAGCCATTACTGCAATCCTTCCGTGTTCAGGCTGCCTGACTTTGAAGCATCCCCATTCTGACTTATCTTCTGCCATGGAACTGATGTTGCATGCCCCCTCAGACATGTGGGAGGTTATAGATAACTATATGAAAGAATCTGAGTTGACACTTTTAGAAAACATTACAGTAATTGTGCCTAGATTTGTAGAAAATCCTGAATGTCTTTGTAACCTGTATATATTGGTAGTTGCAGCAATGTGCATGTCTGCTTTAAAGCAAAGAAAAAATGGATGTTTCTCATACTGTGAAAGTGGCTTTTCAATTGTTATGATGCTCCATGAATTGAAAAGAGCACGAGCATCATGTGTATTCATCACATTTCGCTGAATGTCATCACTACGTTGTATTCAATAAATGTGATGAGCAGTCATTTTTCTGAATAAAAAGTGACACTCTAATCTGTGTAAAGTGTATTATGTGTTTTCAGATGGAACATAATGGCATGCTCCTAATATTCCAGTCACTCTTGATGGTTACAATGTGCCATGTGATAAAGGACATTTAAAGACCCCTGTATACTTTGGAAAGTGCATGCATTAAATGATACTGTGACAGTGCTGCACCTTCACTGGCAGAAAGGACAATGACTGAGATTAAAGTATGCCCCCAATTATGTGGCATATGTATATCAATGCAATGAACAAAAAACAAAACACACAGGCATATGTAAGGTGAATAGCATTTTTGATTCTACAACAGTACCCCTCAAAGATCACCCTGATTATTTTGAGTGGTGCATGGCACATGTGTGTATGTTTTGTGCCTACCTTGTCACCAGGGGAAAGTGGATGAAACCCTTGCTTGTGTGAAACATAGAGCCCAAAAGTTACTGTCTCTGGGTATAGTAGAATGTGAAAGAATCTGGTAGTGTAGAAACAGGATATTATGTAATCATTGCATGCATGCTATGTGTTACGGGTATATATATATGCTCTTTAAAACACTGTTATGGCTTTGTATCTAATTAATATATGTATCAGTTTACGTTTTGTATGTATGAATAAAATATCAGATATTGCAGTTTATAGTTGTCATTGAATTTTTAAGAAGAAAGAGCACACATATACATATGCATCATTTTATGGGTGACAAGAGGTTGGCTAGTTAACAGATGTATTTTGGTACTGATGAAAGAAGATGACTGATTGTCTGCTTCAGAATGTATATTTGAATGCAAGAAAAGTGGGAAGTTTTAGTGGTGTGACACAGTTATATAAAGCTGCAAAAGAAATTGATAAAGGTGTGACCAGAAAGGTGCTGCAGAATGGCTTGCCAAGCAGGACCCCTGTACATTACACAGACCAGCAAGAATTTGATTTAAGAGAAATCCTGTCATTGTTTCTAACATAGATAGACAATGGCAAGCCAATTTAGTGGATATGAGTCAATATGCAAAGTACAATAATGAGTTTAAATACATACTGACATGCATCGATGTGCTGTCCAAGGATGCCTGGGTAGTGGCTTTAAAAGATAAATCAGCCAAGGCCGTGATGCAGGCCCTTAAAACAATTTTTAAAAGTGGACGCCTACCTGAGAAGTTGCAGACTGATCAAGGTAAAAAATTTCTCAATGCCTCCTTAAGGCCATTATTAAAACAAAATAAAATACACCATTTTGTAACAAACAATGAAGTTAAGGCTAGCATTGTAGAACAGTTCAGTAGAACTTTAAAGACAAGCATGTGGCGTTACTTTACAGCCCAAAACACGTGGAAATATATTGATGTGTTGCCTGACCTGGTGCACAGCTATAATCATACTTATCACAGAAGCATTACACGCAGACCAGTGGATGTTAACCTTTCCAATGCCCTGGATGTATGGAAGACCATCTATGGCAAAACAGTTCTTGGCAAAAACAAAGGGTACCCTTCAGAATAGTGATCATGTGAGAATATCTAAGCTGAAAGGGTGTTTGAAAAGGATATGAACAGACAACACAGATGAGATATTTATTGTGATGGAGGTCTTAAAACAGTGAGACCCACCTATAAGCTAAAAAGACTATCAGGGGCAAGACATCAAAGATATGTTCTATGCAGAAGAGTTGCAGAAAATTTAACTGGATGAGGACTGAGTGTATAGGGTGCAGAAAATCCTGGCAGAGAAGAAGTGTGGCAGAAAAACTTGGTATCTGGTGAAGTAGCTAGGGTGGCCTGATAAATTCAATAGCTGGATCGAGGCAACACAGGTTCAGGACATTAGAATTGGATAAGATTTAAAAATGCTCAAAAATGGCTTTTATATCACTTTGCCTAGCAACGCCTCACACAACATTTTCCCCAATAATACTATATCCACTTTTACAGTAAAGTTACCACAAACACTGGAACTGCCTGGGGAATGGGAAGTAGGATTAGCAGAAATTCAGTACCTTCATACCTGGGACAATGGGACTGCACAGAAAAACAGGTTCAGTATGCTCTATCAGCCTCTAAGCATAGCCCATATTAAAACATCACAAACCAGCCCCTTTGTTGAGTCAGAAGCATTGGAAATTCCATCAGGCTATTATCCTAACATGGCGAGTGTTATAAATCAAATTAATAAAACCATATTTGAGGCAAATGAACTGTCAGTGGATTTGGAACAACATGGCACTGGGAGAGAAGTAAGCATTGACAGTGACATCAAATGCATTCTGTTTATGCACGGGCAGTTACAGTACCCTTTGGATTTTAGTAGACTTAAGGTAGGTGTAGGAAAGACTCTAACAAAGAACCCTACAGATATTAATGGGGTTTTTACATTATATATCTACACTGACATTATCACGCATGAAATAGTGGGTGAAAGTCTAGTGCCTCTGCTGAGATGCGTACCCGTCAGGAGCCAAGACAATGAAATAGTGACCATGATCTAAGATGAACCCCATTATCAAACAGTCAGTAAACATCAGATTGATGCAGTCACTATTGAAATAAAGAATGATCAAAATGAACCTGTGCCATTTTGATTTGGAAAGGTGATTGTGAAGTTGCATTTTGGCCCCCAGACAGTACTTTAAAATTTAAACAAGGATGGTGATTGTTCGATATTATGGAGACCCTGCTTTGTACAGAAGCTATTACAAGGCACAGGCAGGATACGCCTTCTGGGCTTTCATGGACTTCAACTATGTATGGTTCTGGTATGGAGGATATTTCATAGTCTGTTTAGAAAAGCAGTTCCATTTTTAAGAAGGGAGTTCGAATTGCCAAACCACATCTACAAACAGCTGCTAAAAATTCGCAAAAGGATGTTGTGGGCATGTGACTGTGCGTTAGCTCAAAAGATGTCAGGAGGTGATAAGACCACTCAGGGTGGTTCAGGGCTGATTGTGGTCAAGAGAGAGAGAAAGCGCAGAGTACACCCTTCGCTTCTCATCGGACCTCCCACTACTTTAAAAGGCGTGTCTCAAAATACAAAATGTCACATAAAAGAAAGAGGTCAAAGTCCAAAGGACCTTCGAGGGACTATAAAAACAGAGATTTATTCTAAAAACATGGCTTTCATGCATTGTAGTTCTGAAGAATGCACAAAATCAGAAATGGACTTGTTTGCCGTTGCTCCCACACAGACAAACATTGAAAAAAGCATTTATGTAGAGATACCCCCTCTGGCTCATCAGTCAGATCAATAACTGTTACCCCTACAGGGCTATCATAGAATCTGTGCTGAACTTCAGTGAAGAGACCCTTTCTACACAATTCATGGCAGGATTATTTTACAAAGACACCCTGGGGAAACACGAAATCACAGACAGAGCCAATGACAATGTAGGGTTTAGTAAAAGAAGCTCCTTCCACACATCTCAGTAGAGGGGTAGAGCTGCTGGGACACTTGCACACAGACTTGTTTTTTCAAGAGAAACTGATGCTGAATGGTGTGGATATTAAAATTCAAATGACATGTAACAGGGACAGCTTTTGCCTGATGAGTGGAAATGCTGAGCCTTATATGCTAAAAATCATGGCCGCCTCTCTGTTTGTCAAAAGGGTTAAAGTGACCCCCGATGTTCGTCTTGGACACTCAGAAACCCTGCTGACCTCCAATGCTAAATACCCTATAGACAGAGTGGGGATGAAAGTGTTCAGCCTCCCAGCAGGCAGCAGGGCCTGTAACCAAGATCATTTGTTTTTGGGACAGTTACCAAAAATAATGGTCATGGGATTTGTTGACAATGATGCTTTTAGAGGTCCCTACACTCAAAACCCCATTAACTTTAAACATTATAACATTAATTTTGTGGCTGTGTATTTGGACAGTGAACAAATCCTGCTAAACCTCTGCAGCCAGATTTTAGAAATGGAAATGCTGTGACAGAATATTTTAATCAAGTACAGACAGTTGGAAAAACATGAAAGATCCACCATTAGTTGTCAACTGTCAGGAATTTACCCAAGGGTACACCCTGTTTGCCTTTGATCTCACTCAGGGCCAAGAATGTGCTGATCACTACTCTTTAATTAAAACTGAGAACCTCAGAGCAGAAATTAGATTTGCAGAAGCCCTTCCACAAACAGTTAATCTCATTGTGTATGCTGTGTTTGATAACGTCATTGAAATAAACCAGAGAAGAAATGCTATTTTTGATTATATGTGATAAACCATAAAAATGAACACAAAGCAGCTGGAATAAATTGTAATAAATGACTCACACATCTGTGACTGCTTTCTGGGTGTGTTTCCCTATGATCTGCTAGCCAAGGAGAGACTGAGAAACCTTCTGGAAGCACTAGTCATCAATACTGACCCCCATGAACTCCCTGGACAGCACTGGTTAGCTGTATACATTTCAGAAAATGGGGCTGGGGAGTTCTTTGATAGGTACGGTTTTCATCCTGACAATTATGCACAAAGGATCGGGGTCTTTTAAACAGAAATGCAAAGACCATTCTATACCAAAACACACAGTTGCAAGATACCTTCTACCACCTGTGGATTTCACTGCATCTTTTCTTACATCACAGATGTAAAAGACTTTCTTCTGTTCAAATTCTAAATATGTACTCTAATGATTTGCCCAAAAATGATACCATGGTAACTAGTTTTGTACGTCACCCTTTCAGACATCGAAACATGTCAGGGCCTATATCAGTGGGATGGCAACATGTTCAGACTTGTTTGTCTTGTAATGAATTTAAAATATGCAATCACTTGTAACTTACAACCACCATTTTATAAAATCATATATACCCTCATGATCTCTGTGTTTTTGTCAGTTTTTCTGGAAGACATGTGTTTGAAATTTTCAGATATGTAATGTCTTCAATAATGACATGATATATAAAAAATTAAGAGGTGTTTATTGTAAAACAATGACAGATAAAATCATAGATAAAATAAAGAAAACTAAAAGCCTCTTGTTAAAAATGCACATTACATGTGACATACCATTGAGCTAGGATTATGATATGCCCTTTTAAAAAAAAACATGATTACATACTAAAGATGAGGTAGGCTAACATATATCAGTATACACACTTTTGTAAAAAAAATACTACCATATTCGATATGAGCTAGGATAACATACAGAAATATAAGTACCTTTTTTAAAAAACATGCTAATGTATTCAATATGAGGTAGAATTATAACATACATCACTGTTAATACCTTTTTGTAAAAAAAACATGCCTAAATAGTCAGTACACATTGGTCACTAAGGTATATAATATTCTCATTTATACAGGGAGCCAAGCAGGTTTCTTAAAAGTCTTTCATCTTTTGGGTGTCACTGATCATTTGCTAAGTGGAGAGGGTTCAGGGGGCTTTTACATCAGCTGTTTTTTTGACTTTCAACATATCTCCTGTTTGCTGAATGACCAAAGATGGATGTGGGTATGTTAGCCTCTGCCACCGCTTTGACAAACGCATCCCACCTCTTTGGCTTTTTGTGGTCAGGGATAGCATGAGTGGCTGTAGCAGCCCTTACCAAATCAACCATATGAGACCCAGAAACAACACTACCCTTATACATCAATTCCCCCATATTATTCCAAAAAAGAATATTCTTGTTCTTTGCCATTTGCTTTAGTAATATCTCAGTAATTTTTTAGACCTTTGAGAAACACTGTTCAAAATGTCTTTTTCCATAGAACTCGTGACAGAAAGAGACGGAAACTGCCTCACTCTTAGGCATGTGTAAGGTCAAACTGGTTTTAGCCTGTTCTCCTTGATGTACTAGAGTGAGGTAACATTGCAACACTGCAGAGTACAGCTTGGCTTTATCATGATCTGATAAATCAGTCCATGATAGTATAGATCTCATTTCTGTATCCAAGCTGTAAGTTGCGACTTTTCTCATATCCTCATTAGGATAGTTTGTTTCAAATGGTCCAATTGCTGTTGAGGTACCAGATACATTTTCTGAGTAAAAGCTATTATCTGTTAGCCAGCAGGCTAGTAATCAAAGGAATAGCAGTTCCCAACAACGTCCCTATGAACCGCCTGTCTGGTTTACAATCTGTTTTTTCTTTTTAAAGGCACTTTTCTGTTGCTTAAATTTTTATGACTCTACCCCTTTTTCTCAGAAAAGCTAGCTGTTTAACCGACAATGTATATTTCCTTTCAGGGTGTTTAAAGCAACCTCTGTGATGGCAGATATCAAGTCATCAGAGGCTGAGCACAAAATAACTTTTCTTAAACTGGGAGGTCCTCTGACAAGTAACTTTAAAACAGAAAGATTTCTCTGCAGTCTTTAGACATAATGACAATATAGCATCATGTATTTCTAAAACCAGAATGTGTTATTTTCAAGACATATGCCACAGGTCAGTCAGGTGGAAACAACCCACTGACAGCCTGTATTCATCTGGTGTACCAGCTCTTAAATCAACCAATAAATAGCCATAAGTTTTTTGTGGCATCTTCAAAAGCTTCTAAAAAAAAAATTTGGTCTGACTGGGGTACATCTGTCTGGCCAGTGTTTGTATCTGCAGCTTGTCCCATGGGTTTTTAAACAGGACCATATATTTGGTATTAAGCGTGATTGTCCAGCTTTTCTTACCTTGACAAAATACATTCTATACAAATAGAAATATCGTTAACTGTTTATGATGGCTGTACTTGATAAACCCATACTCGACTTCACTATTTTGACAGGCAGAGTCTATTAAATCATCTATAACAACAAAATTCACCTTCCCGGGAGTAAGAGATCATCATCAGGAATGACGCTGGTAGCTCCTCCACAGATTTAATCCATGGAAACTTTAACATCAGTTCATTGTACAAAGGTTGCCAACAGCTGTAAAACCAGACAATATTTTCAGGCTTATGTGATAAAGTGGTATCATAATTTTCCAACAACTGCTTTATGAAGAAGCTTTTCCCACTGTTAGAAGGGCTGGCCAACAGACAAGTAAAGGGATGCTGCAACCTGATATCCATTTTCAGTCCTCAGTATCCATAAGGAAGTGTTCTGAAATCTGATTGTAAAACTCGTTTATCATAAACTACTCTTTGGGTCTCAGACAGTGTTCTTGTTTCAAGTGACCACTGCTTTTTGTTTCTAACTATACTGGGTTGCCTCACTGTGATTTCTTTACATGTCTTTGACCCTGAGTAATCAAAAAACAGATCTTTTAAGCTGTCAAAATTAATGTGTTCACAGTTACCTACATTAAGGGTGAAACTTTTCACTTAACCACAATTTGTCCTCTGGACTGCCAGTACCCATACATTTTGGGACCTGCAGGCACAAACTCAGTAATGTGCTCATCTGGAAGAAGCTGACTAGTCAGTTCCCCTAAATAGTCACCTAGAGGGGGCTTCCAGTCACCCAGTCTAGACACAAAAATGACAGAGTCTGTGTCATGATACAGGCACTGTCCTGTAACTTATCTAGCAGTTTGTAGAGTTCTAGTCTGGCATATGCAGTGGTGAAACTAGCTATGAACATGTTGACATTGTTAGAATTTGGGTAGTGGTCTTTGGTATATTTCCAGCATAAACACACTGTTTCATCATCGATGAACCAGCATGAGGCCACATCGTAATAGAGGGCAAACACATACTGGAAAAGCTTGTCGGGGTCTGATACTAAACTGGTGGTGGGCAAATTAACTCTCTGTCCAAATTTCCCCAAAGAGAATTTAAGAACAGTTTAGATATCTGCCTCCTTGCGAGATTAACAGCAATGTCAGCGGGGTTCAAATACACATTTTCACTTTCAAAATATTACTGTATTACCTGATATTATCTGCTTCATTTCATTTTTTACCCATGAAGGGAAACCAGATGCCTCTTGCTTGCCTTTCAGATGCAGTTTGATGTAGTCTGCAAACAGTTCTGTTGATGACTATCTAAAATGCCACACTTCATAAATTTTTTATATATTGTACCCTTTTTCCAGTGCCAGGTTTAGTTCCACAGTACAGTAGGTACCAGTCAATGCCCTTTGTTCATCATTGTGTGTGCACGGTGTCTGAACTTTGTCTTCTTCGCATGCACGACATAATGTGAATACAAGGTTTTTTCCAATCCTGGATGGCAGCAGTGGAAAAATAGACCTCTAGAGGTAAAACTTTTATTTTGCTAAACCAAAGTACTGACTCATGTCAGCAAAGTTCTCATAAATGATGGCAGGGTGATCCACCGGTACTGTTTAGTTTTGTTGACAAAAGTGTACAGGCTGGTAAAATCATAATAGCAGATTCTCATTGGGCTGTATCTTATAGTACAGAGAAATGGCATTTGTTCATCCCCAAACAGTGACTCTCTAGGTTCGAGAGGTTGGGGTAGTTCCCTGTCCTCAAAAATCAATCAGCCCCGATCTATGGCCCACATTTTCTCCACCATGTTCCCACAGGAATCTAATGGCAAACCCCTGACTTTTTAAAAAATTAACCTTGTGCATGGTCCGATTGAATAACTGCCCAAAAGTTGTACCTGTCATATGATTTCAATCTTTTTCACAATAGCAAATGTTGCAGCCATAAAAAAACACCTGTTGAATTCAAAAGCAGTGGGAACCCCATTAATTATTGAGTAACTATCAAGAAAATATGGCCCCAATTTAAATTCCCCACCCCATAGTACATGCTGAATAGCAATGCTTTCTCTGCTATGTACATTAACCACTGTATCGCAGGTGTGGAGAACCCTTTTGCAGGCCATGGTAATTATCTGGGGAGAACTGCGTGTGTGTTCTTTCAAAACATGAAACTGAATGTGGCCATGCAGACAGATGCTATGGTTGTATATTGAAAGAGTTCTAAACAAACCTCTTCATGCTCTAAAATGTCACCATCTGACTGTTTTAAAATCTGCATGGTTGTCATGGTCAGCACTTCTTGTCTAAATTTGTCACAGGCTTTTCGAAGAATTTCAACATCTAACTGACAACAGTAGCAGAGCTCTTTTTTCAGATCAAATTCTGTATGCTGGTTGACTAGGTACCATTGCATGAACTCTGATTTTTCTCTAGGCATCATATGATCTACCCCATAAAATTTGGCATCAGGCAGGGCACCTACATAGTTTTCATTGGCCTTGGTGTTAAAAAAATGTGGAAAGTACCCTTTAGCAATCTCATTTTCAAAGCCAAATGTGCCTGGGATTTTAGACAAATGCATTGGTATGAAACACAGTGAATCTATAAATCTAATGTGTAGCACAGATACCATCATTGACAGCAATTTCCCTCCTTGTGTGAGCAATTTGATACCAATTTTTTCCCTTGACTAGCTGACTAACAATAAAATAGCTGTCATAGCCTTTGGCATTGTGAGCTATAAATGTGTAGTATTTGAATGGTGTATCTATAAAGTGCCTGACAAAATCTTTTACACAGTCGTCTCCTTCAAATGCAAAACGTCTGCTATGATCCAGTTGATTGGCATAGACATAATTTGGCGTGTGTGTTCCTGTTTCTTGTCTGGCCTCAAAATCAAACACTATATATTTTTAGAGGTCTTCACTTGTTTCAGTGGAGACATGTAACACAAATGTTTGTCAGCAGTCATTAGAGAATCACATCTAGGACATCTGCCCATTTTACATTTATGATTTCCTTTGTATACGGCAAAACATTCTTCACATAGCTTGCTTGATTCACAGGGGATCATGCCTAAATCAACTTTGGTCATGTGCCTCTCCAGACAATGTAAGGATCTACAAATTTTGTTACATTTTGGACATTTCACTATACTGGCAATCTGTTCTGCACAGACTGGATCACAGCACACATTGCAATAAAGAGTACCTGAGTGATGATTTTTGTGGCTGAAGGCTGATTGACTGTATTCACAAGGTATCTGGCTCCTATAAATTTATTGACATTTGTGACACCATAAAAGTGATTTTTATGATGTAATACAAACAGTGTTTTAGGATCGCTGCCAGACCCTTTGAAAATGTTTGCCAATTTCCTTCATTATGACATAGAACCTTAATAGTTACCCTAAAACTGTTCAAATTGTGGCACATCACTGAAACTGACAGTTGTGTGTTCTGACAAACCTATCTCAGCATGCAATATTTTAGCCTTACTGATCAATTGATTGTTGGTCAGGTGTCTGTTTAAGACACAAGTACACTTCCAGCAAAACAAAAATCATTATCTCTATTGTTTAAATCAATCAAGTAACGCCTCTTTTTCTCAATTATTTTACTATAGAGGATAGAACTCAGTGTACGTCTACACCCCACCCCACCACCCTCCCGGTTTCTGGTGGTTGTTACCACCAACTGTAAAAAATCATCAGCAATGACTTCAGCATTGCTTTGTAACATGTCAGCTATGTGATCTAAGAATATACCAGCATTTAACTCTTCGGGGCATGTTCTCCTTGAGAACAAGGGGTGATTTAAAGAGACAGCACTCAAACGCAATTGTAGAAAGTCGTGTACCCATAACTAAGGGATAATGTAGTCTAAAAGTTCTTGAATTGCTGCTTGCACAGCTTGAATGACCTGGCTGAATGAGGCTAGTCTATCAAGATTTACAAACCTAAATGTCTGATAAAATTCTGTTGCTCTAAAGCTTCATAGCACATGTTCATTATGCTGAATTATTTCTAAAAAACTGGAGTGGGCTGCTGGTTTTCTAATTCAACATCTGGCTGATTTCAACAAGCTGCTGTGATGCCCTACAGTGTAATATGATTTTGGCACACCTTATTTTCTTTCTCAGATGTTCTAGGTTCTTTTATTTTTATCCCATGTAATTCTTTTCATTCCTCTACTATTTTTTCATTCTTTAGTGCTGACCCCATTTTATTCAGCCTGTGAGATTTTCTGTCTTGTCACTGTTTCTGAGACAGTTTCAGTTCCAGCGCTTTGATTGTTTGATACATTTCTGCTACCTGCAGAGCATGTTTCAGCTCTGAGTTAAATTCCTTAGCTACACATATCAAAGAAAATACATGTTTTATCACAGTACCATTTAAAAGGTCATTTTAAAAAAATGATGTCCCCTGTACCTGCCATGATCCACAAGTCCTTTAAACAAGGCACCATCTATTAATGGAAAAAATGTCAGCAATGACTTCAGTGCAACTATGTCCTTTTCCTCAATCCTGGGGTGAGGCACAGCTCTGTCTGCAACCCCTGAACTGGTGGAAGGTTGTACCCTCTGGTTAAAATTTAAACAAATGTCATTTATTGCATTTAAACTTTCAGTGCTGATAGTGGCAATTTAGTAGGCCTCGTTTGTTTTCACAAACTTGAATGTCTCTTTTATGTTGTCTTTTTCCTGAAGCACACATTTGAACTGTTGACAAAAAAAAGCAGAGCATCAACCTATCACTTAAGCATTTTAAACATTACAGGAGTATCTATAGAGTAATTGTAAGGTCTAAAGGGTCTCTAGGTCCATCATGTCTGCCCCCAAAGAAGAACTACCAATCAAAGGTTGCCTAGCTTTCATTTACATCATTATGAAGACATCTTCCAAAGATCATTCACACACACTTACATGAAAAAAATTAAGAAAATAAAAATGTACGTTAAATAGTGTATCAAACTACAAAGCAGTTAAGCCATAACCCCAACAAAAGCTAATCCCATTTTACTCAAACATATGTAGTAAGACAGATGTCCCCTAATGGATATATAGCATTGTATTTTATCTGACACACACACACACACACACACACACACACACATAAACACACATACACCAGTCAGACAGAGGCTACTTATGTAAAACAATGTAAATGCATGCTATTTTCTCAAACTTTCACTATGAAGCATTTAAGCCAATATAAATACATTTGTTTATTGTCAGCAAACATTTAAATTAACACAAGCTAATCCCCACAACCACAATCGACAAAGATTACCCCACCATTTTATAAAACATACTTAGTAAGACAAATGGCCTCTAATAGATATACAGCATTGTATTTATCTGTCAAATCCTTACCAATCAGACAACAACAACAACAAAAAAGCAGACTGGGTTTTAGTTGTAATAACAAGCATACAAGTAGATACATTTTACACATTTTCAGCAAGAATACATATCTTGTGGCTCTGGTATTGATAGACTGGCTTCCATTATCTCACTATCAGATATATCTTCTGAATCAGACCAGCTGTTCATGATAATAAAGTTTTCAAAACTATGAATTTCTGGTCCTTGGGACCCTTACTGTATACAAGACTCAGCCAGATAAACTCACACTATGTGACTATCACAAGGTTTCTAGAAGACAGTCCTCCATTGACAAATAGAGTTATGTCATCTCTTATGACTAGCACCATGCATCAGCATGTATAGTAGGGGTTTATTAATATCAACTATCCTCTATGTGACTATCACAAGGATTCTAGAAGACAGATCCCATTGATCCTGTATGATGATGTCATCCCTTAAGACAAGCAGCATGCATCAGCAAGTATAGTTGGGTTTATTAATATCAACTATCATCTATGTGACCATCACAAGGTTTCTAGAAGACAGATCCCATTGGTAATGTAGTTATGTCATCTCAGATACACAGAATGACTAGTATGTGACCTTTATACTGTAATGTTGGGAAGGGCATGTTTAATAGGAACTTTTAATAGAATTTTCTTAAGTTTTCAGAGTATAAAAGCTCCATGAAGCAGTCTACTGTTTTTTCAGTTATACATAGGTAATGCAGAGCATTTTGTTGCTTTCTGGAGGTTAAAACGCTCTTAAATACTTTCACCAGTACATTAATATATATGTAATAGAAATATATGCTTTGATAAACAGTGATATTTGTAAATTATCTTTTTCAAAGGAAATATAAAATATATTTAGTTTCTGACATCAAAATACCAGATTTCTGATGTATTCATTTAAAAGAAATGTATGTAGAGTATGACTGTTTTAAACAGACTTTAGGATTTGAAGCAGTCTACTTAGACTACAAACCCTTGAAACATCAGCTTCAACACTGGACACACACACCACTGTCTCTGCTTTTAAGTTGGAACTCATTTCTTTTTCACATTAAAAGAAATCACTGTTTTTTCATAAATACTTAAAATGCATTGTGATAAAAGAACTTCCTTACATTGAAGAGATAAATTTTTTACAGTCCTTCAAGCTTCAAAGTACATTTCACACAAAACAAATCCCTGAGTAAAAAGGCACCCAGCAGTCATGCCACAGATTGGCAGGGGAGGTTGAGGAGTGCCAGGTAGGTGATGGTGGGCAAGGTGAGAGGATGGGGAGACTCAAGTTCCAGGTAGGTGATGGGGTATAATGTAGGTTGTGGTGGGGCCAAGGAGAGGAGGGGAGAGACTCAGATCTGAGGTAAGTGATGGGTGCAATGTAGGTGGTGGTGGGACAAGGTGGGAGGATGGTAGAGTTTGTGCCAAGATATTGTGGCAGGGGGGTTGAGGGACAGAGGATGGAATCAGGTTTGAGCTAGGATGGGGTGGTTGTGGTTTGAGGGGATGGAGGATGGACTTGGGTTTGAGCTAGGATGGTGTTGTGGAGGTTTGAGGGGACTGGGGATGGAGAAGGAAGGATGTAGGGACACAGAATGGGAATGATGTGTCATTTCTGGATTTGAGAATATGTCATTTCCTGCATTTCATACATCACTTTCTGCAGTGGGTGGGACTCTGTGACAGAAAGGGTGGGGTGTTACATGGTAACCACCTGTCAAATGACATGGCACACGCTGATTGGCTGAAATTTAACATTTGATGAGATATATGAACTCTATACTCCTATCATGGTTGATGTATATTTTTCATCTTTCTGGGTGGCAAACTATGTCTGGTTAAATGGGTCTTCAATACAAGACAATAAGTACCAATGACGTTACTGAATAGAATTTAACAAAGAAATTAAATCTAGAGAGAGGACAGTAAATAAAAGTTTCATTAAGTTTATTTTTCCTACAGCAGATTGAGAATGAAATGAAGAGAAACTAATTAATGTCATTCTCATTTTTAATATCATGCAGCTCCCAAATTGCTCTAAAGATCATATCCAAGTTTGAAGAGTTGGCATTAACAGCCAAATTGAACTATTATGTAAAGATAGGGAACTTGCAGAACTTATTCTGCAAAAAGTTCAAGTACTTGATAAAGTGGGTCTATATGTGGTAGACTCAAATATACTACACACTAATACAGAGGGCAGGCAAACTAGTGTACAGAGCTATATTACAGAAATAGGAACAAATAACAGATATCAAGCAATTGCTGGATATTTTCACTGACAGTTAATTGATATAAGAAACAGCGGTGCAGAGGATGTTTTATTAATAAATATTGTGCATAAAGAAAGATGATCCCTTTTATCTTGGAACATAGCAGGTATACAAAAATAAACGAGCTGATTCAGATTGGGTTGCTTTTATTGAGAAATGTGATGTTATGTATGCAGGAGACCTGGCATGATAAAGAGGAAATCATAGATATAACTGGTTATGAGATATATCATACCCTGGTAAAAGATACAAATAACTGGTAGATGCTCTGGTGGCATTGCCCTTATTTTAAAGTCAGCTTTTAAAAAGGTCAGTTGTATAAAGAAATTGGACAACTTTATTGCAAACTATGTAGAAATAGAGAAAGTATGCTTTACAATTATTAATTGTTATTGCCCACCAGAAAACTCCAAATTTTATCCAACAGACTTTTGGTTCAGCTAGAGAGTTCTTAAATGTCTGTATGTGCACCTGTTTTAGTATAGGAATATTAATAGTAGGGTATTTTAATGCCTATAGGGAAATATAAAGGATTAATGAATAATGTCTATCATGAATACAATATTACAAGTACATTGGTCTCAAGAATGACTAAAGATCTCTAAGTGACTCACTCAGGGAAAAATTTATGGAAATCATGGAAGATCTGCACATATGCCCTTTGAATGGTAGATTAAAGGAAATGGTCTGGGAGAATGGACATCAAAATAGAAGGTTTTAGGCACACACTAACCTCATAAAAGGGACGAGTCTTCAAGATGAAAGTATAAAAAGTTATTTTATTTTAAAGTCAAACCATTAAAATAGTGCCACTAAAGAATGGACATCTATTACATCAAAGGGTGCATCAGTAGTGGATCTCGCACTTTGGTTAGGTCTTGACTTGATGTGGGAAGAATTGTATGCACAAAATCATGCAACAAGTAATCACTTTCCCATATTATTGTTGAGTAAGAAAACAGGTCAGAGGGATTATATGTCTTCACCTGCAATTCCATTTACAGAAATTAGAGCCAGGAAGAGAATAATTTGGAAACAGGAGTCTAATGTACTGTATTAATAACCTACTGTCTGATACAGCTCTAAGAGAAAGGAGGAATATCTTGAAAGTTATAACTTTGAACAACTAATGGGTAACTTGACTGAAACTTATAATAAAATAAAGGAAAGACTTGAAACCTCATTTAACAGCAAGACAGGAGTAGTGCTGAAGGGATGGTTTAATTCAGAATGTAAAAATCTAAAAGTGTGATCAGAAAATTAACAAGAATCTATAAAATAGATCAACAAAGGATAATTTAAAGGAATTAAATAACCATAAGAAATATATAAATTACTTATAAAAGAGAAGAACAGTTTGTTCTATAAGAAGCAATAGGAGTTAATGTATGAAGCCATCATCTCCAAGGACTCCAAGAAATTTTGAAACCTTGTTGCCAAGGGAACTAATAACTATAAATATAAGATTGACACATTTACTGTATTACAAAGGATAAATGGAGGAATCACTTTGCAGGAAACATTTGGGATCCAATGGCAATTAATATATTCCTATACAGGAACAGAGGATAATGTACAAATCACCTTTACTTATGATGAAGTTCTGTTTGCTATTAAGACCCTGAAAACAAAAAGCTGTAGGCATTCCTGGAAGGTGCATCTTTGTTCTGCTACAGAATGGTGTAAATTCCTGACTATTTTCTACAATAGATGAATCGGAGAGTCAGGATTCCCTGAATCTTGGAGCAGGTGCATATATAGTACCAATACATAAAAAGAGAGATACAGCAGATACAGCCATGTGTCATCTAATTAGCTTACTTGACATAAATTTAAATGTTTTTTCTAAAGTTGTGTTATATAAACTTCTTAAGATAGGATTGGTGGGATCTCTGCTCTTTAAATTGGATTTAGGAAAAACTTTTCTACATGTGATAATATGTTCATTCTGAGATATTTGATTGAGAAATACATTATCCTACGTAAACAAAAACTGTATACTTGCTTTATAGATTATACAGCAGCATTTGACACAGTCTCAAGAAGTACACTCTGGAAGCTTATGTTAGATAGGGGTTTTGATAAAAATCTAGTTTATATTATTTATAATTTATTTTGAAATACCTGGGCCTCTATTAGGACTGGAGTCTATGGAACATTAACAACACCCATTTCTATGAATAAAGGAGTACGCATGGGCCATGCCCTGGCTCCAGTGTTATTTTTCTTTATATAGATAACCTCTTAAATGAAATTAATAAATTTCTCAGATTAACCAAAAGTTTATAATCAAGAATGTCCTATTTTAGCTTACACAGATGATTTAGTGATAATTCCCATCTAAGAAAGGTCTTCAGATGAAAATGAATTTCCTATATGAAAAATCTAAAGAGTTATAGTTAACAGTAAATCTTAACAAAACCAAGGTTTTAATCTTGGTAGAAAACAAAACCTCTGGGTGTTGGAAAATTGGACCTAATGTTATTGCAAAAGCTACCTCATGTGTATATCTGGGGTGCTATTCCATATAAATGGTAAATGGAATGGTCATCTTGACATGATTTCAGAGAAATTAAAGAAAACTTCAAGAGGGCTGGATAGCTTTAACTATCAATTTAGAGGAATAGTAGCCTCCTCTTCTTCAGACAATTAATACAAAATACATGGCCCAGGTCCTGTATGGGAAAAATAAAGCAATTGAAAACTTACTATACCAGTTTTCAAACTGCTGAGAAAGATGTTAGGATTAGGTCACTCATGCCCAGCCTCCTACACAAGATCAGAGACAGGTCTGACTAATTTATGTGCACTTACTGACAGTAGAAAACTTTCTTACTGGATATGCCTGCTGAGAATTCCAAAGGATTCAATGATATAGTTATGTTTAAAAGAAAAACAGCATTGGCATGAGTTGGGTTATAGAACATATTTCTAGTTCAATGTAATCATAAAACTATTTGGATAAGTACAGTCTGGGAAAACTGAAAATTAGGTAAATAATGGAATTGTCATTAGCTTAAAATACAACAATATATACTGAAAAGAGTCCAAAGATGTGGAAAAATTAGGACTTTAGCAAAATCAAAGATACAGCTTATTCAAATTGGCTTTCTAAAAATAATTATTCATTTGGACTTAAACCTTATATGGCAATTTTGGATGATTATGAACTTAAGGAAGTCCTAATAGTGTACAAATTCAAATGCTTCCCTAGTAATGTTTTACAGGTAAGAAATAATAAATTGCCCAAAGAGTTGGAAGACTGTACTTGTTCAAAAGGGGGTAAAGAAAACTTAATACATGTCATGTGGTTTTGTGCATGGCATAAAACAAAGGCCTATTGGCTCGGTCCATTCCTAAACTTCTTATATAACATTGACCTTGAAACATTAACAACTATTTTATTTCACACAGCTGATGAATCTTAGGTTGTCCTTAGGTTGGCCAAATACTTTTTGGCTATTAATAAAATAAAAAGGAAATTACTGGGGACTCAGGTGAGAATAGTGCAATAGAATTTTCCTTATCAATCAATCAATCATCAATCAATCATTCTTTATTTGTATAAGGCGCCTTTCTTAAATCAAGGCACCTTTACAATATTACATAAAACAATAAATAGTTAAAATAACATTAAAATAATCAGAAATCATTAAAGGCTTTACTAAAAAGATAGGTTTTCAAAGTTCCTTTAAAGCTTTGGACAGTCGGGCAATTTCGCACCTGACGAGGTAGAGAATTCCACAGGGTTGGGGCCATAAAGCTAAAAGATCTTGCCCTTGAAGTTTTTAAGTGAACCCTGGGAATCCCTAGCAATCCCTCATCAGTGGATTGGAGCCAGTGGGGGGGACAATAGGGACAAAGGAGCTCTTTCAGGTAAGCAGGTCCTTGATCGTAGGGCCTTATAGGTCAGCAAACCAATCTTGAAGGTGATTCGCAGAAACTGGCAGCCAGTGCAGTCCACGGAGCACAGGCATTATATGACTGACCTAGAAGAACCAGTCAACAGCCTGGCTGCCGATTCTGCACTAGCTGCAAGCAGTGAATTTCAACCCCTGTAACCCAAGGTAAAGGGCATTGCAGTAGTCAAGGCGGGAGGTTTCTCTGCTGTGTACTTGACAATTTGCTGTGACAGCTGACCTGTATATGTATTTATTATTATTAAGAATTCATTATGTGTATAGATTATGATATGTATGCTGAATCTACTGTGTTTAATATATTTTTGTAAAGGTTATTTAGCCAAACAATAAAAATGTTAATCAACTGAGATTTCCATTCTTCTCTATGTGTCATAAGAAAGGTAGCAACTGCTGGGGAAAGGGGAAAGGGGAAAGCAGGAGACACATTATCTAGGGTAGAGTAACAAATACATTTCAAATAGGTAAAGGGAAAGGTAGGAAATCAAAGGAGGCAGGATGATAGAGAAAAGATTTAACAGACAAAACTGACAACAAACAACATGATTAAGATGGGAAAGAGCATGGGAGTGGTTCAGTGCAACATGTGGAGCTGCAGTCTTTCAGGGCACATTCTGAGACTGAAATGTTGCCCCATTTGTACTCCTCTCTGAGTTGAGGACAGAGGTTGCTGGACTCTGGGCCAACTGAGAAGGATGCAGGAACTACTGCCTACCAGGGGCCACCAAGTCTACCATCACTTTCCCAGATGATGCCTAAGTACAGGCAGAATGGTTGGACCTTGTGGGCTCTGGAAGGGTAAGGTGGTAGAAGGAATGCACCTCAGTCAACATAATTCCTTCACCATACTGATAGGATGGGGCAACTGGGAAGAGGCACCCACAGCAGTGGGAAGGGAGGAAGTGGGGTCCCTCAGAAGGAGGCCTAAAGAAGGAGGAGAAGGCTCCCATCTGAGGAGGAAGCAGCTTTTGGGGGACTCTCCATTAGTGGGACTGACTTGGAAGAGGAGGGAAGAAGAGAGAGGGAAGCAAAGTGACTTGCTGGTGCTTCAACTTGAAGGGACAGAGAACAGATCCAGAGGATCACTAGGGTGGCAAGAAATGGGAGGGAGCTAGGTGTCACTGTCTGCCTGGGGACAAATGACCTGGTAAGGGATAGGGAGGGGTAGTGAAAGGTAAGTTATGAGAGCTAGGAAGGGGCCTGAAGCAGGTAGCATGCACGATGGCATTTGTCACGGTGTTACATATGTGTGACCAAGGAGAAAAAAAGGGTACTCTGCACCACAGCTTTTAACAATTAGTTGAAGATATGGCTCATGGAGGAGGACTTTGGCTACACTGGGGACTGGGGACCAGCCTGGGAGGATATAGGCCTCTGAGAATAGCCTGCATCCTTCCAGGAGTGGGACCACAGTCCTTAGTGGAAGGTTTAATGCTACTCGGATAAAAATTTAAACTAGACAGGGGGGAGGTTGTAATACAAAAAGAGGCAAGGGTAGCCTCCCTTCAGACAATGAAGCAACAGGAAGGGAGAGCCCAAGGGAAGGAAGCCCCCCCCCCGGCATGCACAATGGAAGACAGGGGTGGGCACCAGGTAGAGAACAAGGGATTATAAATCAAGATAGCAAGAAGAGAGGAGTAAAGGAGACATAATGGAGAGGGTAACAAGTGAAGAGGGTGGAACAGGGGGAGCTTCGTGAAATAGCACAGGCAGGACAGAGGAGAAAGCAGGGAGGCAGGCAGGCAGGCAGGGAGAAGTAAGGGATGGAGAGCCATGTACACAAATGCAAGGAGTCTGGGGAAAAAAATCTGGATTTTGAGGCCATCATGGAGGAGGTTAGCCTGGATTTGGTGGCCATAACAGAGTCATGGTGCACTGAGAGGCATGACTGGAATGTGACCATACCAGGCTAATCTGTGTTTAGTAGTGACATGGAAGGGAGGAGGGGTTGTACTGTATGTGAGGAAGGGAATCAAGCCTATGGAACTGCAGGGGCATTTGGGGGAAAAGGAAGAATTGGAGGTGTGTGTGTCATCTACGGTGGAGAGGAGGATACCATCGGGAGTGTGGTGGAACAACAGAAGCTGCTTCAGTTAAGTACTGGGGGACTGTGTTTTTGTGTTTTGTCATACAGCTCTGCATTGAAGAAAATGATTTCAAACTTGAATAAAATACTGTGGGGATTACTGTGATCAGGGTGGTGGGAGGTTGCAGCCAGTGGGAGGGCCGAGGGTGAGAACAAGCCGGCACCATTGGTAGGGACGCAGGGCCATGTGGCTGAAGTAAGCCTATAGGACACCTGTAGGCCCTATATATTACAGGGGACCAAGCAACACTTCGTGTAAGCAACCCCAACGTGAGTGCCATGATGCAGGAGTGTGGCATCTAACTAAATGGCATCTGTAGGGATTCCACAGAAAGAACCACAGACCACTCTGGACAGGAATGGGGGAAACTGGACATCGCATGCTAGGCAGGTTTAGCTAACACAATGGCTCAGTCTTGTCATCTAGCATGGGGGGCGGCAGTAAATAGGAGATGGGGCAAATCCCTATCTACAGAAAGCAAAATTGGGGAATTGACAACAATAGCCTATTTAGTAATACAGCAAGGAGGGTTAAAAGCTCACTGAAGAGGATGTGGGGCCTAGGATCTGGGGCAGACAGCAGAATAGTTGGGAGGCAAGGAAATGGGGGGATAGGGGATACAGGGTACAGAGGGAAGCCGGGAGAGTGGTCAGCTGCAATGGGTGTGGGGCTGCCATCTTTCTGGGAACAATGTAGAGAGCAGGAGGCTGTTCAGTGTGCAGATAACTGGGGCAACTTAAGGAAGATCTGTGGTGGTTGAGATGGGAGTTGGAATGGGGAGAGGAGAGGAGAGGAGAGGCAGGGGGAATGAACAGGGGTGGAAGGTGCAGGGGATGACTGCCCCAGGCTGCATGGATGGTAGGCATATGATAGATACAGGGAGGGTGCCAAAGGATTCAGGGACATCCCCCCCAAGGGCCCTGGGGAACTGGCAGGAGGTAAGGAGAAAGAGCAGGAGGGGTTAGGAATCAGAACAAGGAGGAAGGGGAAAAGCACAGGGTGGGAGAATAGAAGCATGTCTTAATATGGAGGGAGCATCTTTGAATAGGTTCTCCATGTTGACCACTATGGAGGAACATGGGGCAGGGGGGAGCTCTATGATCAAGAAAGGGTAGAGGCCATAAGTGGGGTAAGAGGGAAAGAGGGAAAATGGGGGGGAGGAGATGAGGGATAGTGCAAGGGTGAGTAGTTGGTGGATATAAGGAGTGGATGAGGGATAGTCAGGGTGTGGAGTCTGGTGAGATGGGGGAAGGGGGACCAAAGGGGGAGCAACAGAGGGAGAAATAATGGGACAGAGGAAACTGGCATTGTGGGAGGCAAGACAGGATTGGGGATGGGGAAAGTAGAGAGGCTCATTATCCTGGGGGATTCAATACTGAAGGGTGTGAGATGGGGAGGTAAGGGTGCAAGGTATAGCCACTGGAGGGTAGAGTGTACGCCAGGCATGATGTCAGAGAGGGTCTTGCCTTTTATACCCAAGTGTGTGGGGATGGAGCATGAAAAAACTCACATTATGATACACTTGGGTACTAATGATCTTGCAGGGTATGAGGGAGAGGTGGAGGGGAGGTTTAGGGAGCTAGGCAAAATTTGCAGTGAGGCAGGAAGGTCAGTAACCTTCCCTGAAGTACTTCCAGTCCCTAGGGCGAGTACTTTCAGGAAGCAAGGCATTGAGGAACTTAACAGTTGGCTAAAGGATGGTGTGAGGCAAATGGGTATAGGCTAGTGGGGAAGTGGGGTAGGACTAGGGAGAATAAGGGTCTATTTGCACTGGACAGGCTGCATTTAAGTAGAGAGGGTACTAAGGTCTTGAAAGATAAACTGGGGGAACACATGACTGCAAACCTTAATTTGAATTGAAGGGGGGGTCAAAAGGGTGGGCTACTACCACAGCCACCAGGGGAAAGAGACTGATGAGCCTCTCCCCCCCATCCAGTCATCAGAAGGAAGGAAGAGAGAAGAGGGGGGTGAGAGAGAGAGAGGAAATGAGGGAGGGGGAGGGACATAAAGGGACGATAAGAGACAATGGGGTACAGTGGTCACAATGGAAGGTAGTGTCCTTGCCTGAATGCAAGTAGTCTGGCAAACAAGATGGCATATTTTCAGGCACTAATAGCTGAGGGATAGGTGGACATAGCAGCCCTCACAGAGATGTGGGCCACCCAATATCATGACTGGTATCTCATGATCCTTGGGTCTAGAATTTACTGCAAGGACAGAGAGAAGGGAAGAGGGGAGGGTGGCCTTATTTGTGAAGAAGAGGACTATATGCACCAGGGAGGAGGAGGAGGAAGAGAGTAAGACAGAAGCCTTGAGGGTACAGCTTCAGAACACCAAGGGGAAAAATGTTCAAATGGGAGTGGTGTACAGACCACCTTCATAGGAGGAGGAGTTGGACAGTAAGCTGAGGGAGCAGATTAGAACGCTAGGTGGTAGGGGAAACATAGTCATAATAGGTTATTTCAATCTGCCTGGAGTTGACTGGATGACCCCAGCTACCTCCTGCTCCAGGAAACTGGTCCTCCTGGAGGTTTTCTAGAATTGTTTCCTGATACAGGGAGTCACAGAGCCAACCAGGGATGGAGCCATCTCGACCTAGTGCTGTCATAGTAGCAAGACATAGTAGTGGACGACCCCTTGCAGTCAAGACACTTTGCATGGTGTGGTTTTACATTAATATGGGCAAGGAAACAGCCAGGACTAAGATGAGGGTGGTGGACTTCAGGAGGGCAGATTTTGGTATGATGGGGAAATCTAGTGGGGCACCTTGCCAATATCAGCCTGAGGAGGGAAGCAGAGCAGAAATGGTCCATTATTAAGATGGGTCTAATCGATGCCACTAACACATGTACTAAGACTCAGAGAAATCCAGGTCCAAAAAACAAGCTGGTTCAGCAACGAGGTGGCAGCGAAAGTGAGAGAAGAGAGCAACCTTTCATAAGTACAAATGTACTATGAGAGAGGAGGACAGGGAAGATTACTCTGTGAAGTCAAGAGAGGCAGGCCATATGGTCTGGGCAGCTAAGCCCACAAAAGAACTAAAGCTGGTGCAGGGCTAAGGAAAAGGAAAGAACTAAGTATATAAAGGAGAGAAGAAGCTGCAAGGATGGATTGTCCAGAATAAGAGGGAGTGTGGATGGAGGAAAAAGTGCAGAACAGACGGAGACATTGAACAATTACTTCAGTTCAGTGTTCACTAGAGAAAAGCATAGACCTATGCCGCAGGGAAAAATAGGGGTACTGAGAGGTCAGGGGTTGAAACAGATGGACCAATCCAAGAAGACAAGGTTTTAAAGGGCCTAAGGGCCCTTAGGGTGGACAATCTACTGGGTCATAATGTCATACACTATTTAGCATATGACATTGCATCTTTCCAGAATCACACGCACTCAGACAGCGAGTGGTGCAACTACGAATACTGTTGCACGTGGTATTGCACCACCACAGTATCCCAGGCAGAGGATAAGACATCTGCTGGGACGGCTTCACGAGCAGCTGCCATGGCTTAATGGACTGAGCCACTGTAGCAAGGAACCCAGGCACTGATATCGGGACTGGATTGATCTCCTGGTCCCAGAAACTTTTTTTTTCATACTTTGTGTGATTTTGAGTTGAACCCACCCATGAAGTTGAGAATCCTTAGTGGGGGGAGTTCAGGAGCACAGCCCCCCTTAACAGGGGGTGCAGGGGCCAGAGCCCCCATAAAATTATGCCACATGCAAGAAATTTCGCTGTATTGGCAGTGTGATTTTTGCATGCGGCATAATGTCTTGCGACATTATGACCCTGTGCCAGTGGACAAGGCTCCTGGACCAGATGGAGTGCACCCAAGAGTCCTGAGGGAATCAGTGGAGGTCTTGGCTAGCTCCCTGATGTACCTGTTTAACACCTCACTGGGGACAGGGTGCATGCCTCAGGACTGGAGAATGGCTGATGTGGAGCCACTCCACAAGAGTGGATCCAGGAAAGAACCAGGTAATTACAGACCAGTCAGCATTATATCCATTGTGAGAAAATTGATGGAGACCATACTAAGGGAAAAGGCTAGTGAACTTTCTGGAGGCAAATGGTCTTCAGGATGATAGACAGCACAGATTTCGCATGGAGAGATCCTGCCAGACCAACCTGATAGACTTTTTTGATTGGGTCACAGGGGGCATTGGACAGGGGCCAGGTGGTGAATGTTCTGTATCTGGTCTTCAGCAAGGCCTTCAACTCCATGCCACATGGGTGGCTGCTCAGTAAACTGAGAAACTTGGGAGTAGGGGAAAAGATGATGGGGTGGGGTGGTGGGGTGAGCTGGATTCAGGGCAGAAATCAGAGGGTGATAGTAGAGGGAGAACTATCGATGCCTAGGCCTGTGACCAGAGGGGTGCCACAGGACTCGGTACCCAGACCTGTGTTATCTAACATCTTTATTGAAGACATAGCGGAGACACTAAAAAGTGAAATTTAGCTGGCCTGCCGGCTCAGCAGTACTGCTACCACTTGAGATGCTGGTGATCCGGGTTCAGGAATAAGCTTAGGGAGTCGGAGGGCCAGAGGGAGAAGGCTGAGCATCTGTGGACCACTCACCTTCTTCAGGGAGGAGAGGGATGAGGCCTGATGCTCAAGTGACCCCAGGTGGAGGCCTGGGTACAGCAAGTGCCCTGCTATACAGAGAGGGATGGGCATGCCAAATGTCAGTTTATCTCTGCCTTGATGTCAGGGCACACAGTATGCCTGAGAAATGGGAAATGGCTCCCTCGCGTCTGGGAAGATGGAGCGCTAGCACATACTCAATGGTCTCCTGCCTGCCTTGCGTTGTAGCCCCAACAAAGGCAATTGTTTGGGGTGTACAGGCCACCACCTCATCCCCACCTGGGGGAGAAACCAAGGCTACATGGGGGGACTACTGTGGAGCTCCAGGCAGGGAGGAACCAAGGCAGATGCCAGGCAATTCTGATGAGGTGGAGCACAGGGGGCAGGAGAGGAGCATAAACAGAAAGTGCAAAAAAGCAAAAAAAAAGAAAAAAGTGAAATCTGCCTATTTTGCAGACAACACTAAGCTCTATGGGTGAGTGGACATTGAGGAGAGAAGACAGGAACTCAAGGAGAACCTGGCTGGACTTGAGAGATGGTCAGGTATCTGACAGTTGGTGTTCAATGCCAAGAAGTGCAAGGTCATGCACCTGGGAGCTAATAACCCTGAGGCCAGTTACTGGTTGGGGTGGAAGTGTCCAGTTCAGAGGAGGAAAAGATATCGGGGTAATCATCAAGGAGGGCCTGAAGCACTATGTGCAGTGCCATAAAGCAGCAGCCAAAGCAAATTAAATGCTGGTATGCATCCCCAGAGGAATCACCTCCAGGAAAGAGGTCATCTTGTCCAACTACAGGTCATTGATGAGGCTGCACTTGGAGTACTGTGTGCAGTTCTGGAGCCCTTTTCTGAAAAAAGACATCAAGTTACTAAAGGGGTGGAGTGTAGGGTGACCAAGATGATCCAGGGCCTGCGGGAAAAAACATATGAAGAGAGGCTGCGGGAGCTCAATATGTATTCCCTATAGGACAGAAGAGAGAGGTGGGGAGACATGATTGAAACCTTCAAGTACCTTAAAGATATGAACAAGTTTAGAATAGAGGGCATTCTCAAGTTGAGGGAGAGGGGTCCACTAGGGGGGATAGTCTGCAGTTGTGGGGAGAGAGATTCAAAAGGGAAATGAGGAAGCACTTTTTCACAGAAAGAGTGGTGTCCAAATGGAACGAACTGCCGGAGGAGGTGGTTTCATTGAAAACAGTGGGCAGCTTTAAAAGATTATGGGACAGGGTGAAAGGTGGAGTCAAAACAGGTAGGATGATGGGTGGGAAAGAGAATGTGAGGGATCAAACTGAATGGGGAACGGGAGCGGGCAGCTCCAGTAATATAGACTGAGAGCTGCACATTCGAGCAAACTAGATAGACTGAAATGATTTGTTTCTGCTGTTATTTTCGTATGTTCGTACAGATCTCCAGCACAGGGAGTGGAGCTAGTTTAGGCACTTGGGGCGGACATCATCAGGATGATGGAGGTGCTTCTAGTTGGTGACTTCAATCTGCCTGTCTACAGCATAAGAGATTATTGAGTACTAGCTCAGCATTTGCACTGCACCTGCCAGCTTGCCATGTGGTGAGAGATTGTGTCCTGCCTTCAGAGAAACAAAGGTAAAAGTATGCTTATCCAACATTAGTGCTGCAGCTGCAAGCTTGAAATGTAGCTTTCTACTGTGTCTTGCGGATCATCTAGGGACATGGCCAGTCAGTGCTACATAGTAACATAGTACATTATGGCAGAAAAGGCCTGCTAGGCCCACCTAGTCTGCCCATATTCCCTGCCTGCATCAGTGGCCGCTGACTCTGCTTAGTCATTGGCTTTTGCCTCTCTTCCCCACATCTAGGGTTCCCTTATGTCTATCCCAAGCATGTATGAATCCCCCCACTGTGCCAGCACCCACCACTTCCTGGGGTAGGCTATTCCAAGCATCCACCACCCTCCCTGAGAAGACAAACTTCCTCACATTTACTCTTATCCTGCCACCCTCCAATCGTATATCATACCTCCTCATCCTCGTACAACTCTTATACTAAAAGATATCACCCCCCCAGCACCTTGTTCAAGCCTTTAAGATACTTGAAGGTCTTTATCATATTACCCCGTTCCCTACTGTCTTCAAGTGTATACATATTGAGGTCTTTTAATCTGTCCTCATATGTTTTCTGATGCAAGCTCTGCACCATCTTGGTCACCCTTCTCTGGACCGCCTCCAACCTGTCTATGTCTTTGTGAAGATGCAGCCACCAGAACTGAACACAGCATTCTAGATGAGGCCTCACCAGCGTTTTGTACAATGGCATCACCACCTCCCTTCTTCTGCTAGTGATATCCCTTCCTATGCACTCCAACATCCCACTGGCCCTCCCCACAGCCTTGTTACACTGTTTGGCCACCCTTAGGTCATCTGCGATGATTATCCCTAAATTTGCCTCTTCCCTGATGACTGTCAGCAATCCCTCCCCCCCATTCTGTTCTTCACCCCAAGTGCATGATTTTGAATTAATTTCAATTGCCACATGTTTAAACATTTTTCCAGCTTTCCAGATCCCTCCTCATTCTTTCGACCCCCCTCTGGAGTGTCTACTCTGTTGCAGATCTTGGTATCATCTGCAAATAGGCAAACCTTCCCCTCCAGCCCTTCAGCAATGTCACTGATGAAGACATTGAAAAGGATCGGACCCAGGACCGATCCCTGAGCCACCCAACTGGTCACCCTTTTTTCCTCAGATGTGATCCCACTTAGTACCACCCTCAGCTTCCTGTCCCTCAATCAGTTTCTAACCCAGTTTTCAAACTTTATGGCCATCCCAGGCTCGCTAGCTTGTTCACCAGTCTTTTGTGGGGTACGTGTGTCAAGGCCTTCACTGAAATCGAGGTAGGCTATATCCACCGCCTCCCTCCCTGATCCACCTCCTTCATCACCCAGTCAAAAATTCAATCATATTTGTTTGACGTGACCTTCCTGCTGTGAACCCATGCTTCCTTGTTCTCCCATGGTTTCCAAGTGTTCCACAACCTTTCCTTAAGCAATGCCTCCATAATCTTACCCACTACTGAGATGAGGCTGACCAGCCAATACTTTCCTGCCTCCTCCCTGCTACCACTCTTGTGGAGAGGGACTACATTTGCTCCCTTCCAGTCCTCTGGAACCACCCCTGTATTGAACAACTCACTAAACAGGCTGCCAGCAGTGCTGCTAGCACCTTCCATAATTACTTTAATATCCTGGGGTGTATATCATCTGGCCCCATCACTTTGTCCACCTTTAATTTTGTGAGTTCCTCCAGGACCTTCTCTGCTGTAAAAGGACTGGTGTTTACCTCTCTCCCCCATTGTTTCTGCTGCCTAGCTGTGATCCCTGTCCCGCTCCATCTACCATGAATACCAAACAGAAGTATTCATTTAGTATCAATGCTTTTTCTTGGTCACCCTCTATGCACACCCTTCCTCCCTTTGAGCCTTACAAACCCTCCCTGGCCTTCCTTCTATCACTAATGTATGTATAAAATGTCTTGTCCCCTTCTTACTGTCTGTGCTAATCATAGGTACAGTCTGTGCTTAACAGGTAGGCACTGACTAGTGTCTCACATGAGGGTCTGGAAGCCTAGATGTGTGGTCCAGTTCTGTGACTGGTCTATCCCAGGCAAGACTGATGGCCCAATTTTCAAAGGGTTTGGAATGACGCAAGGACTTGCATCAAGTTAGATGCAAGAGGTGACTTGCATCACAACTTGCATCAAACACTATTTTCTATCACAGCCTGCATTGAATCAGACACCAAAACAAAGTGGTGCAGCACTTGACCAATAAAACAGACCAAGCCAATGACTTAAAAGGCAATGATTTTATTGTTGCTACTGCATACATGACTGCATAGAGCTGGTCCCCTTTGTGCTTCGGCCCTAATTTAGACCTTCATCAGAGGGTTCCTCTGGGGCTGAAGCACTAGGAGACCAACTCCTATGCAGTCATGTATGCTGAGGAGCAACAATAAAATCATTGCCTGTAAGTTATTTGCTTGGTCCGTGGCTGGAGTGCTACACCACTTTGTATACATTGTATAATTGTAAGGGTTTGCACTCCTGGACAAGCACCCAGGATTAGTCCTGTGTCACACCTGCTCTTTTGTATGCAGTCAAATCCAGATGCAGCTGTGCCAAAGCCCCTTGCACTAGGGTTGCATCAAACAACCTGGTGTGCCAGGTTGAGGCACCACTTAGACCAGCCAGAAGGTGGTCTAAGTGGCTTGTGTCAGTGGGACAGGGTGGAACATGGGCCAAGTGCAGTAGGGGCAAGGTAGGTGGCATAAAGGGTGTTGGGGGGACAGCTGAGCATAATCTGCAGTGATGTGGCACCTGGCAGGGTGCATTTGCATTGTGCTGTAATTATATGTACACTAAACATATCTTCCATTGTGGTCTAGCAGACCTCTTGATCCCCTATGTTTATATATCTTCCCTGGTGGTCTAGCAGACCCCTCCCCGATCCCTGATCTCCCTCAAGTATATTGATATAACATCTCTGGTGGCATAGTGGACCCCATCCCCATTCTCCCCCAGTTATATTGATATAACATCCCTGGTGGTCTTGTGGACTCCTACTCTCCCCACTGTAGTGGGATGGTAAAATCATCACCTTCTCACATTTTTGTTGGAACTGCACTAAAGTGAAGAAACAACAGACAAGTAGTGTCCAGCACAAAAAGTGATTTATTTCTGGTATATAAAGCAGACTTACAACCAGTGTGATCACTTGGAGAATACATCCAATCTTTCTTACCTATAAGTAGCAGTACGTCTCTTCTCAGAGAGCAGGTGATATACAAAGGGTCTTATACCCCTGATAATAACCATGACAATGACTAAAAAGATATATAAAAACATTATAATTGGTCAGTGGCAAATAGCCTGACTTATCACTAGCTTGGGAAAGCATGCTGAGTTAGCAGAAAGACAAGGTAGCTAAACAATAGCTCTTGTATATCTGAAGGACACTTATGCTACATATGCAGTTCTTCACTAGCACTAAAGATGGCAGTATTGCTAACTAATCATTATACAATGGTGTAAATAGAAGTATCTCCCAAATGTTACAATCAGGATAATAGCAAAAACATTATGATTCTCTGTAAAAATATATAAAAGTACAGTAAAACTCAGATCCTGACATTTATGCTTATACAATAAGTGCTTATACCCTAAGGGTAGCACATATACATATATGTAGTACTGTCTGTGAAGTGGGGGGGGACAATCAGGGGTGCTGGTCCATGGATAACATTCCCCCCTTGTTGTCTCAGATGGGGCAACAATCCCAAGTTAGCTGGTAGGGATGGAGCGCAAAGTCATTTACAGGCCCGACACATGAGCCTTGTAAAGGAATTTGAGTTGTTCTCAATGTTATCTTAGGGTATGTCACAGGCAGCACAGAGTGAATATGAGAAAGACAATCAAAAATGCTTGAATCACTACAAAAACTTTAAAAGTGAGTTCTAGCCAAGTGTTGTCTACAGCAAGCCTCAAATCACCATCATGGATAAGGTCATTTAGTGCATTAGTAGCTTTGGTAATATTATTACTAATACAAATCAAATGAGTGTCTTTTCTAGCTAAAAGAGACTTTAAAAAGAGTGTCAAGGGATCAATGTGTATGTTAAAAATAGGCAAGTATTGAGACAGGGCAAGCAAGTATTGGGGATCAGTATTAATAACGTCTGGTTCAGGGAGAGGAACAGGCATGATCACAGTGTGACCAATAACGATTTTGTTTGTTGTGGAGTAAAACAAAAGTTAGGTTTAGTAACTTGACATGTCTTAGAACCATAAGCAAAACTGGGATAATTTGTGACCAGACAGTACTGGCCATCAGAAATATAGGTAACTCTGACAGAAGGCATCTTCCATTGATGTAGACGTACTGGACAGGAAAATGACTGATTGGTGAGCCATGCAGTGAAGCGATGTACCTCTTCAAGGTAGCTTCAAGATGGTGCTGTTTCAGCATCTTGCGCTGAAGATGCAGCAGGAGGGATGTCATCATCTGGATCAACATCAGTAAGATTGGAAGGCAGATCTTCACCCAACATCAGTGCTGAGTCAAGGTGTTCACGCATGATCCACATACAGGTTTGACGATATCCACGTCACATCGACACAGGAAGTAGTAACCTTTCTTTGCACAACAGTTCACATGAGGTGCGATCCAAGCCTGGAGGACTTGATGGTAGACCAGCATGGAGAGTAATTCAGTTCTTTCATGAAAAATGTCATTTTCAAGGTGTCCTATGGAATGAATGCTGGCTAATTTGTCAAAGACAGCTGTAGCAGGATCAAAATGTGGTAAAGACATGGTGAACGTAATGAACATATTTTCCTTAATAGCACAGGAATTTGTGAAATAGCAAGGTGCTTGGTTAGGAAACCTAGAAACATAACCAATATTTCTAACAGTAGCCATAGAGATGTTTAGAGTATTCTTTAAACACATAGTAATACAACCAGTGGTTTTGCAATGTGGGCAATACCATTTACCCAATCTGAGATCATGTATGATATCTGGAATTTTGCCTGATTCCAAATCCCTGACGAGAGCGTTAACAGTGGATATAACATAAGCGCCATAAGCAGAACATAAAATGTCATGCCCAATATATTGCTTGTCCACCTCATGGTTATTCTGAAAAATGAGATCATTAAGTTTACGCTTGGTATCATTGAACCCATGAGCAATCTCTTGCATATAGTACACGGTATAATGTTCTTCATTACTGAGAGAGTTTACACCTTGTAAAATAGGGGGAATTACATCATTATTAATACTCTGTTGAAATTTAGGAGTCTGAGCTTTAATGGAAGCAATATCTGCTCTTTTCCAAATGGACATACCTGAGCCAAAGAGGCCAGTTATGGTAGTAGCTGCTCCAGTTATGCCAGAGACAAATCCAGCAGCACCAACTACGCCAGTTGCATCCCACTTGGTGCATGTTTATGATTTTGTTTAACATAGTCTTTAGCGGCAGGTCTAAAGACTCCAACATGTTCAGTAGTGTGAGGTCCACCTATGGGATCATTTGTTTGTGTCTGATAAGCAGCAACAATATCAGTAAGCATCATACTGTAAAATTTAGAGGTATTGGTTGTGTTACAGAAACCAAATTCAGCCATATTCCAATGTGTGAGATTGAAAATAACTGGGACATGCATAAATTGCACATTATTAATCAGGGCTCCTGGTAGTGATGTGGTGGGCAAACCACTAGGGAGGCTTTCCTCCTGAAAAGGGCAGGCAGTCAGTTCTTTCTGACTTGGTGGGACTACAGAAAGATAAAGAGCTTCAGAAGCTGCATAGTTTTGAAGACAGAAAGCACATGCTTCCTCTGAAGAGAGGCAGTCACAATAGGCAGGATCTATTAAAGCAGTGAGATTGTACTGACCAGTATGTCTAGGAGTGGTTTGTCTGATAGAGAGAGTACCATTTTAAGAAATATCAGTATTAGGCCAGCCATGGAATGTACCCTTGGACAGGCGAGCTACAGGGATTGTGTAGCCCATAGCGTCAGTTTGCCATTGTATGGAGAGTGATGATTTATCTGGGGCAACCACTACAGCATCCAGAAAGGCATTTGAGCCTTGAGTAACTTTAATCATTTTGTTGGGAACATTAATTAGTACACTCATAGGGGCTGAATGTTCAAGTTTACCAAGGAAGTGTTGCAAACGTTCCTTATGAGTCTCTGGGGTTTTATGTGGGGGTGCAGTCACAGTCACAGTCAGTAGTCCCACCAGTAGGAGAAAGGGGTGCAGAATAGCCATCTTTGTCGATACCTATAAGAAACAAAAGGACTGGTTAAGTGTGGATATTATTGCGCCCAAAAGGGGTTAGGAAAAGTAAATTTAGTCACCTCTATACAACTTAAGTTGGTTAGCATGGAACCACCTGTCAGCAGTCTTTTTCTGCTGTTGTACATTGACCTGATACACAGCAGGGCTGAGTTTGTTGACAATGGGATAGGGTCCTTCCCATTTACTGGCAAATGAATGTGTGGGTTGTCTGTACTGGAGAAGCATAATTTGGTCTCCAACTTGTCAGTCGACTTCTTTGACATGCTTGTCAAAATGAGATTTAGCTTGTTCTTACACTTTGCCCATCTGTTTGGTAGCTAACAGGTGTGTCTTCATGATGTCATCATGAAGCTTTTCAATGTATTTGTCTACAGATACTCTATCTGCAGTAGGGGTGTGGAGATCAATCAGAAGGTGCTCAGGTGATCTTTTGGCTCTAACAGTATAACCTCATAAGGTGTGCACTGAGTAGTGGCTCGAGGTTACCTACTTGCCATTAGTAGCAGTGGAAAATGGAATCCCAATCCTTGGGATTATCATCGATGAATTTACATAGCATCTGTTTGATGCATCTGTTAGCTCTTTCTACCTGGCCTGAGGATTGAGGGTGGTAGGGAATGTGGGATTTTTGATCAGTTCCAAGAAGTTGGAGTGTCTGTTGCATCAGCTTGGCAGTAAATCTGGTTCCCTGGTCTGAGTCTACCTTTAAGTGTAGGCCCCGCCTGGAGAACAATTGATCTACCAGGATCTTGGAAGTTGTCTTTGCTGTGTTGTTCTTAGTGGGAAATGCTTCTGCCCACTTGGAGAACAAATCGGTAACCACAAGGGCATACTTATTGTTCTTACTGGAGTTGGTAAGAGGACCAATGAAATCAATCTGTATCACATTCCATGGTCCAGATTGGCTTTGGGGCAGTGAATTGGTGTTTCTTTTCATCGATATTGGATTGTTCTGAGCACACACTATGCAGTTGTCCACATACTCTTCTACATCTTTGGCTATACCAGGCCACCAGATGACTGTTCTGAGTCTCTGGAGGGTGTTTTCTGTCCCATGGTGTCCACCAGTGGGAGTGTCATGAATCATATAGATAAATTATGTTCACAGAGATTGTGGTGCAACCCACAGTTTGTCACCTGTATCTTGTTTGTGATACCAGATGAGTTTCTGATCACTGGACAAGTGTATATTGTCCGAATGGTTTTTATATTTATTTATTTATTTATTTGCACATCGGTTTACAACCTTTGAGCCCGAGGCTCATTTCCAAAGGTACCTCATCACATATGGACTGCCAACAGGCAGTGGCTGTTTAGCCTTTGTTTAGGAATTTGAACACATCTCTTATTTTGGGGTCTGCTTTTTGTGCAGCAGAGAGGTCCGGTGGAGGTTCTGGTACCGGTTTCTTGCTAGCAGCTATGATGGATGACATGATAGCTGCTACACCTAGTGGGTGAGTCATTGTCCATTTCTCCCCCCGCCGAGCACCTGCCCTGGCAAGTGAGTCTGCTTTATCATTGAACTCATGGTAAGGGTCAGATATACAGTGAGCCCTTACCTTGTGAATGTACACCTTATGAGTAAACATTTGTGTCAGGGTGTTTATATACACAAACAGTTCCCTATATTTGACACTCTGTGAGTGATGAGCAGACCCAATTGGGGTCTGCAAAAATGATGGCATCTCTGTCACCAAGGGGCATGATCTCCAGTCCATGGGCCACAGTTGCCAGTTCGGCGTACTGTGAGGAGATAGCAGTGCATTTTCTAGCAATGTGCCGGAAATCACCTTCCTGATCCTGAATGAGCACTCCAAATCCTGCCACCTGCTCTCCATCCACATAGGAGGCAGAGCCATCTGTAAAGATACGAAACATGGATGCATCTTCCAGGACCTCAGGTGTAGCTGGTAGAAATGGTCCTGGGTCAGGTAGGTCAGGTGGTTGGAATGCACAGTCATGGGGCTTACCTGTATAGAGTAGGCCATGGGTCAAAATAGAGGACATTCTAGCAGGCAGTACCTTGATGTCACTGTCCTGCAAAAGCAAAGACCAGTGGGTCAGCCTGGTGTTAGAGAATGATCCATCTTTTAGTTTGTCTGAAAGCAAAAGCTAGTTGGGGTGTGGCAGGTATGCAAGATAATAGGGGCATACTCAGTGATGTACAGAAAGTGCTTGACAGCTCAAAAGGTCACCAAGAGTGTCCTTTCACAGAGACTATACTTTCTCTCTACAGGGAATAGCATCTGTGATGCATAGGCAATGGGTCTGTGATACCCATTGTACTTTTTTGCTAGCACTGCAGACATGGCTACATCAGAGGTGGTAGTTTCCAAATGGAAAGGTAATCTTGGGTTAGGATTTATCAGTGCTGGACTGAGGCTAAGGCCTGTTTAAGTTGTGTAACAGCTTCAGTGTGTGTGGGGCCCCATGTTCATAGGATATCCTTTTCAGCAGTTCATACAGGCGAGCAGCGTTCAAGGCAAAATCAAGGATGAAGTCCCTGGAGAAGTTTACCATTCTTAGAAAGCGTCTGAGTGTTGCCACATAGAAACATAGAAACATAGAATTTGACGGCAGATAAGGACCGCTTGGCCCACCTAGTCTGCCCATTTCCCTACCTAACGGATAAGCTGCAGATCCTAGTTAACCAACAGCCTACTTCCTCCTACCCCCCACTAGAATTGACTTATGTCTGTCCCATGCATTCTTGAATTCCCTCACTGTTTTTAACTCTACAACCTCCTCAGAAAGGCTGTTCCATGTATCCACAACCCTCTCTGTGAAGAAATACTTCCTCACATTACCTCTGAGCCATCCCCCCTCTATCTTCAAATTGTGCCCCCTTGTTTTTGCACATCTCTTTTTCTGAAAGATGCTACCCTCTTGGACTTTGTTGATTCCCTTGAGGTATTTGAAAGTTTCTATCATGTTCCCCCTCCCTCCTTTCCTCGAGGCTATACATCTTTAGTTCCTTTAGTCTTTCTTCATATGTCTTCTGATGCAGACCCTGCATCATTTTGGTTGCCCTCCTCTGGACAGCTTCCACCCTGTCTATGTCTTTGGGGAGATGGGGTCTCCAGAACTGTACACAGTACTCCAGATGTGGTCTTACCAACTGTCTGTACAGAGGGCCAACAGCTTCCTGTTTTCTACTGGTGATGCCTCTCCCTATGCATCCCAGTATTCCCCCAGCCCTCCTTACTGCCTTCTCACATTGCTAGCCCACCTTTAGGTCATTTGATATGACTGCCCCCAGGTCCCTTTTCATTTTTGTTGTTGTCAGTATCTCACCCCCCATTGTGTACTCTTCCCCTGGGGTTTTGTTTCCCAGGTGCATTACTTTGCACTTCTTTGCATTGAATCTAAGCTGCCATAAATTTGACCATTCCTCCAACCTTGTCAAGTCCCCTTTTCATCCTTTCCACCCCACCTTGTGTATAAACCATGTTGCAGATCTTTGTATCATCTGCAAAGAGAAATACTTTCCCTTCCAGTCCCTCTGCAATGTCACTTATAAAGACATTAAAAAGGACCGGCCCCAGTACTGCACCCTGTCGTACCCCACTAGTGACACTCCTTTCTTCACTGTGGACTCCATTTACTATTACCCGCTGTGTCCTGTTGTCCAACCAGTGTTTTACCCAGGCTACCACCCTAGGACCCACTCCCAGGCTGGTTAATTTGTTTATTAATCTTTTGTGTGGGACCATGTCAAATGCCTTGCTAAAGTCTAGGTAGGCCATGTCCACAGCCCCTCCCTGGTCTACTACTTTGGTCACCCAGTCAAAGAAATCAATTAGATTTGTCTGACATGACCTTCCCACTGTGAATCCATGCTTCCTTGGGTCCTGTGCCCCACTGGCCTCTAGATACTCAACAATTCTTTCCTTCAGAAGTGATTCCATTATTTTCCCCTACCACTGAGGTCAAACTGACAGGTCTGTAGTTTCCTGCCTCTGTCTTGCTCCCACTTTTGTGAAGGGGAATCACATCTGCCCTCCTTCAGTCTTCAGGTACCACACCATCCTCCCATGATTTATTAAAAAGGGTAGTCAGTGGTGTTACTAGTTCTTCCCTTAGTTCTTTTAAAATTCTGGGGTGAATCCCATCAGGCCCCATTGCTTTATTCACCTTCAGTTTTAAGAGTTCTTTCAGAACCCTTTCTTCTGTGAAAGGACTAATATCAACCCCCCATCCAGAGTGCTTCTATTGACCGGATTAGGTATTTCCCCCCTGCTTTTCCATTGTGAATACTGAGCAGAAGTATTCACGCTTGTAGGAAGTAACAGATCTTGCAAGCCCTGGATCTTCTTGACAGCTGGGCTTCTCCCTTGGTCTGTGATACATAGGCCAAGGAAAATTACCTCTTTTTCAAACAATTGTGCTTTGGAGGGATTGCACTTGAGGCCTGCTCTCCTGAGGAGGGTCAGTAATTCATTTAGAATGGCCAAATGTTCTTCTTTTGTGGTGGTAGCTAGAAGCAAGTCGTCCACATACTGCAGGAGACACTGGGGAGTAGAGAATCCCTGCAGGGCATCCATCATATGGAGATGGAAGAGAGAAGGGCTGTTATGGAAGCTCTGGGGCAGACAGGTCCATGTATACTGGCATCCATCAATGGTAAAGGCAAATTTATATTGGCTTTCCTGTGCTAATGGGAGTAACCAAAACCCATTAGAGATGTCAAGAGCTGAGAATCACTTTTTGTCAGGGGCCAGAAGCTTGAGCACATCAGGAGCTAATGCCACAGTTGGGGCACAGCCAGGGGGAACTTGATTAAGTTTCCTGTAGTCAGTTGTGAGTCTCTAAGCTCCATTTGGCTTTTCATAGGCCAAATAGGTGAATTGACAGTAGAGACACAAGTCCTAATCACTCCTTGCTGTAGCAGCGACTGGATGGTCTCTCTCACTGTGGGTAAGGCTTCAGCAGAAAATGAGTACTGCTTCTGCCTTGCAGGGCTGGACCCTGGAATTTCAATGGGTGGTTTACATCCTACCAAAATCATGCATTTTGGTAGCAAACACATCAAGGTGTTCCTGTAACAAAGGTGAAAGTTCCAAAAACAGGTCATGACTTTTGAAAAGAGCCATGACGTCATACTACTTTTTGTTGTGGGAGATGGCTGCCACCACGTGTGAGTCTGGTATGATGACAGCATGTATTGTCTCTTGATCTGTAGCAATAACCTGTTAGCTAGGTCCACAACACAGCCATGCTGCGAAGGAAATCAGTTCCCAGTATGCTGGGGTGATGACGTAATATCATGAGGTCAAAGACAAAATTAGTCTTGAGATGGCCTACCTGCACAGGTAGAGGTACAGATTGGTAGGCATGTAGCTGAGTACCAACTACACCCTGTGCACTGGTCTTCCAGCTGGTAGACCAGTCAGACATAGCTGGGTTCTCATCATGGAGAACAGGCATGGCTGGTCCTGTATCTAGAGCATGTCTAGTTGGCGGCCCCTGACCGTGGCCCTTACACAAGGCTGTCCATTTGTGTCAACAAGCAGATCACTCACAATCTGGACTGGGGCCTGTAATCGTCAATCAATGCAGTTCTCAGATTCTTCTTCATCACCCTGTCCCTGCAACTTGAGGCCTACGGAAGCTCTTTGGGCCTCCTCTCAGCACTTCACAGGACACAAATACTGTACCTGTGATGTGAGAGCTGCAATCTCAGACTGTTCAATGGGTGGTTCCCAGATCACTGCATCAACCTGGCCAGTGCCCAATGCCATGAAGGGGTTCTTCCCTCGGCTGCTCAGTTGTTCAGTAGTCAAAGGCCAGAAAGGGTTGGTGTTACTAGTCAGTGCCAGGACCACCATGGAACATGAGGATGCAGCCTCTTTCTCAACACAGGCCTCCTCCAGTTGTTTTCTGAGGGTCTCGTTCTCATCTTTTAAGTCCCAATAGCTAGGCCTATTATGGTACTTGCCATTGGAATTAGAATTTTTACAGTTCCTGTTGTTATTGTTGTAATTCCAGTTATTCTTATAGTTCTGGTTCTCCCCCCCTTGTGTAACTGCTTGTCATCAGAAGGGGTTTCCAATTTATCATTGTTACCTTCCACTATATAATGGGTGGGGGTAGGGTTCACCACAGCAACTTGGGCCGTGGCTCCCTGGGCCATCAGATTTTGGATGGCGGCGGCCTTGTTGGTGTTCTTACCAGAAGTTAGGTTACGGAGGTAAACCTGGAAGGCATGCTCCGTCTTGGTGAGGATCTCATCAAAGGTAGTGGTCTGTGGGTAAACGTTGAGTTCAACCTTTTCCTGGAGGGCCGGAGTCATATTTTAATTGTACAGATCCTTGTACTCAATTTGATTTTTGGTGGCATTGTCACCCGCCAGGCCCTTGCCGGCCTCGTAGGTGAGCCACAACCATTGATGGCAAGCCGCTGGGTTTTCCTTCACATTTTTCTTAACCTTGTAGGCCAAGTCAGCTCCAATGATACCTGGGGCATTGGCAGCAAGGATTGCCTGGGAGATATCATTGTACTTGAGCATCTCTCAGTTGCAGACAGCCTCTGGGAGTTTGGCCCAGAGGGCAGGCTTGATAGTCTGTCTTAGGGCTTGAACCTAGTAATTGGGTTGGAGAGAAAGCTTCTCGCATAGGGAGCGCACCTTCTCCAAATGACAACTGAGGTTGTCAGTCGGGCTCATCTGTCTGATGCCTTGAGTAATTTGCTGAACAGAGTGAGCAACCTGAAGGGGATTGGACATGGGTGTATGGGGAGCGGTAATTAGTTCTGCATGACCCAGAGCACCGCGACTGCTTTGAACATGTGCTCCTGGTTGACAGCGTTTTCAAACATGCGTTCAATATGCTGTTGCATGGATGACTGTCCATCCGTTGTTCCTAGTCTGGTTAAGACATCTTGTACAATGCTGCGCACCTCCGTATTGTCATCCCTGGATAGGGGTGCCAATGGAAGTGGGCTCCTACTCAGAGGTGATCAGCCTCCCGTATCATGTTTGTGTTAATGTGGCAGCATGGAAGGCATGCCAGTTTGACAAGGGGGCAGGCTGACATGGCCAGTAGGTGGGTAAATGGTGCCTTCATCTTGGGAATGGCTGGTAAAGGCCACCGCCCTGTGGGGCAGGGGTTTGTATGTGATGAGGTGGCCTATGTCCTCATAGTCGGAATCATCAGCACCCGATGACGTAATGTTCAATGGGTGTGTACTGAAAACCATTCATGGTTTTAACATGGCCAGTGAGAACCTCTTGCTGATGGCACATTCTCGCCATCTTTTCACTACATTTCTTATGACAAACTTTTGCAGTGCCCTGCTAAATACCCTTCTCAACCTCACACTGCAATACTTGGTACGCAGTGCCCAATTCAACGTTTTCCCCTAAGCTCTTTGTCTAGCTCATGCATCAACCTCACATTCTCTTCCTTTAGTTCAACATTATCTTCTCTCAAACTTTCATTCGTATCACTTAAAATGTCATTTAAATAAGATAGCTGTTTCCTATCACATTTCAACCATTCATTGTCATCGCTCAATATACACAATTCATGCTCAGAGTCTTGAGCAGTACAGTGCAACAGTCTGTTATTGTGATCACGGAGTGACTGTGTCTCCTCCGTGAGTTTCTGTTCCCTTTTCAGTAACTCCGATGCCTGTAAGTCCATCTCTTTTTTTAAAGACGCATTTTGCATCTCAAGGGAGGCACGTTGTGCTAATAAACATTCTAAAGTTGTATGTAAAGTCACGACCAAGACACCTTCAGTGTGGTATTTCTTGGCTTTTTGCTTAGACTCTAGATATTGATCAGAGATTGTAAGCAAGGGGTCTTCTGCCGATTTTGCATCCAGCACAAAATCAATCCAGCCTCTATGGGAGGTAAGATACTTTGAGACAATGAGTCTCAGTTCTGTGCACAATTCAGGCATGCCAAACAAAGGGGTAGACACACAAAGAAAGCAGTCAAAAGACTGGACTCAAATCTTTGGTGCCATCACCCAATGGCTTTCTGGTACCCTGTGGGAAAATGGTGGTGCCAAGACAGTACGCTGCTACTCACAGAGGGAGTATACCAGTGGTCCAGTGTGGGTCTGCCATGCCCAAAACCAAGACAGAACAAGTCCATAAAAGAACAACCACTGTAAATACAAGTAGGTCCAAGTAGGCAAAAATGCACTATACTACTCGACATTCTGTTCAACGAACTCAAATGGAATCCTCACTTTGTACATTCCAACCTGCACACGGTCACCAAATGTAGTGGAATGGTAAAACCATCACCTTCTCAGATTCTTGTTGGAACTGCCCTAAAGTGAAGAAGCAACAGACAAGCGGTGTCCAGCATAAAAAGTGATTTATTTCTGGTATATAAAGCAGGCTTACAACCAAACAATGTGATCACTGGGAGAATACCTCCAGTCTTTCTTACATATAGGTAGCAGCACATCTCTTCTCAGAGAGCAGGTGCAACGCAAAGGGTCTTTACCCCTGATAATAACCATGATAATGGCTGAAAAGATATATAAAAACATTATAATTGGTCAGTGGCAAATAGCCTGACTTGTCACTAGCCTGGGAAAGCATGCTGAGCTAGCAGAAAGACAAGATAGCTAAACAATAGATCTTGTACAGTATATGTGAAGGGCACTTGCAGTTACTTATGCAGTTGCAGTTCTGCACTAGCATTAAAGATGGCAGTATTGCCTAACTAATCATTATACAATGGTATAAACAGAAGTATCTTCCATGTTAAATCAGAATAATAAAAACATTATGATTCTCAGTAAAAATATAAAATTATAGTAAACTCAGTTCTGACACTTATGCTTATACGATAAGTGCTATACCCTAAAGGTAGTAACTTATGCACATACATAATACTGTCTGCAAGGTAGGAAACCATCAGGGTGCTGGTCCATGGATAACACCACCCTGGCAGGCAGTGCCCACACCCTGCTCCCAATCCTTCCAGAGGCAGGACAGCAAGCCCTCTGTTCACCACCACACCAGCTGCAGGCTGATTGTCACACATGTATTGTACATTATGCACTCAACGATTAGCCGTCAATCAGTGATTATACTGTATACAGCATGTGCCCAGAACAGATCGAATGCGGCTGGCTGTGGTGGTGAACAGAGGGCTGTACCTGTCACACCATTGTGAAGGGACAGGAGAGGAGCAGGGTAGAGGCTGCCTCCTGAGAGGGAGGTCAGGGTCCACAGAACCAAGGACTGTTATCTAAATGGTTTGAGGAGACTGGGACTGGGGTCACTAGACCCACAGATGTTATATCATTACTTGCAGGAGATCAGGAGTCAGTAAACCTCAGGAAGATATATAACCATCGGGGGTCCATTAGACCACCAGGGGAGATATGTTTACTGTACATATAATTACAGCACAATGCAACACACCTGCAGGTGCCACATCACTCCAGCTGATGCCTAGCTGTCCCCGACCCTCCATGCCTCCTGTACATCCACCACACCTACCCCCTCCAGCAACTCACACACCCCCACTCCCGGCCTCTAGTGCCATACCAGGTAGGGAGATCCTCAGCAATTCACAGCTACCCAACTGTTTAGTGCAACTGTCCTTGCAAAACCCGGGAATCAGAGACAGATCCTGACTTCCTAAAATTGGCTGCAGGTCACGGTGCAACAAAGCCTGCCACGGCTCAGAATGATACAACTTGCCTCTCTCTGGACTGTTTGAAAATCAGCCTGAGACAGTGCAAGGGTCCAGATGCTGAGACAGAAGACCTTGTAGTCACCTGAGAAACCGGCATCTTTGTTCAAAACATCCAGGTAACTGATCAACTGTACATCTGCTGGAAAACTTGCAGTTGCAGAGAGAACAAAAGAGCCCAAGTTGCCGAGGAAGTTAGTAACACCAGAACTGTAGTACTGTGACTTATGTACTGTGACAGTTGCTAACAAAGTTAAGTTTTGGTTCAGGCCAGGATCTACAAACACCTTCATCATGGTTGCCATTTTATTTTAGATTACATGACCTGTGGGGTTTTGGTGTAAAAAGAGTATCTGATTTTAAAGTGCAGCATTGATGGTCAACCCATTGCAACGCCTAGTACACTGTTCCTCTGAAATGGGTAGAGCTCAATAGGTGGGCTGGTAATACCAAGGTTCACAGACTGTGTGTGCAATGTCTGGTGGAGAAGGGCAATACTGCTGGAAAGGTGTTTAGTAGACAGACCTTGTCAGGCACCTAACGTTGACCCTGATTTCAAAAATTCAAGAGTCGACAGGACAGACTATCTAGGCTGATGAGCCCACATGCCAAGGGACTACAAAGGGGCAGACCAACAAATCTGATGGAAGTGGTCAACCAATTTTCATCAAGAAATACCAGATCAATGGCAATCATGCATACATCAAGGTACTGAACATTATAATTATACAGTAATTAGTATTAATTTCCTTCAAAAAAAAAAAGAAACACCTCAAAACAAACAAAGGACTTACTCATGGACAGGAGGGGTCTACGACTACTTCTTCAGTGGAGAAAGCAAATCTAGTGTTGAACACAGAGACATCAACACAAAGCAACATTTGAATGGAGTCTGACCGAAGCACCATTCTAACTCCAAGGCAACATCTCAAAAGTGAGATGATGCATTTTTAGCGACATCAAACTGACATTTTGTTAGCAGTAAAACAGTAATACTGTTTCTATAATAAACACATACCAAGAACCTAATTCATTCAAAATATATTTGTATTCATGGTACATATTTTAGCAATATCAGCCGATTGGTTTTCATGCCATTTTGAATTAGTACTCCGTCGCAAACAAATGATTATTCCTTTGTATAAATCAGTATATGCCAGTTTGTTGTCGGTCACCCCATGACAGCTCACAGTGTCTCTCCCACATGACAGAAGCTCACTCTGCCAACAATGCCCTCCTTCAGATCACTCGCCCACTGTGCTTGTCCTCTCCACATTGGCTCACCAGCAGCGCTTCCATCTACAAGACCAGGAATACAGAAGTACCCACTGGTTTCATCCAGAAAGTGTTCACTTCATGCCCTGATGCAACCGGCTATCTGATCACTTGCTACCACTGATTGCCTGTGTCTCTACCAGTTCAAGCATCCATATTCAAAACAAGCCACACATAAAAGTAAAGGCAAAGGCTCTAGAATAGTGAGGCTAGGTTTACTATGTACCATAAAGGAGCACTTTTTGTTCAACACTGCTCACCCATCTGCCCTCCTCCTACCACTTACTCACTTACGTCCACCATGGTCTCTGAATGTCAGAGATGCCACAGACATGCACAGACACAACATGCTATTAAAAGTTTTCTATTAAAATCGCAGTCCCTATAATCATGGGTTTGTACAACCACTAATATAACGCAAAAAAAATGCAGTAAAAATACTCTACTGTACAGGATAGAAAGATAGATAGATAGTAGATAGATAAATAGATAGATAGATAGATAGATAGATAGATAATAGATAGATAGATAGATAGATAGATAGATAATAGATAGATGGATGGATGGATGATGGAGATGGATGATAGATAGATAGATAGATAGATAGATAGACAATAGATAGATAGATAGATGAATAGATGAATGAATAGATAGACAATAGAGTGAAACTATTTCTGTTTGATAAATTCATGTATTTACACCAGAAAAGCAGCCGATGTCAGCACAGTGATAATAAATACCATTTATACACAATGTGCCGATGTCATACCAATTATTATCACTGTAGCCACGTAGCAACAAACACATGTAACGGTCTGCAGATCTACTTTTGAATGCATTTCAGTACAAACTAACATTCAACTGAGTTTCACCTCCTGCCCTGCAATACTATGAATTTTCACATGGCGTAACAACTGCATCAGAGAGACGCAGCCAGAATGGACTGGAATGCACTAGTAAAAGAAAACAGCACACAAATCTCCAGAAGAGCACAAACAGTTGCAGGACTTCACATAGTGGTTTATTTTGAAAAGTTGACAACCATATTTATGTTACCGTCAAAAACAGCGTTCTTCAGAAATGATTTTTATCCAAATGAAACTAATCTCCGGAACCCAGTAAATAAACCAGAATGGACAGTGAAATAAAAATATAGAAACACCATATAAGCATACATTCTCAAAAAAAAAAGCAAATAAAAGTGTTAAAAATCAAACACCTATAAGAATAAATAAATAAATCCTGTTTCCCTGCAAACCCTCTTGCCCAAAATAACATCAAAGTCCTCCCACCACACACAGCGCAATCAAAAATCAACTCACAGAGTAAACCACCAATCTGAACACAAACACCACAACCAATCACCAAAACAAACAAAAAAAACTTCCTATTAACCAATCAGAATACCAAAGTTCCCATTCAGAAAAAAAACCATATAAGCCAAAAGCAGCCATATATGGCGAGAATAGCACTCAGCCACAAGAAAGCATGATATGAGACAAATATCCCACAAAGGTGGCCTCATAAATTGCACACATGATGTGCAGTTGTGATATAACAAATATCCCATTTATGAACAATAACCTCGGATACTATCCTCATAGCTCTGCTATACTCCCACTCAACAGTATCCTAGGTCACCGTTCCTCATGAAGAATATTTAATACAAAAAAATTCATTAATCATCAAAGAAGAAGCGACAAAAGTAGAAAATGTGCAATAGGTTTCCAACCCTAATCCCACACCCCCACCCTGCACAGATGAAGAGGATCGGGCCGGCATTAGGATCATCAGCCCCATGCTCACCCCATTCATTAGAAATACACTGGGTGCACAGCATAGAGAATGAAGTGGGCGTTAGGACTGACAATCCCAATGCTACCCGATCCCTCTTTATCTGTGCAGAATGTGTGGTAGGAATTGTAAACCCTAATACAACAGTGCCTAATATGTCACTTTAACTAACTAATGCATAAGAATTTTGCAATTTATTGCCTTACGTTTTGAGATAGTAACAGTATCTTTATTTTACGGTGTAGCCAACCCTCCATTGAGATAGTAACAGTATCCTTATTTATGGTGAGAGGCAGAGTTCTTACACCTGCACTACCAACCCTCCATTGAGATAGTATAACAGTATCCTTATGCTACTGTGGGAATGCAGAGTGCTTGACCCTGTCCTCTATCCCTCTATTGAGATAGTAAAACAATATCCTGACTGACCCCAAAGTACCAACATAGCTTTCTATGACCCCACCGCATGTACCAGTAGAAACTTCAAATCCTGCCAAAACATATTCAGCAACTGTAACACCATTCCGCCACAGGCAGAAAAAACTTGGCAGGTTTGAAAATGACAACTGTACTATTCATGAGGTGAAAAAAATAGTAATTTTAAAATTTGCAGAAAATACAAAGTCGACTAGATGAGCCAGAGTGGTCCTTTCGATGCAGTTTCATAATTTATGATTCCATCCCACAGGTACATAACATTTCAAAGATATAAGAAATGATAGCTGTGGTATTCATGGGTGGTGTGGTGACTTTAAAATTTGAGGAAAATATTAAAATTGCCAAAGTTACGATGTGCATAAAATGTCAATGACTGTGGTAATCAGGCGCGTTGTAGCTTGCACCAAATTTTCAACATAACTTTGGACCACCACCTCATGAACACTAACACTATCATTTGTTACCTGAACCCAAAAAGGTTAGAGATATCAACACAAGTTCAAAACACCATTGAAGGCCATTATACGGTACTTACCCTGATTCTTCAGTTCATGGTTTGGCTTTGAAGAGTGCAAACTTGTCCCGGTCCACAGAGGGTGACAGCCCTTGACCTCCAGTTGTAAGTATAGGGTAAGTGGGGATGTGGGGTGGTGGGTGCTCAGTAGGAGGGTCGAAATGGGGGAGGGGGACGGGGATGACAAGGGACCATTTTCTATTTTCCAGGTTTAAAAAATAAGATGTTGGGGGACAGTTTTTTCAAGTCTTCCTAAATTAAATAAACACACGGGACATCGGGGGCAGGCTCCACAGTGTCCCACACTGCTGGGGAGGGGGCTGTTAAATGCTGACATGAGGATTTGGCCACCAAAGTCAGGACATCAATAAAACAAGGGCTGCAGGAGTCATACAACACTGGGGGTGGGCATCCTGGTGTCAGGAATATATAAATTAAAGTAAGTAGAGAAGGGATGGTGATCAGAGGGTGGGAGTACCATTAGACACCAGGGAATGGGGACAGTGATTGGGGAGTGAGGGGTTCCGCTAAACACCAGGAAAAAGGGTGTTCTTAATCTCACCAGTGCAGCCCACAGCATGAGTTCAGCTGGCTGCAGAACTAAATAAATCTGCTGTTCTCATACAAAGAATGCAGCAGAAGGCTCATACCAAGCTGGGCACCCAGGATTTGGGTGCCCAGAAAAAGCTATTCTGATGCTAACTGTGAAGAACATCAGAATCTAGCTAAACAGGCCAGTTAACTAGATTCTGGTGTTTATTTTTAAAATGACATTTGAATGTGTTTTACAGTTCTTTTTAGTTGATGGGAAAAAAAAAACAAGATGGCTGCTAGTGAAAAGGAACTTTCTGTCATGAAATAAGGATTTGTGTTCGTGAAAAAAGGAATGCTGTCGCGAGACTCAGTCCTTTTCATAAGATCAAATCATTTGTCGAAAAAATACACTGATCCAAAACATTGAATGTTCAGAAAGTCCCATAGGATATAATGGAACTAAAAACGAATAACTTTGCAACAGATTATTATTGCACCAAATTTTACTGTCTGTTGTGCTACCAAAGTTCCTTATAACCTACAAAAATAGTGTATACATTCCACACTCGCTGGCTACAAGCATCAGGAAAAAACTGCAAACAATGGTATTTTTTTTACTTTTTTTCACTATCTGGATCTCAGAATCCGCACATCCGATCGAAACAAAACTTGCCACATCAAGAGATCTGCCCCACAGAAAAGTGTATACTAAATTGTGCAAATCTATTGATCAGTTGCAAAGTCATTAAAGTGCAAAATTTGTGGTTTGACACAAAAACTGCTACTCAACCCTAACTATAAAGGCGCAACCACGCCTCTATTATATATATATCTATATATTCATAGCAAAAAACTGCATTTAATGCATCCTTTAGGGTTAAAGCACAAAAAGTCAGAAAATGAAACATTAGGCTTGAGCCCACTCCAACACCCACACACTGCCATTTCTCCAGAGAGACTGACAGACGGGGGTGTACAATATTGTCAGATCCAAATCTCACCCCATTCCATGTGTAAGCAGGTTGACATGCTAAAGTAAAGGAAAGTGGGGTGAGATTTAGGCCTCATGACCCCAATGACACACACCGGTGTCTGTCAGTCTGTGGAGGATGGCGGTGCAGGGTGTGTGGGGGGTTAGGGCCTCAACCCTAATGTTTCATTTCCTGAATTTTTGTGCTTTAACCCTAAAGAATGCATTAAATGCAGTTTTTGCTATGATTGAATTTCCTTACTTTTTGAAAAAGTGTAATATAACTACAAAAAAACATATATTGGTGGGAGCCCGGGGCCCAAAGCATAACAATATGCATCTGTGGGAGCGTGAGCCCCCCACTTATACAAATCTACAGAGCCATACAGGGAGACAGGAAGGGGAGAAGAGGGGGAGGAACAGCTCCCTATGTAAAGGAATGGAAAAAAGCAACTGAACAAAAGAGTAATCAGGGAGGAGAGGAGGCACTGTGGGTCACCTTGGAGACTGGAAGTGGCACCACAATCCACACAGGGGTTGTATACAGACCCCCAGGTCAGGGGAAGGGAATGGACAAGGATATGATAGAAGGCATTCTTAGGATGGCAGAGAAAGGGAAGATACTGTTGATGGGAGACTGGAATATGCCAGATGTTAACTGGAGCACACTTGCTGCAGCCACATCCAAGAGCAGGGCCATTCTTGATGCCCTACAGGTGTCATGCCTCAGACAGCTAGTTTCGGAACCCACTCATGAGGGAGCAATCTTAGACCTCATACTCTCAAATGGGGACGTGAGAGGATCTCAGATCTAGAAGTGGGTTGCCATCTGGGAACAAGTGACCATCAAACAGTGTGGTTCACGTTAAACTCAGCTACAGAGTCAAGCCCTACAAAAGTGAGGGTAGATGTGATTCCCCTTCACAAAAGTGGGAGCAAGGCAGAAGCAGGAAACTACAGACCTGTTAGTTTAACCTCAGTGATAGGGAAAATGATGGAATCACTTCTGAAGGAAAGAATTGTCGAGTATCTAGAGGCCAGAGGGGCACAGGGCCCTAGGCAGCATGGATTCACAGCAGGAAGGTCATGCCAGACAAATCTGATAGATTTCTTTGACTGGGTGACCAAAGTAGTAGATCAGGGAGGGGCTGTGGACATGGCCTACCTAGACTTTAGCAAGGCATTTGACACAGTCCCACACAAAAGATTAATATACAAGTTAGCCAGCCTGGGAGTGGGTCCCAAGATGACAACCTGGGTAAAGAATTGGCTGGAGAATAGGACACAGAGAGTAATAGTAAATGGAGTCCACTCAGAAGAAAGGGGGGTTACTAGTGGGGTACCGCAGGGTTCAGTATTAGGACAAGTCCTCTTCAATGTCTTTATAAGTGACATTGCAGAGGGACTGGAAGGAAAAGTATGTCTCTTTGCAGATGACACAAAGATCTGCAACAGAGTTGATGCAGAGGGTGGGGTGGAAAGGATGAGAAGGGACTTGGCAAGGTTAGAGGAATGGTCAAATGTATGGCAGCTTAGATTCAATGCTAAGAAGTGCAAGGTAATGCACCTGGGAAACAAAAACCCTGGGGAAGAGTACACAATGGGGGGTGAGATACTAACAACAACAAAAATGGAAAGGGACCTGGGGTTAGTCATATCAGATGACCTAAAGGTGGGCAAGCAATGTGAGAGGGCAGCAAGGAGGGCTGGGGGGATACTGGGATGCATAGGAAGAGGCATCACCAGTAGAAAACAGGAAGTTATTATTCATCTGTACAGACAGCTGGTGAAACCCCATCTGGAGTACTGTGTGCAGTTCTGGAGACCCAATCTCCGCAAAGACATAGACAGGATGGAAGCTGTCCAGAGGAGGGCAACTAAAATGGCGCAGGGTCTGCACTGGAAGACATATGAAGAGAGACTAAAGGAGCTTAATATGTATAGCCTTGAGGAAAGGAGGGAGAGGGGGGACATGATAGAAATGTTCAAGTACCTCAAGGGAATCAACAAAGTCCAAGAGGGTAGCATCTTTCAAAAAAAGAGGTGTGCAAGAACAAGGTGGCACAATTTGAAGATAGAGGGGGCGGCTCAGAGGTAATTTAAGGAAGTATTTTTTCACAGAGAGGGTTGTGGATTCATGGAACGGCCTTCTGGAGGAGGTTGTGGAGTCAAAAACAGTGGTGGAATTCAAGCATGCATGGGACAGTCATAAGGCCACTCTAGGGGGTGGGAGTAGGAGTAGGAAGAAGTAGGCTGCTGGTTAACTAGGATCTGCAGCTTATCCAGCAGATAGGGAAATGGGCAGACTGGGTGGGCCAAGCAGTCCTTATCTGCCATCAAATTCTATGTTTCTATGTTTCTATTACTGGACTTCAGGAGGGCTGACTTTTGCAAGATGGGAGAGTCCCTCAGAAAAGCACTAGCAAACAGGCTAGAAGGAGGGGTGGAGCAACAATGGGGAATCATCAAAACTGCCATCACAGAGGCAACAAGCCTTTGTGTGAAGCAAATAAATAAATCAAAATGAAAGAAAAAAACACTATGGTTCTCAAAAGAGGTGGTGGGGAAAGTCAGGGAGAAAAAGATAGCATTCAGGAAGTATAAGGAAACACAGAAGTAGCAGGACAGAGAGCTGTACCAGATAAGGCAGAATGAAGCAGGGAGGGAAGTCAGAATAACAAAGGCCCAAACTGAGGAAAGGATAGCCAACTCAGTTAAGAAGGGGGATAAAACCATTTATAAGTACATCAGGGAGCGTAGAAAGACAAAGGGAGGGATAGTGAGGCTGAATAGAATGAACGGTTGGTGGGCAGAGAGGGATAGTGAAAAAGCAGGGATACTGAATGAATATTTCTGCTCAGTATTCAGAAAAGAGGAGGGGGAGGCGCCTAATCCAATTAACAGAAGCACTCTGGATGGGGGGGGTCAATCCCAGTCCTTTCACAGAATAAAGGGTTCTGAAAGAACTCCTAAAACTGAAGGTGGGCAAAGCAATGGGGCCTGATGGAATTCACCCCAGAATTCTAAAAGAATTAAGGGGAGAACTAGTGAAACCACTGACTACCCTTTTTAACAAATCATGAGAGGATGGTGTGGTATCTGAGGACTGGAGGAAGGCAGATGTGATTCCCCTTCACAAAAGTGGGACCAAGACAGAGGCAGGAAACTACAGACCTGTCAGCTTGACCTCTGTGGTAGGGAATGTGATGGAATCACTTCTGAAGGAAAGAATTGTTGAGTACCTAGAGGCCAGTGGGGCACAGGACCCAAGGCAGCATGGGTTCACAGTGGGAAGGTCATGTCAGACAAATCTAATTGATTTATTTGACTGGGTGACCAAGTAGTAGACCAGGCAGGGCTGTGGACATGGCCTACCTAGACTTTAGGAAGGCATTTGACACAGTCCCACACAAAAGATTAATAGTCAACTTAACCAGCCTGGGAGTGGGTCTCAGGTGGTAGCCTGGGTAAAACATTGGCTGGACAACAGGACACAGAAAGGTAATTGTAAATGGAGTCCACTCTGAAGAAAGAGGGGTTACTAGTGGGGTACCGCAGGGTTCAATACTGGGTCCAGTCCTTTTTAATGTCTTTATAAGTGACATTGCAGGGGGACTGGAAGGAAAAGTATGCCTCTCTGCAGATGACACAAAGATCTGCAACAGGGTTGATACACAAGGAGGCGTGGAAAGGATGAGAAGGGACTTGCAAGGTTGGGGGAATGGCCGGAAGTATGGCAGCTAGGATTCAATGCAAAGAAGTGCAAAATAATGCACCTGGGAAACAAAAACCAAGGGGAAGATTACACAATGGGGGGGGAGGTAGTAACAAAACCAAAAAAGGAAAGGGACCTGGGGGTAATCATATCAGATGACCTTAAGGTTAGCAAACAATGTGAAAAGGCAGTAGGTAGAGCTGGGGGTATATTGGGTTGCATAGGGAGAGGCATCACCAGCAGAAAACAGGAAGTTGTTATCCCTCTGTACAGACGGTTGGTGAGACCCCATCTGGAGTACTGCGTCCAGTTCTGGAGACCCCATCTCCGCAAGGACATAGACAGGATAGAGGCAGTCCAGAGGAAGGCAACTAGAATGGTGCAGGGTCTGCAAGAGATGCCTTACGAGGACAGACTAAAAGAGCTTAATATGTATATTCTTGAGGAAAGGAGGAAGAGGGGGGACATGATAGAAATGTTTAAGTACCTCAGTGGAATCAGCAAAGTCCAAGAGGGTAGCATCTTTCAGAAAAAGAGACATGCAAGAACAAGGGGACACAATTTAAAGATAGAGGGGGGCAGTTCAGGGGCAATGTGAGGAAGTATTTTTTCACAGAGAGGGTAGTGGATGCATGGAACAGCTTTCTGAGGAGGCTGTGGGGTCTAAAATGGTGGGGAAATTCAAGAATGCATGGAACAGACATAAGACAATTCTTGTGGGGGGTAGGAAGAAGTAGGCTGTTGGTTAACTAGGATCTGCAGCTTATCCTCTAGGTAGGGAAATGGGCAGACTAGGTGGGCCAAGCGGTCCTTATCTGCCGTCAAAGTCTATGCTTCTATGTTTCATACAGCAGCCCTATAGGGCACCAAACCCTTGTAACAGTAATTTGCACATATCTTGTGAACCATAAGAGCTATAAAAAAAAAATCAAGCATCATTGTACTCATGACAGTGAGTACTTCAAGCAACAACTAACGACCGAACCCAGATTCTACATCTTTTCTGAGATATGGGCACCAAAAGTACTGACACTCACTCTTTGAACCCTTGTGACAGTTATTTCACAATATCTCATGAACCGCAATGTACAAAAAAATTCCACTACAGGGTTACTCTATGATTTAAAATCTTTCAAATTACCTACAGGTGATGTTAGCTGCCAGCAGCAAAAAGCCTGTATCTCACTTCATTTCTGAGATAACGGCACCAAAAATTATGACACAGACTGCAATGTAATCCTATGGGGAAAATGTCAGCTCTGCCATTGAATATCTCTGCAACCAATTAATTCCCCAACACCTAAAAAGCATACTTCACATCTCTAGGACATCCCCTCAACACCCTGCAAATTTCATTTAAAAAGATCAAACCGTTATGGAGATATGGTCATCCCAATCTGGGCCATCTGGTCTTCTCTAGGGACATCTGGTTTTCCCCATGGACACTGCAAAATACACATATAAATTTTCCCATAGGATATAATGGGAACTTCAAATTGTAATAACTTTTGAACGGATTCATATTTTTTCACCAAACAAATGCTGGCACATTCCTTGACCCAAGCTCTTTTGACATCCCAAGTTTTGGACCAATAAACCACATGGTGTCCATGCAGTGCCCCAGACAAAAAACACGCAAAAGTGGAAATAAGGGCATTTTTTGGTGCTTCGCTGTGCAAAAACCGTATGTCCAACTGAAACACAGCTTGGTAAATCAAGGGATCTACCAGTCCAGACTGTGTATTCCAAATTTTGTGGAAATCCATTGAACAGTTGCAAAGTTATTAACGTGCACAATTTGAGGTTTAACATTAAAGTGCAGAAAAATGAATTTTTTGGCACTTTGCTGTGCAAACACAGTGGGCTGGATATTCAAACTGCGTTATACTTAGGCACAAGCCCTTGCGCTGTGCAAAATAGTTGTGCAGGGGTGTGGCCAGGGCGATATTCAAAGGAGTTGCGCTATTGAGCAACTCCTTTGAATATCACCCCCCGGCCACAGCACAGTGGAACTTGCGCCACCACAAGTTGTCAGAGTGGAGCATTCAACTTGCGGTGGTGCAAGTACCATTGCGCCATGCGCAAAATCCCAATATTCAAAAGGTGACATGCAAATGGGGCCATAATTCATGCAAGGCACAGGGGGGCCATTTGCATCTGATTATGGCCCCATTTGCATGCCATTATCATGCAGGTGCACCAATCCCCGAGGACTTGTGCCTGGTGCCCTGCCAGGCAGCAGCCATCGGGGACTGACGCCCCCTGCAGTCCGATCGTGGCAAAACAGTGTAGAATCCCCACCACCACCCCCCACTGGCCCGATCGCAGGCATAGTTTAATTCCCCCCCACCAGCCCGATCGCGGACAGCAATGTGGCACCCCCCTGAACGTTTCCCTGGTGGTCCAGTGGACCGTAAATCCCGATCGTGGGATGGTATTAGGAAAACACCCCCCTGAACATTTCCCTGGTGGTCCAGTGGACCGTAAATGCCGGTCGCGGGATGATATTAGGAAAACACCCCCCCCGAACACATCCTTGGTGGTCCAGTGGACCATAAATCCCGATTGCGGGATGGTATTAGGAGACCCCCCCAACACATCCCTGGTGCCTAGTGTCCTCCACCCCACCCACCCATGAAGCCTCACTACCCCGCTCCCCCCAGCAGCCGGCAGGCGGCAGCATCCCACCCGTCTGCCACTCTGCCGCCCGCCAACTGAGTGCCCAGTAGGGCTGCATGCCCATTGATGTAGAGCAAGAGCCAATGGGCATGCAGCCCATACCGTACAAGACAGTCCAGTTTTGTGAATGAATGTATTCATTGGGTCTTGTATGGTATGGGCTGCATGCCCAATGGCTCTTGCTCTGCACCATCGTGCAGCCCTACCGGCACTCAGTCATCAGGCAGTGGGCGGCAGAAGGGTGGGATGCTGCCGCCCGCCGCTGCCGGGGGTGGGGTGGCGAGTCATGGGTGGGTGGGTAGGGACACTAGGCACCAGGATGTGTTCGGGAGGTTTCCTAATACCATCCCGTGATCAGGATTTACGGTCCACTGGACCACCAGGGATACGTTTCGGGGGGAGTCACATTGCTGCCCGCGATTGGGCTGGTGGAGGGGAATTAAACTATGCCCGTGATCGGGCCAGTGGGGGGTGGTGGTGGTGGGGATTTTACACTGTTTTGCCCACGATTGGGCTGCAGGGAGGGGCACAGGGAGTGGGTTGGGGCCAGCCACAGGTGGCAGCTGCTGTGTTGTGCCCTGCAATGCAGCAGCTCACCTGTGAGTGGCCCTCGACTTAAGTCTTTTTTTTTGGCTCAAAGTTGTGCAGGCGCAGGTTGGGGGTTGCGCCTGCACAACTCTGCACAGCCCGGCCGAATATTGGGCTGTACAGTTTATGCATGGTTCCTCCCCCTCCAGTTCAGCATGCATTCATTTGTATTGCGCTGTTGCTCAGCCTGTTTTCAGTGGTGCAACTGCCTCCTGCTGAATATCACAGAATGGCGCAATTTCGGACTTGCGCATGCGCAACCCTATTGCGCATGGCGCAACCCTTTTGAATATCCGGCCCAGTATGTCCAACTGAAACACAACTTGGCAAATCAAGAGATCCATCACACCAGACTGTGCATTCCAAATGTTGTGGAAATCCATTGAACAGTTGCAAAGTTATTAACATGCATATTTTGAGGTTTAACATTAAAGTGCCTAAAAGTGCATTTTTTGGTGCTTCGCTGCTCGAGCACCATATGTTCAACTGAAATGCAACTTGGCAAATCAAGAAATCTACAACACCAGACAGTGCATTCCAAATTTCATGCAAATCCATTAAACAGTTGCAAAGTTATTAATGCGCAACATTTGAGGTTAAACATTAAAGTGCCTTCTCAACCCTAAATATAAGGGCATGACCACATCCCATAATAATTCCCCAACACCTAAACTGCGTAATTCATATCTTTAGGGCATCCCCTCAACACCCTGTAAATTTCAAGAAAAAAGACCAAACCATTAATGAGATATGCATTTCTAAAGTTTTCACACCTTTAAACATTTTTCAGCCATGAGATAGCAAAATGTTCAGCTGCGAGAAAAACTTCTGGTGTGAGCATGCGAAATCTTCAGCTGTGAGGGAAGACCAGATAGCCAGATTGCCATTCTTTTTTCACAAAATATATATATACATTTTCCCATTGGATATAATGGGAAATTTAAAGTTTAATAACTTTTGAAAGAATTAATATTTTTTCACCCAACCAATGCTGACATGTTCCTTGGCCCAAGCTCTTTCAATGTCCCAAGTTTTGGATCAATAGACCACATGGTGACTATGCAGCGTCCACGGGCAAAAAACATGCAAAAGTGATGAAAAGTGCAATTTTTGGTGCTTTGCTAAGCAAAAACCATAGGTCCGACCAAAATGCAGCTTGGTAAGTCAAGAGATCTACCATACCAGACCATGCATTCCAAATTTTGTGCACATCCGTTGAACAGTTGCAAAGTTATTATCATGTGAAATTTGAGGTTTAACATTAAAATGCCTACTCAACCCTAAATATAGGGGTGCAACTGCACCCCTATAATATATAAATATATATATATATAGTTACAGATATATAGATACAGTATATTCTGCTTGTAATGGACTAGTTTGACAAAGGGGCTTGCGTCCATTACATGCGGCATCCGGTACATCATTTGGTGTAAAAAATAGCCAAACGCTTACTGAACAGATTTTGGACCTCAGCCTAAAGTAACGCTTACTCTGGAGCGAGCGGTCTGGTGAAGCAAAGAGCTGTCCTCCTTGGAAAAATTGAAAATGGTGTTGTTTCTTCTGTGTTGAGTACCAAACAAGAGGAGCTCCTTATATTTATACACACGAGCAAGGGATTACAATCAGCTGAATTTTGCAGTGCCTTCACTAATCCCACTAACCAAGACACCTATGAACTTACCTCACCACATGCCGTACAAAGCATCTGATCTATGCATTCTGGTGTCCATGCTCTAACCTCTACATAGGCAGAATAATAAGACCTATGAAGGACAGAATACAGAGCATGTTTGGTCGATAATAAGAAGGGACACACTCCGGTATTGCTGCTCCTTTTCTAAAAATAGCAACACGCTTATTCAGGAGCAAGCGGTCAGGTGAAGCTATGAACAAGGGATAGCAAACAGCTGAATTTCACTGAGATTCCAGCTCCTATTGAGAAAGTCCACAATTAAAGTCTGCTTTAGTGCTGTTGCTCCAGCAGGAAAAGAATGCATGTGCCACGTAAGTTCTCACCAGGTACAGTGTCGCTTTAATAGAAGGCATTGAAGCATTGAAGCACAGTGTGGAATTCAGGAAATCTTCTCAGGTGTTAAATACAGTGTTAATTGGTGCACTGGCGGCCACTACTTATAGAGTTACAGGTCCGCCTTAACAGGAATAATTAACACTGAAAACATAGTGTTTGGCATTTGGAACGGGAAATTTGTTCAGTTGAAGTGGACGTCCGTTACAACAGCATCTGGTACAATTGGCGCGCATACTGTATATAGATATCTATATCTATATATCTATAACTATATATCTATATTCTATGGAAACAACTTCATTAATGCATCAGTTAGGGTTCTTCTTCAGTGACAAAAGTGAGGAAATTTGCCATTAGGGTTCCCACCCGTTGAACCCCACCTCCACCCCGCCCCCACCAACAGGAATCGGGGTGTGCGTTGGGGTTGTTGGCCTTAACTCTCACCCCATCCCATGTGTAAACAAGCTGAGGTGGTGCAATGTAGAAGAAAGGGGTGAGAGTTAGGGCCTATGACCCCAACACACACCCCAATGCCTGTTGGTGGGGGTGGGGTGGGGGTGGGTTCAACAGATGGGAACCCTAATGGTGAATTTTCTTACTTTTGTCACTGTAGAAGAACCCTAACTGATGCATTAATGAAGTTTTTTGCATAGAATTTCCTTACTTTTTAAGAAAGAACAGAAAAGTAGAAAGTTGCGCAAGTTGGTGGGAGCACGGGGGAACTTTGGGCACCGCAGTCCCACCAACTTGTAAGTGTTGGGCCTCATTACACACCCAATGACTGAAAAGTACATTGACAAAAGCAAGGCCACCCACCAAACAAATGTTAATCTAGTAGAGCAATAGAAAATGCTGTCCACAAAACATAAACTGTGCCACACAATATCTCCACAAAAAATATATTGTCCAACACATAAGCACTGCTATTGACATCTACAGGACATGCCGTCAACACCCTCCAAATTTCAAGTAAAAAGACCAAGCCATGTCTGAGACATAACATGTCAAAATTTGAAATTTCATTCATCAGAGTGGCACAGTTCCACACTTGTTGACTTTTAACACACACCACAACTGAAAACTACATCCATGACACTAAGGCTAGGAACCCTATCAATTTCAAGCCACCAGCACAATCCAAAACACTATCCTCAACATGTAAAGTGCGTCATGCAATATCTCCGCAAAAAAAGTTCTCCGACATGTAAACACCATAATTCATATTTATAGGACATGCCGTAAACACCCTCCAAATTTCAAGTAAAAAGACCAAACTGTTTCTGAGATATTCAATCTTAAAGATTGGTAATATTTCCCTATCTATTCCATTACAAAAAATCTGACTATCTTGTCTCCCCCTCGCAATCAAAGATGACAATCAAAGAATCTCACGATCAAAGAATTTGCAGGTTCACAATCAAATAATTTGCAGGGTCATGACCAAAGAATAAAAACTGTTCTAATTTAAAAAATTCTAAGAATTGTGGTAAATTACTGCCATGGTTCGTCAGAACGAAGCCCCTTGAGTAAAACCCACCCTCATTTGTCTTCCTAGGACACCCCTGGGCTGAGAAATTAGATTTTTTAATTTGGCCATCTCATCCCTCACTCGCGATGCATGATCAAAGAATCTCGTGATCAAAGAATTTGTAGGCTTGTGATCAAAGAAATTGCTCGCTCGCAAACAAAGAATGAGGGACGAGATGGCCAGATTTAGAAATCTATTATCTCAGCACAGGGGTGCCCTAGAAAGTTAAATGAGGGTGGGTTTTGCTCAGGGGGCTTCATTCTGCCCCATCTGAATAAAAAAAATCATGTTTTCAATATCCCTGGTAGTCTAGCGGCACCCCGCCAATCATGATAAAATAGATTACAATCTCTGTATCTCTGGTAGTCTAGTGCCCCCCCCCGATGTGTATTTCATTAATATTGCTTTTTTATATCCTTGGTAGTCTAGTGGCCTCCCCGATCTGTATTGAATTATTATTATTGTTCATATCCCTGGTAGTCTAGCAGCCCCCCCCATCATTATAAAATAGATTATGATCTCTGTATCCCGGGTAGTCTTGTGACCCCCCCAATGTGTATTTCATTAATATTGCTTTTTTATATCCCTGGTAGTTTAGTGGCTCCCCCGATCTCTATCAAATTATTATTATTATTGTTCATATCCCTGGAAGTCTAGCGGCCCCCCCATCATAATAAAATACATAAGCATCTGCAATTTCCTGGTAATCTAGTGGACCCTCACCCCCCACCCAGCCGTGCCATCCAACCCTGCACTCCCCCCACCCTTCCCCAGCCAGCGACTGGCACAGCCCACTTCTCAACTCCACAGCCAGCCGCCGACTGTGTGTATTAGCAGGTTGTTTGGAAGCTGAGATCAGCGCAGTAATGGGCTAGGAATGTTAGAAACACAATGGGACACAGGTGAGAGTCTTTTGCAAAGCTAATTGAGTAAGTTGCAGCTTCAGTGAGAAAGAGAAATTGTTTTCTGAAGCAGTTTCCTTTAGAATGCAAGCTGCAGTGCAGCTATTCTCACTCTGGTGACATCAGCAGTGTGGATAAATGTCATCTTCAGGATTTATTCTCACTGCAGTGGAAATAACACAGGAAATCCAACTGAGAAAGCTCTCATCCCTGTGGTATAAATATATATATATATATATATTAGAGACGCAGTTGTGCCCCTATAGTTAGGGTTGAGTAGGCACTTTAATGTTAAACTTCAATTTTTGCGCTTTAATAACTTTGTAACCATTCAACAGATTTGCACAGAATTTGAAATGCACAGTCTGGTATGTTAGATGTCTTGATTTACCAAGTTATGTTTCAGTCGGCCTTATGGTTGTTGCGCAGCGAAGTGCTGAAAAAAATATTTTCCCCACTTTTGAAGCGTTTTTAGCCCATAGTGCTGCAACCACACCATGTGGTCATTTGGTCTGAAATTTGGAACATAGAAAGAGTTTGGGTCAAAGAACAATCCAGCATTGATTTGGTTAAAAAATATTAATCCATTCCAAGGTTATTTAATTTTAAATTTTTGGGTTCTGACCATGCTCAGTTCACTCCAAGACTTATATGTATATTTTTCAGACTAGGATTGGGCTCACAGTCAAGGATTTTGTCAGCTCACAGACAAGGATTTTAAAAAATCCTAGTCCATTAGAAAAACTCCTTGTCTGCAAGCCACCATCTTGTTTTCTTTTTTCACCAAACAAAATGTTTTAGCTTTCTCCACGGGTGATATTTTGGTATAATGAGGCATGAGTTTTGTTCAGGGTGACACCCTCTACATACTCATACCTTTGGTCTGCTTTGTTTTTTCCAAAAAATAGCCTTTTAAAATTTAACAATTCTTTGACCGCAACTCACTAATGATCCTAATCTGCGAGCTGCCAAAATCCTAGTCTGCGAGCCGATCCTCTTTCGCGAAGCTGCAAAATCCTTGTCCGTCACTTTGTGACCAGATGGCCCTTCTCACGGATGAGGATTAAGCTCTGACGGTCAAAGATTTTGCTCCCTCGAGAAAGAGGATCAGCTCATGGACTAGGATTTTGTCAGCTCGCGAAACTTGATTGAGTTCCTGAATCCTCTTTCGCGAGGTGACAAAATTCTAATCCACGAGCCAATCTTCTTTCATGAGGCAGCAAAATCCTTGGCTGTCACTTTTTATTTTATTTTTTATTTATTAAAGTCTAGGAATTACAACTCTTTGAGTCAGGGACTCATTTACAAAGGCTCCACATCATACAGAGAATGAAGACAGTGACTAAGTACAGAGGCAATAATGCACAATACATACATAGAGCAACACCAAAGGTGCGTATAGTTAAATCATATATTAGAATCAGATACATATTCAGCAGTGGAACTTTTGAACTTGTAGAGGAGTTTATCTGCAGTCACAGTTGGAGCTGGACATAATGTGGCCATGTAGCTCAGATTTAAAAGGCCCCAACCTGGGGATCGATAAGGTAGGATCAGGGATTGAGTTCTTCCAGAGTGGAGCCCTATAATGAAAGGACCTTTGGCCACGAGTGGTCTTTACATAAGGGATGTGAAAGGCAGTAATGTCAGAGTGTCTTGTGGCCTGTGTCAGCAAACTCATTTGGAGGAGCGAGAGACAGCCAGGGGAGGCTAGCCCCAGTTGGATGTTTTTGGACAATAAGCAGGTCTGGTAGAATAGACGCCCCATGATGAACATTGGTAGAGGTCACAGGTATGTGTGAGCCAATCGCAGCCTGTGTCCAGCTGGCAGGCTTTGTTGACGGTGCGTTTAATGTTGGTCAGAGCAGTGTCAGAGGCGGTGCCATAGATGACTATGCCATAGTCTACTAGGGAAAGGATGGGGCTAGAGATAGCTAAACGGAGGGCATCAGGAGGGAGACAGGGTCTATGTTTACACAGGAGACCAATTCTGATGTTAATTGCAGAACATGTCAATGCTATATGCTCACGGAAGGTAAGGGCCAAGTCCAGGGTGACCCCTAGATATTTAAAACTGGTAATTGGTTCCAGCGTGTTACCCAGAGAATTTTGTATAGGTAGTTTGGCCACGTTGTGTTTATGTTGAGGGTGGGTGAATAGCATGACCTTCATTTTTTTGTAGTTGAGGACAAGCTTGTGAGAGGCAAACCATGATTCTATTTCTGCATTTGGCCAGGAAGCCAAGTTTCAAAGAAATACAAAATCACACATGCTCCCACAATACAAAGCATCATGGGCTGCATATGCAAATCACCGCAGAATATTATGGTGGTTCAACTTTAAGGAGAAATGCATGGTGCCGAAAGGCCTCTCACACAGTTTGCCAACATATACAGTATATACACACACATATATAGATATACATTTATGTGTATATGTGTGTGTGTGTGTGTGTGTGTGTGTGTATATATATATATATATATATATATATATATATATATGTATATATATTAGAGACAAAAAAATCGATTTAATGCATCAGTTAGGGTTGTTCCACAGTGACAAAAGCAAGGAAATTGTGTTTGGGCTGAAAGCCCCTTGCAACCCCTAGCCTGCCCCCAACTCACATCAGGTGTACATTGGGTTGTCGGCCTAACTCTCACCCCATCACATGTGTAAACAAGCTGAAGTACAGGAGAATGGTGTGAGAGTTAGGACCGACAACCCCAATGCACACCCCAATGCTGGCTGGGGGGGCGGTCTGGGGGGCTTTCAACCCTAACACCGAATTCCTTGCTTTTGTCGCTGTGGAACAACCCTAACTGATGCATTAAATGAAGTTTTTTGCCTTTAATTTCCCTTCTTTTTGAAAATGAGGACTATAAATAGTGAATAGAATGTGGTGGTGGGACAGCGGAGCCCTTCAGTCCCTGAGCTCCCACCATGTGATTTTGTGTGACATAGTAAAGGTAACAGCAACTCAAATGCTCGCGGTAATGGTTATGCAGATGGTGATGCAAACATAAATTGTAAAGCAAGCGTTAATAGAAACGCAGGTGCAAAGTGATGCTGAAGCGAAAAGTGATGCAAAACAGAGACGCAAGTGCATAATGAAACACAACTGGTAACATGCATGGTCATGGCAGTGCTATTGTAAATGCAAATGATAACTATGACAGGAACAATAATGTTAAAGGAAACAGAAACTGAAATGCAAATATAACTGCATATGGAAATGCAAACCGTAATACGCATGGTCACAGTACCGCATTTCTAAACATAAATGGTAACCGTAGCAGCAAAAATACAGGCAAAGGAAACAGAAATGCAAACAGAAACAGAAGCGCATATGGAAACACAAACCGTAATGCGCACAGGCACGGGAATGCAATTGGAAACTCAAATGGTAACGGTAAGAACAACAATGGTGCAAAATGAAAGACAAATGCAAATGGAAATGGAAGGGTGGCCACCAACAGAAATGGTAATGCTGACAGTGACGCTAAGTGAAACACAAACACAAACAGTAGTGGAGACACAAATGGTAACAGTAACGCAAATGCAACCGCAAATGGAAATGCAAAGGGTAACACACGGTGTCGTACACGGGAACAGTAATGCAAACAGGCATGGAAAGAGAAGTGTAAAGCCTACGTGTAACAGTAACTGGAGTGCACACCCTATTTTTCCCCAAAAGCTCCATTGAGAAACACAGTGAAAACAAAGAATGTATGCATAATAATGGGCCTCGGAGCAGAAACGAGCAGTTGTAATACTAAATTGCTAATATCTCAGTAACCATACCATGTAGAAAAAAAATTAAAATTTCACATCATTCATGAGTTTCCTGGCTAGATTTTCATTGAATGTGTAGCCCATATGCATTGTCGTGATGAAAATTCTGTATTTCAAAACGTTTCCGAGATACGAGCCCCAAAAGGCGTGGTGGACACCACCATGTTAGTCTATGGGAAAAAACATCAACTTCAGAGTACCGTAACTTTGTATCCATGCAATATTTTTTAACCAAACCACCAAAAGGCACATCTGTGAGATGGCTTTCTTCCCTACAAATTTCAGCCCAAAAGACCAAACCGTTCCTTTGCAATAGGCTAACAAATAATCCCTGTCATTTTGGGCATCCCCTGAAAAGTAGTACCGTGATTTGCAAAAGCTTTCACAAATATTTGTGATAGTGTCACAAGTGCGACATTACTTTGCGACACTTCTTTTTCCAGAAATTTGAAAAACATATTTCTGGGGTGTTTAACCCCAAAATAAAGACATGGCTAGCATCCTCATGGCTTGAATAAGTAAACACAAAAAGAATTATGTCCCTAGATGGTCCCATTTTAAATGCCAAGCATTTCTGTGATCAGTAAGTGAAAACAAAATGGCAGATTTGCGACACTAACAGGGTCATTTGCGACACTAAAAAGTGCATTTGCGACACTTTCGAACTTTTTGTTAAATTTTCCCTTAGACTTATAATGGGAACCTGTTTTTGAATAACTTTTGAACCATTTAATATTTTTTCATGAAATCTTCAAAAGGCACATTGGGGGCCCCGGACGCAAGTTCCCTGAAGTTTTCAGACCGGTCGCGCAAACCACGCGAGCAAAGAATTCACAAAAAAAGTAATTGCACACATGAATGTCACTTAATAACTCCATAGCTGTACATCCAACTAGTACAAAAGTTGGCAGATCCCATGATCTGTGCTGCCAGTCTGTGCCTGCCAAATTTCAGGCAAATCCGTTGAATGGTGGCAAAGTTATTAAGATGCAAATTTTCACCCTTTAACCTTAAAAGGGCTTCTCAACCCAACTATGGTAGAACTACCGTACTACCATAATAAATATTATATATATATATATATATATATATATATTGCAAAAACTTTGTTAATGCATCAGTTAGGGTTGTTCTACAGTGACAACAGAGAGGAAATTCACTGTTAGGGTTGCCACCCCTACCACCCCACTCCCACCAACAGGCATCAGGGTGTGCATTGGGGTCATTGTGCCTTACTTTCACCACATTCCATGTGTAAATAAGCTAAGGTGGTGCAGTATAGGAGAATGGGGTGAGACTTAGGCACGACGACCCCAACACACACCCTGATGCCTGTTGGTGGGGGGGTGGTAACCGAACAGCAAATTTTCTTTGTCACTGTGGAACAACCCTAACTGATGCATTAATGAAGTTTTTGCAAAGAATTTCCTTTCTTTTTTTAAAAGTGTAATGTAGGTAGTAATAGAAATTGGTGGCTTGGTGGGAGCGCAAGTGTGACAAATAATTTGTGTGTTTGTGGGAGCACAGGACTTCCAGGCCCTGCACTCCCACTTACAGTTAAGTAGCAGTCATATAAAGAAAGGAGGCATAGTTACAGTAATTTATCTATATCTCGTGAAGCGCACGTGCTGCAAAGTGAAGTTAAGTGTCATTGTAATAATGAAAGTCAGTAGTTGTTGCAGCAACGTAGTGACCAAATACATGTCACTCATCATTTCCCTATTACGGGCACTGAAAAGTAGTGTGAGTGTCAACTGTGAAGGCATAGCAATCATCGACTCACACTAAAATGTACACATGGGATATTAATTCGCAAATATCTTGGGAACCGTACACGGTAGGAAAAAAATTCAAATGTCAAGAGTTTCATGGGTATTTAAGCTTGTTCTATGTTTAGTACCCCCCATGCGGGGGCTATGAATTTGTGCTACAAAAAGTCTGTATCTCGAACTGTTTTCAAGATAGGGGCCTCAAAATGTGTTGCAGGTGCCACAGTGTTATCCTATGGGGAAAATGTGGAACTTTGGAATGCTGTAACTATGGCCCTGTTGAATGTTTTTTGTACCAAACCACCAAAAGGCACACCTGTGGGAATAGGCTTTTCCACCATGAAACATTCAGGGCAATACAGCAATCCATGTTGCCACAACGGGGGGGATAAAGAAAAACCAGCACAGCAATGTTATCCTATGGGGACATTTCCAAGCTTCACAATGCTGTTTAACTATGGTCATGTTGAATGGTTCTGTACCAAACCACCAAAAGGCACACCTGTAGGGGTAGGGCTTTGCATCCTAAAAAGTTCAGGTCAATACCACAACGCACATAGCCACAATGAAGTGACAAAGAAAATGACTCCCACAATGTTATCCTAAGGGGAAAATTCATAACTTTGGAATGCTATAACTAGGGACGTGGTGAACATTTTCAAAGCAAACCACTGAAAGGCACATCTGTGGCACTAGTGCTTGCCACCCTGAAAATTTCAGGCCAATATCACAATCCAGCTTACCACAACCAAGTGACAAAGAAAACAGCATTTCAGAAAATGTGGTTGTGCAGTGTTACCATGGTCATTTAAAATATGATCGTGACACTCCTCTTTATAATGGGACTACAACCGAGAACGTAAAAAATAGTGTCACAGTTGTATTTTTTTATGGTCGTGCATATTGCCACGGCAATTTGGTATAGTGTCGCGATCAAAAAATGGCAAATGGTGGAAAAAAATCTGAAAACCACATTTCCAGACCAGCTGGTGAAAAACTAATGCCAGATTCCAGATTTTAGAACTGAAAACAAGATAGCAATAGCACAACACTATTTTTGCCAAGCTCGACACTAAAAAATATGATTTCGACAATCTTTGAGCTGTACATACAAATTTTACCATAGGATATAATGGGACACTAAAAATGCTATAACTTATGAACAGAACAAGATTTTTACACAAAATCTTCACAATGCACATCTGCAACCCAGGACCCATGCAGCCCACCCAATCTGAACCCACTCACATGCATTCTTCAGTCCAAAGTGCATGTCTAAAGAAAATGGAATGTTGGGAATGTACCACTTTTTGAGGATGCTACGATTCTGCACATCCGATCAATATGAAAATGTTCAGATCCGGAGAGCTACTAAAAATCTTCCTCCATTCCAAATTTCATCCAAACTGGGATAAACGGTTGCACAGTTATTAAAGTGCAAACTTTGAGGTTTAACATAGAAATGACTATACAACCCTAACTATAGTGGCATTACTGTGCCACTATAATATATATCTATATATACATACACACACATATATATATGTATATATATATATACATATATATATATATATATATATATATATATATATAATTTTATTTATTTAGCTTTTGTTAACCAGGTAAGTTCTCTAGACAAGACATTTGCCTATTTTCAGGCACTACCTGGGAGAGTACAGGAAATACAAGTTCAGACACATTGGACATTAAATACAGATACAATCAGAATACAGGGTCAGGAAAGCAATACATGTTCAAGTAGTCACACACAGCAGAACATGTGCATAGCGATATGAGTAGTGCAATATATACAGTTTGAGGTGCAATAAATACTATTACATACAACTATAGTGGAGCTGCAGCCAGGACCATGCCCAGAGCATAGAGTGGAGACATTGCATACCAACCAAACCCCTAACAGCCTGGCAAGACAAGACGAAAGTGGGGGAACAGAGCAGGGGGCCAGGTGGGATCATGGAGGCTTGGGAGATCATGAAGGCTTGGGACAACCATACACAGAGGACAGCTTCAGGTGATTCCATGGGGAGGATTTAAGGTACGCATGTGAGGGGGAGGAGCTAACCTGGACAGGAAATGAGTTCCACAGCCTGGGTGCACATGAAGCAAAATCTCTCTCTCCCATTTGAGTGCAAGTAGCAGGTATCTTGAAGACAGCAGGGCCCAGGGCTCAGGGACCTAAGTGAATAGTAAGAGGAGATAGCTGGTACAAGGAGCTCTGCCAGCCCGGTGGGAGTGCCCATGCGAAGAACCTTACCCATGTATCACCCCAGGACAAAGTCTAGGTGATCAGACAGAGAGAGAGAGTCAGTTCAGCTTGCTGTACAGGTCACAGTGATGGATGAGACGAGGGGCAGCAAGAGCAAAATGACAAAAGTTATTATATGAGATGGTCCACCTGGAAAGGTGCTCCTTGGAGGTGTGAGCAAACAGAAGTAGCCCGTAGCAGAGAGAGGGGAGGAACACATCTCGAGCCAGTGCATTATGTGCAGCGGGGGTGAGGTTGCTCTTTGCTCTATAGGCCATACCTAATTTGCAGTTTACAGCTTTGCATACATTCTGGATATGATGCCCAAGGTCAAGCTGTGGGTCAAGTGTCACTCCAAGGTATTTGAAGATGCCAGTGACAAGGACCAGAGCACCATCCAGCCCAGAGACACACAATGGGGCAGGGGAGGCATTAATCTTAGCCAGGGACCCAAAGAGCATGGCCTGAGTTCATTTTAGGTGCAGAACCAGCTTGTAGGTCGAGATCCAGGATTGGATACTCTTGAAGTCCTCACTCAATTGGCGGTTGATGACCCCAATGTCCTGAGAATGAGTGAGGATGGCCAGATCATCTGCATACAGAGTGGATCTGCAGTGGGCAATAGCAGAGGGTAGGGCATTGACAAAGATGGAGAAGAGCAGTGGCCCCAGTACTGAACCCTGCGGGACTCCAGTGGATATAGTAGTAGTGCCTGAGAGCACCTTACTGTAGTTGACCAGCTGCTGTCTACCATGTAGGTAATTGGAGAACCACTGGACGACCGGAGGGGACAAGCCAAAGGACCTATGCTGAGAGCAAAGCAGGGTATGGTCAACAAGGTTGAAGGCCTTGGATAGGTCTATGAAGACCACACCAGAGACTTTACCGTTGTCCATAGCTGTTCTTATCCCAGAGGAGACCGAGACTAGGGCAGATGATGTACTATGCCCTTTCTGAAAGCCATGCTGTGCAGGAGCCAGCAGCTCATGATACTGAATATACTCCGAAAGTTGCACAGCCACCACTTTCTCAAGTAGTTTACTGACCGCAGACAATATGGCTATCGGACGGTAGTTGTCTAACATTTTGGGGGAGCCCTGGTTTTGAATAGGGACCCCCCTGGATACCTTCCATATATCTGGGATAATCCCAGATGTTAGGGACAAGTTGAAAATATGGGCCATTGGGGGGGGCCAATGTAAAAGGCACTAAGACAGAAGAGCTTGGGTTCCATACCATTGTGGCCGGCACTGGAGTAGAGGGAGAGACCAGAGAGCAATATCTGCATCTCTTGTACCTTCACAGTCTTGCAACAAGATGCGTGCATGGCAGTGGTGTCAATGGATGGTGGCCATGCACCACTGCCCGGCCTGTTACAGCCACAACATGCAATAGTAATCATGGAGGTATGGCACTCACCATCATCAGGCCAGTCCCTCTGGTGCTGTGGACCGTCGTCCCTCCTACTGGCCCTGTCCTCCTGCTGGTGCCTCTGCTCCCTGGCCAGCCACCTCTCTTCTGGCCCTGTGGTGCAAACATAGAGAGAGGAACATCAATACAATCCTGTAGCAAAGTCTCCCTGCCCCCATGTGTGTGCAATCCCACCCAGCCAGACCCACCCACCCCACACCCTGATAACACCACCACAGCCAACACGGACGGTCCCTCCCCCATGTTCTGGACACATGTAACCGTCATGCCCATATGGAAGATAAAAGTGTGTGGATGTGACACCTACCTGGCTGTGGCACCGTGCCCCTCCTGGCACGTGTCCACAGGTGGGCAAGCAGGTCCGGTTCCCTCTTCCTCAGGTCACCATACCTGTGGCTGCAGTGCTCCGCCATCTTCCCCCTTCCTGTGGCCTCCTCCAGGGTGTCAGCCACCTCCTCCCACACCTGGCTCCTGGACCTGTCCAGGGGTGCCTCCCCAAACATTGGGCCATAAAGTGGCTCAACAATGGCCACCAGATTAGCCAGTTCAATTTGGGTCCACTGGGCAGCCCTCCTCCGTGCCATCTCACTTGCTTAGTAATTTCAAAATGGCGCTCTGTAGTGCGGCTTCACCATGTGCAGATGCTGCGCATTACAGCGCTGCCATTCCCTATCACGCTGTCACCGAACAGCGCAATAGTGGTGCACCCATGCCTGTCACATGGTGCCTAGGGGCAAAGACAGGCAAGGCAGATTGGGGGTGGGTTTAGCCCAATACTGGAGGGAGGAAGAAGGGGAGATGAGGGAGGGCGATTTAAGCCAACAGTGGTGAGGAGAGGGTCAGAAGGAGGGAAGCAGAGACAAAGGGCCCAGGCCAGGAAGAACAGTGCCAGGGAAACCAGGTCAGGAGACAAAAGACAAATGGAAGGAGGAGATAGGGACTTGTGAGGGAGAAGAAGTGGCAAAAGTCACTGAAGAGTGGAAAGAGAGAACAGTTACTATGCAGAGAGGGCGGGCATTTGTGAAGGGCCTTCAGAAAATAGTTGTGCACTACTAGAGAGGAAGAAGGTGGAGGAGGAAATGATGAAATTAGAGGAGTAATTGATAAATACCTAGACCAAACTGGAGCATGGGGAAGTTCTGTGGGAGAAGGTGCAACAGGGGTAAGGGAAATATTATGGCAGGAAGAAGAGGAGCTGGAAATGAGAGAGGGAGATGAAAGGAAGCAAGCAGGGAGTAAGAGGGTGAATCTTAGTTCTGGGGACTCAATACTAAGAGGAGTTAGGTGGGGTAGCAAGGGGAGCAGTAATAGTCGCATTTGGGTGGAGGCCATGCCAGAATGACAGCCAGAAAGGGTGGACAGTCTGTTCTGAAATATCTTAGAAGGGTACCTCCATTTAATTATACATTTTGGGACAAAATGACCTGGCTGACAAGACAGTAGATACAGTCCAGAGGAGGTTTGAGGAACTAGCACAATTATGTGAGGGGCAGGAAGATCAGTAACTTTTCAGAGATACTTCCTGTGCCAAAGGCAAACACAACAAGAAAGCTGAGAATAGAGAATTTAATGGATGGCTAAGAACCTGGTGTTGTGCTACAGAGTATGGGCTGTTGGGGGTGGGGAGGACCTGGGAGGACAGTAGTCTCTATGCCAAGAACAGACTACACTTGAGTGAGGAGGGAAAGAAAGTGTTGAAAAAGAGGATGGATGAGTACATAGAGGAAGTTGGGAATTTAAACTAGGAGTGGGTGGTGGAAGTTGGGGAAGAGATATGCAGAGACCACAGGTTGGGAAACCATATGAGCTTACCCCCCATAACAGTGACAAAGGACAAATGGCAAGTACTGTTGGTGATGCTAGGAAAGGAGGGCAGGATGGGGGGGTGGGAGGTGGTTACTCTTAATGCTAGGAGCCTTGGGAGGAAAACTGCAGAGTTACAGGTTCTCATGGCAGAGGGAGAGGTGGACATTGCAGTCATCACAGAAACATAGGCCACTCAAGACAATGACTGGGACCTGTCTGTACAAGGGTACAGAGTATTTTGTAGGGACAGAGTGATTGGGAAGGGGTGGCACTATATGTGAAGGAAGGACTGAAGTGTGTAAGGAAGGAGAGGGGGAGGGTAATGGTCACTTTGGATGCAAATCCAGGATTCCAAAATAGAATCTTAGAATGGGAGTGGTGTACAGGCCACCATCTCAGACAGAGGAGTTAGACCAGGGAACTAGCGGGACAGATCAGGAGGACCTGCGAGAAGAACTGAGTGTGGTGATTGTGGGGGACTTCAACATGCCAGGAGTGGACTGGAGCACCCAACAAACAGGAACAGAAGGGAGCAGGTACTGCTGGATGCCTTCCAGGACAGCTTCCTGCTGCAAATTGTGAAATGAACCAACCAGGTTAGGAAATACCTTGACCTTGTGCTGGCAAATGGGGACTTTGTGGGAGAGAACTTACAGTGGAGGAACCGCTGTCAGGGTGACCACTGCTCAGTATGGCTCACATTGGATATGGGCAAGGAAGAGGGTGGAATCTGGCACAATAATGCTTGGACTTCAGGAGGACCAACTTTGGGAGGATGGGGAAGTGGTAAAAGGGTACCTGGCCAGAATTCAATCTAAGTATGGACACTAACCAGCGGTGGGAGCTCATAAGCTGGGGATAGTGGAAGCAACAAAACCTCTGCAAAGCCCAGAGCAAGAAAGGCTAGGGCTAAGAAACCAATCTGGTTGAGCAAGGAGGTCATGGAAAAGGTAAGGAGGAAAAGAGCTGCCTTTAGGAAGTACAAAGAAAACAGGAGGGAGGACAGGGAGGTACTTGACAGAATCGAAGGAGGTGACAAGGGCAGTAAGGCGAGCCAAAGCATCTCTGGAACTCAGACAGGCACAAGGCATTAAGAAGGGGAGAAGGACTTTTAAGTGCATCAGGGAGAAAAGGAGCTGTAAGGACCACATGGTAGGATTAGGAAGGGGGTTGGGTGGAAGCAGGGTGCGATAAGGCGGAAGCACTAAATGAGTACTTCTGCTCAGTATTTACTAAAGAAGAGGGGGGTGACACACAAGGTGGGAATGGCAGAAGCAGGGGAGTGGTGACAGATGGGAAATCATGGAGGCAGAGTTCGAGAGGGTTTGAAGGCACTGAGGGTGGACAAGGTACCAGGCAGATGGCATCCACCCAGGGTACTGAAGGAGCTGGCAGAGGTCCTTGCAGGACCTTTAGAACCTATTAATGCCTCACTACATTCGGGTGTGCCTCTAGGACTGGAGGATGGCTCATGTGGTCCCCTCCAAGAGTAGCCCCAAGGATGAACCGGGAAACTACAGACCAGTGAGCCTCACATCCATCGTGGGTAAGCTAATGGAGACTATCCTGAAGGAGGCTGGTGGCCCTCCTTGAGGCTAAGGACTACAGGACACCAGACAGCATGGCTACATACATGGCAGATCCCGCCAAACCAACCCTGGTGGAGTTCTATGACTGGGTAACTAGGCAACTAGACAGGGGTCATGCAGTGGATGTCCTGTTTCTGGACTTCAGTAAGGCATTCGACTCAGTGCCACATGGAAGGCTGAGAAAGAAGTTAGTAGGCACAGTGGTGGGTGCAAAGCTGGTGAGATGGGTAGGAAACTGGCTGCAGGGAAGGCAACAGAGGGTGATGGTGGGTGGGGAGCTCTCACACCCAAGGGCAGTGACGAGCGGTGTTCCACAGGGCTCAGTGTTGGGACCAGTGTTATTTGGGATATTCATTGCAGACATATCATGGGACATCAAGAGCAAGATCAGTCTGTTTGATGATGACCAAGGTAGGTGCGGTGGTGGATGACCCTACAGGGATGGCAGGGTTGCAGGATGATCTGGCAAAGCTTGAAACCTGGTCAGACACCTGGCAACTGGGCTTTAATGCCAAGAAGTGCAAGGTGCTGCATTTTGGGATGAAGAACCCAGGAGGAGGTTACCAGCTGGGGGAGTGCAGCTAGCCCAGACAGAGGAGGAGAAGGATCTGGGTGTGCTCATTACAGGGTCAATGAACAACTCGGCACAATGTGGAAGGAAGGCTTACAAGGCCAACAAATGCGGGTTGTATTGCAAGGTATATCCTCGAGGAGGGGAGGTAATTCTGCCACTGTATAGGTCATTAGTTAGACCACACTGGAGTACTGCATGCAGTACTGGCATCCGTATCTGAAGAGGGACATTACGTTACTGGAGGGGTGCAGCGCAGAAGCGACAAAAGTGATCAAGGGGCTGGGGACTTATCATACGAGAGGAGGTTGAAAGTTGAACTTGTACTCACTGGAGGAGAGAGAGACAGGGTGACATGATTGAAACCTTTAAATATGTGAAAGGAATAAACAAGATGGGTACAGAGGGGCTGTTCAAAGTAAGGAGGGAGGGCCACCAGGGCCATGATATGAGACTGGGTGAGGAAGGTTCAGGGGAGATGAGAGACACTTTTTACAGAGAGGCGGTGGCTGGGTGGAATGTGTTACCTGCTGAAGTGGTATGCAGTAGAACAGTGGACTGCTTCAAGTGATGATGGGACAGGACAGGGGAGGGTTAATGAGGGGAAGGGTGGAAGGGAGGGGCAGCTGCAGAATAAGGGGTGTTAGCTGCACATTCGAGCAGACTTGATAGACCTCTAGGCCTTTATCTGCTGGCAAATTTCATATGTTCGTAAGTTCATAAAGGTCAGGCACAGGGTTGAGGGTCTCTGGTGCACGGACAGGCACAGCACCATTGGAACCCAATGCGTGTAGCGCGATTGGGTACCTGTGTACTATCTCCAGTAGTGGCCTACCGCACTGTTGCCCCAGTGTGCCTATGATGTCCCAGTGCCACAGCACCATATAGGTGAACATCGCTGTAGCGCCACTGGCACAATGGTGGCCATTCCCTGCATTGCCTCCCGTGCAAAGCACGTCAGCAGCGCAGCAGACGCCTGCGTCAGCAACCCGGGCATGCGCAGTGAGGTGTGTACTGCGCATGTCACAGAACTGCGCCCCTGGCTCAGCACGTTCAACGCATTGCGCAAGCGCAACAGCGCCCATATTCAGTCGTCATATGTAAATCAGCTAATCAGCCATTCAATGGCGACACTTTTCAATTTGCATCCACTTAAGTTCGCCTCATCTCATTTGCATGGGTTGTGCTATAAAGGTGACATTGGGCTGCACTGGCGTAGTCAGTTACTGCAGTCTATTGGTGAGTTGCATGCTGTTTGAGAGCGTGGACTGTGGATTTTGGGACATGCATGGGACTGCACAGTCACAGGTAACAACTTTCATTCTCACAGGCTAAATAATGACTGAGTGAGTTGTGGGAGAGGAGGAACACAGTGGTGGGAGGAGGAGGAGGGCTAATTTCACCAAGGCCAAGACGGATGCCCTGTTTGAGGCCTTCCTGGATCAGGAGCCGCTTCTCAGTGGATGGCAGGGAACACCACAGGCCCGTGCTGCCGCATGGGAGAAGATGGCACGTGCAGTGAACCTGCATGGCAGCCACCAGCGCTCCGTGCAGGAGTGCAAGAAGAAGATGGGCACAGACAGGAAGAGGATAAAGGAGAAGGTGGCTGCCATCAGGGCAGCACGAGCTGCGACAGGTGGGGGTCAGCCGGAGGTGCTACACCTGACCCCACAGGAGGAGAGGGTTGCTGAAGCATGCAGCATTGTGCCATTGAGGGTGTTCGGTGGTGGCTTCCAGATGGGTGGTAGCCCATCACTGCATGGTAGGTCATGGTCTGTCTATTGGGGGGGGCAGGGTAGGTCACATGCAGTAACACGACTTTGTTTTCCCTTACAGATCCTGAGCATCTGCATGGGTCAGCGGTGGTGGGCCTGTCCACTGAGGCCAGTCAGATGGAGATGGAGATGGAGGAGGGCCAATCCACCTCCACAGGTATACGCGGCTCAGTGTGATAGTGGGCCCACCTGGCTGTCCAGACTGATGTTGTTGGAACAGGTGCGGCGGAGGCCCTGCCCATGTCCCAGCATACCAGCATCCACGGATGCCAGCATGCTGTGACTCAGGCTGGTGCCGTGTCCGTCACCGATGATGATGTCACTAGCGGCAGGCATTGACAGCGTGTATGTGCCATGGGATACCCGCAGCAGGTAACATCGCGGCCGCGGCTGTGGAGTGGTGCGCTGTGGAGCCTGTGTGTCATCACAGTCCCAGCCTGTGCCTGTCAGCACCAGTGGGGCAGCACTGGTGTGTGTGCAGGCCAGTGGGACTGTTGCGGCCACTGCAGTGGCACCAGTGACCCCTGGGGAGTGGCAGCCAGAGGGGCAGCATCAGCAGTCAGCCACTGGGCTTGGGGTACAGGGTCAGGGGCGGCATCAGTGCACCGCCTGTGGACATGCCTAGACCTGGTCCTGGTGTGCAGCGCCCACCCTCAAGGGGTGCTGAGCATCAGGGCCGCGCACACACTGAGGGACAGGATGCCGAGGAGGCAGATGACCTCTTAGATGAGTACACCTGCATACTGCAAGCATCAGTCAACCAGCAGATGCAGCTCGGTGGATGCACTGCATGCGGCTCTGGAGTGGGCAGAGGAGTGTTGCAGCAGAGACACCACTCTGATCCTGGCAGGGATGGACCGGTTGTGGGAGGATGTGACTGCTGCCATTGACAGGTAGACACAGGCATTCACTGCTGTCATGGCCACAATGGGCACACAGTTATTTGCCCATGCATCGCAGACACCACGCAGTGCACTGTCCTCTCCCAGTTCCCGGCATCATGCGACACCATCCTTGTCGACACCGGGTTCAGCTGTGGGCATCCGAGCATACCTGGTGCAGGCATGTTTGGTGTGCTGCAGACCCCTGCGTGAGAACAGTTGCGTTCACGCAGTGGAACCCCTGGAGGACCATCGGTGCCACCCCATGAGGCCAGTGGTCAGCCTGTCAGTGCTGGCGGGTTTCGGTGGGGCTGCCCACGCATCCCTGGCAGCTGGGGAATTGTGGCACGTGACTGACCTGTCTCCCAATGTGGCCATTGTCTGGTGCTGCCCTGTGTACATTGTGTCATTCAGTGGGCATTGCATGGTTGGGTACCCAGCCCTACACGTGGACACACAGTCCATCTGCACACCCTCCCGGCTGCTGTCCACAGTTGCGTGTGCATGATGATGCCTGCATTGTTCTTTACACCACTGTGCAATGGTGCTCAGCATCTGACACATGCACAAGGACAGGCAGTGGGCGTGGTGGTCTGTGGACATGTATGTGGCTAGGGGTGGCGTTCTGGGTCGGTGTGCCTCCTACCCTTTGTGCATGTCTGGTGCATTGTGTGTGTGTGTGTGTGTGTGTGGGTGTGTGTCCGCGTGGCATGTTACACCTCACCCATCCCTGGTGGTGTGTGTGGTTCCATGCCCGGCCACTTCACTTGATGGCATGCACCCCTGGTGTGTGTCCATGCATGTTTGTGGGTTGTGCCTTAGCCACTGGTGGTTGCACTTGGCCCCATGACTTACCTGGGTTGGCTGAGAGTGCTCCTCCGTGATGGTGTCCCGGTGCAGCTGTGCCAGCCGGAGCAGTCAGGGTCCCGTTGCCCAAGGGGCGCTGCTCATCACCATTGTCACCGGAGTCCTCATCATCCCTATCACTGTCCCCCCTCTTCGACCTGTGTGGCTATCCCACATTCATTGGCCATGTTGTGCAGGATGCAACAGGCCAGGAATATCCCTGAGCCTTTGAGGCTCTACTAGGGCACTGCCGGAGGTGTCAGGCAATGAGGCGATGCTTTCAGCATTCGAACACCGCTCAATGACATTATGTGTGGTGGCGTGTGCCTCATTGTGGCGTTGCAGCGATGGATCACGGGCGCCAGTAGGGTGTGAAACAGCCAAGGACAGAGTGGGTAATACTGTCACCTGTGTGGAGGGTGGAGGTTGTTGGTGATCAGCATAGCCTGCCTCCCGGGCCATGTAGGCCCTACCCATGTCACCCCTGACCATGCTCCCCCGGCCCTATGATTGTCCATGTGGTTTGCATACTCACCCACTAACTGGCCAGTGGGGATATCCCCACTCTCGAATCTGTGGCACAGTGCTGACTGGTGCCAGATGAAGACATCATGTGCTCCCCCAGGATGCGTGGCACAGACATTGATTATGCGCCCCCTGGCATCGCACACCACCTGGCAGTTAATGCTGGCATAGCCCTTGCGATTCATATATGCGGCCCCCTCTGGATGGCCACATGGATGCAGTCTATTGCCCCTAGCATGCCAGGCATACGTGCTACCCTGTGGAACTCCTGTATGTTTGCTGTGCGCTCCGCCGGTGTGCTGGGGAAATGGATGTACTCCGCAGCATGTCGCAGCAGTGCGCTGAGGAATTGGGTGAGGTGGTATGATGTGGCCGACTGGGTTATGCCTGTGGTATCCCCAGTTGGTCTCTGGATGGTACCCGTGGCGAGCAAGCACGTGTAAGCTGTCACGTTCGTCTCCACTGACAGAGCATGGCTCCGTCGTGTGGGTGCCTGCATCACATCACTGCAAAGCTCACAGAGCCACCTCAGAATTGCCTGATTCAGGTGATACCGGCCCACGATCTCAGTATCAGTGTACAGCTCGAAGCTGGTGTGGGCTCAGTACTGCCTGTTGGGGGCATACTGCTGATGGGCCCTTCCACGGCCATGACCCCCTGCTGCCCACCTTATCAACCCCCTCATTACTGCCTCCATCTGGACGGTGGCACTGGCCATGTCCCTGACTTGTGTTCGCCCCCCCAGCAGCTGTTTCTGTTTTCCCCCCACTGTTCTGGCTGCTACTTCCCCTGCACTGGGAACACCTGCCTGTGCTGGCCTCACTGCTGTGTGGCATGCCCTCTTCTGCACTGTGGCTCCACATCTTCCCCTGAGCCTGTTGATTCCAGGTGCCTTTCCTGGCCTGCCCTGTGTGTCCCTGCTGCCCATTTTGTCCTGCTAGACTTCGGCCTCATGTGCCTTCCCTGTGGCGTTCTTGCGCCTCTCCGTTGCTCCCTTTTATTTTGGCTCATTTCCTCAATGGCGCAACTTCCGCTTGCTCCCCTATAGTGCATGGTGCACGTTGTTGAATATCGCACTGCGCCATTTATGCATGGTTCCTCCCCCTTCAGTTGTGCATGCATTCATTAGCATTGCGCTGTTGCTCAGCATGATTTGGGGGTCACAACTGCCTCCTGCTGAATATCGCAGAATGGCACAGTTTCGGACTTGCTCAGGCGCAACCCTATTGTGCATGGCTCAACTCTTTTGAATATCTGGGGCTTTATGTTTAATTCAGAATTGAAGCATTGATCAACTTAAGGAACAGTGTGTGGGGGGGTTACACTGGAGCCCATGAAGTGTCCTTACAGTTTACAGGATCCATATCCCACTAAAATTACCAATAAAGGTTCCAGTTGCAGCTCTCATTGAGTCCTACTGTAGGATTCAAGTAATCCATTATATACATCCAGAACACTTCTCTTTAGAAGTAAATCTCCCAAGTTATGTTGCCAGTTGTGGGCTCTTCCACTTTTTCAAGTCTCTAAAAATGAAGAGAGGCAGCAGAATGTCCCATCAAGTTGAAGTGAACAGCTACTGAGGAATTTGGGTCTTTTAGACGAATATCACTCTTGTGCTCACTTATCCCTGTTCTGAGCTCCCTTTTAGTTTTCCCCACATACAATTTATTACAGTGGCATCCTACAATGCCTCTGTGATAAACTGGATGTGGGGAAAACTAAAAGGGAGCTCAATCTGATCTGTACTCGAGTGCATACAGTAAATAGTATGTGCTCATTGACCAATGAACACACTATTTACTGTACTCGCTCGGGTACAGATCAGTCGGTGACTGGCCATGGCAGGGTGAGGAGGGCTGTGCCAGTTGTTGGCATGGGTCAGGATGGTGGGTGCAGGGTGGTGAGCCACTACACTATGGAAGCAGGGAAGCGTTTTGTTTCATTGCTTATGGTGACCAAGGCTGGGGTTGGGGGGTCCCTACACTATGGAAACAGGTAATCAGGGTTTATTTTCATTATTATGGTGATTGGAACACTATGGAAACAGGGGTTCAGTGTTTCCTTTAATGTTTCACAGTGATTGGGCCGGGGCCGGGGAACATGTCACTGGCCCTAGACATGCCTTGCGCATAGTTCAAGTAGGGTTTGACAATCCTAACTATGTGCCAGGGCATTCAGCCATAGTTACGCTGGGGGGGTGTTGAATATTGCGATGCAGGGAATATGCATGAGGGACCCCTCATTTGCATTCCTGCATCTCAATATTCTGTCGGCAGCAGCAGTCAGGTATACAGGGTGCATCAGAAGCGTCTGAATATTGCCACGCCACCGATGGCCCTCACAAGTCAGGGGATGCTCGGGCACATCTCTTTTGAAAATGTGGGCCATTATGTTTAAGTTTATAGGAATAGAGTGATGAGGTTGATTATGCATTTTATGGTAAAAGTATGCTTATTTGTTTAATACTTAGTAACAACACAGTTTGGGCCTGAAGAAGTGGCTTGGCCACGAAACTGTCACCCTACTGTATATGTGAAGCAAGAATAAAAACACAATAAGTGTGAAAAGTCAGTGGAGTTCATCCAGATATTTTCACTGTTTATGGAGTTGTCGATTGGTTGATGAACCTGGATTTTTGACTTTTTTGTTAAAATTCATGGCAACCTGAACTATTCTTCGACTTGTTGCAGAGATTAGTGCACCCATAAGCCACTGTGGAGGGTTTAAAGAGTTATGGGTTATAGCTGATTCTATGCCCAGGAGTACACATGCTGCATTAAAACCAATAGGCTGTTTCAGTATTGTATGCAGGCTTGTTGCACTCCTGTCCAATCTTTGTTTAGCTTGGGGCAAGCACATTGCAGGTGTGTGATCAATCCCACTGCTAGATGACATCTCCAGCATTTATCTGATATCAGTAACATCAGCTGTGTAGTTTCTGAAGGATTCTGTGCCACTATGAAGGATCTTAAATTGCATGAACCTCTTGCTTGCATACTTTATGTCCCTTTTTAGCATTTATGCCAGTGTTGGTCCATAATGTGTATACCTAACTTTTCCTTTCACTTTGCCACTGTTAGCCCATTGGGGTCTGGCATAAAGGAGGTAAGGAATTTATAAATGTTGCTACTGGTTGTTACACCCCCACATCCTCCCTCTAGAAGGACATTCGATGGGTTGTCATGTTCAATATTGTATGACTGCCCCAGCCCAGGCCGGAGTGCATGTCTAAACTGCAGATACTGCGAATATTGGTTGTTGGGTATGTCATAATCCGCCTGTGTTTGCACAAATGACTTCACTCCTGTTGTACTATCGAACCTCTCATGCTTGCCAGCATAGGGTTTGGCATCTATTTATTTATTTGCTTTTGTTAACCGGGTAAGCACACTAGACAGCCAAGTGCCTATTTTCAGGTGCGACCTATTTTGAACTGCTCATTAATCCAAAGTGGGAAATGTGGAGAACTCCATGGTGCCAATTTTGTGTTTGGCTGCCCAGTTACAAACTGTCCTGATGTGTTGGATGGTGGGGTGAGTGCAGAGGTGGGTGTGTTGGCATTTGAAGAGGTGATGCTGTGAGTTAGTCTCCTAATAGCTGTGTCTCATGCTTCACCCACTTGGGGCAGACTTGTCAAGGGTGTCATAGGGAGGACTGTCTGAGCTGAAAGAGTGCATGAGCTTTGTGTTTGAACTCAAAATCTGGGAGACTGAGGCCTCCTGATATTGAGTGTTGCTGTGGATTCATAAAGCTCAGCCTTTTCGAGTCTTTACCACAGAAAAAATCATCATCTGTCTGTGGATCTGCTTAAATAACTTGGGTGGGGATGGCAAGCAATAAGTTGTCCAGCATACTGGATCCTGGGTGCTGCTATCCTTTTATAAGGTTAGGCCTTCCCCAGTGAGAGAGGTGAAGTGACTCCATCTCGTCAAGTCTGCCTCCAGATTTTTGATAATAGGGTTTAGATTCATAGACCTCAGATAAGTGAGGTCCCATGTGAAATTATCCCAAGTACTTAATATGGTGTAAACAGTCAGTCTGTATCCTGATAGAGCTCCAAACACTTGGTGATTCATAGCAGGTCCACTATGGACTCTTGTGGGTGGGTCAAAGTCAGAGCATGTCATGTCTGTGGGCCTGTATTTCGTGTTCTTTACCCAGAACCAGATCATGTATGCTGGGGTCTTGCCTCAGGGCCTGCAGGAGCAGCTGCAGTACCAATATGAAACATAGAATTTTATGGCAGATAAGGACCGTTTGGCCCACCCAGCCTGACTTTTCCCCTACCTACTGTAATACCATAGACCCTACTTGATCTCCAGCTAGCCCTCCTTCCCTAATAACTAAGGTTCCTTATGCCTATCCATGCATTCTTGAATCCCACACAGCTTTCACCTCACCACCTCTGCTGGAAGGCTGTTCCAGGCATCCACTACTCTCTGTGAAGAAGTACTTCTTTACGTTTCCTCTGAGTCTACCCCCTCCAGCTTCATAGCATTTCCCTTGTTCTTGAGCATCTTTTATTCTGAAAACTGCTTCCATTTTGTACCTTATTTATATCCATGAGGTATCCGAAAGTCTCTATCATATCCCCCTTTCTCTTCTTTCCTCCAGGGTGTACATATTGAGGTCCTTTAGTCTCTCCTGTTATTGCCTCTGGTGCAGACCCTGCACCATTGTTGTTGCCCTCCTCTGGACTGCCTCTACTCTGTCTATATCCTTCTGGAGATGTGGTCTCCAGAACTGGATACAGTACTCCAGGAGAGGTCTCACCAATGAATTATACAGTGGTATCACCACCTCCCTCTTTCTGCTGGTGATACCCCTTCCTATGCACCCTAGTATCCCACTGGCTCTCCCCACAGCCATGTCACACTGTTTGGCCACTTTAGGTCATTAGATATGATTACCCCCAGGTCTCTTGCCTATTTGGTGGTCATCAGTACCACTCCCCCATCTTGTACTCTGTCCCTGGGTTGCTGGGCCCTAACTGCATGATTTTGCACTTTTTCACATTGAAACTTAGTTGCCATATTCTTGGCCAGTCCTCAAGCTTTCCTAGATCCATATACATTTTTTATACCCCCCTGGAGTGTCTACCATATTGCAAATTTTAGTGTCATCTGCAAAAAGGCACACCTTCCCTTCTAGTCTGCCTGCAATGTCACTAATAAATACATTCACTGTCCTATGCGCCAGTGTAGTGTTATGCTTGTGCAACTGTTAGTTTGGTTTTGGCTGTTCGCACTCTCTATTACAGAGGAATTACCACCCTGTAGGGGTACGAAAGGCAAGGAACCCTTGGAGAGAGTTCCACCCCTAGAGGTGCCACTGGATGATTCCTGTGGCTAAAGGTACCTTAGGAATCCCCCTAAGGAGAGAAGTGCTGCCACTGGAGGAGGAGGGGAGGATGGTTTGGCAAAGAAAAAATGCTTCACAATGAGGCTGAGAGGAACTGCTTATATAGCTCAGGAAGTGGGAGTGGCTGGCTACTTGGCCACTGAACTCCAGGCAAAAGCCTTTCCAATTCACTGTCCTACACAGCCAGTATAGTGTTATGCTTGTGCAACTGTGTTAGTTTGGTTTTGGCTGTTTGCACTCTATTCCAGAGGAATTACCACTCCTGTAGGGGTACAAAGGCAAGGAACCCTCAGAGTGAGTTCCACCCCTAGAGGTGCCACAGGATGATTCCCATGGCTAAAGGTACCTTAGGAATCCCCAAAAGAAATGTAGTACAATCATACCCCAAGGAAGGAGGCAACACAAAGCATATGAGCAAGCAGTAACTGTGATGGAGTAGCAGTAACTGTGATGTAGTAGCAGTAACTGTGATGTAGTAGTAGAGAAGCAGAGACAGTTTGATAATGTAATGAGATGCTCAGTTTGATAATGTAATGAAATGCCTAGGTTTGCGTAGCATGATACTAATGGTTTGCATTGAGATTAAGGGATCCCCTAAGTACAGAGGGAATGGCAGGACATCCTCCACCTCCATCCAACAGCAGAACCTACCTAATGAAACTAGGGAACACTACTATGCTAACTAAGAGTTATGACCTGAGGCAACGGAGGAGAGAAAAAAAACCCTATGAGGAAGAAATCTCTGGGGATCCAAGGCCTAGATCGCCTTCCCTCCAGGTTTGGGATAGTTTATTTAGTGACGGCTCTGCAGCTGCAATTTGGAAAACCCCATTAAAGGGAGGTGGAAAATATTCCAATTTGGAAGAAGGCTCTCACTCAAACCCTCTAGCAGGAATGTCGTGGAAGGTTGCGAGAAAACTCTGCAACAATACATGCAACCAAGGCACAGGAGGAGAGCAATGACTGCTGAGGCACTCACCTGGTCTACCCACCCTAAATCAAACAGGTGCACCAGAGGCAGTAGAAGGAGAATGCGTGAAGGTGCCTTGCTAGAAACCACTAAAGTCAATGGCTACATTATAGTGGAACACTAGAGCCAAAGGAGGTAACTTTTCCCACCCTTCACCGCTAGTCTTAAATTCTACACCAGGAGCTGCTATCACATAGCAGGCAGCTAAAGCCAAGCCCAAGGTGAGGACATTCCCAGCTATGGGCCAGGTGAGAAGGATCCCGCCCCAAGTTCACGTATGTACGTAAGTTGGACATGCTCGAGATGCGTACTAAATGCAGAGGAGACCGTCAGCTGCAGGAACCCTGTGCCAGAATAGAATGGCTGGCATGCCCCAGAAATTGATTGAGAGCTGAAAAGCTGATGAGCTGAATGAGCATGGCATGCTGAGATCGTAATGAGCATTGAGTGCTGAAACCTTGCAAGATCAAATGCAGAACTGAGTGCAGCAGAATCCCAGAGGCTGAAGCTGAGGGGATGGAAGTAGGCATGAAGCAATGGTTTGCATAAACAAGGAGCAATGATTGGTAAGCAAGTGTGGACCTCCATGTAGGTCAGTAATCAGAGTAGTAGTAATAAGTGGACCTGCACATAGGTCGCATAACATAGAGCAATGAAACAGCACTGAATAGTGGGGCAAGCCAACCAGCATTTAAAAGCCAAATCAAGGTGACAAATACTCTGAGGATTTTCAGTGAAGGCAGGATTTAGAACAGAAATAAGTAGCCACATGGGCCACGACTCCCAAACACTTCCCAGTCCCTGCCATAGGACAAATAGAAAGTGATGGAAGGCTGAGAACCACATGCAGATATGAAAGCTAGTTTAACAGCCTCAGCAAGAGCTTTTGGCTAACCTCAAAGTAGAACAGGTTGAATAAACATAGAAGCAACACTTTGTATGGAGTTGCAAAACTGCAATAAAACATTGAGACACAATGCTCTGAAAGCAGGTGTAGCCAGGCAGTTCAATGAAGATGCAAGTAGAATGAGAGCAGGAATGAGCAGCATAGCTAGGGTCAGAGTAAGCCTGCGTCAGGTGAAAACAACTGAGTTTGCAACATGGAGCAGCTATGGTTGAGCTGAAACACACAGATAATGATTGCAGTAGTTTGAGAGTGGTGAGCAACAGTGTAAAAACACATGCACTGGGTACAATAGTAATTGGAGTAAACAGTAAGTTGTAAGTAACTGAAAGCAGTAGTACTGTATGAGCTCTGAGTAGCTGTATGCTAGGAACTTGGAAACAAAGCCCCAAAAGCCAAAACCAAAACACAACAACACAGAAAACAGGGAGCAAGGCCCAAAACAAGCCGTACAAAACACAAGGAAGCACACAGCTGGAGGAAAGATACAAACCAGAAGCAGGAAAACAAACACCAAAGTCCAGGAGACACACAGAAAAGGCAGGAGGGGGGTTAGGCCCCAGCCAGCTCAGAGGACAGACCAACAGAGCCTCCGGCTGCAAAGAAAAAATGCTTCACAATGAGGCTGAGAGGAAATGCTTATATAGCTCAGGAAGTGGGAGTAGCTGGCTGCTTGGCCACTGAACTCCAGGCAAAAGCCTTTCCAATTAAGGAGAACCAGTCCCAGTACTGATTCTTGTAGCACCCCACTGGTCACTCTCCCATCCTCAGGGTGAACTCCATTTACCACCACCCTCTCACGCCTATCCCCCAATCACTTCCTAACCAAGTTTACCACTTTTGGCCCCACTGCCAGGCTGCTCATCTTGTTTACTAGTCTCCTATGTGGACAGTGTAGAAGGCCTTACTAAAATCTAGGTAGGCCACATCCACTGCTGTACTCCTGAACTACTTCACTGCTCACTCAGTCAAAGAAATCTGTCAGCTTTGATTGACATGACCTCCCCTTGGTGAATCCATGCTGCCTTTGACCCTGTAAGTTGCTGGTATCAAGATATTCCACAGTCCTTTCCTTCAGCAGTGATTACATGAATTTCCCACCACTGAGGTCAGGCTGACTGGCCTGTAATTTCCAGCTTCCTCCCTGCTACCACTTTTGTGAAGTGGGACTACATCTGCTCTCCTCCAGTCCTCCAGGACCACTCCCATCTCCAGTGAGTGGTTGAACAGGACTGTCAGAGTGCAGTCAGCACCTCTCTGAGCTCCTTTAATATTTTTGGATATATTCTGTCTGGCCCCTTGCCTTGTCCACTTTCAGATTTGTGAGTTCCTTCAGGACTCTCTTACCTCTGTTAATGGACTAGCGTCCACCTCCCTTCCTTTGATGTTCCTGCCACTTAACTGTGGTCCCTCACCTTCTCCTTCTCCTTCCTCCATGAACACTGAACAAAAATATTTGTTCAGGATGCCTCCTTTTTCCTGGTCCCCCTCCACACACTCTTCCCCTTCCCTCCTCAGCCTTACAGTCCCTCTCCTGGTTTTTCTCCTTTTGCTTCCACATTTGAAAAATGTCTTATACCCTTTCTTTACTGCCTATGCTATTTTCTTCTCTGTAGGAGTGATAATGGACATACTTGTCTGGTCCCCCTTTTGAGAAGAAAGGCTTCTGAGACCCTTCCATTTGTAACCACTGCTACTTTCACACCATTATGTAAGTTAGGGTTCCTTAGATGAACCTCTCTCCAAAGCCGAAGTGTCACAGTACAAGAAAAAATAAGGCCATTTGACTCTGCTGAAGGCCTTCTCTGCATCAAGTGCTACTAATGTCATGGCTGTTATTGTTGCTTTGGAATGCTAAAGGAGGTTGATCAGCCATCTGATGTTATCAGTGCCTTTCTTTCCAGTGGTGAAGCCCACCTGGTCCTTGGAGATCAATGTAGGAAGGAGCTATTTTAATCTGTGTGCCTACAGTTTTGCATATATTTTTCAGTCTGTGGTGACTAGGGAGATGGGATGATCATTACCACATCATATAGAGTCTTTCCCTTGTTTAGGTATCAGGGTGATGAGGGCTGTGCACATAGACTGATGGAGCTTCCCCTTTTGTCTGGCTTCCAAAAAGGTTTTTGCTAGTACTTCTATGAGTTCTTCTTGGAATGCAATACAGAATTCCACCAGTAGGCCACCCAGTCCCGGTGCTATACCTTTCACCATGGAGCAGATAGCCACCTGTAATTTGGAGTTCTGGAAGGCTTTATACAGAATTCTTTCTACTCTTGTCATATAGTGGGGAGGTTTAGCTGTGACAGGAAGGAATCAATATTTTTGGGCTTGGCTTGTACCTCTACCAAGTAAAGGTTGATGAAGAATCCCAAAATGCTTTATGGATACCTGCAGTGTCTTTGCGCAGCATGTCCTCTAGCATTAGGATGGCTGGTATTCTGGACTACAGCTGTTTGGAATATAAAATTCCACCCACAGAATGCCCATACTGATTCTGTGGAATTTTCCAGAATTTTCATAAAAATTCCACAGAATTCTGCCAGATTTTAAATTTCAGTTATTTCACTATAATTTCACAAGTATGTGTGCAAATAACACCAAACCATTAGAGAATGCAATACCATTAAATTTGGCAGGTTCTTAGACCTTACACAGAGACTGTGTGTGTCAGTTTTATTAAGTGCTTCCTGCTAGAAATTGCAAAATAACATCTGTACTTAGAGTCAAATCCCAAGAGTCTTTGTGAAAATTGAAGAATTTCATGAAAATTCCATACAACTGGAATTTGCTAATTTCACTCAGCCTTATCTGGGGGATTCTAACTAAAAGATAGGGGTATGAGAGGCAGGTAGTGCAGGGGGTCAGCAGGTTCAGGAGTAAGATCCACAATTTCTCCAAGAAATGGACAGCTGAGCTGGGTAGCACAACAGTGGTAGACCCCAGGTTGGTGCAAGGAAGTGCACAGTGTCAACAATTCCAACCTGGATGCAGGATATTTAAGGATCACATCCAGTAAATTTATGATCCAGGGAGCCTGATGTACATGCAGGTCTGGGACAGAGAGGTACTCAAAAAAGATGTAGTGGAAGACAATATCTGGGGCAACAGGAAGGAAGAATTCTGGCTATTCCAACAGGGTAGGTCAATAGGAAAAGTAGTAGATGACTCATGTTTGAAGGGGTTGGCAGTGTAAAAACAAAGAGGATATCAGTGGGATCAGTAGTTCTACTGAGTTAATCTGGCTGTACCTAAAGGGGGTAGTCACCCAAGAGGAACAGCAGGATGGCAAAAGCTCAGCCCACCTTATCAAATGAAGAAGTGATATGTGCATTGTTAACATCAAATTCCACAAAATAATTCTAGATGCTTCATCCATATGCTACGTAAATATGTAAGAAAATTATATCAATAATGTTTTTCTACTGAAAATTTAAAACTGCTAAACCAATTTATCCAGTTGTGTTGGACATCAGGATACACTGACTATGGATACATACATCAAATGTTAAGTCTATGCTTGCGAGAACAGAGAAGCTACAAACATCCACATTTCTGAGAGTTTTCTGAGCGTTTACAAATATTTACATAGTAAAGTTTTGAACCCTTGCAACAAAAATATCTAATCCAATTCTCTCCATATTTAGAACATTCTATAAGCATTATAAAAGGTTATTTGTGCTACTTTACACATGTCTAGCTTCAAAGGTGCCTGAGTTATATACAGATGAAATTTGTTTCACAAAATTTCTTGCAAAAAATAAAATGACAATTTAGAGCACATATAAGTTTGAGATGATGCATCATATTATCATGAAATCTGACAAATTGTTAGAACTCCTATCATCAAGGAATTATGCCAAATTTAAGATCTCTGAACCAATAAATGGCGGAGGTATCTGCAGATAAGTGTTCATGAAATATCGCAAAAGATAAATTGCCAAACTTTGAACACCTATAATTTTGCAACTGTCCATCAGAATGTCATGACATTTGGCATGTGTTTGGCCCTTCTCCCATGGAGTTTGCCTGCCAACCTTCAGAGTGACAGCTTACAATATGGCTGAAATTTGACCAAATCACTAAAGTTTAAAAATTCTGCATAATATCATTGAAATTCTGCAAAATATCACAGAATTTCATGACATTTTGTAGAAATTCCACAAATTCAGAATTTTCCCATTCTACACAGCTCTGTTCTGGACCTCTCTTGTCTACCTCTGAACTGGTAGGCTAGGAGCCTGCCAGGCTTTTCACCCACCTCCCAGATGTTTTGCCTCATCCTGAGAAAGGCATATTTGGCCTTTTCTTTCAGGTGTGCATTGTCCTGATATCTGTCCAGATGTAGAGTGGAGTCTACCTGCTGCAGCATCAGGCAGGAGTAGATGCATCCTGGACTTCCTGCAGGGGCATTCCTCAGGCAGCTGGTCAGTGAACCCACTAGGGGTGGGGCAATACTGGACCTGGTACTTATGAATGGGTACAGGGTGGCAGGCATCAGAATAGGGAGTCATCTGGGGACCAGTGGCCATCACATAGTATAGTTTGATATAAGAACAACAGCAAACTCCAGCCAAACAAGGGTGAGGGTCCTGGATTTCAGATGGGTTGACTTTACAAAGATGGGGGAATGCAGCTGAGATGACCTGGTGGGGGAGATGTTAGGGTGGGATGGAGAAAAAAATGGTCCAGAATAAATGACAGCATAGTAAAGTCTACAAACTTGTATGTCAGGCAAATAAAAGCAAAAGCAGAAAGAGGAGGAGACCATTATGGTTCTCAAGGGAAGTGGCAGAAAGTTAAGGGCAAAAACAGTGGCATTCAGAAGTTATAAACAGACCCAGAGAGAGGACAGAGAAGTGTTTCTAGGGAAACAGAGGGAGGCAGGCAAGCTAGTATGGAGTGCAAAAGTTGAAGCTGAGGAAAGAATAGCCCAGACAGTACCAGAGGGGACAAGACATTTTTCAGGCATATCAGCAAGAAAAGGAAGACCAAGGGAGGGATTGCATGGTTAATAAAGGAGGCAGGGGGCTATACTAAGGAAGACCAAGAAAAGGCAAATATTGTAAACAAATATTTGTGCTTAGTATTCACAGATGAGGGGGAAGGGGAGGGACCACAAATAAGCATGAAGAGATTTGGGGGGAATGGACACCAGTCCCTTTTCTGAGGAGAGGATCAGGAAAGCACTTGCTAATCTGAGGGTGGACAAAGCCATGGGGCCAGATGGGGTACATCCAAGAGTATTAAAGGAACTCAGGGAGGTGCTAGCTGCACCACTGACAGACTTGTTTAACAGTTCACTGGAGACCAGCGTGGTCCCTGAGGACTACGGAAGGGCAGATAAAGTCCCACTTCACAAAAGTGGTAGCAAGGAGAAGGTGGGAAATTACAGGTCTGTCAGCCTGACATCTGTAGAAGGGAAACTGGTGGAAACACTATTAAAGGAAAGAACCATGTAACACCTGGAATCCAATGGACTGCAGGACTTGAGGGTCAGCATGGCTTTTCAGAGGGGAGGTCATACCAAAAATATCTGATAGACTTTTTTGACTGGGTAACCACGGTGTTAGATTGGCAGGGGCAGTGGACATGGCCTACTTGGACTTCAGCAAGGCCTTTGACACCATTGCATGTAGGAGGCTGGTAAACAAGTTCGGTAGCATGGGGGTGGGCAACAAGGCGGTAACCTGAGTAAGAAATTATTTAGGGGATAGTAGGCAGCGAGTGCTGGTAAATGGAGTTCACTCTGAGGAGGGGAGAGTGACCAGCAGGGTACCACAGGGTCAGTACTGAGGCCAGTCCTCTTTAGTGTCTTCATTAGTGACACAGCAGAAGAACTGGAAGGAAGGTCTGCCTCTTTTCAGATGATACCAAGATCTACAACACGGTGGACACTCTGGAGAGGATCCAAAGGATGGAAAGAAACTTGAAATGACTGGAGGAGGTCAAAAGTTTGGCAGCTAAGATTTAATGGATAAAAGTGCAAAATAATGCACTTGGGTGACAAAAACCTGAGGGTACAGTACGACATGGGGGAAGACACTAGCAGTGACCAAGCAGGAAACAGACCTGGGGTAATCATATCGCATAACCCGAAGGTGGTCAGACAATGCAACAAAGCAATTGTGAGAGCTAGGGGGATGCTGGGATGTATATGTAAGGATATTACCAGAAGGAAGAGGGAAGTGCTGTTGCCACTATATAAGTCTTTAGTAAAACCCCACCTGGAGCACTGTGTCCAGTTTTGGAGGCCACATCTCAGGAAGGACATAGACAGGATGAAGGCCATCCAAAGGAGGCTACCAAGATGGTACAGGGGTTCCATCAAATGACCAATGAGCAGAGGCTAAAGGAATTAAACTGTACACCCTGGAGAAGAGGAGGGAGTGGGGAGATATGATTGAGATCTTTAAATACCTTATGGGGTGAATATGGTACAAGTGGGAGGCATTTTTCAGAGGAAAGGGTGCTCCAGAAGAACAGTCCATGATATGAAGCTGGAGGGGGTATGTTTAGGAGAAATGTGAAGAAATATTTCTTCACAGAGAGGGTGGTGGATGCCTGGAATGGTCTTCCAGCAGAGGTTGTGGGGAAAAAGCAGTGGTGGGATCTTAAAAAGCCTGGGATAAGCTATGGGTGTCATAAGGGATAGTTAAGAGGGTGGCAGAGAAAGTGCCATAGACCTGGAGGGGTCTACAGTGTAACCAATGAAACAAAAAAGTGCAGACTGGATGGGCCATGCAGCCCTTATCTGACATCAGCTTCAATGTTACTATGTTTCTATGTAATGCCAGTGATTTGTGGCAGCCACTTCACCTAGTGGATCATAAATACTCTGGGGCACAGTTCAGCACCAGAGTACCTGAGTGTCCTGTTGTTCCAAAATGCCCCAACCATGGAGGTTCACTGACTGTTTTGTATTTTTCCTATCCTGATTTTTTTTCAAGTGGTTACAATAATCTTGGGGCAAACTGAGTGGGACATCTTCACCATGAGATAGAAGAAAAGGATTTTAAACTTACTATTAGACTTTGTGAGTAAACAATGCATCTCTGTAATAACCCCTGTGGGCCTGGTAGATGCTCTTATTAGGTCTGTTTTTTACTGATTGGGGTACTTTTTTGCCTCACCAATGTATTTTTGCGGCTCTCTAGGGTGCACCTATAATGTAGCTCACTACACACCTTCATCAAACCCCAGTGAGGTGTATCCCCTATTTGGCATACTGTATTATAGTGGCATGGTAGCACCACTATAATTAGGGTTAAGCAGGGGTTTCTAAGTTCAACCTCAAATGTTGCACTTTAATTGCTTCATAACCCTTCAATGGATTTGCATGGAATTTTGCATGAGTAGTCATCAGGATGGACATCCTGATGTGTCAAGTTCCATGAAGGTCGGATGTTCAGATTCTAAGGTGCAGATAGCAAAAAAAGTGAAAAATATTTTTCTTTGCTTTTTTTCATCATTGTTTAGCACCCAGACAGTTTGTAATGTTGGTCCGAAATGTTCAGGGGAGAAAGGGCTTGGGACACAGTGGTGCCTTTTGCTGGTTTGGTGAAAACATATTAATCTATTTCAGAGTTATTAAATGTTTAAATTTCATTTCTGAGCATGCTCAGTACAGTCTTTTGGATAGCTGCTTGGAACAAAAACAGAATTTGGTCCATATTTATTATTTATTTATTTAGATTTTGTTTACCGGGTAAGCCCACTGAGACCAATGGTCCCTTTTCAGGGGCGACCGGAATTAGTTACAGAGAGGACACTACAAAACAATAGATACAATTAGTTACATTTGTAACACCATAGTACAATGACAATATTTATACAAGGGTAGCATATGAAACAGGGTTCCTTTTTGTATGAGATAATCCTTTATTATGAGGAAAGAATATTTTTTTATATGGCCATTGTTTAAAAAATACTGAAACTCACAAAAATGACATCCTGCACACACACCAACACATGTATCTTGCTCATCAGGACCCTGTTATGTGGATTCTGTACTTAGTTTGTGGAAAAATGACCCAGAAATGTCTTTTTTACACATTTAAAGATCCTTTTTGATGAGCTGATTTTTTTTATATGGCCATACAAAAAAGGAATAGGCTCATACAAAAAAGAATCCCTTCATACGAAAAAAGAATTTGGACTTAGTGTTTTCCAATTCTTTTTTTGTATTAAGGCATCCTTTTTTGTATGAATGAAAAAAAGCGTACAAAAAAGGATCCCTTCATATGAAAAAAGAATCGGAAAAAACTAAGTCCAAATTCTTTTTTTCTATGAAGGCATCCTTTTTTTGTATGCTTTCTTGTTCATACAAAAAAAGATTCCCTCATATGAAAAAAGATTTTGGACATTGCTTTTTTTTTATTCTGTTTTCATCTGAGGGGATCCTTTCTCATATGGGTGTTTTGTTCATACAAAACAAGGATGCCTTCGTAAAAAAGATTTTGGACTTACCCTGATTCTTTTTTGTAGGAATTCTCCTTTTTATGGCTGCAGCCATATCGCTTTAACTTGAAAAGGGATTCAGTGGAACACATTTGTTTAGTAATTTTAGTGTATCCTTCCATAACACTGCAAACCCCTATGGCATAAAAAATACTCCCTTCTTTCTGTTTGGAATGATGGACACAGAACTCAAAGCTGCTTTTCTCTGAGAGCAAATGTGCACACCTTCCAAACAAATTTAAATATCTTTAAAACTATTCAAGGTGCACAAAAATAACCAGCATGAAAGTTGTTCAAGGCAAAAGGACCTTTCATGTGAGGGTAGTCACTAATCTGAATTCTTTATATTTTGTAAAATATGGTCTTCCAAACAACCTGAATTTTTTTCTTTCTGAGTGAACACAGTAAGGAGTCATGCCAAACAAATGTAAATATATCAGAAAGTATACAAGTTACCAATATACAACCAACACGAAAGTTGTTCAAGGCAAAATGACCTTTCAAATGAAGGTAGTCACTAATCTGAATTCATTAGATTTTTTAAATATAGCCATCAGAAAGGTGAAAATTGTGAAGAAAAATTCAAATTCAGATAATCAGATGGCCATAGTTTAAAAAATATAATTAGTGCAGCTTAATGAATATGCTAATAAGAAATGTATTTTTGTCCTGAACAACTTTCATACTGATGGGTTATGAGTAACTCCTATACTTTTAGAGATATTTACATTTGTTTGGAATAACTCCCTATTGTATTTCTGACAGCCTGATTTCTGAAACTACTATGCTGAGACCAGAACATATGGTTTGTATCTTGTCATGCCTAATTTAACAGCAGATCCTGAAGTTATTCTAGCAATGTAGAACACTTTAATGGAATTCTTTAATTCTTAATATGAAGGAAAAAACTGTTTGAAACAAAATGATCTGCTTATTGGGGGCACATTAGATATTTTCAGGATGGGATCATGTTAAATCTTTTCAGGAAAAAAGCAGCAGATTAATTTTAGTAATTATTAGCCACCAATATCTATATGTGAAGCTGACACTGACCAGATAGGGAAGAAAGGAAGACACAGAAGAAAACAGTGCTCACACACATAAAGAAGACTTGCCTGTCTGTGAAACTTTTAGAAGCAAATGGTTTGATACCTTTTAGGCATGTATGCTGCACCACTGATTTTGTCTTTTACTATGTCCTCGTTGGCAACTTCTACTATCAAAACACATTAAATGTATAGTTTACTAAATCTTGACATTGGGATAACTCTTGAATGACTTCTAAATAGGTTTTAAGCCATTCCCTTTATGGGAGGTCAAGACCAGTACAAATAGTCAAGTGTTATTTTTTCCTGTTTTTTTTAACAAATTTCCAAAGTAAAAATTAGGAAAAATAGAAAAGTATGCACAACAATTCTCCTATGCATTTTCAACTCAGAGACAAGTTAATATTTGTGCAAAATCAAACCCAAAGTTCATAAAATTTTGTTCTAAAGTAATTTTATTTTAAATCTTATTGGACTATTGATGAATTGAGCAAATAAATATTTAGATAAAACAAATTGATGACTCCAGGATTGGGATGTCATTAAAATTGCAAAAGGTCAAATTATGAAACCTTAAATGCACACATTAAGACCATTCTACTTAGTGTGTAATTATAATGAATTAAAGACATTTGAATATAGACCTACAATTATACAACCATTGCGATACATATTTTTAGGATCAGAAGAATGGTGCAAGGCTGCCAAAATCATGGTGATCTCATTGCTTTAACGTTTCAGTGTGTGTGGATTGAACCAAGAAGAGCCATAATAAAGGCTTCTATCTTCTCAAAAAAAAATTATATTTTATTATACTTGATTTACTCTGAAAATACAAAATAGCAATAAGGAAGTAAAACAATCAAGATGAGATTTCAGCATTCTCCAACCATACATTGAAGCCGAGCCATAATAAATGTTTCTATCTTCTTTAAAGCAATTATATTTTATTTTGATATATTTAATATTCTGTATCTAAGTAGACAGTAGAAAAAAACATACTGGGTGTTTGGAAACAAGTAAATACAATCAGACATGGAAGGAAGTCAAAAGAGAGTATCAGTTGCAGGGGCTAGTAACAAGTCAAGGAGCTCGCTTGATCACTCCAACAGGGGCCACCCACTGACACTACTGACCGTTGGTGGGCACTGGTAGCAGAGGAGGAGCTGGGCAAGTGCTGCATGCAGTCAGTGTAGAAGGAGGAGGAGGAGGAGGAGGACAGGCTGCCTGCCATAGTCCAGCTCTTGTTTTAAATCCCTGGTGGTGCCTGAGTGGCTGTAGCAATCATCTGTCCAGCAGCCCTCCATTTGTAGGGATTAAGGGGACTCAGATTAGTTGCCCTGTTGTATTCAGTCATGCTCGAGCTCCATTACAGCAACAGGTCTGAATGCAGCCCTGGTCCTCTAACTCCACTACTTGTACAGGACTGATTGCATGAGAGCCAGGGATCCTTATTGTTTGCAAAGGAAGTGGGAGGAGTAGCAGTTGATGTTCATTTGTGTGCCGGGGCTGACAGTGGGGCTAGCTGGGCTGGGAGGAGTGCCTTTAAGTGTAAGGATTGCATGTGTCTGAACTGTTGTGGATTGCATGGGTGTAGGCAGGCGGGTGCTTAGGGTGTTCACCCTCCCTCGAAATTATCCCAGAAGTTTTCAAATTCCTGTATTTTATTTTCGGGTTGGCTCAGGCTCAGCTGCTAAAACACTCAGTGTCTCAGCAGTCTCCACAGTGGCTGAAGCTAGCTGCAACACAATGTGCATGCACAGGACTGTTGATGACTAGGGGAGCTAGAGACATCATCCACACAGAGAGCAGGAGAGGCCTGGTGAGACAGACTAGTGAGCATGCTGCAGTGCTGCATTGTCTGTACAGTGCCGAGATAGTTGTGGTATCCTATTGTCTGTTGTGGTGGTAGAGTAGGACTGTGTGCACTGCTCTTCTCTAGCCTCAGTTGAACTGGGAGAACTTGATGTATGGTCTATCACAGAAAGAACAGACCCATCCAGGGCTGAGCTGTGAGTTACACGCAACACTTCTTCTTGACTGTGCTGGACACTGACTGGACTGGTGGTGTAGTCCAAAGAGAAGACAGGAGAGGTAGAGGAAAAATTTGCCCTTGCCTAGTGGCCTGTAGTCCTGTCTTGGGAAGGGAGTGACTGTTAAGGCAAGCCAACAGGAGGATAATCAGCAGAAAAGTGGTGAGTGAAAGAATAAAGATTGATATGGGGGAAGGACTTCTCTCATTCAGAGAGGTGGTGAGGGGTATTGGCACCATCTCTCAGGGCAACCCACTCATTACATCTCAACCCCACTGATGTTCTGCTCAACTTGGAGCTTATCATGTGGAGTGGGAATAGGTGTGGAAAGGCAGATGCCTAACTGACATCTTTTCTCTGGCTGTTGCAGAGTGCTTCCATGTGCAAATGTGGAATGGGGTTAGGAGTACTCCCTATGTGCAGAGGTGGGATGGTGGCAAAGGAAGAGTGATGCAGATGTGTGGAGGTTTCCCCATGTGTAGGAGTGGGATGGGTGGGGAGCAATACTCCCCACGTAGGGGCAGTGGGATGAAGGGGTGGATTGGTCCCTATGTACAGAGCTGATATGAAGTGGGAGGAAAGCTTCCCATGTGTGGAGGTTGAATGGAGGGGAGGAGTGCTCCCTGTGTGCCAAGGTGGGATGCAGTGAGAGAAGTGCTAGTGCTCTTCAATTGGGGGAGGTGAAATGTAGTGGGAGAAGCACTGGGGGGGTCAGGGGATCAGTGCTCACAATGTATGGAGGTGGGATGGAAGGGGAGCAATGTTACTTAGTGTGTAGATGGAATGGAAGAAAGAGTGCTCTCCATGTTCAAGTTTATTGTAAAGGGATAACATTCATTGAGCAAGTTCATTTGCAAGGAGGTCCCTTGTACAAGCAATGATAGAGATAACACATGGTGTGAGATACAGAAAGTAAGGACACATAATATAAATTAAAGGGGCATTGTCAGCTTTGCTCTTCCATTTTTCTATAAATGCAAATAGCGTTCCTCTTTGCACACACGTATCAAAAACTGAGCCTTGAATGCCCTTATACAACACAAACTGAGTTCATTTTACCAGTTTTGCTTATTTTCAAAAGATTAGGTTGTCGGTTAGACTGACAGAAACTCACCCGCCACCCCGAAGCATAAGCTGGACAAGACTGTGCATCTGCCACAAGCGTGATCCCAAAGTGCAGTTTTGGGATATGCAGTGTAGAAAATCAATTCCATTTGCAGCATTGTGATTACCAGAATTTGTTGTTGGTGTGTACCAACAAAAACTGAGCCAGAGGCCAGCAATTTACTTTTTAAAAATGGGCCCAAAATCCTGTGCATGCACAAGAATGGCTTGCCCTTGTGCATGCATGGGATCTTCACTTATGCCGTGTTTGTGCGGGATTTCAGACCCCTTTTTTAAAAAGCAAAATGCGGTCTGCTTGGTGCTCTTATGCAACGAAGGCATGGAGGGGGAGGAGTGCTCTCTATGTGCAAATGTGTAATGGAAGGAAGGAGTGCTCCCTATGTATAGAGGTGGGATGGAGGGGGGGAACAATCACTTAAGGCACAGAGGCAGTAAGTAAGTAGGGGAAGAAAAAAAAAGAAAATAAAGAAACAGAGGAAAGAGTAAGTATTCCAAACAACAGTTAGGGGGCCAGAAAAAAGACATGATGGGATTGGTGTAGTGCAGTGGCTGTGGAGCAGCAGTCTTCTGGGAGACGTTCTGGAGGATGCAGTGTTGTCCCATCTGCAGGCACCTCTCTGGGCTGAGGGAGGAGGTTGCTCATCTCCAGGCAGAGTTGGCCAGGATTTGTGGGACCTCCTCTCCCACCCAGGGACCACCAGTGTCACTTCTGTTGCCTCAGAGGTTGCCAAGAAAGAGGAGCGGTTGGACCACAGTGGGCTCAGGGAGGGTGAGGGTGGTGGAACAGAGGTGCATCCCTCCAGTTGTACCTCTCCACAATTTCTATGCCATTCTGGAAAAGCGTGGTTCCTCTATGGAGGCACCTGCAGTGGAGACCAAGTAGAATGCTGGGAACCTCCAGAAAGGAGACCCACAGGAGGGTGGCATAGGACCCCACAGGGAAGGAAACAACTCCTGGTGGGGGACTCCATTGTTAGGAAGGTAGAACTGGGGGAGGAAGGGGAGAGGGAGGTAAGGTACCTGCCTGGCGTCATGGCTTGGAGGGACAGGGAGCGAATCCTCAGGTTCACAGGAGTAGCTGCACAGGGGAGGGAGCTGGATGCCATTGTCCACCTAGGGAAAAATGGCCTGGCTAAGAAAGGGATCAAAGCAGTGCAAGAAGCATTTGTGGAGATGGAGAGGGGCCTTAGACAAATAGCACACAAGGTAACCTTCTTGGAGGTGCTGCCTGTCTATGGCATGGATGAGGCTAGGGTGCTCCACACCATGGGATTCAATCAGTGGTTGAAAAACTGGTGCAGAGCTCAGGGATTTGGCTTCTTTGGGGACTGAGGGTCCACCTGGATGGATGCAGGCCTATACTGGCATGATGGTCTGCATCTGTCCAGAAGGGGAACCAGGATCTTAGGTGATAGGTTTAAATACTTCATTGGCAAGCATTTAAACTAGCCAAGGGAGGAGGTACTGGAAAGGAGCAGGGAAATCCTAGCCCCCCCCCAAAAAATCAGGGTACTAAGTGAGGTAGACACCAACATAGAGATGTCAATAGGGAGAAGCGCAGTGGTAAATGAAGAAAGTGACAATCGCAATAAGGACAGGGATGGGGCAAAAAGGGATAAGGCCATCAAGAAATGGAGGGTAATGAGTACCAACACCCATAGTTTGGGCAACAAGCTCCCTGAACTGGTGGCCTTGATGGAAGAGGGATGCCTTGGATATAGTAGCAGTCACAGAAACATGGTACAAGAGAACCATGACTGGGATGTTAACATACCAGGTGCACAACCTACAAGGAGAGACAGGGAGAGGCAGAAGGGGAGTAGCTCTCTATGAGTGAGGATAAAAGCAACTGAACAAAAGAGTAAACAGGGAGGAGAGGAGGCACTGTGGGTCACCTTAGAGACTGAAAATAGCACCACAATCTGCACAGGGTTTATACAGACCCCCCATGTGGGGAGGAATGGACAAGGATATGATAGAAGGCATACTTAGAATGGCAGAAAAAGGGGAGATACTGTTGATGGGGGACCTTAATATGCCAGATGTTAACTAGAGTACCTTTGCTGCAGCCACATCTAAAAGCAGGGCCATTCTTGATGCCCTTCAGGTGGCATGCCTCAGACAGCTAGTTTTGGAACCTGCTCATGAGGGAGCAATCTTAGACCTCATACTCTCAAATGGGGACAGTGAGCGGATCTCAGATCTAGAACTGGGTAGCCATTTGGGAACAAGTGATCACCAAACAGTGTGGTTCATGATAAACTCAGCTACAGAGTCAAGCCATACAAAAGTGAGGGTTCTGGACTTCAGGAGGGCTGACTTTGGCAAGATGGGAGAGTGCCTTAGAAAAGCACTAGCAAACAGGCTAGAAGGGATGGTGGAGCAACAATGGGGAAATATCAAAACTGCCATCACAGAGGCAATAAGCCTTAATGTGAACAAATAAATCAAAACAAAGTAAAAAGCCATTATGGTTCTCAAAAGAAGTGGCGGTGAAGGTTAGGGAGAAAAAGATAGCATTTAGGAACTATAAGGAAACACAGAAGGAGCAGGACAGAGAACTGTACCAGTTAAGGCAGAAGGAAGCAGGGAGGGTAGTCAGAATAGCAAAGGCACAAACTGAGGAAAAGACGAGCCAACTCAGTTGAAGGGGTTATAAAACCTTTTATAGGTATATTCAGGGTGTAGAAAGGCAAAGGAGAATAGTGAGGCTGAACAGAGAACGGATGGTCAGTGGGCAGAGGTGACAGTGAAAAAGCAGGGATACTGAATGAATATTTCTGTTCAGTATTCACAAAAGAGGAAGTGGAGAAGGTGCCTAATCCAATTAACAGAAGCACTCTGGAAGGGTGGGTCGATCCCAGTCCTTTCACAGAAGAAAGGGTTCTGAAACAACTCCTAAAACTGAAGGAGGAAAAAGCAATGGGGCCAGATGGAACTCACCCCAGAATTCTAAAAGAATTAAGCAGAGAACTAGTGACACCACTGACTACCCTTTATAACAAATCATGGGAGGATGGTGTAGTACCTGTGGACTGGAAGAAGGCTGATGTGATTCCCCTTCACAAAAGTGGAAGCAAGACAGAGGCAGGAAACTACAGACTTGTCAGTTTGACCTCTGTGGTAGTGAAAGTGATGGAATCACTTCTGAAGGAAAGAATTGTTGAGTACCTAGAGGCCAGTGGAGCACAGGACCCAAGGCAGCATGGGTTCACAGTGGGAAGGTCATGTCATACGAATTGAATTGATTTCTTTGACCAGTGACCAAAGTAGTAGACCAGGGAGGGCCGTGGACATGGCCTACAAAGACTTTCATGAGGCATTTGACACAGTCCCACACAATTAATAGTCAAATTAACCAGCCTGGAGTGGGTCCCAGGGCAAAGCCTGGGCAAAACATTGGCTGAACAACAGGACACAGAAGGTAATTGTAAATGGGTCTACTCTGAAGAAGAAAAGGGTTACTAGTGGGGTACCATGAGAGCTCAGTACTGGGTCCAGTTCTTTTAATGTCTTTATAAGTGACATTGCAGAGGGACTGGAAAGGAAAAGTATGCCTCTTTGCAAATGACACAAAGATCTGCAACAGAGTTGATACACAAGGAGGCATGGAAAGGATGAAAAGGGACTTGGCAAGGTTGGAGGAATGGTCAGAAGTATGGCAGCTTGGATTCAATGCAAAGAAGTGCAAAGTAATGCACCTGGGAAACAAAAACCCAGGGGAAGATTACACAATGGGGGTAGGAGGTAGTAACAACAAAAATGGAAAGGGACCTGGGGTAATCATATCAGATGACCTTAAGGTTGTCAAGCAATGTGAGAAGGTGGTAGGGAGGGCTGGGGGGATACTGGGATGTATAGGGAGAGGCATCAGCAGCAGAAAACAGGAAGTTGTTATCCCCTTGTACAGACAGTTGGTGAGACCCCATCTGGAGTACTGCATCCATTTCTGGAGACCCCATCTCCGCAGAACATAGACAGGATGGAGGCAGTTCAGGGAGGGCAACTAAAATGGTGCAGGGTCTGCAAGAGAAGCCATCTGAGAGAGAGGCTAAAGGAGCTTAATATGTATACCCCTGAGGAAAGGAGAGAGGGGACATGATAGAAACCTTTAAAGTACCTCAGTGGAATCAACAAAGTCAAAGAGGTAGCATCTTTCAGAAAAGAGATGTGCAAGAACAAGGGGACACAATTTGAAAATAGAGGGAAGGGCAGCTCAGGGGCAATGTGAGGAAGTATTTTTTCACAGAGAGAGTGGTGGACACATGGAACAGCCTTCCTGAGGAGGTTATGGGATCTAAAACTGTGGGATAATTCAAGAATGCATGGGACAGACATAAGGCAATTTTTGTGGGGGGTAGGAAGAAATAGGCTGTTGGTTAAATAGGATCTGCAGCTTATCCTCTAGGTAGGGAAATGGGCAGACTAAGTGGGCCAAGTGGTCCTTATCTGCAGTCAAAGTCTATGTTTCTATGTTATGTTTCTAGGGGCCACCATCCTAGACCCCTCCACCCTGTGTGTGAAACTTTTGAAATGGGGATAGTTTATAATGAGTGCAGATGTGCAACCCAAGCTCTTCTTTAGCTGCTGTAAAGTATTGGGTTGATAGATGGGGGTGCAAGAGGGGGCACCAGTCATGTAGGAGCACCCACTGTATCCTGCCCATCCCCCACTGAGCAGAGTGGGAACAGTTGTAGATGGGCAGATACAAGATCCACATTTTCATATCTCAGTACCTCAGAGTGGTCTCCATGGGTAGAGCACGTTAGGTGGGAGAGCCTCTGGCTGAAGCAGAGTGTTCTGCAAGTGTAGAGGTGTGGCATAGGGTGAGGAAGTGCCAGTCACCCAAAGCCCACTTCAACCTTCGTGCTAACCCTGGTGGAGCAGGGATGGATATGAAGGGTCAGATTTGCTACTTGCATCTCTATCCATGCCTGCTACAGGGTGCTAACATTGTATGGAGGTGGGATGGGGTATCATTCTCCCAGAGCCACCTGCCTGGAGCTCACCCAATGCAAGTTCCAGCCTTCATGGAACTTGGATGGGTGAAGATGGACATATACGTGGACCACATCTGTCATTAGCACCTGCAGAGTGCTCCTCACATGCAGAAGCTGAAATGGAAGGAGAAAATGCTTCACAAGTGCAGAGATGTGGAATGGTGTATTGGGTGCCAATGGCCTTAGGCCACCCAGTGGATCTGGACCACTGCCCCATTTCTACCCACCTGGAGCCCACCTGGCTAGATAGAAACAGGTGTGGTGTGGCAAATGTGCAAATCACATTTCTGTCTCTGGCTGGGACAGCCAATGTGCAGTGGTGGGATGGTTGTGGAGGGTGCACCAACCACCAACTTCTGCAAGGCCACAGTCCACTATTTGCCTTGGGCTGCCCACCTGGAGGTCACCTTGTCACTGTGCCAAACTGTGTGGAGTGGGCTGGGTGTGGAGGGGAAGATGAGTAACCTACATCAGTCTCTGGCTACTGCAGATTGTTCCATATGTGCTGATGTGAGCTGGATGTGTAGGGGACAGCAACTGTCCAGGGGTGCCCATCCAGCACCCATCCTACACTGTGCTAGTCAATGTGAAGGGGCAGATATGTGACCCACATATTTGTCTCTGTCTCTGTCTGGGTGCTCCTCTTGTGCAGTGGTGGAATACATGCACCAAGTTTGTTTAACACTGTCTCTCCTGGTCTCTCTCTGTCTCTCTCTCTCTCTCTCTGACCTCTGCTCCCTATGGTGAAAGGAAAACTCTGCAGAACTGCTCTCTGTCCCGGTCATGGCACTCTTGCAGCCACTTTCTCTGCCTCCTCTCTCGTCATGTGTTGTCTGCTCACTGGGCTCAGAAAGAAGACAGAGAGTCAGACCATGATGCTCATATTAACTCATTGGCACCCATAGGCTGAAAACTTCAGGTGCCCCTCTCCTACCCAAAACATGGCTCAGTTTGGGGTATGGCAACAACACATTCACAGAAGAACAATAAAACAATTAGAATACTCACTTTTGTTGTACTTTCTGTTAATTGCATTTTAACAAAAAGTAAAAATTAGACAACATCTCATGCAGGAACCACACATTTAAAACAGAAAGAATACTGCAGCATTAAAGACAACTAATGGAAAAACAAATTACTTTCCTATTCTGCAGCCTGTTACCAGAGGAAATGGGGGATACCTATAAAATTCTGCATTCTGTTCATTCCACCCATTTATAAAAAATAAATAAAATTAAAAAAAAACACTAAATACCATACCACTGAGAAGTTTTAAGCACAGTAGTTATTTCATTTCTGTATTTGAGGCACAACCACTGTTTTTCATTAAATAGACTCAAAGGGCCCACATTTTCATTGCCTCATCAGCTTGATTTGTTTGCCCCAACATATTTACTTCCACCCTGCCTGACCCAGTGAGTGACCCTACACCACTAGTAGTGTGCACTGTGCATGACTGACAGACTGAATAATGATGATCAATCAGAATGAAACAAGTCAGTCACTCACATCAACAAAATCTCTTATCCACCATCTCAGACAACAAGCTGCAGCAATGCTGTTTGTTGTACACAACTCACTGAAGACAAGTTATTTATTAGTTTGTTGTTTTGATTTACTACTCACTAGACTCACCATCCATCCACTCCCCTGTCATCACCACCACACTAATATGACCGTTGACTGACACCGACTGACCCTGTCTGTCTGTCCATCTGGTCTGGTGAGAGAGAGCCAGCCCAAGCCCAGGGAAGGGCAAGATTGAAGACAACTGTAGACGGTAGACCGACGAGCATACTAGCAGATTGGGGGGCAGGGGCACCTGGGCACAGGTCGGCAGGCGCTGGCTCATTGAGTCACTGGGCTTGCTGGCAGGGTGGCCTGCAGCAGGACAGGGCAGCAGAGGGCAACAGGCCACAGGGTCACTCTCTAAATCACTCACAGTATAGAGTCTGCTTTGTCTGTCTGATCCGAGTACTCGACTCCGATGATCGCTGGATTCGGTTGTGGCATGCAGCAGGGCAGGTGGGTAGAGAATGGAATGAGAGATGGATTCATCAGACAGACGGTGTGGTTAGAAAGTGATGATGACACACTCTACCGCCCTACTGCCCAGCTCAGCCTCTCTCTCTCCTGACTGTCTGACTTGCGAGTCAACTTCTCTTAGTCTGCAGACTAGTGCTGCAGTGCTGGCATGAATCGTGCCTTTTTTCAATTGGGTACGCATGCACAGTGGTCTTATGGAGCCGGGGAGGATTTAAAAATCAAACAGTGAATGCGCAGCACACGCTATCTGCTGATTGGACTGCGGGTGAGAGAGCGAGACCAGGGGGAGGACTGGTGAGACAGACAGTGGTGGGGGTCAGAACTTGGGGAAGGGGGACCAGTCCATGAGTCAGCTCAAACAAGCTCAGTCAAAAAAAAAATGTTTTTCTCATTTTTCATTTTTTTTTAAATTTCTCAGGCACCCCCTAACAGCTGGCACCCCTAGGCTGCAGCCTACTTACCTAATGATAAAAGCAGCACTGTCAGACCAACAGCAAGGTGCTGGAAGAGTGAGTGGCAATAAAATAGATGACAACCGAGCTCCGGCGCATACTGTACTCCACTTCTCTCTTTAAAGGGCGGGTTGACACCATCTCTGACTGGAACGGATTAGACCTGCAGATATATGCCATACTGGAAGTGGCTCTCGCTGTTGCTGTGTCTGTCTTGTGGGTGGGGTGGTGGGGGGGAGTAGACACTGCTAGGGAAAGGGCCACCCATTGAAATGAATGTTGGTTCAGTTGCAGGTCTGGGAGCCACTGATCATTGTGGTTATGGTCACTACATTGCATTGCCCCCAATTTCACACTGTCAAGGTGGTGCTGCAATAGTGACAGCATGTCACCTGGTGATCACACTCATTCCGCTTACTTGCCACATCTCAGCATGTTGCTGCCACTGTTTGGGGGCTCTCTCTCTGCTCTGTCCCTGACACTGGTACCACTCACCATCTCTTTTGATCCTGCGCTCTCTTTTGGTTGGGTGGCTCTGCTGCCTCTCCTTCTCAGTGTTTGTCCCTGTAGCCTGTTTGTCTCTCTCGCTCTCTCTCTCTCTCCCCCCACAGTCCAAGATTAAGCTACAGCTCTGCAGGCAATGCTGCCTCACTTCTCAGAACTCTTGCTTTGATCCGTGGGGTGGGTCAGTGGGTACCATCACAGAGAGCAATGCTCAGGCTGGGCATTGTGGCACAGATGATGCTCTGGAGAGAGAGGAGCTCAGGGACAAAAACACGCACTCTCATTCACACAGAGACACAAACAAGTTCAACACGGACATCTGTCGGGGGAAGGATAAATTATATGTATTTGTTCTTTACTGCTAGGACTGTTTACTGCTTATGGCACAGAGGAAGGGGGATGCAGTGTATGGCTGGGTACCTGGACATCTGCAGGGTGGTTGGGGAGACAAACGGTAAGATCACTAAGGGCATGAAAGAAAGGAATGAAGTGCTCTCTGTGGAGCGCTTCATTTCTTTCAACTAGAGAATGGATCCCAGCTGTGAAACTGTGACTACTATCATAGTCTAGTTGCATGCTCATTGGTCTGTCAGGGACAAGCCCACTGTAGATTGCTGTGCATTGGACTTGTCCCTGACACACCTCTGAAATGTTGTTCTACCACCTGATGTTTCTTGTGCACATGCAAGGAAACATAAAAAAACTATAAAGAATTTAGATTAATGTGACTACCCTTATTTGAAAGGCCTTTTTGTCCTGAACACAAAATGTAAAATAATGCACTTGGAGCACAGAAATTCAGGGGCAGAGTACAAATGGGTGGAGTGGTATTGACAACATTAAGAAAGCACACATTAAAAAAAGAGCTTTTACATACAGTTGATTACTGTTTAACAATATTATGCATCTATGGCTGCCTCTGTACGTCTGATGCAAACCCATAATCATGTTCCTCACTTGAAGCGAAGGGCGGGTAGAGGCCATAACTGACTCCTTGTTTTTGTGTCAAAGGGGTCAGCTTCTTTAGAGCAAAAACAAGGAAAGGCATAATTTCTAAAATGTGCAGACGAGCATGTGGACCACTTTTTTTTCCAGAGCATGCCACCACCAGCAGCTACCACTTCAAGACTGCTACTGCCCCTGCCTAATACAATCAGGTGAAAACCAGAAGCAGTCTACCAGCACTGAGATCCATATGGTTAATGCACATTTGCCAGAAATTACTGCTTAGAAAAGAATAAGAAAGTGACTGTGATGACGAGCAAGTTCCAGACCAGATCTCTAGTTTGTTAATAGATTCCTTCTGTACGGCTGTGTGGTCAAGCTCCACAGATGTTATGCCATCATCAAATTTGTACAAGAGTATTGTGGAAGCACATAACCAAACCGCTGTCTGATGTTCTGCCACAATGCTCAGATATAGTTTCCAATGATTCTGTTTATGCACACCTTCCCCTCCATGGGTTGCATAAACATACCCACTTCCTGGCGCACTACGTTTCCGTTCTACAACTGCAGCAGTGATGGCCACCATGTGCAACATGGTGACGTTGACTATACCTCCACATACATGACTATCGTGCATAAATAATTACATCAGCACCACCATGTTGAGCAGTGCTGACTACAGGACAAACTGCACGCTGGAGTATCACATCGCATGATACTGTATCGCTGCAGTATACTGACTGCAGCAAAAACACCGCATATTCTTTTCCATGCTCTTGCCACTCCTAAAAGCTCTCCACAGCTATATTGGCTCTGACCAAAGCTTGTTTCTTGGGTCTTTCATTGATATGAAAGAGGATCCCTTCAAACAAAAGCCAAATTTGGACTTAGTTTTTTTTTCTGTATTTGAAATTCAACAAGCCTCAACTTCCTCAATATTTGGACTTAGGGGACAATCTATATCAAACAAAAGATCTTAATGAGTACTACAAGAATAATATATGATCTCCCCACACCCAAAAAATTAAATTTAAAAAGTCTAAATTTCCATAGGATAACACTGGAACTTTAACAAACCATACAACAAAGCAAATAAATTACTGCTTTGGCAGAGATGGAAGTGCAGGGCTCAGAGGGCCCTGCACTGCCACAGACAAATGAGAATACCATTATATTATCTCAATAAGTAAGGAAATCCATTGCAAAAACTTTGTTAATCTACCAGTTAGGGTTAAAGAGACAAAGGCAGGGAAATGTGGTGTTAGTGTTCCCAACTCTAACTCCTCACCCCACCCTGGAGGCAGCAACAAGAAAAACCATTATGGTTTGACCTCTCCTGTGTCTTTGAAAAGTAGGCGTGGGTGTATCTTGGGGTTGTTAAACCTAATGCTCATCCCATTCTCATATACTGTACATATCTGAGCTTATATTCTGATGGAATGGGGTAATTGTTAGGGTTGACAACCCCAAGGTACACCCCACACCTGATTTGCAATGACACAGGAGAGATCAAACATTCATAGTTTTTCCTGTTGCTGCCTGCAGTGTGAGGATGGGGCATTAGGGTTAGTAACCCTAACACCACATTTCCCTACGTTTGTCGCTTTAATCATAACTGGTGCATTAATGAAGTTTTTTGAAATGAATATTAATATAGACATACATTTCTTAGCAATAGTGGTTTACTCATTAGCAGCAGTGGTTTACTGATGGTACATGTGTAGTACATGTAAGAAATATACCCTATGTTAATTTCTACTCCTAGAGAAGGATCTAGAGGAATTTCAGATTTCCTTTTTCTCTTTATGTAGGAGTGGGCATGGTTTTGGAGTGGAGCTTTTGCTGTCTGAGACTGATCCTACTGCACATAAACATACTAAATTAATGTCTGGTTTGCTATTTTGGTTTATTTTAGTATAGTTTGGTATGTTGCCCAGCAAAGGGTAGCAAAGTGTTATAATTAAATATTTTATTTTCCATTGCCCTAACTCACTACTTGATACTACATACAAAGCTGGGTAGGTCACATTTTTTGTCTAGAGGGCAGATGATCTGGAACTACATACTACAAACCCTGTGGTTAGCAAATGATATAATCAGAATGGGTGACATTAAATCTTGGTTTACAAAAGAAGCAAGACAACAAACTATACTTGAATTATCTTAGGATATCCTTGAGTTCTGAGTGAAAACCAGCAGTAGCATTCACTTGAATTAGAGTATTATTGAAATTTTGCTTTATGAAATTGTGTTTAATGCTATTTTTGCATATGTTATGTATTTTGTATTGTCTATTATGTAATTTTGCGAATTTGCCCAATGGACTTCACTGGAAATGAGCTTGCCTCAGTTGAGCTCCCTCCTGGTCTAACTTGTGCCATTTGGGGACCGTTTTATGGGACTTATGCCAAATATTTGGTGCAAGCTGCCATAAAGTGTAGAAACAGTCACAACTGCACCCAATGTGCTAATTTGGGCACAGTTGTGTCAAAGGAGTTTAGTTGCATCAAACAATGGAGTTGGCACAGGACTTGACCCAAGCCCTATATCAACCTTTGAAAATTGGGCCCTATGTCTTAAAGGGGCACTGTTAGTCTTACCCCATCGTTTTGTGCCCAATGTTAAAAGTGTGCCTTCTGGCACACACCTAGCACATGCATACTACAAAATGCCCCTATGTGCATAAAAGTTAATTTTTATTACCACAAACTGCTATTTTGCCTGAAATAGTGTTTACCTCATAACAATCAGAATTCAGCCATGTTCTGGAAGCACATCCAGGCTGGGGACGTGAGTTAGGCAGGAGCGCGGGTCCCAAAGTGTGATTTTTGCACAAAGCATCTCCACAAACATATTATTCCTGTCTCGGCTATTATAAGTAAAAGCTGCTGGTATTTCAAACAGGAAAACGAGCACTGGCGAAGAGTACAATTTAAACTTTTAGAGTGGAGCTAAAATCCTGCGCATGCACTCAAGAGGCATAAAGAAGGATCCCGTGCATGCGCAGGAGCGTGCCATTTGTGCGCATGCACGGGATCTTAGCTCCATTCTAAAAGTTTAAATTGTATTCCTCACAGTGCTCATTTTCCTCTTTGAGATCCCAGCAGCTTTCGCTTATAACAGCCAAGACAAGAATAGCATGTTTTTGCAAGTGCATTGTGCAAAAGTTGTACTTCGGGACTGCGCTCCCGCCTAACTCACGTCCCCGACCTGGATGTGCTTCCGGGACGTGGCTGACTTTTGATGGACCCGAGTGAAACATTATTTTGTGCAAAATTCCAGTTTACAGTAATAAAGATTAACTTTTATACACACAGGGGCATTATTCAATAAATGTGTGCTAGGTGTGTGCCAGGAGGCACACTTTACAAACTGTGCACAAAACGAAGGGGCAAAGCTGACAGTGTCCCTTTATTATGTCATTTTTGCCATTTGATGTACAGTATGTTCTGCTAGAAGTGAATCAAGACATCTGCTACCATCTTGAAATAATGCTACTTCTTTACATGGGTCCTACAGGGATCATTTGAATTTTTTTTATTCTGCCAACCTCATACTACTAAGCAGGCCAAACTAGGCTCTTAAGTTTTGTTCCTGTTGAACTCATGGGATGGGAAATTCATTCTGATGGTATTGTGGGGCCCCTGCAACCTAGAGTGCACTGCTTAAGATCATGTGAGTGATACCCTTTATACTCCTTAATTCTCTAACTTGACCTACTTAGTTTATCAGTTTCCCTTTTGGAACCATGATCTGTGCCTCTACACTAGTTTGCTAATATATAAGGATTCTGGCAGGTGGCTGGACCTTAAGAACTAGCCACATAGCCCTTTTTGGTGAAGTATTCCTCCTTTCCTTTTAAGAATTTTGACTATTTAGAGTATATATATATATATATATATATATATATATATATATATATTTATTTATGCAACAGGTGTCTAGATAAACGGAGTGATAAATCCATTTATCTGAGTCACTGTGTGGATAAATTTATTTATCTACACAGTGAATACGTCACCCCCTCTCCGGCTGGTCAGCACTATTTCCAGCTCCTGCAGTGCTTTCACACATGTAACAATCCCAGGCTGAAACCACATTGCAGGCTGCATGGTCCAACACCCTGCCACCACCACCAGCACACACGTGCACACACACACACCACACACACACACACACACACACACAGTGATTACCCTCCTTCTATCCTGCAGGTACAATAACAAATGTGCTTCCTCCAGACTATTTAAAAAGTACATCAACATGCTGGCCCAAGGGCATTGAGGTTTGAAGCGCTGGATGCCAAACCTCACACTATGCTGGTGGCCCGGGTTTGGGAATGACCTCGGGTCATCTGGGTGCCAGTGTGTGGAGGAGGGTGGAGCAGGATTAAGCATGCCAATGGGCAGCTCTTCTCTACCAAGGATGGTGAGGGTGGGTTGGTGCCCTCCCATAGTTCTGCTTCCACCGAGTGGAGGACCAGTGGGTAGCATAGGCAGAAGGAGGGTGGCAAACAGTTATGGGAGGTGGAAGGGGCTGCACTGGCACCATGGGTGTGTAGTGTGCCTCCACATGCTCGCACGGCCATGTACCATGGCCGGGGGGGGTCAGGGAGAAAAACTTGTAAAATACCTATGTGTCCCTGTCACCAGTTGGTGGAAAGAGGTGACAGGGACCAAATAGCTGTATAAAAAAAAACAACCCAAAACACATCAACATTGTGCAGCCAGACCGCAAAACACATATCAGTCTCGCTCTCTCTCTCTCTCCTCCCAGCACACAGCACCTACTTGGCTGCTCCATTCACTCACCACAACCTGTGTCTCAACAGCAGCACTCTCTTTGATCTTTTCTAAGCAAAAACAGTACCTTTTTTAAGCTAAAGATTTTATTCAAATTTTCAACACAAAACAAAAAATACTCAAAAAAAACCTTAACATACAGCCCCAGGATCACCACAGCATTTGATGGCTCTGGGGTACTTGCCAAGGTACTCGGTGTCCCAGACCTGTAGATAGCATATTGCTTTCAAATGAAACATAACATTGGTATGACCTACAGTTTTTGTTCTTTGTACAGTTCATTGCCACCATCCGCAGCTGGCAGTAATGCTCACACCACTAGTGGTACCTAGTACTGTCTCCATCAACTCGCCTGTCACACACTAAACACCGCCAGACACTAGTAAGTTAAAATAATTTAAAACAATTTGGAGAAAAAAAATAACAGTTACAGAAAAAAAAATCAAAGCAATTCTGTCTGCCACAAGCTGTCCCTCGATCCTTCGCTAAACTCGGATGCCATGTTGTCTGAGATTTTTTTTTGCTCAGCCACTGAAACTGCCAATGAGATGGCACATAGCAGCTGAAATATAATGTTCTGATGCCACCTCCATAGAAACAGCAATGGCAACAGTGCATACAAGAAGCGGAATAGCTTCTTTTTATAAAATAAACCCATACACTTTTCAAAAACAAAGGAAAATGTCAAACTGTAAAATAAAAATAAAGTATCACACAAGGTTCTGTCCTGTTGCATAAATGAAATATGCAGGGGGAACCTTGTAGGATATCTGATTAATCTACGCTCATGCTGTTTGATCTTGGACACCTCACTTGTGGCTTATGCCACCTGTGAGGTTACCCAAGATCAAACAGCACTCATGTAGATAAATCAGACATCACACAGGTCCCACCTGCATATCCCTTATATAAAGTATATCACTTAGGGTTCATATTACAGTGACAAAAGTATGAAAATAAGGTGTTAGGGTTCCCAACCCTAACACCCCATCTCACCCCCCAACCAACCCTACCACTCCAACCCACCCCCACCCTCCACACACCAACAAGTGTCGGGGTGTGTCTTGGGATAATCAACCATAACACTCACCCCATTCTCCTATGCTGTACCATTTCAGCTTCCTTACACATAGAATGGGGTGAGCGTCAGGGTTGACAACCCCAAAACAAATCTTGACACCTGTTGGTGTGTGGAGGGTGGGGATGGGATGGGGTGTTAGGGTTGGGAACCCTAACACCACATTTCCATATTTTTGTCACTGTAATATGAACCCTAGCAGATGCATTAACTGAGTTCTTTTGCAATAAATGTTCTTACTTTTGTTAAAGTATCACCATAGCCATAGTTATTAATGGGAGCACAGGGCCCTCTGTGCCCTGTGCTCCCATCTAGTCATAAGTGTAGAGACATTATAATTAACCTTCATCTCCCTGATGGAGTGCAGGGCCCCCATGCCCCATTATTTTCCTTATTTTATTGAGACCCATCCTTCCATAGATGGATGAGAAAATTATTGACATAGCCATCTCATTACCCCATGATATGTAACTAGTACAGAAAATTTTCAAATCCCTGCCAACACATAATTCTGTGCAACTGCAATTCCATTCCATGCCACAGCTGTGAAAACACATTTTGGACAAGATTTGAAAAATTACAGCTGTGACATACATGAGGAGGGGCAATAAGAAGGCTATGTTGTAAATTTGTGGTCAAAATATTGAACAGTTTTGTAGTTACAAGTGGCCATACTGAAATTGCAATGAATGGTCATAACTTTTTCATTTTTCCATATTTTGACCCCAATTTTTCAACATAGTCTTCTTGTCACCCCACCTCATAAACCCCATAGGTTAAAGCTTTGTAATCCATGGCAAAATGCCATTCCACACCACAGGTGCGGAAACATGTTTTGGGTAGGATATGAGAAATGACAGCTGTATTGTGCATGAGGTGGTGTTGAAAAATGGTTATGCTGGAAATTTGGAGTGAAAATATAAAAAATTGCCAAAGTTACGCACGAGCGTAGAAAGATTTCATTGACCGCATGTAACTCAGGCTTTTTTTGTATTTTTGCACCAAATTTTCAACATTGTGAGCCACAGATGTGAAAACACATTTTGGGCAGGATATGAAAAATGACAGCTATACTGTTCAGGAGGTAGTATGAAAAAATGTCAAAAATGTCAAAAATCTTTAGTGAAAATATAAAAAACTGCTGAAGTTACAAGCATGCATAGAAAAATTTCAATGACCACGTATAACTTGGGAGTTCTTTGATATTTCTGCACCAAATTTTTAGCATGGGCTTTTTGGAACCCCACCTCTTGAACACTGGCACAGCCATTTCATTACTTGGTCCTAAAAGGTGATTTTGCACAGCGACCACAAAATCACCTTATGGGTCAGATTAATGAAATGACAGTGACAATGTTCATGAGGTGGGGTCCCGAGAAGCCCATGTTGAAAATTTGGTGAAAGAATACCAACAATTGGCTGAGATATCAACATAAGTTCAAAATGCCATTGACAGCCATTATACGGCACTTACCTTAATTCTTCAGTTCACAGTTCAGCTTTGAAGAGTGCAGACGTGCCCTGGTCCACAGAAGATGACAGAAGATGATCTCTAGTGGTAACTACAGGGCAAGGGTGTGTGTGGGGTGGTGGATCACTCAGTGGGAGGCTCAGGGTGGAGAGGGGGATGGGGAGACGATGAGGGACCATTTTCTTTTTCACAGGATAAAAGAAAAGACATCGGGGACAGCTTTTTTAACAGGGTCAAAATCTTTATTTTGGGACACTGGGAGTGGGCTTCCCGGTGTCCCAAAGTGCTGGGGGGGTCTTCAAAATGCCAACAAGGGGATTGAGCACCCTGGTCTCTGAAAAAACAGTAACAGAATTAGGTATTTCAGGACACTGGGGCTGGGCTCCCTAGTGTCCCACACTACTGGGGGGGTAAATGTCAAGATGGGGATTGGGAACCCCGATGTTGGTAAATAACAACTACAACAGGCTGGGGGGGCATCCCGGTGTCGGAAATAATAAAAAATAATTATTTTGGGACAATGCGGGTGGGCTCCCCAGTGTCCCACACTACTGGGGGGATGTACATGCTGACACAGGGATTGTGCACCCAAATGTTAGCAAAACATTTCTTATGATTAAACATTTTTTATTATTAAAACATGTCTCAGCCCCTTGGAGACAGTAAAAGGAGAAAACCTCCTTTTATATGTTAAGTACCGACAGGTGCTTACCTACCTGTAAATGGGGGCCAAGGAACACAATTTTGTAGTTATTTGGTACAAAAAGTGGCTGGAAGAGTTTTTGTTGTTTTTTTACAGGGGTCGATGGTTATTTTACATTGAAGTAGTGCTGCAAATTTGAGGCAGTTTTCACAAAATGTGCTGCAAATTTGCAGCTGTTTTGACGCAACAGTCCCGTTGGTTACGCAAAAACTGCTGCAATTTGTGGCAGTTTCGCAAAAGTAGTACCACAAATTTGCAACACTATCAATGGCTGAATGCAAAAAACATATTTCCTGCCACTATTTAAAAAAAATAATACTAGAATTGTGTTCCTCAGACACCGACTAGATAAACACAACTGTTGGTATTTACCAAGGTGCAGTATTTTTTGAATGTATGTTTTTCCCTGGTGCTAACCGAAAACAAGATGATGGCAGCATGGCACTAACTTTTCCATTTGCCAAGGCAAAAAGTGCTTTTGCAAAAGCAGAAACTGCTTTCATACCAGGCATCTAATTTTTCCCATAGGCTATAATGGGAAACTTAAAACTTTAATAACTTTTGAACGGATTAATATTTTTTTATCAAACCTTCAAAAGGCACATCTGCAACCCATATACCCTAACAATTTCAGACCAGACCCCCAAGCCCTTTTGGAAATGCAGCTGAGCAAAGAATTTGCACCTAAATGGTAATTTTCACATTTTACTCCACAGCTCCGCAACCTCATATCTGACTGGAATGAAACTTGCCACATCAAGAGATCTATGGTACATGACAGCACATGAAAAATGTTGTATACATCGGTTGTACGACTGCAAAATTATTAAAGTGCAAAATTTGGGGTTTAACATAGAAATGACTGTTGAACCCTAACTATACTGGCACTACTGCCAGTACAATATAATATATATATATATATATATATATATATATATATATAATATATGTGTGTGTGTGTGTATATATATATATATATATATAGATAGATAGATAGATAGATAGATAGATATACAAACTGTCCAGTCCTGGTCCATGGTCGAGCTCTTGCTGGACAGCAGGGGAATGAACTTTGAACAAAAGCAGGGGAGGCTCCCCGGTTATATATATATATATATATATATATATATATATATATATATATATATATATAATAAAATCACACATGCCCCCACAATGCAAAGCACCATGGGCTGCATATGCAAATCACCACAGAATGTTATGCTGGTCCAACTTTAAGCAGAATTGCATGGTGCCGAAAGGCCTCTCACACAGTTTGCAAAGGGTGCTAACAGAAGACATAGACACGTGTTTCATCCTACCAGGACTCATCAGTATGCCTTGTCTGTTTGACACCCCAGTGGAATGGACCAGCTACCCCTAAGGCAGTGTGCCTGGGATATATTGTGGTGAACCCATTAAAATAAAAACCTATTTAAAAGACAAAGAACCTCTGTGCATAAACACTGAGGCAAGGGTTACCCCAAAGGGCATTTGGCTGGGAAGCCAAGTTTCAAGAAAATACAAAATCACACATGCCCCCACAATGCAAAGCACCATGGGCTGCATATGCAATCACCACAGAATGTTATGCTGGTCCAACTTTAAGCAGAATTGCATGGTGCCGAAAGGCCTCTCACACAGTTTGCAAAGGGTGCTAACAGAAGACATAGACACGTGTTTCGTCCTACCAGGACCTTTGGGGTAACCCTTGCCTCAGTGTTTATGCACAGAGGTTCTTTGTCTTTTAAATGTTTTTTTATTTTAATGGGTTCACCACAATATATCCCAGGCACACTGCCTTAGGGGTAGCTGGTCCATTCCACTGGGGTGTCAAACAGACGAGGCATACTGATGAGTCCTGGTAGGACGAAACACGTGTCTATGTCTTCTGTTAGCACCCTTTGCAAACTGTGTGAGAGGCCTTTTGGCACCATGCAATTTGCTTAAAGTTGGACCAGCATAACATTCTGTGGTGATTTGCATATGCAGCCATGGTGCTTGCATTGTGGGGGCATGTGTGATTTTGTATTTTCTTGAAACTTGGCTTCCCAGCCAAATGCCCTTTGGGTAACCCTTGCCTCAGTGTTTATGCACAGAGGTTCTTTGTCTTTTATATATATATATATATATATATATATATATATATATATATATATATATATATATATCTGGGGGAGCCTCCCCTGCTTTTGTTCAAAGTTCATTCCCCTGCTGTCCAGCAGGAGCTCGGCCGTGGACCAGGACCGGACAGTTTGTCAGCGAATCCCTTCCCCTACTTTCGTGCAAGGGATACTGAGGGATTGCAACAAAACAAACAAAAAAAAACTACTTCAGTAAAGTGTGCCATTTTACATGCTACCTTTTCTGCTGCTGTATTGTGGATCTAGAGAATCAGGAGAAATTTGCTGTGGTGCCGGCTCACTGTGTGGTCCTTTGTCTCAAGACATTTTGGGCTCCGAATTTGAAATTCCTGCCAGTACCTGATAGGTACCCCAATACCATGACGCTGCTGGATCTGGGTACTTAGCATCTGAATCGGAGCATACTGGACTTATTATAGGTGCTGCACAGGGGAGGAGAGGGAGTCCCCTCTGCAAGTGGGCACCTCCTGCAACCCGACAGACTATCGCTGAGTGGGGGCTGAGGCATCGGTTTCCCAGACGCGACCGGGGGAGCCTCCCCTGCATATGTTCAAAGTTCATTCCCCTGCTGTCCAGCATGAGAGCGACCATGGATGAGGACAGTTTGTCAGCGAATCCTTTCCCCTACTTTCATGCAGGAGCTGCTGAGGGATCATAACAAAACAAACAAACAAAGAAAATACTGTTTCAGTAAAGTGTGCCATTTTACATGCTACCTTTTCTGCTGCTGTATTGTGGACTTTGAGAATTGGGAGAAATTTCCCCCCACCTGCCCCATTCCTCCTCCCATTAAATGCTTGCTGGCCATGCCCTCTGTTCATACTTAGAGGTGTAACTTACTTTTACCTTGTCACTGACTATCCTTGGTTTGGCTGCCATGCTACTTCCACCTATCAGTGGGGTGGTAGCCTGAGGCTATACAATCTGTAATCACCTATCATGTTTCCCTGGTCCAGTTTTCCTGGGGGGACTAACCTGCATGCATCTTTACTGCCAGAGGCCTACCCTTGCATCGTTCTTGTTGTGCTTTTGCTGTACTGCCTCCCAGGGGTGATCTATACTGCAGTGTATGCTGTGGGACTTACTGTGTGCCTGTCTTTGTGTTTGATCTATGCTGTGGGACTAATTGTGTGATCTTACCTTTTTGGTCCCCTCTCAGGCTTCCACCCAGCTTGGTCACTGCTCATTTGGTGTACTGGTTAGATAACCAGTCATATATCTACTGCCTGCTTGACCTGTTTCATCATCCATTTTCCAGACTTAGTTGTTTAACACTTTGTGGTATGGTCCCCGCTACTTGGCAACTACTGGGGAAACCCCCTGTGGAGTTCGGTACTCTTCTTTTAGTGGCTGTTACTGAGTTCTAACATAAGGGAGGGTGCTCTGCTGGCTGCAATTGTGCCTCACATTAGGGGGAACTTTCCAGTAACTGTGGTGGTGGGGGTGGCTGGTGGTCAGACACCTCTTAGTTGCCCTCTAGGCAGTTTGGGGGCTCAGTGGGTTAGTGTTTCTGATTCCTCCCTCCTGGGATCCCCTTATATACTGTCTGGCTCGACCTTGGCCTAAACTTAAGCACTGACATGGTGGTCCTTGAACCTCACTCAAAGGGCTCAGCCCTTCATACTCATATGTTCCTCACCTTTGGTCTGCTTACTGTGCTATGCCTCTCTCTGCCTTTTGGTGGTAACACCTCCTGAGTGGGTCCCTGGGTCACACATGGTCAACATGAGGGATCGGACTTCACCTTCTCCAACCTCTTAGCCTGTGCTAGACAGCCTCCTGATTATCTGCTGTCTTGATCTAAGGTGCTTCCTGGGTCCTGTCATTGTGGTTAGGCATTGTGGCCATAAATCACCTGCTAGGTTGCCCCCCACTAAGGCATCTCCTTTGGCTCTTGCTGGTAACTCTTGCCATGGCAGGAGACATTGAGCCCAACCTTGGTCCTGCCTATCATGCCTCTTCCTCACCAGTGAGCTGGATGGCTGGTAAAGGGCTAATAATAGCCCATCTAAATATTCGTAGCCTACTGCCCAACCTGGCTGAACTCCTTGCTTGGGTAACTCACCATAGGTCTGACATCCTTGGAGTAACTGAAACCTGGCTGAAACCGTCAATCCCAGACTCAGCATGTGCGCTTCCTGGCTATGATCTTGCTAGGTTGGATTGGCAGGGGAAAAAGAAGGGGGGTGGCATTCTGGTCTACCACACGAGCCACCTTAACCTGTCGGTCCTGTCCTGTCAACAGCCACTGCAGTCTCCTTGTGAACTACTTCATACAGTAATGTTACTTGGGAAAACAAAGAAGCTACATATTGTTTGCACGTATAATCCCCCAATGGGGGGTATATCGGGGTTGACCTCCCTCCTTGATACTGTTGGACCATTGGCAGGGCATAATGAGCTAATGATCCTGGGTGATCTTAACTTAAACTGGCTTGGTGGTAATACCAAGGCATATGAGCCTTTGCTGGCTGGTCTCTCACTGTCACAACTCATCAAGGAGCCAACTAGGTTGTCATCAGCTGGAGGTTCGAGCTCCCTCCTAGACTGGGTCTTGTCCAACAGGCCTGAGAAGATTAGTTCATCGGGTATTCTCCCTGACTACATCTCTGACAACTCCCCAGTGTACTGTGTATGGAAGATCCCTTCCCTGAAAATTCCTCATAAAATCATTCAGGTTAAGGACTTCTCCAGGTTCGACCTCTGTTTATTTCATGAAGATCTTTTGCATACTGACTGGACTGAGGTGTGGAATGCCCAGGACTCCTCCTCTGCAGTTGGTCACTTTCTCAGCACCTTTGGGGCACTGCAGGATAAGCATGCTCCTCTCATTAGACGGAGGGTTAGGGGGTCAGCTACCAAGTGGCTGCACGTGAGCCTCCTTGCCCTCATGAGGACCAGAGACAAGTGCTCGGCCAATTTGAAGGTCACAATGGACTAGGCCATATTTCAACAGTAAAGGAGGATCAGAAATTAGTGTAAAAAAGTGATCCATGTGGCCAAAAGTGAATTCTGCAAAGCTGCACTGCTGAATTCAGCTCAGGACCCCAGGAGGTTCTGGAGGAACATTAGAAACATTGTAAGTGGCTCCCTCTGGTGAGGCCTCTGACATAATCATCAATGGTTCTAGCTGCAATAATCCTATTACCATTGCTAACGCATTCAACTTGCATTTTCTGACTTGTCTGCATTGACCTCTCCATTCTCCTTGAGTGGGCGTGTTAGTTGTGACCTGGTCACTGCCCCACCTTTGACCCTGTTCTCCCGCCTGCTCTTCTACTTTAAGACTGTGAAGGTACAAGAGATGCAGATATTGCTCTCTGGTCTCTCCCTCTACTCCAGTGCCGGCCACAATGGTATGGAACCCAAGCTCTTCTGTCTTGGTGCCTTTTACATTGGCCCCCCCCAATGGCCCATATTTTCAACTTGTCCCTAACATCTGGGATTATCCCAGATATATGGAAGGTATCCAGGGGGGTCCCTATTCAAAACCAGGGCTCCCCCAAATGTTAGACAACTACCGTCCGATAGCCATATTGTTCGGTCAGTAAACTACTTGAGAAAGTGGTGGCTGTGCAACTTTCGAGTATATTCAGTATCACAGCTGCTGGCTCCTGCACAGCATGGCTTTCAGAAAGGGCATAGTACATCCTCTGCCCTAGTCTCGGTCTCCTCTGGGATAAGAACAGCTATGGCCCACAGTAAACTGTTTGGTGTGGTCTTCATAGACCTATCCAAGGCCTTCAACCTTGTTGACCATACCCTGCTTTGCTCTCAGCATAGGTCCTTTGGCTTGTCCCCTCCGGTCGTCCAGTGGTTCTCCAATTACCTACATGGTAGACAGCAGCTGGTCAAATACAGTAAGGTGCTCTCAGGCACTACTACTATATCCACTGGAGTCCCTCAGGGTTCAGTACTGGGGCCCCTGCTCTTCTCCATCTTTGTCAATGCCCTACCCTCTGCTATTGCCCACTGCAGATCCACTCTGTATGCAGATGATCTGGCCATCCTCACTCATTCTCAGGACATTGAGATCATCAACCTCCAATTGAGTGAGGACTTCAAGAGTATCCAATCCTGGATCTCGACCTACAAGCTGGTTCTACACCTAAAACAAACTCAGGCCATGCTCTTTGGGTCCCTGGCTAAGATTAAGGCCTCCCCTGCCCCATTGTGTGTCTCTGGGCTGGATGGTGCTCTGGTCCTTGTCAGTGGCACCTTCAAATACCTTGGAGTGACACTTGACCCACAGCTTGACCTTGGGCATCATATCCAGAATGTATGCAAAGCTGTAAACGCAAATTAGGTATGGCCTATAGAGCAAAGAGCAACCTCACCCCGCTGCACATACTGCACTGGCTCGAGACGTGTTCCTCCCCTCTCTGCTATGGGCTACTTCTGTTTGCTCGCACCTCCAAGGAGCACCTTTCCAGGTGGACCATCTCATATAATAACATTTGTCATTTTGCTCTTGCTGCCCTCGTCTCATCCATCACTGTGACCTGTACAGCAAGCTGAATTGACTCCTCTCTGTCTGATCACCTAGACTTTGTCCTGGGTGATACATGGTAAGGTTCTTCGACGGGCACTCCTCCCGGCTGGCAGAGCTCCTTGTACCAGCTATCTCCTCTTACTATTCACTTAGGTCCCTGAGCCCTGGGCCCTGCTGTCTTCAAGATACCTGCTACTTGCACTCAAATGGGAGAGAGAGATTTTGCTTCATGTGCACCCAGGCTGTGGAACTCATTTCCTGTCCAGGTTAGCTCCTCCCCCTCACATGCGTACCTTAAATCCTCCCCATGGAATCACCTGAAGCTGTCCTCTGTGTATGGTTGTCCCAAGCCTTCATGATCTCCCAAGCCTCCATGATCCCACCTGGCCCCTGCTCTGTTCCCCACTTTCGCCTTGTCTTGCCAGGCTGTTAGGGTTTGGTTGGTATGCAATGTCTCCACTCTATGCTCTGGGCATGGTCCTGGCTGCAGCTCCACTATAGTTGTATGTAATAGTATTTATTGCACCTCAAACTGTATATATTGCACTGCTCATATCGCTATGCACATGTTCTGCTGTGTGACTACTTGAACATGTATTGCTTTCCTGACCCTGTATTCTGATTGTATCTGTATTTATTGTCCAATGTATCTGAACTTGTATTTCCTGTACTCTCCCAGGTCGTGCCTGAAAATAGGCAAATGTCTTGTCTAGAGAACTTACCTGGTTAACAAAAGCTAAATAAATAAATTATACATATGTGTGTGTGTGTGTGTGTGTGTGTGTTGTGTGTGTGTGTATATATAGATATATATTATAGTGGCACAGTAATGCCACTATAGTTAGGGTTGTATAGTCATTTCTATGTTAAACCTCAAAGTTTGCACTTTAATAACTGTGCAACCGTTTATCCAGTTTGGATGAAATTTGGAATGGAGGAAGATTTTTAGTAGCTCTCCGGATCTGAAAATTTTCTTATTGATCGGATGTACAGAATCGTAGCATCCTCAAAAAGTGGTACATTCCCAACATTCCATTTTCTTTAGACATGCACTTTGGACTGAAGAATGCATGTGAGTGGGTTCAGATTGGGTGGGCTGCATGGGTCCTGGGTTGCAGATGTGCATTGTGAAGATTTTGTGTAAAAATCTTGTTCTGTTCATAAGTTATAGCATTTTTAGTGTCCCATTATATCCTATGGTAAAATTTGTATGTACAGCTCAAAGATTGTCGAAATCATATTTTTAGTGTCGAGCTTGGCAAAAATAGTGTTGTGCTATTGCTATCTTGTTTTCAGTTCTAAAATCTGGAATCTGGCATTAGTTTTTCACCAGCTGGTCTGGAAATGTGGTTTTCAGATTTTTTCCACCATTTTGCTGCTTTGATCATGACTATACCAAATTGCCGTGGCAATATGCACGACCATAAAAAAATACAACTGTGACACTATTTTTTACGTTCTCGGTTGTAGTCCCATTATAAAGAGGAGTGTCACGATCATATTTTAAATGACCATGGTAACACTGCACAACCACATTTTCTGAAATGCTGTTTTCTTTGTCACTTGGTTGTGGTAAGCTGGATTGTGATATTGGCCTGAAATTTTCAGGGTGGCAAGCCCTAGTGCCACAGATGTGCCTTTCAGTGGTTTGCTTTGAAAATGTTCACCACGTCCCTAGTTATAGCATTCCAAAGTTATGAATTTTCCCATAGGATAACATTGTGGGAGCATTTTTTGTCACTTCATTGTGGCTATGTGCGTTGTGGTATTGACCTGAACTTTTAGGATGCAAAGCCCTACCTACAGGTGTGCCTTTTGGTGGTTTGGTACAGAACCATTCAACATGACCATAGTTAAACAGCATTGTGAAGCTTGGAAATTTCCCCATAGGATAACATTGCTGTGCTGGTTTTTCTTTATCCCCTCGTTGTGGCAACATGGATTACTGTATTGCCCTGAATGTTTCATGGTGGAAAGGCCTATTCCCACAGGTGTGCCTTTTGGTGGTTTGGTACAAAAACATTCAACAGGGCCATAGTTACAGCATTCCAAAGTTCCACATTTTCCCCATAGGATAACACTGTGGCACCTGCAACACGTTTTGAGGCCCCTATCTCGAAAACAGTTCGAGATACAGACTTTTGTAGCATTAATTCAGTTCTCATGGGGGTACTAAACATAGAACAAGCTTAAATACCATGAAACTCTTGACATTTGAATTTTTTCCTACCATGTACGGTTCCTGAGATATTTGCAATTACTATCCATGTGTACATTTTAGTGTGAGTCGATGATTGCTATGCCTTCACAGTTGACACTCACACTACTTTTCAGTGCCTGTAATAAGGAAATGATGAGTGACATGTATTTGGTCGCTACGCATTGCTGCAACAACTACTGGACTTTCATTATTACAATGACACTTAACTTCACTTTGCAGCACGTGCACTTCACGAGATATAGATAAATTACTGTAACTATGCCTCCTTTCTTTATATGACTGCTATATGGACCCATACTTAACTGTAAGTGGGAGTGCAGGGCCTGGAAGTCCTGTGCTCCCACAAACACACAAATTATTTGTCACACTTGCGCTCCCACCAAGCCACCAATTTCTATTACTACCTACATTACACTTTTAAAAAAGAAATTCTTTGCAAAAACTTCATTAATGTATGAGTTAGGGTTGTTCTACAGTGACAAAGAAAGAAATTGTTGTTACTGCCACCTCACCCCCTCAACCAACAGGCATCAGGTGTGTGTTGGGGTCGCCATGCCTAAGTCTCACCCCATTCTCCTATACTGCACCACCTCAGCTTATTTACACATGGAATGTGGTGAAAGTAAGTACAATGACCCCAACGCACACCCTGATGCCTGTTGGTGGGGTGGGTGGTAGGGTGGTAACCCTAACAGTGAATTTCTCTCTGTTGTCGCTGTGGAACAACCCTAACTGATGCATTAACAAAGTTTTTGCAAAGAATATATATATCTATATATATATATATATATATATATATATATATATATATATTATTTATTATGGTAGCACAGTAGTTCTACCATAGTTGGGTTGAGAAGCCCTTTTAAGGTTAAAGGGTGAAAATTTGCATCTTAATAACTTTGCAACTTTGCCACTGTTCAACGGATTTGCCTTGAAATTTGGCAGGCACAGAGTGGCAGCATAGATCATGGGATCTGCCAACATTTGTACTAGTTGGATGTACAGCTGTGGAGTTATTAAGTGACATTCGTGTGTGCAATTACTTTTTTTGTGAATTCTTTGCTCGCATGGTTTGCGCAGCCAGTCTGAAAACTTCAGGGAAGGTGCGGCCTGGGCCCCCAATGTGCCTTTTGAAGATTTCGTGAAAAAATATTAAATGGTTCAAAAGTTATTCAAAAACAGGTTCCCATTATCAGTCAAAGGAAAAGAACAAAAGTTCGAAAGTGTCGCAAATGCACATTTTAGTGTCGCAATGACCCTGATAGTGTCCGCAAATCTGCCATTTTGTTTTCAGTTACTGATCACAGAAATGCTTGGCATTTAAAATGGGACCATCTAGGGACATAATTCTTTTGTGTTTACTTATTCGAGCCCTGAGGATGCTAGCTATGTCTTTATTTTGGTTAAACACCCCAGAAATATGTATTTCAAATTTCTGAAAAGAAGTGTCGCAAAGTAGTGTCGCACTTGTGACACTATCACAAATTTTTGTGAAAGCTTTTGCAAATCACGGTACTACTTTTCAGGGATGCCCAAATGACAGGGATTATTTGTTAGCCTATTGCAAAGGAACGGTTTGGTCTTTTGGGCTGAAATTTGTAGGAAGAAAGCCATCTCACAGATGTGCCTTTGGTGGTTTGGTTAAAAATATTGCATGGATACAAAGTTACGGTACTGAGTTGATGTTTTTCCATAGACTAACATCCAGCCACAGTGGCAGCTGCTGTGTTGTGCCCTGCAATGCAGCAGCTCACCCGTGGTGGCCCTCAACTTAAGCCTTTTTTTGGCTCAAAGTTGTGCAGGCACAGGTTGGTGGTTGTGCCTGCACAACTCTGCACAGCCCGGCCGAATATCGGGCTGTGCAGTTTATGAATGGTTCCTCCCCCTTCAGTTCAGCATGCATTCATTTGTATTGCGCTGTTGCTCAGCCTGTTTTCAGTGGCGCAACTGCCTCCTGCTGAATATCGCAGAATGGCGCAATTCAGACTTGCACATCGCAACCCTATTGTGCATGGCGCAGCCTTTTGAAATATCTGCCCAGTATGTCCAACTGAAACGCAACTGAAATCAAGAGATCCATCACACCAGACTGTGCATTCCAAATGTTGTGGAAATCCATTGAACAGTTGCAAAGTTATTAACATGCATATTTTGAGGTTTAACATTAAAGTGCCTAAAGTGCATTTTTGATGTGCTTAGCTAGACTATCACCATATGTGCAACTGAAATGTAACTAGCAAATCAAGAAATCTACAACACCAGACAGTGCATTCCAATTTCATACAAATCCATTAAACAGTTGCAAAAGTTATTAATCTCGCAACATTTGAGGTTAAACATTAAAGTGCCTTCTCAACCCTAAATATAAGGGCATGACCACGTCCCATAATAATTCCCCAACACCTAAACCGCATAATTCACATCTTTAGGGCATCCCCTCAACACCCTGTAAATTTCAAGTAAAAAGACAAAACCATTAATGAGATATGCAATTCTAAAGTTTTTACACCTTTAAACATTTTTCAGCCACGAGATAGCAAAATGTTCAGCTGCGAGAAAAACTTCTGGTGTGAGCATGCAAAATCTTCAGCTGTGAGGGAAGACTAGATAGCCAGATTGCCATTCTTTTTTCACAAAATATATATATACATTTTCCCATTGGATATAATGGGAAATTAAAAGTTTAATAACTTTTGAAAGAATTAATATTTTTTCACCCAACCAATGCTGACATGTTCCTTGGCCCAAGCTCTTTCAATGTCCCAAGTTTTGGACCAATAGACCACATGGTGACTATGCAGCGTCCATGGGCAAAAAATATGCAAAAGTGACGAAAAGTGCAATTTTTGGTGCTTTGCTGAGCAAAAACCATAGGTCCGACCAAAATGCAGCTTGGTAAATCAAGAGATCTACCATGCCAGACCATGCATTCCAAATTTTGTGCACATCCGTTGAACAGTTGCAAAGTTATTATCATGTGAAATTTGAGGTTTAACATTAAAATGCCTACTCAACCCTAAATATAGGGGTGCAACTGCACCCCTATAATATATAAATATATATATATAGGTATAGATATATAGATACAGTATATTCCGTTTGTAATGGACTAGTTTGACAAAGACGCTTGCGTCCGTTACATCTGCATCAGATTCATCATTTCGTGTAAAAAATAGCCAGCAGCTTACAGAACAGATTTTGGACCTCAGCCTAAAGTAACGCTTACTCTGGAGTGAGCGGTCTGGTGAAGCAAAGAGCTGTCCTCCTTGGGAAAATTGAAAATGGTGTTGTTTCTTCTGTGCTGAGTACCAAACAAGAGGAGCTCCTTATATTTATACACACGAGCAAGGGTTACAATCAGCTGAATTTTGCACTTCCTTCACTAATCCCACTAACCAGAGACACCTATAGAAATTACCTCACCACATGCAGTACAAAGCACCTGATCTGTGCATTCTGGTGTCCATGCTCTAACCTCTACATAGGCAGAATAATAAGACCTATGAGGGACAGAATACAGAGCATGTTTGATCGATAATAAGAAGGGACACACCGGTATTGCTGCACTTCTAAAATAGCAACGCTTATTCAGGAACAGCGGTCCAGGTGAAGCTATGAACAAGGGATAGCAAACAGCTGAATTTCACTGAGATTCCAGCTCCTATTGAGAAGTCCACAATTAGAGTCTGCTTTAGTGCTGTTGCTCCAGCAGAGAAAAGAATGCATGTGCCACGTAAGTTCTCACCAGGTACAGTGTCGCTTTAATAGAAGGCATTGAGCTTTGACACGAGTGTGGAATTCAGGAAATCTTCTCAGGTGTTAAATACAGTGTTAATTGGGCGCACGGCCACTACTTATAGAGTTACAGGTCCGCCTTAACAGGAATAATTAACATTGAAAACATAGTGTTTGGCATTTGGAACGGGAAATTTGTTCAGTTGAAGTGGACGTCCGTTACAACAGCATCTGGTACAATTGGCGCATACTGTATATAGATATCTATATCTATATATCTATAACTATATATCTATAATCTATGCCAACAACTTTGTTAATGCATCAGTTAGGATTCTTCTTCAGTGACAAAGGTGAGGAAATTTGCCATTAGGGTTCCCACCCGTTGAACCCCACCTCCACCCCGCCCCCACCAACAGGAATCGGGGTGTGCTTTGGGGTTATTGGCCTAATTCTCACCCTATCCCATGATGAAACAAGCTGAGGTGGTGCAATGTAGAAGAATGGGGTGAGAGTTGAGGCCTATGACCCCAACACACACACCCCAATGCCTGTTAGTAAGGGTGGGGTGGGAGTGGGTTCAACAGATGGGAACCCTAATGGTGAATTTCCTCACTTTTGTCACTGTAGAAGAACCCTAACTGATGCATTAATGAAGTTTTTGCATAGAATTTCCTTACTTTTTAAGAAAGAACAGAAAGTAGAAAGTTCACTCAAGTTGGTGGGAGCACGGGGCACTTGGGCCCGGATCCCATCAACTTAATGTTGAGCCTCATTACACCCAATGACTGAAAAGTACATTGACAAAAGCAAGGCCACCCACCAAACAAATGTTAATCTAGTAGAGCAATAGAAAATGCTGTCCACAAAACATAAACTGTGCCACACAATATCTCCACAAAAAATATATTGTCCAACACATAAGCACTGCTATTGATATCTACAGGACATGCCGTCAACACCCTCCAAATTTCAAGTAAAAAGACCAAGCCATGTCTGAGATATAACATGTCAAAATTTGAAATTTTCATTCATCAGAATGGCACAGTTCTACACTTGTTGACTTTTAACACACACCACAACTGAAAACTACATCCATGACACTAAGGCTAGGAACCCTATCAATTTCAAGCCACCAGCACAATCCAAAACACTATCCGCAACATGTAAAGTGCGTCATGCAATATCTCCGAAAAAAAAGTTCTCTGACATGTAATCACCATAATTCATATTTATAGGACATGCCATAAACACCCTCCAAATTTCAAGTAAAAAGACCAAACTGTTTCTGAGATATTCAATCTTAAAGATTGGTAATATTTCCCTATCTATTCCATTATAAAAAATCTGGCCATCTTGTCTCCCCCTCACAATCAAAGATGGCGATCAAAGAATCTCACGATCAAAGAATTTGCAGGCTCACAATCAAAGAATTTGCAGGGTCATGACCAAAGAATAAAAACTGTTCTAATTTAAAAAATTCTAAGAATTACGGTAAATCACTGCCATGGTTCATCAGAACGAAGCCCCGTGACTAAAACCCGCCCTCATTTGTCTTCCTAGGACACCCCTGGGCTGAGAAAATAGATTTTTTAATTTGGCCATCTCATCCCTCGCTCGCGATGCATGATCAAAGAATCTCGCGATCAAAGAATTTGCAGGCTTCGTGATCAAAGAAATTGCTTGCGCTAAACAAAGACGAGGCGAGATGGCCAGATTTAAAATCATTATCTCAACACAAAGCCTATAAAGTTAAATGAGGGTGGGTTTTGCTCAGGGGGCTTCATTCTGACCCATCTGAATAAAAAAAATCATGTTTTCAATATCCCTGGTAGTCTAGCGGCACCCCGCCAATCATGATAAAATAGATTACAATCTCTGTATCCCTGGTAGTCTAGTGGCCCCCCCTCCAATGTGTATTTCATTAATATTGCTTTTTTATATCCCTGGTAGTCTAGTGGCCTCCCCGATCTGTATTAAATTATTATTATTGTTCATATCCCTGGTAGTCTAGCAGCCCCCCATCATTATAAAATAGATTACGATCTCTGTATCCCTGGTAGTCTTGTGGCCCCCCCAATGTGTATTTCATTAATATTGCTTTTTTATATATCCCTGGTAGTCTAGTGGCTCCCCCGATCTGTATCAAATTATTATTATTGTTCATATCCCTGGTAGTCTAGCGGCCCCCCCATCATAATAAAATACATAAGCATCTGCAATTTCCTGGTAATCTAGTGGACCCTCACCCCCCACCCAGCCGTGCCATCCAACCCTGCACTCCTCCCACCCTTTCCCAGCCAGCGAATGGCACAGCCCACTTCTCAACTCCACAGCCAGCTGCCAACTGTGTGTATTAGCAGGTTGTTTGGAAGCTGAGATCAGCACAGTAATGGGCTAGGAATGTTAGAAACACAATGGGACACAGGTGAGAGTCTTTTGCAAAGCTAACTGAGTAAGTTGCAGCTTCAGTGAGAAAGAGAAATTGTTTTCTGAAGCAGTTTCCTTTAGAATGCAAGCTGCAGTGCAGATATTCTCACTCTGGTGACATCAGCAGTGTGGATAAATGTCATCTTCAGGATTTATTCTCACTGCAGTGGAAATAACACAGGAAATCCAACTGAGAAAGCTCTCATCCCTGTGGTATAAATATATATATATTAGAGACACAGTTATGCCCCTATAGTTAGGGTTCAGTAGGCACTTTAATGTTAAACCTCAATTTTTGTGCTTTAATAACTTTGTAACCATTCAACAGATTTGCACAGAATTTGAAATGCACAGTCTGGTATGCTAGATGTCTTGATTTACCAAGTTATGTTTCAGTCAGCCTTATGGTTGTTGCGCAGCGAAGTGCTGAAAAAAATATTTTCTCCACTTTTGAAGCGTTTTTAGCCCATAGTGCTGCAACCACACCATGTGGTCTTTTGGTCTGAAATTTGGAACATAGAAAGAGTTTGGGTCAAAGAACAATCCAGCATTGATTTGGTTAAAAAATATTAATCCATTCCAAGGTTATTTAATTTTAAATTTTTGGGTTCTGACCATGCTCAGTTCACTCCAAGACTTATATGTATATTTTTCAGACTAGGATTGGGCTCACAGTCAAGGATTTTGTCAGCTCACAGACAAGGATTTTAAAAAATCCTAGTCCATTAGAAAAATTCCTTGTCCGCAAGCCACCATCTTGTTTTCTTTTTTCACCAAACAAAATGTTTTAGCTTTCTCCACAGGTGATATTTTGGTATAATGAGGCATGAGTTTTGTTCAGGGTGACACCCTCTACAAACTCATACCTTTGGTCTGCTTTGTTTTGTCAAAAAAATAGCCTTTTAAAATTTAACAATTCTTTGACCGCGACTCACTAACAATCCTAATCTGCGAGCTGTCAAAATCCTAGTCTGCGAGCCGATCCTCTTTCGTGAAGCTGCAAAATCCTTGTCCGTCACTTTGTGACCAGATGGCCCTTCTCACGGATGAGGATTAAGCTCTGATGGTCAAGGATTTTGCTCCCTCGAGAAAGAGGATCAGCTCATGGACTAGGATTTTGTCAGCTCGCGACACAGGATTGAGTTCCTGAATCCTCTTTCGCGAGGTGACAAAATTCTAATCCGCCAGCCAATCTTCTTTCATGAGGCAGCAAAATCCTTGGCTGTCACTTTTTATTTTATTTTTTATTTATTAAAGTCTAGGAATTACAACCCTTTGAGTCAGGGACTCATTTACAAAGGCTCCACATCATACAGAGAATGAAGACAGTGACTAAGTACAGAGGCAATAATGCACAATACATACATAGAGCAACACCAAAGGTGTGTATAGTTAAATCATATATTAGAATCAGATACATATTCAGCAGTGGAACTTTTGAACTTGTAGAGGAGTTTATCTGCAGTCACAGTTGCAGCTGGACATAATGTGGCCATGTAGCTCAGATTTAAAAGGCCCCAACCTGGGGATCGATAAGTTAGGATCAGGGATTGAGTTCTTCCAGAGTGGAGCCCTATAACGAAAGGACCTTTGGCCAGCAGTGGTCTTTACAAAAGGGATGTGAAAGACAGTAATGTCAGAGTGTCTTGTGGCCTGTGTCAGCAAACTCATTTGGAGGAGCGAGAGACAGCCAGGGGAGGCTAGCCCCAGTTGGATGTTTTGGACAATAAGCAGGTCTGGTAGAATAGGCGCCCATGATGAACATTGGTAGAGGTCACAGGTATGTGTGAGCCAATCGCAGCCTGTGGCCAGCGGCAGCCTTTGTTGTGATTGTGTTTAATGTTGGTCAGAGCAGTGTCAGAGGCGGTGCCATAGATGACTATGCCATAGTCTACCAGGGAAAGGATGGAGCTAGAGATAGCTAAATGGAGGGCATCAGGAGGGAGACAGGGTCTATGTTTACACAGGAGACCAATTCTGATGTTAATTGCAGAACATGTCAATGCTATATGCTCACAGAAGGTAAGGGCCAAGTCAAGGGTGACCCCTAGATATTTAAAACTGGTAACTGGTTCCAGCGTGGTACCCAGAGAATTTTGTATAGGTAGTTTGGCCACATTGTGTTTATGTTGAGGGTGGGTGAATAGCATGACCTTCGTTTTTTTGTAGTTGAGGACAAGCTTGTGAGAGGCAAACCATGATTCTATTTCTGCATTTGGCCAGGAAGTCAAATTTCAAAGAAATACAAAATCACACATGCTCCCACAATACAAAGCATCATGGGCTGCATATGTAAATCACCGCAGAATATTATGGTGGTTCAACTTTAAGGAGAAATGCATGGTGCCAAAAGGCCTCTCACACAGTTTGCCAACATATACAGTATATACACACACATATATAGATATACATTTATGTGTATGTGTGTGTGTATCTCTCTCTCTCTCTCCCTATATATATATATATATTAGAGACAAAAAACTCCATTTAATGCATCAGTTAGGGTTGTTCCACAGTGACAAAAACAAGGAAATTCGGTGTTTGGGTTGAAAGCCCCCCTTGCACCCCCCAGCCTGCCCCAACCCACATCAGGGTGTACATTGGGGTTGTCGGCCTAACTCTCACCCCATCACATGTGTAAACAAGCTGAGTACAGGAGAATGGTGTGAGTTAGGACCGACAACTATCTACCAATGCTGACTGAGGGGCGGGCTGGGGGCTTCAACAACACCGATATTCTAGCTTTAGTCAATGTGGAACAACCCTAACTGATGCATTAAATGAAGCTTTTGCCTTTAATTTCCTTCTTTGAAAATGAGGACTATAAATAGTGAATAGAATGTGGTGGTGGGACAGCGGAGCCCTTCAGTCCCTGAGCTCCCACCATGTGATTTTGTGTGACATAGTAAAGGTAACAGCAACTCAAATGCAAGCGGTAATGGTTATGCAGATGGTGATGCAAACATAAATTGTAAACAAGCGTTAATAGAAGCATGAGGTGCAAAGTGAGCTGAAGCAAAAGTGATGCAAAACAGAGGCAAGTGCATAATGAAACACAACTAGTAACATGCACGGTCATGGCAGCACTATTGTAAATGCAAATGATAACTGTGACAGGAACAATAATGTTAAAGGAAACAGAAATTGAAATGCAAATGTAACTGCATATGGAAATGCAAACCGTAAGACGCATGGTCACAGTACCGCATTTCTAAACATAAATGGTAACGGTAGCAGCAAAAATGCAGGCAAAGGAAACAGAAATGCAAACAGAAACACAAGCGCATATGGAAACACAAACCGTAACGCGCACAGGCACAGGAATGCAATTGGAAACGCAAATGGTAACGGTAAGAACAACAATGGCGCAAAATAAAAGACAAATGCAAATGGAAATGGAAGGGTGGCCACCAACAGAAATGGTAATGCTGACAGTGATGCTAAGTGAAACACAAACACAAACAGTAGTGGAGACACAAATGGTAACAGTAACGCAAATGCAACCACAAATGGAAATGCAAAGGGTAATGCACACGGTGGCGTACACGGGAACGGTAACGCAAACGGGCATGGAAAGAGATGTAAAACCTACGTGTAACAGTAACTGGAGTGCACACCCTATTTTTCCCCAAAAGCTCCATTGAGAAACACAATGAAAACAAAGAATGTATGCATAACAATGGGCCTCGGAGCAGAAGCGAGCAGTTGTAATACTAAATTGCTAATATCTCAGGAACCGTACCATGTAGAAAAAAAATTAAAATTTCACATCATTCATGAGTTTCCTGGCTAGATTTTCATTGAATGTGTAGCCCATATGCATTGTCATGACGAAAATTCCGTATTTCAAACCGTTTCGAATACGAGCCCCGAAAGGTGCGGCGGACACCACCATGTTAGTCTATGGGAAAAAACATCAACTTCAGAGTACCGTAACTTTGTATCCATGCAATATTTTTTAACCAAACCACCAAAAGGCACATCTGTGAGATGGCTTTCTTCCCTACAAATTTCAGCCCAAAAGACCAAACCGTTCCTTTGCAATAGGCTAACAAATAATCCCTGTCATTTTGGGCATCCCCTGAAAAGTAGTACCGTGATTTGCAAAAGCTTTCACAAAAATTTGTGATAGTGTCACAAGTGCGACACTACTTTGCGACACTTCTTTTTCCAGAAATTTGAAATACATATTTCTGGGGTGTTTAACCCCAAAATAAAGACATGGCTAGCATCCTCAGGGCTCGAATAAGTAAACACAAAAAGAATTATGTCCCTAGATGGTCCCATTTTAAATGCCAAGCATTTCTGTGATCAGTAACTGAAAACAAAATGGCGGATTTGCGACACTATCAGGGTCATTGCGACACTAAAAAGTGCATTCGACACTTTCAAACTTTTGTTAACTTTTCTTGACTGATAATGGGAACCTGTTTTTGAATAACTTTTGAACCATTTAATATTTTTCACGAAATCTTCAAAAGGCACATTGGGGCCCAGGCCGCACCTTCCCTGAAGTTTTCAGACTGGCCAGCAAAACCATGCGAGCAAAGAATTCACAAAAAAGTAATTACTGCACGAATGTCACTTAATAACTCCACAGCTGTACATCCAACTGGTACAAATGTTGGCAGATCCCATGATCTATGCTGCTACTCTGTGCCTGCCAAATTTCAGGCAAATCCGTTGAACGGTGGCAAAGTTATTAAGATGCAAATTTTCACCCTTTAACCTTAAAAGGGCTTCTCAACCCAACTATGGTAGAACTACTGTGCTACCATAATAAATATTATATATATATATATATTCTTTGCAAAAACTTTGTTAATGCATCAGTTAGGGTTGTTCCACAGCGACAACAGAGAGGAAATTCACTGTTAGGATTACCACCCCTACCACCCCACCCCCACCAACAGGCATCAGGGTGTGCGTTGGGGTCATTGTGACTTACTTTCACCACATTCCATGTGTAAATAAGCTGAGGTGGTGCAGTATAGGAGAATGGGGTGAGACTTAGGCATGACCCCAACACACACCCTGATGCCTGTTGGTTGGGGTGGGGTGGTAACCGTAACAGCAAATTTTCTTTCTTTTGTCACTGTGGAACAACCCTAACTGATACATTAATGAAGTTTTTGCAAAGAATTTCCTTTCTTTTTTTAAAAGTGTAATGTAGGTAGTAATAGAAATTGGTGGCTTGGTGGGAGCGCAAGTGTGACAAATAATTTGTGTGTTTGTGGGAGCACAGGACTTCCAGGCCCTGCACTCCCACTTACAGTTAAGTATGGATCCATATAGCAGTCATATAAAGAAAGGAGGCATAGTTACAGTAATTTATCTATATCTTGTGAAGTGCACGTGCTGCAAAGTGAAGTTAAGTGTCATTGTAATAATGAAAGTCAGTAGTTGTTGCAGCAATGTAGCGACCAAATACATGTCACTCATCATTTCCTTATTACGGGCACTGAAAAGTAGTGTGAGTGTCAACTGTGAAGGCATAGCAATCATCGACTCACACTAAAATGTACACATGGGATAGTAATTCGTAAATATCTCGGGAACCGTACATGGTAGGAAAAAAATTCAAATGTCAAGAGTTTCATGGGTATTTAAGCTTGTTCTATGTTTAGTGCCCCCCATGAGACTGTAATGATCTACAAAAGTCTGTATCTCGAACTGTTTTCGAGATAGGGGCCTCAAAACGTGTTGCAGGTGCCACAGTGTTATCCTATGGGAAAATGTGGAACTTTGGAATGCTGTAACTATGGCCCTGTTGAATGTTTTGTACCAAACCACCAAAAGGCACACCTGTGGGAATAGGCCTTTCCACCATGAAACATTCAGGGCAATACAGTAATCCATGTTGCCACAACGAGGGGATAAAGAAAAACCAGCACAGCAATGTTATCCTATGGGGAAATTTCCAAGCTTCACAATGCTGTTTAACTATGGTCATGTTGAATGGTTCTGTACCAAACCACCAAAAGGCACACCTGTAGGGGTAGGGCTTTGCATCCTAAAAAGTTCAGGTCAATACCACAACGTACATAGCCACAATGAAGTGACAAAGAAAATGACTCCCACAATGTTATCCTATGGGAAAATTCATAACTTTGGAATGCTATAACTAGGGACGTGGTGAACATTTTCAAAGCAAACCACTGAAAGGCACATCTGTGGCACTAGGGCTTGACACCCTGAAAATTTCAGGCCAATATCACAATCCAGCTTACCACAACCAAGTGACAAAGAAAACAGCATTTCAGAAAATGTGGTTGTGCAGTGTTACCATGGTCATTTAAAATATGATCGTGACACTCCTCTTTATAATGGGACTACAACCGAGAACGTAAAAAATAGTGTCACAGTTGTATTTTTTTATGGTCGTGCATATTGCCACGGCAATTTGGTATAGTGTCGAGATCAAAAAACGGCAAAATGGTGGAAAAAAATCTGAAAACCACATTTCCAGACCAGCTGGTGAAAACTAATGCCAGATTCCAGATTTTAGAACTGAAAACAAGATAGCAATAGCACAACACTATTTTTGCCAAGCTCGACACTAAAAATATGATTTCGACAATCTTTGAGCTGTACATACAAATTTTACCATAGGATATAATGGGGCACTAAAAATGCTATAACTTGTGAACAGAACAAGAGTTTTACACAAAATCTTCACAATGCACATCTGCAACCCAGGACCCATGCAGCCCACCCAATCTGAACCCACTCACATGCATTCTTCAGTCCAAAGTGCATGTCTAAAGAAAATGGAATGTTGGGAATGTACCACTTTTTGAGGATGCTACGATTCTGTACATCCGATCAATAAGAAAATTTTCAGATCCGGAGAGCTACTAAAAATCTTCCTCCATTCCAAATTTCATCCAAACTGGATAAACGGTTGCACAGTTATTAAAGTGCAAACTTTGAGGTTTAACATAGAAATGACTATACAACCCTAACTATAGTGGCATTACTGTGCCACTATAATATATATCTATATATACACACACACACACACACACACACATATATATAATTTATTTATTTAGCTTTTGTTAACCAGGTAAGTTCTCTAGACAAGACATTTGCCTATTTTCAGGCACGACCTGGGAGAGTACAGGAAATACAAGTTCGGATACATTGGACAATAAATACAGATACAATCAGAATACAGGGTCAGGAAAGCAATACATGTTCAAGTAGTCACACACAGCAGAACATGTGCATAGCGATATGAGCAGTGCAATATATACAGTTTGAGGTGCAATAAATACTATTACATACAACTATAGTGGAGCTGCAGCCAGGACCATGCCCAGAGCATAGAGTGGAGACATTGCATACCAACCAAACCCTAACAGCCTGGCAAGACAAGACGAAAGTGGGGGAACAGAGCAGGGGGCCAGGTGGGATCATGGAGGCTTGGGAGATCATGAAGGCTTGGGACAACCATACACAGAGGACAGCTTCAGGTGATTCCATGGGGAGGATTTAAGGTACGCATGTGAGGGGGAGGAGCTAACCTGGACAGAAAATGAGTTCCACAGCCTGGGTGCACATGAAGCAAAATCTCTCTCTCCCATTTGAGTGCGAGTAGCAGGTATCTTGAAGACAGCAGGGCCCAGGGCTCAGGGACCTAAGTGAATAGTAAGAGGAGATAGCTGGTACAAGGAGCTCTGCCAGCCTGGGAGGAGTGCCCGTGCGAAGAACCTTACCCGTGTATCACCCCAGGACAAAGTCTAGGTGATCAGACAGAGAGAGAGTCAATTCAGCTTGCTGTACAGGTCACAGTGATGGATGAGACGAGGGGCAGCAAGAGCAAAATGACAAATGTTATTATATGAGATGGTCCACCTGGAAAGGTGCTCCTTGGAGGTGCGAGCAAACAGAAGTAGCCCATAGCAGAGAGAGGGGAGGAACACGTCTCGAGCCAGTGCAGTATGTGCAGCGGGGGTGAGGTTGCTCTTTGCTCTATAGGCCATACCTAATTTGCAGTTTACAGCTTTGCATACATTCTGGATATGATGCCCAAGGTCAAGCTGTGGGTCAAGTGTCACTCCAAGGTATTTGAAGGTGCCACTGACAAGGACCAGAGCACCATCCAGCCCAGAGACACACAATGGGGCAGGGGAGGCCTTAATCTTAGCCAGGGACCCAAAGAGCATGGCCTGAGTTTTTTTAGGTGTAGAACCAGCTTGTAGGTCGAGATCCAGGATTGGATACTCTTGAAGTCCTCACTCAATTGGAGGTTGATGATCTCAATGTCCTGAGAATGAGTGAGGATGGCCAGATCATCTGCATACAGAGTGGATCTGCAGTGGGCAATAGCAGAGGGTAGGGCATTGACAAAGATGGAGAAGAGCAGGGGCCCCAGTACTGAACCCTGAGGGACTCCAGTGGATATAGTAGTAGTGCCTGAGAGCACCTTACTGTATTTGACCAGCTGCTGTCTACCATGTAGGTAGTGGAGAACCACTGGACGACCGGAGGGGACAAGCCAAAGGACCTATGCTGAGAGCAAAGCAGGGTATGGTCAACAAGGTTGAAGGCCTTGGATAGGTCTATGAAGACCACACCAAACAGTTTACTGTGGGCCATAGCTGTTCTTATCCCAGAGAAGACCGAGACTAGGGCAGAGGATGTACTATGCCCTTTCTGAAAGCCATGCTGTGCAGGAGCCAGCAGCTTGTGATACTGAATATACTCCGAAAGTTGCACAGCCACCACTTTCTCAAGTAGTTTACTGACCGCAGACAATATGGCTATCGGACGGTAGTTGTCTAACATTTTGGGGGAGCCCTGGTTTTGAATAGGGACCCCCTTGGATACCTTCCATATATCTGGGATAATCCCAGATGTTAGGGACAAGTTGAAAATATGGGCCATTGGGGGGGCCAATGTAAAAGGCACCAAGACAGAAGAGCTTGGGTTCCATACCATTGTGGCCCGGCACTGGAGTAGAGGGAGAGACTAGAGAGCAATATCTGCATCTCTTGTAGCTTCACAGTCTTAAAGTAGAAGAATGGGTGGGAGACCAGGGTCAAAGGTGGGGCAGTGACCAGGTCACAACTAACACGCCCACTCAAGGAGAATGGAGAGGTCAATTCAGACAAGTCAGAAAATGCAAGTTGAATGCGTTAGCAATGGTAATAGGATTATTGCAGCTAGAACCATTGATGATTATGTCAGAGGCCTCACCAGAGGAGGAAGCCACTTAATTTCTAATGTTCCTCCAGAACCTCCTGGGTCCTGAGCTGAATTCAGCAGTGCAGCTTTGCAGAATTCACTTTTGGCCACATGGATCACTTTTTACACTAATTTCTGATCCTCCTTTACTGTTGAAATATGGCCTAGTCCATTGTGACCTTCAAATTGGCGAGCACTTGTCTCTGGTCCTCATGAGGCAAGGAGGCTCACGTGCAGCCACTTGGTAGCTGACCCCCTAACCCTCCGTCTAATGAGAGGAGCATGCTTATCCTGCAGTGCCCCAAAGGTGCTGAGAAAGTGACCAACTGCAGAGGAGGAGTCCTGGGCATTCCACACCTCAGTCCAGTCAGTATGCAAAAGATCTTCATGAAATAAACAGAGGTCAAACCTGGAGAAGTCCTTAACCTGAATGATTTTATGAATTTTCAGGAGGATCTTCCATACACAGTACACTGGGGAGTTGTCAGAGATGTAGTCAGGGAGAATACCCGATGAACTAATCTTCTCAGGCCTGTTGGACAAGACCCAGTCTAGGAGGGAGCTCGAACCTCCAGCTGATGACCACCTAGTTGGCTCCTTGATGAGTTGTGACAGTGAGAGACCAGCCAGCAAAGGCTCGTACGCCTTGGTATTACCACCAAGCCAGTTTAAGTTAAGATCACCCAGGATCATTAGCTCATTATGCCCTGCCAATGGTCCAACAGTATCAAGGAGGGAGGTCAACCCCGATATACCCCCCATTGGGGGATTATATGTGCAAACAATATGTAGCTTCTTTGTTTTCCCAAGTAACATTACTGTATGAAGTAGTTCACAAGGAGACTGCAGTGGCTGTTGACAGGACAGGACCGACAGGTTAAGGTGGCTCGTGTGGTAGACCAGAATGCCACCCCTTCTTTCCTGCCAATCCAACCTAGCAAGATCATAGCCAGAGCGCACATGCTGAGTCTGGGATTGACGGTTTCAGCCAGGTTTCAGTTACTCCAAGGATGTCAGACCTATGGTGAGTTACCCAAGCAAGGAGTTCAGCCAGGTTGGGCAGTAGGCTACGAATATTTAGATGGGCTATTATTAGCCCTTTACCAGCCATCCAGCTCACTGGTGAGGAAGAGGCATGATAGGCAGGACCAAGGTTGGGCTCAATGTCTCCTGCCATGGCAAGAGTTACCAGCAAGAGCCAAAGGAGATGCCTTAGTGGGGGGGCAACCCTAGCAGGTGATTTATGGCCACAATGCCTAACCACAATGACAGGACCCAGGAAGCACCTTAGATCAAGACAGCAGATAATCAGAGGAGGCTGTCTAGCACAGGCTAAGAGGTTGGAGAAGGTGAAGTCCGATCCCTCATGTTGACCATGTGTGACCCAGGGACCCCACTCAGGAGGGGTGTTACCACCAAAAGGCAGAGAGAGAGGCATAGCACAGTAAGCAGACTAAAGGTGAGGGAACATATGAGTATGAAGGGCTGAGCCCCCTTTGAGTGAGGTTCAAGGACCCCCATGTCAGTGCTTAAGTTTAGGCCAAGGTCGAGCCAGACAGTATATAAGGGGATCCCAGGAGGGAGGAATCAGAAACACTAACCCACTGAGCCCCCAAACTGCCTAGAGGGCAACTAAGAGGTGTCTGACCACCAGCCACCCCCACCACCACAATTACTGGAAAGTTCCCCCTAATGTGAGGCACAATTGCAGCCAGCAGAGCACCCTCCCTTATGTTAGAACTCAGTAACAGCCACTAAAAGAAGAGTACCGAACTCCACAGGGGGTTTCCCCAGTAGTTGCCAAGTAGCAGGGACCATACCACAAAGTGTTAAACAACTAAGTCTGGAAAATGGATGATGAAACAGGTCAAGCAGGCAGTAGATATATGACCGGTTATCTAACCAGTACACCAAATGAGCAGTGACCAAGCTGGGTGGAAGCCTGAGAGGGGACCGAAAAGGTAAGATCACACAATTAGTCCCACAGCATAGATCAAACACAAAGACAGGCACACAGTAAGTCCCACAGCATACGCTGCAGTATAGATCACCCCTGGGAGGCAGTACAGCAAAAGCACAACAAGAACGATGCAAGGGTAGGCCTCTGGCAGTAAAGATGCGTGCAGGTTAGTCCCCCCAGGAAAACTGGACCAGGGAAACATGATAGGTGATTACAGATTGTATAGCCTCAGGCTACCACCCCACTGATAGGTGGAAGTAGCATGGCAGCCAAACCAAGGATAGTCAGTGACAAGGTAAAAGTAAGTTACACCTCTAAGTATGAACAGGGGGCATGGCCAGCAAGCATTTAATGGAAGGAGGGAATGGGGCAGGTGGGCGGGAAATTTCTCCCAATTCTCAAAGTCCACAATACAGCAGCAGAAAAAGTAGCATGTAAAATGGCACACTTTACTGAAACAGATTTTCTTTGTTTGTTTGTTTTGTTATGATCCCTCAGCAGCCCTGCATGAAAGTAGGGGAAAGGATTCGCTGACAAACTGTCCAGTCCTCATCCATGGTCGCTCTCATGCTGGACAGCAGGGGAATGAACTTTGAACATATGCAGGGGAGGCTCCCCCGGTCGCGTCTGGGAAACCGATGCCTCAGCCCCCACTCAGCGATAGTCTGTCGGGTTGCAGGGAGGTGCCCACTTGCAGAGGGGACTGCCTCTCCTCCCCTGTGCAGCACCTATAATAAGTCCAGTATGCTCGATTCAGACGCTAAGTACCCAGATCCAGCAGCGTTATGGTATTGGGGTACCTATCAGGTACTGGCAGGAATTTCAAATTCGGAGCCCAAAATGTCTTGAGACAAAGGACCACACAGTGAGCCGGCACCACAACAAATTTCTCCTGATTCTCTAGATCCACAATACAGCAGCAGAAAAGGTAGCATGTAAAATGGCACACTTTACTGAAGTAGTTTTTTTTTGTTTGTTTTTTGCAATCCCTCAGTATCCCTTGCACGAAAGTAGGGGAAGGGATTCGCTGACAAACTGTCCGGTCCTGTTCCACGGCCGAGCTCCTGCTGGACAGCAGGGGAATGAACTTTGAACAAAAAGCAGGGGCTCCCCAGATATATATATATATATATATATATAAAGACAAAGAACCTCTGTGCATAAACACTGAGGCAAGGTTACCCAAGGGCATTTGGCTGGGAAGCCAAGTTTCAAGAAAATACAAAATCACACATGCCCCCACAATGCAAAGCACCATGGGCTGCATATGCAAATCACCACAGAATGTTATGCTGGTCCAACTTTAAGCAGAATTGCATGGTGCCAAAAGGCCTCTCACACAGTTTGCAAAGGGTGCTAACAGAAGACATAGACACGTGTTTCGTCCTACCAGAACTCATCAGTATGCCTCGTCTGTTTGACACCCCAGTGGAATGGACCAGCTACCCCTAAGGCAGTGTGCCTGGGATATATTGTGGTGAACCCATTAAAATAAAACCATTTAAAGACAAAGAACCTCTGTGCATAAACACTGAGGCAAGAGTTACTCCAAAGGTCCTGGTAGGGACGAAACACGTGTCTATGTCTTCTGTTAGCACCCTTTGCAAACTGTGTGAGAGGCCTTTCGGCACCATGCAATTCTGCTTAAAGTTGGACCAGCATAACATTCTGTGGTGATTGCATATGCAGCCCATGGTGCTTTGCATTGTGGGGGCATGTGTGATTTTGTATTTTCTTGAAACTTGGCTTCCCAGCCAAATGCCCTATAAAGAATTCAGATTAGTGACTACCCTCACATGAAAGGTCCTTTTGCCTTGAACAACTTTCATGCTGGTTATTTTTGTGCACCTTGAATAGTTTTAAAGATATTTAAATTTGTTTGGAAGGTGTGCACATTTGCTCTCAGAGAAAAGCAGCTTTGAGTTCTGTGTCCATCATTCCAAACAGAAAGAAGGGAGTATTTTTTATGCCATAGGGGTTTGCAGTGTTATGGAAGGATACACTAAAAATTACTAAACAAATGTGTTCCACGGAATCCCTTTTTCAAGCTAAAGCGATATGGCTGCAGCCATAAAAAGGAGAATTCCTACAAAAAAGAATCAGGGTAAGTCCAAAATCTTTTTACGAAGGCATCCTTGTTTTGTATGAACAAAACACCCATATGAGAAAGGATCCCCTCAGATGAAAACAGAATAAAAAAAAGCAATGTCCAAAATCTTTTTTCATATGAGGGAATCTTTTTTTGTATGAACAAGAAAGCATACAAAAAAAGGATGCCTTCATAGAAAAAAATATTGGACTTAGTTTTCCGATTCTTTTTCATATGAAGGGATCCTTTTTTGTACGCTTTTTTTTCATTCATACAAAAAAGGATGCTTTAATACAAAAAAAGAATTGGAAAACACTAAGTCCAAATTCTTTTTTCGTATGAAGGGATTCTTTTTTGTATGAGCCTATTCCTTTTTTGTATGGCCATATAAAAAAAATCAGCTCATCAAAAAGGATCTTTAAATGTGTAAAAAAGACATTTCTGGGTCATTTTTCCACAAACTAAGTACAGAATCCACATAACAGGGTCCTGATGAGCAAGATACATGTGTTGGTGTGTGTGCAGGATGTCATTTTTGTGAGTTTCAGTATTTTTTAAACAATGGCCATATAAAAAAATATTCTTTCCTCATAATAAAGGATTATCTCATACAAAAAGGAACCCTGTTTCATATGCTACCCTTGTATAAATATTGTCATTGTACTATGGTGTTACAAATGTAACTAATTGTATCTATTGTTTTGTAGTGTCCTCTCTGTAACTAATTCCGGGTCGCCCCTGAAAAAGGGACCATTGGTCTCAGTGGGCTTACCCGGTAAACAAAATCTAAATAAATAAATAATAAATATGGACCAAATTCTGTTTTCGTTCCAAGCAGCTATCCAAAAGACTGTGCTGAGCATGCTCAGAAATGAAATTTAAACATTTAATAACTCTGAAATAGATTAATATGTTTTCACCAAACCAGCAAAAGGCACCACTGTGTCCCAAGCCCTTTCTCCCCTGAACATTTCGGACCAACATTACAAACTGTCTGGGTGCTAAACAATGATGAAAAAAGCAAAGAAAAATATTTTTCACTTTTTTTGCTATCTGCACCTTAGAATCTGAACATCCGACCTTCATGGAACTTGACACATCAGGATGTCCATCCTGATGACTACTCATGCAAAATTCCATGCAAATCCATTGAAGGGTTATGAAGCAATTAAAGTGCAACATTTGAGGTTGAACTTAGAAACCCCTGCTTAACCCTAATTATAGTGGTGCTACCATGCCACTATAATACAGTATGCCAAATAGGGGATACACCTCACTGGGGTTTGATGAAGGAGTGTAGTGAGCTACATTATAGGTGCACCCTAGAGAGCTGCAAAAATACATTGGTGAGGCAAAAAAGTACCCCAATCAGTAAAAAACAGACCTAATAAGAGCATCTACCAGGCCCACAGGGGTTATTACAGAGATGCATTGTTTACTCACAAAGTCTAATAGTAAGTTTAAAATCCTTTTCTTCATCTCATGGTGAAGATGTCCACTCAGTTTGCCCCAAGATTATTGTAACCACTTGAAAAAAATCAGGATAGGAAAAATACAAAACAGTCAGTGAACCTCCATGGTTGGGGCATTTTGGAACAACAGGACACTCAGGTACTCTGGTGCTGAACTGTGCCCCAGAGTATTTATGATCCACTAGGTGAAGTGGCTGCCACAAATCACTGGCATTACATAGAAACATAGTAACATTGAAGCTGATGTCAGATAAGGGCTGCATGGCCCATCCAGTCTGCACTTTTTTGTTTCATTGGTTACACTGTAGACCCCTCCAGGTCTATGGCACTTTCTCTGCCACCCTCTTAACTATCCCTTATGACACCCATAGCTTATCCCAGGCTTTTAAGATCCCACCACTGCTTTTTCCCCACAACCTCTGCTGGAAGACCATTCCAGGCATCCACCACCCTCTCTGTGAAGAAATATTTCTTCACATTTCTCCTAAACATACCCCCTCCAGCTTCATATCATGGACTGTTCTTCTGGAGCACCCTTTCCTCTGAAAAATGCCTCCCACTTGTACTATATTCACCCCATAAGGTATTTAAAGATCTCAATCATATCTCTGCACTCCCTCCTCTTCTCCAGGGTGTACAGTTTAATTCCTTTAGCCTCTGCTCATAGGTCATTTGATGGAACCCCTGTACCATCTTGGTAGCCTCCTTTGGATGGCCTTCATCCTGTCTATGTCCTTCCTGAGATGTGACCTCCAAAACTGGACACAGTGCTCCAGGTGGGGTTTTACTAAAGACTTATATAGTGGCAACAGCACTTCCTCTTCCTTCTGGTAATACCTTACATACATCCCAACATCCCCCTAGCTCTCACAATTGCTTTGTTGCATTGTCTGACCACCTTCGGGTTATGCAATATGATTACCCCTAGGTCTGTTTCCTGCTTGGTCACTGCTAGTGTCTTCCCCCCCATGTCGTACTGTACCCTCAGGTTTTTGTCACCCAAGTGCATTATTTTGCACTTTTATCCATTAAATCTTAGCTGCCAAACTTTTGACCACTCCTCCAGTCATTTCAAGTTTCTTTCCATCCTTTGGATCCTCTCCAGAGTGTCCACCGTGTTGTAGATCTTGGTATCATCTGAAAAGAGGCAGATCTTCCCTTCCAGTTCTTCTGCTGTGTCACTAATGAAGACACTAAAGAGGACTGGCCTCAGTACTGACCCTGTGGTACCCTGCTGGTCACTCTCCCCTCCTCAGAGTGAACTCCATTTACCAGCACTCGCTGCCTACTATCCCCTAAATAATTTCTTACTCAGGTTACTGCCTTGTTGCCCACCCCCATGCTACCGAACTTGTTTACCAGCCTCCTACATGCAATGGTGTCAAAGGCCTTGCTGAAGTCCAAGTAGGCCATGTCCACTGCCCCTGCCAATCTAACACCCTGGTTACCCAGTCAAAAAAGTCTATCAGATATTTTTGGTATGACCTCCTCTCTGAAAAGCCATGCTGTCCCTCAAGTCCTGCAGTCCATTGGATTCCAGGTGTTTCATGGTTCTTTCCTTTAATAGTGTTTCCACCAGTTTCCCTTCTACAGATGTCAGGCTGACAGACCTGTAATTTCCCACCTTCTCCTTGCTACCACTTTTGTGAAGTGGGACTTTATCTGCCCTTCCGTAGTCCTCAGGGACCACGCTGGTCTCCAGTGAACTGTTAAACAAGTCTGTCAGTGGTGCAGATAGCACCTCCCTGAGTTCCTTTAATACTCTTGGATGTACCCCATCTGGCCCCATGGCTTTGTCCACCCTCAGATTAGCAAGTGTTTTCCTGATCCTCTCCTCAGAAAAGGGACTGGTGTCCATTCCCCCCCAATCTCTTCATGCTTATTTGTGGTCCCTCCCCTTCCCCCTCATCTGTGAATACTAAGCACAAATATTTGTTTACAATATTTGCCTTTTCTTGGTCTTCCTTAGTATAGCCCCCTGCCTCCTTTATTAACCATGCAATCCCTCCCTTGGTCTTCCTTTTCTTGCTGATATGCCTGAAAAATGTCTTGTCCCCCTCTGGTACTGTCTGGGCTATTCTTTCCTCAGCTTCAACTTTTGCACTCCATACTAGCTTGCCTGCCTCCCTCTGTTTCCCTAGAAACACTTCTCTGTCCTCTCTCTGGGTCTCTTTATAACTTCTGAATGCCACTGTTTTTGCCCTTAACTTTCTGCCACTTCCCTTGAGAACCATAATGGTCTCCTCCTCTTTCTGCTTTTGCTTTTATTTGCCTGACATACAAGTTTGTAGACTTTACTATGCTGTCATTTATTCTGGACCATTTTTTTCTCCATCCCACCCTAACATCTCCCCCACCAGGTCATCTCAGCTGCATTCCCCCATCTTTGTAAAGTCAACCCATCTGAAATACAGGACCCTCACCCTTGTTTGGCTGGAGTTTGCTGTTGTTCTTATATCAAACTATACTATGTGATGGCCACTGGTCCCCAGATGACTCCCTATTCTGATGCCTGCCACCCTGTACCCATTCATAAGTACCAGGTCCAGTATTGCCCCACCCCTAGTGGGTTCACTGATCAGCTGCCTGAGGAATGCCCCTGCAGGAAGTCCAGGATGCATCTACTCCTGGCTGCTGCAGCAGGTAGACTCCACTCTACATCTGGACAGATATCAGATGACAATGCACACCTGAAAGAAAAAGGCCAAATATGCCTTTCTCAGGATGAGGCAAAACATCTGGGAGGTGGGTGAAAAGCCTGGCAGGCTCCTAGCCTACCAGTTCAGAGGTAGACAAGAGAGGTCCAGAACAGAGCTGTGTAGAATGGGAAAATTCTGAATTTGTGGAATTTCTACAAAATGTCATGAAATTATGTGATATTTTGCAGAATTTCAATGATATTATGAAGATTTTTTAAACTTTAGTGATTTGGTCAAATTTCAGCCATATTGTAAGCTGTCACTCTGAAGGTTGGCAGGCACACTCCATGGGAGAAGGGCCAAACACATGCCAAATGTCATGACATTCTGATGGACAGTTGCAAAATTATAGGTGTTCAAAGTTTGGCAATTTATCTTTTGTGCGATATTTCATGAACACTTATCTGCAGATACCTCGGCCATTTATTGGTTCAGAGATCTTAAATTTGGCATAATTCCTTGATGATAGGAGTTCTAACAATTTGTCAGATTTCATGATAATATGATGCATCATCTCAAACTTATATGTGCTCTAAATTGTCATTTTATTTTTACGAAATTTTGTGAAACAAATTTCATCTTATATAACTCAGGCACCTTTGAAGCTAGACATATGTAAGTAGCACAAATAACCTTTTATAATGCTTATAGAATGTTCTAAATATGGAAGAATTGGATTAGATTTTTTAAGTTGCAAGGGTTCAAAACTTTACTATGTAAATATTTATAGCGTCTGTGAAAACTCTCAGAAATGTGGATGTTTGTAGCTTCTCTGTTCTATCAAGCATAGACTTAACATTTGATGTATGTATCCATAGTCAGTGTATCCTGATGTCCAACACAACTGGATAAATTGGTTTAGCAGTTTTAAATTTTCAGTAGAAAAACATTATTGATATAATTTTCTTACATATTTACGGTAGCATATGGATGAAGCATCTAGAATTATTTTTGTGGAATTTGACGTTAACAATGCACATATCACTTCTTCATTTGATAAGGTGGGCTGAGCTTTTTGCCATCCTGCTGTTCCTCTTTGGGTGACTACCCCCACCCTTTAGGTACAGCCAGATTAACTCAGTAGAACTACTGATCTCACTGATATCCTCTTTGTTTTTTACACTGCCAACCCCCCTTCAAACATGAGTCATCTACTACTTTTCCTATTGACCTACCCTGTTGGAATAGCCAGAATTCCTCCTTCATGTTGCCCCAGATATTGTCTTCCACACTACATCTTTTTGAGTACCTCTGCGTCCCAGACCTGCATATACATCAGGCTCCCTGGATCATAAATTTACTGGATGTGATCCTTAAATATCCTGCATCCAGGTTGGAATTGTTGACACTGTGCACTTCCTTGCACCAACCTGGGGTCTACCACTGTTGTGCTACCCAGCTCAGCTGTCCATTTCTTGGAGAAATTGTGGATCTTACTCCTGAACCTGCTGACCCCCTGCACTACCTACCTCTCATACCCCCTATCTTTTAGTTAGAATCCCCCAGATAAGGCTGAGTGAAATTAGCAAATTCCAGTTGTATGGAATTTTCATGAAATTCTTCAATTTTCACAAAGACTCTTGGGATTTGACTGTAAGTACAGATGTTATTTTGCAATTTCTAGCAGGAAGCACTTAATAAAACTGACACACACAGTCTCTGTATAAGGTCTAAGAACCTGCCAAATTTAATGGTATTGCATTCTCTAATGGTTTGGTGTTATTTGCACACATACTTGTGAAATTATAGTGAAATAACTGAAATTTAAAATCTGGCAGAATTCTGTGGCATTTTTATGAAAATTCTGGAAAATTTCACAGAATCAGTATGAGCATTCTGTGGGTGGAATTTTATATTCCAAACAGCTGTAGTCCAGAATACCAGCCATCCTAATGCTAGAGGACATGCTGCACAAAGACACTGCAGGTATCCATAAAGCATTTTTGGGATTCTTCATCAACCTTTACTTGGTAGAGGTACAAGCCAAGCCCAAAAATATTGATTCCTTCCTGTCACAGCTAAACCTCCCCACTATATGACAAGAGTAGAAAGAGTTCTGTATAAATCCTTCCAGAACTCCAAATTACAGGTGGCTATCTGCTCCATGGTGAAAGGTATAGCACCGGGACTGGGTGGCCTACCGGTGGAATTCTGTATTGCATTCCAAGAAGAACTCATAGAAGTACTAGCAAAAACCTTTTTGGAAGCCAGACAACAGGGGAAGCTCCATCAGTTTATGTGCACAGCCCTCATCACCCTGATACCTAAACAAGGGAAAGACTCTATATGATGTGGTAATGATCATCCCATCTCCCTAGTCACCACAGACTGAAAAATATATGCAAAACTGTAGGCACACAGATTAAAATAGCTCCTTCCTACATTGATCTCCAAGGACCAGGTGGCTTCACCACTGGAAAGAAAGGCACTGATAACATCAGATGGCTGATCAACCTCCTTTAGCATTCCAAAGCAACAATAACAGCCATGACATTAGTAGCACTTGATGCAGAGAAGGCCTTCAGCAGAGTCAAATGGCCTTATTTTTTCTTGTACTGTGACACTTCGGCTTTGGAGAGAGGTTCATCTAAGGAACCCTAACTTACATAATGGTGTGAAAGTAGCAGTGGTTACAAATGGAAGGGTCTCAGAAGCCTTTCTTCTCAAAAGGGGGACCAGACAAGTATGTCCATTATCACCCCTACAGAGAAGAAAATAGCGTAGGCAGTAAAGAAAGGGTATAAGACATTTTTCAAATGTGTAAGCAAAAGGAGAAAAACCAGGAGAGGGACTGTAAGGCTGAGGAGGGAAGGGGAAGAGTGTGTGGAGGGGGACCAGGAAAAAGCAGGCATCCTGAACAAATATTTTTGTTCAGTGTTCATGGAGGAAGGAGAAGGAGAAGGAGAAGGTGAGGGACCACAGTTAAGTGGCAGGAGCATCAAAGGAAGGGAGGAGGATGCTAGTCCATTAACAGAGGTGATAGAGTCCTGAAGGAACTCACAAATCTGAAAGTGGACAAGGCAAGGAGCCAGACAGAATATATCCAAAAATATTAAAGAAGCTCAGAGAGGTGCTGACTGCACCTCTGACAGTCCTGTTCAACCACTCACTGGAGATGGGAGTGGTCCCGGAGGACTGGAGGAGAGCAGATGTAGTCTCACTTCACAAAAGTGGTAGCTGGGAGGAAGCTGGAAATTACAGGCCAGTCAACCTGATCTCAGTGGTGGGAAATTCTGCTGAAGGAAAGGACTGTGGAATATCTTGATACCAGCAACTTACAGGATCAGAGACAGCATGGATTCACCAGGGGGAGGTCATGTCAAACAAAGCTGACAGATTTCTTTGACTGAGTGAGCAGTGAAGTAGTTCAGGGTACAGCAGTGGATGTGGCCTACCTAGATTTTAGTAAGGCCTTCTACACCGTTCCACATAGGAGACTAGTAAACAAGATGAGCAGCCTGGGAGTGGGGCCAAAAGTGGTAAACTTGGTTAGGAAGTGATTGGGGGATAGGCGTGAGAGGGTGGTGGTAAATGGAGTTCACCCTGAGGATGGGAGAGTGACCAGCGGGGTGCTACAAGAATCAGTACTGGGACTGGTTCTCCTTAATTGGAAAGGCTTTTGCCTGGAGTTCAGTGGCCAAGCAGCCAGCTACTCCCACTTCCTGAGCTATATAAGCATTTCCTCTCAGCCTCATTGTGAAGCATTTTTTCTTTGCAGCCGGAGGCTCTGTTGGTCTGTCCTCTGAGCTGGCTGGGGCCTAACCCCCCTCCTGCCTTTTCTGTGTGTCTCTGCTGGACTTTGGTGTTTGTTTTCCTGCTTCTGGTTTATCTTTCCTCCAGCTGTGTGCTTCCTTGTGTTTTGTGCATTTTGTTTTGGGCCTTGCTCCCTGTTTTCTGTGTTGTTGTGTTTTGGTTTTGGCTTTTGGGGCTTTGTTTCCAAGTTCCTAGCATACAGCTACTCAGAGCTGATACAGTACTACTGCTTTCAGTTACTTACAACTTACTGTTTACTCCAATTACTATTGTACCCAGTGTATGTGTTTTTACACTGTTGCTCACCACTCTCAAACTACTGCAATGCAACTGCAATCATTATCTGTGTGTTTCAGCTCAACCATGTTGCAAACTCAGTTGTTTTCACCTGACACAGGCTTACTCTGACCCTAGCTATGCTGCTCATTCCTGCTCTCATTCTACTTGCATCTTCATTGAACTGCCTGGCTACACCTGCTTTCAGAGCATTGTGTCTCAATGTTTTATTGCAGTTTTGCAACTCCGTGTACTCCATACAAAGTGTTGCTTCTATGTTTATTCAACCTGTTCTACTTTGAGGTTAGCCAAAAAGCTCTTGCTGAGGCTGTTAAACTAGCTTTCATATCTGCATGTGGTTCTCAGCCTTCCATCACTTTCGTATTTGTCCTATGGCAGGGACTGGGAAGTGTTTGGGGAGTCGTGACCCCATGTAGCTACTTATTTCTGTTCTAAATCCCGCCCAAAATCCTCAGAGTATTTGTCACCTTGATTTGGCTTTTAAATGCTGGTTGGCTTGCCCCACTATTCAGTGCAGTTTCATTGCCCTATGTTATGCAGACCTATGTGCAGGTCCACTTCTTACTACTACTCTGATTACTGACCTATGTGGAGGTCCACACTTGCTTACACAATCATTGCTCCTTGCTTACGCAAACCATTGCTTCATGCCTACTTCCATCCCCTCAGCTTCAGCCTCTGGGATTCTGCTGCACTCAGTTCTGCATTTGATCTTGCAAGGTTTCAGCACTCAATGCTCATTACGATCTCAGCATGCCATGCTCATTCAGCTCATCAGCTTTTCAGCTCTCAATCAATTTCTGGGCATGCCAGCCATTCTATTCTGGCCAGGGGTTCCTGCAGCTGGCGGTCTCGCTCTGCATTTAATCGCATCTCGAGCATGTCCAACTACATGCATCGTGAACTTGGGGTGGGATCCTTCTCACCTGGCCCATAGCTGGGAATGTCCTCACCTTGGGCTTGGCCTTAGCTGCCTGCTATGTGATAGCAGCTCCTGGTGTAGAATTTAAGACTAGCGGTGAAGGGTGGGAAAAGTTACCTCCTTTGGCTCTAGTGTTCCACTATAATGGTTAGCCATTGACTTTAGTGGTTTCGCTAGCAAGGCACCTTCACCGCATTCTCCCTTCTACTGCCTCTGGTTCACCTGGTTTGATTTAGGGCAGGTAGGCTAGGTGAGTGCCTCAGCAGTCATTGGTCTCCTCCTGTGCCTTGGTTGCATGTATTGTTGCAGAGTTTTCTTGCAACCTTCCAAGGCGTTCCTGCTAGAGGGTTTGAGTGAGAGCCTTCTTCCAAATTGGAATATTTTCCACCTTCCTTTAATGGGTTTTCAGATTGCAGCTGCAGAGCTGTCACTAAATAAACTATCTCAAACCTGGAGGGAAGGTGATCTAGGCCTTGGATCCCCAGAGATTTCTTCCTCATAGGGGTTTTCTTCTCTCCTCCGTTGCCTCAGGTCATAACTCTTAGTTAGCATAGTAGTGTCCCCTAGTTTCTTTAGGTAGATTCTGCTGTTGGATGGAAGTGGAGGATGTCCTGCTGTTCCCTCTGTACTTAAGGGATCCCCTAATCTCAACGCAAACCATTAGTATCTTGCTACGCAAACCTAGGCATTTCATTATGTTATCAAACTGAGCATCTCATTACATTATCAAACTGTCTATGCTTCTCTACTACTACGTCACAGTTACTGTTACTACATCACAGTTACTGCTTGCTCATATGCTTCGTGTTGTATCTTTCTTTGGGATATGATTGTACTACATTTCTGACACTAAAATTTGCAATATGGTAGACACTCCAGGGGGGTATAAAAATGAATAGGGATCTAGAAAAGCTTGAGGACTGGCCAAGAATATGGCAACTAAGTTTCAAAGTGAAAAAGTGCAAAATCATGCAGTTAGGGCCCAGCAACCCAGGGACAGAGTACAAGATGGGGGGAGTGGTACTGATGACCACCAAATAGGAAAGAGACCTGGGGGTAATCATATCTAATGACCTAAAGTGGCCAAACAGTGTGACATGGCTGTGGGGAGAGCCAGTGGGATACTAGGGTGCATAGGAAGGGGTATCACCAGCAGAAAGAGGGAGGTGGTGATACCACTGTATAATTCATTGGTGAGTCCTCTCCTGGAGTACTGTATCCAGTTCTGGAGACCACATCTCTGGAAGGATATAGACAGAGTAGAGGCAGTCCAGAGGAGGGCAACAACAATGGTGCAGGGTCTGCACCAGAAGCAATAAAAGGAGAGAATAAAGGACCTCAACATGTATACCCTGGAGGAAAGAAAAGAAAGAGGGGATATGATAGAGACTTTCAGATACCTCATGGATATAAATAAGGTACAAAATGGAAGCAGTTTTCAGAATAAAAGATGATCAAGAACAAGGGGAAATGCTATGAAGCTGGAGGGGGGTAGACTCAGAGGAAACGTAAAGAAGTACTTCTTCACAGAGAGTAGTGGATGCCTGGAACAGCCTTCCAGCAGAGGTGGTGGGATGAAAGCTGTGGTGGGATTCAAGAATGCGTGGGATAGGCATAAGGGAACCTTAGTTATTAGGGAAGGGAGGGCTAAGCTGGAGATCAAGTAGGGTCTATGGTATTACAGTAGGTAGGGGAAAAAAGTCAGGCTGGGTGGGCCAAGCGGTCCTTATCTGTCATCAAATTCTATGTTTCATATTGGAACTGGAGCTGCTCCTGCAGGACCTGAGGCAAGACCCCAGCATACATAATCTGGTTCTGGGTAAAGAACATGAAGTACAGGCCCACAGACATGACATACTCCTGACTTTGACCCACCCACAAGAGTCCATAGTGGACCTGCTATGAATCACTCAAGTGTTTGGAGCTTTATCAGGATACAGACTGACTGTTTACACCATATTAAGTACTTGGGGATAATTTCACATGGGACCTCACTTTATTGAGGTGTATGAATCTAAACCCTATTATCAAAACTCTGGAGGCAGACTTGGCGAGATGGAGTCACTTCCACCTGTCTCACTGGGGAAGGCCTCACGCTTATAAAAGGATAGCAGCACCCAGGATCCAGTAAGTGCTGGACAACTTATTGCTTGCCATCCCCCCCACCGCCACAAGTTATTTAAGCAGATCCACAGACAGATGATGATTTTTTCTGTGGTAAAGACTCGAAAAGGCTGAACTTTATGAATCCACAGCAACACTCAATACAGGGAGGCCTCAGTCTCCCAGATTTTGAGTTCAAACACAAAGCTCATGCACTCTTTCAGCTCAGACAGTCCTCCTCTATGACACCCTTGACAAGTTGCCCCAAGTGGGTGAAGCATGAGACACAGCTATTAGGAGACTAACCTCACAGCATCACCTCTTCAAATGCCAACACACCCACCTCTGCACTCACCCCACCATCCAACACATCAGGACAGTTTGGAACTGGGCAGCCAAACACAAAATTGACACCATGGAGCTCTCCACATTTCCCACTATGGAATAATGAGCCTTTCAAAATACTGTAGATTGCAGCTGAAAATAGGCACTTGGCTGTCTAGTGTGCTTTCCCGGTTAACAAAAGCAAATAAATAAATAGATGCCAAACCCTATGCTGGCAAGCATGAGAGGTTCTGGAGGTAAAATGACTTGGAGACCTCCTGGATAGTACAACAGGAGTAAAGTCATTTGTGCAAACACAGGCAGATTATGACATACCCAACAACTAATACTCGCAGTATCTGCAGTTTAGATATGCACTCCGGCCTGGGCTGGGGCAGTCATACAATATAGAACACTACAACCCATCGAATGTCCTTCTAGAGGGAGGATGTGGGGGTGTAACAACCAGTAGCAACATTTATAAATTCCTTACCTCCTTTATGCCAGACCCCAATGGGCTAACAGTGGCAAAGTGGAGGGAAAAGTTAGGTATACACATTATGGACCAACACTGGCATAAATGCTAAAAAGGAACATAAAGTATGCAAGCAAGAGGTTCACGCAATTTAAGATCCTTCATAGTGGCACAGAATCCCTCAGAAACTACACAGCTGATGTTACTGATATCAGATAAATGATGGAGATGTCATCTAGCAGTGGGCTTGATCACACACCTGCAATGTGCCTGCCCCAAGCTAAACAAAGATTGGACAGGAGTGCAACAAGCCTGCACTACAATACTGAAACAGCCTATTGGTCTTACTGCAGCATGGGTACTCCTGGGCATAGACCCAGCTAGAACCCACAACTCTTTAAACCCTCCAAGGTGGCTTATGGGTGCACTGATCTCTGCAACAAGTCAAAGAATAGTTCAGGTTGCCCTGAATTTTAACAAAAAAGTCAAAAATCCAGGGTCATCAACCAATCAACAATTCCATAAACAGTGAAAATATCTGGATGAACTCCATTGACTTTTCACACTTATTGTGTTTTTATTCTTGCTTCACATATACAGTAGGGCGACAGTTTCGTGGCCAAGCCACTTCTTCAGGCCCAAACTGTGTTGTTACTAAGTATTAAACAAATAAGCATACTTTTACCATAAAATGCATAATCAACCTCATCACTCTATTCCTATAAACTTAAACATAATGGCCCACATTTTCCAAAGAGATGTGCCCGTGCATCCCGACGTGATGAGCCATTGGTGGCTGAATATTCAGAAGCTCCTGATGCACCCTGCATACTTGACTGTGCTGCCGCACAGAATATTGAGATGCAGGAATGCAAATGAGGGTCCCTCATGCATATTCCCTGCATCGCAATATTCAACACCCCCAGCGTAACTATGGCTGAATGCCCTGGCACATAGTTAGGATTGTCAAACCCTACTTGAACTATGCACAAGGCATGTCTAGGGCCAGTGACATGTTCCCCCCGGCCCCGCCCAATCACTGTGAAACATTAAAGGAAACACTGAACCCCTGTTTCCATAGTGTCCCGATCACCATAATAATGAAAATAAACCCTGATTACCTGTTTCCATAGTGTAGGGACCCCCCCAACCCCAGCCTTGGTCACCATAAGCAATGAAACAAAAAACGCTTCCCGTTTCCATAGTGTAGTGGCTCACCACCCTGCACCCACCATCCTGACCCATGCCAACAACTGGCACAGCCCTCCTCACCCTGCCATGGCCAGCCACCAATTGATTTGTACCCGAGTGAGTACAGTAAATAGTATGTGTTCACTGGTTAATGAGCACATACTATTTACTGTAATACTCAGTGCAAATCAAATTAAACTCACTTTAGTTTCCCCACATCCAGTTTATCACAGAGGCATTGTAGGATGCCACTGTAATAAATTATGTGGGGAAAACAAAGAGAGCTCAAGGCTGAGATAAGTGAGCACAAGAGTGATATTAAGTCTAAAAGACCCAAATTCCTCAGTAGCTGTTCACTTCAACTTGATGGGACATTCTGCTGCCTCTCTTCATTTTTAGAGACTTGAAAAAGTGGAAGAGCCCACAACTGGCAACATAACTTGAGAGATTTACTTCTAAAGTGAGAAGTGTTCTGGATGTATATAATGGATTAATTGAATCCTACAGTAGGACTCAATGAGAGCTGCAACTGGAACCTTTATTGATAATTTTAGTGGGATATGGATCCTGTAAACTGTAAGGACACTTTATGGGCTTCAATGTAACCCTCCCCCCACTGTTCCTTAAGTCGATCAATGCTTGAATTCTGAATTAAACATAAAGGGCCAGATATTCAAAAGGGTTGTGCCATGCGCAATAGGGTTGCGCCAGCGAAAGTCCGAAATTGCGTCATAGTGCGATATTCAGCCGGAGGCAGTTGCGCCACAGAAAACATGCTGAGCAACAGCGCAATGCAAATGAAGGCATGTGCAACCAAAGGGGGTGGAACCATGCATAAAGTGCGCAATGCGATATTCAAAGGCTTGTGCAATGCGCAACAGTGGATTAGGCGGAAGTTGCGCCACTGCGGAAATGAGCCAAAATAAAAAGGCTCAAGGAAGAGGCACAAGAACGCGACAGGGAATGCACATGAGGCAGCCAGACAGAGCAGGCCACAGCAGTAACCAGTGCAGGCCAGGGAGTGGTGAGGACAGAAAAGAGGCAGCTGAAGGTGTGCGGGGCCACAGAGTGCAGATGCCAGTAGGTGTACCCGGTGCAGTGGAGGTAGTAGTCAGGACAGCAGGGGGAATAGATCAACAACAGCCGGGGGGGACACAAGCCAGGGAGATGGACAGTGCCAGCTTCCACATGGAAGCTGTAATGAGAGGGGTGAGAAGGCATGCTGCAGGGGGATGTGGCCGTGGAAGGGCCCGTCGGCGGTACGCCCCCAACAGGCAGTACCATGCCCGCATCAGCTTTGAGCTGTATTCAGACATAGAGATTGTAGGCCGGTACCGCCTGAACAGGGCAATACTGAGGTGGCTCTGTGAGCTGTGCAGTGATGTGTTGCAGGCACCCTTGCAGGCACCCTCATGATGGAGTCACGCTCTGTCAGTGGAGAAAAAGGTAGCATCCTGCATGTGCTTGCTCACCACGGGTACCTTCCAGAGGCCAACAGGGGATGCCACAGGCATAACACAGTCGGCCATGTCACGCATCCTCGCCCAATTCCTCAGCGCATTGCTGCCACATGCTGCAGAGTACATCCATTTCCCTAGCACCGCGGCAGAGCGTACAGCAAACATACAGGAGTTCCATAGGGTAGCACGTATGCCTGGCATGCTAGGGGCGATAGAGTGCACCCATGTGGCCATTTGCACACCACCTGGCCCAGATGGGGCCACATATCACAATCGGAAGGGGTTCTCCAGTGTCAACTGGCAGGTGGTGTGTGATGCCAGTGGGTGCATCATCAATGTCTGTGCCACGCACCCTGGTGGAGCACAGGATTCATTCATATGGTACCAGTCTGCACTGTGCCATCGATTCAAGTGTGGGGACATCCCCACAGGACATCTAGTTGGTGAGTATGCATGTAGGATTGGCAAAGTGGGGGCAAGGGTGGGTAACCCACAGGTGCCCTGGTAGTGGCACACAGGGCTAGGGGCAATATGGGCCTGAACATGACACTAACCTCCACTATTTCCACACAGGTGACAGTGGATACCCACTCCATCCCTGGCTGCTCACACCCTACCGGCGCCCCATGACCCCATCGCAGCAACGCTTTAATGAGGCACATGCCGCCACATGCAACATCATCGAGCGGGTGTTTGTAATGCTGAAGGCATGCTTCTGATGCCTAGACACCTCTGGTGGTGCCCTACAGTACAGCCCCTCAAAGGCCTGTGGGATATTCCTGGCCTGTTGTATCCTGCACAGCATGGCCAAAGACTGTGGGATAGCCTTACAGGTCGAGGAGGGGTACAGCGATGGGGATGCTGGTGATGCCGGTGATGATGAGGATGAGCAGCCCCCCCCTTGGACGGCATGACCCCCGACTGATCCGGCTGGCCCAGCTGCACCGGGACACCATCACAGAGGAGCACTTTGCACAACACAGGTAAGTCATGGGGCCATGTGCAACCAACACTGTCCAGGGTGCAACCCACATACACACAGGGTAACACACCAGGGGTGCATGATGGCGGGGAGTGGAAGGGTACAGGAGCACAAACACACAACCAGGGAGGGGTGAACAGTCACACGCCACATGGACAGACACACACACACACACCAGGCACAAAGTGCACAGGGTCAGGTGCACAGCAGAGCAGGAACAGACATGTGAAACACACACGTCCACAGGCCACCTCCACCACCTGTACTGTCCATGTACGTGTGTCAGATGCTGGGCACCCTTGCACCTTGGTGTACAGTGCAATGCAGGCATCATCATGCACACGCACCTGTGGACAGCAGTCGGGAGGGTGTGCAGGTGATCCGTGTGTTGGCGTGTAGGGCAGGGAACCCACTGGTGCACTGCCCACCATAACACACATTGCACACAGGGCAGCACCAGACAGGGCCCGCACTGGGAGACAGGTCAGTCATGTGGCACAGTGCCACGGCCACCTCGGATGCATGGGTGGCTCCACCGAGACCCAGCAGCACTGGCAGGCTGAGCATGGGCCACTTGGGTGGCACCGATGGACCACCAGGAGTCCCACTGCACGAGCATGACCTTGTCTGCACAGGGGTCTGCAGCATACCGAACATACCTGCACCAGGAGTGCTCGGGATGCCCACAGCTGAACCCGGCATTGACAGGGTGGGTGTCGCATGATGCCGGGAATGGGGAGTGGACAGCGTACTGCACGGTGTGAGTGGCACAGGGGCACCTGACTGTGTGCCCAATGTGGCCACGGCACTGACCACTGCCTGTGTCAGCCTGTCAATGGCAGTGGTCGCATCCACCCACATATGGTCAATCCGGGACAGGATCCTCTCGTTGTCCCTGCTGTGCCACTCCAGAGCCACACACAGTGCCTCCACGGATGATGCAACCCGCATCTGCTGCTGTACTGATGCCTGCAGCAGGCGGGTGTGCTCATCACAGAGGTCGTCTGCCACATCAGCAACCTGTCCCTCAGGGTCTGGAAGGGCCTGATGTACAGCACCCCTTGAGGGTGGGCGCTGCTCACCAGGACCAGATATGGGCATGTCCACAGGCGGTGCACCTCCAGCACCGCTGAGCCCTGTACCCCCAGTCCTGGTGGGTGACTGCTGCCCCTCCACCTGCTGTGCCCATGGGATCAGTGGTTCCCCTGCTGTGGCCGCAACAGTGCCAGTGACCTGCACAGCCACGGTGCTGCCCCACGGTGCTGACAGGCACAGCCTGGGACTGTGCTGTCATGCTGGCACACACGTCGGAACCAGCTAGATCCATGGGCGTGTGCTGGCCTGCTGTGTGTCCATCCTGTGACACACACATGTCAATGCCCATAGTGGTTGGTGCATCATCGATGGTGGAGGTCTGTGCCACAGCCACAGCTGCAGCGTGCTGGCATGCTTGCATGCCAGACCACTGGGACACAGGAAGGGCACTCCCCACACCTGTCTCAACATCTGTGAAGGCAAATGGCCATGCACACTGCCGCAGTGCACGCTGGCAATCTGCGGAGGTGGATGGGCCCTCCTCCAACTCTGGGTGGCTGTCCGCAGTGGACAGACCCTCCACTGCTGACCCCTGGAGATGCACAGGATCTGTAACAGAAAGGAAAGACATGTTAGTGCATGTGAACTACCTCCCCCCCAACATGACATACCATGCAGTGATGGGCTACCACCTGTCTGGAAGCCACCTCCAGGCACACCCTCAATGGTGCTGCGCTGCATGCTTGCAGTGAGCATGTCCTCCGATGGGGTCAGCTGCACCACCTCCGGCTGTCCACCACCTGTAGCAGCACGTGCCACCCTGTTGGCCGCAACCTTCTCCATCACCCTCCTCCTGTTGGTCCCCATCTTCTTTTTACACTCCTGCACGGGGCGCTGGTGGCTGCCGTGCAGGTTGATGGCATGTGCCACCCCCTCCCATGCATCAGCTCAGGCCTGAGGGGTGCCCCCCCATCCACTGAGGAGTGGCTCCTGAGCCAGGTATGCCTCAAACAGTGCCTCTGTCTCCACCTTGGTAAAGTTGGGCCTCCTCTTCCGCCCACCATCATCCTCCTCACCCAGTCCTTGCTCGGTCATGTCACGGCCCGTATGGGTGAGAGTGGTCATCTGTGACTGTGCAGTACACAGCTTCTCTGGGGCCATGGTCCAGAACAGCAGAATGCATGCAACTCACCTATCAGCTGCAGTAACCGAATATGGCCACTGCAGATCAATGTCGCACATTTATAGAGCAATGCATGCAAATTAGGAGTGGAGCAACTTTAATGAGATGCAAATCGTGCCGCTGCGCCATTGAATGGCTGATCGGATGATTTGCATATGACGGCTGAATATCACGCTGTTGCGCTTTGTGCAATAAGGTTGAGCCGGCTGAGCCAATGGTGCAGTTGTGTGACAGCGTAGTACACCGCACTGCGCGTGCCCAGGTAGCTTACACAGGCATCTGGTGCACTGATGACGTGCTGTGCACGATTGGCAATTCAGGACATGGCCACCATTGTGCCAGTGGCGCTACAGTGCCGGTCACCACATGGCTCTGTGGCACAACTGCGCAATAGTCCACTGTGGCAATGGCACGCAGGTGACTGATCACGCTGGACGTGTAGACGTCTGATGGCACTGTGCGTGGCCTTGCGCCAGAGACCCATGACTTTGTGCCCGACCTTTGCCCCCTTGGCGCTGTACGTATGGCATATCTGCCGCTCTATTGTGCTGTTTGGTAACAGCGCAATAGGGACTGACGGCGCTATACGAACAGCGCGATAGGGACTGACGGAGTTGTATTGCGCAACATTTCCACATGGGGTTGCCGTGCTGTGGAGAGCCATATTGCCTACTATATACCTGCAGGGATGGCACGCAGGAGAGCTCCACAGTGGAGTGCTTTGGAGGTGGCCAACCTGGTGGCTGTGATGGAGCCTCACCATGGGCCACTGTTTGGGGATGAACCCCTGTACGTGGCCCGGACACATGTGTGGCAGCAGGTGGCCACTGAGCTTGAGCAGGCCACTGGGCGGCAGTGCACAGGGAGTCAGTGCAGGCACTGGTACAGTGACCTGCGCAGGAGGGAGCGAGCACTGCTGGCATGCCCTACGGTCACGTGCCGGGGGGGCATGGTGCCTAGGCCAGGTCGGTGAGCTGTCTATGCACCTGTATTGTCCGCATGGGTAACACTGTGTATTGTGACCAGCACATGGGGGAAGGTTGGTCTATGGTTGGCTGTGGCGGTGTTTACAGGTGTGTGATGTATGGGTCTGGCTGTGTGGGCAGGCACACTCATTGGGGCAGGGGGCTGTCTGCTTTGGGATTTCACTGATGTGTTTCTCACCTTTTGTTTCCCACAGGCATGGAGGAGCGGAGGCGGGCCCAGGATGAGGCACGGAGAGGGGTGGCAGTGGTGGCTGTCAAAGGTGGTGGCGGTGTTGGGCCACAGCATCAGCAGCAGCAGCCGCAGCAGCGGATTGATGAGGGTGAGTGTCATGACATCATGGATGCTATTGCATGCTGTGGGGGGGGCAGGGCATGGCCACCATCCATGGACAACACTGCCATGCATGCGATGCGTGTGACAGTCAGCACTGTCCAGTGGCACTGCATGTCTGGGAGTGCGTCACTGGTGGTCCATGCATGCACTGGGCACATGGCTGTGGCACTAACTTCCCACCATGTAGCCACGTCACTGTACAGCCTTGGTTGTGCTGTGCTGGTCATGGGTGGGGTGTGTGTGCAGTGGCACACATGGCTGTTGCTGCCTGGTTGGGCTTGTCTTGTGCACGGCCACTGTGGGTGGGTGCAGTCCATCACAGGGCGGGCACTTGGCTGTATGCCATGCATGTTGGGTGGGCTTCAGGGTTGTGGACAGTCACAGCCATTGATTCTGTTCCCTTGTCCTAGGTGTCCAGGTCCTGAGGAGGATCAAGCGGGCTGTCCACCGCCTGCTGGAAGTGTCTGTGGAGTCCCTGGACATACTGAGGGAGATGCAACGGAGGGGAGTGAGGCGTCGGAGGAGGACCCAGGACCAGCAGCAGCCTGCTGATGTGCGGACTGGCGGGCAGTAGCTGCCCCACCTACCCTTACCCATCCCTCACACCCTGCCTTCACTCACCCAGTTCTTCACCCTTGCCCCTTACCCACCCCTACCTTGTCCCTTTACCCCACCCTTTCTTGTAAATAGCTGTACATAGTTGTGTGTTCCTGTTCATATTTTCTTTATATAAATCTATTTTGATATGAATACTGTGGTGGTCTCTGATTTGCAGCTGGCTATGGGTGCTCAGTTGCAGTGGTGTGCATGGCATCTGGGGGTATTGTCCGGAATTGTGTGTGTGTGTGTGTGTGTGTGTGTGGTGAGGTGTCCTGGTGTGGTGTGGTGAGTGGCTTTCAGCCGGTCTGGCCATGTGCTGCCACACACCGCTGAGTGCTCCTGTGGGTCTGGCTTGTATGGTTCTGTGGTCACAAGGTTGCAGTGTGGCGGGGGCATGGGGATTCCTGCAGTGATGGTCACAGTCACTGCTCATGGAGTGGTGTCTTGGGGTACCAGTGCAGGGTGTGCTGTACACAGGGGGGTGCTGTTGTGCACTTGGGTTGTCCGCCCCTTTGTGTGGCAGTCTCAGCTTGCCAGTGGGTGTGCTGGGGCACCATGGCCCAGCTGTGCTTTGTTGGCTTGTCCCCATGGGCTGGTGGATATACCTTCCCTTCCCCAGTGATGCTGTGCTTAGGGTGTGGGGGTGTATTGTTAGTTCTGCAGTGTGTTCCTGTGCCCATCTGTGGCATGAGTGGTGGGCCCCTGCCTACCTTCCTGGTTGTGCAGTTCCATTGCTCTGCTGCTGGAGGGCTCTCTGCTTGCGCTATGGCACCTCTGGACTGCTCAGCTGGGCTGGCTGGCCTTGTTGCGCTATGGCGCATCATATCTGCTCAGCTTCCCCTTCCTGGTTGCGGTATGGCGCAGGTTGTGCAATATTCAGACGTTGGCTGGTTGTGCAATTTGACTTGCTCCATGTTTGAATATCACATCTATTGCGCATGTGCACAATTGACTTGTGCTTGCTCCTGCTATTGCGCACATTTTGGGCACAGTTTGAATATCTGGCCCAAAATGTACATATCGGAGTGAAAAATGAAAGAGGAATAAAATGGTATATATGTTTACAAGATATAGATTGTTTAAAATTAATTTGAAGTTAAGAAAATGCTGCAGCAATTATAGCTGAGGGTGGGGGACGAACCACCTTCAGGACTGCTTCACTGGTGTGAAGTGGCTCTGCATAACATCCTACCCACTACACCAACAGAGCAGTTGTTACCTGTGAACACACAGAATAGGAAGGCACAGTTGGTGGTGGAGCAGGCTGTGACATGATCGCTAACGTTGACACCCCCCTACCTCCTTGCTGTATTAAACCAAGACTGCTCTGGCAGGACCCCAACCCACTCCTAGTTGGGGAGTTGGCTGTCATCCACACTGAATGCCATTTCTGTCAGTGTTCCCAAGTTTACTTTTACTGTTCATAAGCTTTACGAGTGATGTCATGTTTATTTGGCAAGTGTAGTAACGTTAAAAAACACTGTGTCTACTTTAGGAAAGAAAGAACAAAAGTGGAGTCAACAGGAAAAGGAACACAAATGTCAACATACTTCTGGTGAGCTTGAAAACAAAATGGTAGTCAGAAGGAATATTTTCGGTGATTGGATGCATAACAAGAATGGGCAAAATAATTAGAGGTCCAGTGCTAGAATGATTTGTAACAGTAAACAAAGGGAGACTGACCAGAGGATTTTTTTTTTTTATAAACTCACAGCATAAAAACAAAATAACGACAACAAATTGAAGAAAGTGGGCATATTATGTTTAAGTTTACATAGGAAAAGGGTTTTCTTTTGATGCTATGAATGAAATATAATTTGGGGATAATATATGAAATGGAGTACACACTCACAGAGTACAGCTATCAGTATTGTTTTTATATATAAGATGAGCAGTCTGTATATGCGCCTATATTCTAAAATCCCACTAGCATGCCTCACTTTTGGGGATCTGTATAGGAATAGAGTGATGAGGTTAATTGCTTATTTTATGGTAAAATGATGCTTATTTGTTTATTACTTAGTAACAATACAGTTTGGGCCTGAGGAAGTGGTGTGGCCACGAAACCATCGCCCTACTGTATATGTGAAGCAAGAATAAAAACACAATAAGTGTGAAAAATGTTTGGAGCTAGTGGAGTTCATGTAGATATTTTCACTGCATTGATCTCTGCCACAAGGGTGATACTGCAGCATTGAAAACAAGAGGACCCACACCAAATGCAGGAATGGTTGCTTGAACTTGGGGAAACCACATGCTTTGAAAAAGTCCATTTTAGGAACCTGGATAATATGGTCCAGTATGGAGCAATATGGGGTAAATATTTAAGTTCAGAGCATTGTGTTGTCCCAGAGGATATCCAGATTAATTCTACCTATAAGTGCACAATCCACAGATGCTGATAAAATTAATCACCGTCAAGCACACACTGTATGGGCATAAGACTTGGAGCTCATTCCAAACATCATCCACAGTGAGTAAAACTGCAACTTACTGCATAATACCTCCATCTTCATCAACGAATCACCCAGCATCAACTTCAGTATGGTACCATGAATGAATCTAATACTATTACCTTATTAACTGCTCACTATATGTCTTTCATATTTTAAAATTAAGGTTGCCTTAATGTTATCAAATGTAATCACTATGTAATGTGCGTCATAATGGAGGATTTGACAATAAACATTTAATTATTATTGCTAAAGGTGATCTTACAGGGTATGCCACCCTAACAGAGACATTTCTATGGTGACATGTGTCAATATCGACTATAAGCCATGTTGCCAGTAAATGCTGCTGGAAGAAGGGCAACGCCCCGATGCCCCACGAACTAACCAACCTGGGTTAGAATCCCCTGAATTAGGGAGAGCGAAGGTTGAGAGGCAAAACGATGTAAAAAACATCAAACTGTACAGCACCATACAGACACAACTGTGGTTGACATGAAGCCCATCACTGAAATGCCGGTCCGCACAATACTTACCGCATATATAATCTCGATTACACAGTACTTCTTAACAGTAATTGCCCTCTGTACTATAAATACAATATATTACCCTCTGAGCCTTAATACAGCCTACTCCCCACCGCAAACTTAAATACCATTATAGTGGTTAATTTCGAACATGGCTGAGGGTCGACGAACTATTGAGGAAGGAGCTGGAGCCATCAACAGGACTGAGAAACAAGGGAGAGAAAGGTTAGTTCACATACATTTTGGACCAGTGTGAATGAAAACAGTGCATCATAGTACCTTATTTATCTCTGCTGCAATCACCTCATGAGAACATGGATGATTCCAGTAACTGGACAGGCCTCATGGTAGTGCACTAACAGCCAGGATGGCCTGGATCAGAATCATAGAAAACAGGGCACAGACTGAGGCGACACCAAGCGAAGACCAGATGAAACTCAAACCCAGCCACAGAGTGCCCCAGGCCTCTCAACCGGTGTACCTGCACTGGACAGACCACCTAAGAGAACCTGACCAAATGAAGAAAACACCCCTCTGGACTGCTAATGGGGAGGGGACATTTTAGCCTATTCACTGTGGAAGGATGAGCTTGTCTATTCTTACCAGAACCATGGTTTCTTGAAAGGTCGGGAAGCAGTGAGGCAAAATAAAGCCTTCACCAAGGTCAGGAAAAGCAAAAAGGAAGAATGGGAAAACCGAATGACAACAATCAAATCAAGAGGGTAGTTAGAAAGCAAAGGCGACACAGGCTGTGGATTGTGGATGGGGAAAAGATATACGAACATGCAAATTTGCCAGCGAAATAGAGCCACCCTGATCTATTAAGTCTGCTCGAAATGTGCAGCTAGCATCCCACCGTACAACTGCCCACCGCCCCTTCCAATACCACCACCATCTTGTCCCATCCATTTGAAACTACACACTTTACAGGCTACCTCCTCCAGTAGAACATTTCATTCTGACAACCCTCAATACAATGTCTCCTCATTTCATCCTAAATCTTCTCCCCTCAATCAAAGCCATGCCTCGTGTCCCCCTCCTCAGCTTGAGTATCCCTCAGTGCCTGCCTTGTTCCCCTTTGCATACCAGGTCTCAATCTGGCCCCGTCTCTCCTCAAGAGTATATTCAGCTCTCAGCCTCTCTCGTATGGTCACCTCCAATCCTGGATCATCCTTTTGGGGTCAGTGGAAGGGGCAACAGGTGGGGAATATCTGAAAGGGGGCAGTCAGATAGAAGAATGAGGGATCAGGAAGGGACACAACTGGGAGGAACAGAAGGGATGGGGTGAAAAGAAAGATTAGATGGTGGAAGGCTGAGGATGGTGAGGAATCTGGGTCAGCAAAGGGGAGGAATGAGGGGTGGAGGAGGGTAGTGTCCCTAAATGCTGGAAGTCTCAGGAACAAGATGGATGACCTGCAGGCAATGATAGCAGAGAGAAGAATCTGGTGGTGGTCACAGATGCTAGGGCAACCCCAAATCATGCACTGGGACCTCACCATATCAGGACACTCTCTATGAACAGGACAGGGAGAAGGAAAGGATGTGAAACTTTATGTGCTGGGGGCATCACTGCACCAGAAAGGGAGGAGATAGGGCAGGAATATATATGCTTTTGGGTAAGATACAGACCAGCAACAGGAAGAAAATGAGTCTGGGAGTAATCCATTTGCCACCAAATGAAGACAAGTTTAAAGACAGAGAATTGGGAACTACTCTAAGGATGGCAGTTTGAAGTGGTGAGGTAATGATTATGGGAGACTTTAATCTTCCTGAAGTAAAATGGAGAGTCCATTCCATCTCCTACATCAGGAATTAGGTGATCCTGGATGCAGTACTGGATGGGCTCTTGATCCAGGGAGTGACTGAAACTACCACAGAGGAAACTATTCTGGATCTGATACTCGCAAATAACCATGTAAGGGAGATCAAGGTAGAGGAGCCCTGAGGGAGTGATGAGAACCACATGGTGTGGTTCTAGGTGAATGTGGGGAGGAAACAGCACGCACTAAAACTAAAGTGCTAGACTTTAGGAAAGCCGATTATAAAATGAGGGAGATACTGAAGGTACACCTAGCCAGTATTAAGAACAGCAGGAGTAGATCAAAAGTGAGGACTGGATCAAGGAGGGTATAAGCTGACTGCCTTTAAAATCTGCCTTAGATATAAAGCAAAAATTACAATGTCAAAAGCAAACTTGCCTAATTAGAGTTGAGCCAGGTCATGAGTGTGTATAAAGGCCACCTTTCCAGTTGGAGCCGAGGTTAACCAGTAGGGTTCCACAGAGTTTGGTCCTGGGACTGGTGTTATTTAACATCCTTGTGTAACCCCCAGGCCACTTTTTAACTAGTGTGCACCCTCCTCCCCATTAAAATCTGGAAACACTGGTGCCCAAGTTATTTTACAATCGGATAGGTACCACCCTTGGCATTAGGATGTATATCTGGCTCATTTTCTAGAGGAAGAGACAGGTGGGGGTACAGAAACAAACAACATGAATCTTGTGCAAATAACACAGCCCAGGTTCTGGGTGGAGGCTGCTAGGCATATGCCAGATCTAACTTGCTGAGGGGGCTCATTAAATCCACATAATCAGAAGCAATAATCAAAATGTCCATAACAGAGACTGGAATTATGCAGTATGACTTCATTAAACAGGTGGAAAGTAAAAGCAGAAGTGGATCCTCAAGGTTGGTCCAGGCTGAACAGGTACAATTCAATAACTCTTCTTGCATGCTATAGTGATGAACAACAACGAACATCTTCTTCCCAAATTCCCAAAAGGTGCATTAGTGGACACCTGGCCATGCAGATTTTCCTTCAATTTCACAAAAGGTCCATCAGTGGACACCAAGCCATCACATAGACATTCCCTTCCATGAGTGTTGTTTCAGTGGGATAAAGCCACATCTCAGAACTCCTCTTGCACATCCAGTGCATTTGAGCAAACTCAAGTCACCATCTCAACCTGCAGCTTGGCCACCTCGCTCAGGTAAAAATACTGGTGCCCTTTACAAACCAGGAAGCCCTGCCTTGTAAGCACTTAGATGGCATTCCTCCCACCCTTAGCCCCAAGCAACAGTCTCTGCCATTCTTCAGGGATGCACCATTCCCAACTGAAATGCTAGAGTTCCCATTCTTTAACTTGTCACTCACTGGGGTGACCAGAGAATAAACTGCACTCACTTGGCTCCACAGTTTAAACAGTACTTCACTAACTTGGGTGAAACTAGGGGCACTGACAGATGCAATCCAGACTTATCTATGGGTACACACAAGACAGACTATCGAATCCCCTAAGAAATGTGGAGAATATGGCGTCCTAGAACAGTACTCACAGAAATTGTCCCATCCAACAGGGCATAGAACAAAGAACAGAAAGGCACTCTCCTGGGTAGCTGATCATAACAGTTTCTTTCAGGTACTATTCAAGGCAGCTGAAAATACCTTAGAACATTCAGGGGATTGCCCTTGAATCCACAGAGAACAAGAAGTTTCTTCTGCTTTACAGGGAGTAGAAATCAGGAAATCCTGCTGTAACCCTTGTCTCTACCACTTCTCCGGAAGCTGGAAATGACACTTCACTAGGGTAAGAAATCCTGGGCCTCTCCTCAGATCCCACTGGTAGTCCTTCTGCCACTCTCACCTCCTCACTCAAGCTCACACTCACTCAAGACTGAGCATTCTAAGCTCCCCAGAGCAGCTATCCACAGAGTGTGACTTATTCTGCTGCAAAAGTTCTAAGCAAGCCCAATCATTTCTTCCCTCAGGCTAACTGAGTAAATAATGATGTTATTATATAAGGAGCCCTAATGAACTCCCTAACAGCTGCCTGCTACCTTCCTAAAAATAATACGTGATAAGTTCTAGTAACCCCACGGGACAGGGTAGTAACCTATGTCATCATATAGGTGCACAACCAAGGTGTGGTTGTGCAGATTAGTGGATGATGTAAAAATTGGAGCCATCATAAATAGCAAGGAGGATGCTGAATTATTCCAACACAAAATTAATAGCATAGCAGATTGGGCAGACCATAAGAAATTGAGCCCCATTATTGAAAAATGCAAGATTATGCATTTTAGAGCAAAGTATACTAAAGTAACCTGTTACTTGCAAGAGATGGAATAACAACATCAGAATTAGAAAGGTGTTTGGGTGTACTAATATCAAATAGACTATCCTTTGAAGACCAGATTAAGAGTGTGGTCAGTAATAGAATATTGAGATGCATGGGAAGCATGTCAGGAGCAGGCAGAGGAAGGTGGTTATTCTCTTGTATTCATCATTGGTGAGGCTGCATGGAGTACTGTGTTCAGTTTTGGGCTCCATATAAGAGGGAAGATTTGAGGAGGCTGGAGGGTGTGCAGAGGAGGGCAACCAAACTAACTGCTAATGTCAGGCATGAGACATATGAGGAGAGGCTGAGAAAACTGGACCTCTTCTCCCTGGAGTGCAATAGGATGAGAGGAGATATATGCCTAGTATATAAAGCTTGTAATAACAGTGATGTGTCTGAATGTGTTGGACTTGAAAAAGAGAACAGTATAGAGCAACTAGGACACATGAATTGAGTCTTAAAGGGGAACATTTCAAAATAAATTGTGGGGGGAATGGATAAATCAGAGACTGGGCTCAATGTGGAATTAACTACCAAAGGAGGTTGCACAAAGCCCAAACATGAATCAATTTAAGAATTCTTTGGACCAATTCTTAATTAGTCAGGGTCTATCAGGATATACTTACATATATCAAGTCACTATGGCCAACTCTGCTGACATGTAAACTCATATGATCCTATGATCATTTCATTTCATTTTTGTTTTGTTTTTATTTTATACTGAAAGGCCTGTGGGCATATTGCCCATTTTCACAGGTGTCCAGATACAAGCATAAAAATCTTACAAATACAAAACCATTAATATTCAGAAGCAAAAAACATGTACGTTCAATAAATAGAGCAATAAAATCAATTGAAGCATTTGCAAACAGTGTTGGTCAACATGTAGTTTTTGAAGGACCTCTTAAAAACAGATATATCTGAGCAACAAACCAATAAGCTTGGTAGCTTATTACATGGTTGTATAGACATGACGTTCAATGACTTTCGAGCAAATGATGTATGAAAAAAGGGGACTTGACATTAATTTCTGCTGTGTGTTCTTGTAGTAATAGTGCTAATGTTTTTTGGAAAAAGTTTAAGAATATAGTCGGGTAAGAGACTCAAATGTATTTTGTGCAAAAAAAAGAAAAGAGCTAAAGTTAAACGTTTCAAGCACTGGCAAACAACCAAAAGACCTGTAATGATGACAATGGTGTGTCTTTCTGGTAAGTCAGGTGGCATAACAAATAATGTTATTAAAAGTAGACCGAAGCTTTTTGAGCATTTTTTCAGTTAAATAGGAATAGATTATGGAACCATTGTCTGGAATTGATAATAACAGATTATGTGTAAGAATTTGCTTAGTTTCGGATGTAAGATGTCTGTTAATTTTTCACAACATCTTTGGTCTCTTGTGAAGTTTGCCAATTAGTTTAATGATATATTGCCCAAAAGTCAAATGATAATCATGAATCAGGCCGAGATATTTAAATTCTGATACCTTTTCAATGAGATTTTCAGCATTGTCATGTAATACAAAGTCTTTAATAGGAACTTTTCTCAGACTAGAGAAAACCATTAGCTTTGTTTTGGAAGAATTTAAGACCAGTTTATAAAAATACAAAAATATATAAAATACATTTGACATTATACAAAACAGACATAATTGGACTCCAACAACAAATAATTGTACAGACCAAATTTCAATGAAGACAGAGCTATAACATTAGTAAATATAATGTTGTGACATATAGATTATGTCATCCAATGTTGTGCTTGTTTTTTTGTTTACTGATAATTGCTTCCATCAGTGCTGTGATGGCATGAGCTGCTTTCTTTTTGTTCTCTGGTTAGAGTAAGACCACATTCTTTAACATTATCTGCATGATCTGCATGAAAACTAGCAGACGAACATTTAAACCACTCTTATGGAGATACAAGTTCATTATATGACACTGAACAACAGTGCTTAGAATGTTTTTACCCATATGAATTCTATTCTCCCATGCTGCTGGCCCCCTTATACTTACCTGGGCATATAATTTCTAATGATGGGGCCAGGAGAGGGAGGGCCATCTTCCACTCCTCTGAAACACAATCCAGATAGTCAGCCAATGGGCTCTGTTAGTGGTATAAGACCTGAGCCATCACCCTGCTGTCAGCTAATTTTTACTGTTTTTTTCTACAGTCCCACCTCCCCTGACATCAGGCTGCCCACAGTATGCCTCAAATCCTGCTGACATCCCCTGCAGGGAAGGAAGTTCCAGCCCACTACAGGGATCCCAGGGCAGCAGAAACTTATGCTATTCCTCCATGGGCTGGGGATGCTGCCACACAGCAGTGACTCTCAGCCCTCTGGCTGCATGACTGGCTCCAAAAGCGTGTTTCCAAACTCCAGCCACCAGCATGGGAGCACAGAGAGCAACCCATTGTGCCACAGGATGTCCCAATGCTTAGAACCTTAACTGATGCTCTGATAATTTATAATAAAAAATAGACAGCTGGAGGCATGTACTGTACTTCAGTGTAAAGGAAAGCACTCCTGTATTGTACAGTATATGCATACAATACTCCAATTCACAAGCTACTTTCTGGCTTATGAACATACGAAATTGCTAGCAGATAAAGGCCTTATGGTCTATCAAGTCTGCTCGACTGTGCAGCTAGCAGTCCTTCTACTGCAGCTGCCCATCCCTCCCCTCCCTCCTCCCTCTAGTGACCTTCCCCTTACCCTGTCCCATCCCCTTTTGAAGCAGCCCACTGTTCTACATACCACCACTTACTCTGGCAATGTGTTCCACCCAGACACCACCCTCTCCATAAAAAAGTGTCTCCTCATTTCCCTGCTGAACCTTCCCCCTTTCAATCTCAGATCGTGCCCTTGAGTGTCCCTCCCCCTCCTTAATTTGAAAAGCCCCTCCATGCCCATCTTATTTATTCCCTTCATGTACTTGAAGGTTTCAATCATGTCTCCCCTTTCCCTCTTCTCCTCCAGGGAGTACATTTTCAACCCCCTCAGCCTGATCTCGTAGGGTAAGTGCCCTAGCCCCTGAATCATTTTTGTTGCCCTGCATTGCACCCCGTCCAGTAACCTAATGTCCTACTTCAGGTACAGTCCCCAAAACTGCATGCAGTACTCCAGGTGTGTCTAGCCAGTGATCTGTATAGTGACAGGATCACTTTCCCTCTCCTGGAGAATATACCTCTGGCAATACAACCCAGCATCCTACTGGCCTTTGCAGCTGCCTTTCTACACTGTGCGAGTTGTTCATTGCTCCCATTATAATCACCCCCAGATCCTTCTTCTCTTCTGTCTTGGCTAGTTGAAGCCCTCCCCCCAGATGGTAGCTCCCCCTTGGGCTTTTTGTGCGGAAATGTAGAACCTTGCATTTCTTGGCATTGAACCCCCCCTCCCCTTGGCTTACCTCCACTCAGCATGTACCTTCACAAGACATGGACTAATGATGGGGCTGAAAAGCCTGCTGTTACCAGTGGCCATAAATCTGTGCAAAGGTGAACAGGGATTAGTTGAAGAAAGACAAGGAATTTTGCCCCACATATCCCATGCCATATGCATTGCATCCCGAAAGGTAGGATAGGAAGGATTTATGGACTTCTGTTTTCTAAGCACTGCAGTCCTCCTCACTCTTTGACTGCTGAGAGTGAGGAGGATGGCTGCACTCAAGAAACAGAAGTCTATAAATCCTATATGGATTAAAATAGTGAGACAGGAGAGCATGCGGGTCAAGCAAGCTAACTCAAGAGACAAACATTATGATATGGAGAGTTCTCAGTGTCTTATGAGATAGATATGTAAAGATATAGTGACCCCAGTAGTTTGCTTTGATGAAGTGGCAATAATGGCTATGAAACAGCAACATTCATATGGTGGAAATTATGATAATATATGTTGGAATCCATAGGAGTTGATCCTTTTTTCTTTGTAGTTCCAGAGTGTTTCTATGAAGGATCCTCCAAACTGCCGGACCCACAATCGGTTTTATAATGGCATCCTGAGCATTTTTCTCAAGAGGTATATTTGAAATATACCAAAAAGGGATGTGTTTTTGAACATTAAAAATGCATTTTGGCTATATACAGAAATATACAATATGTTTTATTGTGAGTGCATGGGGTGGGTAAGGGATTGCATGCTAGCCCTGATTCATGAGACAGAAATCCACCACTAAGGAGCCAAGTTTACAAATCTGCATCCACATTCTCAGTTGTAGGGTAGAGATACATACCATTATGGATTTCTGGTCCCCATTTTTCTTTTATTAATCGTTATAGCTCTCCTTCTCCTCTGCTAGTGTTCCTGATGTCTGGAAACAGGCTGATTGTCATACCTATTCAAAGGTGGTGATCCCTTCTTCTGGCAACTTCCATCTAATTTCTCTCCTTCCAACCTTGGCTAAGTTACAGGAATGCATTGTTCTATCTCAGCTTACTTTCTTTCTTGACAGCTCCTCCTTTTCACTCTCTTCAGTCTGGTTTTGGAGTCCCTCCACTTCTATCTCCCTCCTTCGGCTTTCTGATTCCATACTTACAGGTATGGATAAAGGACTGACTTCTGCCATTTTGTTGATCTTGCTGGGGCTTTTGACACTATAGCGCATCCTCTCCTACTGGACAAACTTAAAGCTGCGGGCCTTTCTGACTCTTCAGTCAATTGGTTTTGTTCTTAGCTTAAAGGCAGGTCTCAAGCTGTCTGGATAGGAAAATCCATGTCTCCTTCACTTCCCACTAGCTTAGGTGTCCCTCAAGGGTCTGTCATGAGTACTAGTCTCATTTCAATATTCCTAAATGACTTTCACTTTGCCTGTTCTTCTGCATCCATTCATATGTATGCTGATGACACAGTTCTTTTTGATCTGGCTCCTCTCCCCAAGACCTTACCTCCCAACTACAGTTGGATTTTGACAACATTCAGCACTGGTTCAAGGTTACCTAACTGTCCCTTAATACCAAAAAACAGTCTCTATGACATTTGGTACCCATCAAAGGCTTGCCAAACTTACTTCTACTCCTCTGTTTAATACCCTTAATGGTGCTAAAATTGAAGATGTCTCCTCCTTTAAGTACCTCAGGGTCTGCCTTTACTGGCATCTTGATTTCTCTGTGCACTTTGATACTATTCACCATAAGCTTCACCCTAAGCTTGGTGCTCTGTACAGGAACAAAGTAGTATACTGCTCCCTGCCTGCCATGAAATTGTACTAAAAATGATCCTTCCAATCTTTGACTATGGTGACTTAGTCTGTACTAGTGCCCCTAAAACCTCCCTTGCCAGACTCAACCCCCTTTTTCATTCTTTCTGCTGCTTTGCTTTAGATTGCTCCTCTTGTACTCGCCACTGATCTCTTTACTCAGCTCTTTCTCTCCCCTCTCATGATGCTAGGTGCCTTTCCCATTGTGTCTCTTTTTTTTGTCTAAATTCTGGTTTGGCACTCTTCACTATTACCTCAAAGACCTTCCCCTCTTCCTTTTCCCTCCTTCCTCCTACTCTCTTCACAGCAATACTTTCCTTTCTCTCACCATCCCTTCTAGAAAATCTGCTGTTGGTCAATCTGCTTTTTCCTACAACTTTCCAAAATGTTGGTCCTCCTTCCCTTTCTATTCATTCTGCCTCTTCCCCTCCTCCTAAGTCTTATTCTTTCTGACCTATGTTTGTCCTACTTCTTACTGCCTTTGACCCTTCCTCTTTTTCTTTATTCGCTAGTCTTGCCCTCTTCTTGCTGTTCTGTTATTGTTTTCTTTCTTTGTATTTAGTGAGTCTCTTATTTGCTAGTTTCCTTCACGTACTATTTTTACTTTTTTATTTATTACTTGTAATTACTATATTATTATTTTTTACCTTGTTATTTTATTGTTAGTTTTCTCCTTCTTCCCTCTCCCCCAGGACTCATCTGGAAATGAGCTGTTATCAGTTCAGTATGTACTTCCTGGTTAAACTTTTTAAATAAATAAATAAATGGCTTTTATCTCCTTCTTAGTACCCCTCATGAAGTGTCACCTGTCCCACCATGCTGCCAGAGGGCAGCTTCTTCTGTATCATTCATATGCAGCATCCTTCCTGCCCCAAGGCTGATCCTCATTATGTTGGAAAATGATCTGTCTAGGGAGGGCTTGTATGGGAAGGCATACGTCAGGAGGTTCTACTTCAGAAATCTCATTTAGTCCAAGAGCAGGCATAGAGGAGGCACACTGCTATACAGCTATCCCAACACACCCGTAGCCAGAGGGTGAAGTTTCCCTGGGAGGAGTTTCCATGTTGCATGTCCTCCTGTGTTACCAGGAGTGACCATACAGAGTGGAATGACTTCCTTCACTCCCGGAGAACCTAACACTTCTACTCAGGCCAACTAGGATCACAAATCCTGGGCAGTGAACACAGATCCCCATCATCATAGAGACATACCAGCACCCACTAGGCCAGGCAGATACTTTATTTCTTTTTAAACTGTCATATTTCCTATTCTTGGTGGTGGATCAGTTCCAGAAAAGTAAAAAAAAAAGGTTTATTTCAGTGCAGATATGAAGAAAGAAGTAACCACAGGAAATTCAGGTGATCTGTCGGTCCCTGTGGCTGAGCTGGTAAAAACAATGAATAAACTTCAGGGTCCTGGGAATACATATCAGCATGCTCACATTATTTCAAAGGCCTAGGTCTGAAGTAAGGGGAGAGAAATGCTGGCCAATACCAATTAGAAGGCTGTTGTGTCCACATATATATTAGTGGAAGGTGATGTAAAGTTTGTGAACTTTCTTACCATTTCCATAAGTGTTTTACAAAAATGGTTAAAATTGGTATTAAACAGGACTGAGTAACTAGGCCCAGGTGAGCCTGGCTACAGTGGGTGTGATGGAGTTGTCAGCCACCATTTCTGACTCCGGGGTTCATGACTGGCACTGGCAGCAAGGCACCACTCAGGGAACTGCAGTGTAAAAGATACTTGCCTTCCACCATGACAAAAGCAAAGCAGCCATCAAATAAGAGAAAAACAAGCACCAGAAAGAAAATGCAAATACATTTTATTTATTTATTCAGCATCAGCAGCAGCAGCCGCAGCAGCGGATTGATGAGGGTGAGTGTCATGACATCATGGATGCTATTGCATGCTGTGGGGGGGGCAGGGCATGGCCACCATCCATGGACAACACTGCCATGCATGCGATGTGTGACAGTCAGCACTGTCCAGTGGCACTGCATGTCTGGGAGTGCGTCACTGGTGGTCCATGCATGCACTGGGCACATGGCTGTGGCACTAACTTCCCACAATGTAGCCACGTCACTGTACAGCCTTGGTTGTGCTGTGCTGGTCATGGGTGGGGTGTGTGTGCAGTGGCACACATGGCTGTTGCTGCCTGGTTGGGCTTGTCTTGTGCACGGCCACTGTGGGTGGGTGCAGTCCATCACAGGGGCAGGGCACTTGGCTGTATGCCATGCATGTTGGGTGGGCTTCAGGGTTGTGGGCAGTCACAGCCATCGATTCTGTTCCCTTGTCCTAGGTGTCCAGGTCCTGAGGAGGATCATGCGGGCTGTCCACGGCCTGCTGGAAGTGTCTGTGGAGTCCCTGGACATACTGAGGGAGATGCAACGGAGGGGAGTGAGATGTCGGAGGAGGACCCAGGACCAGCAGCAGCCTGCTGATGTGAGGACTGGCGGGCAGTAGCTGCCCCACACCTACCCCCTTTACCCATCCCTCACACCCTGCCTTCACTCACCCAGTTCTTCACCCCTGCCCCTTACCCACCCCTACCTTGTACCCATACCCCCACCCCTTTCTTGTAAATAGCTGTACATAGTTGTGTGTTCCTGTTCATATTTTCTTTATATAAATCTATTTTGATATGAATACTGTGGTGGTCTCTGATTTGCAGCTGGCTATGGGTGCTCAGTTGCAGTGGTGTGCATGGCATCTGGGGTGGTATTGTCCTGGGAATGTGTGTGTGTGTGTGTGTGTGTGTGTGTGGGGAGGTGTCCCTGGGGTGGTAGTGGCTTTCAGCCGGTCTGGCCATGTGCTGCCACACACCGCTGGGTGCTCCTGGTGGGTCTGGCTTGTATGGTTCTGTGGTACACGAGGTTGCAGTCTGGCAGGGGGCATGGGGATTCCTGCAGTGACGGTCACAGTCACTGCTCATGGGTGGTGTCTTGGGGTACCAGTGCAGGGTGTGCTGTACACAGGGGGGGTGCTGTTGTGCACTTGGGTTGTCCGCCCCCTTTGTGTGGCAGTCTCAGCTTGCCAGTGGGTATGCTGGGGCACCATGGCCCAGCTGTGCTTTGTTGGCTTGTCCCCATGGGCTGGTGGATATACCTTCCCTTCCCCAGTGATGCTGTGCTTAGGGTGTGGGGGTGTATTGTTAGTTCTGCAGTGTGTTCCTGTGCCCATCTGTGGCATGAGTGGTGGGCCCCTGCCTACCTTCCTGGTTGTGCAGTTCCATTGCTCTGCTGCTGGAGGGCTCTCTGCTTGCGCTATGGCACCTCTGGACTGCTCAGCTGGGCTGGCTGGCCTTGTTGCGCTATGGCGCATCATATCTGCTCAGCTTCCCCTTCCTGGTTGTGGTATGGCGCAGGTTGTGCAATATTCAGACGTTGGCTGGTTGTGCAATTTGACTTGCTCCATGTTTGAATATCACATCTATTGCGCATGTGCACAATTGACTTGTGCTTGCTCCTGATATTGCGCACATTTTGGGCACAGTTTGAATATCTGGCCCAAAATGTACATATCGGAGTGAAATATGAAAGTGGAATAAAATGGTATATATGTTTATAATATAAATTGTTTAAAATTAATTTGGAAGTTAAGAAAATGCTGCGGCAATTATAGCTGAGGGTGGGGGACGAACCACCTTCAGGACTGCTTCACTGGTGTGAAGTGGCTCTGCATAACATCCTACCCACTACACCAACAGAGCAGTTGTTACCTGTGAACACACAGAATAGGAAGGCACAGTTGGTGGTGGAGCAGGCTGTGACATGATCGCTAACGTTGACACCCCCCTACCTCCTTGCGGTATTAAACCAAGACTGCTCTGGCAGGACCCCAACCCACTCCTAGTTGGGGAGTTGGCTGTCATCCACACTGAATGCCATTTCTGTCAGTGTTCCCAAGTTTACTTTTACTGTTCATAAGCTTTACGAGTGATGTCATGTTTATTTGGCAAGTGTAGTAATGTTAAAAAACACTGTGTCTACTTTAGGAAAGAAAGAACAAAAGTGGAGTCAACAGGAAAAGGAACACAAATGTCAACATACTTCTGGTGAGCTTTGAAAACAAAATGGTAGTCAGAAGGAATATTTTCGGTGATTGGATGCATAACAAGAATGGGCAAAATAATTAGAGGTCCAGTGCTAGAATGATTTGTAACAGTAAACAAAGGGAAACTGACCAGAGGATTTTTTTTTTTTATAAACTCACAGCATAAAAACAAAATAACGACAACAAATTGAAGAAAGTGGGCATATTATGTTTAAGTTTATATAGGAAAAGGGTTTTCTTTTGATGCTATGAATGAAATATAATTTGGGGATAATATATGAAATGGAGTACACACTCACAGAGTACAGCTATCAGTATTGTTTTTATATATAAGATGAGCAGTCTGTATATGCACGCCTATATTCTAAAATCCCACTAGCATGCCTCACTTTTGGGGATCTGTATAGGAATAGAGTGATGAGGTTAATTGCTTATTTTATGGTAAAATGATGCTTATTTGTTTATTACTTAGTAACAATACAGTTTGGGCCTGAGGAAGTGGTGTGGCCACGAAACCATTGCCCTACTGTATATGTCAAGCAAGAATAAACATAGAAACATAGACTTTGACGGCAGATAAGGACCGCTAGGCCCATCTAGTCTGCCCATTTCCCTACCTACAGGATAGGTCGCAGATCCTATTTAACCAACAGCCTATATCTTCCTGCCCCCCACAAGAATTGCCTTATGTCTGTCCCATGCATTCTTGAATTCTCCCACAGTTTTAGACTCCACAACTTCCTCAGGAAGGCTGTTCCATACATCCACTACCCTCTCTGTGAAATAATACTTCCTCACATTGCCCCTGAACCGCCCTCCTTCTATCTTTAAATTGTGTCCCCTTGTTCTTGCAAGCCTCTTTTTCTGAAAGATGCTACCCTCTTGGACTTTGCTGATTCCCTTGAGGTACTTGAAAGTTTCTATCATGTCCCCCCTCTCCCTTCTTTCCTCAAGGGTATACATATTAAGCTCCTTTAGTCTCTCCTCATACAGCTTCTCTAGCAGACCCTGCACCATTTTAGTTGCCCTCCTCTGGACTGCCTCTATCCTGTCTATGTCCTTGCGGAGATGGGGTCTCCAGAACTGGACACAGTATTCCAGATGGGGTCTCACCAACTGTCTGTACAAAGGATAACAACTTCCTGTTTTCTGCTGCTGCTGCCCTCCCTATACATCCCAGTATACCCCTGCCCTCCCTACTGCCTTCTTACATTGCTTGCTAACCTTAAGGTCATCTGATATGATTACCCCCAGGTCCCTTTCCTGTTTTGTTGTTTTCTACCTCCCCACCCATTGTGTATCCTTCCCTGGGTTCTTGTTTCCCAGGTGCATTATTTTGCACTTTTTTGCATTGAATCCTAGCTGCCATACATCTGACCATTCCTCCAACCTTGCCAAGTCCCTTTTCATCCTTTCCACGCCTCCTTGTGTATCAACCCTGTTGCAGATCTTTGTGTCATCTGCAAAAAGGCATACTTTTCCTTCCAGTTCCTCTGCAATGCCACTAATGAAGACATTAAAAAGGACTGGACCCAATACTGAACCCTGCGGTACCCCACTAGTAACTGCCCTTTCTTCAGAGTGGACTCCATTTACAATTACCTTCTGTGTCCTGTTGTCCAGCCAATGTTTTACCTAGGCTACCACCCTGGGACCCACTCCCAGGCTGGTTAATTTGACTAATAATCTTTTGTGTGGGACTGTGTCAAATGCCTTGCTAAAGTCTAGGTAGGCCATGTCCACAGCCCCTCCCTGGTCTACTACTTTGGTCACCCAGTCAAAGAAATCTATTAGATTTGTCTGACATGACCTTCCCGCTAGAACCCATGCTGCCTTGGATCCTGTGCTCCACTGACCTCTAGGTACTCAACTATTCTTTCTTTCAGAAGTGACTCCATCACGTTCCCTACCACAGAGGTCAGACTGACAGGTCTGTAGTTTCCTGCCTCTGTCTTGGTCCCACTTTAGTGAAGGGAATCACATCCGCCTTCCTCCAGTCCTCGGGTACCACACCATCCTCCCATGATTTATTAAAAGAGTAGCCAGTGGTTTCACTAGTTCCTTCCTTAATTCTTTAGAATTTGGGGTGAATTCCATCAGGACCCATTGCTTTGTCCACCTTCAGTTTTAGGAGTTCTTGCAGAACCTCTCTTCTGTGAAAGGACTGGATCGACTCCTATCAAGAGTGCTTCTGTTAATTGGATTAGGCACTTCCTCCTCTTTTGAATACTGAGCAGAAATAGTCGTTCAGTATTCCTGCTTTTCACTGTCCCCTCTGCCCACCCACCGCTTATTCTATTCAGCCTCACTATCCCTCCCTTTGTCTTTCTACGCTCGCTGATGTACCTATAAAAGGTTTTATCCCCCTTCTTAACTGAGTTGGCTATCTTTTCCTCAGTTTGGGCCTTTGCTATTCTGACTTCCCTCCCTGCTTATTTCTGCCTTAACTGGTACAGCTCTCTGTTCTGCTCCTTCTGTGTTTCCTTATACTTCTGGAATGCTATCTTTTTCTTCCTGACTTTCACAGCCACCTATCTTGAGAACCATGGTGGCTTTTTCGTTTGTTTTGATTTGTTTATTTGCTTCACACAAAGGCTTGTTGCCTCTGTGATGGCAGTTTTGATAATTCCCCATTGTTGCTCCACACCTCCTTCTAGCCTGTTTGCTAGTGCTTTTCTGAGGCACTCTCCCATCTTGCCAAAGTCAGCCCTCCTAAAGTCCAGTACCCTCACTTTTGTATGGCTTGACTCTGTAGCTGAGTTTAACATGAACCACACTGTTTGATGGTCACTTGTCCCCAGATGGCAACCCACTTCTAGATATGAGATCCTCTCACTGCCCCCGTTTGAGAGCACGAGGTCTAAGATTGCTCCTCATGAGTGGGTTCCGAACTAGTTGTCTAATGCTTGCCACCTGTAGGCCAAGAATGGCCCTGCTCTTGGATGTGGCTGCAGCAAAAGTGCTCCAGTTAACATCTGGCATATTCAGGTCTCCATCAACAGTATCTCCCTTTCTGCCATTCTAAGAATGCCTTCCATCATATCCTTGTCCATTCCTTCCCCTGACATGGGGGTCTGTACACAACCCCTGTGCGGATTGTGGTGCCCTTTCCAGTCTCCAAGGTGACCCACAGTGCCTCCTCTCCTCCCTGTTTATTCTTTTGTTCAGTTGCTTTTATCCCTTCCTTTACATAGAGAGCTACTCCTCCCCCTCTTCTCCCCTGCCTGTCTCTCCTGTAGGTTATGTACCCTGGTATGTTAACATTCCAGTCATGGTTCTCTGTGTACCATGTTTCTGTGACTGCTATTTTATCCAGACATCCCTCTTCCATTAAGACCACCAGCTCAGGGAGCTTGTTGCCCAGACTACGGGCATTGGTACTCATTACCCTCCATTTCCTGATGGCCTTACCCCCTTTTTCCCCATCCCTGTCCTTCTTGCCTTTGTCACTTTCTCCATTTACCCCTGCCCTTCTCCCTATCGACACCTCCATGTTGGTGTTTGCCACACTTACTACCGTGGTTGTTTGGGGGCTAGGATTTTCCTACTCCTTTCCAGTGCCTCCCCCCTTGGCTAGTTTAAAAGCTTGCCAATGAAGCATTTAAACCTATCACCTAGGATACTGGTTCCCCTCCCAGACAGATGCAGCCCATCATGCCAGTATAGGCTTGCATCACTCCAGGTGGACCCCCAGTCCCCAATGAAGCCAAATCCCTGAGCTCCACACCAGTTTTTCAACCACTGATTGAATCCCATGGTACGGAACACCCTAGCCTGTCCTATGCCATAGATGGGTAGCACCTCCGAGAAGGTTACCGCATGCGTGCTACTTGACTAAGGCCCTCCCAATTCCACAAACTCTTCCTGCACTTCTAATCCTTTTCTTAGTCAGGTCATTTGTCCCTAAGTGGACAATGACATCCAGCTCCCTCCCTGTACAGCTGCTCCGCAATCCTGAGGATTCGCTCCTGTCCTCCAAGCCATGGTGCCAGGCAGGCACCTTACCTCCCTCTCCCCTTCCTTGCCCAGTTCTACCTTCCTAACAATGGAGTTCCCCACCAGGAGTTGTTTCCTTCCCCTGCAGGGTCCCCTGCCACCCTCCTGTGGGTCTCCTTTATGGAGGTTCCAGCATCCTCCTTGGTCTCCACTGTAGGTGCCTCCATAGAGGAACCACACTTTGCCAGAATGGCATAGGAATTGTGGAGGTACAACTGGAGGATGTGCCTCTGTTCCACCACTCTCACCCTCCCTGAGCCCACTGTGGTCCAACCGCCCTCTTCTTGGCAACCTCTGAGGCAACGGCAGTGGCACTGGTGGTCCCTGGATGGAAGAGGAGGTCCCACAATCCTGGCAACTCAGCCTGGAGATGAGCAACCTCCTCCCTCAGCCCAGAGAGGTGCCTGCAGATGGGACAACACTGCATCCTCCAGAACATCTCCCGGAAGACTGCTGCTCCACAGCCACTGCACTGCACCACTCCAATCATGTCTTATTTCTGGTCCCTTAACTGTTTGCAGTCCTTACTCTTTCCTCTGTTTTTTTTCCCTCTCTCCTTACTTTCTGCCTGTGTGCCCTTTAAGCTCCTGATTGTCCTGTTCTGAGACAAGAATATCCTATATTTCTCAGTAGACCGCTTACTTGTTCAGAGGCAGACCTCCAGCAGCTAGAGGGGGCCGGAGAGCTACTCTTGCCCTTCTAGGATGGTGGGTCCTTGGTGGTTCTGTGATCACTCACTTCCTGCCCCTAAACAGGAAGTTCCTGTTGTCAGTCAAATCCTGTGCCTATAAAAATAGAACTAGCTTTGGGTGGAGGGGAGGGAAGGAGGGCAATATAGTCCCAGTAGAGAAGTTCAGTCACACAGCAGTCCTTTCTCCTGGAGTCTTCTGCCAATAAAAACACAATAAGTGTGAAAAATGTTTGGAGTTAGTGGAGTTCATCTAGATATTTTCACTGCATTGATCTCTGCCACAAGGGTGATACTGAGGCATTGAAAACGAGAGGACCCACACCAAATGCAGGAATGGTTGCTTGAACTTGGGGAAACCACATGCTTTGAAAAAGTCCATTTTAGGAACCTGGATATTATGGTCCAGTATTGAGCAATATGGGGTAAATATTTAAGTTCAGAGCATTGTGTTGTCCCAGAGGGATATCCAGATTTAATTCTTCCACCTATAAGTGCATAATCCACAGATGCTGATAAAAATTAATCTCCGTCCCCGCACACACTGTATGGGCATAAGACTTGGGGCTCATTTCAAACATCATCCACAGTGAGTAGAAACTGCAGCACTTACTGCATAATACCTCCATCTTCATCAGCAGATCACCCAGCATCAACTTCAGTATGGTACCATGAGGAATCTACACACTTTTCTTCGCTTTTAACTGCTCACTATGTCTTTCATATTTTAAAATTTAGTTTGCCTTAATGTTATCAAATGTAATCACTATGTAATGTGTGTCATAATTGGAGGATTTGTCAATAAACATTTAATTATTATTGCTAAAGGTGATCTTACAGGGTATGCCACCCTAACAGAGACATTTCTATGGTGACATGTGTCAATATCGACTATAGCGCCATGTTGCCATAGAAATGCTGCTGGAAGAGGGCAACCACTTCCCCCGACCCACTCACTCTAACCAACTCCGGCCTGGAGTTAGAATCCTTTAGTTAGGGGGTGCGGGGGTTCGGGGGCAAAGCCCCCCGATGTAAAAAAGACATCCAAACTGTGCAGCACCATACCGACTACAACTTGTGGTTGACATGAAGCCCATCACTGAAATGCCGGTCACGAGCTTTTTTGTCGCACCGGCATATATAATCTGATCTTACAGTACTTCTTAACAGTAATTTGCCCTCTGTGCACTATAAACACAATATGTGCCCTCTGTGCTTTAAATACAGCCTACTCCCCCACCGCAAACTTCCATACCATTACTAGTGGTTAATTTCAGCAGAACTTGGCTGAAGGGGTCTGACTGAACCATTGAGGGAAGGAGCTGTGAGCCATCAGCAAGGATTTAAGGAAGCAAGGGAGAGGAGAAGGTTGGTTCACATACATTTTGGACCAGTGTGAATGAAAACAGTGCAGCATATAGTACCTTACTATTTATCCTCTGCTGCAGGAAATCACCCCTCCTTAAGGGAACACTGGATGATTCCAGTAACTACTGGACCCAGGGCCTCATGGTAGTCCACTAACAGCCAGGATGGCCCTGGATCAGAATCATAGAAAACAGGGCACAGGCCTGAGACGACACCAAGCACCAAAGAAACCAGATGAAACTCAAACCTGGCCACAAGAGTGCCCCAGTACCTTTCAACCTTGAGTGTACCTGCACTGGACAGACCACCTAAAGAGAACCTGGCCATAATGGAGGGAAAAACACCCCTCTGGACTGCAAATGGGGAGGGGGACATTTTAGCCTGTTCACTGTGTGGAAGAGTTGAGCTTGTCTATTCTTACCAGAACCATATGGTTTTCTTGAAAGGTCAGGGAAGCAGTAAGAGCCAAAAATAAAGCCTTCACCAGGTACAAGGAAAAGCAAAAGAAGGAAGAATGGGGAGAAAACCAAATGACAACAGTGCAAATCAAGAGGGTAGTTAGAAAAGCAAAGGCTGACACAGAGCTGTGGATTGTGGATGGGGAAAAGATATACGAACATGCAAATTTGCCAGCAGAAATAGGCCACCTGGTCTATTAAGTCTGCTCAAGTGTGCAGCTAGCACCCTCACCTTGCAGCTGCCCCACCCCACTTCCCCTTCCCAATTACCACCCCCATCTTGTCCCATCCCATTTTGAAACTACCCACTGCCTTACAGACTACCACCTCCTCCGGTAGAACATTCCATTCTGCCACAACCCTCTCCATGCAAAAGTGTCTCCTCATTTCCATCCTAAATCTTCTCCCCTCCAATCTAAGGCCATGGCCTCTCGTGTCCCTCCCCCTCCTCAGCTTGAGTATCCCCTCAGTGCCTGCCTTGTTTATCCCCTTTGCGTACTTAAAGGTCTCAATCATATCCCCCCGGTCCCTTCTCTCCTCCAAAGAGTACATGTTCAGCTCTCTCAGCCTCTCCTCGTATGGTCTGCCCTCCAATCACTGGATCATCCTTGTTGCCCTGTGTTGTACCCCTTCCAGTAATTTCACATCCTTCTTCAGATATGGGCACCAGAATTGCACACAGTACTCCAGATGAGGCCTGACCAGTGCCCTGTAGACACAGGATCACTTCCTTGCTCCTGGAGGAGATCTCCAGGATATTGGGGAAAAAAGAAAGAAGGGAGGAGGAATTGCCAGGCTAACAGAAGGAAGTAGGGTAATTGAGGAGTATTGGAAGAAAGCAGCTGTTTTTAATGACTAATTCTACTCTGTATTCACAAGGGAAGACAGAGGGCCCCTGCCAGACAGTGGCATTAAGGCATCTGTAAGGGGGATCCCTGAGACGAGGCAGCAAATATTTACCAAAGAAAGGATTCAGAAAGGGCTAGCAGCTCTAAAGATAAATAAGAACCTGGGGCCAGATGGGATACATCTGAAGGTGCTCAAGGAATTGGCAACAAAACTAACTGAACCCCTGGTAGGGCTATTCAAATAGCTCAGCTGAGATGGGGTAGTTCCAAAAGGCTGGAGAGTAGCGGATGTAGTTCCTCTCCCTAAAGGGGGGACAAGGAGCAACTGGGTAACTACAGACCAGACAGTCTTACAGTACCTCTACTGAGATGCTAGTCAAAGAGGACCTCGTGGACTACCTGGAGAGCAATTTACTCCAGGATAGTAAACAGCATGGGTCTGTGGTAGGGAGGTCTTGTCAGACCAACATGATAGTATTCTTTTACTGGGTAATGAGAGTAGTAGATAAGGGCCATTCCATGGATTTACTCTACTTTGAGTTCAGCAAGGCTTTTGACTTGGTGCCTCACAGAAGATTGCTGAAGAAGCTAGAGAACCTGGATGCAGAAAAGGACACAGTTGGATGATGAGAAACTGGCTGGAAGGGAGAAAGCAGAGGGTTGTGGTTAACAGAGTCAGATCAGAAGAGAGGGAGGTAACCAGTGGGGTGCCACAAGGATTGGTCCTGGGTCCAGGCCTTTTCAATATGTTCATCAGCAACACTGGAGAAGGAATCCAGGGCAAGATGTGTCTCATTGCAGATGATACTAAATTCTGTGTCAGGGTGGACAGCGAGGAGGGGTGAGGGTCATGCAAAGAGACTTGCAAAAGCTAGAGAGGTGGTCAAAGGTTTGGCAGTTGAAATTCAATGCCAAAAAGTGCAAGGTGATGCATATAGGAAACAAGAACCCCAGACAGAGTACTGGATGGGAAGGGTAAAGCTTGGCACAACTTCTGAGGAACGAGACCTACGGTGACTCCCTAAAACAATCTAGTCAGTGTAACAAGGCCTACATATAGGCCTTGACCCCCTGGCTCTTAAGTGGTTCGAGAGCTATTTATCTGGTCGCACCCAGAGAATTAGCTTGAAGGGTGTGCTATCTGACCCATTACCCCTAAAGGAGGGAGTACCACAGAGCTCGATCCTTGGTCCCCTACTTTTCTCATTGTTTTCCAATGACCTTACCCTCCACTGCGGGGGAAGTGCAGTAGTACAATATGCGGATGACACCATTATTTACTGCTCCTCGGATAACCTGGGGGCTCTCAGCCCCTTACTCCAATCTGAGCTTACATCACTGGAGAACTGGCTAAAAACTAACAGAATGGTCTTAAACACAGGCAAAACAAAAGCCATGCTATTTGGGGCCAGATCCTTAGGGCAAGATAGGATCGGCTCCCTACAGCTTAAATCACTTGCTGGGACCAGCATTGAAGTTGTGCCCTCCTTAAAATACCTAGGGCTTACACTTGACCAAAGTCTCACCTTAAAGAACCATGTGGATCAAGTGACCAAGACCATCCATGGGAAACTAGGCATCTTGTATCAGATTAAGGATCAGCTTATACCGGAAGCCAGATGTTCCATTGCTTCTAGCTTCCTGCTCCCCACTCTGACCTATGCAGCCCCTGTAATACAGGGAATGGCTGGAGGTATACCGGATGTAGATCTTATATAATAAGGTAGCACGGTTCGCTACCCTGGATCACTCCAGAACCCACCACTGTGACACGCTTGCCAAACTACAGTGGCCTTCTATTGTAGCACGTCTACAATACCCCCTCCTCTACCTAGCATTTAAATTACTCAGCACTACAGATCCACCCAACCTGTCTTCAACCTTAGCCCCCCAAAATAACCCCCGAACCCTGATATCCAAAGGGAGGGCTCTACTAGAAACCCCCAGGGTCAGGACCAGCACAGGTCAGAGATCGTTCTCCTCCACAGCCCCCATCTGTGGAACAAACTTCCACCAGAGATACAGGAAGCCCCCTCACTCATGAACTTCCGAACCAGGCTCAAGTCGCATCTACACAAGGCAAGCACTTGCCTATGTCATGGCACCTGACAGCCCCCCCCCACACAGACTTAGGCCTATCACCACACCTACAAGGGTTGTACCAATCCATATTGGAAAGTTTGCCTCCACTGTTATGAATCAATGTCTAAAACTATAACTATTGAATCTGTATGTCAGTTAATTCCTGTTTATTGTCTGTTTCACCAAGTTTATGACATTACATGTAATACCACTTAATGTATCTCCGGGTCGCCCCTGAAAAAGGGACCTTCGGGGCCCAGCGGGCCTACCCGGTCATCAAAATTCAATAAATAAACAGGATGCTGAGGTGTATAAAAAGGAGTATTGACAGAAGAGGGAAGGAGATATTACTATCTCTCTACAGATCACTGGTGAGGCCCCACCTGGAGTACTGTGTCCAGTTCTTGATTTCTCACCTAAGGAAATATAAGGACAGACTGGAGACTGTGCAATGAAGGGTGACCAAAATGATTCAAGGTCAGCAGTACAGATCTTATAAAGATCCGTTCAAGGCACTGAACATGTACTCGCTGGAGGCCAGACAAGAGGGTGGGAGTTATGATAGTAACCTTCGAGTTCCTGAAAGGAATGAACAAGATAAATTGTGTGGCACTATTTAGCATAAATAGTATATCAAGAACACAGGGGCATGATTGGAAACTGATGGGGGGAGGTTCAAGAGGGAAGTGAGAAAGTTTCATTTTACATGGTGGTGCCATGGAACAGTCTGCCAGCTGACATTGTGGGTGCCAGAAATACAATAGTTTCAAACACAGCTGACACACACAGTAAAGGGCTTAGTGGTTGCTCAGGGTGAAAGTGGTAGGGTAGGGAGCATGGAGGTGGATAATGTGGGTTAGAACCCTGTATGGACAATAGGTCCTGGGTTTGATAGAGTTTTATGGGAAGACTGGATGAACCAATGGTCTTTTTTGCCATCATTTTTTGTGTTTCTGTATACCTGAAGCAATAAACCGTAACAGGATTCTACCTTTTTTGGCATGATTGTCCTCTTATAGTCCTTGTAATGGGCCCTCAGAGACATCTTAATAGCCACTGAGTCAGACCTCTTCCAAGAACACTCCAGTCTCTGCCTCAGTGCTATCAACCATCTCAGCTCATCACTATACCATGGTGAACTGTGGTGGGAAGCAGTGGGTGGACCCAAATTGGCATGACCGAGTCCACCACAGACATGATGGCCCCATTTTATCTGTACCTCCACCACATGCTGACACCATTCCTGAGATGTCCAGTGCCACCTTTAGCTTCTCAGGCTTCAAATTTCATTTTGGATGGTACTGGATCATCTCTGTAGGAGGCAAAAGTTTCCAGGGGACATCCTGCAAGAAACTATACAGTACTTTATTCTGATTAAGCCACTGGATCACTCCTGACATCCCAGGTGTTCAGTCTCAGAGAGAAGACAATGTCCAATGTGTGTGTATGGTATTACTTGGAAGACAGCATTATTTGGCAGTGAGAATCATTGAAATGGATATAATTCCTTGTTCAGATTAGTTTGGGTGTAAATATATTATGTCCAGCATCAAACATTTTGCACACAGTAAAACATTGCTATTGCATCATTATATATATATATGGGCATCATACTCAGATTCAGTATGATACTGTACAGTACTTGTGGATTACCTAAGATTGTCTCTATGAAATTAACTAGTGACTAGGCTTCTCAACTGCAATACACAACCTGGTTAGCATTACAACACCAGCTGTGGTTCTTCTTCCAAGCTGGCCACTCCCTCAAGAAAGCTCCATGCTCTGATTCATTACATGCAAATGAGAAGCAGACTGGCTGTACGTCACCTTCTATCTGACACATTTGTGCCTTTTCCTTGGTGCTGTCTGGCTCTTTGGCACCATCCCCCAGCAAAACTCAAACCAAATCCCTTTCAGAATCCAAATCATTTCTCTTCAAAGGCAAGGCAAGGCAAATTTTATTTTTATGGTGACAACCCCGGAGGCTCTGGGTGCCTAACAGAATAAATTATACAAACAATGCAATGTAAAACAACAAACAAACATAAAACAAATAAAATTATTAAAATAATATAATAAAATTTCAGCAGTAATATTAAGACCAATTGACTATATTAGAAACTATAGTCCCCAAAACAAGAGGTCGGTATAAGTCAGTTACATAGACACATTGAGGAAGGCCTGCAAAAACAAGTAGATCTTCAGCCCCTTCTTAAGGGCCTCAGCTGTCTGGGCTCCTCTGATGGTAGCTGGGAATGAGTTCCACAGGGTAGGTCTGGCGATACTAAAAGTGCGGTCGCCGGAGGTTTTAAGCCTAACTCTGGGGATGTCAAGGAGCCTTCCAGTTGAGGACCAGAGGGAGTGGGTTAAGGTGGCAGGTGAAAGGAGCTCAGTCAGATAACTAGGGCAAATTCTATATAGGGCCTTATAGGTGAGCAAGCCCACCATGAAGATGACCCTCCAACGGACTGGCAGCCAGTGAAGGGCTCGCAGGACAGGGGTCACATGACTGGACCTAGCCAGGCCTGTCAGTAACCTCGCCGCTGCATTCTGCACCAGCTGCAGCCGGTGGAGGATCCCTCCAGTGGCCCTGAGGTATACAGAATTGCAGTAATCAAGCCTTGAAGTGACAAATGCATGTACTAGAGTTAGGAGGTCTTCGAGTGGAACTAGATGCTTAATCCTGGCAATGTTCCTCAGCTAGTAAATACCACTCTTAACAACAGAAGACACCTGGGCTTACAGGGTCAATCTGCTGTCGAGGATCACACCAAGATTTCGCACTCTAGTGGAGGATAGCAAAGGAGCTGATCCCAGGAACAATCCTGTATCTGCTCCAGCTATACCACCATCACACATTGGACCTGACTCAACCACTAGTACCGCCATCTTATCCTGGTTCAATCGCAACCAGCTGGAAGACATCTAGTCTTTAATTTCAGCGAGGCAGCTGTTTAGCACATCCATTGTGTGTCCCTGGGGCAAAGGACAAATACAATGGGGTATCATCTGCATGGTTCCATGTCACCGCAGTGACAGGAAATTCATCGACCGTCACTACAGCGATGGCACAACGCCGCCAATTCACATTGTGCCATTGCTGTACAAAAGTGTGTTTTTTGTGAGGGGCTTCGCCCCTGCACCTTGCAGCCCCCACCCAAGTAGGAGTTGGTTCAGGGGAGTGGGCAAACTCCCCAGAGACAGCAGCATCGGGAAACTAGCAGACCATCACAGCAAACTGTCGATTTTGTCACTGTGATGGTCTTCGCTGTGTTCCCATCACTGTGGGAACAGTATACCCATCTGAACAGCAGTGAAAGCCCATGTCATATTGTTGAATGAGCTCTTCTAGAGGCAGCATGTATACCGCAAATAACATTGGCAACAGAATTGAACCTTGAGGAACTCCACATGACAGGTGCTTTGGGGATGAGGAGAAATTCCCCATCGTCACCCGTTGCATCCTGCCAGAGAGGTAGAACTCAAACCAGCAGATGACAGCACCAGCAAGACCACATAACTCTCAAAGGTGATCCAGAAGGACGTTGTGATCCACAGTATCAAATGCTGAGGAGAGATCAAGCAGAACAAGAATTGACCTGTCCCCTCTATCTCTAACCATAAGAAGATAATTTTGCACCTTGACTAATGAAATTTCCATGTTATGCCTTGCCTGGAAACCCAATTGGAATGGCTCATAGATCTCAAAGGACATGAGGTGATTCTGAAGCTGCTGTGCCATTAATTTCTCAACAACTTTGCTCAAAAATGGTAAGTTGGAGATTGGACAGTAATTCGCCAGGATGTCAGAGTCGAGAGATGGTTTCTTCAGAAGAGATGCCACATTTATAAGGTAGAAAAAGAAATGGGCAGACTGGATGGGCCTTGCGGTCCTTATCTGCTGTCAACCTCTATGTTTCTACATTTCTATGAGATCTTATCTGAGCCTCCTTCAAGGCATCTAGAAAGACTCTCTCCAACATTTAACACCAGACAATCCCAGTGAACACTGGGCCTACGGTCTTGGCACATCTTATTAAGAAATGCGTCGGGTCCGGGTCCAGTTCACAATAGATGTGCTTCAGCTTTAAGTTCACCTAAATGACCTCGGCCACCTCCACTGGTTTAAACTCATCCCAGATGGACGGCGGGCATCTGCTCCTCACAGGCTGGTTACTGCAAGACAATTCTTGTCTCACTGGCGGAATCTCCAACTGGACAGAGGATACCCTGTCAGAGAAAAATAGAGCAAGCTTCTCACACAATGTGACTGAAGCAGCCTTGTTCAGCTACAGATAGACAGGGTGTAAAAGCCTGTCTACAGTCAGAAAAAGTTGGGATGATCTGTTTTTCCCTGCTACAATCTCCCTAGACAGAAATTCTGCCTTTTTACGGTTGATTACCTCTTGGTACTCATCATAGTGAACACGCAAGGCCAGTTTATCCTCCTCAAACCAGGTCTTCCGCCAGCAATTCTCTAACCTCCAACCCTTGATCTTCATCGCCTTGAGATCCACATCAAACCAGGGGGCTCTCAAGTGAGAAGATCTGGGTCATATACAGACTGGAGTGATGGAACTGAGTGCTTCAAAGACAGCCTTATTATAGGTTGCCACTGCCTTGCCCATGCCAACTGCACAAACAGCATCCACACTAGATAAATCAGCCATTGCCAGTAATCCCTCTGGGGTCAATCTCCTCAAAGAGCAATAGCAGACCATCTCCATAGGGGAAGGATTTTTTTGGGGGGGCCCAAACAAGAACTTCATAGTGCAATGATCAGACAAAATGACCTCGTCACTCATGAGGTTGGTAACATCAAGCCCCAGGGAGAACACCAGGTCAAGTGTGTGACCATGGTGATGGGTCGCAGAAGCAATCACTTGTGTCAGGCCCAGTGATGACATTGACTGGAGAAGTCTTTGTCCAAGTTACGAGGATTCGTCATCGATCCCAAGCATTGAAGTCCCCAGAATAAAACATCTGGGGAATCATCACATCAATGATGAAGTCTGCAATCTCCTGCAGGAAATCCCCCCAAACCCCAGAGGGTGATAAATAAGGAGAACCCTGCAGCCTCCACCTGGACCCCCAAGCACCCCCAGACACTTGAAAGAGCTATGCAATAGCATTGGGTGTACCGTGAAGCCCAAGCTGGATCTAAAACAGACGGCCACTCCCCTGCCCCTTGGTTCCCTCCTCGAGCAATGCACTATGGAGAACCCAGAAAGGACAGCAGCCTCCAAAATAGGTTCCACATCATCATCCAGCCAGGTCTCCATGATGCAAGCCAGGTCGACCAAGGAAATCAACTCCGCCATAATTGCGGCATTGTTCCTCATTGACCTCGCATTGCATAGCACTGCCCAAAGGGGATTGTTGGATGTTACTGGCCCTATGCCTACCTGTCCACTCGGTCTGGTGGGAACCCTGGAGACAGAGACATGATGGGCCATTCTCTAGGCTCCATCTAATCCCAGGGTGTCTCCTGCACCAAACCACCCCTAGCCCACTCACCTCTGCCGTGCCCACTGCACCCCGGTGCCGCTAACCAGTGCATACCCTCATAATGCCAACCTCCCTACAGCACCTCACTGTATTTTCTGACACTGGGAGGTCAGAAAAGGGATGCAGCTCATGCAGCTGGGGTGCAGCATAGGCTAGGCATGAGGGGCCAGAATTCCTATGCATCCCTGAGCGACTTATACACCAACCAGCCTACATCTGCTTACCTAAGCTCATTCTCACTCACTTCTTATCTTAATGGAACCTGCACTCTTTTCATATCCGGTTAAGCATTCACTTAATACGATATAAGAACTAACCACTCATATGTATCATATATACACTAATTTCACCTATTTAAACATACGCCTACCCCTAAACACAGTCATCCAAACCATTCACCTTATTTGCAATAAAGCTAATCACTCATAAAAAACATGCATTCACTAACTCTATACTAAATATGAACAAATTAATATCTTAATTCCACCCCCACCCCTCCCAACCACAAACCACCCTCCTATAAAATAAAATATGTTAAAATATTAAAAACAGACCACATTTCAGTTTTCAGGAGAGATCAACGGACAGTGTCCTGGTAATATTATGTATAGTCACTGCTCCAGACTGGAGCCAAATCCAAAGTTAATTTATAGAATTGAATGTTTAAATTCATTCAGCAGAATTCAACTCAAGGTAGATGCTACCAATGAGGCCAATGCCACAGTCAGATGTCACTGACTAGAAAAATCCCATCAAAATGCTGTTCTCTCACCGCAGAGTTCAAGGATATTTTATATGGATACTGCACTGCCAGCAATTTATAATTCTATAGAGGAGACTAGTTGGAGGAGATACTTTTCCTGCAGCATGAAACCCAGTTGTTCCTCTCAGACAACTAGGAGCAGATTTGTTGAGAGGGGTCAGGAACCGTTTCTGTGGGAAGGGTAATTACTGAGCGAGTCTTCACAACCACCACCCAGCATCCTCTCACTGGGGCTGGGAAACAGTCCAAGGCCAAGTATTATTCCAGGAGAAAAAGACACTCTACAGACCAGTACAGGACAGCAAATTCCCAAAGGCGACCACCAGAAAGTTCTGCTCGGTGAAGCCGCACCAACAAGATCCAACACCGCAGCTTCAAACGGCCGTCACGCACTGAAAAATACCAGCTGAGTTGAGTAAAACACTCCCTGCTTACGTCCTAGAGCTAAGCAACCAGTAAGGCAGAAAGTTGAAAAAATATTTACGATACTGGCCCGACGTGTACCAAGTCCCGCGGGCACTCAATGGTGTCATTGTGTCCTTGCTCGTTAACAGGACGGTTGTTGGTTCTTTGAAGCAGACTCAGTTGAACAGTTCTTGACCAAGGGCAAACTCTCCAAGTGTGGTTTCCTACATTCAGATTTCACCTCCGACAGTTGCTCAATCCATATTTGCCTCTCCTTTCAGCAAATCTTCAAAGTGCTTTTTAAAAAGTCTTCAGAATCCTGGATAGGATCACCACAATCCCCCCACCTGGTGGTGCTACAACTGACCTACGTTATTGCTCTGGATGGGTGTGGGCATGGCCCAGGGTACTAACATGTCTAGAGGTATATATATGGTCTTCTCACTGGGACCCCATTGCACTCAATAAATGGGTTGCTAGTCTGCCTGTTGGAGATGATGGATTTGGGCACCTTTGGGTGTGTGAAACAAACTACAAAACATGTCTGTACTTCTAGTATTTGATTCTTTACTGGAGGGCATATTCTGATAAAAGTTCATTGTTATAGATGAGGATCAATGGTCTAATGACCATACTGTATCAGTTCATGCACAGTTCATTACGGTAGAGCCCAGTCTTTTAGGAACACGACTTCATCATTCTGATGTCTTTAACCCTATGGCCTGACATCCAGATGGCAGCCAATTGCTGTACAGGAGAAAACTCCTTCCACACCTCTAGCAGGTTACTTACACACAGTCTCAGACAATCTCTCCTTTTCTTTTGCTAGCTATCCTTGGCAAAACTGTGCCTGGAGATTCTCTATCCCCTCCTGCACTGAGCTCTGTCTCATCTGTGTTGCCTATGAGTACTTTTTCTGACAAATATGATAAGCTAGTGTGGCGCTCACCTTTCAGGGTGAACTCTTTCCCTGAGTAGACTGTCAGACTGGCATTTGCCTAGAAGGTCTGAGTGTTCCTTTTTACACTGAGCTGCCTTGCTGGCCCTTGCTCACACCATACCTTCATTGTGCTCAGTACTTCCTGCCGCCTGCCCAGCTGGGATGGTATTTGGAAGCCCAACCACAAATCCTTCCTTCTATTTCAGGGGATTCCATTCCAATCCCAATTATGAAGAAGTTGTTTCCTACCTTATAACTGCTGTATGACAGCAGTAACTGCTTCCCCAGCATTTGGAGAGCAAGACTGTCTTCACACACAATCTCCCAGGTTGTCACTACTCCCAAGATGCCCAAACTAATCTTCAGGAGATCCTACTGCAAGCCCAAAATCCATCAGGAGATATCCCAGGAGGGAAGATCCTCTGAGGTTCTTGGAACCTTATGGCAGTCCCTCTATACTCCCACTCTATGGGCAAACCCCCAGCATTTCCTAGTGAGTATGGTAGGTCAGAAAACATCCCAGATGCCTGAGATCTTCCTTGGCATCTTCCAGGGCCCCACCAGGGCTCCTCAAAACCCTCACCATAGTCCAAGGTCCCCAACATTTTGTTACCATCAGGCAATGAGGGCTGTGTGGCACCAGTATCTCCAGGTGGGAGCAAACATGGGATTTCCACTGACCTGGCTCAAGTTCTGCAGCCAGACACCTGGTAAAGCACAGCTTGTGCTCACACATCTAGACATATCCAGGGTCCCATGACAATCAGCAGCTTGATGTAGATGCTTGCAGCTTCCTTTGGCTAGTACCAGTGGCAAGTGGCCCATGAGGGCACTTAGAAACATGACATTCCCTCTCTCCTACTCCAGCTGTCTATCCTTCCCAAGACTCAAACTAGGACTAGATAACTGGTACCTAGGTTTCTCCACACTATCTTTTTCTTCAAGAGGGTAGTGCCGCGGCACACTTACCTATGTTGGCCACGTAGAGTACCAGTCACCTCCTGCTACTTCAAGGGAGGTGTTGTTACACACAATTTTGAGAGTTAGTTGGATTATAATCCAACTAGGAATAGATGTCCCTTGCTACAGTTTGTTGATACTGTAAGCACCTCAGCCATGGTAAACCAATTACAGTATGGCCCAGATATTCAGACTTGCACCCAGGATGTGCGCAAAGGAAGGCACAGCACAATGTAGACGGGCTATAGAAAACAGACACCATATTCAGATGATGCGCCACTGACATGTGCTGGCACAAAGCACACTGAATATAGAAGTATGTGCCACATGTGCTGGAGCAACCAGGATTGCACAGGAGCAAGCAAGGATGCAGATGCCAGCAGGCTGAGCAAGCACAACAGGCAAAGGGGAGCACAGGCATAGCTGCACATGTGCAGAGTGACAGACCAGCACTGCCAGACACAAACCATAAGGGCACATTGGCCAGGACACACTGCAGGGGCACCGGGTGAAGGCCCAAACAGGATGCCAGGCCACCAACACTAACCCACTTCACAAAGCACACCAACCCACCCCTCCCAGATGCATTCCTGTGGGCAGGCCAACACCAGTGCACCAGCAACACAACCCCAACAGGCAGAGATGTGGTGGACAGTGGCACAGACATGGTGCCAGGGCACCAGACATGCACAGTGGACAGCAGGAGAGGAGACAGGAATGCACAGGGGACCTAGGGGCATACAGACCACAACTAGGCAAGGACAAAGGGCACAGCAGCACAGGGCACACCAGCACTGGCAATGGCAGCACGGCTGGTGAACGGCAGGGCAGCACAGGCAGACAGGGACAAACGGTGCTGGACAGCGCACAGGGCAGGATGTGACCCACTGCCCATGGGCATGCAAGACATGGGGACATAGCAAACAGGACCCATCGCACACAGCAGCACTACCTAAATGACACAGCAGTGGGACAGGAGGGGACACGCCCAAGGACACAAACATACAACTGTAGCACAGTGCAACAGGCTGCCTGCAAAGGAGACACAGACACAGATGATGCAGAAAAAGAAAGGTATACTAAACAAAGCAAACACTGGTGTGCCAATGGGGCATGCAGGAACAGGAACAAAGGGGTCAACACAGGGAGAGGCAACATGGGTCAGTAGAGGACAGGGACTGGGAGGAGATACAGAAGAGGGGAAGGAGGACTAAGCAAAGTAGAGGTGGGTAGAGGACATCCAGGGAACATCAGGGATGGGTGCATGGATTAACACCTCTGCCAATGCAGTTTTGCTTGCAGCCACCACACCTGCTGTGGTAGCACCTCAGTCACTGCTAGCTGGCATCATCCCACCCTCAGCAGCATTGTGGTGTGGCCAATGTTCAACCACATGAGCCAGTGCAGGATCAGCATACCCCTCACCAGTCTGGTCGACCATCGTCTTCTGGCCCGTGGCCCAGCCCAACCTAGGAGAAGGGACAGAACAGGCGATAAGTGCCATGCCACAAGGAGGCCATGCCCACCCATGCATGTGCACTGGACAGCAGATGCAGCCACCGGTGGACAGACCCCCCCAAAAGGCACGTGTATGGTGGACTGCAACAGCCAACCCCGACATACCCCACAGCCGGATGTCCAGGCAACCTTGGGGCGACATGCACCCACACCAACGCAGTGGATGCCACAGTGCAGGTGCACACCACTCCAGGCAGACCACAAACACCCGTCAGCCACCACACACCATGGAGTCCATGCGCACTGACCCACCCCAACAGGGTCAGCACCAGGGTGCCACCACACAGAGACCATGTGCACAGTGCCCACACACCCAGCACAGCACTGGTGGTGAAGGCAGGCACCCACCCATGAAGTGGCCATGCATGGCGGCAGTACCCAAGGCCAGACCACAACATCCTACAGAGCCCCACATATGCACTGTATGACATGCTGCACACATTTACCTGCCCGTCCCCATGCCAGTGCACCTGCGGCAGCTCCATCACAGTGCTGCCTGGCAATGCCTGCAGCTGCCCTAGCCCTCCTGCAGTCCTCCGGTCCTGTGGATGGAATAGAGAGACAGATATGGACATGAGTGGAATGCCATGCAAACTCCACCCCCCCACAACCCCATGCACACAGCTGGCACAGCACGGGACAGTACACCGCCTGGCTGTAGGCCCTGGTGCCTGGCCAACAGCACCAAGCACTACGGAGGTGCACGGGGTGGCAACACAGGACACGCAGCACCCACCAGCACACGGTCCACCCCCTCAGGCAGCTGCACATGCAGCACATCAGTCCGTACTGTAAATGGACACTGTGTACATGTGCAGTGCAGGTGGACACCTACCTGGCTGTGGCACAGCACCCCATTGCGCTCTCTCCTGTAGCTGGCATAGGTGCCCTGGATCCCTCCCCCACAAGTTGTCATAAAGGTGGTAACACTGCTCCCCTGTGTGTGGAACACCTGTGTGGAGCTCAAGCCCATCTGCCACCCTGTCCCACTCCTGGGACCATTGATCCTGCAGGTCTGCATGCTCAAACAGCTGGGATGCGTAAGACTCCACCAGTGATACGAGGTTGCAAATTTCCACCTCGCTCCAGTTCAATGCATGTCATGAATGTGTCCCGGACACCACCATACTACACCATGAACTGACAGGGTATTAGCGCAAGCAATGCAACCTACACGGCATGCACACGGTAATGCACAGGTATGATGCGCAATCATGGGCTAATGACTGCGACCGTGCAACATGTGAACGCGCAATAGACATGTGCAGTGGAGGCCTATCGCACAGTACAGCACATGCGCACTGTGGCATGGCATGGTGGGGGTACAGGGTGAAGTCTGTGACCCTCGTAGGCACCATGCATGACCCTGCACAATGTCAAGCAGGCTACGGCAATGTACGATCAGCGGCATGGCGCATCCAGCACTGCTGCACAATGGGTCCAGGTGGTGCAGTGTAACTGGATGTGTGGAAGGCACCATGCACCGCATGCACAATGTAGGACCAACATGCAATGCATACAGCCATGCTATTGGACACAGGGCAAGGTGCCACCAATGTCGGACATGAGCACCACACAGCAGCACACTGCACATGCGCTAGACATGCACCACATGGTTGCTCTTGTGTAATCCCATTGCACAAGGCGCAATATCACAATATTCAACCAGTGTATGCTAATTGCCTCATGAGGCAATGCATGATGCAGTCAGGCTAATTTGTATCACATTACAGTTGCTCCAGGGCTAATTTGCATGTGTTGTTCCATAAAAGCACCACAATACAGCACAGGCCACCGACAGGTATTGCAGCCAGTGTGGTAAGGGGCAGCACACATTGGGAATGGGATGGCCATATTGACAATGTTCCACAACTACTGGTTGGGCTGCCAAGCCACTGACAGACCTTTGTTTCACTATCCACAGGTGGCAACATGTCTGAGATGGAGGGAGCTGATGAAGGTGCTGCTTGACTGGAGGCTGCAGGTTCAACTTCACAAAGAATGAGCAGCAGGCCCTGTTCGAGGACTACCTCAACAGGGAGGGACTGCTGATTAGTGCCACAGGCACCCCACAGGAACATGCCACCGGGTGGGAGGGGTGGCAACCTATGTCAATGCCCATGAAAGGCATCAGAGGAGTGCACAGGAGTGCAAGAAGAAAGTAGGGATGGACCAACATTGCATCAAGGAGAAGGTGGCAGCCATCAGGGCATCCTGCAACAGGACAGGTGGAGGACCCAGCACCGCCCGTGCACTGAAGGTGGGTGAGGAGCTGGTGGAGGTTACCATCAGCTGTTCTGTCATTGAGGGCATCCCGGGTGGAGGATTCCAGATGGGTGGCAGCCCCTCACAGCACTGTGAGTCACTGTGTGTCAGCTGTGGGTGTGGGGCGGTGTTGCGCCCAGCACCGAGCAGGCGTGCCAGCTGCTGTGCTGTGTAGCCCTTGTGTGTGTGGCATGCACCAGTGCATGGCACACATGGGGCCACTGTGCATGGCATTGTGCACCTATGTGCAGTGGGATGGCAGCAGAGACACTGTACTGTGGCTGAGGCACCTGCTTCAGGGTGTGTGGTACAGCTGCCCAACCCCACACTGCTGCATAGCCAGCATGCCTGTGGCATCACACATTCCACTGGGGCACCATCTGTGGCATGGCACACCACCGGTGTTGTCCCCATGGGAGTGTCTTCACATGCCAGCTGTGTACTGCCACAGCACCATGAGCCACTGCCACACACCATGGCTGGGCTGGTATGGGCACCATCAGTGGCATGTCCGTCCTGCTGTACGCTGCTGCATGGGTGTACACTGTTGCATTTTGGCATGGGTGTGGCACTCATGCACCATTGCAGTGACCAAGGCTCAGCCTGCACAGTGCCATCACCACCACTGATAATGCTTGTCTGTCTTCCAGTGCCATCACGCCTCAGGGGTGTATCGCAGAATGCCACTGCCAATGTTGGACCTGAAGAGGAGGTGCCAGCCATGTCCACAGACATCTGGGACAGAGACCATTGGCACTGGGACAGTGTGGGGCTGTTGGACGTCTTGTGCCTGGACAACGACAACACACTGCTGGACCTCCTGCTCACCAAGAACATACCTGTGTTGTTACCGGGCATGGAGGTGGGTGGGGCATCTGACATGGACGATGACATGACACTGATCCTGGATGGCAAAGGCCTGGTGTTGCTGCCCAGGGTACAGAGCCATACACAGGTGGCAGTTGCCACCGGCATGAATCTTTCGCTTTTCGCTGGCCGCCTTTGACCATGGCTGCGGTGGCGTGTGGCATGCTGCTGTTGCCAGCATGGGCAGGGCACTGCCATGGATGCTGGTGCCACAGGGATGGGCGCAGGCAGAAGGGCAGGCAGAAGACTGCAGGACCACCTAGAACACTACAGGGCCACCACTGGTGCACCACAACTAGACCAGCCCTCTGTGGTCCTGTGGTGTCCACAGAGGATGTTGACCTCGGCTTGCATCTCCCAGCGGTTTGTGTGAGCTGGATGTGGGGTGCTGATAGGCTGGATGGGCACGCGGCTTATGGGGGCATCTGTGTCAATCAGATGATGCTCAGGGTTGGATCATGCACTGCAGGTTGCAGTACATCAGCTGGTTGGGCATGGGACATTGATGGTAGGCGGTTGGTGAGCCTGGCAGCTGAGGCCATGACCATCGCTGGACCATTGCTGTACCACTGCCACCAGATTTGCATTGCTGGCATCCACTGAGCACAGCTGTCTGTAGGACTCTGTTGTGCCATCACCACAGACACGGTGTCTGGGGACCCCTGGCTGATCCTGATCTAACATGGCCATCCCCACCCCTGGTGCTGATCTGTTCACGGTTTTCATCCAGCGAGGATCTGGTCATGTTCAGGCCTACCCCACAAGTGTGGTCACACTCAGTGGCTGTTGCACAGCCAGTGGCTGCCACGGCCCGAGGCTGCTCACTTGCGGGGTGGGCTGTGGCACACCTCAGTAGGCTTCTGGGTGTGTGTCTATCCTACTGCCTGCTGATGTTGTGTATTTTTGTGTGGTGCGGCCCTGTGCATGTGACCTTGCGCATGTGTGGCATGTGGCATCTCCATGTGTGCATGCTTGCTGCTGGGCCTTGTGGTGTGATGATGGCAGCGCCCTGCCAGCCCTGCCGTGTGATCGCTGCATCCTGCTGCACGTGTGCATGCACCATGCTCTGCATGGGCATGTGGCTGGTGTGGGTCCTGTGCATGCTGTGTGTGTGTGCCAGTGTCAGTGCATGCATCTTGTGTGTGCACCCTGTGTGTGGGTGAGATGGGTGTATCCATGCATACTCAGGCATGTCTGTTTACTCTCTGGTTCCATAGTTCTGTATGATGGTGGCCCGGCTACCTCCTGTTAGTACAGCAAGCCGGGTCCCTCCTGGGTTGGCTATCTCCATCTGCTTATCCCATCCTCGTGCTGTGTCACCCTCATCTGGATAATATCCGCAGTACTGGCCATGTTGTGCAGCATGCAGCAGGCAGAATAGGCCTGGTTTTCACGGGCTGTGCAGGGCTGTAGTCCTGTGTTAGCAGGAATCATCTTGAGCATGCAAACCGCTCGATGACATTGCTTATAGCAATGTGTGCCTTGCTTACCTCTCTCCAGCACTGGATGGTGCCAGAGGGATCAGCAAGGGCCTGAGGTAGACACTGTCACCTGTGGGTGAAGATGCAGGTTATCATTTGCTTGTTCCTCACCCTGTCACCTGCCCACCCTCCCGGCTCCATGTGTGGGTGGGCCTCGCCCTAGCACAGCTGCCTGGCCCTCCCATGCTGTGCTCACTAACAGGTGATCCATGGGACTTCTATGTTAAATTTCTGGCTGGGTGGACTGTGCCAGATGAATGAGTCATGTACTCCAAGATGTGTGGCACAGACATTGGTGATGCGTTATGGCGTGCACACCATCGGCAGTTGACCGGGGGTGCCTTCCCAGGTAGATGACCCCTCTGGCCAGGTGGTGTGGTATATGGGGCGCAGTCTGTCGCCCCTTATTGCCTGGTATGCTTAAGTTCGGTGGAAGTCCTGCATGTTTGCTGTATTCTGACTGTGTACTTGGAATCATATGAACTCTGAAGTGTGTGGCAGCTGGGTGTTGAGGAACTGTGTGAGGAGGTGGGATGTGGCTGACTTGGTTATCCCAGTGGTTGCCCCCACTGGTTTCTGGAAGGTGCCAGTGGTGAGGCACACTGCTGCTGTCACCTTGGTCTCCCTGACGTGATGTACCTCTGGTGGTGTCAGGCATCATCATTTGCGCTTGCAGCTGCCTCAAATTTTCTTCAGCTGGTCCCATGATCTGCATTTCCCCATAATCTTGAAGATGAAGCGGGTAGTACCATCTGTGTTGGGTATAACAGGCCCTTCCTCAGCCACATTGTTCCTTCCTCCTCCTCACACCCCTATTACTGCTCCATGAGAAATGCCTGCATCCATCTCTGTCTGTCTCAGTGTTGTGCATTTGTTGTGTGTGCTGAGCCTCCTTATGCTCAGTTCTGCCTGGCGATTCTGTGGGTTGATCCGACTTGTGCTATGCATATTGATGAATATGCCCTTGCACTTATTCATGTATGCGCCTGTACCTGGCCACATTACTGTTGTGCATCTGTGCATTATGTTTTTGCACTGTGATCATATTGTTGAATTTGGCTGCAGGCACATTTCTGTGGTTGTGCTGTGTATCAGTTGTATTGCATAACTTCTCTGAATATCTGGTCCTATGTCTACATTCCACATTTTGTGACATGTCCAATAGTGATGATCCCATGTTTACAACTACTGGAAGCTTCAGTTATAGTACAAGAAAAACCATGCATCTTGGCTATTGTGTCCACAACGCCAGTGCATGTGCTAAAACAGGTCTGTCAGATTACATCACAGTATAACTTTGAACAAGCATTTGTCACCGCCGAATGTTTGTCTCGGTAAGGCATTGCTTTTGTACCAGTTTTCACATTTGTACCTAAAGTTTCAACATAATCTTTCATGCCCTCCTTCTGAGCATGGTATCATTTATAAAACAGTTTAAATGTATTTTGCATTGCTATTAAAACATTTTGGGTAGGATTTGAAATGGCAGTGTCACATTCATGGTGGTGTACAAATGGCTATGTTGAAAAGGTCAAAATATAACAAAATTACCGATTCGGTAATGCTTGGAAAATTGCAATGTATCCCCATAACTTGTTTTTTTCTTTGTTCTTGTATTAACATAGCCTTCTTATGAGCCCACTTCATGAACAAGGGTGAGAATACAAATCCTGCCTAAAAGGTGGTTTGTGCCGCGTGTGAAAACACATTTTGGTTGGGATTTGAAAATGACAGCTGTCCGTTATGATGCTGTGAAGAAATGCTATGTTGAAAATTTAGGGTCAAAATATTGAAAATACTGTGCCTGTATTCAAATTTTGTGCAGGCTCATAACTTTTATTTATTAATTTTTGTGCCTCAATTTTCAACATAGTTTCTTATGACCCCACATCATGAACAAGGGCAGAATGTTCAACTTCTCCTGAAAGGGTTTTGAGTAACAACTGAAATCACCTTCGGGACTTGAAACCATTTGGCCAGGTTTGAAAAATTACGGCTGTCATGGGGTGCTTGAAGAAATGGCTCGTGACAATTTGAGGTCCAATATTGAAAATTACCAATTTCAACATAGACTCACTAAACAGTTCTGATAATGGCTCTGTTGTTCTCCAACTCCTAGTACCCTGGGATGTGCTATCGGGTTCCATTGTCTTGTCCACTCTGAGTTTATCCCTGTCACCGTTTCTTTTGTGAAGGACTAGTGCACCTTCCTCCTCTGTGTCATGGTGCTGAGCTGGGGCCTGCCTACCTTCTCTTCAGTAAATACTGAAGCAGAAGCATCTCTTTAGGATAGATGCTTTACGGTCCTCCTCCTCACACACCCTTGTCTCCTTTGATCTTAGCAATATTCTCTGACTTTCTCCTTTCACTAATGTGTCTATAAGTCTTGTCACCTCTTTCACTGTTTGTGTTAGTGCTTCCTTGTTTGGGCCATTAACTGCCTACTGCTTCCTGCTTCCTTAGGAGGTTTGTATCTCCTGTCTTCATCCTGCTGTGTTTTATATTTCGAGGCCAGCCTGGCTCTGACCTTTCTGCTACTTGTGAGAACAAAGTGGTTTCTTCTTTTGCACTTCCTTTCTGTCTACTGTGTGATGTTGTTTCAAATATTGCATCCTTAATGCTTGCCCACTTGCCTGTACCCCCTCACCTGTTTTTTTTGCCAGGCTAGCAACCTGTTGTCATCTATCAAAGTCAGCCCTCTGAAGTTCCATATTTTGCCTTGAATGGATATTTAGTCTAGTGGCCAAATTGAACCATACCATGATGTCACTGGCCCCAGGCCTTCTACCTGAGATCTGTGATCTTTCCTGTTAGTACTAGATCGGATAGTCCTGTTTCGGGTTGTTGTACCCATTGTTTGAGTCCCCTGCAGGGAATACCATGTGTCTAGTTCTGAAGATGTTCCTGCTGGTATGACCAATGTATCTGGTTTAAGTCTCCATTATGTAGACTCTAGCTGTCATGTTTTGTATTTCTTGTATCAGTAATGTCTTCCCCTGGTCTGGGGCTTAGACAACTCAGTTCATATGTGTCCCATTTCCTGTTTCAGGGTGACCCACAGTTCTTCTGGTTCTATGTGTGTTCTGAATTTCGTGGCTTTGATATTTATTGTTGTCTACCACTTTCCCTTTTCCACCTCGGTCTGTCTGAACAGTACATACCAGTACTGAAGTTCTAAGTGTGGTTACTGGTAACTTAAGTCTCATTGATTGCTACTATGTCCTGTTTAGCCTCTTATTGTTCTTGCAGGTCTGGGACTTGTTTAGACTGCAGCATTTGTGTATGATTTCCATTGGCCAGATTTCAGTGTGTTGGTTGTTGTGAGGTTCAGGTTTCCTATGTGTGTCATATGGGGAGATCTTTCCTTACCTGGTGCACATGAACTGTAAACATTTTGAACTCCTGTTTGACCACTAGCTGAGGGGGGGTGTGTTCCATTCAACGATGGGGTGCTGCACCTCTCATTTAGTTTAAATATTCCAAAGGCGTCAAACTTCCTTTAATGCATTGACTCCTCTTGGTCAGATGAAGTCCATCAATAAAACTGTTCCCAACTGTTGCCAATTCCTTCAAATTTGTGTCCTTTCTCTGGCACTAGCCCTGGGCTCATGTTTAGTTTCTATCTCCTCTGACCTTCCATCCATCTGCCCCTCTTCCAGACTTTGTGATCTCAGAATGTATGAATAAATGATGATAGTTTGTCACCAGCCTGGCCAGGTGTCTTTGGTCTTCACAATGACTGTTGGTGAGACTAGTTCCTATGTGTACTAGACATCAGTGAACAATTTAATGTGGCTGTGTCTCTCCATGCTGATGTAGTGATATCTGACCATTACCCCTGTTTGGAGATAGTATCAACTCAATCTTGGCATCTCTATGATGTAGTTTTGGATTTTCTTTTGCTTTTTGTTTTGGTCTTGTTTGGGTGAGTTTTTGTTGTGTTAGTTTGTGCAGCAGTGTCCTGCTCTACAGTGTCCTCTGCCCTTTGTTTGATTTGAGATGAAATCCTGTTTGTGGTTTTACATGTTTTGGGTAATATGTTGAGGCGCTGGTGATGGGGTATAATTTGCCCTCCTAACAACCCCATCCTCCCAGACCAACTTCCCACTGCAGTCAGTGCTTCTGTTGATGTTGGGGAAATGGTGATGGTTCTTAATATATTTCCTCTGAATATGCATATGAGGTGCAATCTCTGCCCATGTGGCCTGGGCTCACTGCCAGATCTCCAATGTCCCCATGTAGACAGTGTCCTAAATGTAAACATCCCTCTCTGAAAAAGTGTTCCACAGTACCTGATTTAATGATTCGTACAGATAAGTTGGGTGTATAACCTGGTCAGAGTAATTAGAAGAAGAAAATTGAGCAGTTTATCTGTGTTTGTTTGTTTGTGTATAACTTCTTATAACAAGTTAAATTACTAGTGTCCCTGTGAATGGGGTCACCTGTGGATATCCCACTGATCCTCCCTTCCTACTTTGCCACAGGAATGTCACAACGTGTTCTCTTCAGTAAATATTGAGCAGAAGCATCTCTTTAGATAGTCTTTTACATGTCCCTCCTCCTCTCACACACACACCCTTATCTCCTTTGATCTTAGCCCAATTTCTGACTTCTTTCACTAAGATCTATAGAAAGTTTGTCACCTTCTTTCGCTGTTTGTGCTAGTGTTTCCTTGGTTTGGGCCTTTACCTGCCTTACTGCCTTCCTGCTTCCTTAAAGTTTGGTGCCTCCTTGTCTTCAACCTGCTGTTTCCTTATATTTCCTGAAGGCCAGCCTTTTGGCTCTGACCTTTTCGTTACTGTTTTGAGAACCAAAGTGGTTTCCTCTTCTTTCACTTCTTTTCTGTCTAACACAATGGATGTTGCTTCAAATATTGCATCCTTAATGCTTGCCCACTTGCCTGTACCCTCTTTCTTTTTCTTTTTCCATGGCTAGCTAATTTGTTGGCCATCTTATCAAAGCTGCTCCTCTGAAGTTCCATATTTTTGTTTTGAATGGATGATTAGTTCTAGTAGCCAAATTGAATATACCTGTGATGGTTACTGCCCCAGGTGACCTTTACCTGGAGATCTGTGATCTTTTCCTGTTAGTACTAGATCTAGGATAGTTCTGTCTCTTTGGGTTGTTGTACTAATTGTTTGAGGCCCTCACCTGCAGGAATCCACCATGTGTCTGGTTCTGGCAGATGTTCCTGCTGGTATTGACTAATCTTATCTGGTATGTTGAGTTCCATTAGAACCCTTTAGCTGTCATGTTTGTATATTTCTAACAGTATTGTCCTCCCCTGGTCTTGGGGCCTGTAGAAACTCAGTTCATATATTTGTCCATTTCCTGTTTCAGGGTGACCCATGTTTTTCTGTCTTTATGGTTCTGAATTTCTGTATTTGATATTTTCATTGATCTACAGGGCCTCCACCCCTTTTCCACCTCGGTTGTTCTGAACAGTTATAGCCAGGTACTGAAGTCTCTAAGTGTGGTTACTGGTAACCGAGTCTCGTTGTGCTACTATGTCAGTTTAGCCTCTGTATTGTGCTTGCAGGTCTGGGATCTTGTTTCCAGACTGCAAGTTGCATGATTTTCATTGGCAGATTTCTGTGTGTTAGTTGTGTGAGGTCTGCTCTATGTGTGTCGTATGGGAGCCAGACCTTTCCTTACCTGGTGATGCATAGACTGCAAACATGTTGAACTCCTGTTTGACCATAGCTGTGGGGAGGTGTTCTTCCCATTCAACGTATGGTGTGCGCCCTCTCCCCATTTGCTAGTTTAAATATTCTGCAAAGATGTCAAACTTCTTCCCAAATGCATTGACTCCCTCCTTAGTCAGATGAAGTCCATCAATAAAGAACTTTGCTCCCAAAACTGCCAATTCCTACAAATTTATGTCCTTCTCCTGGCACCAGCCCTTGAGCTACATGTTTAGTTTCCTCTATCTCTTCTTGACCTTCATCATCTGCCCCCTTTCCAGACTGGCGGGATCTCCAGAGATGCTGAATGAAATGGATGATAGTTTGTCACCCAGCCTGGTCAGGTGTTCCTTGGTCTTCACAACTGACTGGCTGGTGAGATCATTAGTCTCTATGTGTACCAGGACATCAGTGAACACTTTGTAATGTGGGTCAGGTCTCTCCACGTTGATGTGCTTGTTGACACGACCATTACCCTGGCTGATAGTATCACCTCAATCGTGGCCTCTCCAGTCAGAAGTTTTTGGTTTCTTTTGCTTTGTTTTGGTTCTTGTTTGAGTGAGTTTTGTTGTGCTAGCTCTTGTGTTGCAGTGTCCTGCTCATAGTCCTTACCCTTTGTTGATTTTGAGATAGAGGCAGGCCTGTTTGTAGTTTTGTAGTTTGAGGTAATATGTTGGAGAACACTGAGTGATGGGTGCCGCTAGTTGCCCATCTAACAACCTGGTAACTTCCTAGACCAACTTCCCACTGGTGAGGTGCTTGTTGATGTATGGAAATGGGAGTGGTTCTATAATATGTTTCTCTTGAATATGCAATTTGGTGTGTAATCTCTGCCCATGCAGCCTGGAGCGCAGGCCTTAGATCTCCTTGTGTCCCAACATGTGGGACAGGTCCTAAATGTAAAAACTACCCTCTAAAAGTGTTCACAGTACCTGCAGTTAATGATATCCATTCCAGATAAGTTTCTGGTGTATAACTTGGCTGAGTAATTAGAAAGAAGAAATTAAAGCAGAAGTTGATTTTGTGTTTTGTTTGTTTGTAAAACTTCTATAACAGGTTAAATTCTAGTGTCCCTTGAATCAAGTCACCTTGGATATCCACTGATCCTTTCCTACTTTGTTAGGAATGTCGCTTCTGCTACCCATGTGGTATGTGGTGTGAGGTGGCTGAGGATGGTGGTGGTGCTCAGGCACTACCCGCCAAAAGAAGAACCATGGATGGAAAGAAACAAGGAGGTAAGAGCAGAAACAGTCGGGCAGCAAATGGTAGCTCTGAAAGCTATCCTATTGATAGATAAAATTGTAAAACCTGTAAAGCACCACCTGTAATAATTTCACAGAAGACATACCCTGTGAAAACACTTTTCATCGGTACCTTCAGGTTTATTGGTTTTGACATGAAAAAGACCATTACGACATTGGCTGTAATGGTCCTTTTCGGTGCTTCACTGCCAGTGTTCTGCCCCCGGACCAACTGTGACCTGGGTTGATAATCTTGTCCGGGTGTGGGGGTTAAACCTCACATGGGGGTGGGGGTGCTGTTTGCCAGGACTCACTTCATAGGCGGCACAATACCATGTTGTGCCGCGCTGTGGAGTGGGCTTTTACTGTCGATCTCTGGTGCTTCCTTGCTACAGAGAAAAATAAAGCAGTAACAAAAGATATACTTTGCAAAAGACAATTTGAATCAGAAGATTATAGCAGTAATCTGTTAGCACACACTGAGGACATCTTGTAATAATGCTTAGAAGGTATACATAGCGCTTAATTTGAATCAGAAAAAATAAAATAATACAATGTTAACAAACATTAACAATCCTGTGGTGAAAATAAAAATAACCTTTTAATAAATCTGCCTAGCTAAAAGAGGCCTCAAGCCTTCCCTGTTTCAAGTTCTTTGCTCTGTCCTTTCAAGCAACCTAGAAGGAAAGAGCTCAGGTGAAGCTAGGTGCCTTGGCCAGAAAACCTAGTCTTCCACAACAAGGGCAGAGAACATTTTCAACTCCTGCCTGAAAGGTGATTTTGCATAGTGACTGCAAAATCTCATTTTGGGACAGACTTGCCCAATTTCACTGCCATTATTCATGAGGTGGAGTTCCAAAAAGGTATGTTGAAATTTGGGTAAAATTCAAAATGTACTTATGTGCCACTAAGTTCAAAACCCATTGAAATACATTGCATCGCATACCTGATTTCCTCAGTTTGTGGTCCAGCTTTGAAGAGTGAAGATGCATATACAATCCAGATATGGCACTGACCACCAGGGTAATGAGACTTGGAGGTGTGGGGTGGGTGGTGGTGGAGGGCCAGATGGGGACTAATGGCAATAAACATTGATGGATGGTTTTTTTGTACTAGTTTAAAAAATGAGGATGTTTCTTAATTTCATAGATTCCAACACTGGGATTTTTGACGCCAGCTTGTCTGGAATGAGGTTGGTAACCTGGAGGAAGGAGGGTCAAGAGGTAGTAGCAGGTGGACAATTCTGTTTACATTAAAAAATTATAAAATGAGAAGGGAGGCAGGTGGGTGAGTGACCTGGAGTGGAGGGAGGGAGAAGAGTGGCTTTGAGTTGTGTATCACTGCTGAGCACATTGCAGTTGAGGCGAAGGCTCAGCAGTCTAACCAATGACAGTGACAGGTCTTGATGTTGAAAGCCAATCAGCTGCTTGCTGTCCAGCATCATGCACATCAGGACCAGGCCTCCTCTGATTGAAGCAGTTCATTCTTTTAAGTGCTGAGAAATTATCACCCAGCAAGCAGAGCAGGAGTCACAAGTGTGTGGTCATTGTTCAGACTGCCAGCCTTCCATTTCAACCCCATGGCTTAGGGATGACACACCTCAGCACGATTTCATAGCAAGATGTCACTGCATGCGCGCATGGTGAACATAAAAGCAAGATATCTTTTGGTCTGGGTATGAGGCTAAAGCCAACAAAGTGCAGTACATTTAGAGCCTCTGTTTCTGGTGTTGGAATCAGTTATGTCTTTCTGGTTTCACTAATGATTAATAACATGAAATTGTAAAAAGCATGCTGTCTTTTCACACAGATAAAATTCTTTATTCAGGTTATAATGATATTGACAACATAGTATAATGTTTGCGTTAAGAAATATCTTGCAGCTTTAATTTACAATAAGGCACAACATGTGTGTTGTTGTGTGATAATTTCACTCTGGGTGGGTTACACGAGGCGAAGTCGGGGTGCTTCCCATTATCCAGGGATGAATGAATGATTGAATTCATTGAATTAATTTATTGTTAAAAATCAACAAGTGTGTATATCAAAAGGCAAATGTAAAACTTGATTAAAATATAAAATATGACATTTCAATAAATATTTCAGCATTACACAAAACAGCATTACTATGACCTGAATTTCAATGTATTGCACATCAGATAAAATGTATGACAGGATATGAATATCTCATTGTATTGGGCTTCAACAACTTTATCATTATATCCTCTCTCCTTTTGCATACAAATCGGAGTATTGGGTTGCTATTTTTCCTGGGACCTTCTGAGGTCACATTCCAATTAAATGATCAGTTGTTAAAATTGTTTATTACCTTCACACAATTTTTGCTTATTTATTTTTCCCAGGTATTATTTGAGTATAATAATTCCTTATGGATGTTAAACTCATTCTAGTAAATATCTTTCTATGTAAATCATTTGACACCAAATCAAGTAATTTGAGGTCCCCATTGATCACTACTTTTTATAAAACAAAAACAGGGAGGACAAGCTAACTTTGCAAAATCTTCCTCCTTTGAATATCAATCCATTTTTTTATACAATGACGTATGTCATTTTCTGTTATAGGTTTCTTTATAAAGTTCCATTCCCGCTTTTCTAATATAAATATCAATTTTTTAAACCATGGTTATAACCACAGCCTTTCTTGTAATTTCATCCTGTAGCCAACAAGGTGCCTTATAATAATATCCTATTTTACTATCCTTTTCAATAATTCAATGCGTATTTTTGCAGCTAAAGCCAAAGGATGTAATTGATTCACTTTTAAATGGCTGCCCAAACCGAGTTGGTAAACCCATTATCCTAATGAACATGTTTGAATAGGCTCTATTAGACTCACTATATTTCAAGTCCCCATACCTCTGAAGAATATAACATCACTGCTTTTTCCTTTGCTACATACGCCTACAATAGGCCTCAAGGAGTTATACAATCATTACCATATCTATTTAGAGCCAATACTATTTGTTTCTTTATTCTTATTATTATTTATCTGTTTGTGCCATTCTAATGAGTTATTTATTATTCCCCAAGTAATTATATTCTTTACTGCTGAAACTTCATCTTTCCTTTCCAAACACAGTTTCCCATTTTAATGACCTTTGTTTTCAACATTTATTTCTAATGATAACTTGAAGACATTAACAACATCCTACTGCCTTCTGAAGATCTACACCTGTTTCAATAGAATGATTGCCGTCTGCACGTTAATACTCAATTTTAAACATTTACTTTAGTACTGTTTTCGTTATTCAGCTCTCTAATTAATTGATCATATAAATGTTAAATAGCTACACCAATAGACAGCCCTGCTTTACTCCTTTTTTAACCATTATTTTTTCTGTATATTGACCTTTTCTACTATACCGTACTCTCATTGTAGAATTTTTATGTAAACTAATAATTAAATTTAATAGACTGGGATCTATCCCCCATGTTGATAACATTTTCCAAAGTATCTCTTGATTAACATTATCAAATGCTTGTTTCACATCTAGAAAACATCCATATAGACCACCATTTCTTAATTTTTTAAACTTTTTAGTCAAATAATCTACAATGAATATATTATTAACTGTGCCTCTTTTTTCTAAAACCAAATAGATTTTCAGTAATAGACCTATGAAATCTATCCACTCTTGCAATCTTTCCAAATCACCGGGAGTAAATTTTTGCGAATACATATTAAAGACAGGTTTATAATTTACACAATAATGCAACCTTGGAGGCTCTTCTATTATACACTGCTCATTTACAATAATATTAAAAAGTAAAAATAAAAAAATTAAAATTTAGCATTTGTGTTATTTTGTATGACAGGCATATTTTTGTGCCAATAAAGGTAGCCCAGTAGGTGGTGCTGCTGCCAATGTTGTGGGTTTATTGTGCTTGGTTTGTGGGTTGGCTTTCCCCCACACATACACACAGACCATACCTCATTTTCTGCTCTTGTCCTGGATGTATTTTTGAGGATGTTTCTTTTGTTTCTTTCCTCTGAGAGAGAGAGATGGATAATAGATAGATAAGCATGAGCCAGGCATAACTTCTGGTTTCCATGTTGGTAGTGGACATCTGTCGGAACTTGTCAGTTGCATGTTTTCTATTTTATTTTGGGGTTTTTAGGAAAGGGAACTGTGTGGGTTTGCTGAAGCAGAGGTTTTTAAATGTCACTGGATGGTAACATCTGTGCACTTTCAGTTTGGTTGATCGTGCGCTGTTTTAATTGCGTATGGTTCTCACAATTCTTCTACTGATCTGCTGCCAAGACAATGTCACAATTAGTGGGGAGACTGATTTTGGGCAGAAAACTAACTAGGTTGAAACTGCTGCCGTCATGCTTAGGTGGGTCCAGTAAAGTGGGACACAGCTTGAGGAATTGAGAATGGGTGATTTCTGTACCGATTATGTTGTCATTTCTCTGCCTTCTAGATACAGTGATGTTGTGTTCAATAACATCACTGTGTCTTTTGGTCATTAACCAACGGTTTTTGAAATTTTTCCCATTGTATAATTAACAACAAATAATTGTTTATGTCTTTAAGACTAAAATAATGATGTTTGTAGTACAGTAGAAGCCATCTGGACGAAACCCACTCCAACATCACCATTACACATATAGGCCTCAATATTCAAACTTGTGGTCAGAAAAGGCAAGTGTTTTCATGCAACTGAGTTGTGCCAGAGTGTAATTGCCACATTCAAACAAGATGCGCTATCATGCATCCCATCCATATGGCACAAGATATGGGTGGAAATGTTTAGGTTACCGGATGCCAGCATCCCCCTACAGTATGAATGCCTGGATTGGGGATGCACGCTTGTTCAGGTCACTGGGCAAAATTCAGATATTCAGACATTAAATGCAGATGCAGCTATTAGCTATGCAAGGTGCAAATGGGGACATTGCATGTCTTATGACTCCATTTGCATATGGTCAATTATGCCTAGCAGAATGTGCAGGGTGCCCTGCAACCTCCTGTTGCAGAAACCATCTGCATCTCCCTTGATCTAGTGGCCCCTCCATCCTCGACCATGCAGAACAAAGGATCCCCATCCATAGTGAATCCTCCTTTCCTATACCCTGATGTTGTAATAAACTAGGTTCTGACACCCCTGGTGGACTAGTGCCCCTCACTTCCCATACCCTGATGTTGCACATAAAATTAGGTGTAAGTTCATGAATTGGGGATACCAATGGGCCCAATACTTTGTATGTTGATTTAAAAAAGTGAACAACAGCCATTGCAGTCATGATAAGTAAATTTAAAAGGTAGCCACAAGTACAGATACATTTCATAGTTTGAGAAATCTAGGTGCACCCATTTTATTTTTATTCCATATCTGGCTCCAAAGTCACAGATTTTCCCTAGCAAAATATGACATGGAAAACCACAGTACTAACATACTAACATACTAAATTCCAGAGAATAGGCTAGTGGCTTTCTGTCTGTTGTTTGGTGCGCCCCACCCTGGGGCTGACCTTGTTCCCCTCATCTTCTCTGGCTTCTCCTTCCTGGTTCTGATATTCTGAAGAAGCCAAATGAGAAGGAAGAAGCATATTCAGTTCAGTGCTTTAGAGTAACTGTAATTGTATTTTTCAAACTTATTGGGCTTGTAGTGACACTATACTTTTCTTTCTTTGTTGCCTTTACTTATAATTGTTTTTGGCTGTTGAAAATTTAAACATAGTGGTGGTGTAATCTGTGCCGTCTTAATTGCAAATTTTATCTTGGCTTGTTGACTGTCCTGTAGCTGGGTGAAGGGTGTAAATTGTCTGGCCTCTGACCTCAGCTACGTAACTGGAGGTGGGGCTTAGTCAGAGTTAAAGTAGCAAGCAGAGTTGATTTTTCAGAAGAAGCCAGAGGAGAAGGAAGAGTATATTCAATTCAGTGCTTTAGAGTAACTGGTAATTGGTATTTTCTTTAAACTTAGATTGTGGGGCTTGGTGACACTCTCTTTCTTTCTTTGTTTTTACTTATAATTGTTTTTGGCTGTTGAAAATTTAAAACATAGTGGTGGTGTAATTTGTGCTGTCTTAATTGCTGCAAATTTTCCCTTCCCCAACTTAATTATATGCCCTGATAAATCTGATTGACAGAGCTAAACACAGGGTATAGTAAGATGTGTGATAGGGGGGCATAAGGAAGAAGCCTACCCTCAACGACAGTGTTTGACTTATTTATTTATTTATTGGTTTCTTTTCCTAAAAATTATCTGATGATCAGTTCAGGTTTTAGTAATAAATTAATAAAGAGAACTAAGAGAGTTTCAGTAGCAGACAAGTGGTGAATTGGAGTATAATGTGGGTGGTGCAATGCAGTGGCTGTGGGCAGCCAGTTCTGCAGACCTTCTGGACACTGAGGTGCTGCCCTGTTGCGTCATCTCTCTGGACTGCGGGATGAGTAGCCAGACTCAGGCGGAAGTAAGCTGGGTCAGGGTACCATCACCCTATCCAGGGACCACTTGTCCATCATGCCAAAGATGCCGAGAATGTGGGAGGCTTGGATGTGGGCCAGGAGGGTTAGAGAGTCAGCAGAGGCGCATCCCAGATCCTATTCTTCCTAAGAACTCATATGCCACACTGGCAATGAGGACAACCAACATGCACCCAGAGAAGTGGAAGGAAAGGATGGAGGTTAGCCAAGAGGGACTCCGTGGGGAAAGCAGGACCCAGAGGAGGAGGTGAGTCCTGGTGGGGACCCATCGTGGGGATCAGCTAGGAACACAGGAGGGAGGCAGGAGGTGAGGTGCCTTGGTGCCAAGCATTAGGGATGAAGATGGGATCACTGGGAAGGCAAGGCGGGAGGGTGAGCTGGATGTGGTATCCACCTAGGTACTACTACTTGGAAAATGGGGGCAAAAGAAGTTCGAAGAGTTTAGGAAACTGGGAGGGTCTCAAGCAATGCTATTGTCACTTTCTGAAGTACTACCGTGAGAGGCAGGAAGATGGAGTGCATGCCCAGACTTTTCCTATGGTTGAAGAACTGGTGCGTGAGGAAGGGTTTGTTCTTGGTGACTGGGACCCACCTGGAGGATGGAGGTTGTTCAAACCTGACTGCCTGCATCCATCCTGGAGGAATCAAGCACTCAATGATAGTTTGTACTACATTGACAAGCATTTAAACTAGCAGTGGGGTGGCAGGCCAGCAAGGAGGTACCTATTTACCCCCCCCAGCTGTAATGGAACCAGTGAACCAGAGGGTGGCTATCTGCAAAGCAGTGTGCAAAGATGGAGATTAGTGTCCAAGGTGGATACAGAAAAGGGGCAAAATTCAGCAGAAGGAAGACGGCAAGGAACCAGGGATAAATGGCAGCAAGGAAGGGGCTGGAGAATATGAAGCAGTTAGGAGGTCAATCATGGAAGCCGTGTGCAAATGCCAGAGCCTTAGCAACAAGATGGAAGATCTGAGCTGTGTAGTCAGGCCTGGACATTGTGTCATCACTGAAACCTGGTGTAATGATAACCATGAATGGGAGATGGCCACCTGGCTGCTATTCAGAAGAGACAGAGCAGGTAGAAGGAGGAGGTGGCACTGTAGTGATGACATGAGGGCCAGAGATCTGGAGGAACAAATGGGGAGATATGTGGGTTAAGCTGAAAGGAAAATGGGGTCAGCTATCTGCATAGGTGTCTATAGACCACCAGCCCAGAGGAAGAAACAATAGGAGTTGATGCTACTATCCAAAGGATGGCAGACAAGGTGAGGTATTTTGGTTGGAACTCAATATTCAGACGTGACTGGAGCATCCCCAGCAGCATCAACTAGGATATTATCCTGACTCTAGTGCCTTTCTCAAGCAACTGGTCATGGAACCAACTCGGCGAAGGTAATACTGGACCTTCTGCTCACAAGCAGGGACAGTGTGATGGGGGTAACAGTGGGGGCACTTTGGTAACAGTGACCACCAGTTATTGTGGTTTGAAATCACAGAGAGCGAACCAAACCACAAAACATTATCCTGGATTTTAGGGGGTGACTTGGGAAATGGGAATACTTGAAAGAGGTATTAAGGGGCGGACAGGAATCAGGGTTGAGGAACAGCAGTATTTTAAATGGGATTATAGAACAACGAATTGTGCATTACAGGTTAGCAAGAGGAAAAGGAAGAGGAGACCATTGTGGTTTCCAAAGAGGTAGCAAAAGTGAAAGCCAGATTGTATCTGCAATACAAAAGACAGCAGAGTATGGGGAGGTACCAGGAACAAGGGAGGCAGGGAAGTCAGTATGGGAAGCCAAAGCTCAGACAGAAGAACACATTGCAAAATCAGTGGGTAGGGACAAACCTTTTATAGGTACATAAGGAAAAAAAGAAAAAGGGGGGGATAGTGGTATGGAGGATGGAGCGGTGTGGAGGATGACAACAGTAAAGCTGACATATTGAACAGGTGTTTCTGCTCAGTCTTCACTGAGGAAGGGGTAATGGGCTGAAGGGTACAAGGTGAGAATGGTGCAGAATGGACTAAGTCCCTTTACAGAAAAGGGTCCTGAAGAACTGGAAGTAAAGAGTTGACAAACTAGGGCCAGATGGGGAATTTTTAGGGTCCTTAAGAACTAAGAGGTGGTGGCTGAACCTCTGGCTATCCTGTTTTGCCAATCACTGAAACGGGGGAGGTACCCAAGACTGGAGGACAGCAGATGGTCCCTTATGCAAAGGTGGAACAAGAGAAGCAGGAACTACAGACCAGTCAGTCTCACCTCGGTAGGGAAAGATCATGGAGCACTACTGAAGGAAGATTGTGGAACATCTGGTTGTCAAGACTACAGGATCTAAGGCAGTGGTTTCACCAGGGGAGGTCATGTCAGACCAACCTCATTTTTTTTGACTGGGTGACTAGGAGGTGGATCAGGAGGGCAGTGGATGTGGCTATCTGGACTTCAGCAAGGCCTTTGACACTGTGCCAGTAAAGACTATTACACAAACTGGGGAATATGGGTGTGGCAGGACAGTGCAGTGGTGGGTAGGTAACTGGCTGGGTGGCAGGACACAGAGGTGGTGGAAATGGCTGTCACTCCACAGAGGAAGAGTGACCAGTGGGTGCCACAGGGATCAGTGCTGGGACCGGTCCTGTTCAGCATCTTCATCAGTGACATTAGTATATCTAGAAGGCAGAATTTCACTGTTCGCTGATGACACAAAGCTCTGTAACAGAGTAGGGCACCAGAGGGTGAAGGAATGAGAAGGGACTGCAGAAACTTATGAATGTTATTTGGCAGTTGAAATTCAATGCAAAAGTGCAAGATAATGCATATGGGGGCACAAAACCCCTGGTACAATTTATCAGTTGGGGTGAGGATATAGCATGCACCAAGCAGGAAAGGATCTTGGGGTCATCTCTGATGACTCAAGGAGGAACAGTGTACAGGCATCAGGTAAACAAATAGGATGCTGGGACAAGGCAGGGCCTCACCAGCAGGAAAGGGAGGTCACACCGCTATACAAGACACTGAGGCCCCCTGATTACAGGTGCAGTTCTGAGACCATACCTCGTAAGGACATAGTTAGGTAGAAGGTTCAGAGGGGGCAAGCAAGATGTTGCATGGATTGCATCACAAGTCCTGTGAAGACAGTTGAAGGAACTGAACTTGTACTCCTGGAGGAGGAGGAGAGGGGATAGAGACATACAAGTATCTTACAGGGAGGAAATGGGCAGGAAAACACTATTTTAAGCTAAAAGATGTTCCAGGACTGAGGCATGGATGGTTGAGGAGGGACAATCAGAGGCATGAGAAAGAATTTCTTCAATCGAATGGTGGATATGGAACACCTGCCGGAGGAAGGGTGGGGCTGAAATTGATTTAGAGAATGCATGGATAGGCATAAAGGAATGCTAGAGGTCGGGTGAGAAACAGACTTTGGAAACAACTGAACTTTGCTGTTTCAAATGTCTAGACTGGTTGGGCCATAGGCCCTTATCTGCCGACACTGTCTATGTATCTATGTATCTATGTATTCTCACTGCACTGGATTTTGCTTCCAGAACCCTTCCCCTGTACCTGTCCCACCCCCTTTTGAACCCCTCCACCATCTCTGCCTCCACCAGCCCCCTGGGCAGCGCATTCCATGGCTCCACCACCCTCTCAGTGAAGTAGCACCTCCTCCTTTCTCCCCTGAATCTTCCCCCAGCTTCCACCCATGCCCTCTAGTTGCTTCCTCCTCCTCCTCCTTCCTTCAAAGCACCCTGACTGCTCCTCCCTGTTTACCCTTCATGTACCTGAAGACCTCTATCATGTCCCTCCTGTTCCTTCTCTTCCAATGTGTACATATTTAGCTCTTCGAGCCTCTCCCATAGGTCCTGTCCCCAAGCCCCAAATAATTTTGGTTGCCCTCCTCTGGACCCTCTCCAGGAGTTTAATGTCCCTCTTTAAGTGTGGCCTCCAAAACTGCATGCAGTACTCGAGGTGTGGCCTCACCAAGCAGTTATACAGAGGGAGTATCACTTCCCTCCTTCTGGAGGTGATCTCCCTAGCGATGCATCTCAGCATCCTGTTGGCCTTGGCTGCTGCCCTCCTACAAGTCTCTAAGTTGTTTATCTTGACATCCACCACCACCCCCAGTACATTCTATTGCTTCTATGAAGACTTTACTTTAGTTGTACTTCAGTAAATTTTATGTTGAAAACTACCTCAGGTGTTGTCTTTTGTTAATAAAAACATTTTCACCCTAGTTTTTTAATGCATATAAAATTACTGATTCACTCAAAGTTTTGCATGGCATGTGCAACTGTGGTGTCCAAGCAAATTGCATTTTTTACACGTTACCAAATTTTCAGCAAAAGTATCCAGCTTTTTTTGAGTGGGTGATTTTCTTTCGGGATTGGGTCTTAAAAGTACTGCAGGACATCGGTGAGAGAGGGGTGCAGGCATTGCTTTTTTAGCTTGAACAGTTGTGTGGTGTCCACTGTTGCATGTGCAATGTTTGGTGTCCCCATTGCATGCACAACACTGAAGGTACTTTTCTCTCACATCTGATATGGAGTTACCCACAACATAGTCCCTTTTTTACTAGTGGGTTATAGTGTCTTGAAATGCTTAGTAAAATAAAGTAAAAAGAAAAGTAATATTTTTTTAAACACCTGTTGTGTCCACTGTTGCACATGCAATGTGTGATGTTCCTATTGCACATGCAACACTGAAGGTGCTTTTCTGTCAAGTCTGATATGGAGTTATCCCATCAGAATAGTCCCTTTTTCACTCTTGGATCATAGTGTCTTGAAATGCTTAGCAAAATAAAGTAAAAAGAAAAGTAACATTTTTTTTTCTAAGTTAAACACCTGTTATGTCCACTGTTGCATGTGCAACGTTTGGTGCCCCATTGGCACGTGCAACACTGAAGGTGATTTTTCTCAAATCCCTGCTAGGGAGTTATCTCATAATCTGGTTCTTTTTTGACTCTTCAGTCACAGTGTCTTGACAAGCTTATTAAAATTGATCTATTGTGGATTTGAAAAATTGACCCTCATGTCACACTTCGGTAACCCCTTTTCATGAACTTACCCAGTGCCCTGATCAGCCTTGGTAGTCTAGTGGCCCCCAAACACCCCCAAACTCCAGCCATGGTTGGAAAAGTCACCCCAAACCCTCTCTGGCAGTCTAGTGCCCCCTCACAGCCCTGAACCACATCTGTAGTGCAAATGTATGCAATGATCAACCATTGTAGTCTAGTGGTACTCCCCTCCCAGCCCCAATCGTAACATAAAAGATAGACCCCAATAGTTCTCTGGTAGTCCACTAGACCCCCCACCCACTGAGGCACCCCACCACCCCTGCCACCCCCAGCATGGCCACATAGCTGGTGGGCAGCACAACCCACCTGCACACTGCCATGGCTGCCCACCGACTGAGCTGTCACAGAATGACAGCTTACAATACACATTACAATTCCAGTAGTCGACACTGTCGACCAATGTGCTTGCAGTGTGTACTATCAGCTTTCATTCACAAAGGTGACAGCTTGTCTCCCCTTCCCCCACCTAATCCCTTTGATTATAGAGTCCCCAACCAGCAGGACCCTATTCTCCATCTCCTTCTGATTGCATCTCCCTATCATCCTTCCCCCAACCCCCTGCATCCTATTTTCTACCTTATTATCAATACCCCCTTTGCCCATTTCACTTCCTGAAGCACTATCCTTGCTCTGTACTCCCCAGCTTCTTTGCTCTTTGCCCCACCCAGCTTTGTGCCCCCCAGGCTCTATGTGTCAGGCTGCCCACCTCTGTCCCTCCTTTTTCTAACTTTTCCCCTCCCTGTCTATCTGTCCCTGCCAGTGCCCTGCCTGATTTTCTCTGGGGACCTTCCTCCTTTCCTTCCCTATCCAGCTTTTGCTCCTCTGAACCTGAGCACGCTGTCCCCTCCTCCTTCTGGGCTTGCCTGTTGGTCTTACCTGATAGAGCCTCCTCCTTTTCCAATTGTTCTTCACCTTCCTTCATGCTTGCCTCTCCTTCTTCCCCTGTGTGCCCTTCAGTTCCCTTTTCCTGATCTCCCCCCTTTTAGCATCTCTAGTGAAGCAAACCTATTCTTCTGTTCTAAGCCCACTGCCTGTACCCCTCTGGTCAATAGTCCTCCCCTTGTTCCCCCCTCCCTTGTGTTCAGTGCAGGCTTTGTACATTTACACTGTATCACCTACCATTCCCCCAGGTTTCTCTTGTGCACATTGATGTCCTTATCTGGGATTCCTGTATCTCCTGCAGTGCTTTCCCCTCATCCCCTTCTCTTGCATTCATGCTCCCCAACTTTTCTCCAATCCCCATCACATCTTCCCCTTCCTGTGGCTGAGTTTGCTCCTTGTCCCCCTGCAGCTCCTCTTTTGACTGTGCCTTGTCCTCCCACAGCCTCCCCTCTAGCTGCTATAGCTCCCTCGGCGGAACCCCTCATGTTCCCCATCGACTCCTCTCCCTTTCCCAGCTTAGTGCCCAACTCAGCCATCCCACCTCCTCCCTTAGTTGTTCAATCTGTCTACATGAGAAATATGCTACCTTAAGGCAACATAAAGTCTATGCTGCATTCATAGATTTTTCATCGGTCTTCTTTTTTTTTAATTTAACATTTTTTATTGTTTCCCACCATGACAATTACAATTATACAAATCCATAAAAAAATAACAGTGCATTATCCTAAAACAGCAGTTACAGAGCAATATACCTAATGACTTCAAGAATTAACAGAGCAACAAATTACAGATTAGTGAAGTTACAGAAAGAGGAGAAAAAAATATGTATTTCTGGGGAGAGAAGGATTAAGACTAATACAATACAATCTTCCATAGAAATGTAATACTATATACCTGCGGATCCAAAGGAAGCAATGGGGATTACTTCTGCAATCAAGTTGTTAGCTCTAAGAAGGGTGACCATATTTCAAGAAACCAAGGTGTCTGGTTAAGCAGTAAATGACAAATCCTTTCATTCTGCGCTAAGGCAGACATATTATTAAACCATTCTGATACAGAGGGTACTGACTGTTCTTTCCAATTTGCTAGTAATAATCTTTTGAGAGCTAAGGAAGCTGACAGAATCCAGCAGAACTGACATTTAGAGAGCAAATTTCTTTGGGAGGAAAAACCCAATATAGAAGTCTGAGGGGACAAGATATTTTTCCCCATAATGAACTCACAAATCCCATGAATTTGCTCCAACAGTTTATATACTTGAGGTCATCCCCATAACATGTGTAGTTGGTCCACATGAGGATCACCACACTTCCAACAGATACCCCCCAGACAGAATCCCATCTTTTCCAGCCTGTCAGGAGAATAGTAATACTGATGGAGAATCTTAAATTGCAGAGTTCTGCCTTGCACCTCCTTACATGCATGATAAGCGTTGCCCCAAGCAGAGGACCAATCTGCTGCAGAAACACTCAACCCCAAGTCAGATTCCCATTTGGATTTTAAGGCCTCACATGCTAGAGAGTGGTCAGGGTTGTTAGATATTAACTTATACAGCTTGGAGACACCCCCTTTGGAACTAACCTCACTACAGATGGGATTACATTCCAACCCCCCATTGGGGAGTTTAAAATCTGGGCCAAGAATTGAATCTTCTAGGGCTTTCCTGATTTTCAGAAAGAAAACAAAAAGAAACTTTGGAAGTTTGATTTCCCAACTGATCTCCCCAATGGATTTTAATATTTTAGAACTTGGATCTATCAGGTCCCCCACATTGGAAATACCAAGTTTGAGCCAATCCATATTTGACAGGGATTTACCTCCCAACTGAATTCTAGGGTTAGAGCATAGACCTTCCAGACTTGATGGAAAAGTATCCAAATGGAGTTTGGTTTGTAGTAACTTAATCAATTTAAGAGAACTAAGAATACAAGGATTAGTCCCGGCTCCCAACCCCATGTTGAAGAACAGATCTGAAGGTGTAGCAGGCTTACAGAGCTGTCTCTCCACTTCAAACCATAGTGGAGAAGTCCCAGATGGGGAAGAGAGGTAATAAACAGATTGTTTAAAAAGGAAGGCTATTACCCATAGATAAAATGCAATTTTTGAGCTCCCCTATTCTAGAATGGGAAGTCACACAAGCAATTAAGCAACTCACAATAGATAAGTCACCCAGACCAGATGGCTTCCCGACTAACCTTTACAAATTATATAATACAGAACTCTCTCCCCTCTTAACAAAAGTATTTAATTTTTCGTATGAGTCTGGCTTCTCAGGTTATACATACCTTGAAGCTCTAATTACTATTATTCCTAAACCGGGTCGTGATCCACATTATGTTGAAAATTACTGTCCTATTTCATTACTTAATGTTGATGTTAAAATATTAGCAAAAATATTGGCTAATCATTTGGGCCCTTTAATGGATACACTAATTAGTAATGAACAGATTGGTTTTATGTCAGGAAGATCTTCGAGTGACCATATTCGCCGACTGTTGCACCTCATTCCCCAAGCTGGTAATTCAGATGTATCAATGGCCCTTATTGCCTTAGATGCGGAGAAAGCCTTCGATCGTGTCTCTTGGCACTTCCTTTTCACCACACTATCCTGTTATGGCTTTCCACAAGCATTTATTAAATGGGTTAGGTTACTATACACGTCTCCTACAGCCCGGGTCTCGTGCAATGGTTACTTATCAAATTCATTCCCATTACTTCGTGGCACTAGACAAGGCTGTCCCCTCTCCCCACTCCTTTTTAATTTCTATTTGGATCCCTTTATCAGGAGATTACTTACGATGCAGGGCTTGCAAGGAATTCGAATAGGAACTCAACAACATCTTTTGTCAGCTTATGCAGTTGACCTATTATTACATGTGATGAATCCGACCGAAAGTATTCCAGTCCTCCTACAAGAAATTGAATCCTTTTCAAGAGTCTCCTACTACAAACTCAATTTGGCAAAATCTAATATTTTTCCTTTGAATCAGAAATTATTGGTACAGATGTAGAAATTTGATTACATTGGGAATCTAAAGGTCTAACCTACCTAGGTATTAAAATCTTCAAAGAATAGTCCTCCATCAGAGAGAATCTCATTAAATTAACCCAGATAATAAAATTGGACTTGGAAAGATGGAACACATTACCAATCTCCCTATGGGGAAGGATCAGCACAATTAAAATGAATGTTTTACCCAGAATCCTATACCATCTTAATATGTAGGCCCCATATCTTCCTAAATCATGATTTTCGAATGTTAGAAATTTGCTTAACAAATTCATCTGGAAAGGTAAAACAGTGAGGCAGGCATATCACAAACTTACGGCACCGAAAATTTGTGGTGGGCTTTCCCTACCATTCTTATTTAATTATTATGGAGCAATTCACATCACAAAGTTAGCACATTGGACATCCCAATTGTCTGAAGGAAGCCCTAGATCATATTCCCCCTCTTGGCTAGATATCGAAAAAGCCTTGGTATCCCCTACACTATGTTCTTTACTGTTTTACTATACTCATCCCCAAAATATATTCCCAGAGAGCTCTGGAAATCTCCAATAGGATGGTCACTGAGAGCCCTGAGTCAGTTGCAGCATTACCTGAATTTAAATTGGTATGTAGATGGAGAGCAACCGCTTTTAAATAACCCCCATTTTAGAATCCAACAGAAACCTATTCCAGCAGCATTCTGGCCCTCTTTGAGAGGTATGAGGCTCATGGATCTTGTGCCCAATGGCAGAGTACTCTCATATAATCAATTTTTACAAAGCTTTCCTGAGTTAAAAGGGTATCCTTCAAATATTGGTAGGTTAGGCAGGCGTTGCCTTTATAGCCATTATGGGAACATCTGAATCATCCAACATGGATCTATCTTCCCTCCTCAAGGTTGCTGGCCAACCGCATCCTATCTCTAAGGTATATAAAGAACTGCAGACCCTTGACACCCAACTACCTACTGGTATTTGTCACCACTGGGTTAGTGCCTTATCAATTCCATCCGTATCTGATTTCTGGCAACAAAAATGGACCAACTTACATATATTTGTTAAACAAGATCGCTTGCGTCTTGTACAATTTAATATTATGAATAACTTATATCTCATCCCCCAGAAACTTTACAAAATTGGTAGGGTATCATCTCCTCAGTGCCCCCGGTGTTCTGATGGAAATGGGGACCTTTACCATATGTTATGGATGTGCCCTAAAGTACAATTGTTTTGGAGAGCTATAAAGAATTCCTTGGACCCTCTGCTAGCCTTAGACCCATTATTTTCTCCAGAAGTGTGTTTACTTAATCACTATCCAATAGGAACATTGAAATCTAAAAAATACTTTATGGCTCTCATCTCTGCAGTGCTAAACTTATACTCATGAGACACTGGACTGATGATTCCTTGCCTACAATACTAGAATGGCATAGCGAAATGTTGCAGGCGCTGCAGTTAGAAAAGCATATTGCCAGTATGGATAATCGATTGCAAAGTTACTTAGATAGATGGGGCACTTTAGATGCATTATTAATGGCATGGAAGCCCTGACTATGTAACCCATTGTTTGAGTACATTAAAAGTTGTCTCTGGCTTTTAGGGAGGAAACCTAAATACTTGATGTCTTTATGTGGGTTATTCATTTAAAGGCCTTATCGAGCCCTCTGCTCTGTTGTAGTATACTTCTACTTTAAGTCTGTATACACATTAGATGTTCTGGAAAACATAATATCATTATATAGTAAAATAAGTGTACTTGAATATTGACACTATGGTTATGATTGTCCTTATATCTCTGTATACTACATTGTATCTTGTTTTCTTTTCTTTTTTAAACAACAAAATTAAAACTGAATAAAGTTTATTGAATTAAAAAAAAGGAAGGCTATCTGATACATCTCCCACCAAGGGAGTCCAAAACCTCCTTGAGACCAGTGGGCTCTGAGTTTGGGTAGAGTTAGCCTGGGTGGTTTGGTGCCCCACAAGAATAACCTAACCATGCTGGTAATTTTCCTAAAGTTTGCTGTACCAAACATCAGTGGAATGTTTTGAAAAAGGTAGAAGAGTTTAGGGGCCACTATCATTTTAACAGAATTAATTTTTCCCCATAGTGACATAGATAAGTTAACCCATTTCTCCAGGTCTGCATTTATTTCTTCCAAAAGAATTTTCAACCCCAGATACAAAATCAAATCCTTCTGCCAGCAACTCTTTTCCAGAAGGTTGGTCTCCGGGTCATGCCCCCTCCCCCCACATCGAATACCAGCATTACCTGTTTTTTTTCCAATTTACTGTAAGGCCTGAAACATTAGCAAAAGAATTGAGACAGGCACTAAGCGGGATGGCAGAGTAGTGTGACAGCTCTCTGTATACCACATTAATTTATTCGTATTTTATTTTCTGTTTTAAAAAAATCTGCCATAAGTTAGTAATGTACCAAAACTTTACTTTGCTGTTCTTCCAATACCAAAAGCATGACGATTGAAGAAGGATAAAGCCTTTAATTGACTCTAATAATTTCTTCAAGCAATTCTGACTGAAATGGCCATTTCTTGATGGTGCCTCAACGTGACAAAGCTGCTGCAAGTTCGAAGTGCTCAGTAAATACTGACCCCGATACCAACACTCACAGTAAGGATGATATTACTGAAATTAAACAAATGTTGGCTAGAATACAGCTAGATATCATGGACATGAAACAAGCCATACAATGCATTAGCTCTTAATCTACTGAAGTAAAGGAGAAAGTGGACCACTTGGAAAGCAGGTTGGGGACAGTAGAGGATGCTATGTTTTTCATGGGAGACACTATAGAAACACATAAATAAATTGCCTTCCTTCTTGGAAAGATAGAGGATTTGGAGAACCGGGGGAGGAGGAATAACCTAAGGATAATCTGGCTCCCTGAGGGTGTGGAAGGGAATGACATGATTCAGTTTATGCAGCAGTCCCTGCCCAAGCTTTTTAAAAAACAGTTGCAATGGCCGTTAGATGTTGAAAGGGCCCATAGATCCTTAGCCCCCCGCCCCCCTTCTGGGAGCAGACCCCATCCCATTATAGTTTATTTTCTTTGATACACTACTAAAGAAGAAATTCTTCATCTTTCAAGGGAGAGAGGAGAGTTACTGTGGAGGGGAACAAAATTTCTATTTACCAAGACTTCACCTCAGAGACTGTATCAAAACATAAAGAATTTGTGCAGGCCAAGAAGGCTTTACAGAGGGAGGGGTGGAACTATTATATGAAATTTCCTGCCTCTCTGGTGGTATAGTATAAGGGGGTCCTAATACCTTATGTAATTCCCCAAATGAAGCTTGACAAATACTATCCACCAGAAATAAAGAACTGTCAGTTGGCCACCAACGTTCTGAGATCCTTTCAAATACTGTGGTTCATCAGCTTCCTGTGCCATCAACAGCTCCAGTAAAACCCTCAACCACAAAAATCAGGTATGACTTCTGCACCTGTACAAATCACAACCTTGGCAAATAATCTTAGACAATATAGCTTCAAACACATTCCCAGCTCTAACACCAGAAATCTGCCTCCTAATACCGAGAGCAATCACTGTGATACACCGGCTAATCCATCTAACAAGTGGGGTTCTGACTTGGCCAGGAAGACAAAACCTACTGTATACACAGAAGCTACTTGCCTAGGAGAGTACAGAATCCTAGGAAGTGCTCCCGTAGTCATAGCAGGGAAGGCAGACCGACCTTCAGCATCGGATCCTCCTTCAGAATGATGGTGAAGGGACTACTGATTTCCACACAGAGATGTTGTTCTAGATAGGATGCTGCTTATGCCAGTGTTTTCTGTTACAGTACCGGGCTGTACTCGTGACTCGAGGTCATTTGTGAGGTTATGTCTAACTTCCGCCTGCAGTTCTGTGTGGCTTCTGATGCCTGCGCAGCTGGGACTGTCCTTTTAACTTTATTAATGCACTTTGCAGTGTTTTGATATTTGTTTAGTCATAACTCATTTATTTACTTATTTATTTATTTTTTACAAGTTTTTCTGAAATGTTCTATCACTGCAGTAAATGTTGGTAACACCTCAGTTCCACTGCATGGGGTAGCTGTGGTATGCAGGAACCTGAAATCTGATTACTGGTGAGTGCTTTTAAATGTTATGCTATTATCTCTGACTCTTTCTGGTCCACCAGCTGCTAGGATGTTAGTCATAGAGCTTTCATAGCCCTAGTTCTCAAGTTTACCTACATATAGTGATGGCTTCAGTACTGCAGATGGATTTGTTCAGTTGCAACTTTGGCAAAACTGGATCTTAATCTCTAGCCCTCCCCTTAACACTCTGCCCTTGAGCCTAGAATACCTCCCCTTAATTTTCTATTTTAGAACTAGAATTGTGCTCTTTACACCCTCCTCCATCTCCCTCCCTTTTTTTTCTCAACATCTTAGTTGGTCATCCTATGGGAGGGGCTCTACTTAGCCCCTATTTGGGGCATTTGGCTGAATTATTGGGCAGTCATGCAATTTCAGTGCCTCCTTTTCCTTAATGAGATCGGGTCTGGCTGTTACATACAGGTAAGTTGGTAGTTTATACCTTTTCGCAAAGCATTGAGTGATAAATGTTGCAGGGTTCCTGCGGTAGTCACAAAGTATACTGAATTGGTCTGGTCTAGCAGGTAGATGCTTTTTGGAGCCTGGTCTGAGCTGAATTATGGGATTACTCTGGTACACGTTTATCAACTTTGCTTCAATTCAATAGTGCTGATCCTGTGATTTGAGCAGGCGTGCTCTAGACAGCTCCTCCCACTAAGGTGTTGAACCCAATTGTTACTAACACCCTTTCCACACCTCTTCCCTACACCCTTCTATTTTAGATGTCCTCCAAGACTTGTTCTAAAGTTAAGTGGCTTCTCAAATTCTGATTCAGTGCAGAATTACTATATTGCGGTAACAGACTATGTCTTAGCTCTTGTTGCTCTATTTACTGTAGTGCGTGCTCTGCTGGCACATTGGTAATTTCAGCACATCAGCAACTCAGTCATCACACTAGTTGTGATTGGCTGTCTATTTTCCTTTCCTAGCCTTGAATTTAGGGTAGGTTTTAGTTATTGTTTAGACTATTTCGTCAATTTCAAACATTCTTGTTATTCTAGTTTAGTAACTAAGTGTTTTTTTCTGTAAAGCTTTGAACTTCATTTTACTGTGTACAATCTGAGATAGTTTTTTTTTATTTGTACTGGGTTCCACCCCCCATCATGTCTTCTACTACCTTATGCATTGCATCCTGGAATGTCAAAGGTTTAGGTACCTCAATTAAGAGGAAAAAAGTACTAATTATCTACAAAAGAGGGAGTGGATATAGTCCTCCTCTAGGAGACACACCTTTTACCTGAGGAAGCAGCTAAACTAGCCAGGGATTGGGTAGGTCAAACTGAGTACGCCTGCTTTTCCTCAAAAAAAAGAGGAACATCAATCCTAATTTGGAAGGGATTATCCTTTTTCAAGAGTAGTCATGTGGCTGACCCTGAGGGACACTTCCAGTTTCTAGAAGGTACTCTTAATGGAAAACAAGTGGTCATTTGCAATGCCCCCAATAAAGACCAGAGTCACTTCTTTGATGAAATTTCTATTTGGCTAAGTACCTACTCTAACTCTGAGATTATATGTGGAGATGATTTCAATGAGGTTCTTGACCCTTTTTGACAGATCTAATGTGTGATGCCAGCATCCAGTACCTAGTCCCAGGAGAGCTTTTGTTAACTTGAAGGGGGGTTTAGGACTGTTGGATACATTGAGAGCTCTACATCTGATGGGAAGGATTACTCCTTCTATTCCAACAGCATCTCTCCTATAGCAGACTGGACTACATTCTGGTTTCTAAGGGATTGAGTTCTGCCCTATCCTCAGCTGATATCAAAAGCAGTGTGATCTCGGATCATGGTTTGGTATCAGCTCATCTTAGCATTGAAAGAGACTACAGTACAGACAGACATTGGAAGTTTAACACTTCTCTCCTTCAAGATAAGTCCTTTAAAGTTTTCTTGGAGAGACCTGTGTCAGACTACTTCATTATGAATGATGATGGCCAAACATCTTATGCAACTTTATGGGATGCCTTTAAGGCTTATCTCAGAGGGAGAATACTCTACTTTGCTACTAATTAAAAAAAAACTGCGATCAGTCTTTGATACCGTAGACCGAGATAAATTATGGATCAGAATGTCTTCCTGGGATATCTGTCAAGTCCTTATTAACATCATTAGATTATTATATTCAGAAACATGTGCTCAAATAAGAGTTAATTCCTTCAACAGCATCTCTGAAAAATTCCCAACTAACATTGGCTTAAGACAGGGCTGTATTCTTGCACCCACCTTGTTTTCCTTATATATAAATAAACTATTATTAAAACTTGGAAGAGCCAAACAGACTTCCTAAAAATTGGTGCCACAAATTGTCCAGCATTAACTTATGCCACTGATGTGGTTATACTGTCCCTGACTCCCTCAGGTTTACAAAAATATACACATTATAGTGGCAGGGTAGTGCCACTATAGTTAGGGTTGAGTACCCCATTTAAGGTTAAACTATGGAATTTGGAAGCTTAATAACTTTGCCACCATATGACAGATTTGCTTGAAGTTTGGTACACATGGTGTGGTACCACAGATCTCTGGATCTGCCAAGTTTCATAATGGTCGGATATACGGTTGTGGAGCTACATAGTGCCAGAGAACGCAGTAATTACACATTTTTGTGCATTCTTTGCTCATACCTACAGGTCATACAGTCTGTGCAACCAGTCCAAAACCTTCAGGGAACATGCAGCCAGGGTCCCTGATGTGCCTTTGGAACATACCTCTCAACCTCCTGCCTCATAAATCAGGGACAAGGCTTAAAAAAATCAGGGACAAAGGACCAAAATCAGGGACACATCTTCATAATTGGTGATATCCACTCAGGAAGCTGGCAGAATAAGGTGCTTAGTGTAAAATATATTTTCTAAGGAAGAACAAGTCTGTAACTTTAATGTTTGACATTATTTTGTGCTTACAGCCCCCACTGTTTGGACAAGGAAACATAATTCTTAGGAGGGACAGAGTAAAATTTTGAAGCAAAATCAGGGACGTCCCTGAAAATCAGGGACAGTTGAGAGGTATGCTTTTGAAGATTTCATGAAATAATATTGAACGGTTCAAATGTTATTCAAAACACAAGTTTCCCATTATAGGCAATGGGAAAAGTTTACAAAAAGTTTGAAAGTGTCGCAAATGCAGTTTTTAGTGTCGCAAATGGCCCCTGTAGTGTCACAAATCCACCATCTTGTTTTCAGTTGGTGGTCACAGAAATGCTTGGTAGTTAAATTTGGGACCCTCTAGGGACACAATTCTTGCTGTGTTCACCTAGTCGAGTCCTGAGGATGCTAGCCATGGCTTTTTGGGGGTTTAACACCCCAGAAATATATTTTAAAATTTTTGTAAACAGTAGTGTTGCAAAGTACTGTCGCACATTCGACACTTTCGTGATTTGTTTTTGCGAAAATGTTGCAAATCACGACACTACTTTGCAATACTATGCAAAAAACAATAGGAAATCTTTGCCACCCTGCTGCAAAAGAACGGTTTGGTCTTTTGGGCTGAAATTTGGAGGGAAGAAAGCCAATATCCCACAGATGTGCCTTTTGGTGGTTTGGTGACAAAATATTACAGGTCTGCAAAGTTACGGCACTCCAAATGTTCCAATTTTTCCCATAGGCTAACATTATGGTGTCCGCCCCCCCCCTTTCGGTGCACATATCTTGAAAATGCTTCAGGATATGGACTTCTCATCAGAAAAATGCTTAGCCCCCTGTTAGCAGGCTAAGTATAAAACTAGCCGGGAAAGTCATAAATAATACGAGATTTTAATTTTTTTCTACGTCTTACGGTTCCTGAGATATAACCAATTTAGTATTCCAAGTGTTCATTTTCTGCTCCGAGGGCCATTATTATGCATACATTCTTTGTATTCACTGTGCTTCTGAATGCACCTTTTGGGGGAAAAAAGTGTGTGCTTTTGCATTACTGTTACAGTCAGGGTTTCTGCTTGTGTTTCAGTTACCATTTGCATTAGCATTTCTGTTTACGCCATTATGTGTGTTACCCTTTGCGTTTGCACTTCCGTTTGCGTTACTGTTACCATTTGCATTTTCCATTACTGGTTTTGTTGGTGTTTCCTTTTGCGTCACTGTGTGCATTACCATTTCCGTTTGCTTATGCTCTTCCGTTTGCGTTTCTGTTTACATTTCTCTTTCCTTTGGCATCATTGTTGGTGTTACTGTAAGCGTTTGCATTTCCAATTGCGTTAAAATGACCATGCACATTACCATTAGCGTTTGCGTATCCACTTCCATTTGCGTTTGCGTTTCTGTTACTCTTCATTTTGGCATCATCGTTGCTGTTACCATAACCGTTTGCATTTCAAATTGCGTTACCATTACTGTTTGCGTATTCGTCACCGTTTTCGTTTCTGTTGGCCTTAGCATTTGCGTTTTGATAGCTTTTCCATTGTCGATTGCATTACTGTTTCCTTCTGCATCGCCGTTGCCTTTACCATTCGCATTTCTGTTTGTGTTTCTCTTACCGTTTGCATTTTCGTTACCGTTTGCGTTTCCGTTGGCGTTAGCGTTTGAGTTACTGTTTTCATTACCATTTGCATTTCTGTTGCTGTTACCTTTTGTGATACTGTTTGCGTTACCATTTCTGTTTTCATTAACGTTTGCACTTGCGTTTCTTTTACCATTCACGTTTGTGTCACCATGTGCATTACCATTTGCACTTGCATTTGTGTTACCGTTACTACTTTCCATTCACTATTTATAGTGCACATTCTCAAAAAAAAAGGGAAATTCATGGCAAAAAACTCTGTTTAATGCATCAGTTAGGGTTGTTCCACAGTGACAAAAGCAAGACAATTCGGTGTTAAGGTTCAAAACTCTAACTGAGTATCCCCCACCACACACACACACACACACACACAAGTAGGGGAAGGACCAAGGCAACACAACCAATTACACACAACCAGCAGCAGGTCACAGAAATAACATACAACTATCTAAACCACAAAACCACACACCCATGCTCCCATTGTGCTCCAGCATGGGGTTGTCACTGCTAACTCTGATCCCAGACATTCCACGCAAACACAAATCACTACACACAACTAGGCATCTTTGGCCATACGCTGCCACCAACACATAACTCACACAACACATATGGTATTTTGGGGTTCACAAGATCCAACACAGGATTTTGCACATTCCCTGATATACTTTCGAAAATCACTTTTGCTAATGTCACAGTGTTGTGATATGCATTTGCAACACTTCCATCTTTGCGACAGTATTTTGTGACAGTATTTTCCATGCTTTTGGAAATGTGACACTGTTGTATCTTCCGTTGGCGACAGTATTTTGCAACACTATTTTATATGCTTTTGCAAATGCAACACTTTCTTCTCTTCTGTTTGCTACACTTTCATGTTTGAGGAACTATTTTGCGACAGTATGCTCCTGATGACTGCACATCTTTACCATCATCCTGCAAGCAAATGGTTGGGTCCTTTGGGATGAAATTTGCAGGGTGGCAAGCCCCAGTCCAACAGTTCTGCCTTTCCCTGCTTTGGTGCTAAAATACTTAAGCATGGCAAACTTACACTGTTCCAAAATTGAGCAATTTGCCATAGACTAACATTGCGACACCCATGACAGCTTTTCACCACCCTTATCTTGAAAACAAAGTGAGGTACACCATTTTCGCTACTGCCAACTGAAGTTAGATTTCTTATCTACTTGCTACGGTAACAGAGATAGACACCTCCTGCTGTTTGTGTGTGATTGCTTGTGTTGCCTTGGTCCTTCCCCTACTTTCATGTGTGTGTGTGTGTGGTGGTGGTGGGGGTGGTGGAGGAGGAGAATGCTCAGTTAGGGTTTTGAAGCCTAACACCAAATTTATTCTCTTTTGTCACTGTGGAACAACCCTAACTGATGCATTAAATGGAGTATTTTGCCATGAATATATATAGGAAAATTTCTTGAAGGATACGTCCTTAAATGTTGATTTGGAAAAAACTAAAATTATGAGGCCCATTCTGAAAGGCTTGGCACAAGTCACACCAAAGGTGACTTGCCCTGAATGCTGATGCACCAGGGACCCTGTGCCTGATTCTATATCAGGCATGGTCTCCATGGCTAAGTCCCATCACTTGTGGCAACCCAAGCAGTGCACCGAATGGAGGGTGCACCTGAACAGGTTGCTGCAAGCCTGCAGCAATGCCCACTAAAAGGGCACAGGTGCCCCCAGCCCCAATCCTGATAGAAATATTAATGCAGCCCCAATGGGCTAGCACCCCCCAGCCCAGATCCCCAAAATAATACTATTACTGCAGCCCCAGTCCTCATAATAATAATTGTTTCTGCAGCCCTGATCCCTGAAATAATACTTATTTCTGTCCCGCTGGGCTAGTCCCCCCCACCCCGATCCTGATCTCCAAGGTATTTCCCTGTTGAATTTTGTAAATTGATACGCTCATTTATTAATGTTGCCCTGGTGGTCTAGTGGACTCCCACCTCCCCACCTGGCAGTGCTCTACCACCATGTTCCCCCCTCAATCCCTACCCAGCCAGTGACTGGCACAGCCCAACTCTTGCCATCATGGCCAGCCACCGACTGAGCTCTGAATGAGCATGTACTGTAAACAGTATGTGCTCAGTGAATGACAGCAGCTGACCCCATCTCCACAAAGACATAGACAGAGTGGAGGCTGTTCAGAGGAGGGCAACCAAAATGGTGCAGGGTCTGCACAAGAAGACATACAAAGAGAGAGTAAAGCAGCTTAATATGTATACCCTCAAGGAAAGGAGGGAGAGGGGGGACATGATAGAAACTTTCAAGTACCTCAATGGAATTAACACAGTCCAAGTGGGTAGCATCTTTCAGAAAAAGAGATGTGCAAGAACAAGGGGCACAATTTGAAGATGGAGGGGGATGGCTCAGACTTAATGTTAGAAAATAGTTTTTCATGGAGAGGGTTGTGGATGCATGGAACAGCCTTCCTGAGGAGGTTGTGGAGCCAAGGACAGTGGGAGAATTCAAAAATACATGGGACAGGCATAAGGCAATTCTAGTGGGGGTAGGAGGAAGTAAGCTGCTGATTAACTCAGCTCTGCAGCTTATCCATTATGTAGGAAAATGGGCAGACTAGGCCAAGTGGTCCTTATCTGCCATCAAATTCTGTGTTTCTATGTTTCTTTGTTAAGTACGTGCTCATGCAAAGCTCAGTCAGCAGCTGGCTGTAGTGGTGAGAGGTGGGCTGTGCCAGTCACTGGTTGGGTATGGGTGGGAGCAGCAGGGTTGTAGGGCACTGCCAGATGGGGAGTTGGGATTCACTAGCCCACCAGAGCAATATTAATAAATGAGCATATCAATATACAAAATTTAAAAGGGCATACCTCGGGGATCAGGATCAGGGTTGGGTGGGTGCACTAGCCCACCAGTGCAGAAATAAGTATTATTTCAGGGATCAGGGCTGCAGACTTACTTATTTTGGGGCTTGGGGCTGCAGAATTAAATATTATTTTGGGGATCGGGACTGCAGAATTAATTATTATTCTGGGGATTGGGGCTGCAGAATTAATTATTATGTTGAGAATCAGGGCTGGGGTGGGGTCACTAGCCCACTAGGGCTATATATTACTTATTATTCAGGATCAGGACTGGGGGGCCTACATGAACTAGGGGGATGGGCTGGCGGCATATTTGCACAACCCCCAGTGGACGGCAAAGTACACTTACACCAGCTCCTAGCTGGTGTAAATGTCCTTTGAGAGATGTCCTCCAGGGGTTGTTTGAGAATGCCAAATTAGGGGATGTGGCAGCCACCCTTTGTGAATAGGGTGCTGCTGCTGCCATAAACCCGCTTGAGCCATGTCACATCTGAGCATGTGGTGCAACAATGGTGCAGGTCCAGTTTGGTGCAAGCAGCCTGCGTGTTGTCACAGGCTGCTTTTGAGAATCCTGCATGGCGCAACTATTGACGCAAAGTGCTACTTGAATCATTCATGTTAGATGAAAATCACTTTGTGCCATGTGTATCCTTTTGAGAATAGGCCCGTGATCCTTGAGGGTAAAAATACTAATCACAAATGGTATATTAACACATTACCAGTGGAAGTGATGAAAAAATACAGTACCAATATTTAGGCTTATTGCTTTCTCCATCCCTCTCTTTGAAATCTCACTGTAATGCCATGTTGAAAAAGGTTAATATTACAATCAATGCCCTAAGAAGATTTAATGCAATTTATGGGGGGGGTCATCCCCTTATGAGGGCCATTGAAGTAAAATACAATGCACAAGTACTGTATGGTGCTGAGCTATGTGATCAAAAATATATGGAACAATTGGAAAAAATAGCTATGTAGATTCTCTGATCTGCATTAAGTTTTCTGAGGTCCACCCCTACATATTTTGTTTGAGCAGAGGTGGGACTAGCTAACCTAAAAGCTTTGGAAGAATCTCACAGGATTAATTTTTGGATGAAAGTTAGTAAACAATCAAAAAGATTAACAAGGGGGTGTTGGGAAGAAAAATTGTGATGGGATCAAGAAGGATGTTGGAGATCAACCTGGCTGCTGGCACTGAAGACAGTTCTAAAGTCGGTGGGCTAAGTCGAGCTTTTGGATCTGGCTTCTAGTAATATCAAGATAGCCAGCCAATATAAAGCCTATATTAAAAAAATTGCTTGTTGAAAAATATAAATATTATGATTTGGAAAAGATCCATCTCTAAATTTGCGACATGGTATACAGTCAATGATTGTGTACATATGTACAGATATTACTTAGACATTTTGGAAAATCCACTTCAATGTAAACTATATGCAAGATTTAGAATTGAATTTTTTGAATTGAATAACTTAACAGCTAGATTCAATAGATCCATAGACCCTGCATTTGCTGAATGTTATTGCGGAAGAGGGAAAAAAGAAAATCTACTACATGTTCAGTGGCTCTTAGATGTCTTTGGTACAAAAGAGCTAGAAATAGATGGCTAGGTTCAATTTTCTATGCAATTATTGGAACTGATGAAAATGAACTGTTGTTGATATTACCTACTGTAGAGGATGATTTTATAATTAGGAGAACAGCTAATGTCCTTATATGAATACAAAAAGCTGAGGAAAGGGATAACTAGAACGATTATAATATAAGGGTGGTTAAACTATTAAAAAGCTACTGACACCTCAAAGAAAACATTAAAAAAACATAATAGTTAAGTACAATTCTGCTTGCATTCCATTTATGTTTGATATGTTTCTCCTCCCCATAATTTATAACTAAGGAAATATGTATGAATATATGATCATTGTCCCTTAGAGTTTATTTTGAGTTCATCTGCCTCTATAGCTTACTCCCTACTCCAAGTCATAATCCTCTGTTGTGACATAAGTCTGTTGCCATGGGAGTAACTGTGAGGTCACAAGCAGTGCTGTATAACTTCAGACAGGGAGAAAGCAGTAGGAATAGATTAACTCTTCAGGAGCAGAAATCCTGTCTTCATACAGTTGACCTCAGTAATAAATAATGGGGAGGAGAAATACTGAACTAATGGGAAATACAAGCTGCACTTTGTCTAAATATTATGTTTTATTAAAGTTCACCTGAATGTGTCTCCAGCTCTTTATTTTTGATTGTTTAACCAGGTATAGCACACTAAGCTGAAAGCTGAAAGCTTTTTTACAGGAGTGACCTGGGAGCACAAGGAGGTTAAGTGACTTGCTCAGGATCACACAGTATGCAAGTGGAAGCTGTGGGATTCAAACCCAGGTCTGGTCTGCTGGATGTCACCAGATTTGCAGTTCAGAACTTTAGACCACTGCGCTATACTGCCTCCCAAAGGAAAGTGTATTCCTGCAAGGACATATAATGTGGAATAACTTATAGTATTGCACAGTATTGCATTGTGTTATATTAAAATATAAATACCTTCTAAGTATTTTTATAACGGTGTATTGTAAAGATCTTTCTTTTTATGATCGAATAATACTACTACTAAAGTCACTTAACCTCCCCAGTGCTCCTAGGTCACCTCTGACAACAGGGACTTGTATTGTACATACTGGGTTTTACACAGTTACTGAAGAATTAAAAATAATCTGCAGGAAGTGGGGACAAAACCCAGCAAACAAAAATATAAAAACCTGTATTAAAATACTTTAAAATACTTAGGAGTCTACCACTGATGATACACTCTCCTTCAAACCACACATTGACATCACGGTCAACTCAGTTAACAGAAAACTGGGAGCACTGTACAGAAATAGGCACAACCCCACTCCTGCAGCCAAGTGCATCATCGTAACCAGCACTATCCTACCCATAATTAGCCAGTGCCTCACAGTGTACAGCTCGGCCACTGACACTATTCTCAACAAGGTCAAGTTGGTCCTCAATAAGGCATGCCAATTTGTAATGGGGCAGATAGGCTCACCCATACTTTCTCCATATGCCTACTGGGGAAAAAACAGCCCTGGGCATCACTTTCCCCACAATCAGAAACATGCTCAATCCTGTTAATAACCAATAAACCACTAGGAGCATGACCAGAAATGTTCTCTCCATCCCTTACTGCAGAACAAGTTTGGCCATATGTTCCTTTACTGTCAGAGCTCCGCAATGGCTAAATGAGCTGCCTGACTCCTTACTGGACTTCCCCAATATATCGCTATTCCAGAGAGAAAGCGAGAGCTAAGAAATACTGTTATACCTAGCGCCATGTGTGACTGCCACAACTGATCTCTACTTATCCCACCTGTTTTACTACTCTTTGACAACGCTTCTTTGAACTGCCCTGCTATTGCTTTTATATTTTGCTACTGCTTTACATTATTATTTTGACAATGCTCTTTATGTGCTGCCTACGTTTATGTCTTGATTGTTAACGCCTTATCATGAATACCTTGTGCCATCTAAGTATGTTTTGACTGTTTTCTTATCTTGTAAGCTTTGTATCCTACCTATGATGAAGGAACCTTTATAAAAGACCACTTGTGCTCTAAGGTGTATTCCAATGGTGTATTTCAAATAATTTCTTTGAAAAAACATCATTAATGCATTAGTTAGGGGTGAAGCCATAAAAGTATGGAAATGTGGCATTAGGTTTTCCAAACCTAGCACCCCACCTGCACCCTGCAGGCAGCAACAGGCATGGGGTGTGCCTTGGTGTTGTCAACCTCACCCCATTCTCATACACTGTACCCATCTCATCCTTTTACTAGTGGAGTGGGGTGAATGAAAATTTTGATATCCCCACCAAAGCAGATTCCGCTCACACATAGCGCCATTGCATTGCCCACAGGTGGCAGCTTCAATTTGGACAGGGTTTGAAAGCAAGCTATCACATTCATGAGGTGTAAAAATATTTACCATATGTTGAAAATGTTGAGTCAAAACATTTAAAATTGCCAAAGTTACGAGGGTGTAGCAAAAATTTCCAACATATGTACTTCTTTTAATTTTACATGTTTTGACCCCAAAATTTCAACATAGCCTTCTTACACTGACCCATGATGAACAATCGTGGTGAGAATTTTTCAAATTCTGCCCAAAGGTGATTTCACCAAGTGACAACAGTACCTTTCTGGCCAGATTTATAATCAGTGACGTGCCCTGAGGGTGGGGTCCCCAAAACCATATTGAAATCTGAGCTCATAGAATGCAAAGATGGTGAAGTTATACAGAGTTTGAAAACTTCCTGTAATACATTGAAACCCTTACGAAAAAGGTTTCCTCCTCATGAAAAGGATGGCGTCTTCACAGAAAAACAATTCTTTTCATATCATGAGTCATGAAAAAAGATTTCTAATGTTACAAAAATAACATTTTAAGGGCGTTTCTTGAACAGTTAAGTGCAGAATCCAGCTAAGGAGATCCTAGTAAGCAAGATACATGTGTTGATTGCTCTCCAGCATGTCATTTTTGTGGCTTTTGATATTTAAATTTTCTCTAGGGAAAACCAGAAAAAAAAAAGGTGGCCAAATGAAAAAGGATTTTCCCCTCATGAAAAATGGTGATGTTAATACAAGAACATTATTATTTTTTCATTTTATACATTTTTTTTTAGTTTTTTTGGTGCTTACTAAGCATGCTCAGAAGCAGTAATTAAAAATTTCAAAATTTAATAACTTTGGAAGAGATTAATATTTTTCACCAAACAAGAAAAAGGCACATCTGTGGGCCAGCCCATTTCCACCCCAAAAATTTCAGACCAAAATTCAAAACCATCAGGCACTAGCAAGTTGACGAAAAACCAATTCAAAGCAATGGGAAAAAATCCCCAAAATGCACTTTTGCACTGGGCCATGATACAAAGGGGTTGCGCATGGCACAACAGTGTTGCACCATGTGCAACCTACTGATGCACCCTGGAGCAATATTCAAAAGGGGATGTTGCACTGCACAAATCCCGTTGCACCAGGGTGCACCAGTAATGTATGCAGCGCCAAGTGCGGGGCATGCCCATGCATATTCGGCACATCCCGATATTCAGCCCGGGATGTGCAGTGCATATGTAGGTACACACCAACCTTGAACCACAGAGGGGGGAGCAAAGATCTGCCGAAAAAAAAGGAGCAAGGCCTGGCCACCGACAGGAGAGCTGCTGTATTGCAGGGCGCAACACGACAGCCACCAGCTGTGGGTGGCCACCGGACCTCCAGAGCCACAGTCCATCATTGTCACACACCCCCCCACCTGCTCACAGGCATTGTAACCCCTAAAGAAACCCTGGTGGTCCAGTGAACCTGCAACCCTGCCCGATCATGGGCGTAATAAAAATAATCCTAACCCTGGTGGTCCAGTGGACCTGCTCCCCACCGATCATGGTAGTAAAAATGATCTTAACAAGTGGTCAGTGGACCGAATCAACCCGATCAGGTTTTGTAAATGATATATCCCTAGTGGTTCAGTGGACGAACCCAGCCTGATCGTGGCTTTGTATGGAAGAAATCCCTGGTGGTCAGTGTACCCCCCCACCGCAACAGACCCACCCAGCTCCTCCTGGTCAGTGGTGGGTGGCAGCTCCCACCACAAGCCATCCGGCGCCTGACTGACAATGCAGTGGCTGGACACCCATTTGTCCCAGCTGGCCCAATGGGTGTAGACTCTACATACCACAACTCCTGATACCAGATGAATTCCAGTCTGGGATTCTTCATTACAGCCTGCTATCAGACTGCAGTCAGTCCACTGGACCGCGGATACATTTCTTATAGGCTGCAATCAAATGGATTCAGCCACTAGACCACAGGGTTAGTGTTTAACTCGCAACGATCGAGCGGAGGCAGGTCACTGGAACACAAGGGAGATTACTGTACAAAGCCATGATTGGGCATTGGAGCACAATGCCACCGAGGCAGGGCACCAGTCCAAGCAACTGCAGCCTGGTGGGCACCAGCAAGCAATGAGGATCAGTGCACCTGCATGCAAATGGGCCTATGACATACAAATGGCCCATTTGCACCGGCATGCACAATGGCCCTTGCATACACCACTGAATATCATGGTTCTATACTAGCGCAACTGCACTGGCACATCCCCTGTCCGCTACACCGAGCATGACGAAGCCATCACATGCACAATGCAGGGCCACAGTGCCACATTAAACAGGCGCTGAGCCATGGCACAGCACCATTGAATATCACCAAGTCCACGCCCTGGCACATCCCAGTTGCACTGCACCCAGGCTTGCGCCTCTACCTGGTGCAGTCTGAAAATCCAACCCACTATCTGTATCTCAGAATCTGCACGTCTGACCAAAACAAAACTTGGTACACAAGATCTGCCAAGGGAGGCCATGTATGCAAACTTTGTGAAATCTATTGAACAGTTACAGTTATTAAATGCAAAAGTGGGGTTTAACATTGGCGTGCCCTACAACCCCTAACTATAGAGATGATCGCACCACAATAAATAAATTGGCTACATACAGTCATATTTTCTAGCAGTCTGTGCCTTTATTCTGAAGAACTAATTTTGCGGTTTAAGCATAATTCAACCATATATTGTCTGCGCACTGTATCAGACACAGTCTTTGCAGCTACATGACGAGCTATGCTGATGTAGTGCTATTATATAGAGAAGGAGGCTCTGGGCACGTGACTGTAATGCATACAGCCTCTCACTACACCAGTGAATTGAAGCACATCTCTCACCATCCTCTTCATTCCAGTACAGGGACCTTCCTCTACCCACACTATTTTTTTACTTCAGACATTGCTGGTTATACCTCTTTAGTGACCACCAGTAGCTGGACCTCATCACACAGACCATGCAGGCACAACAGGATGCGAGGATGTACTAGCTCTACATGGTGTTGGCACAAACAAGAGAGGGAAGGCACTTCATAGGGTCCACAAACCCTATCAAAACACTGATGAATGTTTCGAAAGGTGGTATGCACTTGGGCAATTGACTATATGTTTGCCACTATAGCATAAATATGGTTGAATTATCAGAGCTCCACATCCCATGAAACTACAATAATTTATTCTTACATACCTGCAATCATGCATGAAGCAAAATATCAGCATGAAAAGAAATGTCAGTAGCAGGAAACACCATGAAAACATAAAGCAACAACCTCTCTCTCACTGCCAGAAGACATCTGCTATTATCACATTTTTTGCGAACAAGCTTTGTTGTATGCATGATTTAATGAAAGATACATTATTTTACTTTGCACAATATACGTCAACTCTACTAATTCAACTAAACATACACCACTTAGGTATAATAATATAAACCACTTTCAGTGCTTATCATATCCTTTTGGAAACATTCAATAGTGTCTTGTGAGACCAGCAGACCCTTTCAATTACATATCCCTTCCCTGTTTTGTTAAGACATCTTTTTTTAACCTGTACATAGACCTTCACATGCGAAAATGCATTCTTTAAATAAACAATCAGTTTATGCTTTACATTATTTGATGAATCTGGATATATGACTGTGTCTACATCAGATTTGACTATGTCATATTAAGCATAGATGGTTTGTCATCTTGACGAGACATGAGACATATAAGTATGTTTCAAAGCTAAACCTCTGTTAAGAAAGTCAATCAGTACTACATGTTTTCATTTCAACACACACACACACACACACACACCACACATTTACTTTGAAGGATGTTTGGTACTTACAACGAAATAGATATAAAATCCGCTGTCACAGTAATACTTTTGTTTATGGACAAGAGGAGATGAAGGGAGTTATATTTGGGAACATCATGAGTAGAAATTCACAGAAAATGGATATCATTATATCACTGAATACAGCATACTTAGAAATGTTTGTTCAAGATCTCATTTACTTTCTTTACAAAGCACTACGTTAAAAAACTCTGGTCAGAGTCAATTGGCTGCAATATCATTTTATAGTGGTTGCATCTAGCTCTATATCCTTTGTAAATGAATTTAAATAATATGCATATGGGAGGTACCAACTGATTTATTTAAAGGGACACGCAGCCCATTTTAAAGTAGTACCACTAGAAGATTTACCCTAGACCTTCAGTGACAGATATGTGAATGTACCAAAGGATGCTGGAATACACAACCATCAGAATATAATTTGCAGCTGTACTGGCTCTGACCAAATTTGTTCTTAGGAGCCATATTCTCTATCCTCTATACAGTACTCTTCATACACACACCTCTTTGGTGTGCTACTGCTGGGTGAACTAAATGCCAATTTCTTGGAGATGACCTGTGACTTACTACTGCTAGACAGTGACTACACTATGCTGATGGTCCAACAAGAAATCCATGTGTAGTTTGTTGTTCACATCCTATACAGGGTCATTACAAACCTAAGGTAAGCCTGCAAAGGCAGTTGTGTACTGTACACTTCCCATCCAAAGTGGGCTTGTGAAGAATGGAAGGATGTCTGGAAATCACTATCTGGGTAAGCCACAGAGCTTGGTTGTTAGATTACCGAGATGATGGCGCAACACAAGGAGGAACCATAGTCCTCAGTGGTTGGTTTAAATCATAGCTGATGGACATTTAAAATAGCGGTGACAGAAAAAGAAAGAAGAAAGGCAGAAAGTGGGCCTCAACAGGCTGAGATGAAAATGAGGTCCCAAGGAGAGTCCCAGGACATAAGTTATTCAGGAAGCAGGGGTTAGCAAGAGGAAGGAAGGGGCATCAAAGGAAAGGTGAGGAAGGAGAACAATTAGAAAAAGTAGAAGCGAAGAGTTGAGGGATGTCAAAATGGTACAAGGTCTGCATCAGAAGACCTATGGAAGACTGAAATAGTTTATATAACTCTCTGGAGGAGAGAGGAGGATGGATATGATAAACAATTTAAATTCCTCACAGGGTTAATAAATATAGGAGGAGATATGTTCAGAAAAAGTGCATAGAACAAAGGTATGATATGAAGCTGGAAGGGTGATTCAGGAGAAATGTGAGGAAGTACTTCTTCACAGAAAGGTGGAGATCTGGAACAGCTTTCCAGTGGAGTGAGAAACCAGTTGTGGGTTTCAAGCCTCGAAGGACAAAGAAATCATAGAAGGAAGGAAAGAAGGAAGGAATGGAACAGACAGTGCTATAAATCAAGTTGGTCTGAAGCAAAGTGATCTAATTAAGTGCAGACTAGATGGGCAACAGTCATTATCTGCCATCAGTTTCTATGTTCTATAACATGAGGTTATGTAATTCAAATGGATATAGTGTAAATATTATGTGCAACATTGATACTGTAAACTGTGTACACATGAATTATGCAGATCAGATAATCAAATTGGTAATAATATATGCATAAAGAGGAAAAAAAATCAAGGGAACATGTTAAAACAACCATACACAGAATAATGACACCATGATGAGTTATGACATTACTGTATTATGAGGCACAACTGTATACCAATATTGGATACAATATGGATTTACTTATTTATTTAATAATCAGACATTGTCTACAGTAATAACACAGCAAGGATGCTCCTTACAATTTATGACATTTTAACCACTTCATCATTTTTGGAAATCACTTGTAACTGCGAATTCTGTTCAGTCAGTGCTTTTAGATTTTCATGCCTTTTATGAGAGAGTACTATATGTATTATGGCATAACAATGTTACCCATAGGACGGTTGTGGTGTGCATTTAATAGTCCAAAAAGTATGGCGTACACTATGTCAAGTAAATGGTGTCCTGATACTGAGCATTGTTCTGATTTTGTGGTCAGTGTCTCATTTAGTCCTAGCAGGGTGAGAAAATATGCATGCTGGGGTAGCCAGGTGTTGCAGTTGATATTCTGGATTTCTTTGCAGTCACCACAAAACTGCAACCACTAAACCCTATAACATTGTATCTAACATTGTTGTATAAATGTGATGGTAGAGAACTTTACAACTATGATTTAAGAAGAAACCATAGTCTTAGTAATAAGTCTCCTTCACCAGAAACAACACCTCTATAATTATAAGTCTTGAACATACCACTAAGAATTAATAGGCCTGAAAAGGTTATGAAAACTCTCCCAGAAAGAAAATCAATGCCACACATGGGCATGGAACAACGGAGAGAGAGAGAGAAAAATATAATTTAAAACTCCTCTGGAGTTATTTCCTCTAATATTGGAACATGGTACTATGCATTTGAAAACTGAGTGCCTTGTCTGTTGAAAGTTATGGTAGTAAATTATTTACCTTCCAAAAGACGAGCAATCACTGACAGTAAATAAAATTAATGATCCAGCAGACATACTAAATCACATGTTAAAACAGGTCAAATGAACATTAAGACCAGATATTTAAACTAAGCAATGAAAAGAACAACAGGAAACAAGCACAAACCAGTTGGCAAATGCAACAGGTCAATATTCAAACATGCCCAGAACAATTGCGCAAGCAACCACGTCTGATATCCACATACTGCGCCATAGCGCCACCAGGAAAAAGCGGGCGAAAGTTGCGTATGGGCAACCAGGCGCTCAGCTGAGCCTTCAGAGCCATAACACAACCAGAGCCCCAGAGCAATGGACTGCACATCCAAGGAGGCTGGGTCCAGCCAGCCACACATGAGCACAGGAACACACTGGAACCCACCACGCACCCCAAGCACAGCATCACTGAGGTGGTGGATGACCTACTGGCCCATGAGGACAAGCAACACAACATAGCGGAGCATGACACCCAACCAACCTGCTGCTGAGTGCCACACACACGGGTCGACAACCACAGTGCACAGCAACCCCTCGCGAGCACACTGCCGTGACCCCAGACACCACCTGTGCGTGACGCACTGCAGAAGCCATCCCCAGCACCGTCAACCGTGCAGCACAGAAGCCTACAAGCCAACACACCCTGTGCACCCAGCAGTGGGTGGCAACAGGCAACAAGACCAACAAGTCCTGCCATGCTGGAGATACCTCTATGCACACCACACACCCAGGACCATACCCCAGATGGCATCACACCAGCCTGAGCACCCACAGCCAGCTGCATCAGAGACAACACAGTATTCACATCAAATAAATGTATATTGAAATATTAAATAACAAAAACAAATTTACAAGGGGCGAAAGGTAGGGGTGACAAGGGAGGATTAAAACTTGGAGGGAAGGCAGGGTGGTAGGGATGGGAGAAGTAGGAAGAGGTAATGTGAGCTATGGCCCAACCCGACTGCTAGTCCTCCCCTGCTGGCGCACCGTCTGTGCAACCTCCGATGTACTCCATAACAGATGGCCTGCAGGATCCTGGTTCTCGATGCCAAGTTGTGTGAAGTACCTCACATCGTGCCAACCTCCTGCCTCGAGGCTAGGAAAATGGGAACACAGTCAATAACAGCGACCTAACCCTGAACACCCAACCTGCAAACCATAGCCCAATGTCCACCACACCTGGATGAGACACCCACCACAGTGAACATGCATGGCCATCACAAACGGCACCAGCTATGCGCACCACACACACTGCCCATGTCCATCACAGCAACAAGGCTGTCCGTAGCGTGGCAGTAGTGCGATACCATTACACAACTATGGGCCCAGTGCATGCCTGGACACCAGTGGCGCATACAACCGGCCTGTGATACTGGACAGTGATCTGTCACCTGTGTCTACACACACACATAAATACATAGACGGTGCCGTCAGATGAGGCCTATGGCCAACCGTCATCATTGAGCTTGTAAGTTCACTTTGTTTTCCTAAGTCTGTTGCCTGCCCCCATCCAAATTCCTTCATGTCTGTCCGTGCATTCTAATCCCGTGATTGTTTCAGCCCCTTACTCTGGCAGGGTGTTCCACTAGTCCAACCATCTGTGAAAAATCCTTCTCCATGTGTCCTCTGAATCGTCCTCCCTCCAACTTCATCGCCTCTAGTCACAGAACATCGTTTCTTCAAAATAGTGTGTCACCACCCTGATCCCTGTAAGATATGTGTCTCTATCATATCCCTCTCCCCCCCTCTCAAGGAGTATGTTCAGTTCCTTCAACCTGTCATCATAGGACTGACGCAAGCTGTGCCCATCTTTTGCCCTCCTCTGAACCTTCCTGCCCTCTCGATCTGGTATGGTCCCGAAATGTACACTGTACTCAGGTGGGACCCCTGATGTCTTGTAAGTGGATTATGACCCCCTACTGCGCCAGTTTATTGTGCAGGGCTAGTGGACTCCCCAGCACAATAGCATCACGAAGTCATGATACTCACATTGCTCAACAGCTGTGTCTGCTGCTGTTGCTCTGCTGTGCGGCAGCTGCTGCTGCTGCATCCGAGGGGTAACTCACCACGGGGCCTGGCAGCCCTCCTCACAGACCTGCATCATCATCAGCCTGTGGAACATATGTTGAACAAACATCAGTGTGACTCAAAACAGACACCCCACCCCAGTGAGTGCCTGCCCACACAGCAACCATCATCACAGCTGCACTGACACAGCCAACAGTGTCGACTGTCACTACACACAGCCACCAAAGCACACACACCTAAGAGAACACAGGTGCATAGATGGTACACTCACACAGCCAAGCACTGCCACCCACAGCACGTGCACAGCCGCCAACATGTCTGGCTCCCTCCGGGAGGTCACTGTGCAGTGCAGCACTGCTCAACAGACCGGCACCATCAGTGACCCCCCAGGTCAGTGGCACTTACTGCCACCTCTGTTCTTCCTATGGTGAGGCCTCACCATAAGTGCCTCATAGTAGGATCTACAGGGCCCAGGTTGGCCACCTCTGTGGGCTCCAACTCAGCCTCCTCCTAGCCATGTGCAGCCAGTTAACAGGCAATATGGCGCCCTGCCACCGTAACCCCGTGGAGATGTTGCGCAATGAACCACCACAGGCTCCAATGCGCTGTTAGAACAGCCCCGCCTCACTACACATGGCTGTCACAACAGCGCCAAAGACGATCCACGGCGGCGCAGTGGCGGGGGCAAGGGCATACAAGGTCGAGAAACGGCGCCAGGCTACGCGGTGCCATCTGATATACAGTATCCTGCGTGATACGACCAACAGCGCCACAGTGGACTGTGCGATAATGACACAGCGCCATATAATAGCCAGTGCTGTAGCACCACTGGCACAATGGTAGCATGGTCTGGTGCCTGTAAAGCTCAGCGTCAACAGCGCGACAGGCATAATGTAAGCTATCTGGGCATCCGCCAATGAGTGTATCACAGAGCACAGATCTATGCCATTGGCTCAACCGACTCTTCGTATGCACAGCGCCAGATTGCAATATTCAGCCGACACACACAAATCATCTGATCAGCCATTCAAGGCATGATGGACGATTGCATGTCATGATCCACTCTAATTTGCGTGTTGCGCTATAAATGCGACAGTGGGCTGTGTTAGCAGATCGGTTACTGCAGGGGAAGGAGTTGCATGCTGTGTTCGGACAATGCTCATGGGGAAATGCTGTAGACTGCGTGACAGGTGCCCACCCATACAGATCACCATGACTGAGCAGAGCCAAGGTGAGGGTGAGGCGGTGGGTAGGAGAACAACTTCACAGGCGGCAGGGCGGAGGCCCTCTTCCAGGTCTACCTGGAAGATGAGCCACTACTGAGTGGATGGAGGGGCACCCCTCAGGCACCATGGCTGCATGGGAGGGGAGCCTCGGACTAACCTGCAAGCCACCAGTGTCGTGCAGAAATGCAGAAAAAAGATGACGACCGGAGGTTGAAGAAGAAAGGTGGAAGCTTCAGGCGACGCGACAGCACTGGCGGGCCCACCAGTGGTGTGGCTGACCCCGCGAGGAACTGGTCGCCATGCAGCTGAGCTTGCGGGCACCAGGGAGGATTCCCAGCAGGTGGAAACCCATCACTGCTGAGCTATGACATGATGGTGGTGTTCGGGGGTGGTTGGTACATGCACTCATGTACTCTCTTTCTGTTACAGATCCTGTTAAGTCTTCAGGGGCGGTGGTGGGTCGAACGGTGATGCAGACCTGCGGGACAGGAGGAGGGACCATCACCTCCACCACCAACCAGCAGGAAAAACAGCAGCATGCATGGCCGCAACTCTGGTGTCAGTGATGCAGTGCGGGGGTGCACAGCCTGTGACAGCAGTCTGGCATGCAAGCCAGCATACTGTGAACCATAGCAGTAACACATACCTGCACCATTGATAAGCCTGCAATGGGCAGTAATAGGTGTGTGTCCACAGCGGACACGGCGAGCAACACAAGCCCCTGAGCCTTTCTGGTTCAAACATGTGCAACATGCAACAGTCCCAGGCAATGCCTGTCCAGCACTAGTGGAGCAGCACGGTGGCTGTGCAGGTGTCTGCTGTTGCCAACACGGTGGAACAGCAGTGGACCTGGGGCACAGCGGTTGGAGGCAGCAGCACAGTCGCACACCAGGTCTGGTACAGTGTCAGCAGTAGCACATGTCCACCCCTTTCATCACGCACAATTCTGGTGAACAGCGCCCACTTCAGAAATGATGCATCGGCACGTCCCTGGCCACCCCGATGCCATTGGAGCTGATACCAATAGGACACACACCCACCTGCAGGAATCAGCACAACTGCAGGGCGGGTTGCAAGGTCACGGAGGCACTGTCTGTCAGTGGAGCAACACGGCAGAGTGTGCTGGGACCGAGCAAGCCAGTCGTGTGAACCGATTGACCGCAGCCATGACGGCTGACCAGGCAGTGGTCTGTCATGGGCGCATTGAGCACTGATCAGGTGCCCTGTACCAACACAGTGCACTCTCCTCCCGTTCAGGTGCCGTGCGACACCAAACCTATCGTGCAGGTTCTGCTGGGCATCGAGCACCTAGTGCAGGTTTGTTGGCGTGCTGCAGCCCTGTGCGAACAAGGTTGCGTTCCGCGGTGGGACCCTGGTGGTGCAACAGTGCCACCCCTAACCCCTGCTCAGCCTGCCGTGCTGTTGGGTCATGGCGGGCCGCGCATCCGTGTGGCCGTGGAGACGCGTACATGACGGCTGTCTCCCAGTGCCAGGCCTCTCTGGTGCTGCCCTGTGTGCAATGTGTCATGGTGAGCAGTGCACTGCTGGTGCTCACTCTGCGCCCTCACGGACCATGCACCCCACCACCAGCTGCTGTCCACAGATGCGTGCATGATGATGCCTGTATGCACCGCACCAAGGTGCAGGGAGCAGGTTCTGAAACATACTTGGACAGTACAGGTGGTGAGGTGGTTGGTGGTGCTGTGTGTGCTAACTTCGGTTCTGCAGTGCTGTGCATCTGCCATATCTGTGCCTGGTGTGTGTGTGTGTGTGTGTGTGTGTGTGTCCATAGTGCTCACCCCCTGATGGTGTGTTGAGTACTGGACCTTCCCCCTGACCTTCATAACCCTAATGTGTTCACTGTGTGCTGGTTGCGCATGGACAGTGTTGATTGCATGTCCCTTGATTCTGTGTTGTGTGTAGTGCTCCTCAGTGATGGTGTCCGGTGCAGCTGGGCAACCAATCAGTCAGGAGACCCTCCCTCCCTGGGGCTGCTCATCACTATCATCACTGGTGCCAAGCGTCCCTCGCTGTCCCCTGTTAGACCTATGCAGTATCCCAGGTCTTTGGCCATGTTGTGCAGGATGCAACAGGCAGGAATCCACAGACCTTTTGAGGGACTGGAAAGGCACAGCCGGAGGTGTCACAACGCCAGGCGTGCCGGGCATCCCAAACACCAGCTCTATGATGTTACATTCGCGGCATGTGCCTCATATAAAGCAAAGCTACGCTGGGGTAGGGGCGCGATCAGTGTGAGCAGCCAGGGGCGGGTGGGTATCCGCAGTCACCTGTGTGGAATAGTGGAGAAACAGTGTCATGTTCAGGTCCATGGCCATCTCCCTGTGCCACTACCATAGCACTGTCATTCCACTTGCCAGGTTGCATTCTATACATGTGTACACACCCTAAATGTCCTGAGGGATGTCACTCGAATCAATAACAGTGCAGACTGATACCATATGAAGACATCATGTGCTCCTTGAAACAATGGCACGACATTGATACAGCAGTGGCATCACACCACCTGACAGTTGACACTGGAAATCCTTCCAGTTCCGATATGCATGGCCGCCGGGGCCAGGTAAGCGTCAGACCCACATGGGTGCAGTCTATGGCTAACACGCCAGACATCGTGCTGTTGAACTCCTGCATGTTTGCTGTCACGCTCTGCAGCGGTGCTGGGAAATGGATGTACTCGCGGCATGTAGCAGCAGTGCGTGAGGTGGTGAGGATCGTGGCGTGGCCCACTGGTGATCCTGTGGTGTCCCCTGTCGGCCTGGAAGGCGCCCGTGGCGGCAGAGCATGCAGGCTGTCACCTTGGTCTCCACCGACTAGGCGTGACTCCATCGTGATGCCTGCATCACATCTGCACAGCTCAGGAAACCTCCAGTATTGCCTGTTCAGGTGGTACCAGTACGATCTCTACATCTGTGTACAGCTCAGCTGATGTGGGCACAATGCGCCTGCAGAAACGCCCCATAGAACCCTCCATGGCATCCCCTGCAGCATGGTTCTCACCCCCTCACCCAGACCCATGTGGAACCAGCACTATTCATCTCCTGGCCTGCCCCCCCGGCTACTTGCTGTCCTCCCGCTGTCCTCACTACTTCACTGCAGGCACCCCGCTAACCTCTACAAACTACAGGACACACTTTCATGCCTGCCCTTTTAAGTCTGTCTGTCTGTCTCTGTCTGGCTCTCTCTCTCCCACTTGGCAGCCTGGTAGCGTTCTTAGCCCCTTCAACACCCTTTTATTTTAGCTCATTTCGCTAATCACGATTTCGACTGTGCCACTATTGCGCACTGCGCAAATCTTAGAATCGCATGCGGATCTTTATGCATGGATCACCCGATTGAGCAGCCTTCATTTCATTAACGCTATTGCTCGCACATGTTTTCGAGCACCCTTGCTCCTCATGAATAAATTGAAATAACGCGATTTGGACTAGCGAGCAAACAACCCTGTGCTTGCATGGCGCAACCGCACTGAATATCTGAGCCTCAATGTTTTACAAATGCCTGGTACATCTGGCCACAAACTGGCTGAAGACAAATAAGGGAGGAGAATTAACCCATGAGCTGCAGGAAACATTATAGCCGAAATATGGACTATAATGATATATCAGTCTGGGGCACAACAAGGTTAACTAGAAATAAAGTACAGAGTTGTCTCTCATAAAACATAAACATAGAAGAAGAATAAAAAGGGACCAAGGTCCATCTAGTCTGCCATGTATTCATGGACCTACTGAGATCAGGACCTAACCCCCCTTCTGCCTATGCGCCAACATCTCTGTTGCTTTTACATCTCCCATAGCCCCTCCACCACAGTTTGAATGATGTCAGAACTTTTCCCACTACGCCAGCTGGTGGTTTGATATAGCGCCACGACTCTTCTGTAAAATAGTGTTTCTAAGCTCCCTCTTAGCTCCCCTCATAACTTCCATTCATGCCCTCTAGTATTTGGGTGGAACTCTGTTGAACAGTCGAAATGGCACCGTATTTATTCCTCTCAGGAACTTGTATGTTTCCATAATGTCCACCCCCCCAGTCTCCAGTGAGAACATATTTAATGCTTCCAGATGCTCCTCATTTGAGTGCCCTTGAAGGTCCTGAATGATTTTGATCATTCTTCTCAATTAACAGCTTCCAACCTGATTTTATCATTTTTCAGATGTGGACTCAAACTGGACAAATCCCCCAGATAAGATCTTCAAGGGACCTGTACAATGGCAGTATCCTCCCTTTCTTGTCCAATCACCACCTATGCACCTAGCATTTTGATGGCCTTCCTAAAGCAGTGTTGCATTGACTGGTCTTTTAAGGGTGTTGCTTATGATGACACAGTTCCCAATCTTCCTTTGTGGACCTACCCGCTGACTGCTCTTAGCTACCCAGGTCCTCAACTTTCAACGAGCAGTTGTGCAGCAGATAAAAGAACCTGAAATCAAAGTGAAAAGGTCCACTAGGTGGCCTCTGTCTAGTTCCTATGACCCAGTAAAAATATGATTAGTTCATTTGCATGACCTTCCTGCCATAAACCATGCTGCCTCTCATCCTGCAGACATTCTTGTCGATTCCACAAGTCCTGTTTGATGAGTTTCCATCGTTTCCCTGCTACCAATGTAAGACTACTGGTCAGTAGGTGATACTTCCTCCCAACTCCATCCTTGAGCACCACATCAACTTTTCCAGTCTGGTACCCTATCTGAGTAATCTGCTGAATGATGTGTTAGGGATCTTCAATTTGCTTGCTAGCACCTTCAGCACCCTCGGTATTTCCCATCGGCCCTGATAACTTGTCTCTCTGAGTTATTCAGGGTCTCTACCTACTGGTGACTGGTGAGTGTTTCCATTTGTGAGACTGTCAGTAGTCTTATACTGTGTCTGGTACAGGACCTGTGTTCCATGGTGAACACTGGCAAAAATTATTCAGAAAGTAGCCATATACTGTCCTCCTCACCTTCTATCACTGTCTTTAAACTATGATTCCTCCCCTTTTCTTTCTTTTCTTGTATATATAAAAAAAATTGTTGTTCCTTCTTTAAACCCTACCGTCCAAAGCTCTGTTGTGACGTATCTGATTTCATGACCTCTTTGCTTCTTTGTTCTTCTGAACTAAACCCCATGTGTTGTCTTCCGAGCTCTTTCATTATTCTATAGGCCCCTTTGGTCCAATTGTGGATACCTGGCTAAGACCATGTTTTCTGTTTCTTCTTTTTGGTCCCTATTCTTATGCACATCCTGGTAGCCTCTAAAATGGCTACTCAACCAACCCTATTTCTTCCATCTAACTGCTCCTACATGTAACAGCCTCTTCTAACTATTCCCTCATTTTTCAAACTGGATCCTCTAAAGTTTAAAACCTCAGTTTTGATTGTGATTTTCTACCCCTAAGGCTACCTCAAACCACACAGAGCTGTAGTCACTGTTGGCCAGGGCTCCCCAACCCTTCTAACACTTACTCCCTCTGAATCAGCAAGAACTACATTCAGTGTGGTGTCCAGCCTAGTCGAGGCACTAACTAGTTGTGTAAATAGACAATCTTGAAGGGCATCAACCACTTTTTGACCCCTATTAGGACCTGCCACTGGGATGGTCCAGTTAACATCGGGCATATTCAAGTCACATACCACCACTATATCCCCTTTTTGTGCTATACCCCTGATCTCCTCTAGGAGCTCCTTGTCCCTGATCTCAGCCTGCCCTGGAGGCCAGTATACCACTCCTATGTGGATCCTTCCTCCTCCCTTGCCAAGCTGAGCAGCATCAACAGGGATTCCACAAACTCCTTTTTGTTGCTATCTACTGTAATGGCATTATCCCGTCCTTTACATATAATGGTACTCTTTCTCTCTCTATCTCTCACTGTCTCTCTCTCTTGTCAGTAGATAAGTAGTTGGCAGTATTCAAGCAATGCTTTTTTGACACTAGTATGCAAAGAAAGGCAGTAAACTAACTGAAGTGTTTACCTCTTCCAGTGTGAGTTGTGTTGACTGTTGAATCAGGAGAAGGAATCACTTCTGTGCTAGCTTTCACTTTAGGCTGGGAGAGGGAGGCTGCTGTTGTTTTTTTGTCTAGGAAACATTTCTAATTGCACTGCTGCAGACAGTTTAACTGATTCAATGGAGTGGTATAACTTGCCTTTGTGACTTCTTGGGAACACTAGCTGTCAGGTCACATAAGGCAGGCATGACAAGAGGCAAACAAGTTGAAAAACATAGTGCTGGAACTGGTCTGCTGAACAGAGACAGTGGAGTGCTTCCTTCAACTGGTGGAGTGACAGTGCTGCAACTCCAACATTGTTGTTCAGTCGGATCCAGTGAGGTGAGCTGCTTTTCCCTCGATAGCATGACAGCTGCAGAGCTCCACACCTGCAGCCATAAAATGTATTCATTATAGTAATGATGTTTCTTCTAGATGGTGTATTAGTGAGTAATACAACCCCTCCTTATCTCACTTTCTAGAACCTCAGTATAAACAGGTTGTTCTGCACAAGTCAAATCAGATATTCTTAAAAATAGAACTTGGTAAAGCATTTTGCAATTTTCAAACATTGCAATTTTAATAAATTATGTTTATAAGAATATGTAGATATGTTAGTTTAAGTATGACTGATGCACCCTCAGAAGAAATATCATTACTACATTGTGTCATTTCTTATTACGGGTATAAATAGCCCAGTTCTAGCACTTTGTACAGTGATGCATGAGACCTTGGTTTTGAAGTTGGCTGAAGTTGTCAAGCAACAGGATGGCTATAGTCAAGGATTCTCGTCAGTGAAGTACTTCCTCAACCAGGGAGTGGGGTGTTGCAATTCTGCAGGGTACAGTGACTCCTGCTGTGGGAATTTGAGGGTTTACCTTTGCCCACAGAGCACTGTGTGTTCTCCACGGTGGTGATAAACATTCAAGACAGTACCAATGAGGAGGCATGTGGGGCTAAGACTGGGATAAAAATAGGACTCAAGAACCCCCACCCTAATCTGTATGATGGCTGAAGTTCAGCCAGTCAGGTATCACTACAGGCACAGATGTCAGCATTCTTTTATTCATTCATTCATTCATTCATTGCAACACTGAACAAAGCAGACATCTCAGCACAATTAAATGGTTTTCTTTGTTACAGGTGCCAGATCTTTTTTGAGTTCTCAAGGGGGAAGAGGGAGGTGGGGCTAGAGGAGGGTTTGTAAGGTGGATTCCAATGAATGATTGAGGTCAGGTCATATAGTGATATGTAGAGAAGTTGTTTTGATAGGTGAGTTGAGGAAGATTTATTATTATCGCTCAGGTGCTCCTTGGCAGCCAACTTCACAGGGGGGAGAGGAGGAGGAGGTGGTTTTATTGCAGCCAGTGGCAGGGTGGGAGTAAATACATTAGGAAGGTTCTGTGTTGGGGCGGGGCATGGTTTTGCAGTCAATTATTTTTATAAATTTTTTCAAAACATCATAACATCCAAAACAGTAGTTCCTCAACAACTCAAATATAAGATGCATCCAACATATCAGGCAAGTACATTGAAGACATTCTATCAGTTTGCTGCAAAGACCAGTGCATTCCATATGCAAGATCTAAACCAAGTACAGTGGTTGCAGAGTGGCACTGAGATGATCCCTGAGTCCTGGGGGTTGTTCTCCTTACTGTAAAAAGAAGCCAGCATAATGTAGATCCTCTGCGACATATGTAGAGCAAAAAAGTGCCAGTTCTTTCTAGTAACCTTCCAAAATGCACCTCTGGCAAAGTGCAGCATCAATGCCACATTATACAGGGGTAACAAACCACAGAGCCACTGTCCTCTAGATGGAATAGGAGTGGGATTGTTGTTACAGCATACAGTGGAGGAGCTGGAATTAAGACAAAATGGGGTAACAAAAAAAAGGCAACATGTATAGTTCTTCATGAGTGAAGTGCCACTTAACTTGGAGAAAAATTATGCATAGGAGCACTTTGCTGGTTCCTTGCCAGCAGTGGGCAGGCCAGGGTCTCTGCAGGGGGGCATTCCTGCACTCCGCTCTATGCACAAATGTGTGGAGTGCCATACGCAGGTACTGGTGGGTATGCATCTGGAGGGCAGCCATAGTGACTATATGCCCCTTGCAGATGCTGTTGCAGGACCCGCCAGTACAGGCAGGGGGTCGGCACACCCCTGCAGGAGTGTGCCCCTGTGGTCACAGGATGGTGATCAGGCCAGGGGCAGGTGGAGCACATGCCCCGGCCGCCCTAATGGCACCCTACGTGTTCCCCAAGATGGCAGCAGACCTGTGCAAGGGATCCACTGTGGACCTGGGTAGGGCAGCTGATTGGCCGCCGACCCAGGTCACACTTTACCCCATGTAGCTGCATGCCAAGGTGGGTGGGGACATGGCCAGGTGATGGGTGGAGACTGCTGCTTCGTGAATGAGGTCCTCTCATGGAAAACCCGTGGGTGCGGAGCTGTGCACACCTTTACGAACTGGCTCCATGCATCTTAGTGAATAACGCCATTTGTCTTTGCCAGGTAAAGTTTGGCACTTCACCTGCCAAAACCTTTATGAAGTAAGCACTTTGCACTAAGAAAATTTGGGCAGACTCCATGAAGCAGAAGCAAAATGAAGTTCCCTGACTTCACCCACCTAATTACAGTTCCAAAAATTGTGACAATGTAGTATTAAATTAGAGCAGACTAAAACAGGGATATCTCCAGACATCTGCCAGCTTCAGGTAAAGCTGGTACCTCATTTCACATGAACTTCCAAACAATGTGAGGCACTTTTCATAAAGGTTTCCCCTCAAGTTCTTTACAGAAGTGCAGATGATCCTCATACTATGCATGTGCTTTTATCTTGCTTCAAAGGGCATTAACTCTGCAGGTAGCATGAGTCTGGGAACATTACTGCCACAGTACAGAACGCTCAGTGCTGTTTTGTGCCTTTGTTTCAGTAACATACTGTACTTTCTGCTTCAGGACAAATCAATGCAAAATAATAAGTACAATTATGCTTACTTTTTTCTTTATAGATTATTCTTGCTGCAGAACATAATGGTCAATATGTTCATTTTTATCTTTGTTTCTATTTTCATCTTGCATTTATATAAACACTTTTGTTTTTTTATAACCCACAACCTGCTTCAGTACCCTTTTTGTTGCTCTTATATAGCTAGCAGAGTGTGATATCCATTGATTAAAGACCAAAGTAAATGACATTCTCTCCTCTACAGGTATGTGCAGTTCCTTGACAATTTCCTGAGATCTGCAGAGAAATATTTCATGGTGGGACACCAGGTGAACTACTATGTCTTTACTGACAGACCTGAGGCTGTTCCTGATATTAACCTCCAGACACACCGATTTCTTCATGTCATAAGAAACAGAGCCTTACGTGACGCATGGCAGGATATTTCAATGCAGGAGGATGCACATCCAGAATCACATATCAAAAGCGATTCCACAAAGAAGTGGATTACCTTGTCTGTGCAGATTCCGATATGGTATTTAATGATCATGTAGGAGTGGAAATTCTGGACAAGTTGGTTTCACCGCCATCCAGGTTTCTTGATTGCAGAACAATTCAATTTCCCATCTGACGAAGACAACAAAGTTCCCAAGCACATATCTTCTGATCAGAGTTTTTACTATATGGCAGCGGTTCTATGCTGGAACAGATGGAAGAAATTACAAACTGACCAAAACGTGCCATGAAGCCATTGAGAAAGATAGGAAGAAAGATATTGAGGCAGCATGGCATGAAGAGAGCCATTTTAACAAATACTTGGTGTATCATAAGCCCACCAAAGTACTTTCTCCTGAGTACATCTGGGATAATAGTATGGGAGATCTGCCAATCTTGAAAAAGAAGCGCTTTCTTGCTGCCCCTAAGAATCATAAAGAAATACGATATTAGGACTCAGTTCTAGTGCCTGATTAAGAAAGTGAAAGAATAATTTGCAATTTATTGATGTACTAGTGCACAGAATGTAGGCCTTGCAGAAGAAAAGACATACAGTATCTTATGACAAAATGGGTACAGTGCATATCTGCACTTACTGTAGATTTGTTTACGTTATTTGGAGTGACCCTATTCTGCCATTTCATATACCTGCTCACCACTTTGCATGTAGACAATATTTGCATTTCCTTTACTGTATTTTTACTCCCCCACAACTTCCACATTCCTACATCCTTCCTCCACATAGGCATGCTGCACACTGGTCACTGCCCCTTGCCCAGGGTCCATCCTACCACCATGAAACTGTCCTACACCCACACTGGTCCTAGCCCTCCACTCTGGTCCCCCCTGTCTATGCTTACCCTCACCCACTATCGTCGATGCTCAGCAATTTCCTGAGATAGCTAGCAGGCAAAAGCATTCCCTTAAAGAAACACGCCACAGCTCCTTGAGGATAGTCCTTCTCCTCCTAATGCTGTCAGGCAACGTGGACCCAAACCCTGGCCCATTCTGCTCTAAACCCACTAATCTGAGCAAGCCTTCGGTGGCCCTCTCATTCATATCAATCAACATCTTCAACCTCCTTCCTAAAATGGATGCCCTACAGGCCTTCACCAGCCAACACTGCCCTGACATCCTGGCAGTTGTCGAAACCTGGCTCACACCATCAGTACCAGACCATGCAATCAGCTTTCTTGGCTACAACGTCTTTAGGCTGGATCGCCTTTCCAAAAGAAGCGGGGGCTACGCTCTCTACCTAAAAGACTCCTTACATGAGGGCATACATCATTACTCTCACTCCAACCACAACTGCTCAGATACTGCCAGTGAGAATCCTCCTCAAGCCCAAAACAAAACCCTCACTGTTGCCACCATCTACATCCCTCCGAAAGAACAGGGAACTGGTCTAACAGCTGTTCTTGACTTTGTAAAGTCACTCCCACCGGACACTGAATCCATCCTCCTAGGCGACTTCAACATCAACTGGCCTGCGGCTGATGCTGGTGCATACAGGGATACCGTTGCTGCGGCGAACCTCACACAAATGGTTGACTCACCAACCAGGAAAAATTACAGAACCAGCACCAGCACAATCTTGGACTGGATCCTTACCAGTCACCCATCATAGATATCTAACACTAATGTCCTCCCTGACTCTCTCAGTGACCACTCCCCTGTTAGCTGCACCTGGTCAAATAAATTCATCAAACAACTGCCAAAAACCATCACCAGCAGGGTTCTACCCTGTGGTCACCTTCCTCAACTCAAATCCCACCTCCTCCATCAAGACTGGTCCCCTATCTTCAATGCAACCAACGTAAACACTGCCCTTGACCACTTCATAAACATCTTCACTATGGCCTGTGACACGTATGCTCCTATTAAGAAACGCAAAGTCAGATCACTCAGTAACCCTTGGCTCACAGGTGACCTCCTCAGGATGCTAAAAACAAGAGACCACCTATGGGAGCTGGCCTGAAACTCAAGAAGGCAAAACGACATCCAAAACTACAAACGTGCCCACAATGAGTGCACCAAAACCATCCAGCAAATGAAGTCCACCTACTATAAGCATGCCTTCACAAACTCCTGGGGTAATGGTTGGGAATTCTGGAAGAACATAAAAGAACTCACCGGGAATCCACCCAAAACCCCTCATCAATACTCAATATCAACAGAACCACAACCCTCAACCCAAAAACCATTGCGGATACCTTTAACAAAGCCTTTACCGACCTCAGCACTCTCCTACCCCAGGACTACTTCAAAGGTGGTGAAGCCCTTCTGTCTGCAATGAACACTACTCCCACCAGCTCCCCCGCTTCTACTTCAAAGCAGTCAAGGCTCACTAAGTACACAAGTATGTTACCAAAGCCCTTGGAAATCAAGATTCAGTAATGACTCCCTCGATCTCAAAATCCTGTCTGTCACACTTGATGAAGTGCTAAGTCCTCTGACCAGAATTTTCAACCTCTCCCTCAGCCTTAGCCAGTTCCCAGACAGATGGAAATCTGCCACTGTCACCCCAATCCATAAAAGTGGTGACAAAACTGCCCATGATAACTACAGACCTATCTCCCTACTACCCCCACTCTCCAAGGCACTAGAACGCATCATCTTGGGCCAGCTCACAGAATACCTGGATATGTACAACATCCTGTGCAAGCAACAACACGGGTTCCACAAAGGTCACAGCACCTCCACAGCCCTACTTGAATTCACTGGCGCAATCCACAACGCACTTGACTCCAGTGAACCACTAGGCTCAATCTACATTGACTTAACTAAAGCCTTCGACACCGTCAATCACTGCCTCCTGCTTGTTCAGCTTCAGAACACTGGGCTGTCAACTGACTCCATTGGCTGGTTTAAGAGCTACCTTGAAGAACGGTCCCAAACAGTAAGAATCGCTGATACACTCTCGGACCCTAGACCGGTCTGCTCAGGAGTCCCCCAGGGCTCCATTCTGGAACCCCTCCTCTTCAGCCTATTCTTAAATTCACTACTGGACAGCTTCCCAGAACAAATAATTCCCTACGCCGACGATGCAGTGATCCTCACCTCAGTCCCTGATCCAATCCAATTACAAAATAAACTTCAGTGGGCCTTCTCCTCCATCGAATCCTGGTTCCTAAATCATAAACTGCTTCTCAATCAGAAAAAAAATAAGTCTATGGTCTTCTGCATTCCCCACAACAAAAACAAACAACTCCACCTCTCTATTGCAACTGAACAAGGAGCCATCCTAGAATAAACACAATCGTTCAAGTACCTCGGCATCAGCCTTGATCCCCACCTCTCATACACTGTCCATATCAGCAATGTTGAAAAGTCTGCCAATGTGAGGTTAGGCATATTATTTCAGCACAGGAAACACCTAACCCCAGAAGCACAGTCAGTGGCCGTCCAAAGCTCCATCGTCAGCATCATAGACTATGGTCTTATCATATATGGGTCTGCAACTACCACTGCTCTCAAATGTATCATGACCTCCCTGAATAAGGCCTGTCATCTCATCACTGGTTCACGTCGCCGTAGCCACACATGTGACTTTTATTCCCAATCTGGATGGCTTCAACTGGACAAATGCATAAAATGCAAAACCTGCATCACGGCCAAGAAAATTATAATGGGGCTTGCCCCACCTGGTGTCTGTGCCCTCCTTAAGCCTAGACATAGGAACATCACTACAAGGAGATCCAATTCCCATCTACTACATATCCTACAATGTCACACGTCCCAAGGACAAAGATCATTCACCTATTGGGCATCCAACTGGCTCAACTCTCTTGGCAGCAACATAGCGACCACTCCAACACTCGGCCTCTTCAAGTCCTAGTTGCGCCTGTCACTGCTTGTATCCTGTGACTGCCCATCTTAAGATTTCCACCATTCCAGCTGCACATACCCCAGCACCCAGCACTTACAATCAGTCTTTGCACCCCTAGCACCTTACCTGTCATAGTCACTCGACAAGGGCCCCCTGGCTGTACTGTCTCCCACCCTCACCCACCTCCCCCCTGTATTTCCGCTCCTGCCCCCACCCCAACCACCTTCCGTACTTCCCCCCTTACCCCCAGCCTCCTCCCTTCAATCTCCTACCTCACTTCCCCCACCGACCCCCTCTCCTTCCCTTGTCTTGCTCATAGCTCAAGTCTTTGTACTGGTTATTACATGTCTGTAAGTCAATGACTATATGTTTGCAACTAAAAATGATGACTGTTGCACACGCTGACGTGGAACCTTTGTAAAACAGCCTCGGCTCAAAGGTATTGTAATCCTAGATTGAAATAAATAAATAAAAATGTATTTGCATTTTCTTTCTGGTGCTTGTTTTTCTCTTATTGGATGATTGCTTTGCTTTTGTCATGGTGGAAGGCAAGTATCTTTTACACTGCAGTTCCCTTAGTGGTGCCTTGCTGCCAGTGCCAGTCATGAACCCCAGAGTCAGAAATGGTGGCTGATAACTCCATCACACCCACTGTAGCCAGGCTCACCTGGGCCTAGTTACTCAGTCCTGTTTAATACCGATTTTAACCATTTTTGTAAAACACTTATGGAAATGGTAAGAAAGTTCACTAACTTGTACATCACCTCCACTAATATATATGTGGACACACAACAGCCTTCTAATTGGTATTGGCCAGCATTTCTCTCCCCTTACTTCAGACCTAGGCCTTTGAAATAATGTGAGCATGCTGACATGTATTCCCAGGACCCTGAAGTTTATTCATTGCTTTTACCAGCTCAGCCACAGAGCCAGACAGATCACCTGAATTTCTTGTGGTTACTTCTTTTTTCATATCTGCACTGAAATAAACTTTTTTTTTACTTTTCTGGAACTGACCCACCACCAAGAATAGGAAATATGACAGTTTAAAAAGGAAAAAAGTATCTGCCTGGCCTAGTGGGTGCTGGTATGTCTCTATGATGATGGGGATCTGTGTTCACTGCCCAGGATTTGTGATCCTAGTTGGCCTGAGTAGAAGTGTTAGGTTCTCAGGGAGGGAAGGAAGTCATTCCACTCTGTATGGTCACCCCTGGTAACACAAGAAGACATGCAATGTGGAAACTCCTCCCAGGGAAAATTCACCCTCTGGCTACGGCTGTGTTGGGATAGCTGTATAGGAGTGTGCCTCCCCTATGCCTGTTCTTGGACTAAATGAGATTTCTGAAGTAGAACCTCCTGACGTATGCCTTCCCATACAAGCCCTCCCTAGACAGATCATTTTCCAACATAATGAGGATCAGCCTTGGGGCAGGAAGGATGCTGCATATGAATGCTACAGAAGAAGCTGCCCTCTGGCAGCATGGTGGGACAGGTGACACTTCATGAGGGGTACTAAGATGGAGATACAAGCCATTTATTTATTTAAAAAGTTTAACCAGGAAGTACATACTGAACTGATAACAGCTCATTTCCAGATGAGTCCTGGGGGAGAGGAGAAGGAGAAAACTAACAATAAAATAACAAGGTAAAAAATAATAATATAGTAATTACAAGTAGTATAAATAAAAAAGTCAAAATAGTACGTGAAGGAAACTAGCAAATAAGAGACTCACTAAGTACAAAGAAAGAAAACAATAACAGAACAGCAAGAAGAGGGCAAGACTAGCGAATAAAGAAAAAGAGGAAGGGTCAAAGGCAGTAAGAAGTAGGACAACATAGGTCAGAAAGAATAGACTTTAGGGAGGAAGGGGAAGAGGCAGAATGAATAGAAAGGGGAAGGGAGGACCAACGTTTTGGAAAGTTGTAAGAAAAAGCAGATTGACCAACAGCAGATTTTCTAGAAGGGATGGTGAGAGAAAGGAAAGTATTGCTGTGAAGAGAGTAGGAGGAAGGAGGGAGAAGGAAGAGGGGAAGGTCTTTGAGGTAATAGTGAAGAGTGCCAAACCAGAATTTAGACAAAAAAGAGACACAATGGGAAAGGCACCTAGCATCATGAGAGGGGGGAGAGAAAGAGCTGAGTAAAGAGAGCAGTGGTGAGTACAAGAGGAGCAATCTAAAGCAAAACAGCAGAAAGAATGAAAAAGGGATCGAGTCTGGCAAGGGAGGTTTTAGGGGCACTAATACAGACTAAGTCACCATTGTCAAAGATTGGAAGGATCATTTTTTAGTACAATTTCATGGCAGGCAGGGAGCAGTATACTCGCTTTGTTCCTGTACAGAGCACCAAGCTTAGGGTGAAGCTTATGGAGAATAGCATCAAAGTGCACAGAGAAATCAAGATGCCAGTAAAGGCAGACCCCGAGGTACTTAAAGGAGGAGACATCTTCAATTTTAACACCATTAAGGGTATTAAACAGAGGAGGAGAAGTAAGGTTGGCAAGCCTTTGATGGGTACCAAATGTCATAGAGACTATTTTTTGTTATTAAGGGACAGTTGGGTAACCTTGAACCAGTACTGAATGTTGTTAAAATCCAACTGTAGTTGGGAGGTAAGGTCTTGGGGAGAGGAGCCAGATGCAAAAAGAACTGTGTGATCAGCATACATAAGAACGGATGCAGAAGAACAGGCAAAGTGAAAGTCATTTAGGAATATTGAAATGAGACTAGTACCCAGGACAGACCCTTGAGGGACACCTAAGCTAGTGGGAAGTGAAGAAGACATGGATTTTCCTATCCAGACAGCTTGAGACCTGCCTTTAAGCTAAGAACAAAACCAATTGACTGAAGAGTCAGAAAGGCCCGCAGCTTTAAGTTTGTCCAGTAGGTGAGGATGCGCCACAGTGTCAAAAGCCTCAGCAAGATCAACTAAAAATGGCAGAAGTCAGCCCTTTATCCATGCCTGTAAGTATGGAATCAGAGAGCCGAAGGAGGGAGATAGAAGTGGAGTGGGATTTCCTAAAACCAGACTGGAAGAGAGTGAAAAAGGAGGAGTTGTCAAGAAAGAAAGTAAGCTGAGATAGAACAATGCATTCCTGTAACTTAGCCAAGGTTGGAAGGAGAGAAATTAGATGGAAGTTGCCAGAAGAAGTGGGATCACCACCTTTGTGAATAGGTATAACAATAGCCTGTTTCCAGACATCAGGAACAGTAGCAGAGGAGAAGGAGAGCTATAACGATTAATAAAAGAAAAATGGGGACCAGCAATCCATAATGGTATGTATCTCTACCCTACAACTGAGAATGTGGATGCAGATTTGTAAACTTGGCCCCTTAGTGGTGGATTTCTGTCTCATGAATCAGGGCTAGCATGCGATCCCTTACCCACCCCTTGCACTCACAATAAAACATATTGTATATTTCTGTATATAGCCAAAATGCATTTTTAATGTTCAAAAACACATCCCTTTCTGGTATATTTCAAATATATCTCTTGAGAAAGATGCTCAGGATGCCATTATAAAACCTATTGTGGGTCCGGCAGTTTGGAGGATCCTTCATAGAAGCACTCAGGAACTACAAAGAAAAAAGGATCAACTCCTATGGATTCCAGCATATATTATCTTAATTTACACCATATGAATGTTGCTGTTTCATAGCCATTATTGCCACTTCATCAAAGCAAACTACTGGGGTCACTTTATCTTTACATATCTATCTCATAAGACACTGAGAACTCTCCATATCATAATGTTTGTCTCTTGAGTTGGCTTGCTTGACCCGCACGCTCTCCTGTCTCACTATTTTTATCCATATAGGATTTATAGACTTCTGTTTCTTGAGTGCAGCCATCCTCCTCACTCTCAGCAGACAAAGAGTGAGGAGGACTGCTGCACTCAGAAAACAGAAGTCCATAAATCCTTCCTATCCTACCTTTTGGGATGCAATGCATGTGGCATGGGATATGTGGGGCAAAATTCTTTGTCTTTCTTCAACTAATCCCTGTTGACCTTTGCACAGGTTTATGGCCACTGGTAACAGCAGGCTTTTCAGCCCCATCATTAGTCCATGTCTTGTGAAGGTACATGCTGAGTGGAGGTAAGCCAAGGGAGGGGGTTCAATGCCAAGAAATGCAAGGTTCTACATTTCCGCACAAAAAACCCAAGGGGGAGCTACCATCTAGGGGGGCTTCAACTAGCCAAGACAGAAGAGGAGAAGAATCTGGGGGTGATTATAGTGGGAGCAATGAACAACTTGCACAGTGTAGAAAGGCAGCTGCAAAGGCCAATAGGATGCTGGGTTGTATTGCCAGAGGTATATTCTCCAGGAGGGGGAAAGTGATCCTGCCACTATACAGATCACTGGCTAGACACACCTGGAGTACTGCATGCAGTTTTTGGGACTGTACCTGAAGTAGGACATTAGGTTACTGGACGGGGTGCAATGCAGGGCAACAAACATGATTCAGGGGCTAGGGCACTTACCCTATGAGAGCAGGCTGAGGGGGTTGAACATGTACTCCCTGGAGGAGAGGAGGAAAGGGGGACATGATTGAAACCTTCAAGTACATGAAGGGAATAAATAAGATGGGCATGGAGGGGCTTTTCAAATTAAGGAGGGGGAGGGACACTCAAGGGCACGATCTGAGATTGGAAGGGGGAAGGTTCAGCAGGGAAATGAGGAGTCACTTTTTGATGGAGAGGGTGGTGTCTGGGTGGAACGCATTGCCAGAGTAAGTGGTGGTATGTAGAACAGTAGGCTGCTTCAAAAGGGGATGGGACAGGGTAAGGGGAAGGTCACTAGAGGGGAGGGAGGGAGGGAGGGGCAGCTGCAGTATAAGGGCTGCTAGCTGCACAGTCGAGCAGACTTGATAGACCACAAGGCCTTTATCTGCTAGCAATTTCATATGTTCATAAGCTAGAAAGTAGCTTGTGAATTGGAGTATTGTATGCATATACTGTACAATACAGCAGTGCTTTCCTTTACGCTGAAGTACAGTACATGCCTTCAGCTGTCTATTTTTTATTATAAATTATCATAGCATCAGTTAAGGTTCTAAGCATTGGGACATCCTGTGGCACAGTGGGTTGCTCCCTGTGCTCCCATGCTGGTGGCTGGAGTTTGGAAACATGCTTTTGGAGCCAGTCATGCAGCCAGAGGGCTGAGAGTCACTGCTGTGTGGCAGCATCCCCAGCCCATGGAGGAATAGCATAAGTTTCTGCTGCCCTGGTGATCCCTGTAGTGGGCTGGGAACTTCCTTCCCTGCAGGGGGCATCAGCAGGATTTGAGGCATACTGTGGGCTGTGCCTGATGTCAGGGGAGGTGGGACTGTAGAAAAAAACAGGAAAAATCTGCTGACAGCAGGGTGATGGCTCAGGTCTTGTACCACTAACAGAGCCCATTGGCTGACTATCTGGATTGTGTTTCAGAGGAGTGAAAGATGGCCCTCCCTCTCCTGGCCCCATCATTGGAGATTATATGTCCAGGTAAGTCTCTGAGATGGTGGGTGATGGGGCATGGTGAATGGAAGTCTTAAGGGGGGACAGCAGCATGGGAGAATAGAATACATATGGGTAAAAAAACAAAGATGCTAAGCACTGTTGTTCAGTATCATATAATGAACTTGTATCTCCATAAGAGTGGTTTAAATGTTCATCTGCTAGTTTTCATGCAGATCATGCAGATAATGTTAAAGAATGTGGTCTTACTCTAACCAGAGAACAAAAAGAAAGCAGCTCATGCCATCACAGCACTGATGGAAGCAATTATCAGTAAACAAAAAAACAAGCACAACATTGGATGACATAATCTATGTCACAACATTATATTTACTAATGTTATAGCTCTGTCTTCATTGAAATTTGGTCTGTACAATTATTTGTTGTTGGAGTCCAATTATGTCTGTTTCATATAATGTCAAATGTATTTTATATATTTTTGTACTGGTCGCTGTGAAGAATGGCATTTTTGCTAATCTGCTCACCATTTTCAATAAAAAATGAAATGAAAATATCCGTTTATATAATATGCCATTATATAATTTATGACATCATCTACTATGCCAGATTTAAGTCTGATCCATGACACCTGGTTTAATCTTTGCAAATGTTTTAAGTGAATACCTTGTGATGGCAACAGGTGTTATTGTTACCCTGTTTATCCTTTACCTATAATTGTGACAGCCTACTGTAACTTTTCTCAACTGTACTGAATGCAATAGTAAATGAGACCAGTGCTCAGTCTGCTTTCCAATAAATAGATCAAAAACAAATTATTAGTAGACTTATGGTAAATCCCAAATAGGAAAAGGAACATCACATTTTGTATTCTAAGTATATGACCATTTAGCTTTGCCTGCCATGTTCTAAGGATATGTAGGATGACATTTTCAGAACCGTAAGAGGGGTTCCACGTCACAATAGCGAATATATTTCAGCAACTCTCAAAACAGCGAGTGGATTTTGCTGAAAACCAAATCAGCACATAGGACACCGTGCCAAACGCAAACTCAATGTAAAGTAATGTTTAATGCAGGGGGCTGTGCCCCCTGCACCCTTCTTTGTGAGGGGCAAGTTCCTGCACCTCCCATACTACAATAACCATCTCTGAGGTGGGGTGGACACTGGGGAAAAAAGAATACAGAGAAGGGGGGCCAACAATGGGAATGCCATAAAAAAAAAACACAACACCCTGTAAAAGTAAAGAAAAGTGTACCTGCTAGTAGTCCTGAACCCAGGACCACCAACACCACAGGCGGCATCCTTATCCACCATGCTAGGCGGTCAGTTTGACAGCAGCAGGCTCCACTTCCTAGCTTATCTTCCCTAGTCCCTCCCTCCTTCCCTCCCTAATCCCTCCTTCATCCATCGCTATTTATTTATTTATTTATTTTGAAAGTTGGATTTACAACCTTTGAGTCAGGGACTCATTTACAAAGGCACCTCATTGCAGTGAAGGTAGACATGGTTACAGTGTGAGATACAATAGTGGTAACATACAGGTGCAATACAGATGACAAAAGAACACAATATAACAGTGGTTTATGGAATAAAGTTACATGCAGTAAATAGCAATCGTATAAAGTATTGCTATTGCCTTTCATTGCCCTTATTCCCCACCACCATCGCTATTTCCAACCCTCGCTAAATCCTCCCCATCGCTGTACCTCCTTTCAACCAAACTGAGTCGCTCATTTATGAGTTGCTCAATTTGGTTCGCTGTTTTGACGTGATACCATAAGATGCACACCAGATGTGTCTGTTAATATGTTAGCACAGTGTTTCTGATAGCTCAGCTTACTAGAAGTTCACTAGAAAGTCGTGGAGCAGAAAAGGCCAAAGCCCATGAATAGCTTCATTTAAAACAGGACATGGTATTCCATGTTGCCCCCATTACTTATATATCTGTCAAGGTTTCTTTTAAATAATGCTTTGTTTCTACTTATCAGATTTATAATCAATGTTTAATTCAGTCATTAAAGTAGGGTCATTCATGATGTCGTAGTAAAACATAATGTCCCCCCTTCTTCTTCTTAGTTCAAGACTGTGTAGACCCAAATGTTTCACTCTCTCTTTGTAGGTGTGGCCATTCAATGTATTAAATGATTTTGTGAACGCCCTCTGTACCTTCTATAATCTTATTAATTTCAGTCCTTGAGTATGGGTTCCATAGTTGGCTCCCATAGTCCAATTGGCATCTAACATATGACAGATTCAATGGTAATAGTACTGTGGGTGATCTACTTTTAATATTTCTTTTGATAGCTAGTGCTGTTCTATTAGCTTTAATAACAGTGCTGGAGCATTGTTGTTTATTAATGATCCAATGAGAGTTACTAATGCTTTTAATTTACATTCTAATTTAGGGAAGTATAGACCATCGACACAAATTCATACAGGTATTTCTAATGACACTAATGCTGCAGCACAGGAAAATCTCCCCTTTAAATCCATAGCTTCTGATGTCCCTAAATTTTATTTTTGCATTCTTTCCCCCTAATAATATACATCAATGCATTACTAAAATGAATCCGAGACCATGTATTGGCCTTGACAATATCGATTTCAGGATATTTGAAAGTGTTAGTCATTTAATTGCTACTCCTCTATCAAAATTATTTAATTACTCTCTTTGTCATGGTGTTTTTCCAATTAAGTGGAAATGTGCTATTGTCAGGCCAATACATACTGTAAATCAGGTTCAAGGTCAGATCTGAATAATTATCATCCCATTTCTCTTTAACCACCGCTATCGAAAATACTGGAGAAAGCTGACTCTGATCAGATTATTGAACATCTAGAAAAACACAATCTCAGGTCAGATGCTCAACATGCTTTTCAAACTAAACATAACACTGAAACTGCCTTGGTGAAGTTCACTAGCCAAACTTATAAAGCACTTGGTTAGGAAAAACATGGTTGCATTGGATTTCGTGGACCTCACCAAGGCATTTGATTTAGTGGACCATGATGAACTTTTAAAGATGCTGCCAAAGGTTAATCTTTCTAAAGAGGTTATCCTTTGGCTGGAACATTACTTGTAAAACAGGATGCAAAGAACTTTAATAAATGGTTTCTCCTCTAATTAATCTTTTTTGAGATGTGGAGTTCCCCAGGGGTCCATTCTTGGACCCCTTTTTCTTTTCTATTTTTGTAAACTCGCTCTCAGACATTTTTAGACACACATAATTAATATTATACGCAGTCAACTCTGTCCTGTTCTGTTCTGGGAATAGTGTCCCAAATCTTCAGAAAATTCTTCATAAGGATTTCAGTCTTTTACACACCTGATTTGATTTTTATAAACTGGTCTTAAATTCTTCCAAAACAAAGCTAATGGTTTTCTCTAGTCTGAGAAAAGTTCCTATTAAAAACTTTGTATTACATGAAAATGCTGGAAATCTCAATGAAAGGGTATCAGAATTTAAGTATCTCGGCCTGATTCACGATTATCATTTGACTTTTGAGTAACATATCATTAAACTAATTGACAAACTTCACAAGAGACTGAGGATGTTGTGACAAATTAACAGACATCTTACATCCGAAACTAAGCAAATTCTTACGCATAGTCTGTTATTATCAATTATGGACTATGGTTCCATAATCTATTCCTATTTAACTGAAAAAATGCTCAAAAAGTTTCGGTCTACTTTTAATAACATTATTTGTTTTGCCACCCGACTTACCAGAAAGACACACCATTGTCATCATCACAGGTCTTTTAGTTGTTTGCCAATGCTTGAAATGTTCAACTTTAGCTCTTTTCTTTTTTTTGTGCAAAATGCATTTGAGTCTCTTACCCGACTATATTCTTAAACTTTTTCCAAAAAACATTAGCACTATTACTACAAGAACACACAGCAGAAATTAATTTCAAGTCCCCTTTTTCCATACATCATTTGCTCGAAAGTCATTGAACGTCATGGCTATACAACCATATAATAAGCTACCAAGCTCATTGGATTGTTGCTCAAATATATCAGTTTTTAAGAGGTCCTTCAAAAACTACATGTTGATCAACACTGTTTGCAAATGTTTCAATTGATTTTATAGCTCTGTTTATTGAATGTACATGTTTATTGCTTCTGAATATTAATGGTTTTGCATTTATAAGATTTTTATGCTTGTATCTGGACACCTGTGAAAATGGGCAATATGCCCACAGGTCTTTCAGTATAAAATAAAAACAAAACAGAAAAATGAAATGAAATGATCATAGGATCATATGAGTTTACATGTCAGCAGCGTTGGCCATAGTGACTTTATATATATAAGCATATCCTGATAGACCCTGACTAATTAAGAATTGGTCCAAAGAATTCTTAAATTGATTCATGTTTGGACTTTGTGCAACCTCCTTTGGTAGTTAATTCCACATTGAGCCCAGTCTCTGATTTATCCATTCCCCCCACAATTTCTTTTGAAATGTTCCCCTACAAGACTCAATTCATGTGTTCTAGTAGCTCTATACTGTTCTCTTTTTTCAAGTCCAACACATTCGCACACATCACTGTTATTACAAGCTTTATATACTAGGCATATATCTACTTTCATCCTATTGTACTTCAGGGAGAAGAGGTCCAGTTTTCTCAACCTCTTCTCATATGTCTCATGCCTGACATTAGCAGTTAGTTTGGTTGCCCTCCTCTGCACACCCTCCAGCCTCCTCAAATCTTCCCTCTTATATGGAGCCCAAAACTGAACACAGTACTCCATGCAGCCTCACCAATGATGAATACAAGAGAATCACCACCTTCCTCTGCCTGCTCCTGACATGCCTCCCATGCACCTCAATATTCTATTAACCTTACTGGTCACACTCTTAATCTAGTATTCAGAGGATAGTCTATTTGATACTAGTACACCCAAATCCCTTTCTAATTCTGATGTTGTCATTCCATCTCTTGCAAGTAACAGGTTACTTTAGTATACTTTGCTCTAAAATGCATAATCTTGCATTTTTCAATAATGGGGCTCAATTTCTTATGGTCTGCCCAATCTGCTATGCTATTAATTTTGTGTTGGAATAATTCAGCATCCTTCTTGCTATTCATGATGGCTCCCATTTTTACATCATCCACTAATCTGCACAACCACACCTTGTTTGTGCACCTCATAGATGATACAAGGGTAACCACCCTGTCTCATGGGGTTACTAGAATCCTATCAGTTTTATTTTTAGGAAGGTAGCAGGCAGCTGTTAGGGAGTTCATTAGGAGCTCCTTACATAATAACACCATTATTTACTCAGTTAGCCTGAGAGAAGAATGATTGGGTCATTTAGAACTTTTGCAGCAGAATAAGTCACACTCTGTGGATAGCTGCTCTGGGGAGCTTAGAATGCTCAGTCTTGAGTGAGTGTGAGCTTGAGTGAGGAGGTGAGAGTGGCAGGAGGACTGCCAGTGGGATCTGAGGAGAGGGCCCAGGATTTCTCACCCTAGTGAAGTGTCATTTCAAGCTTCCGGAGAAGTGGTGGAGACAAGGATTACAGCAGAATTTCCTGATTTCTACTCACTGTGAAGCGGAAGAAACTTCTTGTTCTCTGTGGACTCAAGGGGCAATCCCCTGAATGTTCTAAGGTATTTTCAGCTGCCTTGAATAGTACTTGAAAGAAACTGTTATGATCAGCTACCCAGGAGAGTGCCTTTCTGTTCTTTGTTTGTTCTATGCCCTGTTGGATGGGACAATTTCTGTAAGCACTGTTCTAGGACACCATATTCTCCACATTTCTTAGGGGATTTGATAGTCTGTCATGCGTGTACCCATAGATAAGTCTGGATCACATCTGTCAGTGGCCCTAGTTTTACCCAAGTTAGTGAAGTACTGTTTAAACTCTGGAGCCAAGTGAGTGCAGTTTATTCTCTGGTCACCCCAGTGAGTGACAAGTTAAAGAATGGGAACTCTAGCATTTCAGTTGGGAATGGTGCAGCCCTGAAGAATGGCAGAGACTGTTGCTTGGGGCTAAGGGTGGGAGGAATGCCATCTAAGTGCTTACAAGGCAGGGCTTCCTGGTTTGTAAAGGGCACCAGTATTTTTTACCTGAGCAAGTGGCCAAGCTGCAGGTTGAGATGGTGACTTGAGTTTCACTAAAATGCACCTGATGTGCAAAGAGGAGTTCTGAGTGTGTGGCTTTTACCCACTGAAACAACACTCATGGAAGGGAATGTTCATGTGCATGGCCAGGTGTCCACTAATGCACTTTTTTGGAATTTGGGAAGAAGATGTTTGTTTGTTGTTCATGCACTATACTGCATGCAAGAAAAGTTTGTGAATTGTACCAGTCCAGCCTGGATCAACCCTTGGGGATCCACTTCTGCTTTTACTTTCCATCTGTTTAATGAAGTCATACTGCATAATTCCAGTCTCTGTTATGGACATTCCAATTATTGATTCTGGTTGTGTGGATTTAATGGGGCCCCTCACCAAGTTAGATCTGGTATATGTCTAGCAGCCTCCACCCAGGACCTGGGCTGTGTTATTTGCACAAGGTTCATGTTGTTTGTTTCTGTACCCCCACCTGTCTCTTCTCTAGAAAATGAGCCAAGTATACATCCTAATGCCAAGGGTGGTACCTATCTGTTTGTAAAATAACTTGGGCACCAGTGTTTTCAGATTTTAATGGGGGGGGGTGCACACTAGTTAAAAAGTGGCCTGAGGATTACACAAGGATGTTAAATAACACCGGTTCCAGGACCAAACTCTGTGGAAATCTTACTGGTAACCTCGCTCCAACTGGAAAGGTGGCCCTTTATACACACTCATGACCTGGCTCAACTCTAATAAGCAAGTTTGGCTTTCTGACATTGTAATTTTTGCCCTTATATCTAAGGCAGATTTTAAAGGCAGTCGCTATACCCTCCTTGATCAGTGCTCACTTTTGATCTACTCCCATGCTGTTCTTAATACTGGCTAGGTGTACCTTCAGTATCTCCCTCATTTTATAATCGGCTTTCCTAAAGTCTAGCACTTTAGTTTTAGTGCATGCTGTTTCCTCCCCCATATTCACCTAGAACCACACCATGAGGTTCTCATCACTCCTTCAGGGCTCCTCTACCTTGATCTCCCTTACATGGTTATTTGCGAGTATCAGATCCAGAATAGTGTCCTCTGTGGTAGTTTCAGTCACTCCCTGGATCAAGAGCCCATCCAGTATTGCATCCAGGATCACCTGATTCCTGATGTAGGAGATGGAATGGACTCTCCATTTTACCTCAGGTAGATTAAAGTCTGCCAAAATCATTACCTCACCACTTCAAACTGCCATCCTTAGAGTAGTTCCCAATTCTCTGTCTTTAAACTTGTCTTCATTTGGTGGCAACTGGATTACTCCCAGACTCACTTTCTCTCATGTTGCTGTCTGTATCTTACCCAAAAGCATATATATTCCTTGCCCTATCTCCTCCCTTTCTGGTAGTGATGCCCTCCAGGACATAAAGTTCACATCCTTTCCCTTTCTCCCTGTCCTGTTTATAGAGAGTATGTCCTGATATGGTGAGGTCCCGGTCATGATTTGGGGTTGCCTAAGTCTCAGTGACCACCACCAGATCAACTTTCCCCTCTGCCATCATTGCCTGCAGGTCATCCATCTTGTTCCTGAGACTTCTAGCATTTAGGGACACTACCCTCCTCCACTCCTCATTCCTCCCCTTCTTTGCTGACCCAGATTCCTCTACCCTCCTCAGCCTTTCCACCATCTAATTCTCTTCATTTTCACCTACCCCACTCCTCTTCTGTTCCTCCCAGTTGTGTCCCTTCCTGATCCCCCTATTCTTTCTATCTGACTGCCTCCTCTTTCAGATATTCCCCACCTATTGCCCTCTTCCACTGACCCTAATCCCTCCTCTTACTAGCCCCTTTATGTTTTCAATCTGGGGTGGGTCTGACTCACCCTTTTCCTGGAAGCCCTCAGTGCTTAAACCCATTCTTCCCACCCCAGATTCACTTTAAATTCAGTGGACTGCTGATATAATCCCCTATCCATTCTTTGAGAACCTTTAATCCCCCCAATTTAATTGCAACCTGTCAGGTGCATAGTGGGATCTATCATCACAGATTTCTCCCATTTTCCTATGTACCCATATCCTTCTTCCCTGAGCCAGTCATTAAACTCCTCTAGCCTATGTTTACTAGTTGAGTTGGCTTTAGGTACTGGCAGCACTTTCATCAAGGCTACAAACCTAGCCTCTCTCCCTACAAATTTGTCCCACCACTCTAAACCTCTGTTGTGATACCCTTACCTCACATTCACCTAGGTCAGAGGTACCTACAGTAGGTGGATGACCACATGGCTTCCCCTTAATCTCTATGCAAGTGGGCATATCATTGGGCCTATGTGCTCTTCTGTCATTCCCTTGAAACACACCACTCTCCTATTTTCCTGCTCCCCTCTCTCCTATCCACCCAATCCCTTTATAATAGAATCTATTACTACTACTGTACTGCTGCCTGCACCTTGCTCTTCCCATCCCTACCACCCTACCACCCCTTTCCTTCCTGCTACCTTCCCCCACCCCTCATTACACCCAACAGTTGTCTTCTGCTTGTCCTCCCCTTCTCTACTAGCACCACTGCCTCCCCAGTTCCCGTTGAATGTTGACCACCCTGTCTCTACACTCTCACCTCCTCATGATTCTCCCAATATTCCCCCTTTTCCATTACCCAGCCCTCTCTCCCACCATCTTTTTTCAGCCTGATGAGAACCCATGATATGGCCCAGCTATCACTCTGCCTTCTGTGTCACACATAAGTCACCCACACCCCAACATTACTCAGTGGTTGGATGCACTTCCTTACTGTTACCCCTGCAGATGCACCTGCTTCTCCCTCACCTGGCTGAGCCCATACATCCCTCCTCTCTATGCTTCCTCTCCCTCTCCCTCTGGGTTAGTGGGTCCACACCACAACTGTACCTCCAATTTGTCTGCCCCACATTCACTCCTTGTTCCTTCCCCTGGCCTGCCCCAGCTCCCCTCTGTCTCTCTATCTCTCCACTGGCATTCATAACTCCCTTCTTAACAGATTCCACTCAGCCATTAAAGAATGTGGCCTTCTTTATACTTTGCAAACCCATTGCTCCCACATTGTTCCCAGAAACACTGCAAGCCCAGACCTCTATATTACAACACTCTTTCCCTTCCTGCCTCCTGCCTGATAATTTTTTACACTTGTTGCACACCCTGTATCCACAGATCTACCTCAGACTTGTAGATCCAGTGTACACCTTCCCCACCTTCCGTCTCCAGTTAGGGAATATTATAAAATAGCACACCCAATAATCTAACCTCTGTGGCTTACCCCAGATAGCTATTTCTAGACACTCTTCCCTTCCTTCACAAGCCCACTGCAGATGGGGAGTAAAAGCAGTACATGCAACTGCCTTTGAAGGCTTACCTTAGGTTTGTACATCTGATCCTGTATAGGATGTGAACAACTAACTACAGACATGGATTTTCTCTTGTTGGGACGCATCAGCATAGTGCAGTCCTTGTCTTAGCTAAGTAGCTAAGTAACAGGTCATTTCCAAGGAAATTGGGCATTTAGTTCATTCAGCAGTAGCACACCGAAGAGGCAGTGTGCATTGACGAGCACTGCATAGAGTGATAGAGAATATGGCTCCTAAGAACAAACTCTGGTCAGAGCCAGTACAGCTGCAAAATTATATTCTAGATGGTGGTTGTATCCTAGCTGTTATATCCTTTGTGCACATTCACATATCTGTCACTGAAGGCTCCAGGGGTAAATCTTCTAGTGGCACTCACTTTAAAATGGGCTGCTGTGTGCTCTTTAAATAAATCAGTTGGTACCTCCCACATACACATGATTTTTTAAATTCATTTACAAAGGATATAAGAGCTAGGATGCAACCACCATAAAAACATGATATTGCATCCATACTGACTCTGACCAGAATTTTTTTTTTAATGTTGTGCTTTGTAAAGGAAAGTGTAAAATGGAGATTTTGAACAGACGCTCTCTAAGTATGCTGTATCTTGGTGCCAGTGGTATAATGATATCACTTCACTACCAATCACTTCACTAGCAGTCTAGCATTGCTTGTAAAACGCTTTGGGATAATGTGTATGAAAAGCGCTATATAAATGCTGATTCTTCTTCTTCTTCATCCATTTGCTGTGAATTTCCTACTCATCAGATGTTCCCCAAATATAACTCCCTTCATCTCCCCTCCTTGCCCATAAACAAAAGCATTACTGTGACAGCTGGATTTTATATGCATTTCATGCTGTATGTACCAAACATCCTTCAAAGTAAATGGGCAGTGTGTGTGTGTGTGTGTGTGTGTGTGTGTGTGTGTGTGTGTGTGTTGGAGGGCAATCACGCAAAATGTAGTACTGATTGAATTTCTTTAATCATGAGGGTGTAGCTTTTGAGAACATAATTTATATGTCTCATGTCCCTGGGTTCAAGACTGGGTAAAACCATCTAGTGCTGCAATATGACATAGTCACAAATCTTGATGCAGCCACAGTCACCCTATTTCCAGATTCATCAAATACATGTGCAAGCATAAAATGATCATTGTTTATTTAAAAAAATATATTTTTCAGCATGTGAAGGTCTATGTAACAGGTTGCCAGAAAAAAAGATGTGTTGGCACAAAACAGGAAAGGGACAGTGCACTTGAAAAGGGTCAGTTAAACCCTATCAAGACACTGCTGAATGTTTCCAAAAAGGGCATGATAAGCACTTAAAAGCAGTTATATTATGTATTAATACTTAAGTGGCATAAATATAGCTGAATTAGTGGAGCTGACGGCATATTATGCAAAGTAAAATAATGTAATTCTGCATTTGTGCAGTCATGCATACATCAAAGCTGTCAGCAAAAAAAGGTGCAATAATAGCAGATGTTCCTGCTGGCAGTGAGAGGGAGAGGTTGGTTGTGCTTTATGTTTTCATGGTGAAGCCTTGCCAGCTAACATTGCACCTTTTCATGCTGACAGCTTTGCTTCATGCATGATTGCAGGTATGCAAGAATAAATTATTTTAGTTTTCCATAGGATGTGGTGAGCTCTAATAATTCAGCCATATTTATGCCAGTTAGTAAGTAAAACATATACTGTAACTGCCTTCAAGTGCATACCACCCCTTTCGGAAACATTCATCAGTGTTTTGATAGGGTTTAGCGGACCCTTATGAAGTGTCTCTTCCCCTTCTCTCCTGTTTTGTGCCACCACTATGCAGAGCTGAAGTACATCTCTCGGCATCCTGTTGTGCTCTGCTACATGGTTCTGTGTGTGATGAGGGCCAGCGCTACTGGTGGTCAGTAAAGAGGTATGACCAGCAACATCGGAGGCAAGAAAATAGTTTGGCGGGGGACAGGAAGGAAGCCTACTGTACTGAATGAAAAGGATGTGGAGAGATGTGCTTCAACTCTACTTGGTGTAAAGAGACAGCTGTGATGCATTCACAGTCATGTGCTTCCAGAGCCTCCTTCTCAATGTAATAGCTCTACCTCAGCATAGCTCTCACTATGCAGCTGCAATGACTGTGTTTGAGACACATAGCAAGCAGACAATATGTGCTTTAAATTATGCTTAAACCCAGCAAAATATGTTCCTCAAAAATAAAGGCAAAGACTGCTACAAAATATGACTGCATGTAGCCATCTATCTTATTTATTTGTTATAGGGGTGGGATTGCTCTCCTATAGTTAGGGTTGTAGGGGCACTTCAATGTTAAACCCCACTTTTTGCACTTTAATAACTGTTCAATAGATTTCCACAAAAGTTTGCATGCATGGTCTTGCATGGCAGATCTCTGGATGTACCAAGTTTTGTTTTGGTCAAATGTGCAAATTCCGAGATACAGAGAGTGGGTCGGATATTCAGACTGTGCCAGGCAGGGGTGCAAGCCTGGGTGCAATGCAACTGGGATGTGCCAGGCATGGACTGAGTGATATTCAATGGTGCTGCGCCATGGCCCAGCACTGTTGAATATGGCACCGTGACCACCCGCATTGTGCATGGCGCAGTGGCACTGCATCAGCGCAAGTGGCAAGAGAGGAGCAGGGGGATGTGCCAGTGCAAGTGCAGTTGTGCTAGGCACAGGAACCATCATATTCAGTGGTGTGTATGCAAATGGAGCCATTATGCATGCAATGCACAAATAGGGCCATCTGCATGTCATTATGGCCTCATTTGCATGCAAGTGCACCGATCTACGGTGACTTGTGCCTGGTGCCCTGCCAGGCTGCAGCTGTTGGGGACTGATGCCCCCTGCCCCTTGGTGGCAACATGCCCTAATAACTGATCATGGGCTTTGTACATGTGTAAACTCCCTGGTGGTCCAGTGGACCTGCTCCCCCACCTGATCACAGGTGTAGTAAAAATAATCTTAACCCTGGTGGTCCAGTGGACTGAATCCAACCCAATCATGGGCCTTGTATAAGAAAATGTATCCCTGGTGGTCCAGTGGACCGACTCCAGCCCGATCGCAGACTTTGTAATGGAAGACATCCCTAGGGAATAGAATTCATTCACATATCAGGACTGTGTAGTACAGTACGGTCTGCACGCCCACTGGCCCACGCTGTGGACCAATGGGCGTACAGCCATACTGTACACTGTCAGTCAGTGGGCGGGTGGCTGGCTTGCAGATGGGGAGCTGCTACCCACTGCTGACCAGGGATGAGTGGGGTGGTGGGTCTGCGTGGGCAGGTGGGGAAGGGGTACCGCTGGACCACCAGGGATTTCTTCCATTACAAAGCCCGTGATCGGGCTGGATTCAGTCCACTGGACCACCAGGGTTAAGATCATTTTTACTATGCCCGTGATCAGGCGGGGGAGCAGGTCCACTGGACCACCAGGGTTGGGATTATTTTTGCTACGCTCATGATCGGGCGGGAGAGCAGGTCCACTGGACCACCAGGATTAAGATTATTTTTACTATGCCCACAATTGGGCGGGGGTGCAGGTCCACTCTTTAGGGGTTACAATGCCCATGAGCAGGTGGGGGGGGCGTGACAATGATGGACTGTGGCTCTGGAGGTCCGGAGGCCACCCATAGCTGGCAGCTGCCGTGTTGCACCCTACAACATGGCAGCTCACCTGTGGGTGGCCAGGCCTTGCTTCTTTTTTATTTTTAGCAGATCTTTGCACCCCCCTCTGCGGTGCAAGGTGGGTGTGTACCTGCATATGTACTGCACATCCCGGGCTCAATATCGGGATGTGCCAAATATGCATGGGCATGCCCCCCGCACTTGCGCTGCATACATTACTGGTGCACCCTGGCGCAATGGGAGTTGCACAGTGCAACATCCCCTTTTGAATATTGCACCAGGGCGCATCAGTGGGTTGCACATGGTGCAACACTGTTGTGCCATGCGCAACCCCTTTGAATATTCCGGCCTGTGCAAAAAGTGCATTTTTGGGGATTTTTTCCCATTGCTTTGAATTGATTTTCTGTCAACTTTGCTAGTGCCCAGATGGTTTTGAATTTTGGTCTGAAATGTTTTGGGGTGGAAAGAGGCTGGCCCACAGATGTGCCTTTTTCTTGTCTGGTGAAAAATATTAATTTCTTCCAAAGTTATTAAATTTTGAAATGTTTAATTACTGCTTCTGAGCATGCTCAGTAAGCACCAAAAAAAAGCTGTATAAAATGAAAAAAATAATAATTTTCTTGTATTAACACTACCCTTTTCATGAGGGGAAAATCCTTTTTCATTTGGCCACCATCTTGTTTTCTGGTTTTCCCTAGAGAAAATTAAAATCTCAAAAGCCACAAAAATGACATGCTGGAGAGCAATCAACACATGTATGTTGCTTACTAGAACTCCCTTAGCTGGATTCTGCACTTAACTTCTGGAGAAATGCCCTTAAAATGTTATTTTTTTTTATTTAATAAGCTTTATTAAATTTCAACAGTCCAAGAATAACAATGAAAACAATATTAACAAAATATAATAGATATCAAATCCATCAACTCAAGTCCACCCATAAATAACTTAAACCCATTCAAATAAAGCCCAAACCCCCCATAAAATACCAAAATATCCACCCCCTCCCTCCCCAACCACACACTGCCACTTACATTTAAACTATAACCTCAGAATGTAATCAGGACCATCAAGGCTTCCATACCACAAGAAGAGTCTCCAAATTGCCCCACATCAATAGGAAGGCCTTCAACCGATCTTGCATGGAGGCAATGTGCCTTTCCAGCTGTAGCACTAACATGACCTCCCCGTACCATTCCACTATAGAGGGGAGTTTATCCTCTGCCCAGTGTCTCATAATAGTCAGTTTAGCCACTGCAGAAATAAGTGCCATATGTGCTCTTCTAACCCCTGGGGTACCAGGAGGAAAGTAGCTTAGCAGGCAGACCTCATGGGTAAACTAGGTCCCCAAACCCAGGATAGGGTCTAAGGATTTACAAATAGATTGCCAGAACCTCTGCACTTTGGAACAAGTCCATAGCATCTGATAAAGTGAACCAATGTCACCCTTACACCTGCCACACACACTGGTGAAGTCAATTTACCGATTCTAAAAAGTTTCACCGGTGTGAGATAGATATTGTGCATAATATTAAAATGGACTAACCGAAGCCTGTCTTGTTTTATATATTTACACACTGTCTGCCAAAATTTCCCCCATAAATCAGAATCCTCAGGAATTCCCAACTCCTTCGTCCAATAGTAACAAATCCCAGTTGGTAATTTAGAGTCCAGGACTTGAAGAGTCTTGTAAGAGTTAGAGACCGAATGGGGCTGTGAGGCCACCTGAAGAATTATAGACACATCCATACCCGCTAAGTCTTTCATCGGAACACAGGAAAAAAAGGAGGTAAGGGCCTTACTAACTTGAGCGTACTTAAAGGTATCTTTATCTGGCACCCCAGTGGATCTCTGAAATTGATCAAAGGGGAGCGGTCTCCCATTCAACCAAATGTCAGAGGCCTTGTAACTATTCAGCTGAGGCCAAAAGGTGGGGGGTATTGGGTAACATCCAATCTTAAAGTGTGGATTGCCTATAATAGACTGGTCCGGTGACTGACACCACCTCACTCCAAGATATTTCTGGAGCTGAAGAGAAGCTTTAAGTGACCAACCCATAGGGTTGTTCCTGAGGGGCTTAGGGATATGAGATGGGGAGGCATACAAGACAGCAAATAACGAACAGTGGGCTTTGGCCACTAAATGTTTCTCTATACTCAACCACAAAGGGAGATATTCCAATGGTCCATAGTCTTTATTCCAAAAGGCCAGTTTACTAAGATGATGAGCTATATAATATAAGAAGAAAGAGGGGGCCACAAGGCCTCCTCTAAACTTTGGGGAGGTCAACTTGAAGTAGGTTCTACGGATACCTTTCCCTTTCCACAGGAAACCATTTACCAAACTTTGAAGCCTGGTAAACCATGCTTTCGGTAAAAATCTTCCCAGCATTCCCATTGAATATAGCTTCCTCGGTAAAACATTCATTTTAACAATACTTAATCTACCCCACAGGGAAAAGGGAAGCAGACTCCATCTCTCCATATCCCCGGCTATCGTTTTAATTAAATTACCAAGGTTATCTTTAATCATGGATCCAATATCCCTAGAGACTTTTATGCCCAGATATACTATGGACTTTGCTTCCCATGAAAGGCCATAGGGAGACAATTCAGCCTTGATCACTCTACTATTTAAAGGTAAAACTTTGGTTTTGGGCCCAATTCAGCTTATAAAATGATACTTAGAAAATTCCTCAATTTCAGAAAGCAAAGCTGGGATTGATAGGCCAGGCCTCTCAACATGCAATAAATATCGTCTGCATATGCCGAAAGCATATCACAGTTCCCACCTGAATCCCCTAATGCTGGGGTTACCTAACAACCTGCGAAGCAAGGGCTCCAAATAGAGATTGAAAAGTAAGGGGGACAGGGGGCACCCCCTGCCTTGTACCCCGAAACAGCTGAAAGGGAGGAGATAATACCCCGTTACATTTAACTCTAGCCAATGGGAGGGAATATAAAAGTTGTACCCACTTCAGAAAGGCATCAGGTAGACCAAAGCAGGTCAGGGTGGTGAAAAGGAAGTCTCAGGAGTCCCTATCAAATGCTTTTTCCATGTCCAGGGACACCAGCACCACTGGTATGCTGGAGTCCCTGGCAGCGGAAATAAGATGTAAATGTTTCCGCATATGATCTCCGGATGACCTTCCCGCCATAAACCCAACCTGCTCATGACCTATGAGGTTACCTATTACCTTTGAGAGTCTATTAGCCAAGATTTTAGCCAATATTTTAATATCAGTATTCAACAAGGAGATAGGACGGTAACTTCCAAGACTCAATGGGTCTTTCCCAGGCTTTAAGATTAAAGATATTACAGCCTCCTGGAAACGAGGGTCCGATATGCCATTATCATACCAATAACTAAATACATCCTTCAGTACTGGGCTCAGTAAGGATTGGCAAGCCTTGACAGCTAAAGGGGAGGTTCCGATAATGGGAGACTTCAACATGCCGGATACAGACTGGTCAATACCAGCAGGAACATCTGCCAGAACTAGACACATAGTGGATTCCCTGCAGGGGAAGGGCATCAAACAACTGGTACAACAACCCACAAGAGACAGGGCTATCCTAGATCTAGTACTGACTAACAGGGAAGAGATCACAGATCTCCAGGTAGAAGGTCACCTGGGGGCCAGTGACCATCACATGGTATGGTTCAATTTGGCTGCTACATCTAAATCAGCCCATTCCAAGGCAAAATATGGGACTTCAGAGAAGCTGACTTTGATAAGATGGCCAACAGGAGTTAAGCTAGCCCTGGCAAAAAAACACAGGTGAGGGGTACAGGCAAAGTGGGCAAGCATTAAGGATGCAATACTTGAAGCAGCATCCCATTGTGTTAGACAGAAAAGGAAGTGCAAAAGAAGAAGGAAACCACTTTGGTTTTCAAATACAGTAGCAGAAAAGGTCAGAGCCAAAAGGCTGGCCTTCAGGAAATATAAGGGAACACAGCGGGACGAAGATAGGGAGGCATACCAAACTGCCCTAAGGGAAGCAGGGAAGGCAGTAAGGCAGAAAAAGTCCCAAACTGAGGAAACACTAGCACGAACAGTAAAAGAAGGTGACAAGACTTTCTATAGATACATTAGCAAAAGGAGAAAGTCCAGATGGGGTATTGCTAAGCTTAATGGAGAAAAGGGAGCATGTGAGGAGGAGGACCATGTAAAAGCATCTATCCTAAATAGATACTTTTGCTCAGTATTTACTGAAGAGAAAATAGGGCAGGGCCCACAGCTCAGCACCATGGACACAGGGGGGAGGGAGGTGAGCACTACTCCCTTCACAAAAGAAAGGGTCCTACAAGAGCTTGCTAAGCTCAGGGTGGATAAGGCAATGGGACCTGATGGCATACATCCCAGGGTACTTAGGAGCTAAAGGTGGAACTAGCAGAGCCATTAGCAGAACTGTTTAGTGAGTCTCTGAGCACAGGAGAGGTCCCAGAAGACTGGAGAAGGGCTCTATGTGATCCTGCTCCACAAGAGTGGTAGCAGGAGGAGGCAAGGGAACTACAGACCAGTCAGCCTTACCTCAGTAGTGGGCAAGATTATGGAGGCACTCCTTAAGGAAAGGATAGTGCAACACCTGGAATCTATAGGGCACAGGATCCAAGACAGCATGGGTTTACAAAGGAAGGTCCTCTCAAACTAATCTCATAGATTTCTTTGACTGGGTAACCAGAGTGGTGGACCAAGGGGGAGCAGTTGATGTCGCCTACCTTGACTTCAGCAAAGCTTTTGGCACTGTTCCACATAGAAGATTGATAAATAAGCTGGGTAGGCTCGGGGTGGGTCAGAAGTTGGTTAACTGGGTGGCAAACTGGTTGACGGGCAGAAAACAGAGAGTGGTGGTAAATGGTATACAGTCAGAAGAGATGCAAGTCACAAGTGGGGTACCTCAGGGATCAGTCCTGGGGTCAGTCCTCTTCAATATCTTCATTAGTGACCTTGCAGATGGACTAGAGGGAAAGGCTTGTCTGTTTGCAGATGACACCAAGATCTGCAACAGAGTAGATGATCCAGATGGGGTGGGCAGAATGAGAAGAGATCTGGATAAACTAGCAAAATGGTCAGAAGAGTGGCAACTGGGATTTAATGCAAAGAAGTGCAAGATCATGCACATAGGGAAGAGAAACCCTGAAGCCACCTATAGGCTGGGAGGGGAGTTGCTAGCAGTCACAAAGGAAGAAAGAGACTTGGGCATCATCATCACTGATGACCTGAAATCATCCAAGCAGACCTCTAAAGCAGTAGGTAAGGCTAGGGGGGTGTCAGGGTGTATTAGTAGGGTATCACAAGTCGTAGAGAGAGGTAATAATCCTCTTTACAAGACACTGGTTAGGCCCCATCTGAGTACTGTGTGCAGTATTGGAGGCCACACCTTCACAAGGACATTAACTGAATTGAGGCAGTCCAGAGAAGGCAACCAAAATGGTGCAGGGACTGCATCAGAAGACATATAAGGACAGATTAACAGAGCTCAATATGTATACCCTTGAGCAAAGGAGGGAGAGAGGTGATATGATCAAGGCATTCAAACACCTTAGGGAATTAACAAGGTGAAAGAGTCTAACATGTTTAAATATAAGAAAATAGCAGGACAAGAGGACACAGCATGAGATTAGAGGGGGGTCGATTAAGGGGGAATGTGAGGAAATTCTTTTTCACAGAAAGGGTGGTGGATGCATGGAATGGCCTACCTCAAGAAGTGGTGGCTATGAATACAGTGCAGGGCTTCAAACAGGCATGGGATAAGCATAAGAGAGCAATACAAATGAGTATGAATAGATAGGCCACTGACAGAGCAAAGGCTGATGGCACATTTATAAGGTAGAAAAAGAAATGGGCAGACTGGATGGGCCTTGCGGTCCTTATCTGCCGTCAACTTCTATGTTTCTATGTAAAGGTTGTTTGGTAACCCATCAGGTCCAGGAGATTTATCAACAGGCAATTGTTTGATAGCCTGCTGAATTTCTGCGATGGATATTCAAGTGCCCAGGGAGGCAGCCTCCACAGCAGTAATCTTAGGCAGGCTCACTAAGTTAAGGCAGCAATTTATATCCGCTTTGGAGGGGCATAAGGATGGATCAACCGCATAAAGATCTTGAAAGTACCTACCAAACCCCTTTGTGATTTTTTGAGGATCAGTACATACCTGTCCATCTTGCTCAAAACTAATTCCATCAATGAATTGTAAGGCCTCCAATTGCCGGATGCGTAAAGCAAGTAGTTCCCCTGCTCTCTCTCCCATCTCTAGATATTTAAGTTTAGTCCTCTGAAGAGCCAGTTCCGCTCTTTGAGAAATTAAACCTGCATACTGAGCCTGCAACTGATACAGCCTAGTCCATACATCTGCCAAGGAATGCTGAGAAAGATTGTGCTCCAGGCTTTTGATGATATAAGGAGAGCGTCCATCTGAGCCCTCTGGTGTTGGGCCCTTTTCGTTGCCATTCTAATAAACTCTCCCCGCAAGGAGCATTTTAAGGACACCCAAACCAAATCATGCTTGGCAACTGATCCCTGATTACAACTGAGAAATGATGTAATAAAGCCCATAATATGCCTCAGAGAGGTATTATCACACAACAGCTGAGTATTCAGCCACCACTGGGGGGATCGTTTACACCCTACCCCTAACCAGAAATTCATACTAACAGGCGCATGATCTGACAGTACTCTAGCCGATATCTCCACCTGTAAAACCCCTGTCATAGCAAAAGAACTTATAAGAAAGTAATCAATTCAGGAGTATGTTCTATGCGCCGAGGAGAAAAAAGTATATTGCCTCTCTGTAGGGTTAAGGACCCTCCATACATCAATCAGTGCAGCGCCACTAATCAGGTCTTTCATAGCTCGCTGAGCTGGAGATAAGCCACGTTTCTCACAACCAGACCTGTCCAACTCTGTCTGGAGCACAAGATTCCAATCCTCACCTAATATTGTAAGCTTTGATGGATTGGTCACCACAAGGTTTAATAGCTGTACAAAAAATGAGGGGGAGTCAGTGTTCGGACCATAGATTGAACCAAGCAGAACCGGGTGAGATTCTAGCATACCATGTACCAGAATGTAACGGCCCTCTGGGTCCCAGATTTCTTGAATTGATTTAAAAGGAACATTCTTTGCTATTAATATCATTACCCCACCTTTGTTCATTGATTTCCCTGATCCAAAAACTTGCCCCACCCATTGCCTTCTAAAAAGGGAGATATCCTCCCTCCTCAGATGGGTTTCTTGAAGAAAAGCTATTCCTACTCGAAGATGCAACAGGTGCTTCAGAATCATTTGTCTTTTAACCCTATCCTTGGCCTCTTTAATATTCCAACTTACAAAACAGTATTGACTGTTCATATTCAGAACAAACAGTTATTCTAAAAGGAGAAAAAGGAAGAAAAAAGAAAAAACCAAAACATCAGGCCCAGCAGAGGAGGCTGCCCATGTTCAGCAGATACTATTATTTCAAAAATAAGCTGCAGCCTCAATAAGGAAGCCTCGATGGTCATTAAAGTACTCCTATGCAAGGAATCATGAGAGTGTATGGCCTTCCCCTTTTCCACTACCACCCCCCCAATAACAGTCCCACCAACCCCCCAAAACTATCACTCTTAAGACTCACAAACCCCAACTTGAAAAACCACCCCAGTTCAAGCTAACTGCACTCCCACTATTTAACTGCCACATGATGCTATAAAGCAAACCTAAACATAACATTCTCGCCCCCTTTAGCCCCCACATTGCCCATCTATACGTGACCAAAAAGGAAGGAAATACTACTTAGATGTATTCTCCACCCTATATTCATCTATATATATTATCTTCTTATCAACCTACAATACAATAACTCAAGATATCAGCAAGTTAAGGTTTCAGGGAACATTCAGTAATGCCCTATTATTTAACTTAATAGGCTCCATTCCTAATATATTGACACCTAAGTTAGGTCCAAAGCTAAATTGCTCTGGAAAGCATAGCTTACTATCTGTAGTAACAAACAATAGCGGCCCCCTTGTCCCTCATTAAGCAAAAGAGAAGGACCCCTGAACAGTCAACTGTCATCTAAGGCTCATGACCCTTCAATAAAACAGCATGTTTAAGCCCCATTAATGGTTTATAGGTCCTTCAATCAAGTTAGACAGTCAGTAGTCCACAGAACGCGGATTAAAGGCCATCTCCAAGTCCAACTGAATCAAAAGTTCCAACATGCAAAAGAGGGAAACTAAGGAATAGATCCCCGAGGCTCCTGATTCATTTAAATGCTCTGTTTCCAAGGCAACTCCTTCCAGCATTGGGGAAAATCAAAAGATTCATCACCCGTTCCATCAATGTATAACTCCTCCACAAACAGGGCAGCCTTGTCAGAATGTCACCCGATCAGTCACGTTACTTGCCCATAAAATAACACTTCCTAAGCGTTGAAATGATATTTCAGGACACCACTCTCATAACCCGTGAGGCTCCTAAAAATGAATAAAAGATCTCCTTCATGGCATCCCTCCTCAAAATAGGAATCATATCTGCAGGGGGAGAAATTAAGTCCTGCCTGCTCACTCCTCCTTATCTTCGCTACTAAAGGCGTGTAAAGGAGTCTGAACTAAGGACAGTCACTCAAATAAATCACAAACTCATCACTCTGCCCCTCTTTTCACTTGTATAGATCAGGGAAAAGCTCTTTCAAATATTGCAGTGCCTGTGCAGGGGAGTCGAAGGAGAGCCACTTATCCTCATGTTTGACCAAGAGAATCGCTGGGTACTTAACACGAAATGATTTGCCCACTGCCACCAGCTTGGAAACTAATGGGTGTCACTCCTGTCATCTTAGGCGAACCGAGTGTGGGAGATCTTGCATAATACGGATCTTCCGACCCTCCCAGGTCACCTCTGACCTCCTTGACCTTTCGCAAGAATGTGCTGTTTATCCAAAAGTTTAACAATTTAAAGATAATCGGCCTGGGAGGTTGGCCTGATGTTGCATAGGACGAGCGCCCGTGAGCCCTCCTTTCAATTACATACTCCCCCACTTGGGGACGGACCAGCTATTTTAACACAGAACTTTTGCAGAAATAAAATTGGGACATTCCTTCCTCCTGTTCTCGTATTCCAATAATTATCAAATTATTGCACCTACTACGCCCTCCAGGTCTTCTAGCTTATCTTCTAGCTTTAAGTCTCCATGCAAAATTCACGCTTTCCAGCCCGATTTCTCTTTTGTTTCTCTACGAAACAATTCTCACTTCAGAATCTCTAACTTTCATTGATAAAGATGCCACTGAATTCTTGATTGTTTGGAGATCCTCAGAGATCGCAGCGACAGCTGCTTGCAGCGGCTGCATGATTTCCAGGAATTTCTTCTCCGAGAGAGCTGCTGCTGTTGCAGGCATTTTCGGTAGGCTAGAAGCTTGCTGCTTGGGCCGTTTTGCGGCCTTGTCTTTCTCTGGAGTGAGGGGCGGAGAGTGCCTCGGCAGCGATTTTGTCATATAAACCTCCATTTTGCACTCTACCTTCAGCTTCTTAAGCAAGTTGTCACACCAGTTGGTTGCAAACAAGAGCAGGCTTGACTAGAAAACACTGTTATTATTAAAAAAAATAATGGGTGGAAGACGGAGCTACAGAGACAAGCTGCTTCAGCTCAGGCTGCCATCATGTGACCCTCTAAAATGTTATTTTTGTAACATTAGAAATCTTTTTTCATGACTCGTGATATGAAAAGAATAGTTTTTTCGTAAGACGTCATCCTTTTTCATGAGAGGAAAATCCTTTTCCATATGGGGCTTCCATGTATTACAATGGGGTTTTCAACTCTGTGGCATAACTTTACCATCTTTGCATACTATGAGCTCAGATTTTCAATATGGCCTTTTGGGGACCCCACCTCAGTGACAATGTCACTGAGATTATGCAAATCTGGCCAGAAAGGCAATTTTGTGGTCACTTGCTGAAAACACCTTTTGGGCAGGATTTGAAAATTCTCACCACCATTGTTCATCAGATGGGGTCATAAGAAGGCTATGTTGAAATTTTGGGCTCAAAATATCTAAAAATGCCAAAGTTATGCACATATGTTGAAATTTTGCTACACTCCCACATAACTTTGGCAATTTTAAATATTTTGACTCAACATTTTCAACATACGGTAAACATTTTTTTACACCATCTCATGAATGTGACAGCTGTTGTTTTTCAAACCCTGTCCAAATTGTGTTTTCACACCTGTGGCATGCAATGGCATTGTGGTGGAGCAGAATCATGTTTTGGTGGGGATATCAACATTTTCATTCACCCCACTCCATGAGTAAAAGAATGAGATGGTACAGTGTATGAGAATGGGGTGAGGGTTGACATCACTAAGGCACACCTTTATGTCTGTTGCTGCCTGCAGCATAGGTGGGTGTTAGGTTTGGAAAACCTAATGCCACATTTCTATACTTTTATGGCTTCACCCCTAACTAGTGCATTAATGATGTTTTTGCAAAGAAATTATTTGGAATACACCTTGGAATACACCTTTGAGCACAAGTGGTCTTTTATAAAGGTTCCTTCATCATAGGTAGGATACAAAGCTTACAAGATAAGACAACATTCAGAACATATACTTAGATGGCACAAGGTAGTCATGATAAGGCGTTAACAATCAAGTCATAAACACAGGCAGCATATAAAGAGCATTGTCAAAATAATAATGTAAAGCAGTAGCAAAATATAAAAGCAATAGGAGGGCAGTTCAAAGCGTTGTCAAAGAGTGGTGTAAAGGAGGTGGGATAAGTAGAGATCAGTTGTGGCAGTCACGCAGGGGCTAAGGTATAACAGTATTTCTTTTTTCTCGTTCTTCTCTGGAATAGCTGATTATATTGGGGAAATCAGTAAGGAGTCAGGCAGCTCATTTAGCCATTGTGGGGCTCTGACAGTGAAGGAACATATGGCCAAACTTGTTCTGGAGTAAAGGACGGAGAAAGCATTTCTGGTCATGTCCTAGTGATATTGGTTATTTACAGGATTGAGAATGTTTCTAATTGTGGGAGAGTGATGCCCAGGCTGTTTTTTTCCCCAGTAGGCATATGGAGCAAGTATGGGTGATTTTCTTGCCCCATTACAAATTGGCATGCCTTATTGAGGACCAACTTGACCTTGTTGAGAATAGTGTCAGTGGCCGATCTGTACACTGTGAGGCCATAGCTAATTATGGGTAGGTTAGTTCTGGTTATGACGATGCGCTTGGCTGCAGGAGTGAGGTTGTGCCTATTTCTGTACAGTGCTCCCAGTTTTCTGTTAACTGAGTTGACCGTGATGTCAATGTGTGGTTTGAAGGAGAGTGTATCATCAATGGTGACTCCTAAGTATTTTAAAGTATTTTAATACAGGTTTTTATATTTTTGTTTGCTGGGTTTTGTCCCCACTTCCTGCAGATTCTTTTTAATTCTTCAGTAACTGTGTAAAACCCACTATGTACAATACAAGTCCCTGTTGTCAGAGGTGACCTAGGAGCACTGGGGAGGTTAAGTGACTTTAGTAGTAGTAATAGTATTGTTTGATCATAAAAAGAAAGATCTTTACAGCAACAGTTATAAAATATTTGAAGGCATGCTCATATCTTTAATAGAATACAATATAATACTGTGCAATACAACAACTTATTCCACATTATATACCCTTGCAGGAATACACTTAAAGAGCTGGAGACACATTCAGGTGAACTTTACTAAAGCATAATATTTAGACAAAGTGCGACTTGTATTTCTATTAGTTCAGTATTTTCTCCTCACCATTATTTATTACTGAGGTCACTTGTATGAAGACAGATTTCTGCTCCTGAAGAGTTAATCTATTCCTACTGCTTTCTCCCCGTCTGAAGTCATACAGCACTGTTGTAGACCCTCACAGTTACTCCCATGGCAACAGACTTATGTCACAACAGAGGATTATGACTTGAGTAAGGGAGTAAGCTATAGAGGCAGATGAACTAAAAATTAACTCTAAGGACAATGATCGATATTCATACATATTTCCTTAGTTATAAATTATGGGGAGTGAGAAATATATCAAACATAAATGGAATGCAAGCAGAATTGTCCTTAACTGTTATGTTTTTTAATGTTTTCTTTGATGTGTTAGTAGCCTTAATAGTTTAACCACTTTTATTATAAATCGTTCTAGTTATCCTTTTCTCAACTTTTTGTAATGACATATGGACATTAGTTGTTCTAATTATAAAATCATCCTCTACAGTAAATAATATTAACAACAGTTCATTTCATCAGTTCCAATAATTGCATAGAAAATTGAGCCATCTATTTCTAGCTCTTTTGTACCAAAGATTATCTAAGAACCACTGAACATGTAGTAGATTTTCTTTTTCCTCCTCCAAAATAACATTCAGCTAATGCAGGGTCTATGGATCTATTGAATCTGGCTGCTTAGTTATTCAGTTCAAACAATTCAGTTCTAAATATTGCATATAGTTTACATTGAAGCGGATTTTCCAAAATGTCTAAGTAATGTCTGTACATGTGTATAAAATCATTGTTTTGTATACCATGTCACAAATTTGGAGATGGGTATCTTTTCCAAATCATAATATTTATATTTTTCAACAAGCAATTGTTTTAATGTAGGCTTTATATTGGTTGGCTATCTTGCTATTACTGGAAGCCAGATCCAAAAGCTCCACTTAGCCCATCGACTTTAGAACTGTCTTCAGTGCCAGCAGCCAGGTTGATCTCCAACATCCTTCTTGATCCCATCACAATTTTTCTTCCCAACACCCCTTTGTTAATCTTTTTGATTGTTTACTAACTTTCATCCAAAAATTAATCCTGTGAGATTCTTCCAAAGCTTTTAGGTTAGCTAGTTCCACCTCTGCTCAAACAAAATATGTAGGGGTGGACCTCGGAAAATTTAATGCATATCAGAGAATCTACATAGCCAGTTTTCCAATTGTTCCATATATTTTTGATCACATAGTTCAGCACCATACAGTACTTGTGCATTATATTTTACTTCGATGGCCCTCATAAGGGGATGAATGCCCCCCCCATAAATTGCATTAAATCTTCTTAGGGCTTTGATTGTAATATTAACCTTTTTCAACATGGCATTACAGTGAGATTTCAAAGAGAGGGATGGAGAAAGCAATAAGCCTAAATACTGGTACTGTATTTTTTCATCGCTTCCACTGGTAATGTGTTAATATACCATTTGTAATTGTGATTTTTATCCCCAAGGATCAAGGGGCCCATTCTCAAAAGGATACACATGACACAAAGTGACTTACATCTAACATGAATGATGCAAGTAGCATTTTGCGCCAATAGTTGCGCCCATGCAGGATCTTTCAAAGCAGCCTGCGACAACATGCAGGTGCTTGCACCAAACTGGACTTGCACCATTGTTGCACCACAAGCTCAGATGTGACATGGCACATAGGTTTATGGCAGCAGCAGCACCTTATTCACAAAGGGTGGCTGCCATCCCCTAATTTGGCATTCTCAAACAACCCTTGAGGACATCCTCAAAGCACATTTACACCAGCTAGAGCTAGCTGTAAGTGTACTTGCGTCCACTGGGGGTTGCGCAAATATACTGCCAGCCCATCCCCCTAGCTCATGTAGGACCCCCCACCCTGATCCTCAATAATAAGTATATATAGCCCTGGGTGTTAGTGACCCCACCCGCAGACCTAATCCACTGGAATCTTTAATTAAACATCACCTGCTAATATCTGTAGTACACAAAATACAATATTTCCTACTTGAAACTGTCAAATCAAGATCAATCGCTAACTATCACCCTCTACTGGGACCCAAGAAGAAAACCCAAACACCTAATAAAGAACAAGCAGAGACTCACTCTAACCTACTATGAACTATGAATTATATCACTGAAACTCCTACTCCTCCTACTTCTAATGTCAGGTGGGGTGCACCCAAACCCTGGCCCTGTCACATACAAATTAACAAAAACAGTGAAAGCTGATAGTGGACTCTCCATTATCACCCTAAATATCTGCAGCCTCCTTCCTAAGCTGGCATCTCTTCAAACATTCATTGGGCAAAAAAATCCCGATATACTAGCCATTGTGGAAACCTGGCTGTCTCCCAGCACCCCGGATCATGCTGTCTCGCTTGAAGGCTACAATCTTTCCAGACTCGACCGGGCAAGCAAGAAGGGTGGTGGCTGTGCTATCTACATAAAGGACAACCTATCCAGTCACCTTGGCAGCTTCACCTCCACAAATACCCAGGTGCAACTTTTCCTTATCAAATTGCTCCTCGGTGCACAAAATAAAGTACTCACAGTGGCCGCAGTCTATATCCCTCCAAAAGACCATCGCACTGGTCTCAAGCCAGTGCTTGAATTTATAAGCTTGCAACCCCCTGAAAATGAGCTTCTCCTCCTCTGGGATTTCAGTATAAACTGGCTCGCCTCCAACACTGGCTCCTGCAAAGATGACATCCTAGCAGCCAACCTGACGCAGATGGTAACTTCCCCAACCCGGAAAAATTACAAAACTGGAACAAGCACCCTCATTGACTGGGTTCTCACTAATCACCCTGACCAGATAAAAAACATTACAGTTCTTCCTGACTCTCTCAGTGACCACTCCCCAGTGTCTTGCACCTGGTCTAATAAATTTCTCAAGCCGCCCCCCAAAGTTATTTCAAGCAGAGTATTGCCACAAGGGAATCTTATCAAACTAAAGACCTGTCTCCTGCAACATGACTGGACACCAATTTTCAAAATGACTGATGTTAGTGCTGCACTAGAATACTTCATCACAACTTTCAATACTGCATGTGACACTTACGCCCCTGTAAAAAAGCATAAAATCAAAGTGCTCTCAAATCCTTGGATTACTACCAAACTACTTGCCCAGCTCAAGGCTCGGGACCACCTCTGGGCCATAGCCAGGGACACAGGCTCCCCGCATGATACCCTAAAGTACAAACAGGCACAAAACATATGCACCTCACAAATTAGGCAAATGAAGAGCGCCTATTTCAAAAACGTCCTTGAATCCACCTGGGGTGACAGGAGAGCTTTCTGGGACAACATCTGAAATATAATGGGTAAGCAATCAAAATCCTCTCCCACCATTATGAAAGTTGATGGATCCACCACACTTGACCTAAAGACTATTGCAGATGCTCTAAATAAGACTTTCACAGACCTCAGTGGGGTCCTGCCCCCAGATTTCTTCTTGGACTTACCTGTGTCTAACCTAGTATCTCAAAGCACCCCTCGTGACCATCCACAATTTTATTTCAAGAAAATCAAAGTGCATGAAGCCTACAAATACATAAAAAAGGCCTGCTCCAAATCCAGAATAAGTAGTGACACCACAGATCTAAAAATCTTGTCTCTCACCTTGGACGAAGTGATCCACCCTCTTGCCAAAATTCTTAATCTGTTCCTTTGCCAAAGTCAATTTCCCAATCGAAATGGAAGTCTGCCATAGTCACCCTATGCACACAGGGGGGACAAAGCTCAACAGGAAACTATCGACCCATATCAATACTTCCCACCCCTCTCCAGCACTTGAACGCATCGTGGCAGACCAACTCTCTGACTACCTGGACAAGTACAATACTCTGTAATCAACAGCACGGCTTTAGGAAGGACATAGTACTACAACAGCCTTACTTGACTTCTTCTGGAGAAGTCCTCCAGCCCCTGGACAAAGGTTATCAAACCAGTGCGGTCTTCATTGACCTCGTAGCATCTGGATACAGTCCATCATGGCTCACTTATCTCTTTTATTGACCAGCCTTGGCCTGACTGAAGGACCTAGTGCTTGGGTGAAAGTTACCTGTCAAATCGGTCACAGGCTGTAAAAATCTCTTGATGTACTATCTGACTGTAAACCTGTCCTCTCGGTGTACCGTAGGTCTGAATTCTAGGCCCGATCCTCTTTAGCCTGTTCCTCAACTCCCTCCCAGAATTCTACCGGAAAGAATAATCTTATATGCTGATGATGCTGTAATTCTCTCTTTCTCACAAAGAGCCGAAACTCCCATGCCAGCTCTACAACTTGCTTTAGTGTTGAAAGTGGTTCCTGGATAGTAAGCTTGTGTTTAACCACAATAAAACAAAGCCATGCTTTTACCAATCACCAAAACAAAAGTAAAAACACTCCATTCACCATAAAAACCTCTGCTGGAAATACACTGGACCAAGTAATACCTTCAAATACCTTGGCATCACGTTTGTCGGTCTTACCTTTGCAACCCACATTGACAACACGGTGAAAACAGTGAACCAACGTCTAGGAATACTGTTTCGAAACCGACAATTCCTTAGCCAAGCTGCACTGAGGATAGCTATACAGAGTTCCATAATCTCAATCATAGACTATGGCCTCATTATCTATGGCTCAGCTACTACTACGGCATGAAGGCATATCTCAGTCGTTCTAAATAAGGTTTGCAGGCTCCTCACGGGGGCACAAAGACTGACACACACGTGTGAGCTTTACTATGAAACAGGCTGGTTGCAACTATCAAATCGCCTCATATCTCACCTGCATAATGGCAAAAATCTATCATGGGGCTGACTCCACTATGTATCCAAAACCTACTCTGCTTGAATCATGGCATGCATCCCACCACCAGATCTGAACACCAACTTTTCTGGCTCCCAGATGTCGGACTACATGGGGACAAAAGACAGCCGTCGTACAGGGGCCCGACCTGGGTACAATGCTCAAGTCCACCTACTCTATCCTCTACCTCTCTTGGAGCTTTCAAAACCATGCTCTGCCCACCTCACTACCACTAGCAACCGTGATTGTATTCTGATAAAGACTATTCCTCCTCTGACCATCCCAAACCATGGCCTATCCTCCTTGTCTAAAGAACCCACACTGCACTCACCAACTACTCCTGTCTGCCTCCTAACTCACTCTTCTACTCCCCTTCTTTCCCCTCTCACTCTGCTCTACTGCCCACCACTTTCCCTTCTCTTCGCCTCCCAGCTGGCCCCCAATTTATCTCCCTCTCCTTGGAAGTTAGTTTTTTGTTTCCTAAATTGTTTACTGCCTTGAAACTGTTTAAAGCATATTTATTATGTAACTTCTAAATTTTACTGCCTTGAAACTGTTAAAGCATATTTATTATGTAACTTCTCCTTCTGATAATACTTGTAATGTGTTTTGTTTGTTTGATGTTCTATGTGACGTGGAACCTTTCTAAAAGAGCCCTGGCTCAAAGGTATTAATTCCTAGACCAATAAACTAAACTAAACTAAACTAATCCTCGACATTATAATTAATTCTGTAGCCCCAATCCCCAGAATAATAATTAATTCTGCAGCCCCAAGCCCCAAAATAGTGTAAGTCTGCAGTCCTGATCCCTGAAATAATACTTAATTCTGCACTGGTGGGCTAGTCACCCTCCCAACCCCAATCCTGATCCCTACGGTATGCCCTTTTAAATTTTGTATATTGATATGCTCATTTATTAATATTGTCTGGTGGGCTAGTGAATCCTCATCTCCATCTGGCAGTGCCTTACAACCCGTTGCTCCACCCATACCCAGCCAGTGATTGGCACAGCCCACCTCTCACCACTGCAGCCAGCTGCTGACTGAGCTTTGCATGAGCATGTACTTAACATAGAAACATAGAAACACAGAATTTGATGGCAGATAAGGACCACTTGGCCCACCCAGTCTGCCCATTTCCCTACCTAACAGATAAGCTGCAGATCTGAGTTAACCAGCAGCTTACTTCCTCCTACCCCCCACTAGAATTGTCTTATGCCTGTCCCATGTATTTTTGAATTCTCCCACTGTCCTTGGCTCCACAACCTCCATAGGAAGGCTGTTCCATGAATCCACAACCCTCTCCATGAAAAAATACTTTCTAACATTATGTCTGAGCCATCTCCTCTGTCCTTCAAATTGTGCCCCTTGTTCTTGCACATCTCTTTTTCTGAAAGATGCTACCCGCTTGGACTTTGGTTATTCCATCGGTGCATGAAAGTTTCTATCATGTCCCCTCCTCCTCCTTTTTCGAGGGTATACATAACGACGCTGCTTTACTCTCTTTGTATGTCTTGTGCAGACCCTGCATCATTTTGGCTGCTCTCCTCTGAACAGCCTCCACTTCTAGTGTCATGTCTTTGTGGAGATGGGATCAGCTGTTACGTATTCACCGAGCATACTGGTTTTACAGTACATGCTCATTCAGAGCTCTGGGTCAGTGGCAGGCCATGATGGCAAGAGGTGGGCTATGCCAGTCGCTGTTGGGTAGGGATCGGGGGAACATGGAGGTGGGGCACTGCCAGGTGGGAGGAGAGAGTCCACTCAGACCACTCAGGGCAACATTAATAAATGAACATATCAATTCTACAAAATTCAACAGGAAATACCTTGAGATCAGGATCAGGGTTGGGGGTTAGCTCACTGGGACAAATAAGTATTATTTCAGGGATTGGGGCTGAACTTGCCTTATTATTTTGGGGATTGGAGCTCCAGAATTAATTACTATTTCGGGGATAGGGACTGAAGGTGTACTTATTATTTCGGGGATCAGGGCTGCAGAAACAAATATTATTACGAGGATTGGGGCTGCAGTAATAGCATTATTTTGGGGATCTGGGCTGGGGGGTGCTAGCCCATCGGGGCTGCATTAATATTTCTATCAGGATTGGGGCTGGGAGCACCTGTGCCCTTTTAGTGGGCATTGCTGCAGGCTTGCAGCAACCTGTTCAGGTGCACCCTCCATTCAGTGCATTGCTTGGGTTGCCACAAGTCTGGGACTTAGCCATGGAGACCATGCCTGATATAGAATCAGGCACAGGGTCCCTGGTGCATCAGCATTTGGGGCAAGTCACCTTTGGTGTGACTTGTGCCAAGCCTTTCAGAATGGGCCCCATAATTTTAGTGTTTTTCCAGATTAACATTTAAGGACGTATCCTTCAAGACATTTTTCTATATATATTCATGGCAAAATACTCCATTTAATGCATCAGTTAAGGTTGTTCCACAGCGACAAAAGAGAGGAAATTTGGTGTTAGGCTTCAAAACCCTAACTGAGCATTCCCCCCACCACCACCGCACACACACATACATGCAAGTAAGGGAAGGACCAAGGCAACACAAGCAATCACACACAACCAGCAGGAGGTGTATATGTCTGTTACCGTAGCAAGTAGGTAAGAAATCCAACTTCAGCTGGCAGTAGCTAAAATGGTGTACCTCACTTGTTTTCAAGATATGGGTGCCAAAAAGCCATCATGGGTGTCACAATGTTAATCTATGGCAAATTGCTCAATTTTGGAACAGTGTACATTTGTCATGCTTAAGTATTTTAGCACCAAAGCAGGGAAAGGCAGATCTGTTGGACTGGGGCTTGTCACCCTGCAAATTTCAGCCCAAAGGACCCAACCATTTGCTTGCAGGATGATGGCAAAGATGTGCAGTCATCAGTAGCATACTGTCGCAAAATACTTTCTCAAACATGAAAGAGTAGCACAAGGAAGAGAAGAAAGTGTGGCATTTGCAAAAGCATATAAAATAGTGTTACAAAATACTGTCGCCAATGGAAGATACAACAGTGTCGTGACGGTAAAAACTGTGGAAAATAAAGTCACAAAGATGGAAGTGTCACAAATACATATCACAACACTGTGACATTAGCAAAAGTGATTTTCAAAGTATATCAGGAATGTGCAGTCCTGTGATGGATCTTGTGAACCCCAAAATGCCATATGTTGTGTGAGTTATGTGTTGGTGGCGTGTATGGCGATAAGATGCCTAGTTGTGTGTAGTGATTTGTGTTTTGTGGTGTGTGGAATGTCTGGGATCAGAGTTAGCAGTGACAACCCCATTGGTGGAGCCTGATGGAAGCATGGGTGTGTGGTTTTGTTGGTTTTAGATAGTTGTATGTTTTTCTGTGACCTGCTGCTGGTTGTGTGTGATTGGTTTGTGTTGCCTTGGTCCTTCCCCTACTTACATGTATAGTGTGTGTGTGTGGCGGGGTGGGGAATGCTCAGTTAGGGTTTTGAACCCTAACACTGAATTTTCTCGCTTTTGTCACTGTGGAACAACCCTAACTGATGCATTAAACAGAGTTTTTTGCCATTAATTTCCCTTTTTTTTGAGAATGTGCACTATAAATAGTGAGTGGAAAGTAGTAACAGTAACACAAATGCAAGTGCAAATGGTAATGCACATGGTGACACAAACATGAATGGTAAGAGAAATGCAAGTGCAAACATTAATGAAACAGAAATGGTAACACAAACAGTATCGCAAATGCTAACGGCAACAGAAATGCAAATGGTAACGAAAACAGTAACTCAAATGCTAACACCAATGGAAATGCAAATGGTAACGAAAATGGAAACGGTAAGAGAAACACAAACAGAAATGCAGACGGTAAAGGCAACGGCGATGCAGAAGGAAACAGTAATGCAATTGACAATGGAAAAGCTATCAAGAATGCAAATGCTAAGTCCAACAGTAATGAAAATGGTGATGAATACACAAACAGTAACGGTAACGCAATTTGAAATGCAAATGGTTATGGTAACAGCAATGCTGATGCCAAAATGAAGAGTGATAGAAACGCAAACGCAAATGGAAGTGCATATGCAAACACTAATGGTTATGCACATGGTCATGGTAACACAATTGGAAATGCAAATGCTTACAGTAACACCAACGATGATGCCAAAGGAAACAGAAACCCAAACAGAAGAGCATATGCAAACGAAAATGGTAATGCACACAGTAATGCAAACGGAAACGCAAACAAAACCAGTAATGGAAAATGCAAATGGTAACAGTAATGCAAACGGAAGTGCCAACGCAAACGCAAAGGGTAACACACATGATGGCGTAAACAGAAACGTTAATGCAAATGGTAACAGAAACACAAGCAGAAACGCTGACTGTAACAGTAATGCAAAAGTAAACATTTTTTTCCCAAAAAAGGTGCATTCAGAAGCACAGTGAATACAAAGAATGTATGCATAGTAATGGCCCTCGGAGCAGAAAATGAACACTTGGAATACTAAATTGGTTCTCAGGAACCGTAAGACGTAGAAAAAAATTAAAATCTCATATTATTTATGATTTTCCTGGCTAGTTTTATACTTAGCTCCCTAACAGGGGGCTAAGCATTTTTCTGATGAGAAGTCTGTATCCCGAAGCTGCCATGATATGTGCCCTGAGGAGGGGGCGACACCGTAATGTTAGCCTATGGGAAAATTTGGCAAATTTGGAGTGCCGTAACTTTGCAGGCCTATAATATTTTGTCACCAAACCACCAAAAGGCACATCTGTGGGATATTGGCTTTCTTCCCTCCAAATTTCAGCCCAAAAGACCAAACTGTTCTTTTGCAGCAGGGTGGCAAAGATTTCCTATTGTTTTTTCCATAGTGTTGCAAAGTAGTGTAGTGATTTACGACACTTTCACAAAAAATAATCAAGAAAGTGTCGAATGTGCAGCAGTACTTTGCTACACTACAGTTTACAAAAATTTTAAAAATAGATTTCTGGGGTGTTAAACCCCCCCAAAAAGCCATGGCTAGCATCCTCAGGACTCGACTAGGTGAACACAGCAAGAATTGTGTCCCTAGAGTGTCCCAAATTTAAATGCTGCTACTTCTGTGACCACCAACTGAAAACAAGATAGCAGATTTGTGACACCACAGGTCATTTGCAACACTAAAAACTGCATTGTGACAACTTTTGAACTTTTTGTGAACTTTACCATTGTCTATAATGGGAAACTTGTTTTTGAATAAGTTTGAACTGCTCAATATTTTTTCATGAAATCTTCAAAAGGCACATCTGGGGCCCCGGCTGCATGTTCCCTAAAGGTTTTGGACTGGTCACACAGACTGTGCGACCTGTAGGTGTGAGCAAAGAATGCACAAAAATGTGTAATTACTGCGTTCTCCGGCGCTACTTAGCTCCACAATCATATATCCGACTATTACGAAACTTGGCAGATCCAGAGATCTTTGGTACCACACCATGTATACTAAACTTCAGGCAAATCTGTCATATGGTGGTAAAGTTATTAAGCTGCCAAATTTCAGAGTTTAACCTTAAAGGGGTACTCAGCCCTAACTATAGGCATGGTGCACTACCATGCCACTATAATGTGTATATTTTTGTAAACCTGAGGGAGTCATGGACAGTATAACCACGTCAGTGGCATAAGTTAATGCTGGACAATGTGTGGCATCAATTTTTGGGGCATCTGTTTGGCTCTCTCCAACTTTTAATAATAGTTTATTTATATATTTGGAAAACAAGGTGGGTGGAAGAATACAGCCCTATCTTAAGTCAATGTTACTAGAAGTTATCCAGGAAAGAACCCCCCACCCCAGGAAACCACGGGGAATGTGAATAGTTACACAATATTTAAAGTCCTTAGTTCTGCTGCCTCTTCTGATGTGATGTCTGTTCAAATCCTGTAGACTCCATATAATTCTAAAAAAGGGGTGATTTAATGAAGGGCGCAACCCAGAAGAATTCACACTTGTAGACAGCTTATCTGTGTTTCAAATATCTGAATCTTTTATTTTAAATATTGGCCCAATTCCTCTACATTTCACCAATACATAATTGGCTTCATCAGGAGATGTCTTTTAAAAGAACCTTAAAAAGACATAAATATACATAAGTTATCTGTCTACATAACATATCTCACCATACAAATTATTCCCCATATATTAGACAATATTTGGTCACTTACATTCTTTCATAAATCTCTGTACATGTTGTTCACTTTGAATTTACCAAGAACAATGTATTTTCTACAATAGAGACAAAAAGAAACCAAAATGAAACTGATCCATACATTTATAATGATCCTAAACCTTCAAATCAACAATATATTTTATCCATTTCAGACTTAGTTATCCAATATATATTTAATTCTTAATATCCTTTACCTTGTTAGTGATCTGATTTTTGAGCACATCTTAATTCAGATTATTTCTATAAAATCCCTTCTACTATCGACTCTGTAAAAACATAATCACAAATATTTAATACCAACTATGTTGTTTTTTATGTACTATATCTTGAAATGCTGGTCTTTATACATATTAGATAAATTCTATTTAGAGTTGCCCACCATCAAATACGGCAATGTTATGCCAAACTGTTACATATCTATTAGTTACTATTATTCATAAATCTAAATTCTCCTTTAAATTATGTCAGTTCTAAACTTGATTTTATATAAGTTCCAGCATGTTTAAGATTTTTCCTTCCATTTGCAAATCAAATCACTACCAATTATTATGGTTAATGTGTTCTTCTAATATGGCTTTCCTTAACATGTTCAAACTGTTGCCCTTACTTTGTAGAGTCTTTTTATAATGTAGCCAATGTAACAATCTACGAATAGTCACAATTATGAAACATCACAAATGTTGAATGTCAAGTCACAGCCTTATATTTAACTTAACCATTTTGCCACTAATGCGGCTTTCACTGTCAAAATTGAACTGTAGTCATTTATGTTAGCTAAGCCATTTCCGCTAATACGGCTTTTTATCTAGCAAACTACAAACATTACGCATCATCCTATTCTCTTAGTGTGTCTTGACTTCTATTACTGATTGTACCATTAATTCGTGCTGTAATCCTAAAATCATTGTGCAGCTCTTAAAGCAATGACTTTTAAATTCCTTTCAACTGAATATGCTACTATTTTTTTCTAAATTTGAATGTAATAAAAGCCTACCTGGGCTTTTCTCATCTCCGTCCTTACTGCAGCTCGCATTATTCTAAATGAATTGAGTGGTTTTCTCTCTGCTTTATCCCTAAGTGCTTTAATTGATTTCATTAATTGAATCATCGATGTTAGTTTAATCTCCTTAAATGGATACAATTACTTATCAATTAACGGCACTGCCTGCAATATATTATCTCCCTATCTGTTTTGATTGATGTCATGAATTGACTCAATGATATTAAATTGATCTTCACTTGGAGGGATCTGAATACCTATTAATTAACAATATTGCTTCCAGTGTTAAATGTTGCCCAAATAGGCTCTTCTTATAATTATCTATATGCACGAGCTTGTTGTGTGCTCTTAGTTTATCTGAACAGCATTTTATCTCACTATTGTTAACTACAGATCCCGCCACTGTTACAGCATGGCAATTTTAAACCTCACAATTAAATGTGACTATATTTCAAAGCCAATTTGGCTGGTTGATATTTTATCCAGCCCTTATTAGTTTCAGATCCTTTTACTAGTACAGCATAACATTTTTAAACCTCTCAATTACAAGTGGCTACATGTATGGTGTAATCCTCAGATCTTATTTCAATATATTACAAGAATACAGCCCTGTCTTAAGCCAATGTTAGTTGGGAATTTTTCAGAGATGCTATTGAAGGAATTAACTCTTATTTGAGCCCATGTTTCTGAATATAATAATCTAATGATGTTAATAAGGGCTGGACAGATGTCCCAGGAAGACTTCTGATCCATAATTTATCTCGGTTCTATGGTATCCAAGACTGATAGCAGTTTTGATTTTTTATAAGTAGCAAAGAGAGTATTCTCCTCTGAGATAAATCTTAAAGGCATCCCATAAAGTTGCATAAGATGTTTGGCCATCATCATTCATAATAAGTAGTTTGACAGAGTTCTCCAAGAAAACTTTAAAGGACTTATCTTGAAGGAGAGAAGTGTTAAACTTCCAATGTCTGTCTGTACTGTAGTCTCTTTCATTGCTAAGGTGAGCTGATACCAAACCATGATCTGAGATCACTTGCTTTTGTTATCAGCTGAGGATAGGGTAGAACTCAATCCCTTAGAAACCAGAATGTAGTCCAATCTGCTATAGGAGAGATGCCTGTTGGAATAGAAGGAGTAATCCTTCCCATCAGATGTAGAGCTCTCCATGTATCCAACAGTCCTAAACCCCCCTTCAAGTTAACAAAAGCTCTTCTGGGACTAGGTACCGGATGCTGGCATCACACATTAGATCTGTCAAAAAAGGGGTCAAGAACCTCACTGAAATCATCTCCACATATAATCTCAGAGTCAGAGTAGGTACTTAGCCAAATAGAAATTTCATCAAAGAAGTGACTCTGGTCTTTATTGGGGGCATTGCAAATGATCACTTGTTTTCCATTAAGAATACCTTCTAGAAACTGGAAGTGTCCCTCAGGGTCAGTCACATGACTACTCTTGAAAAAGGATGATCCCTTCCAAATTAGGATTGATGTTCCTCTTTATTTTGAGGAAAAGCAGGCATACTCAATTTGACCTACCCAACCCCTGGTTAGTTTAGCTGCTTCTTCAGGAAAAAGGTGTATCACCTAGAGGAGGACTATATCCACTCCACTCTTTTTGTAGATAATTAATACTTTTTTCCTCTTAATTGGGGTACCTAAACCTTTGACATTCCAGGAGGCAATACATAAGGTAGTAGAAGACATGGTGCAGGAAGGGGGGTGGAACCCAGTACAAATAAAAAAACTATCTCAGATTGTACACAGTAAAATGAAGTTCAAAGCTTTACAGAAAAACACTTAGTCACTAAACTAGAATAACAAGAATGTTTGAAATTGACAAAATAGTCTCTAATAATAACTAAAACTTACCCTAAATTCAAGGCTAGGGAAGGAAAATAGACAGCCAATCACAACTAGTGTGATGACTGAGTTGCTGATGTGCCAGAAATTACCAATGCACCAGCAGAGCACGCACTACAGTAAATAGAGCAACAAGAGCTAAGACATAGTCTGTTACCGCAATATAGTAATTCTGCACTGAATCAGGATTTGAGAAGCCTCTTAACTTTAGAACAAATCTTGGAGGACATCTAAAATAGAAGGGTGTAAGGAAGAGGTGTAGAAAGGGTGTTAGTAACAATTGGGTTCAACACCTTAGCGGGAGGGCTGGCTAGAGCGACTGCTCAAATCACAGGATCAACACTATCGAATTGAAGCAAAGTTGATAAAGGTGTACCAGAGTAATCCCATAATTCAGCTCAGACCAGGCTCCAAAAAGCATCTTCCTGCTAGACCAGACCAATTCAGCATACTTTGTGACCACCGCAGGAACCCTGCAACATTTATCACTCAATGCTTTGCTAAAAGGTATAAACTACCAATTTACCTGTATGTAACAGCCAGACCCGATCTCATTAAGGAAAAGGAGGCACTGGAATTGCATGACTGCCCACTAATTCAGCCAAATGCCCCAAATAGGGCAAGTAGAGCCCCTCCCATAGGATGACCAACTGAGATGTTGAGAAAAAAAGGGAGGGAGATGGGGAAGGGGGTAAAGAGCACAATTCTAGTTCTAAAATAGAAAATTAAGGGGAGGTATTCTAGGCTCAAGTGCAGAGTTTTAAGGGGAGGGCTAGAGATTAAGATCTAGTTTTGCCAAAGCAGCAACTGAACAAATCCGTCTGCAATACTGAAGCCATCACTACATGTAGGTAAACTTGAGAACTAGGGCTATGAAAGCTCAACATGTTCCTGACCAAAATTGAGTAGTGCAGACATTTTTCCCATGGGGAAAGTGATTAAACCAATGCCCATCACATAATGTGAGTAACATCCTAGCAGCTGGAGGACCAGAAAGAATCAGAGATAATAGCATAACATTTAAAAGCACTCGCCAGTAATCAGATTTCAGGTTCCTGCATACCACAGCAACCCCGTGCAGTGGAACTGAGGTGTTACCATCATTTACTGCAGTGATAGAACACTTCAGAAAAACTATTAAAAAAAAAAAATAAGTAAATAAATGAGATATGACTAAACAAATATCAAAACACTGCAAAGTGCATTAATAAAGTTGAAAGGATCAGTCCCAGCTGCGCGAGGCATCAGAAGGCCACATAGAACTGCAGGCCAAAGTTAGACATAACCTCACGAATGACCTCGAGTCGCGAGTATAGGCCCGTCACAGTAACAGAAAACACTGGCATAAGCCGCATCCAATCTAGATTAACATCTCTGTATGGAAATTGTAGTCCCTTCACCATCATTCTCAAAGGAGGATCTGATGCTGAAGGTCAGTCTGCCTTCCCTGCTATGACTACGGGAGCGCTTCCATGATTCTGTACTTCCTAGGCAGTAGCTTCTGTTATAAGTAGGTTTTGTCTTCCTGGCTGAATCAGAACCCCACTTGTTAGATGGATTAGCCGGTGTATCACAGTGATTGCTCTTGGTATTAGGAGGCAGATTTCTGGTGTTAGAGCTGGAATGTGTTTGAAGCTACATTGTCTAAGATTATTTGCCAAGGTTGTGATTTGTACAGGCGCAGAAGTCATACCTGATTTTGTGGTCTTGAGGGTTTTACTGGAGCTGTTGATGGCTAGGAGGCTGAGTAACCACAGTATTTGAAAGGATCTCAGAATGTTGGTGAATAACTGACAGTTCTTTATTTCTGGTGGATAGTATTTGTCAAGCTTCATTTGGGGAATTACACAAGGTATTAGGACCCCTTATATGATACCATCATCAGAGACGCAGGAAATTTCATATAATAGCTCCAACCCTCCTCTGTAAAGCCTTCTTGACCTCCACAAATTTTTATGTTTTGATACAGTCTCTTGAGGTGAAGTTTTGTAAATAGAAATTTTGTTCCCTCCACAGTAATCTCCTCTCCCTTGAAAGATGGAAGAATTTCTTCTTTATTAGTTTATCAAAGAAAATAAACTATAATGGGATGGGTCTGCTCCCAGAAGGGGGTGGGGGGCTAAGGATCTATGGGCCTTTTCAACATCTAACGGCCATTGCAACTGTTTTTAAAAAGCTCGGGCAGGAACTGCTGCATAAACTAAATCATGTCATTCCCTTCCACACCCTCAGGGAGCCAGATTATCCTTAGGTTATTCCTCCTCCCCTGGTCCTCCAAATCCTCTATCTTTCCAAGAAGGAAGGCAATTTGTTTATGTGTTTCTGTAGTGTCTCCCATGAAAAACATAGCATCCTCTACTGTCCCCAACCTGCTTTCCAAGTGGTCCACTTTCTCCTTTACTTCAGTAGATTAAGAGCTTTGTTGTATGGCTTGTTTCATGTCCATGATATCTAGCTGTATGCTAGCCAACATTTGTTTAATTTCAGTAATATCATCCTTACTGTGAGTGTTGGTATCAGGGTCAGTATTTACTGAGCACTTTGAACTTGCAGCAGCTTTGTCACTTTTGGGACACCATCAAGAAAAGAGCGTCTAGCCAGAGTTGCTTGAAGAAATTATTAGAGTCAATTAAAGGCTTTATCCTTCTTCAATCGTCATGCTTTTGGTATTGGAAGAACAGCTTGGTAAAGTTTTTGGTACATTACTAACTTACGGCAGATTTTTTTTAAAGCAGAAAATAAAATACGAATAAATTAATGTGGTGTACAGAGAGCTATCACACTGCTCTGCCATCCCGCTTAGCGCCTGTCTCAATTCTTCTGCTGATGTTTCAGGCCTTACAGTAAATTGGGAAAAAAAAACAGGTAATGCTGGTATTCGATGGGGGGAGGTGGCGTGACCCGGAGACCAACCTTCTGGAAAAGAGTTGCTGGCAGAAGGATTTAATTTTGTATCTGGCGTTGAAAATTCTTTGGGAAGAAATAAATACAGACCTGGTGAAATGGGTTAACTTATCTATGTCACTATTTAGTTGTTTAACCAGGTATAGGTAACTATGGGGAGAAATTAATTCTGTTAAAATGATAGTGGCCCCTAAACTCTTCTACCTTTTTCAAAACATCCCACTGATGTTTGGTACAGCAAACTTTGGGAAAATTACTGGCATGGTTAGGTTATTCTTGTGGGGCACCAAACCACCCAGGCTATCTCTACCCAAACTCAGAGCCCACTGGTCTCAAGGAGGTTTTGGACTCCCTTGGTGGGAGAGGTATCAGCTAGCCTTCCTTTTTTTTTAATTCAATAAACTTTATTCAGTTTTAATTTTTTTGTTTAAAAAAGAAAAGAAGATACAATGTAGTATACAGAGATATAAGGACAATTATAACCATAGTGTCAATATTCAGGTACACTTATTTAACTATATAATGATATTATGTTTTCCAGAACATCTAATGTGTATACAGTCTTAAAGCAGAAGTATAATACAACAGAGCAGAGGGCTCGATAAGGCCTTTAAATGAAAAACCCACATAAAGACAAGTATTTAGGTTTCCTTCCTAAAAGCCAGAGACAACTTTTAATGTACTCAAACAATGGGTTACATAATCAGGGCTTACATACCATTAATAACGCGTCTAAAGTGCCCCATCTATCTAAGTAACATTGCAATCGATTATCCATACTGGCAATATGCTTTTCTAACTGCAGAGCCTGCAACATTTCTCTATGCCATTCTAGAATTGTAGGCAAGGAATCATCAGTCCAGTGTCTCATGAGTATAAGTTTAGCCACTGCAGAGATGAGGAGCCATAAAGTATTTTTAGATTTCAATGTTCTATTGGATAGTGATTACAATACACACTTCTGGAGAAAATAATGGGTCCTAAGGCTAGCAGAGGGCCTTAGGAATTCTTTATAGCTCTCCAAAACAATTGTACTTTAGGCATAGCTATAACATAGTAAAGGTCCCTATTTCCATCAGAACACTGGGGCACTGAGGAGATGATACCCTACCAATTTTGTAAAGTTTCTGGGGGTGAAATATAAGTTATTCATATTAGTTAAATTGTACAAGACGCAAGCGATCTTGTTTAACAAATCTATGTAAGTTGGTCCATTTTTTGTTGCCAGAAATCAGATACGGATGGGAGTGATAAGGCACTAACCCAGTAGTGACATATACCAGTAGGTAGTTGGGGTGTCAAGGGTCCGCAGTTTTTATATACCTTGAGATAGGATGCGGTTGGCCAGCAACCTTGAGGAGGGAAGCTAGATCCATGTTGGGTGATTCAGATGTTCCCATAATGGCTATAAAGGAGGCAACTGCCTGCTTAACCTGCCAATATTTGATGGAATACCCTTTTAACTCAGGAAAGCTTTGTAAAAATTGATTATATGAGAGTACTCTGCCATTGGGCACAAGATCCATGAGCCTCATACCTCTCAAAGAGGGCCAGAATGCTGCTGGAATAAGTTTCTGTTGGATTCTAAAATGGGGGTTATTTAAAAGCGGTTGCTCTCCATCTACATACCAATTTAAATTCAGGTAACGCTGCAACTGACTCAGGGCTGTTAGCTTAATTTATCCTGTTGGAGATTTCAGAGCCTCTGAAATATATTCTTGGGGATAGAGTATAGTAAAGATGATAAAGAACATAGTAGGGGATGCAAGGCTTTTTCGATATCTCAGCCAAGAGGGTGAATACGATCTAGGGCTTCCTTCAGACAATTGGGATGTCCAATGTGCTAACTTTGGATGTGAATTGCTCCATAATAATTAAATGGGAATGGTAGGGAAAGCTCACCAGAAATCTTCGGTGCTGTAAGTTTGTGATATGCCCATCTCACTGTTTTACCTTTCTAGATGAATTTGTTAAGCAAATTTCTAAGATTCGAAAACCACGATTTAGGAAGATATGGGGCCAACATATTAAGAGGGTATAGTATTCTGGGTAAAACATTCATTTCAATTGTGCTGATCCTTCCCCATAGAAAGATTGGTAATGTGTTCCATCTTTCCAAGTCCAATTTTATTATCCGGGTTAATTTAACGAGATTCCCTCTGATGATAGAGGAGTATTCTTTGAAGATTTTAATACCTAGGTAGGTTAGACCTTTAGATTCCCAATGTAATCCAAATTGTTCTACATCTGCACTAATACTTTCTGATTCAAAGGAAAACATTAGATTTTTGCCAAATTGAGTTTATAGTACACGTGACTCTTAAAAAGGATTCAATTTCTTGTAGGAGGACTGGAATACTTATCGGTCAGATTCATCACATGTATAATAGGTCATCTGCATAAGCTGACAAAAGATGTTGTCGAGTTCCTATTCAAATTCCTTGCATGCCCAGCATCATAAGTAATCTCCTGATAAAGGGATCCAAATAGAAATTAAAAAGGAGTGGGGAGAGGGGACAGCCTTGTCTAGTGCCACAAAGTAATGGGAATGAATTGGATAAGTAACCATTGCACCAGACCCGGGCTGTAGGAGACGTGTATAGTAACCTAACCCATTTAATAAATGCTTGTGGAAAGCCATAACCGGATAGTGCAGCGAAAAGGAAGTGCCAAGAGACACGATCAAAGGCTTTCTCTGCATCTAAGGCAATAAGGGCCATTGGTACATCTGAATTACCAGCTAGGGGAATGAGGTGCAACAGTTGGCGCATATGGTCACTCGAAGATCTTCCTGACATAAAATCAATCTGTTCATTACTAATTAGTGTATCCATTAAAGGGCCCAAATGATTAGCCACTATTTTTGCTAATATTTTAACATCAACATTAAGTAATGAAATAGGATGGTACTTTCAACATAATGTGGATCATGACCCAGTTTAGAATAATAGTAATTAGAGCTTCAAGGTATGTATAACCTGAGAAGCCAGACTCATACCAAAAATTAAATACTTTTGTTAAGAGGGGAGATAGTTCTGTATTATATAATTTGTAAAGGTTAGTCGGGAAGCCATCTGGTCTGGGTGACTTATCTATTGTGAGTTGCTTAATTGCTTGTGTGACTTCCCATTCTAGAATAGGGGAGCTCAAAAATGGCATTTTATCTATGGGTAATAGCCTTCCTTTTTAACAATCTGTTTATTACCTCTCTTCGCCATCCGGGACTTCTCCACTATGGTTTGAAGTGGAGAGACAGCTCTGTAAGCCTGCTAAGCCTTCAGATCTGTTCTTTAACATGGGGTTGGGAGCCGGGAATAATTCTTGTATTCTTAGTTCTCTTAAATTGATTATGTTACTACAAACCAAACTCCATTTGGATACTTTTCCATCAAGTCTGAAGGTCTATGGTTCTAACCCTAGAATGAGTTGGGAGGTAAATCCTCGTCAAATATGGATTGGCTCAAACTTGGCATTTCCAATGTTTGGGACCTGATAGATTCAAGTTCTAAAATATTAAAATCCATTGGGGAGATCAGTTGGGAATTCAGACTTCTAAAGTTTCTTTTTGTTTTCTTTCTGCAAATCAGGAAAGCCCTAGAAGATTCAATTCTTGGCCTGGATTTTAAACTCCCCAATGGGGGGTTGGAATGGAATCCCATCTGTAGTGTGGTTAGTTCCAAAGGGGGTGTCTCCAAGCTGTATAAGTTAATATCTAACAACCCTGACCACTCTCTAGCATGTGAGGCCTTAAAATCCAAATTGGAATCTGACTTGGGGTTGAGTGTTTTTGCAGCAGATTGGTCCTCTGCTTGGGGCAATGCTTATCGTGCATGTAAGGAGGTGCAAGGCAGAACTCTGCAATTTAAGATTCTCCTTTGGTATTACTATTCCCCTGACAGGCTAGAAAAGATGGGATTCTGTCCGGGGTATCTGTTGGAAGTGTGATCCCCATGGACCTACTACACATGTTATGGGGATGCCTCAAGTATATAGGTGTGGGAGCAAATTCAGGGATTTGTGAGTTCATTATGGGGAAAAAGATCTTGTTGTCCCCTCAGACTTTTATACTGGGTTTTTCCTCCCAAAGAAATTTGCTCTCTAAATGTCAGTTCTACTGGATTCTGTCAGCTTCCTTGGCTCTCAAAAGATTACTACTGGCAAATTGGAAAGAACAGTCAGTACCCTCTGTATCGGAATGGTTTAATAATATGTCTGCCTTAGCGCAGAATGAAAGGATTTGTCATTTACTGTTTAACCAGACACCAAGGTTTCTTGAAATATGGTCACCCTCCTTAGAGCTAACAACTTGATTGCAGAAGTAATCCCCATTGCTTCCTTTTGATCCGTGGTGTAGTATTACAGGTCTATGGAAGGTTGTGTTGTATCAGTCTTAATCCTTCTCTCCCATATATATATTTTTTTTCTCTTTCTGTAACTTCACTAATCTGTAATTTGTTGCTGTGTGTTATTCTTCAAGTCATTGGGTATATTGCTCTGTAACTGCTGTTTTAGGATAGTACACTGTTGTTTTTTATGGATTTGTATAATTGTAATTGTCATGGTTGGAAACAATAAAAATGTTAAATTAAAAAAAAAGAAGACCGATGAAAAATCTATATAATGCAGCATAGACTTTGTGTTGCCTTAAGGTAACATATTTCTCATATAGGTGTTATAGTATAAAGCAATTATCTATTGTTGAGAATTTTGCTCTAAAACCAGTTTGAAGCAGGGATTAAGTGGCTTGCTCAGTCACAGAATATGCAAGTTGAGGTTGTGGGAATCAAACCCACTTCTGCTGCATGTACCAAGTTCATTGACAGCTCCTTACTCTAACCTCTGTGCTACACTGCCAGCCCATAGTATTTGGTGCATGTTTATTATTCTTTTTTCTAGCTGTTTCATTGTCCTGATTCCTCCTTTACTCCACAAAAAGACAGACCACTTGTGTGTTGTTGTGCTCAGATTGGCAATTAATTTATTATATTTCACATTCATATTTACAAATACCATCACCAGTTTCCATTATTGTCTTTCCACAATTCCTTGTTTATATTGCATTAAAATATCCACCTCTGATCCCCCTTTTTCTTTCTTCCTCCCTCTTCTTCTCACCTCCCCAGTTGAAAACCTGGGTGCCTTCTTCTCTTTTTTCTATACGTAATGGTGAAAACTGAGACCGCTTTTCTCTCCTTCTGTTGCTCTTCTTCTTCTCCTCATATTCCTTTATCATTCCCCTCTCCCCTTCCCTTTTTTCCCCATAGCCTGTCTTCAGCTTGCATTGGATGACTGGCCTTCTCCCTTCTCAGCCCCAACCCTTCCCTCATCTTCCTTCCTGTCTCCTCCAAGCTTCAATAAAGCCCATCATTTCCATATTAAACATATCTATTGCTAAGTCTGACAAATGGACCCCATCTGATCTGTAAAAATCCACTACCCACTCTTCCACCCCTCTAAATATTACATGCCCTCCCATGCTCCTTATCAGCATCCCCACCCTTCTATTCATCTTCCTTCTGACCCTATCCACTGCCAATCCTGTGTTTGTGTCTCCATACCCTCCTTGGTATCATATCTGACCACGCCATGCTCACCCCCGGCCACCATTGCTTTATTTTCTCCAAGTCCTGTTTCACCCACAAATATGTGTCAACCCATGGCTTTCCTCCAATATCATTACTCCTGAGGTGTATAATGATCAAATCTGGGGTGGGACGCCACTCTCTCATCTCTATCAAAGTCGGGAGTACTGTAACTGTGCCCATATCATCCCTCAAATGCCACACCATACCAGTCTACATTTTCTGACATCCTGGTATAGCTGCTTTCCCCTGGCCTTCTTTTCTGCTCTCCTTTCCACCCAGTAAATGTAGGAGTGCCTGCAGATCCATACTTCTGGGATCCTCCCTTTGCCTAGTAAATCAAGCAAAACATGTCTTAAACCTCAAAATCATCTTTTCCTGATTGCTCTTATTCTGTTTTTTTTTTTTTATATACCCCTCCCCCACCTTGGGTTCTGTTCCTGTAAGACAAAATACATGACAACAGGTTAATCTCCATCTTTAAAGACCTGAATGTATCTCTTGTAGCTGGCATACCGCCACCGTCCCTTTCCAGCATACTGGTCACTGACTCCCCCTCTACTGTCCATTTTGAAGCAGCCCCTATTTGAAATGAATGGGAAGAATAACTACCTGGGTCTTCACCCAGGAACTCCATACCTTTTTTGAGTAAGGCTGTTACCTGTTAACTTGACACCTGCTTCCCGTCTCCATGCACAAACAGTCTCCCTACTTTGTTATAACACTCTGTGGCGTAATCCAACAGAGCCTTCATAGGGCACAACGCCCTGTCTGGATGAGCCTTAATGGCTATGACACACCCCTTCCCCTCCTGTTCCATCTTGGACCTTCTAATTAGAAGCTTTATTTCCTTTGTCCCCCATGTTGTATCTTCCCATTCCAAACCTCCTTCTTCGTTCTTCCTGCCATGCCCCACTGCCTCGCTCACCCTCAAGGCCCCCGAGAACATCACTAAATAAATCATATGGAACAGCTGCACCTCGGCCTTGGATTTACAAATTGCAGGCAGTATCCCCCCTAATCTGGCTAACCACCGATCTGATGTCAGATGCCTCCCATCCTTGTCCCTATGCTTCAAGCTACTCAAACCCTGCATCATCCTCCGTATCAGCATTGACTTCGTAGGATCCTTCCATTTTCTCAAATTACAAACTAAGCTGATCCCTGCTAGATACACCCCCACTGTAGTGTGAGCCATCCCTTTCTGCCACTGTTCTACTGTAAATTTGCCTAACTGTTCCTCCATAACTGGCCCACTTACCTCCATGTGGTGTGCGTCCCTGAATGTTTGCAATACCCACCATGCCCCTTCATAGGCCCTCAGGGTCCGTGGCGCCCATGCATTGAAGAACAGCATTTCATCTCCCTCTTGCCAATGTCCCAGATGTGCATTGGAATGGGCATTTTTTGCTCCTCTGCTGTAGGTGCCAGCATCCGGAACCAGTCCAGCTGCAGACGGGAAAGGCTGTCAGCCAGGATATTGTTTACCCCATCTATTTGGCTTGGCCCTGAATGACATATTCAATTGCAAGCCTCTTAATACTAACTGTCTCAACACTTGCATCACTGTCTCAGACCTAGCTCCCCTGTTGTTCAGAACATCCACTACTGCCTTGTTGTCACACCAAAATGTAACCTTCTGATTCTGCAGGTCCTCTCCCCATACCAGAGAGCAGGCCCAAATTGGCATGATTTCCAATAATGTGATGTCCCTTGCCCTTCCCTCTCTTACCCAGTCTGCTGGCCATGGCTCCAAAAACCATTTTCCTCTCAGATACCCCCCCATTCCTAACCCTCCTGCTGCATCCGTATATAATTCTAGATCCGTGTTATAGATTCATTCTTCCTGCCAAAAGGAGCAACCATTATAGGTGCTCAGGAATTCCTCCCATACCCCAAAAAATCCTCCTTTACCCATTTTGTTATATCCACTCAGTGGTGTGGCCTAGTCACCCCTGCCGTGGCCCTCGCAAGTCACCTTGTAAATGTCCTACCTGGCCCAACTGACCTGCAGGTGAAATTGAAACGCCCCATTACCTGTTGCACCTGCCTTAACTGTACCCGCATCCTGCTCATGTGCACCTGGATCAGTTCCCTTAGCTTTTTCACTTTCTTGTCTGGTAACCTAACACTTTCCTCTGTGCATCTATCTCGAGCCCTAAAAACTCTAGGACCTTGCTGGGGCCTTCTGTTTTGTCCGGTGCCAGTGGCACCCTGAGCTCCCCTGCACAGCTCTTGGAGACTAACCAACATCCTTTCAGCCTCAGTGCATCCGCTTCCTATTAACAGAAAATCATCCAAGTAGTGTATGACTGTCTTGTATCCTGTTCTTTCCTGGAATATCCATTGTAGGCAGGTGCTGAAGGTTTCAAAAGTGGAGCAAGCTGGAACAAACCCATAGGCACAGCCTTGTCAAGTAATACTGGTCCCCTCACTTTAAAACCTAATAGGTCCCAGTCCTCACTCCTCACTGGGAGCAACTGGAAGGCAGATTCTATCTGTCTTGGGCATCCATGCATTGGGGCTCACCTGAATAATCTGTACTGCCTCTTCCAATGTGACATAGGTGACCCTACTATGCTCTTCCCTATAAAATCAATAACTGACTCTCCTCTGAAATGACAATGGTGGATCACCCCGTATCCCTGTTTGTTTTTAGGACCAGACCCAGTGGGGAAATTCTAAAATTGTGTAAAGGGGAAATGGATGCGGCCCTTCCACCCTTCCTGCAGCTTTTTCTTTTTCTATTTTTTGTCTCAAGATGTCTTCTTTTCCCTTGACTGACCCCAAGTTGTTAGCCTCCCTTGCCTATCTTGGGCCTTTGCACTGTAGAGGGAAACCAGTTCTAAAACCTCTCCTTACGGCTTCTGCCATCCCCCTATCCTGATGCCCCTTGAGACACTTTTCCCAGACACTCTATTTTGATGGGGGTTTTGCCATCTGAAATTGCTCACTTCCCCCAATGCCCTCCCCCCTCCAACCGCCCCACCTTCCCTGACTGTTTTTTCCCTGTCACTCCTTTCAATACGCTTGGGCTCCCTACCCCCGTAACCTCTGCCTCTAGCCCCCCTGCTCCATGTCTGCCCCTTAAACCCTGGCCCCTCCTGAAAGCTCTGGAGGCCCATCCCCTGGGATCCCCCCACCTGGGCTTCATGGGTCCAGGTATTCTCACATCTCGTCACCAGGTGGGACCTCCACATCTCAAGCAGACATCCTGTAAATGGCATTGCGGCCATTAACAAAATGCCCTGTTGTATCCCCAGCAGCACTTCTAAGGTTGCCCCCCCTTTTTACCTGTTTCTCCCTCCAGTGTGGATTGATCAGTAACATAGCCTGTCCATAGGTCTAGCTGTTTTGTGTCCATCTCACATCCTCATGATGTCGCCATCCTTTGGTGGAAAACTCGTCATAATATATCCACCCACCCTTTTGTATGATCAGGGTATGTGATAAGTGGATGCCCAGTTCCAGTTTCTTTTTCCATCACTATGGCCAAATATGTGGTGAACCCCACAAATCACTCATCCCATGTCTTCCGTTTTGTAAACTTATCCTCTCTTTTCTTACCCAATAAAACCATGGCCTGCCATCTCACTCTTCCTATGTTCTCAGTCTCTTCATATTTTGCTGCCACCTCTCTACTTACTAAGGCAAATATCTCCACATACTCCCCTTTCTATATCTTCTCCTTTGTGGCCAGTGGCACGTGTTCTCCTATTATCATCCCCGAGGCTCCTATATCCCTTGCCCCTTTTCCCACTCCCTCTACCGCCACCCCCCAACCGTCTCTTTATCTGACCTAATCTCTGCCAGTGCATTTTCCATCTGCCCAAGACCACCCACTCCCATGGCCACTATAATTTAATAATACTTTTATTTATTTTGCGCCTTTCAAATATCAAGGCACATTCCAATAAGATAAATAAGATAAAAATACAGAAATCAATATTATAAAAACAGACAAAAGCAAATCAATGAATAGTAAAATCATAAGCCTTTTCCCACAGGAAGGACTTCAAAACCTGTTTAAAACTCCCCACAGTTGTGCATTCCCTAGTCTGACAGGGTAAAGAATTCCAAAAGGAAGGGGCCGCAAACATAAAAGCACGGGCCCCAGCAGATTTTAACATCACCATTGGAATCTCTAGCAACCCCTTGTCGGCAGAGCTGGAGTGATCTCACAGGTTGATAAGGAATCAGGAGTTCTGCCAGGTAATCAGGGCCCAGATCGTGCAGGGCTTTAAAAGTCAGTAATCTGAGTTTGAAAGTGATCTGCCATTGAACTGGCAGCCAGTGCAGCTCCCACAGCACCGGTGTAATATGGGAAGCATCTAGGGTACCCATCAACACCCGAAGCTGCGGAATTCTGCATCAGCTGCAAGTGGCGGATATCAACCCTGGAAGCCCAAAGTAAAGTGAGTTGCAATAAGTCTAGGCACGCGGTCCAAAGGCATGGATCAGAGTTGGCAGATCACCGGACAGAACAAGGTGCTTGATCCTGCTTTATGTTTTAGATGGTAGAAGGATGACTTAACCACCGCTGACACCTGGGGACGAAGAGTCAGCCCTGCATCTAACATCCTTCCCCAGGTCTTGCACTGCTTCAGAGACCTGTAGCTCGACATCCCAAACACAATCCAGATGGAAAGCCGGGCCCCAGGTCCCTCTATCCGCGATCCTGATCCAACACCTACACTCCGCTCTTTCCAGAGTTCAACTTCAGCTAGCTGGACCTCATCCAGTCCTGGATTTTATTTAGCAGCTGTTAAATACTGAGATAGCTCTCTTCCTGGTCGGGTGCAAGGACAGGCATAAGCTGGGTATCATCTGCATAACAATAAAACCTCAGCCCTTCCCATCTCACAATGTCTCCGAGAGGAAGCATGTACACCGCAAACAACATGGGGGACAATATGGAGCCCTGAGGAACCCCACAAAATAGAGAAATGGTATCAGAGGAAAAAAACCCTGACACCACCCTCTGGGTTCTTCCGGTGAGGTATGAAGTGAACCATCTGAGAACAATCCCAGAAAGCCCACAAATACATCTCAGGTGCTCAAGTAGGACCCCATGGTCAACTGTGTCAAATGCTGATGACAGATCTAATAGTACCAAAATGGATCATTTTCTCTGGTCTCTCGCCATCAGGAGATCATTGAGCATCTGAACCAGCGCAGTCTCTGTACTGTGCCTCTTTCAAAACCTGATTGAGAAGTTCATAGATGCTATGGATGGTCAAATGGTTCTCCAACTGGGCCACCACTACTTTTAAAAGCATCTATCCTAAATAGATACTTTTGCTCAGTATTTCCTGAAGAGAAAATAGGGCAGGGCCCACAGCTCAACACCATGGACACAGGGGAGGAGGTGAGCACTACTCCTTCACAAAGAAAGGATCCTACAAGAGCTTGCTAAGCTCAGGGGTGGATAAGGCAATGGGACCTGATGGCATACATCCCAGGGTATAAGGAGCTAAAGGTGGAACTAGTGAGCCATTAGCAGAACTGTTTAGTGAGTCTCTGAGCACAGGAGAGGTCCTGAAGACTGGAGAAGGGCTCATGTGATCCTGCTCACAAGAGTGGTGGTTGCAGGGAGGAGGCAGGAACTACTAGATCAGTCAGCCTTATCCTCAGTAGTGGGCAAGATTATGGAGGCACTCCTTAAGGAAAGGATATGCAACACCTGGAATCCATAGGGGCACAGGATCCAAGACAGCATGGGTTTACAAAGGAGGGTCCTCTCAAACTAATCTCATAGATTTTTTTGACTGGGTAACAGAGTGGTGGACCAAGGGGAGCAGTTGATGTCGCCTACCTTGACTTCAGCAAACTTTTGGCTGTTCCACATGAAGATTGACAAATAGCTGGGTAGGCTCGGGTGGGTCAGGTTGGTTAACTGGGTGGCAAACTGGTTGTGGGGCAGAAAACAGAGATGGTGGTAAATGGTATACAGTCAGAAGAGATGCAAGTCACAAGTGGGGTACCTCAGGATCAGTCCTGGGTCAGTCCTCTTCAACATCTTCATTAGTGACCTTGCGAGATGGACTAGAGGGTAAGGCTTGTCTGTTTGCAGATGACACCAAGATCTGCAACTAGGTAGATGATCCAGGGATATTGGGCAGAATGAAGAGATCTAGATAAACTAGCAAAATGGTCAGAAGAGTGCAACTGGATTTAATGCAAAGAAGTGCAAGATCATGCACATAGGGAAGAGAAACCCTGAAGCCACCTATAGGCTGGGAGGAGTTGCTAGCAGTCACAAAGGAAGAAAGAGACTTGGGCATCATCATCACTGATGACCTGAAATCATCAAGCAGACCTCTAAAGCAGGAGGTAAGGCTAGGGGGTGTTCAGGGTGTATTAGTGGGGGTATCACAAGTCGTGGGAGAGTAATAATCCCTCTTTACAAGACACTGGTTAGGCCCCATCGTTACTGTTGTGCAGTATTGGAGGTCACACCTTCACAAGGACATTAACTGAATTGAGGCAGTCCAGAAGGGCAACCAAATTGGTGCAGGGACTGCATCAGAAGACATATAAGGACAGATTAACAGAGCTCAATATGTATACCCTTGAGCAAAGGAGGGAGAGAGGTTGATATGATCAAGGCATTCAAACACTTTAAGGGAATTAACAAGGTGAAAGAGTCTAACATGTTTAAATATAAGAAAATAGCAGGACAAGAGGACACAGCATGAGATTAGAGGGGTCGATTAAGGGGAATGTGGGGAAATTCTTTTTCACAGAAAGGGTGGTGGATGCATGGAATGGCCTACCTCAAGAAGTGGTGGCTATGAATACAGTGCAGGGCTGAAACAGGCATGGGATAAGCATAAGAGAGCAATACAATGGTATGAATAGATGGGCCACTGACAGAGCAAGGCTGATGGCAACATTTATAAGGTAGAAAAGAAATGGGCAGACTGGATGGGCCTTATGGTCCTTATTCAAATCAACTTCTATGTTTTCTATGTAAAGGTTGTTTGGTAACCCATCAGGTCCAGGAGATTTATTAACAGGCAATTGTTTGATAGCCTGCTGATTTCTGCGATGGATATTCAAGTGCCCAGGGGCAGCCTCCACAGCAGTAATCTTGAGGCAGGCTCACTAAGTTAAGGCAGCAATTTATATCCGCTTTGGAGGGGCATAAGGATGGATCAACCGCGACAAAGATCTTGAAAGTACCTACCAAACCCCTTTGTGATTTTGAGGATCAGTACATACCTGTCCATCTTGCTCAAAACTAATTCCATCAATGAATTGTAAGGCCTTCCAATTGCGGGATGCTAAAGCAAGTAGTTCCCCTGCTCTCTCTCCATCTCTAGATATTTAAGTTTAGTCTCTGAAGAGCCAGTTCCGCTTCTTTGAGAAATTAAACCTGCATACTGAGCCTGCAACTGATACAGCCTAGTCCATACATCTGCCAGGAATGCTGAGAAAGATTGTGCTCAGGCTTTTGATGATATAAGGAGGCGTCCATCTGAGCCTCTGGTGTTGGGCCTTTTGGTTCTATTCTAATAAACTCTCCCGCGGGGAGCATTTTAAGTTACCCAATCCAAATCATGGCAGCAGCTGATCCCTGATTACAACTGAGAATGATGTAATAAAGCCCATAATATGCCTCAGAGAGTATTATCACACAACAGCTGAGTATTCAGCCACCACTGGGGATCGTTTACACCCTACCCCTAACCAGAAATTCATACTAACAGTAGCATGATCTGACGGTACTCTGGCAAATATCTCCACCTTTTAAAACCCCTGTCATAGCAAAGAACTTATAAGAAAGTAATCAATTCAGGAGTATGTTCTATGCGCCGAGGAGAAAAAAAGTATATTGCCTCTCTTAGTGTTGATGACCCTCCATACATCCCAATCAGTGCAGCGCCACTAATCAGGTCTTTCATAGCTCGCTGAGCTGGAGATAAGCCACGTTTTCACAACCAGACCTGTCCAACTCTGTCTGGAGCACAAGATTCCAATCCTCACCTATTGTAAGCTTTGATGGATTGGTCACCACAAGGTTTAATAGCTGTACAAAAAGTGAGGGAGTCAGTGTTCGGACCTATGATTGAACCAAGCAGAACCGGGTGAGATTCTAGCATACTATGTACCAGAATGTACCCTCTGGGTCCCAGATTTCTTGAATTGATTTAAAGGAACATTCTTTGCTATTAATATCATTACCCCACCTTTGTTCATTGATTTCCTGATCCCAAAACTTGCCCCACCCATTGCCTTCTAAAAGGAATATCTCCCTCCTCAGATGGGTTTCTTGAAGAAAAGCTATTCCTACTGAAGATGCAACAGGTGCTTCAGAATCATTTGTCTTTTAACCTATCCTTGGCCTCTTTAATATTCCAACTACAAAACAGTATTGACTGTTCATATTGCAGAACAAACAGTTATTCTAAAAGGAGAAAAAGGAAGAAAAAGAGAAAACAAAACATCAGGCCTAGCAGAGGGGCTGCCCATGTTCAGCAGATACTATTATTTCAAAATAAGCTGCAGCCTCAATAAGGAAGCCTCGATGGTCATTAAGTACTCTATACGAGGAATCGTGAGATGTATGGCCTTCCCCTTTTCCACTACCACCCCCAATAACAGTCCCACCAACCCCCAAAACTATCACTCTTAAGACTCACAAACTTAACGAAAAACCACCCCAGTTCAAGTAACTGCACTCCCACTATTTAATTGCCACATGATGCTATAAAGCAAACTCAACATAACATTCTCGCCCCTTTAGCCCCACATTGCCCATCTATCATTTAGGACCAAAAGGAAGGAAATACTACTTAGATGTATTCTCCACCTATATTCATCTATATATATTATCTTCTTATCAACCTACAATACAATAACTCAAGATATCAGCAAGTTAAGGTTTCAGGGAACATTCAGTAATGCCCTATTATTTAACTTAATAGTGGCTCCATTCCTAATATATTGACACCTAAGTTAGGTCCAAAGTTAAATTGCTCTGGAAGCATATGCTTACTATCTGTAGTAACAAACAATAGCGTCCCTGTCCCTCATTAAGCAAAGAAGGACCCCGAACAGTCAACTGTCATCTAAGGCTCATGACCCTTCAATAAAACAGCATGTTTAAGCCCCATTAATGGTTTATAGGTCCTTCAATCAAGTTAGACAGTCAGTAGTCCACAGAACGCGGATTAAAGGCCATCTCCAAGTCCAACTGAATCAAAAGTTCCAACATGCAAAAGAGGGAAACTAAGGAATAGATCCCCGAGGCTCCTGATTCATTTAAATGCTCTGTTTCCAAGGCAACTCCTTCCAGCATTGGGGAAAATCAAAAGATTCATCACCCGTTCCATCAATGTATAACTCCTCCACAAACAGGGCAGCCTTGTCAGAATGTCACCCGATCAGTCACGTATTTGCCCAAAAATAACACTTCCTAAGCGTTGAAATGATATTTCAGGACACCACTCTCATAACCGTGAGGCTCCTAAAATGAATAAAGATCTCCTTCATGGCATCCCTCCTCAAAATAGGAATCATATCTGCAGGGGAGAAATTAAGTCCTGCCTGCTCACTCCTCCTTATCTTCGCTACTAAGGCGTGTAAAGGAGTCTGAACTAAGGACAGTCACCAAATAAATCACAAACTCATCACTCTGCCCTCTTTTCTTGTATAGATCAGGAAAGCTCTTCAAATATTGCAGTGCCTGTACAGGGGAGTCGAAGGAGAGCCACTTATCCTCATGTTTGACCAAAAGAATCGCTGGGTACTTAACACGAAATGATTTGCCCACTGCCACCAGCTTGGAAACTAATGGGTGTCACTCCTGTCATCTTAGGCGAACCGAGTGTGGGAGATCTTGCATAATACGGATCTTCCGACCCTCCCAGGTCACCTCTCTGACCTCCTTGACCTTCGCAAGAATGTGCTGTTTATCCAAAAAGTTTAACAATTTAAAGATAATCGGCCTGGGAGGCTGGCCTGATGTTGGCATAGGACGTAGCGCCCGGTGAGCCCTTTCAATTACATACTCCCCCCCCCCACTTGGGGACGGACCAGCTATTTTAACACAGAACTTTTGCAGAAATAAAATTGGGACATTCCTTCCTCCTGTTTCTGGTATTCAATAATTATCAAATTATTGCACCTACTACGCCCTCCAGGTCTTCTAGCTTATCTTCTAGCTTCTTAAGTCTCCATGCAAAATTCACTTTCCAGCCCGACTTTCTCTGTTTCTTCTCTAGCTTAAACAACTCTCACTTCAGAATCTCCAACTTTCATTGATAAAGATGCCACTGAATTCTTGATTGTTTGAGATCCTCAGAGATCTTAGCGACAGCTGCTTCGTAGCGCTGCATGATTTCAGGAATTTTCTCCGAGAGACTGCTGCTGTTGCAGGCATTTTCGGTAGGCTAGAAGCTTGTTGCTTGGGCCGCTTTTATCGCCTTGTCTTTCTCTGGAGTGAGGCGGAGGTGCCTCGGCAGCGATTTTGTCATATAAACCTCCATTTTGCACTCTACCTTCAGCTTCTTAAGCAAGTTGTCACACCAGTTTGTTTGCAAACAAGAGCAGGCTTGACTAGAAAACACTGTTATTATTAAAAAAAATAATGGGTGGAAGACGGAGCTACAGAGACAAGCTGCTTCAGCTCAGGCTGCCATCATGTGACCCTCTAAAATGTTATTTTTGTAACATTAGAAATCTTTTTTCATGACTCGTGATATGAAAAGAATAGTTTTTTCGTAAGACGTCATCCTTTTTCATGAGAGGAAAATCCTTTTCCATATGGGGCTTCCATGTATTACAATGGGGTTTTCAACTCTGTGGCATAATTTACCATCTTTGCATACTATGAGCTCAGATTTCAATATGGCTTTTGGGACCTCACCATAGTGACAATGTCACTGAGATTATGCAAATCTGGCCAGAAAGGTACCTTTTGTGGTCACTTGGTGAAATCACCTTTTGGGCAGGATTTGAAAATTCTCACCACCATTGTTCATCAGATGGGGTCATAAGAAGGCTATGTTGAAATTTTGGGGTCAAAATATGTAAAAATGCCAAAGTTATGCACATATGTTGAAATTTTGCTACACTCCCTTAACTTTGGCAATTTTAAATATTTGACTCAACATTTTCAACATACGGTAAACATTTTTTTACACCATCTCATGAATGTGACAGCTGTTGTTTTCAAACCCTGTCCAAATTGTGTTTTCACACCTGTGGTATGCAATGGCATTGTTGGAGCAGAATCATGTTTTGGTGGGGATATCAACATTTTCATTCACCCCACTCCATGAGTAAAAAGAATGAGATGGGTACAGTGTATGAGAATGGGGTGAGGGTTGATAACACCAAGGCACATCTTATGTCTGTTGCTGCCTGCAGCATACAGGTGGGGTGTTAGGTCGGAAAACCTAATGCCACATTTCATACTTTTATGGCTTCACCCTAACTAGTGCATTAATGATGTTTTTGCAAAGAAATTATTTGAATACACCTTGGAATACACCTTTGAGCACAAGTGGTCTTTTTAAAGGTTCCTTCATCATAGGTAGGATACAAAGCTTACAAGATAAGACAACATTCAGAACATATACTTAGATGGCACAAGGTAGTCATGATATGCTAACAATCAAGTCATAAACACAGGCAGCATATAAAGAGCATTGTCAAAATAATAATGTAAAGCAGTAGCAAAATATAAAAGCAATAGCGGGGCAGTTCAAAGAAGCGTTGTCAAAGAGTGGTAAAGCAGGTGGGATAAGTAGAGATCAGTTGTGGCAGTCACGAAGGGGGCTAGGTATAACAGTATTTCTTAGCTCTCGTTCTCTCTCTCTGGAATAGCGATATATTGGGGAAATCCAGTAAGGAGTCAGGCAGCTCATTTAGCCATTGTGGGGCTCTGACAGTGAAGGAACATATGGCCAAACTTGTTCTGCAGTAAAGGACGGAGAAAGCATTTCTGGTCATGCTCCTAGTGGTATATTGGTTATTTACAGGATTGAGAATGTTTCTAATTGTGGGCAGAGTGATGCCCAGGGCTGTTTTTTCCCCAGTAGGCATATGGAGCAAGTATGGGTGAGCCTATCTGCCCCATTACAAATTGGCATGCCTTATTGAGGACCAACTTGACCTTGTTGAGAATAGTGTCAGTGGCCGATCTGTACACTGTGAGGCCATAGCTAATTATGGGTAGGTTAGTTCTGGTTATGACGATGCGCTTGGCTGCAGGAGTGAGGTTGTGCCTACTTCTGTACAGTGCTCCCAGTTTTCTGTTAACTGAGTTGACCGTGATGTCAATGTGTGGTTTGAAGGAGAGTGTATCATCAATGGTGACTCCTAAGTATTTTTAAAGTATTTTAATACAGGTTTTTATATTTTTGTTTGCTGGGTTTTGTCCCCACTTCCTGCAGATTCTTTTTAATTCTTCAGTAACTGTGTAAAACCCACTATGTACAATACATGTCCCTGTTGTCAGAGGTGACCTAGGAGCACTGGGGAGGTTAAGTGACTTTAGTAGTAGTAATAGTATTGTTTGATCATAAAAAGAAAGATCTTTACAGCACACAGTTATAAAAATACTTAAAAGGCGTTCATATCTTAATAGAATACAATATAATACTGTGCAATACAATAACTTATTCCACATTATATACCCTTGCAGGAATACACTTAAAGAGCTGGAGACACATTCAGGTGAACTTTAATAAAACATAATATTTAGACAAAGTGCAGCTTGTATTTCCCATTAGTTCAGTATTTCTCCTCACCATTATTTATTACTGAGGTCACTTGTATGAAGACAGGATTTCTGCTCCTGAAGAGTTAATCTATTCCTACTGCTTTCTCCCTGTCTGAAGTCATACAGCACTGCTTGTGACCTCACAGTTACTCCCATGGCAACAGACTTATGTCACAACAGAGGATTATGACTTGGAGTAGGGAGTAAGCTATAGAGGCAGATGAACTAAAAATTAACTCTAAGGGACAATGATCGTATATTCATACATATTTCCTTAGTTATAAATTATGGGGAGGAGAAATATATCAAACATAAATGGAATGCAAGCAGAATTGTCCTTAACTGTTATGTTTTTTTAATGTTTTCTTTGAGGTGTCAGTAGCTCTTTAATAGTTTAACCACCCTTATATTATAATCGTTCTAGTTATCCTTTTCCCAACTTTTTGTAATGACATAAGGACATTAGTTGTTCTAATTATAAAATCATCCTCTACAGTAAATAACATTAACAACAGTTCATTTTCATCAGTTCCAATAATTGCATAGAAAATTGGAGCCATCTATTTCTAGCTCTTTTGTACCAAAGACATCTAAGAACCACTGAACATGTAGTAGATTTTCTTTTTCCCCTCCTCCTCAATAACATTCAGCTAATGCAGGGTCTATGGATCTATTGAATCTGGCTGTTAAGTTATTCAGTTCAAACAATTCAGTTCTAAATATTGCATATAGTTTACATTGAAGCGGATTTTCCAAAATGTCTAAGTAATGTCTGTACATATGTATAAAATCATTGACTGTATACCATGTCACAAATTTGGAGATGGGTATCTTTTCCAAATCATAATATTTATATTTTTCAACAAGCAATTGTTTTAATGTAGGCTTTATATTGGTTGGCTATCTTGCTATTACTGGAAGCCAGATCCAAAAGCTCCACTTAGCCCATCGACTTTAGAACTGTCTTCAGTGCCAGCAGCCAGGTTGATCTCCAACATCCTTCTTGATCCCATCACAATTTTTCTTCCCAACACCCCTTTGTTAATCTTTTTTGATTGTTTACTAACTTTCATCCAAAATTAATCCTGTGAGATTCTTCCAAAGCTTTTAGGTTAGCTAGTTCCACCTCTGCTCAGACAAAAATATGTAGGGGTGGACCTCGAAAATTAATGCATATCAGAGAATCTACATAGCAGTTTTTCCAATATTCCATTATATTTTTGATCCATAGTTCAGCACCATACAGTACTTGTGCATTATATTTTTACTTCGATGGCTCTTCATAAGGGGATGAATGCCCTCCCTATAAATTGCATTAAATCTTCTTAGGGCTTTGATTGTAATATTAACCTTTTTCAACATGGCATTACAGTGAGATTTCAAAGAGAGGGATGGAGAAAGCAATAAGCCTAAATACTGGTACTGTATTTTTTCATCGCTTCCACTGGTAATGTGTTAATATACCATTTGTAATTGTGATTTTTATCCCCAAGGATCAAGGGGCCCATTCTCAAAAGGATACACATGACACAAAGTGACTTACATCTAACATGAATGATGCAAGTAGCATTTTGCGCCAATAGTTGCGCCATGCAGGATTCTCAAAAGCAGCCTGCGACAACATGCAGGCTGCTTGCACCAAACTGGACTTGCACCATTGTTGCACCACAAGCTCAGATGTGACATGGCACAAGGGGGTTTATGGCAGCAGCAGCACCCTATTCACAAAGGGTGGCTGCCACATCCCCTAATTTGGCATTCTCAAACAACCCTTGGAGGACATCCCTCAAAGCACATTTACACCAGCTAGGAGCTAGTGTAAGTGTACTTTGCCGTCCACTGGGGGTTGCGCAAATATACTGCCAGCCCATCCCCCTAGCTCATGTAGGACCCCCCCACCCTGATCCTCAATAATAAGTAATATATAGCCCTGGTGGGCTAGTGACCCCACCCGCAGACCTAATCCACTGGAATCCTTAATTAAACATCACTCTGCTAATATCTGTGTACAAAATACAATATTTCCTACTTGGAAACTGTCAAATCAAGATCAATCGCTAACTATCACCCTCTACTGGGACCCAAGAAGAAAACCCAAACACCTAATAAAGAACAAGCAGAGACTCACTCTAACCTACTATGAACTACGAATTATATCACTGAAACTCCTACTCCTCCTACTTCTAATGTCAGGTGGGGTGCACCCAAACCCTGGCCCTGTCACATACAAATTAACAAAAACAGTGAAAGCTGATAGTGGACTCTCCATTATACACCTAAATATCTGCAGCCTCCTTCCTAAGCTGGCATCTCTTCAAACATTCATTGGGCAAAAATCTGATATACTAGGCCATTGTGGAAACCTGGCTGTCTCCCAGCACCTGGATCATGCTGTCTCGCTTGAAGGCTACAATCTTTCCAGACTCGACCGGCGAAGCAAGAAGGTGGTGGCTGTGCTATCTACATAAAGGACAACCTATCCAGTCACCTTGGCAGCTTCTTACTTCCACAAATACCCAGGTAACTTTTCCTTATCAAATTGCTCGTTGCACAAAATAAAGTACTCACAGGTCAGAGTCTATATCCTCCAAAAGACCATCGCACTGGTCTCAAGCCAGTGCTTGAATTTATAAGCTTGCAACCCCTGAAAATGAGCTTCTCCTCCTCTGGGATTTCAGTATAAACTGGCTCGCCTCCAACACTGGCTCCTGCAAAGATGACATCCTAGCAGCCAACCTGACGCAGATGGTAACTTCCCAACCCGGAAAATTACAAAACTGGAACAAGCACCTCTATTGACTGGGTTCTCACTAATCACCTGACCAGATAAAAACATTACAGTTCTTCTGACTCTCTCAGTGACCACTCCCAGTGTCTTGCACCTGGTCTAATAAATTTCTCAAGCCGCCCCCCAAAGTTATTTCAAGCAGAGTATTGCCACAAGGGAATCTTATCAAACTAAAGACCTGTCTCCTGCAACATGACTGGACACCAATTTTCAAAATGACTGATGTTAGTGCTGCACTAGAATACTTCATCACAACTTTCAATACTGCATGTGACACTTACGCCCCTGTAAAAAAGCATAAAATCAAAGTGCTCTCAAATCCTTGGATTACTACCAAACTACTTGCCCAGCTCAAGGCTGGGACCACCTCTCGGGCCATAGCCAGGACACAGGCTCCCATGATACCCTAAAGTACAAACAGGCACAAAACATATGCATCTCACAAATTAGGCAAATGAAGAGCGCCTATTTCAAAACGTCCTTGAATCCAACTTGGGTGACAGGAGAGCTTGGGACAACATCTGAAATATAATGGGTAAGCAATCAAATCTTCTCCCACCATTATGAAAGTTGATGGATCCACCACACTTGACCTAAAGACTATTGCAGATGCTCTAAATAAGACTTTCACAGACCTCAGTGGGGTCCTGCCCCCAGATTTCTTCTTGGACTTACCTGTGTCTAACCTAGTATCTCAAAGCACCCCTCGTGACCATCCACAATTTTATTTCAAGAAAATCAAAGTGCATGAAGCCTACAAATACATAAAAAAGGCCTGCTCCAAATCCAGAATAAGTAGTGACACCACAGATCTAAAAATCTTGTCTCTCACCTTGGACGAAGTGATCCACCCTCTTGCCAAAATTCTTAATCTGTTCCTTTGCCAAAGTCAATTTCCCAACAAATGGAAGTCTGCCATAGTCACGCCAGTGCACACAGGGGGGGGACAAAGCCTCAACAGGAAACTATCGACCCATATCAATAATTCCCACCCCTCCAAAGCACTTGAACGCATCGGCAGACCAATCTCTGACTACCTGACAAGTAAATCTACTCTGTAATCAACAGCACGGTTTTAGGAAAGGACATAGTACTACAACAGCCTTACTTGACTTCTCTGGAGAAGTCCACTCAGCCCTGGACAAAGGCTATCAAACCAGTGCGGTCTTCATTGACCTCGTAAAAGCATTCGATACAGTCCATCATGGCCTACTTATCTCTTTATTGACCAGCCTTGGCCTGACTGAAGGACCTAGTGCTTGGGTAAAAAGTTACCTGTCAAATCGGTCACAGGCTGTAAAAATCTCTGATGTACTATCTGACTGTAAACCTGTCCTCTCGGGTGTACCGCAGGGATCAATTCTAGGCCCGATCCTCTTTAGCCTGTTCCTCAACTCCCTCCCAGAATTCTACCCGGAAAGAATAATCTTATATACGTTGATGATGCTGTAATTCTCTCTTCTCACAAAGACAAACTCCTTTGCCAGAGCTTACAACTTGCTTTCTCTAGTGTTGAAAAGTGGTTCCTGGATAGTAAGCTTGTGTTTAACCACAATAAAACAAAAGCCATGCTTTTTACCAATCACCAAAACAAAAGTAAAAACACTCCATTCACCATAAAAACCTCTGCTGGAAATACACTGGACCAAGTAAATACCTTCAAATACCTTGGCATCACGTTTGACCAAGGTCTTACCTTTGCAACCCACATTGACAACACGGTGAAAACAGTGAACCAACGTCTAGGAATACTGTTTCGAAACCGACAATTCCTTAACCAAGCTGCACTGAGGATAGCTATACAGAGTTCCATAATCTCAATCATAGACTATGGCCTCATTATCTATGGCTCAGCTACTACTACGGCATGAAGGCATATCTCAGTCGTTCTAAATAAGGTTTGCAGGCTCCTCACGGGGGCACAAAGACTGACACACACGTGTGAGCTTTACTATGAAACAGGCTGGTTGCAACTATCAAATCGCCTTGTATATCTCACCTGCATAATGGCAAAAAATCTATCATGGGGCTGACTCATTATGTATCCAAAACCTACTCTGCTTGAATCATGGCATGCATCCCACCACCAGATCTGAACACCAACCTTTTCTGGCTCCCCAGATGCCGGACTACATGAGGACAAAGAGACAGCCAGTACAGGGGCCGACCTGGGTACAATGCTCTAAGTCCACCTACTCTATCCTCTACCTCTCTTGGAGCTTTCAAAACCATGCTCTATGCCCACCTCACTACCACTAGCAACTGTGATTGCATTCGATAAAGACTATTCCTCCTCTGACCATCCCCAAACCATGGCCTATCCTCCTTGTCTAAAGAACCCACACGTACCACCAACTACTCCTGTCTGCCTCCTAACTCACTCTTCTACTCCCCCTTCTTTCCCCTCTCACTTGCTCTACTGCCCACCACTTTCCCTTCTCTTCGCCTCCCAGCTGGCCCCCAATTTATCTCCCTCTCCTTGGAAGTTAGTTTTTTGTTTCCTAAATTGTTTACTGCCTTGAAACTGTTTAAAGCATATTTATTATGTAACTTCTAAATTTTACTGCCTTGAAACTGTTAAAGCATATTTATTATGTAACTTCTCCTTCTGATAATACTTGTAATGTGTTTTGTTTGTTTGATGTTCTATGTGACGTGGAACCTTTCTAAAAGAGCCCTGGCTCAAAGGTATTAATTCCTAGACCAATAAACTAAACTAAACTAAACTAATCCTCGACATTATAATTAATTCTGTAGCCCCAATCCCCAGAATAATAATTAATTCTGCAGCCCCAAGCCCCAAAATAAGTAAGTCTGCAGTCCTGATCCCTGAAATAATACTTAATTCTGCACTGGTGGGCTAGTCACCCTCCCAACCCCAATCCTGATCCCCGAGGTATGCCCTTTTAAATTTTGTATATTGATATGCTCATTTATTAATATTGCTCTGGTGGGCTAGTGAATCCCCACTCCCCATCTGGCAGTGCCTTACAACCCTGCTGCTCCCACCCATACCCAGCCAGTGATTGGCACAGCCCACCTCTCACCACTGCAGCCAGCTGCTGACTGAGCTTTGCATGAGCATGTACTTAACATAGAAACATAGAAACACAGAATTTGATGGCAGATAAGGACCACTTGGCCCACCCAGTCTGCCCATTTCCCTACCTAACAGATAAGCTGCAGATCTGAGTTAACCAGCAGCTTACTTCCTCCTACCCCCCACTAGAATTGTCTTATGCCTGTCCCATGTATTTTTGAATTCTCCCACTGTCCTTGGCTCCACAACCTCCATAGGAAGGCTGTTCCATGAATCCACAACCCTCTCCATGAAAAAATACTTTCTAACATTATGTCTGAGCCATCCTCCCTCTGTCTTCAAATTGTGCCCCCTTGTTCTTGCACATCTCTTTTTCTGAAAGATGCTACCCGCTTGGACTTTGTTAATTCCATCGAGGTACATGAAAGTTTCTATCATGTCCCCTCCTCCCTCCTTTTCTCGAGGGTATACATAACAAGCTGCTTAACTCTCTCTTTGTATGTCTTCTTGTGCAGACCCTGCACCATTTTGGCTGCTCTCCTCTGAACAGCCTCCACTCTGTCTATGTCTTTGTGGAGATGGGATCAGCTGCTGTCATTCACTGAGCACATACTGTTTACAGTACATGCTCATTCAGAGCTCAGTCAGTGGCAGGCCATGATGGCAAGAGGTGGGCTATGCCAGTCGCTGTTGGGTAGGGATCGAGGGGGAACATGGAGGTAGGGCACTGCCAGGTGGGGAGGGGAGAGTCCACTAGACCACTAGGGCAACATTAATAAATGAACATATCAATTTACAAAATTCAACAGGGAAATACCTTGGAGATCAGGATCAGGGTTGGGGGGGATTAGCCCACTGGGACAGAAATAAGTATTATTTCAGGGATTGGGGCTGAAGACTTGCTTATTATTTTGGGATTGGCGCTCAGAATTAATTACTATTTCAGGATAGGGACTGAGGTGTACTTATTATTTCGGGATCAGGGCTGCAGAAACAAATATTATTACGAGGATTGGGGCTGCAGTATGCCGTATTTTGGGGATCTGGGCTGGGGTGCTAGCCCTCGAGGCTGCATTAATATTTCTATCAGGATTGGGGCTGGGAGCACCTGTGCCCTTTAGTGGGCATTGCTGCAGGCTTGCAGCAACCTGTTCAGGTGCACCTCCATTCAGTGCATTGCATGGGTTGCCACAGTCTGGGACTTGACCATGAGACCATGCCTGATAGAATCAGGCACAGGGTCCCTGGTGCATCAGCATTTGGGGCAAGTCACCTTCTGTTGTGACTTGTGCAAGCCTTTCAGAATGGGCCCATAATTTTAGTGTTTTCCAGATTAACATTTAGGATCGATCCTTCAAGACATTTTTCTATATATATTCATGGCAAAATACTCCATTTAATGCATCAAGTTAAGGTTGTTCCACAGCGACAAAGAGAGGAAATTTGTTGTTAGGCTTCAAAACCCTAACTGAGCATTCCCCCACCACCACCGCACACACACATACATGCAAGTAAGGGAAGGACCAAGGCACACAGCAATCACACACAACCAGTGGGAGGTGTATATGTCTCGTTACCGTCAGAAGTAGGTAGAAATCCAACTTCAGCTGGCAGTAGCTAAATGGTGTACCTCACTTGTTTTCAAGATATGGAAGTCAAAAAAGCCATCATGGGTGTCACAATGTTAATCTATGGCAAATTGCTCAATTTTGGAACAGTGTACATTTGTCATGCTTAAGTATTTTAGCACCAAAGCAGGGAAAGGCAGATCTGTTGGACTGGGGCTTGTCACCCTGCAAATTTCAGCCCAAAGGACCCAACCATTTGCTTGCAGGATGATGGCAAAGATGTGCAGTCATCAGTAGCATACTGTCGCAAAATACTTTCTCAAACATGAAAGAGTAGCAAAAGGAAGAGAAGAAAGTGTGGCATTTGCAAAAGCATATAAAATAGTGTTACAAAATACTGTCGCCAATGGAAGATACAACAGTGTCGCATTTGCAAAAACATGGAAAATAAAGTCACAAAGATGGAAGTGTCACAAATACATATCACAACACTGTGACATTAGCAAAAGTGATTTTCGAAAGTATATCAGGGAATGTGCAAAGTCCTGTGATGGATCTTGTGAACCCCAAAATGCCATATGTGTTGTGTGAGTTATGTGTTGGTGGCAGCGTATGGCCGAAGATGCCTAGTTGTGTGTAGTGATTTGTGTTTTGTGGTGTGTGGAATGTCTGGGATCAGAGTTAGCAGTGACAACCCCATGGTGGAGCCCGATGGAAGCATGGGTGTGTGGTTTTGTGGTTTAGATAGTTGTATGTTTTTCTGTGACCTGCTGCTGGTTGTGTGTGATTGGTTGTGTTGCCTTGGTCCTTCCCCTACTTACATGTATATGTGTGTGTGTGGCGGGGTGGGGGAATGCTCAGTTAGGGTTTTGAACCCTAACACTGAATTTTCTCGCTTTTGTCACTGTGGAACAACCCTAACTGATGCATTAAACAGAGTTTTTTTGCCATTAATTTCCCTTTTTTTTGAGAATGTGCACTATAAATAGTGAGTGGAAAGTAGTAACAGTAACACAAATGCAAGTGCAAATGGTAATGCACATGGTGACACAAACATGAATGGTAAGAGAAATGCAAGTGCAAACATTAATGAAACAGAAATGGTAACACAAACAGTATCGCAAATGCTAACGGCAACAGAAATGCAAATGGTAACGAAAACAGTAACTCAAATGCTAACACCAATGGAAATGCAAATGGTAACGAAAATGGAAACGGTAAGAGAAACACAAACAGAAATGCAGACGGGTAAAGGCAACGGCGATGCAGAAGGAAACAGTAATGCAATTGACAATGGAAAAGCTATCAAGAATGCAAATGCTAAGTCCAACAGAAATGAAAATGGTGATGAATACGCAAACAGTAACGGTAACGCAATTGGAAATGCAAATGGTTATGGTAACAGCAACGATGATGCCAAAATGAAGAGTGATAGAAACACAAACGCAAATGGAAGTGCATACACAAACACTGATGGTAATGCACATGGTCATGGTAACGCAATTGGAAAAGCAAATGCTTATAGTAACACCAACGATGATGCCAAAGGAAACAGAAACCCAAACAGAAGAGCATTTGCAAACAAAAATGGTAATGCACACAGTGACTCAAAAGGAAACGCAAACAAAACCAGTAATGGAAAATGCAAATGGTAACTGTAATGCAAACGGAAGTGCCAACGCAAATGCAAAGGGTAACACACATGATGGCGTTAACAGAAACGTTAATACAAATGGCAATGGAAACTCAAGCAGAAATGCTGACTGTAACAGTAATGCAAAAGTACACACTTTTTTCCCAAAAAAGGTGCATTAGGAAGCACAGTGAATACAAAGAATGTATGCATAATAATGGCCCTCGGAGCAGAAAATGAACACTTGGAATACTAAATTGGTTATATCTCAGGAACCGTAAGACGTAGAAAAAAATTAAAATCTCATATTATTTATGATTTTCCTGGCTAGTTTTATACTTAGCCCCCTAATAGGGGGCTAAGCATTTTTCTGATGAGAAGTCCATATCCCAAAGCGTTTTCGCGATATGTGCCCCGAGGGGAGGGGGGCGGACACCGTAATGTTAGCCTATGGGAAAATTTGGCAAATTTGGAGGGCCGTAACTTTGCAGGCCTATAATATTTTGTCACCAAACCACCAAAAGGCACATCTGTGGGATATTGGCTTTCTTCCCTCCAAATTTCAGCCCAAAAGACCAAACTGTTCTTTTGCAGCAGGGTGGCAAAGATTTCCTATTGTTTTTTCCATAGTGTTGCAAAGTAGTGTAGTGATTTACGACACTTTCACAAAAAATAATCAAGAAAGTGTCGAATGTGCAGCAGTACTTTGCTACACTACAGTTTACAAAAATTTTAAAAATAGATTTCTGGGGTGTTAAACCCCCCCAAAAAGCCATGGCTAGCATCCTCAGGACTCGACTAGGTGAACACAGCAAGAATTGTGTCCCTAGAGTGTCCCAAATTTAAATGCCAAGCATTTCTGTGACCACCAACTGAAAACAAGATAGCAGATTTGTGACACCACAGGGTCATTTGCAACACTAAAAACTGCATTTGCGACACTTTTGAACTTTTTGTAAACTTTTCCCATTGCCTATAATGGGAAACTTGTTTTTTGAATAAGTTTTGAACCGTTCAATATTTTTTCATGAAATCTTCAAAAGGCACATTGGGGACCCCGGCTGCATGTTCCCTAAAGGTTTTGGACTGGTCACACAGACTGTGTGACCTGTAGGTGTGAGCAAAGAATGCACAAAAATGTGTAATTACTGCGTTCTCCGGCACTACTTAGCTCCGCAACCGTATATCCGACCGTTACGAAACTTGGCAGATCCAGAGATCTTTGGTACCACACCATGCATACCAAACTTCAGGCAAATCTGTCATATGGTGGTAAAGTTATTAAGCTGCCAAATTTCAGAGTTTAACCTTAAAGGGGGTACTCAGCCCTAACTATAGTGGCACGGTGGCACTACCGTGCCACTATAATGTGTATATTATTGTAAACCTGAGGAAGTCATGGACGGTATAACCACGTCAGTGGCATAAGTTAATGCTGGACAATGTGTGGCACCAATTTTTGGGGCATCTGTTTGGCTCCCTCCAACTTTTAATAATAGTTTATTTATATATTTGGAAAACAAGGTGGGCAAGAATACAGCCCTATCTTAAGTCAATTACTAGAAGTTATCCAGGAAAGAACCCCCCCCCCGGGAAACCACGGGAAATGTGAATAGTTACACAATATTTAAAGTCCTTAGTCCTGCTGCCTCTTCTGATGTGATGTCTGTTCAAATCCTGTAGACTCCATATAATTCTAAAAAAGGGGTGATTTAATGAAGGGCGCAACCCAGAAGAATTCACACTTGTAGACAGCTTATCTGTGTTTCAAATATCTGAATCTTTTATTTTAAATATTGGCCCAATTCTCTACATTTCACCAATCACAATAATTGTTTCATCAGGAGATGTCTTTTAAAAGAACCTTAAAAGACATAAATATACATAAGTTATCTGTCTACATAACATTATCTCACCATACAAATTATTCCCCTATATTAGACAATATTTGGTCACTTACATTCTTTCATAAATCTCTGTACATGTTGTTCACTTTGAATTTACCAAGAACAATGTATTTTCTACAATAGAGACAAAAAGAAACCAAATGAAACTGATCCATACATTTATAATGATCCTAAACCTTCAAATCAACAATATATTTCATCCATTTCAGACTTAGTTATCCAATATATATTTAATTCTTAATATCCTTTACCTTGTTAGTGATCTGATTTTTCAGCACATCTTAATTCAGATTATTTCTATAAAATCCCTTCTACTATCGACTCTGTAAAAACATAATCACAAATATTTAATACCAACTATGTTGTTTTTTATGTACTATATCTTGAAATGCTGGTCTTTATACATATTAGATAAATTCTATTTAGACTTGCTCACCATCAATTTACGGCAATGTTATGCCAAACTGTTACATATCTATTAGTTACTATTATTCATAATCTAAATTCTCCTTTTAAATTATGTCAGTTCTAAACTTGATTTTATATAAGTTCCAGCATGTTTAAGATTTTTCCTTCCATTTGCAAATCAAATCACTACCAATTATTATGGTTAGTCGTGTTCTTCTAATATGGCTTTCCTTAACATGTTCAAACTGTTGCCCTTTACTTTGTAGAGCCGTTTTTTATAATGTAGCCAATGTAACAATCTACAAATAGTCACAATTATGAAACATAACAAATGTTGAATGTCAAGTCACAGCCTTATATTTAACTTAACCATTTTGCCACTAATGTGGCTTTCACTGTCAAAATTGAACTGTAGTCATTTATGTTAGCTAAGCCATTTCCGCTAATACGGCTTTTTATCTAACAAACTACAAACATTACGCATCATCCTATTCTCTTAGTGTGTCTTGACTTCTATTACTGATTGTACCATTAATTCGTGCTGTAATCCTAAAATCATTGAGCAGCTCTTAAAGTGATGACTTTTAAATTCCTTTCAACTCAATAGGCTACTATTTTTTTCTAAATTTGAATGTAATAAAAGCCTACCTGGGCTTTTCTCATCTCCGTCCTTACTGCAGCTCGCATTATTCTAAATGAATTCGAGCGGGTTTTCTCTCTGCTTTTATCCCCCTAAGTGCTTTAATTGATTTCATTAATTGAATCATCGATGTTAGTTTAATCTCCCCTTAAATGGATACAATTACTTATCAATTAACGGCACTGCCTGCAATATATTATCTCCCTATCTGTTTTGATTGATGTCATGAATTGACTCAATGATGTTAAATTGATCTCCACTTGGAGGGATCTGAATACCTATTAATTAACAATATTGCTTCCAGTGTTAAATGTTGCCCAAATAGGCTCTTCTTATAATTATCTATATACACGAGCTTGTTGTGTGCTCTTAGTTTATTTGAACAGCATTTTATCTCACTATTGTTAACTACAGATCCCGCCACTGTTACAGCATGGCAATTTTAAACCTCACAATTAAATGTGACTATATTTCAAAGCCAATTTGGCTGTTTGATATTTTATCCAGCCCTTATTAGTTTCAGATCCTTTTACTAATACAGTATAACATTTTTAAACCTCTCAATTACAAGTGGCTACATGCACGGTGTAATCCTCAGATCTTATTTCAATATATTACAAGAATACAGCCCTGTCTTAAGCCAATGTTAGTTGGGAATTTTTCAGAGATGCTATTGAAGGAATTAACTCTTATTTGAGCCCATGTTTCTGAATATAATAATCTAATGATGTTAATAAGGGCTGGACAGATATCCCAGGAAGACTTTCTGATCCATAATTTATCTCGGTCTATGGTATCCAAGACTGATAGCAGTTTTGATTTTTTTTATAAGTAGCAAAGAAGAGTATTCTCCCTCTGAGATAAATCTTAAAGGCATCCCATAAAGTTGCATAAGATGTTTGGCCATCATCATTCATAATAAAGTAGTTTGACACAGATCTCTCCAAGAAAACTTTAAAGGACTTATCTTGAAGGAGAGAAGTGTTAAACTTCCAATGCCTGTCTGTACTGTAGTCTCTTTTAATGCTAAGGTGAGCTGATACCAAACCATGATCTGAGATCACTCTGCTTTTGATATCAGCTGAGGATAGGGTAGAACTCAATCCCTTAGAAACCAGAATGTAGTCCAATCTGCTATAGGAGAGATGCCTGTTGGAATAGAAGGAGTAATCCTTCCCATCAGATGTAGAGCTCTCCATGTATCCAACAGTCCTAAACCCCCCTTCAAGTTAACAAAAGCTCTTCTGGGACTAGGTACCGGATGCTGGCATCACACATTAGATCTGTCAAAAAAGGGGTCAAGAACTCACTGAAATCATCTCCACATATAATCTCAGAGTCAGAGTAGGTACTAGCCAAATAGAAATTTCATCAAAGAAGTGACTCTGGTCTTTATTGGGGTATTGCAAATGATCACTTGTTTTCCATTAAGAATACCTTCTAGAAACTGGAAGTGTCCTCAGGGTCAGTCACATGACTACTCTTTGAAAAGGATGATCCCTTCCAAATTAGGATTGATGTTCCTCTTTATTTTGAGGAAAAGCAGGCATACTCAATTTGACCTACCCAACCCTGGTTAGTTTAGCTGCTTCTTCAGGAAAGGTGTATCACCTAGAGGAGGACTATATCCACTCATTTTTTGTAGATAATTAATACTTTTTTCCTCTTAATTGGGGTACCTAAACCTTTGACATTCCAGGAGGCAATACATAAGGTAGTAGAAGACATGGTGTAGGAAGGGGGGTGGAACCCAGTACAAATAAAAAAACTATCTCAGATTGTACACAGTAAAATGAAGTTCAAAGCTTTACAGAAAAAAACACTTAGTTACTAAACTAGAATAACAAGAATGTTTGAAATTAACAAAATAGTCTTTAACAATAACTAAAACTTACCCTAAATTCAAGGCTAGGGAAGGAAAATAGACAGCTAATCACAACTAGTGTGATGACTGAGTTGCTGATGTGCCAGAAATTACCAATGCACCAGCAGAGCACGCACTACAGTAAATAGAGCAACAAGAGCTAAGACATAGTCTGTTACCGTAATATAGTAATTCTGCACTGAATCAGATTTGAGAGTTTCTTAACTTTAGAACAAATCTTGAGGACATCTAAAATAGAAGGTGTAAGGAAGAGGTGTAGAAAGGTGTTAGTAACAATTGGGTTCAACACCTTAAGCGGAGGGCTGGCTAGAGCGACTGCTCAAATCACAGGATCAACACTATCGAATTGAAGCAAAGTTGATAAAGGTGTACCAGAGTAATCCCATAATTCAGCTCAGACCAGGCTCCAAAAGCATCTTCTGCTAGACCAGACCAATTCAGCATACTTTGTGACCACCGAGGAACCCTGCAACATTTATCACTCAATGCTCATGGAAAGGTATAAACTACCAATTTACCTGTATGTAACAGCCAGACCCGATCTCATTAATGAAAAAGGAGGCACTGGAATTGTCATGACTGCCCAATACTCAGCCAAATGCCCCAAATAGGGAGCAGAGCCCTCCCACGGGATGACCAACTAAGATGTTGAGAAAAAGAAGGGAGGAGATGGGGAAGGGTAAAGAGCACAATTCTAGTTCTAAAATAGAAAATTAAGGGAGGTATTCTAGGCTCAAGGTGCAGAGTTTTAGGGAGGGCTAGAGATTAAGATCTAGTTTTGCCAAAGCAGCAACTGAACAAACCGCCTGCAATACTGAAGCCATCACTACGCTAGGTAAACTTGAGAACTAGGCTATGAAAGCTCAACATGTTCCTGACCAAAATTGAGTAGTGTAGACATTTTTCCCATGGGGAAAGTGATTAAACCAATGCCCATCACATAATGTGAGTAACATCCTAGCAGCTGAGGACCAGAAAGAATCAGAGATAATAGCATAACATTTAAAAGCACCTCGCCAGTAATCAGATTTCAGGTTCCTGCATACCACAGCAACCCCGCAGTGGAACTGAGGTGTTACTATCATTTACCGCAGTGATAGAACACTTCGAAAAACTATTAAAAAAAAAAAAGTAAATAAATGAGATATGACTAAACAAATATCAAACACTGCAAAGTGCATTAATAAAGTTGATGGATGGTCCCAGCTGCGCAGGCATCAGAAGCCACACAGAACTGCAAGCCGGAGTTAGACATAACCTCACGAATGACCTCGAGTCACGAGTATAGCCCGGCACAGTAACAGAAAACACTGGCATAAGCCGCATCCAATCTAGAGTAACATCTCTGTATGGAAATCAGTAGTCCCTTCACCATCATTCTCAAAGGAGGATCTGATGCTGAAGGTCAGTCTGCCTTCCCTGCTATGACTACGGGAGCGCTTCCAAGGATTCTGTACTCTCCTAGGCAAGTAGCTTCTGTGTATACAGTAGGTTTTGTCTTCCTGGCTGAATCAGAACCCCCACTCGTTAGATGGATTAGCCGGTGTATCACAGTGATTGCTCTCGGTATTAGGAGGCAGATTTCTGGTGTTAGAGCTGGGAATGTGTTTGAAGCTACATTGTCTAAGATTATTTGCCAAGGTTGTGATTTGTACAGGCGCAGAAGTCATACCTGATTTTTGTGGTCTTGAGGGTTTTACTGGAGCTGTTGATGGCGCAGGAGGCTGACGAACCACAGTATTTGAAAGGATCTCAGAATGTTGGTGGCCAACTGACAGTTCTTTATTTCTGGTGGGTAGTATTTGTCAAGCTTCATTTGGGGAATTACACAAGGTATTAGGACCCCCTTATATGATACCATCAGAGACGCAGGAAATTTCATATAATAGCTCCACCCTCCTCTGTAAAGCCCTTCTTGACCTCCACAAAATTCTTTATGTTTTGATACAGCTCTTGAGGTGAAGTCTTGTAAATAGAAATTTTGTTCCCTCCACAGTAACTCTCCTCTCTCTTGAAAGATGTAGAATTTCTTCTTTATTAGTGTATCAAAGAAAATAAACTATAATGGATGGGGTCTGCTCTCAGAAGGGTGGGGGGTTATGATCTATGGGCCTTTCAACATCTAACGGCCATTGCAACTGTTTTTTTAAAAAGCTCGGCAGGAACTGCTGCATAAACTGAATCATGTCATTCCTTCTACACACCTCAGGGAGCCAGATTATCCTTAGGTTATTCCTCCTCCCCGGTCCTCCAAATCCTCTATCTTTCCAAGAAGGAAGGCAATTTGTTTATGTGTTTCTGTAGTGTCTCCCATGAAAACATAGCATCCTCTACTGTCCCAACCTGCTCTTCCAAGTGGTCCACTTTCCTTTACTCTCAGTAGATTAAGAGCTTTGTTGTATGGTTTGTTTCATGTCCATGATATCTAGCTGTATGCTAGCCAACATTTGTTTAATTTCAGTAATATCATCCTTACTGTGAGTGTTGAGTATCAGGGTCAGTATTTACTGAGCACTTTGAACTTGCAGCAGCTTTGTCACTTTGGGACACCATCAAGAAAGGTCAGCTTCAGTCAGAATTGCTTGAAGAAATTATTAGAGTCAATTAAAGGCTTTATCCTTCTTCAATCGCCATGCTTTTGGTATTGAAGAACAGCTTGGTAAAGTTTTTGTACATTACTAACTTACGGTAGATTTTTTTAAGCAGAAAATAAAATACTAATAAATTAATGGTGTACAGAGAGCTATCACACTGCTCTGCCATCCCGCTTAGCGCCTGTCTCAATTCTTTTCTGCTGATGTTTCCAGGCCTTACAGTAAATTGGGGAAAAAACAGGTAATGCTGGTATTCGATGGGGAGGTGGCGTGACCCGGAGACCAACCTTCTGGAAAAGAGTTGCTGGCAGAAGGATTTAATTTTGTATCTGGCGTTGAAAATTCTTTGGGAAGAAATAAATACAGACCTGGTGAAATGGGTTAACTTATCTATGTCACTATTTAGTTGTTTAACCAGGTATAGGTAACTATGGGGAGAAATTAATTCTGTTAAAATGATAGTGGCCCCTAAACTCTTCTACCTTTTTCAAAACATCCCACTGATGTTTGGTACAGCAAACTTTGGGAAAATTACTGGCATGGTTAGGTTATTCTTGTGGGGCACCAAACCACCCAGGCTATCTCTACCCAAACTCAGAGCCCACTGGTCTCAAGGAGGTTTTGGACCCCTTGGTGGAGAGGTATCAGCTAGCCTTCCTTTTTTAATTCAATAAATTTTATTCAGTTTTAATTTTTTTGTTTAAAAAAGAAAAGAAGATACAATGTAGTATACAGAGATATAAGGACAATTATAACCATAGTGTCAATATTCAGGTACACTTATTTAACTATATAATGATATTATGTTTTCCAGAACATCTAATGTGTATACAGTCTTAAAGCAGAAGTATAATACAACAGAGCAGAGGGCTCGATAAGGCCTTTAAATGAAAAACCCACATAAAGACAAGTATTTAGGTTTCCTTCCTAAAAGCCAGAGACAACTTTTAATGTACTCAAACAATGGGTTACATAATCAGGGCTTACATACCATTAATAACGCGTCTAAAGTGCCCCATCTATCTAAGTAACATTGCAATCGATTATCCATACTGGCAATATGCTTTTCTAATGCAGAGCCTGCAACATTTCTCATGCCATTCTAGAATTGCAGGCAAGTGATCATCAGTCCAGTGTCTCATGAGTATAAGTTTAGCCACTGCAGAGATGAGGCTATAAAGTATTTTTAGATTTCAATGTTCTATTGATAGTGATTAGTAAACACATTTGGAGAAAATAATGGGTCTAAGGCCAGCAAGAGCCTCAAGGAATTCTTTATAGCTTCCAAAACAATTGTACTTTAGGGCATAGCCATAACATATGGTAAAGGTCCCCATTTCCATAGAAATATCGGGGCACTGAGGAGATGATACCCACCAATTTTGTAAAGTTTGGGGGTGAAATATAAGTTATTCATAATATTAAATTGTACAAGACGCAGCGATCTTGTTTAACAAATCTATGTAAGTTGGTCCATTTTTGTTGCCAGAAATCAGATACGGATGGGAGTGATAAGGCACTAACCCAGTAGTGACATATACCAGTAGGTAGTTGGGGTGTCAAGGGTCTGCAGTTTTATATACCTTGAGATAGGATGCGTTGGCCAGCAACCTTGAGGAGGGAAGCTAGATCCATGTTGGGTGATTCAGATGTTCTATAATGGCTATGAAGGAGGCAACTGCCTGCTTAACTGCACAATATTTGATGGAATACTCTTTAACTCAGGAAAGCTTTGTAAAATTGGATTATATGGAGTACTCTGCCATTGGGCACAAGATCCATGAGCCTCATACCTCTCAAAGAGGGCCAGAATGCTGCTGGAATAAGTTTCTGTTGGATTCTAAAATGGGGGTTATTTAAAAGCGGTTGCTCTCCATCTACATACCAATTTAAATTCAGGTAACGCTGCAACTGACTCAGGGCTGTTAGCGACCATCCTGTTGGAGATTTCCAGAGCTCTCTGGAAATATATTTTGGGGATGAGTATAGTAAAGATGATAAAGAACATAGTGTAGGGGATACCAAGGCTTTTTCGATATCTAGCCAAGAGGGTGAATACGATCTAGGGCTTCCTTCAGACAATTGGGATGTCCAATGTGCTAACTTTGTGATGTGAATTGCTCCATAATAATTAAATGGGAATGGTAGGGAAAGCTCACCAGAAATCTTCGGTGCTGTAAGTTTGTGATATGCCCATCTCACTGTTTTACCTTTCTAGATGAATTTGTTAAGCAAATTTCTAAGATTCGAAAACCACGATTTAGGAAGATATGGGGCCAACATATTAAGAGGGTATAGTATTCTGGGTAAAACATTCATTTCAATTGTGCTGATCCTTCCCCATAGAAAGATTGGTAATGTGTTCCATCTTTCCAAGTCCAATTTTATTATCCGGGTTAATTTAACGAGATTCCCTCTGATGATAGAGGAGTATTCTTTGAAGATTTTAATACCTAGGTAGGTTAGACCTTTAGATTCCCAATGTAATCCAAATTTTTCTACATCTGCACGCAATAATTTCTGATTCAAAGGAAAAACATTAGATTTTGCCAAATTGAGTTTATAGTACGTGACTCTTAAAAAGGATTCAATTTCTTGTAGGAGGACTGGAATACTTATCGGTCAGATTCATCACATGTAATAATAGGTCATCTGCATAAGCTGACAAAAGATGTTGTCGAGTTCCTATTCAAATTCCTTGCATGCCCAGCATCATAAGTAATCTCCTGATAAAGGGATCCAAATAGAAATTAAAAAGGAGTGGGGAGAGGGGACAGCCTTGTCTAGTGCCACAAAGTAATGGGAATGAATTGGATAAGTAACCATTGCACCAGACCCGGGCTGTAGGAGACGTGTATAGTAACCTAACCCATTTAATAAATGCTTGTGAAAGCCATAACTGGATAGTGCAGCGAAAGGAAGTGCCAAGAGACACCATCAGGTTGGCTTTCTGCATCTAAGGCAATAAGGGCCATTGGTACATCTGAATTACCAGCTAGGGGAATGAGGTGCAACAGTTGGCGCATATGGTCACTCGAAGATCTTCCTGACATAAAATCAATCTGTTCATTACTAATTAGTGTATCCATTAAAGGGCCCAAATGATTAGCCACTATTTTTGCTAATATTTTAACATCAACATTAAGTAATGAAATAGGATGGTAATTTTCAACATAATGTGGATCACGACCCAGTTTAGGAATAATAGTAATTAGAGCTTCAAGGTATGTATAACCTGAGAAGCCAGACTCATACCAAAAATTAAATACTTTTGTTAAGAGGGGAGATAGTTCTGTATTATATCATTTGTAAAGGTTAGTCGGGAAGCTATCTGGTCTGGGTGACTTATCTATTGTGAGTTGCTTAATTGCTTGTGTGACTTCCCATTCTAGAATAGGTGAGCTCAAAAATGGCATTTTATCTATGGGTAATAGCCTTCCTTTTTAACAATCTGTTTATTACCTCTCGTCCCCATCCGGGACTTCTCCACTATGGTTTGAAGTGGAGAGACAGCTCTGTAAGCCTGCTAAGCCTTCAGATCTGTTCTTTAACATGGGGTTGGGAGCCGGGAATAATTCTTGTATTCTTAGTTCTCTTAAATTGATTATGTTACTACAAACCAAACTCCATTTGGATACTTTTCCATCAAGTCTGGAAGGTCTATGGTCTAACCCTAGAATGCAGTTGGGAGGTAAATCCCTGTCAAATATGGATTGGCTCAAACTTGGCATTTCCAATGTTTGGGACCTGATAGATTCAAGTTCTAAAATATTAAAATCCATTGGGGAGATCAGTTGGGAATTCAGACTTCTAAAGTTTCTTTTTGTTTTCTTTCTGCAAATCAGGAAAGCCCTAGAAGATTCAATTCTTGGCCTGGATTTTAAACTCCCCAATGGGGGGTTGGAATGGAATCCCATCTGTAGTGTGGTTAGTTCCAAAGGGGTGTCTCCAGCTTGTAAGGTTACATATCTAACAACCCTGACCACTCTCTAGCATGTGAGGCCTTAAAATCCAAATTGGAATCTGACTTGGGGTTGAGTGTTTTTGCAGCAGATTGGTCCTCTGCTTGGGGCAATGCTTATCGTGCATGTAAGGAGGTGCAAGGCAGAACTCTGCAATTTAAGATTCTCCTTTGGTATTACTATTCCCCTGACAGGCTAGAAAAGATGGGATTCTGTCCGGGGGGTATCTGTTGGAAGTGTGATCCTCACGCGGACCTACTACACATGTTATGGGGATGCCCTCAAGTATATAGGCTGTGGGAGCAAATTCAGGATTTGTGAGTTCATTATGGGGAAAAAGATCTTGTTGTCCCCTCAGACTTTTATACTGGGTTTTTCCTCCCAAAGAAATTTGCTCTCTAAATGTCAGTTCTACTGGATTCTGTCAGCTTCCTTGGCTCTCAAAAGATTACTACTGGCAAATTGGAAAGAACAGTCAGTACCCTCTGTATCGGAATGGTTTAATAATATGTCTGCCTTAGCGCAGAATGAAAGGATTTGTCATTTACTGTTTAACCAGACACCAAGGTTTCTTGAAATATGGTCACCCTCCTTAGAGCTAACAACTTGATTGCAGAAGTAATCCCCATTGCTTCCTTTGGATCCGCAGGTGTATAGTATTACAGGTCTATGGAAGGTTGTATTGTATCAGTCTTAATCCTTCTCTCCCCATATATATATTTTTTTTCTCCTCTTTCTGTAACTTCACTAATCTGTAATTTGTTGCTGTGTTAATTCTTCAAGTCATTGGGTATATTGCTCTGTAACTGCTGTTTTAGGATAGTACACTGTTGTTTTTTTATGGATTTGTATAATTGTAATTGTCATGGTTGGAAACAATAAAAAATGTTAAATTAAAAAAAAGAAGACCGATGAAAAATCTATGAATGCAGCATAGACTTTGTGTTGCCTTAAGGTAACATATTTCTCATATAGGTGTTATAGTATAAAGCAATTATCTATTGTTGAGAATTTTGCTCTAAAACCAGTTTGAAGCGGGGATTAAGTGGCTTGCTCAGTCACAGAATATGCAAGTTGAGGTTGTGGGAATCAAACCCACTTCTGCTGCATGTACCAAGTTCATTGACAGCTCCTTACTCTAACCTCTGTGCTACACTGCCAGCCCATAGTATTTGGTGCATGTTTATTATTCTTTTTTTCTAGCTGTTTCATTGTCCTGGATTCCTCCCTTTACTCCACAAAAAGACAGACCACTTGTGTGTTGTTGTGCTCAGATTGGCAATTAATTTATTATATTTCACATTCATATTTACAAATACCATCACCAGTTTCCATTATTGTCTTTCCACAATTCCTTGTTTATATTGCATTAAAATATCCACCTCTGATCCCCCTTTTTCTTTCTTCCTCCCTCTTCTTCTCACCTCCCCAGTTGAAAACCTGGGTGCCTTCTTCTCTTTTTTCTATACATAATGGTGAAAACTGAGACCGCTTTTCTCTCCTTCTGTTGCTTCTTCTTCTCCCTCATATTCCTTTATCATTCCCCTCTCCCCTTCCCTTTTTTCCCCATAGCCTGTCTTCAGCTTGCATTGGATGACTGGCCTCTCCTCTCAGCCCCAACTCTTCCTCATCTTCCTTCCTGTCTCCTCCAAGCTTCAATAAAGCCCATCATTTCCATATTAAACATATCTATTGCTAAGTCTGACAAATGGACCCCATCTGATCTGTAAAATCCACTACCCACTCTTCCACCCCTCTAAATATTACATGCCCTCCCATGCTCCTTATCAGCATCCCCACCCTTCTATTCATCTTCCTTCTGACCCTATCCACTGCCACATCGCTGTGTTTGTGTCTCCATACCCTCCTTGGTATCATATCTGACCACGCCATGCTCACCCCGCCACCATTGCTTTATTTTCTCCAAGTCCTGTTTCACCCACAAATATGTGTCAACCCATGGCTTTCCTCCAATATCATTACTCCTGAGGTGTATAATGATCAAATCTGGGGTGGGACGCCACTCTCTCATCTCTATCAAAGTCGGGAGTACTGTAACTGTGCCCATCTCATCCCTCGAATGCCACGCCATACCAGTCTACATTTTCTGACATCCTGGTATAGCTGCTTTCCCTGGCCTTCTTTTCTGCTCTCCTTTCCACCCAGTAAATGTAGGAGTGCCTGCAGATCCATACTTCTGGGATCCTCCCTTTGCCTAGTAAATCAAGCAAAACATGTCTTAAACCTCAAAATCATCTTTTCCTGATTGCTCTTATTCTGTTTTCTTTCCTTTTTTTATATACCCCCTCCCCCCCACTCTTGGGTTCTGTTCCTGTAAGACAAAACACATGACAACAGGTTAATCTCCATCTTTAAAGACCTGAATGTATCTCTTGTAGCTGGTATACCGCCACCGTCCCTTTCCAGCATACTGGTCACTGACTCTCTACTGTCCATTTTGAAGTAGTCTCCTATTTGAAATGAATGGAAGAATAACTACCTGGGTCTTCACCCAGGAACTCCATACCTTTTTGAGTAAGGCTGTTACCTGTTAACTTGACACCTGCTTCCCGTCTCCATGCACAAACAGTCTCCCTACTTTGTTATAACACTCTGCGGCGTAAGCCAACAGAGCCTTCATAGGGCACAACGCCCTGTCTGGATGAGCCTTAATGGCTATGACACACCCCTTCCCCTCCTGTTCCATCTTGGACCTTCTAATTAGAAGCTTTATTTCCTTTGTCCCCCATGTTGTATCTTCCCATTCCAAACCTCCTTCTTCGTTCTTCCTGCCATGCCCCACTGCCTCGCTCACCCTCAAGGCCCCCGAGAACATCACTAAATAAATCATATGGAACAGCTGCACCTCGGCCTTGGATTTACAAATTGCAGGCAGTATCCCCCCTAATCTGGCTAACCACCGATCTGATGTCAGATGCCTCCCATCCTTGTCCCTATGCTTCAAGCTACTCAAACCCTGCATCATCCTCCGTATCAGCATTGACTTCGTAGGATCCTTCCATTTTCTCAAATTACAAACTAAGCTGATCCCTGCTAGATACACCCCCACTGTAGTGTGAGCCACCCCTTTCTGCCACTGTTCTACTGTAAATTTGCCTAACTGTTCCTCCATAACTGGCCCACTTACCTCCATGTGGTGTGGCTCCCTGAATGTTTGCAATACCCACCATGCCCCTTCATAGGCCCTCAGGGTCCGTGGCGCCCATGCATTGAAGAACAGCATTTCATCTCCCTCTTGCCAATGTCCCAGATGTGCATTGGAATGGGCATTTTTTGCTCCTCTGCTGTAGGTGCCAGCATCCGGAACCAGTCCAGCTGCAGACGGGAAAGGCTGTCAGCCAGGATATTGTTTACCCCATCTATTTGCTTGGCCCTGAATGACATATTCAATTGCAAGCCTCTTAATACTAACTGTCTCAACACTTGCATCACTGTCTCAGACCTAGCTCCCCTGTTGTTCAGAACATCCACTACTGCCTTGTTGTCACACCAAAATGTAACCTTCTGATTCTGCAGGTCCTCTCCCCATACCAGAGAGCAGGCCCAAATTGGCATGATTTCCACTAATGTGATGTCCCTGCCCTTCCTCTCTTACCCAGTCTGCTGGCCATGGCTCCAAAAACCATTTTCCTCTCAGATACCCCCCCATTCCTAACCCTCCTGCTGCATCCGTATATAATTCTAGATCCGTGTTATAGATTCATTCTTCCTGCCAAAAGGAGCAACCATTATAGGTGCTCAGGAATTCCTCCCATACCCCAAAAAATCCTCCTTTACCCATTTTGTTATATCCACTCAGTGGTGTGGCCTAGTCACCCCTGCCGTGGCCCTCGCAAGTCACCTTGTAAATGTCCTACCTGGCCCAACTGACCTGCAGGTGAAATTGAAACGCCCCATTACCTGTTGCACCTGCCTTAACTGTACCCGCATCCTGCTCATGTGCACCTGGATCAGTTCCCTTAGCTTTTTCACTTTCTTGTCTGGTAACCTAACACTTTCCTCTGTGCATCTATCTCGAGCCCTAAAAACTCTAGGACCTTGCTGGGGCCTTCTGTTTTGTCCGGTGCCAGTGGCACCCTGAGCTCCCTGCACAGCTCTTGGAGACTAACCAACATCCTCTCAGCCTCAGTGCATCCGCTGCCTATTAACAGAAAATCATCCAAATAGTGTATGACTGTCTTGTATCCTGTTCTTTCCTGGAATATCCATTGTAGGCAGGTGCTGAAGGTTTCAAAAGTGGAGCAAGCTGTGGAACAACCCATAGGCACAGCCTTGTCGAAGTAATACTGGTCCCCTACTTTAAAACCTAATAGGTCCCAGTCCTCACTCCTCACTGGAAGCAACCGGAAGGCAGATTCTATATCTGTCTTGGGCATCCATGCATTGGGGCTCACCTGAATAATCTGTACTGCCTCTTCCAATGTGACATAGGTGACCCTACTATGCTCTTCCCCTATAAAATCAATAACTGACTCTCCCTCTGGAAATGACAAATGGTGGATCACCCTGTATTCCCCTGTTTGTTTTTTAGGGACCAGACCCAGTGGGGAAATTCTAAAATTGTGTAAAGGGGAAATGGATGCGGCCCTTCCACCCTCCCTGCAGCTTTTTCTTTTTCTATTTTTTGTCTCAAGATGTCTTCTTTTCCCTTGACTGACCCCAAGTTGTTAGCCTCCCTTGCCTATCTTGGGCCTTTGCACTGTAGAGGGAAACCAGTTCTAAAACCTCTCCTTACGACTTCTGCCATCCCCCTATCCTGATGCCCCTTGAGACACTTTTCCCAGACATCTATTTTGATGGGGGTTTTGCCATCTGAAATTGCTCACTTCCCCCAATGCCCTCCCCCCTCCAACCGCCCCACCTTCCCTGACTGTTTTTTCCCTGTCACTCCTTTCAATCACGCTTGGGCCCCTACCCCGAACCCCTGCCTCTAGCCCCTGCTCCATGTCTGCCCCTTAAACCCTGGCCCTCCTGAAAGCTCTGAGGCCCATCCCTGGGATCCCCACCTGGGCTTCATGGGTCCAGGTATTCTCACATCTCGTCACCAGGTGGGACCTCCACATCTCAAGCAGACATCCTGTAAATGGCATTCCGGCCATTAACAAAATGCCCTGTTGTATCCCCAGCAGCACTTCTAAGGTTGCCCCCCCTTTTTACCTGTTTCTCCCTCCAGTGTGGATTGATCAGTAACATAGCCTGTCCATAGGTCTAGCTGTTTTGTGTCCATCTCACATCCCCGTATGTCGCCATCCTTTGGTGGAAAAACTCGTCATAATATATCCACCCCACCCTTTTGTATGATCAGGGAATATGTGATAAGTGGGATGCCCAGTTCCAGTTTCTTTTCCATCACTATGGCCAAATATGTGGTGAACCCCACAAATCACTCATCCCATGTCTTTCGTTTTGTAAACTTATCCTCCTCTTTCTTACCCAATAAAACCATGGCCTTTGCCATCTCACTCTTCCCTATGTTCTCAGTCTCTTCATATTTTGCTGCCACCTCTCTACTTACTAAGGCAAATATCTCCACATACTCCCCTTTCTATATCTTCTCCTTTGTGGCCAGTGGCACGTGTTCTCCTATTATCATCCCCGAGGCTCCTATATCCCTTGCCCTTTTCCACTCCTCTACCGCCACCCCCCAACCGTCTCTTTATCTGACCTAATCTCTGCCAGTGCATTTTCCATCTGCCCAAGACCACCCACCCCATGGCCACTATAATTTAATAATACTTTTATTTATTTTGCGCCTTTCAAATATCAAGGCACATTCCAATAAGATAAATAAGATAAAAATACAGAAATCAATATTATAAAAACAGACAAAAGCAAATCAATGAATAGTAAAATCATAAGCCTTTTCCCACAGGAAGGACTTCAAAACCTGTTTAAAACTCCCCACAGTTGTGCATTCCCTAGTCTGACAGGGTAAAGAATTCCAAAAGGAAGGGGCCGCAAACATAAAAGCACGGGCCCCAGCAGATTTTAACATCACCATTGGAATCTCTAGCAACCCCTTGTCGGCAGAGCGGAGTGATCTCACAGGTTGATAAGGAATCAGGAGTTCTGTCAGGTAATCAGGGCCCAGATCGTGCAGGGCTTTAAAAGTCAGTAATCTGAGTTTGAAAGTGATCTGCCACTGAACTGGCAGCCAGTGCAGCTCCCACAGCACCGGTGTAATATGGGAAGATCTAGGGGGTACCCATCAACACCCGAGCTGCGGAATTCTGCATCAGCTGCAAGTGGCGGATATCAACCCCCGGAAGCCCAAAGTAAAGTGAGTTGCAATAGTCTAGGCACGAGGTCACAAAGGCATGGATCAGAGTTGGCAGATCACCGGACAGAACAAGGTGCTTGATCCTAGCGATGTTTCTTAGATGGTAGAAGGATGACTTAACCACCGCTGACACCTGGGACCGAAGAGTCAGCCCTGCATCTAACATCACCCCCCAGGTCTCGCACCCGTTCAGAGACCTGTAGCTCGACATCCCCAAAACACAATCCAGATGGAGAGCGGGCCCCAGGTCCCTCTATCCGGCGATCCGGATCCAACACCTACACCTCCGTCTTTCCAGAGTTCAACTTCAGCTAGCTGGACCTCATCCAGTCCTGGATTTTATTTAGGCAGCTGTTAAATACCGAGATAGCTCCTTCCTGGTCGGGTGCAAAGGACAGGCATAGCTGGGTATCATCTGCATAACAATAAAACCTCAGCCCTTCCCATCTCACAATGTCTCCGAGAGGAAGCATGTACACCGCAAACAACATGGGGGACAATATGGAGCCCTGAGGAACCCCACAAAATAGAGAAATGGTATCAGAGGAAAAAAACCCTGACACCACCCTCTGGGTTCTTCCGGTGAGGTATGAAGTGAACCATCTGAGAACAATCCCAGAAAGCCCACAAATACATCTCAGGTGCTCAAGTAGGACCCCATGGTCAACTGTGTCAAATGCTGATGACAGATCTAATAGTACCAAAATGGATCATTTTCTCTGGTCTCTCGCCATCAGGAGATCATTGAGCATCTGAACCAGCGCAGTCTCGGTACTGTGCCTCTTTCGAAAACCTGATTGGAGAAGTTCATAGATGCTATGGATGGTCAAATGGTTCTCCAACTGGGCCACCACTACTTTCTCGATCACCTTCCCCACAAAGGGGAGTTTCGAGATAGGCCTGTAGTTGACAAGACAGTCTGGGTCCAAAGATGCTTTCTTCAACAAGGGTGTCAGCACTGCCTCTTTCAAGGAACGGGGATATTCACCCGAGTCAAGGAAACACCAGACTATCTGAGCTAGAACCAGGAAAATGGACTCCCCACACCCCAAAATTAGGGAGGTAGGGTCTGGATCTAAACTACAGCAGGTAGGGCGCAACCGTTGGACATTCCGCATAACATCCACGATTTCCAGGCGGTCAAAGGTACTCCAGGAAAACGAAGGGGTGGTGACCAGGTCCTGATCAAAAGCAACCCGCACAGAATGTGTCAAATGGATTTCTGATCTAATGTCAGCCACCTTATCAGCAAAGAACCGAGCAAGCTCATCACACTGTAATTGTGAAAACGCTCTACGGAGCTGTAGACAGGTTGGGTTGCACAATCTGTCCACAGTTCTGAACAGCTGAGCTGGTCAGTTCCGAGTGGCAGAAATTTCCCCAGACATGAATTCTGCCCTCTTATGAGAGATTTCTGACTGACAGAATTGATAATGTTCTAACAGTCTAAGGTGGTCGGCATCCAGGCCAGATTTCCACCAACAACGTTCTAACCTGCGTCCAAGTCGCTGCAACTCCCTCAAGGCCCCATCAAACCATGGCGCCCGAGGTCGAAGGGAGAGAGGACGCACATGAACTGGAGCAATGGAATCCAGGGCAGAGGTGATGGCATTATTATAGGCCACAACCAGCGCCTCTGGATTACTGCAATGCACAGGAAATTGTGATAGGTCAAGGACCAAAGCAAGGCCATTGGAAGAAATATTCCACAAATGGAGGTACTTGACCATCTCCACAGGGGTCAGCCTACAAGGTAGTGCGCCAAAATTGAATCTCACAGTGTAGTGATCTGATCAACTGACTCTGTTCCACCCCCACGTCAGAAGCCTCGATCCCCAGGAGGAAGACCAAATCAAGAGAATGGCCCAATGTAATCTTTAATACTCTCTTCAATGGAACCTGATACACTACCTGCCGGCTTGTCTACTCCATGCAACCTGCTGTCGCCCCATCTGCACCGTTCCAGTTTCTTGTGGTGGGACCACTGGAGGCAGCATCGGGGTGGTGGAGCCATTACAGCGGGGGGTTCCAGTCTGGGTTCCTGCATTGGTACCATGATTGGCTCCAGGGGAGGTAGTAACGGTTCAGGTAGAGAGGTCTGCAGTGGTACTGGGCTACCCGCCTGAGAAGGCACCACCCATGGCAGCTGCAGCCTTTTTGGGCTGTGTGGCCTCCCTGCAGGTCATTTCCCATCACCCCTTTACCTTTTTCTGCTTTCTGTTTTTCCACTGATCTCCCCGGTTCCTCCCCTCCACCAGCTGCCACATCCTGTTGGCCTTCTCCACCAGCTCCACTATCGCCTTGTATGCTTCCTCCTTTGATGGCTTATTCTTCTTCGGTGCCATTTTGCCTCCAAATTGCCTGAAGAAACACTGCGGATAAACTAACAAAGCATCTCCGTTAAAGCTTACCACATTCCCTAGCTAACCATGTTTATTTATGATTCTATATTATTTCCTTTTTTTTATTTTGGCCCCGTTATCAACACTTGGGCCCCTATACCGCTCAGCCCCCTCCCCCCACCCTCATATGTGCAGCCAGCCAGGTACCCCACTCCATTGTGTCGTCCCTCCAGGCTCCATCCATGGATTCCCATTGACTGATGTCCTTGCGCCACTGAATTGCCCCCCCATTCTTATTCTCGCCAAAGATGCCCTTACAGGAGAAAAACCCCTTGCGCCGCCATTTTTGTACATTTTTGCAAAAAATTCCCCTGCCATATCGAGCTCACCCTGGGCGCAGGAGCCCGTCTCATTCGCCCCCCCCACCCCATCGCTATGCTGCAGAAGAGAACAGTACAGTCAGCTGAATACAATCTGATGAAGTGGTTTTTAATAGATGTCAGCACTGAGCAGGTTAAACAATGAGGTTTACTGAGATAAAGCACTATGTCAGAACAAGCCCTAGACATATAACAGAACAACAAACAGTTTTCTAAACTGCAAGAAACTAATTATCCTTTGTGTCTGCAGTTCTGTTCACTCATTTGCTGTAAATTGTAACCCTTCATAATGCCAGACGCCTATAGCCCTAACACGCCTTCCCAGGCCCTTCTACCTGCTTTCCGTGATGCCATGTGATGTGATGTCAGATGCTGAATGTAGGCCACGTGGACTGTCAAACTAGGCCTTTCTGGCTGGCCGCTCCTTGGCCCCTCTCTCTCCTGCCTTCATCCCCTTGCCATGGCTCCTACCGTGTAATAAAAACTTCTCTGCTCTCCATGGGTCAAAACCGCCTGGCAGGTTGATCCGTGACGTCAGACGCCAAGTTGTGGCTGCGTGGCCTACCGCTAGGCCCATCTGGCAGGCCCCTGTTTGACCCCTCTCTCTCTCTCTCCCCTTTCTGCCAATCCTGCATACCCCACTCTACCATGAACATGCTCTCATTTCTCCTCCAAGCCTTTGCTGTCCCTCCCTGCACTCGCTTTTCCTCCTTTTCAAAATTTTATTTTATTATTTTTTAAAATGCTTCTCATTCAGATGCTGCATATGCAGTCTCTTGCCTCGTAGGCCGCTGCTGTCCCCCATCGCCTCCGTATTGCCCCAAATCACTCTTCTCTCGCTCGTTCAGCCTACCAAAGCTGCACACTCTGGGTCTGGAGTGCCATGCTCCCAGAATCTCCCTTTCGCCTCTGTCCCCCGTTGTGGCTCTGGCTGCCTCCCATCTTGCTGCTCTACCGTTTTCCTATTTCATGCATGCTACTGGGCCGAGGCCCCACACAGAATACCATTAAACTTTTTCCTCTTCAAACTATGCATTCGTTACATAAAAACACTTGTCCTACAACTTTTTCCATCCTTGCTCCTTCATATCATTCTTTATCTCTGCTTCTTACCTTTCAATTAGTCCTGGTACATAACCCTTTTTCTCAGAAAATGTCGAGCAATCAAAATGCCAATCTGATGTGCTGTAGCTCTAGTGATTTCTTTAACCAACAAAAACTTCAGCAAAAGAGTCAGAAAATCTCTGTGCTGACTATTATGTACCCTGCAACTTCGGTCTCCTCCCATTTTCTTCTTCACCTATTCCTGCCTCATTCCTTTCTTGGCTCCTCCCCTTCCTGTTTTTGTCTTTTGTCCTGGCTACCTGTCCTTCCCCCTACCTCCTTCCCCCGAGCAAAACCAACCTGTCCACAAAGTAGGGGTCCACCAGGACAACTTGGTCTGCCCCTTAAAGGGCAAACTTCATTCACTAAACTAGCTGTCTCACCTTCCCCCATGATTACCTGCTTCTTTGATTCTCTCTCTACAGTTTCTTCATTGTTTCTGAAACCTATTTTATTGCATGTTATTCTCTACATGTTATAATGAAGTTTTATTGCAGTGGATGTGAGAGTAGAATTTATGCTCAAACTTGTGGTAATTAAAACTTTTATTACCTGTAGTAATACAAACATCTAATACAAGCTTTAAAAGCCACAGAGGCTTCTGCGTCAGAAACTGCGTAAACAAGTTATAAGGAGGGAATTTATTGGCACAGTAACACTGAATTTGAATCATCAATTCAAGCAGTTTCGGATGCAAAAATGCTTTTGCACAGATGTGTGACAGTTTCATTCTGAAGGACACTCTGATAATACTGTAGCCACAACTTACTCATGTCTTCACTTAGAACACTTTTATCTCTCTCTCTCTGTCTTTCTCTCTCACTGGAATTTCCTAGGAGTCGTTTCTCAAGTTGAGTAGCCTATGTGAAGTTTTTTTGTTGTTGTTGTTGATGTGAATGAGGCTGCAGAATTGAACAGCTGCACCCTACTCTGAACTTATTTACATCTTCAAGACATTACTTCCAGTCACCCTGTCAAGCCCATCCCCTCCCTCTCAATCAGTCTAGCACTTCAAGTGAACCAGCTCGTCTCAGATTTCAGGGGATGATTGGCTCTTATGCTGTCAGACTTTCATTTCACTCTTGCTATCTCCTAGTTTATTGTTGCTTTGCCCTGAGTATTTTGATCTGGTGTATAGCTGCTGACCCATAGGATCTGAGTCTTGGTGCAGATTTATGGAGAAGACTATTGAGCTTTATGCAGTTTGCACATGCACAACCCCGACTTATTGAGTGTAAGTTGTTACAACTGCAAACTTCTGTTTCTCTTTATGTACCTTCAAATGTCTTTAGGGTTGACTTTTGCTGCTGATTATTTGCATGCAATACTTCTGAAAAGTTTCCCAGTTCATTGTGCTGGAGAACATCAGAAATGCATCTTCTTTGCACTCGGATTTGCAGATAATTAAATTTGCAGTTACTCTTCCTGTGATGCTAAGATGTCTGATATAGTGCCTACTGCAATTATTCCTAATGATTGCTTGGTTTCCTGATACATGAAATAGAGTGATTTATTCTGATTTGATGGTTATTCTATCAGCCAGTACTACCAGTGGCCACTAAAGAGGTATGATCAGTGGGTTTGGGAGCAAAACAACAGTGCGGCGGGGGGGGGCCCACTATACTGAATGGAGAGGACACGGAGAGATGTGCTTCAACTCCACTTGGTGTAAGAAGACAGCTGTGGTCTGTTTGCAGTCATCTGCTTCCAGAACCACTTTCTCAGTGTAATGGCACTACATTAGCATAGCTCTCACTATGCAGCTGTAAAAAGGACATAGACATGGGCGTGCTAAACAGGCCTCTTCTTTTTGCCATAAATGAGTTGTCATCTGTGTGCATTGATAGGAAGATTAATCTGTATGCTAATTTTCTGAATTCGTAAAGGGGGTCAATGCAAAAATTAATTACAGGCTATGTGATGTTTTGATGTTGATGAAGATGTTACAGTTTTAGTTTAACAGAAATAAACCTTTAGCAAATGCATGAAGAACTATGATGATGCACTTAGACACTAGGGCCCAGATATTCAAAAGGGTTGCGCCAAGCGCAACAGGGTTGCGCCATGCGCAAGTCCAAAATGTGCCATTCTGCGATATTCAGCAGGAGGCAGTTACGCCACTGGCACCAGGTTGCGCAAGAGAGCAATGCAAATGAATGCATGCTCAACAGGAGGGGGAGGATCCATGCATAACCTGCGCAACCCGATATTCAGTCGGGTTGCGCAGAGTTGTGCATGCGCAACCCCCAAGCTGCGCCCGCACAAGCTTGAGCCAAAAAAAGGCTTAAGTCGAGGGCCACCCACAGGTGAGCTGCTGCATTGCAGGGCACAACACAGCAGCTGCCACCTGGCTGGCTAACTCAGCTCCCTGTGCCCCCACCAGCCCGATCGCGGGCAGTACCGTATGTCCCCCACACATCCCACAGCCCGATCGCGGGGCCAGAGACCTATATAAACTCCCCAGTGCCCAATCGCGGGCAGAATGTAACCCTCCCCAACCCGAATAACTCCTGGTGGTCAGTGGACCCGTAAAGCACCAGAGTTTGTTCTGTAGGAGCCATATCCTCTATCACTCTATGCAGTGCTCTGCCAATGCACACTGCCTCTTTGGTGTGCTACTGTTGAGTGAACTAAATGCCCAATTTCCTTGGTTATGACCTGTTACTTAGCTACTTAGCTAAGACAGTGACTGCACTATGCTGATGAGTCCCAACAAGAGAAAATCCATGTCTGTAGTTTGTTGTTCACATCCTATACAGGGTCATATGTACAAACCTAAGGTAAGCCTGCAAAGGCAGTTGTGTGTACTGCTTTTACTTCCCATCTGCAGTGGGCTTGTGAAGGAAGGGAAGGGTGTCTAGAAATAGCTATCTGGGGTAAGCCATAGATGTTAGGTTATTGGATGTGCCATTTTATAATACTTCCTATCTGGAGAAGGAAGGTGGGGAAGGTGTACACTGGATCTACAAGTCTGAGGTAGATCTGTGGATACAGGGTGTGCAACACGTGTAAAAAATTATCAGGCAGGAAGGGGAAGAGTGTTGTAATATAGAGGTCTGGGCTTGCAGTGTTTTGGGAACAATGTGGGAGCAATGGGTTTGCAAAGTATAAAGAAGGCCACATTCTTTAATGACTGATGGGAATCTGTTAAGAAGGGAGTTATGAATGCTGGTGGAGAGATAGAGAGACAGAGGAGCTGGGACAGACCAGGGAAGGAACAAGGAGGAAAATAGGGCAGACAAATTGGAGGTACAGTTGTGGTGTGGACCCACTAACCCAGAGGGAGAGGGAGAGGAAGCATAGAGAGGAGGGATGTATGGGCTCAGCCAGGTGAGGGAGAGGCAGGTGCATCTGCAGGGGTAACAGTAAGGAAGTGCGCCCAACCACTGAGTAATGTAGGGGTGTGGGTGACTTATGTGTGACACAGAAGGCAGAGTGATAGCTGGCTATATCATGGGTTTTCATCAGGCTGAAAAAGATGGAGGAGAGAGGGCTGGGTAATGGAAAAGGTGGAATATTGGGAGAATCATGAGGAGGTGAGAGTGTAGAGACAGGGTGGTCAACATTCAACGGGAACTGGGGAGGCAGTGGTACTAGTAGAGAAGGGGAGGACAAGCAGCAGACAGCTGTTGGGTGTAATGAGGGGTGGGGATGGTAGCAGGAAGGAAAGGGGTAGTAGGGTGGTAGGGATGGGAAGGGGGAGTGCAGGCAGCAGTACAGTAGTAGTAATAGATTCTATTGTAAAGGGATTGGTGGAATAGGAGAGAGGGGAGCAGCAAAATAGGAGAGTGGTGTGTTTCATGAGAATGACAGAAGAGCACATAGGTCCAATGATATGCCCACTCATGTAGAGATTAAGGGAAGCTGCATGTGGTGATCCACCTATTGTAGTTACCTCTGACCGAGGTGAATGTGAGGTAAGGGTATCGCAACAGAGATTTAGAGTGGTGGGACAAATTTGTAGGGGGAGAGGTTAGGTTTGTAGCCTTGATGAAAGTGGTGCCAATACCTACAGCCAACTCAACTAGAAAACATAGGCTAGAGGAGTTTAATGACTGGCTCTGGGAATGGTGCAGGGAAGAAGGATATGGGTACATAGGAAAATGGGAGAAAATCTGTGATGATAGATCCCACTATGCACCTGACAGGTTGCAACTAAATTGGGGACATTAAAGTTTCTCAAAGAATGGATAGGGGATTATATCAGTAGTCCACTGAATTTAAAGTGAATCTGGAGTGGGAAGAATGGGTTTAAACACTGAGGGCTTCCAGGAAAAGGGTGCAGTCAGGCCACCCCAGGTTGAAAACACAAAGGGGCTAGTAAGAGGAAGGATTAGGGTCAGTGGAAGAGGGCAATAGGTGGGGAATATCTGAAAGAGGGGGCAGTCAGATAGAAAGAATAGGGGGATCAGGAAGGGACACAACTGGGAGGAACAGAAAAGGAGTGGGGTAGGTGAAAAATAAGAGAATTAGATGGTGGAAAGGCTGAGGAGGGTGAGGAATCTGGGTCAGCAAAGAAGGGGAGGAATGAGAAGTGAAGGAAGGTAGTGTCCCTAAATGCTAGAAGTCTCAGGAACAACATGGATGACCTGCAGGCAATGGTGGCAGAGGGGAAAGTTGATCTGGCGGTGGTCACAGAGACTTGGGCAACCCCAAATCATGACTGGGACCTCACCATATCAGGACATACTCTCTATAAACAGGACAGGGAGAAAGGGAAAGGGATGTGGAACTTTATGTCCTGGAGGGCATCTACCACCAGAAAGGGAGGAGATAGGGCAAGGGAATATATATGCTTTTTGGGTAAGATACAGACAGCAACAGGAGAGAAAGTGAGTCTGGGAGTAATCCATTTGCCATCAAATGAAGACAAGTTTAAAGACAGAGAATTGGAAACTACTCTAAGGATGGCAGTTTGAAGTGGTGAGGTAATGATTATGGGAGACTTTAATCTTCCTGAGGTAAAATGGAGAGCTCATTCCATCTCCTACATCAGGAATCAAGTGGTCCTAGATGCAGTACTGGATGGGTTCTTGATCCAGGGAGTGACTGAAACTACCACAGAGGAAACTATTCTAGATCTGATACTCGCAACTAACCATGTGAGGGAGATCAAGGTAGAGAAGCCCTGAAGGAGTGATGAGAACCTCATGGTGTGGTTCTAGGTGAATATGGGGAGGAAACAGCATGCACTAAAACTAAAGTGCTAGACTTTAGGAAAGCCGATTATAAAATGAGGGAGATACTGAAGGTACACCTAGCCAGTATTAAGAACAGCATGGGAGTAGATCAAAAGTGAGCACTGATCAAGGAGGGTATAGCGACTGCCTTTAAAATCTGCCTTAGATATAAGGGCAAAAATTACAATGTCAGAAAGCCAAACTTGCTTATTAGAGTTGAGCCAGGTCATGAGTGTGTATAAAGGGCCACCTTTCCAGTTGGAGCGAGGTTACCAGTGGGGTTCCACAGAGTTTGGTCCTGGGACCAGTGTTATTTAACATCCTTGTGTAACCCCCAGGTCACTTTTTAACTAGTGTGCACCCCCCCATTAAAATCTGGAAACACTGGTGCCCAAGTTATTTTACAAACAGATAGGTACCACCCTTGGCATTAGAATGTATACCTGGCTCATTTTCTAGAGGAAGAGACAGGTGGGGGTACAGAAACAAACAACATGAACCTTGTGCAAATAACACAGCCCAGGTCCTGGGTGGAGGCTGCTAGGCATATACCAGATCTAACTTGCTGAAGGGCCCCATTAAATCCACACAACCAGAAGCAATAATTGGAATGTCCATAACAGAGACTGGAATTATGCAGTATGACTTCATTAAACAGATGGAAAGTAAAAGCAGAAGTGGATCCCCAAGGGTTGGTCCAGGCTGGACAGGTACAATTCACAAACTCTTCTTGCATGCAGTATAGTGCATGAACAACAAACGAACATCTTCTTCCCAAATTCCCAAAAGGTGCATTAGTGGACACCTGGCCATGCAGATTTTCCTTCCAATTTCACAAAAGGTCCATTAGTGGACACCTGGCCGTGCACATGAACATTCCCTTCCATGAGTGTTGTTTCAGTGGATAAAAGCCACACCCCCTCAGAACTCCTCTTTGCACATCAGGTGCATTTTCATGAAACTCAAGTCACCATCTCAACCTGCAGCTTGGCCACTTGCTCAGGTAAAAATACTGGTGCCCTTTACAAACCAGGAAGCCCTGCCTTGTAAGCACTTAGATGGCATTCCTCCCACCCTTAGCCCCAAGCAACAGTCTCTGCCATTCTTCAGGGATGCACCATTCCCAACTGAAATGCTAGAGTTCCCATTCTTTAACTTGTCACTCACTGGGGTGATCAGAGAATAAACTGCACTCACTTGGGTCCACAGTTTAAACAGTACTTCACTAACTTGGGTGAAACTAGGGGCACTGACAGATGTGATCCAGACTTATCTATGGGTACACACATGACAGACTATTGAATCCCTAAGAAAGGTGGAGAATATGGTGTCCTAGAACAGTGCTCACATAAATTGTCCCATCCAACAGGGCATTGAACAAACAAAGAACAGAAAGGCACCTCCTGGGTAGCTGATCATAACAGTTTTTTCAGGTACTATTCAAGGCATCTGAAAATACCTTAGAACATTCAGGGGATTGCCCCTTGAGTCCACAGAGAACAAGAAGTTTCTTCCGCTTTACAGGGAGTAGAAATCAGGAAATCCTGCTGTAATCCTTGTCTCCATCATTTCTCCGGAAGCTGGAAATGACACTTCACTAGGGTGAGAAATTCTGGGCCCTCTCCTCAGATCCCACTGGCAGTCCTCCTGCCACTCTCACCTCCTCACTCAAGCTCACACTCACTCAAGACTGTGCATTCTAAACTCCCCAGAGCAGCTATCCACAGAGTGTGACTTATTCTGCTGCAAAAGTTCTAAATGACCCAATCATTCTTTCCTCAGGCTAACTGAGTAAATAATGATGTTATTATGTAAGGAGCCCCTAATGAACTCCCTAACAGCTGCCTGCTACCTTCCTAAAAATAATACTGATAGGATTCTAGTAACCCCACAGTACAGGTTGGTTACTCTTGTATCATCTATGAGGTGCACAAACAAGGTGTGGTTGTGCAGATTAGTGGATGGTGTAAAAATGGGAGCCATCATAAATAGCAAGGAGGATGCTGAATTATTCCAACACAAAATTAATAGCATAGCAGATTGGGCAGACCATAAGAAAATGAGCCCCATTATTGAAAAATGCAAGATTATGCATTTTAGAGCAAAGTATACTAAAGTAACCTGTTACTTGCAAGAGATGGAATCGCAACATCAGAATTAGAAAGGATTTGGGTGTACTAATATCAAACAGACTATCCTTTGAAGACCAGATTAAGAGTGTGGTCAGTATGGTTAATAGAATATTGAGGTGCATGGGAGGCATGTCAGAGCAGGCAGGAAGCTGGTGATTCTCTTGTATTCATCATTGGTGAGGCTGCATGGAGTACTGTGTTCAGTTTTGGGCTCCATATAAGAGGGGAGATTTGAGGAGGCTGGAGAGTGTGCAGAGGAGGGCAACCAAACTAACTGCTAATGTCAGATATGAGACATATGAGGAGAGGTTGAGAAAACTGGACCTCTTCTCCCTGGAGTACAACAGGATGAGAGGAGATATATGCCTAGTACATAAAGCTTATAATAACAGTGATGTGTGTGAATGTATTGGACTTGACAAAAGAGAACAGTATAGAGCTACTAGAACACATGGATTGAGTCTTAAAGGGAACATTTCAAAAGAAACTGTGGGGATGGATAAATCAGAGACTGGGCTCAATGTGGAATTAACTACCAAGGGAGGTTGCACAAAGCCAAAACATGAATCAATTTAAGCATTCTTTGGACCAATTCTTAATTAGTCAGGGTCTATCAGGATATGCTTATATATGTATATATAAAGTCACTATGGCCAATGCTGCTGACATGTAAACTCATATGATCCTATGATCATTTCGTTTAATTTTTGTTTTGTTTTTATTTTATACTGAAAGGCCTGTGGGCATATTGCCCATTTTCACAGGTGTCCAGATACAAGCATAAAAATCTTACAAATACAAAAACATTAATATTCAGAAGCAACAAACATGTACGTTCAATAAATAGAGCAATAAAATCAATTGAAACATTTGCAAACAGTGTTGGTCAACATGTAGTTTTTGAAGGATCTCTTAAAAACTGATATATCTGAGCAACAGACCAATGAGCTTGGTAGCTTATTATATGGTTGTATAGCCATGACGTTCAATGACTTTCAAGCAAATGATGTATGAAAAAGGGGACTTGAAATTAATTTCTGCTGTATGTTCTTGTAGTAATAGTGCTAATGTTTTTTGGAAAAAGTTTAAGAATATAGTCGGGTAAGAGACTCAAATGTATTTTGTGCAAAAAAGAAAAGATCTAAAGTTAAATGTTTCAAGCATTGGCAAACAACCAAAAGACCTGTAATGATGACAATGGTGTGTCTTTCTGGTAAGTCGGGTGGCAAAACAAATAATGTTATTAAAAGAAGACTGTAGCTTTTTGAGCATTCTTTCAGTTAAATAGAATAGATTATGGAACCATAGTCCATAATTGATAATAACAGACTATGCATTAGAATTTGCTTAATTTCAGATGTAAGATGTCTGTTAATTTGTCACAACATCCTTGGTCTCTTGTGAAGTTTGCCAATTAGTTTAATGATATGTTGCCCAAAAGTCAAATGATAATTACGAATCAGGCCGAGATATTTAAATTCTGATACCTTTTCAATGAGATTTCCAGCATTGTCATGTAATACAAAGTCTTTAATAGGAACTTTTCTCAGACTAGAGAAAACCATTAGCTTTGTTTTATAAGAATTTAAGACCAGTTTATAAAATTCAAACCAGGTGTGTAAAAGACTGAAATCCTTATGAAGAATTTTCTGTAGATTTGGACACTAGTCCCAGAACAGAACAGGACAGCACTGACTGTGTATAATATTAATTCTGTGCGTCTAAAAATGTCTGAGAGTGAGTTTACAAAAATAGAAAAAAAGGGGTCCAAGAATGGACCCTTGGGGAACTCCACATCTCCAAAAAGATTAATTAGAGGAGAAACCATTTATTAAAATTCTTTGCATCCTGTTTTACAACTAATGTTCCAGCCAAAGGATAACCTCTTTAGAAAGATTAACCTTTGGCAGCATCTTTAAAAGTTCATCATGGTCCACTAAATCAAATGCCTTGGTGAGGTCCACGAAAGCTGATGCAACCATATTTTCCCTAATCAAGTGCTTTATAAGTTTGGCTAGTGAACCTCACTAAGGCAGTTTCAGTGTTACGTTTAGCTTGAAAAGCATGTTGAGCATCTGACCAGAGACTGTGTTTTTCAAGATGTTCAATAATCTGATCAGAGACGACTTTCTCCAGTATTTTCGATAGCAGTGGTAAAAGAGAAATGGGATGATAATTATTCAAATCTGACCTTGAACTTGATTTATGTATTGTTCTGACAATAGCACATTTCCACTTAATTGGAAAAACACCATGACAAAGAAGAGTAATTAAATAATTTTGATTGAGGAGTAGCAATTAAATGACTAACACTTTCAAATATCCTGAAATTGATATTGTCAAGGCCAATACATGGTCTCAGATTCATTTTAGTAATGCTCTGATGTACATCATTAGGGAAAGAATGCAAAAATAAAATTGAGAGACATCAGTAGCTATGGATTTTAAGGGGAGATTTTCCTGTGCTGCAGTATTAGTCATTAGAAATTCCTGTATGAATTTATGTCGATGGTCTATACTTCTCTAAATTAGAATGTAAATTAAAAGCATTAGTAACTCTGATTGGATCATTAATGACAGAACCATACAGATCAACTGAAAAATTATCAGCCCTTTTAGTTCTTTCCATTAATCAATTTGGAGTATCACATGTTGATCCTATGATCCTATGAGGGATAAAAGGACTGCACACAAAACGTTTAAGAAGTCTGTAAGAATTCAAGAGAGAGAATACCTTGGAAAGGCTAGGAAGCTAATATGGTATCAAGCAGGTCAAGGCTAGGAAGGAGCTACAAACTGCACATGGGATAAAGGAGAGAGAGAAAGCCTTTTTCCATTACAGCAGAGAAAGGAGAGATGCAAAAGTAGGTACAGTAAAGATAAAAAGTGGGGAGGGTTGGTGGGGATCATAGAGAAAGCAGAAGTGTTGAACACATTCTTCTGCTGTCTTCACTATAGGAAAAGGATGGATCCATGCTTTTTGAAATTCAAGTTTATTAAATTTTCAAAATAAGAAAAACAACATTTACATAGGATGAAGTAAATCAGTTGTCTACCCTTGGTACAAAGTAAGAAAAGAAAGTACAAAACAAAACCCCTATGACCCCACCCTCCCACACCCCTCCCCACCCCCATTCAAATCTCCCCCACCCAAGTGTGCCAATTAACCATATAGCCGAAAAAGAAGAAACCAAACCTGTTATATATATTACACAGGGAAAATCACACTCAAAAGTTCGAGAGATGCAACTACAAAAGGGAACGAGGAAGAAACTACCATGGGCTTCAAAGGGACAGCCAAGAGGTCAACGGTGTAAATAAAGAGCATATAATTTACCCCACCTCTTTTGAAATAGATCCATATGGTACCGCACACTAGCAGATAACCTTTCCACATTAAGACAGGCCGAGAGCTCAGTCAACCACTCCGGGTAGGTCAGGGACAATTGGTCGGTCCAGTGTCTAAGGACTAATCTTTTAGCCGCACCGGACACAAGGGCAATATGATATTGACGTTCAACACAGTCAATAGCACTATAATCCCCTAAAATACATATTTTCGGGAGTGAAAAGGAGGTAAGGCCCAATAGGGGTCCAGATTGTCTTGATAGCTGACCAGAGCGGGGCAACTTTAGGACAATCCCAGAAAATGTGAAGGGATTCCTTCCCCTGTGAACATCTGGTACACTGGGAGATTGTTAGCCTATTGAGCGGAAGAGTTTCTTGGGTATAATACATATTATTCAAAATATAGTATTGGGTAAGTTTAAGCCTGTCCTGAGTATGGTATCTATGCATGTCCCTCCAAACATGGGACCAATTCAAGGTGGCATCGGGAAATAGAGAGAACCAGATACAGGATTCTGCAATAGGCGTGGAAAACTTATAGTCCAGTAAAAAGGAGTATATTGCCGAGATAGAGTGTGGTTTAGAGGCAAGAGTAGAAGTACGAGACAGGAAGGGTTGAGGATGGATCCATGCTGCAAGGGAGGATGGGAATGGGGAGGAGGGTAAATGGATGATGAGAAACTGGCTACCGGACAAGAGACAGCACTGGTTCACATAAGGGAGATCCTGTCAGACAAACTCAATCAGCTTCTTTGATTGGGTAATGAAGGCATCAGACAAGGGACAGGCAGTTGATATTATATACTTAGATTTAAGCAAAGCAATTGACTCGATACCCCACAAGAGATTTAGCAGGAAAATGGGGGGACCTAGGGGTGGTAAATAAATGAACATGGTGGGTTGGAGAATTGGCTCAGTAGTAAGACACAAAAGGTGGTGAGGGGAAGAGCTATTGGCTATAAGAGCAGTCACAAGCAGAATCCCACAGGGGTCAGGGCTAGGCTTGGTGTTGTTTACTACATTCATAGATAACATTGGTGAAGGCATTAAAGGCAAAGGATGCTCTTTTGCAGATGACAGCAAGCTCTGTGGGAGGGTGGATGCAGTTAAAGGAGTGCAGAACCTAAAGGAAGACCTGTCAAAGCTGGAAAGATGGTCAGGCATAAGGCAACTCAGGTTTAATATGAAGAAGTGCAAGGTTACACATACAGGAAGAAAGAACCTGAGGACCGAGTACAGTTTGGGAGTTAGAGGTTACTGAATCTGAGGAGGAAAGGAGCTTGGGGATAATCACCACTAGTGACCTTAAGTGAGCTACACAGTGCAGGAAGGCAGCAGGCAAAGCAAATAGAATGCAGGGTTATATTGCTAGAGGGTTCATGAGGAGGCTATACTGCCACTATACAGATCCTTGGTAAGACCTCACCTGGAGTATGGCATGCAATACTAGAGAGTCTACCTATCCAATACTGGAGAGCCTACCTAAAAGGGATATGAACTAACTCAAGGCAGTTCAGAGGAGGGCAGTAAAGATGGTTCAGGGTCAGCAGGGCAGAGCATAGGAGGATAAACTGAAATAACTTAACATGTTTTCATTGGAGAAGAGGAGGGGGGGCATGACTGAGTCCTTCAAATACATGAAGGGTATAAACAAGATGGATATCGGGGACTTTTTGTTTCAATGATAACAAAACAACCAGGGGCACTGTTATAAGTTGGAGGGAAGGTTTAAGGAAGAAGTCTTTTAAGGGAGGGACAGTTTCCTTCTAGTTGGAAACTTGCCAGAGTGATTCCGATAGATAAAGGAGGAGATCCTATGGAAGCCTCAAACTATCGCCTAATAACTTTACTGTCCACGGTATCCAAGTTGTTTAAAAAAATTGTTCACGATCAGTTGATGGAGTATTTGGAGAAGTATAACAAATTAATACAATATCAATATGGTTTTAGGTAGGTAGGTCCATCTGCCACCGCACTCATGGACTTCTTAGATCTTATAGCTACCCCTTTGGGAAGCAAAGTCCGTGGGTGCAGTATACGTGGCCCTACCCAAAGCATTTGATTTAGTAAATCACTGTATTTTGATTAATACATTGGAGAAAGTAGGAGTTGAGGAAGAAACCTGCAGATGCTTTACATCATATCTTGACAGACGGTCTCAATTTGTTGTTTTGAATGGTCAACAGTCAAGAATGGACTATGTGACAAGAGGAGGTTCCCCAGGGATCTATCCTGGGCCCTCTCCTGTTCATAGTCTATTTAAATGACTTGCCAAACAATATTAAACATTCACAAATTCGTCTCTATGCAGACAATACTGTATTAGTAGCAGTAGGAAACACTCCAGGAGAAGTAGAGCAGAAATTACAAAGTGATTTTTGCATAATGCATGGTCATTTTTCATCTCTGGGTTTATTAGTAAATAATAAAAAGACACAGACTATGTTTTTTGCATCAGAAAAGAAGGGTGTTTCATAATTAAAAATAATGACTCAGGAAGGTAAGATCTTGAAACAAACTGAGACGTACAAGTACTTAGGGTTACAAATAGATCAGCATTTAACATTCCAACAGCATATAACAAATTTAATAAAGAAAATGAATGCAAAAATTGGAACAATAAGACGCATATCAAATTGTATGACAAAAGAAACAAGACTGATCATGATAAACCAATTAGTATTACCAGTAATTGTTTATGGAAGTCATATTTATAGACATATAACAAAAACACAATTAAATAACTTAGATACACTTTTCAATAAGCTTGTAAGATTTGTGTTAAGGTGCAACCTTAAAACCCATCACTGTACAATGTATATAGACTTAGGTTGAACTTAGTTAAACCCTACGGGCTAAGGTATTTGAACCAGGTCTGGGGCATATTTAAAATAAATCTTTAAATTACTTAAAATTCAACTATAAAAACCAAACACAGTTTAAACTTAAGAAAAACTGGTGCTAGGATTTAATCATACCAAAATTAACTACCCGGTTTAGTGTAATGACCTTTCAGTACCAGGTCGCCTCTAGCTGGAACTGCCTCCCCCTCTCTCTACGAGAATGAACTATTGCTGACACTGTTTTTAAAACTGCAATGAACCATGAACTCTGCTTTCGTTGTTACTGCAATAGGTGAAAAGAATGTAGTGGTTAAATGACCATTAGCCTGTTTAGATGTTTTTGTAATATTTTGTAATTTACTTGTATGTTTTGTATTTTTGTATCTATGTTAAATATTTGTAATGTTGTAACTACTTAGTTTTATATAAACAGGTAAGCCTTGTAAATAGAGTTTTCAGAACCCTAATGGCTGTATCACTGTATAAGTAAAATGTTACCTACCTACCTACCTTACCAAGAGGGTGGTGTCAGGATGGAATGAACTCATACTGAAGACCACGGGGGGTGGGTTCAAGAGAGGATAGGACAGGGTGAAGGGGAAGGTCAGGACTGGAGGGGAAGGGGTGGGACCTTCTGTAATCTCTGGGTTAGGGCCTTTGCAATTGATCAGATTTGATAGACCATAAGGCCTTTTTCTGCTTACTACTTCGTATGTTTGTATGTTCGTGTGTTCGATGAAGCCTTCAAAAGCCTGCCCTGCAAAGGATTTCTGTACTCCATGATGCCTTGCACTGGTATAGAAACTTTACTATGTGTGTGGTTTGGATAGAACCACAGAAACCAACTAATCTGGATATTTTCCTAGGGTTTACTAAGGTATTACAGACAGGAGTAGACCAGAAGCACTGCTGAGGCTGCCTACCCACGACTCAGTAGTAAACTGGTTGAATTTGTCCTGATAAAATTAATACTAACATACTATTTGCCAGCAGATTAGGCCTTATGGTCTATCAAGTCTGCTCGAACCTCGATCCTTAGTTGGGTGCCGAGACCCTCCCATCCCTTGTGCTCCAGAAACCCTATCATCCATCCCCACCCCGGGACAGGCCATCATCTGATACATCCACTTTCTGTGTCTGTCCCACCCTCTTAAAGCTCTCCACTGTGGATCTCTGAACCAGCTCACCAGGCAGAGCATTCCAAGGGTCCACCACCCTCTCAGTGAAAAACCTCCTCCTCTTTTCCCCTCACCCTTCCACCTTCCAACTTCAAACCATGCCTCTGGTGATGCCTCCTGCTTTAGTCTAAAGATCCCTCCATGTTTACCCTATTTATTCCCTTGAGGTACTTGAAAGACCTCAATCATGTCCCCCTGTCTCTCCTCTCCTCCAATGAAAACAGGCAGAGCTCCTCAAGTCTGTCCTCGTAAGTCAAATCCCTAGCCCTCGTGATCATCTTTGTTGCCCTCCTCTGTACCCTCTCCAGGAGCTGTATGTCCCTCTTCAAGTGTGGTCTCCAGTACTGTACACAGTACTCAAGGTGTGGTCTAACCAGTCCATTGTACAGTGGCAGAATCACTTCCTTGCTCCTAGAGGTGATCCCCTTACGATGCATCCAACATCCTGTTTGCCTTGCTAGCTGCTCTCCTGCACTGCTCAGTGTTATTCATACATGTATCCACCATGACCCCTAGGTCTTTTCCCCTGTTGAGGCTTCAGCACCTCCCTCCCAGGGTGTACCTGTGTTTAGGGTTTCCCGACCAAGATGCAACACCTTGCACTTGGTGATATTGAAATTTAATTTCCATGTGTGAGCCCAGCTTTCCAGGGTGTCCAGGTCCCTTGCAGGGCCAACCTCCCTCTTCTCCCTCAACTACTGCTCCCATCTTGGAGTCATCCATGAAGAGACTCATTTCACACCCTATACCATCCCTGATGTCTGATATGTATGCATTAAACAGGATTGGACCCAGGACCGAGCCCTGTGGTCCCCACTACCAACCTCTGTAGGGTTCGAGAGCTCCCCACAGACCACTACTCTCTGAGTGCGTCCAGCTATCCAGTTTTCAATCCATCTGACCATCAAAGGGCCTACTCCTAACCCCATCAGTTTCTCCACCAGACCATTGTGGGGACAGAGTCAACCCTTGCTGAAGTCCAAGAATAATACATCCACAGGCTTACCCTATCCAGTTCTGATGTTACCCATTCATAGAACTCCACAAGGTTGGTTTGACATGATCTACCTGGCACAAACCCATGCTGCCAACTATCCAGACCTCCACCTCCTCCAAGTAAACCCCAATCGTTCCTTTAGTATATCTCCATTAATTTTCCCACCACCGAGGTTAAACTGATGGGTCTATAGTTTCCTGGTACTTCCTTGACCCCTCTTTATGGATTGGTACCACATGTGCCTCTCGCCAATCCCTAGGTACCCTCCCTGTCTCAAGTGACCTGTTGAAAAGCTCCGCCAGGGGTGCAGCCAGTATGTCCGCCAATTCCCATAGTACTCTCGGATGAATGCCATCCGGCCCAGGAGATTTGTCTTTCTTTAGGGCCTTGAGGGCAAACCACACCCTTTTGGTGGGGATGGCATCATCCGTCCCCTCCACCTTACTGGTCTTTTTATCCTTATCCAGATGTGACACCCCTGGGGTACCTTTCCCTCCCTTTTGCTCCATTTCTGCTGCTCCCCTGATCCCACTCCCTGCCGCTTCTATCCCCTTTGTGCCTTGCTTTGTAGATATCCCATCCCCTTCCCTAGTGAACACAGAGGCAAAGTACTCGTTAAATACCTCTGCCTGGTCCCTCGCCTCTTCCACCCACCCTCCTTCTGATCTCAATCTGCTGAGATGGCCCTTAGTTTTTCTCCGCTCCCCAATGTACCGGAAGAACCCCTTTTCCCCTCCATGTATCCCCTGTGCCAGCCGATGCTCTTTACTGGACTTTGCTCCCCTCACCATACGGGTGACTTTTCTAGATGCAAGCTGGTACATTTCCTTATCCCTATCCCCTCTTGTTGTTTTATATTTTTTGTAAGCCGCCTTCTTTTCTCTGACTGCTACCTGGACCTCACTGGACCACCAGCATGGTTTATGTGACCTTGCTCCCTTACGTTTCAACTTAGCGCAGATCCTGACTGCCTCATGAAGTCCCGTTTTATGACCTCCCATCTCCTTTCCACACTTGTTGTTGAGGTAATCCTTCAAGTGATCCTTGAGAATATTTCCCATGCCCATAAAGTCTGCCCCTGAAGTCCACTGCCAGTGTCCTAGATCTCACCCCACTCCCTCAATGCTTATTTGAAACCAGACAGTATTGTGGTCACTCCCAGTCAGGGGTCCTGTACAACCATGTCCCTTACCAGATCCCCATCTGCCAGAACCACATCCAGGACATGCCCTCCCTTGTGGGCTCCATCACATGCTGTGTTAAGAACACATCCTGGAAGCCATCCAGCAGCCTCTGCTCCTTGGCCACCTTAGAGGACATGGTTCCCCAGTTAGTACCTGGCATATTAAGGTCCCCATCAACACCACTCCTTCCCTTTTGGACCACACTGGGCAATGATGTTGTCCAGCAAACCATCCTCTAGAACATCACTCATCCGGGGGCCTATATGCTACACCCAGCTTGACCTTATCTCCTGCTGGGGATCGAAGGTGACCCATAAGGCCTCCACGTTTCCTCTGCCTCTTCTACCATAGCAATTTCTATGTCATCTCTAATGAACATAGCCACTCCACCCCTCTGCCCTCCTTTCTATCCTTCCTAAGCATAGTACCCTGTATATTTAGGTCCCAGTCATGGTTTTGTTGGCCCATCGTTCCGTGACTGCCGCCACATCCACCCCCTCGAACAGCATGGCCTGGAACTCTGGCAACTTGTTTCCCAAACTCCTGGCATTTACTAACACTAACCCCACCCCTTATCCCTGATCCTTTTGTCGAACCCCACCCAGATTCCTTATACTTCCATCCTCCCCTGCTCCTCCTGAAACCTCCACCTCCAGTCTGTTTCCCCTCCCCTTGGGCTTGAAGGTTACTCCCTCATCTGGAGGGAGGGCTTCTGTCAGCCCTCCTTATCCCTTCCCCCCCTTACAAGTTTAAACCCCACCTTTCTTGTATATAGTCAGCCATCCCCTGTTTAAGGACTTCCTTCCCTAATGGGGCAAGATGAAACCTGTCCTTGGCATATAGTCCCTTATCCTCCCAAACTCCATTCCAGTTCCCTAACACCCCCAACCCATTCTCTTCACCCCACTTCCTGAGCCAGTCATTAACCTCTGTGAGCTTCATTTTTTTCTCCACTGAGGCCTTTGGTACTGGCAATATCTCGAAAAAAATGTTGCATCCATTATCCCGACAGACTCTGGCAAGTTCTTGGAACCTTGCTTGGATTTCCATAATGCTATTTCCTCTAGATCATTAGTTCCCAAATGCACCAGGAAATCCGGTTTCCTCCACAATCCTAACCATTTCATACACCATGAACTTTGCTCTGTGCACTGTCAGCCCAGAGATACTCACTACCTTCACCTGGCTATGGCATCCCCCTGTCCTCCCAATGGATACCCTTAATCATCGAGTCTCCCAGTAACAGAACCTTAACACCGCCATCATCCTTATGGTTACCTCCACTATGCCCTCTCAGCCCCCTCCCCCACTTTATTCATGATCACAATTTCATGGAGTCTTCCTGCCTTATTAGAGACCCTTGTCACCCTCCCTTTCTGCCTCCCTTGCTATTTGCCCACTTAACTCAAACCCCTCTGAATAGGTGCCCCTTTAACCCTCTCTTATCTGAACCATTTATCCTGGCCCTGATGGTTCCTTCCCCGCACCCTCATCCCCCTTGTAATAGTACCCTGTCTCCAGAGGCTCTCTGTGGGTCCCCTTTAGCTAGGGCCCCATCCTTGGTACTGACCTTCCTGCTGAAGGGGGCCTCTCCACCTCCTTGTCTCCCAGTTCCTCTCCAATCATGCTCTCCTCCCTCATGTCTGGAATATGTTGCATCTCCCATTTGCTTAACATATATGTTTCCCTTTCTCCTCTGGGACTATGTCTATCCTTTCCATAGCTGTTCTGTGATGCCCTATGGGTATCTGACTCCCTCCCCGGCCTCTGTATAAGTTTCCTCATTTCCACCAACCCCTTCCTCCCCTCTAGGATGCTTAGTATCTCAAATTTATTGTGACACTCTGTCAGCCTCCATCAAGTAACCCAGTTTCCCCTGACTGCATCTCTAAACTGACCCTCTTCTTCCTCTCTTGCACTGTTCACCTTAGGAGCTCCTTCCCACAGTCTGCTGTTTTAGGGCTTCCGCACACAGCCCCCTCCTGACTTTTCCCTCCAGTCTCCTTGAATTCAGAATTTTCACCCTGCACGCTTTCTCCCTTAGCATCAACTTCCTATCTAAGGGTCCTCTGTCCCTAATATCCCCTTCTGCTTGCTGTAGCATAATGTCCTGTAATTTCAGAGCGTTGCCCCACCCCCTCAGCCCCACCCTTCTGCTGCCCATATCCACCCCTTATCCTTGGACACCCCCAGCTCCCACAGCTTACTCCTTAACCAATATACCTCACTCCTAATACAAGATAGCTGTCTACAGAGGTGGGCAGCCTCCCTCTCCAGGCCCAATTTAGAATTATTACATCCCACAGCCTGTGCAGCCCTACAACCCTTCCGAAGATGCCTGCCATGGTGGAATATGGCCACCCTGATTATCTCCTCTGTTTATAATAGCACACCCCCTTTTCTCAGTCCCTTTCCCCTGGAGTACAGTTTCTCTATATACTGACTGTAGTTCTTTACAAACCCAATTTCAACCCCACCAACAAAGTTCCCAAGTCTCACAAACACATACAGTCCAGTATGTGTTCAGTCCCACTAACAGTGTGTGTAAGCAGACTCCAGGTACCGTATGATGTCACAGGCCCACCAACTCCTGTTGCTTCAAAATTTCAGTCCCAAACAGAAATACTCAGCCTTCAATCCCAACCCCAGTGGCTTTTCAGTATTTAAGTGTACTCACAAAACAGGGTGGGTGGAGGGGTCTCACAAACACCAGGCAAACACATTTAAATTACCTTCTAATTTTCCCTGCCAAACATCTATCCCCAAACCTACAATATCACAGCCCAAGTATCAGTTCAAATTCAAGGTAATAATTTTAACACATAGAACTAATTTCACTAACAAACTATTCAAATATTTCAGTTTAAAACAAAATATAACTCCTGGCCTCTTTTCTACCAACCTGTTGCTTAAGCTCCCAAGTGAACAATGAAAGCCACAGTAATCCCTGTTTAAAGACAAATTAATTGCAGCTAATGTCCCTCCTCCAAACACCAGCAAACACATTTAAATTACCTTCTAATTTTCCCTGCCAAACATCTATCCCCAAACCTACAATATCACAGCCCAAGTATCAGTTCAAATTCAAGGTAATAATTTTAACACATAGAACTAATTTCACTAACAAACTATTCAAATATTTCAGTTTAAAACAAAATATAACTCCTGGCCTCTTTTCTACCAACCTGTTGCTAAGCTCCCAAGTGAACAATGAAAGCCACAGTAATTCCTGTTTAAAGACAAGTTAATTGCAGCTAATGTCCCTCCTCCAAACACCAGGCAAACACATTTAAATTACCTTCTAATTTTCCTGCCAAACATCTATCCCCAAACCTACAATATCACAGCCCAAGTATCAGTTCAAATTCAAGGTAATAATTTTTAACACATAGAACTAATTTCACTAACAAACTATTCAAATATTTCAGTTTAAAACAAAATATAACTCCTGGCCTCTTTTCTACCAACCTGTTGCTTAAGCTCCCAAGTGAACAATGAAAGCCACAGTAATTCCTGTTTAAAGACAAGTTAATTGCAGCTAATGTCCCCTCCTCCAAACACCAGGCAAACACATTTAAATTACCTTCTAATTTTCCCTGCCAAACATCTATCCCCAAACCTACAATATCACAGCCCAAGTATCAGTTCAAATTCAAGGTAATAATTTTTAACACATAGAACTAATTTCACTAACAAACTATTCAAATATTTCAGTTTAAAACAAAATATAACTCCTGGCCTCTTTTCTACCAACCTGTTGCTTAAGCTCCCAAGTGAACAATGAAAGCCACAGTAATTCCTGTTTAAAGACAAGTTAATTGCAGCTAATGTCCCCTCCAAACACCAGGCAAACACATTTAAATTACCTTCTAATTTTCCCTGCCAAACATCTATCCCCAAACCTACAATATCACAGCCCAAGTATCAGTTCAAATTCAAGGTAATTTTTAACATAGAACTAATTTCACTAACAAACTATTCAAATATTTCAGTTTAAAACAAAATATAACTCCTGGCCTCTTTTCTACCAACCTGTTGCTTAAGCTCCCAAGTGAACAATGAAAAGCCACAGTAATTCCTGTTTAAAGACAAGTTAATTGCAGCTAATGTCCCTCCTCCAAACACCAGGCAAACACATTTAAATTACCTTCTAATTTTCCTGCCAAACATCTATCCCAAACCTACAATATCACAGCCCAAGTATCAGTTCAAATTCAAGGTAATAATTTTTAACACATAGAACTAATTTCACTAACAAACTATTCAAATATTTCAGTTTAAAACAAAATATAACTCCTGGCCTCTTTTCTACCAACCTGTTGCTTAAGCTCCCAAGTGAACAATAAAAGCCACAGTAATTCCTGTTTAAAGACAAGTTAATTGCAGCTAATGTCCCTCCTCCAAACACCAGGCAAACACATTTAAATTACCTTCTAATTTTCCTGCCAAACATCTATCCCCAAACCTACAATATCACAGCCCAAGTATCAGTTCAAATTCAAGGTAATAATTTTTAACACATAGAACTAATTTCACTAACAAACTATTCAAATATTTCAGTTTAAAACAAAATATAACTCCTGGCCTCTTTTCTACCAACCTGTTGCTTAAGCTCCCAAGTGAACAATGAAACACAGTAATTCCTGTTTAAAGACAAGTTAATTGCAGCTAATGTCCCCTCCTCCAAACACCAGGCAAACACATTTAAATTACCTTCTAATTTTCCTGCCAAACATCTATCCCCAAACCTACAATATCACAGCCCAAGTATTTCAACCTTGTTGACCATACCCTGCTTTGCTCTCAGCATAGGTCCTTTGGCTTGTCCCCTCCGGTCGTCCAGTGGTTCTCCAATTACCTACATGGTAGACAGCAGCTGGTCAAATACAGTAAGGTGCTCTCAGGCACTACTACTATATACACTGGAGTCCCTCAGGGTTCAGTACTGGGGCCACTGCTCTTCTCCATCTTTGTCAATGCCCTACCCTCTGCTATTGCCCACTGCAGATCCACTCTGTATGCAGATGATCTGGCCATCCTCACTCATTCTCAGGACATTGGGTCATCAACCTCCAATTGAGTGAGGACTTCAAGAGTATCCAATCCTGGATCTCGACCTACAAGCTGGTTCTGCACCTAAAACAAACTCAGGCCATGCTCTTTGGGTCCCTGGCTAAGATTAATGCCTCCCCTGCCCCATTGTGTGTCTCTGGGCTGGATGGTGCTCTGGTCCTTGTCACTGGCATCTTCAAATACCTTGGGTGACACTTGACCCACAGCTTGACCTTGGGCATCATATCCAGAATGTATGCAAAGCTGTAAACTGCAAATTAGGTATGGCCTATAGAGCAAAGAGCAACCTCACCCCGCTGCACATAATGCACTGGCTCGAGACGTGTTCCTCCCTCTCTCTGCTATGGGCTACTTCTGTTTGCTCGCACCTCCAAGGAGCACCTTTCCAGGTGGACCATCTCATATAATAACTTTTGTCATTTTGCTCTTGCTGCCCTCGTCTCATCCATCACTGTGACCTGTACAGCAAGCTGAACTGATTCTCTCTCTGTCTGATCACCTAGACTTTGTCCTGGGGTGATACACGGGTAAGGTTCTTCACGGGCATCCTCCCCACCGGCTGGCAGAGCTCCTTGTACCAGCTATCTCCTCTTACTATTCACTTAGGTCCCTGAGCCCTGGGCCCTGCTGTCTTCAAGATACCTGCTACTTGCACTCAAATGGGAGAGAGATTTTGCTTCATGTGCACCCAGGCTGTGGAACTCATTTCCTGTCCAGGTTAGCTCCTCCCTCACATGCATCTTTAAATCCTCCCCATGGAATCACCTGAGCTGTCCTCTGTGTATGGTTGTCCCAAGCCTTCATGATCTCCCAAGCCTCCATGATCCCACCTGGCCCCTGCTCTGTTCCCCCACTGGTCTTGTCTTGCCAGGCTGTTGGGGGTTTGGTTGGTATGCAATGTCTCCACTCTATGCTCTGGGCATGGTCTGGCTGCAGCTCCACTATAGTTGTATGTAATAGTATTTATTGCACCTCAAACTGATATATTGCACTACTCATATCGCTATGCACATGTTCTGCTGTGTGTGACTACTTGAACATGTATTGCTTTCCTGACCCTGTATTCTGATTGTATCTGTATTTAATGTCCAATGTGTCTGAACTTGTATTTCCTGTACTCTCCCAGGTAGTGCCTGAAAATAGGCAAATGTCTTGTCTAGAGAACTTACCTGGTTAACAAAAGCTAAATAAATAAATTATATATATATATATATATATATATGTGTGTATATATATGTATATATATGTGTGTGTGTATATATAGATATATATTATAGTGGCACAGTAATGCCACTATAGTTAGGTTGTATAGTCATTTCTATGTTAAACCTCAAAGTTTGCACTTTAATAACTGTGCAACCGTTTATCAGTTTGGATGAAATTTGGAATGGAGGAAGATTTTTAGTAGCTCTCCGGATCTGAAAATTTTCATATTGATCGGATGTGCAGAATCGTAGCATCCTCAAAAGTGGTACATTCCCAACATTCCATTTCTTTAGACATGCACTTTGGACTGAAGAATGCATGTGAGTGGGTTCAGATTGGGTGGGCTGCATGGGTCCTGGGTTGCAGATGTGCATTGTGAAGATTTTGTGTAAAAATCTTGTTCTGTTCACAAGTTATAGCATTTTTAGTGTCCCATTATATCCTATGGTAAAATTTGTATGTACAGCTCAAAGATTGTCGAAATCATATTTTTTAGTGTCGAGCTTGGCAAAAATAGTGTTGTGCTATTGCTATCTTGTTTTCAGTTCTAAAATCTGGAATCTGGCATTAGTTTTTCACCAGCTGGTCTGGAAATGTGGTTTTCAGATTTTTTTCCACCATTTGCCGCTTTTTGATCGCGACACTATACCAAATTGCTGTCGTGCAATATGCACGACCATAAAAATACAACTGTGACACTATTTTTACGCTCGGTTGTAGTCCCATTATAAAGAGGAGGTGTCACGATCATATTTTAAATGACCATGGTAACACTGCACAACCACATTTTCTGAAATGCTGTTTTCTTTGTCACTTGGTTGTGGTAAGCTGGATTGTGATATTGGCCTGAAATTTTCAGGGTGGCAAGCCCTAGTGCCACAGATGTGCCTTTCAGTGGTTTGCTTTGAAAATGTTCACCACGTCCCTAGTTATAGCATTCCAAAGTTATGAATTTTCCCATAGGATAACATTGTGGGAGTCATTTTCTTTGTCACTTCATTGTGGCTATGTGCGTTGTGGTATTGACCTGAACTTTTAGGATGCAAAGCCCTACCCCTACAGGTGTGCCTTTTGGTGGTTTGGTACAGAACCATTCAACATGACCATAGTTAAACAGCATTGTGAAGCTTGGAAATTCCCCATAGGATAACATTGCTGTGCTGGTTTTCTTTATCCCTCGTTGTGGCAACATGGATTACTGTATTGCCTGAATGTTTCATGGTGGAAAGCCTATTCCCACAGGTGTGCCTTTTGGTGGTTTGGTACAAAACATTCAACAGGGCCATAGTTACAGCATTCCAAAGTTCCACATTTTCCCATAGGATAACACTGTGGCACCTGCAACACATTTTGAGGCCCCTATCTCGAAAACAGTTCGAGATACAGACTTTTGTAGCACAAATTTCATAGCTCCCCATAGGGACTAAACATAGAACAAGCTTAAATACCATGAAACTCTTGACATTTGAATTTTTTCCTACCATGTACGGTTCCCTAGATATTTGCGAATTACTATCCCATGTGTACATTTTAGTGTGAGTCGATGATTGCTATGCCTTCACAGTTGACACTCACACTACTTTTCAGTGCCCGTAATAAGGAAATGATGAGTGACATGTATTTGGTCACCACGCTGTTGCAACAACTACTGACTTTCATTATTACAATGACACTTAACTTCACTTTGCAGCACGGCACTTCACTTAGATATAGATAAATTACTGTAACTATGCCTCCTTTCTTTATATGACTGCTATATGGACCCATACTTAACTGTAAGTGGAGTGCAGGGCCTGGAAGTCCTGTGCTCCCACAAACACACAAATTATTTTTCACACTTGCGCTCCACCAAGCCACCAATTTCTATTACTACCTACATTACACTTTTAAAAAAGAAAGGAAATTCTTTGCAAAACTTCATTAATGTATCAGTTAGGGTTGTTCCACAGTGACAAAAGAAAAAGAAAATTTGCTGTTACGGTTACCCCCACCCCAACCAACAGGCATCAGGGTGTGTGTTGGGGTCATCATGCCTAAGTCTCACCCCATTCTCCTATACTGCACCACCTCAGCTTATTTACACATGGAATGTGGTGAAAGTAAGACACAATGACCCCAACGCACACCCTGATGCCTGTTGGTGGGGGTGGGTGGTAGGGTGGTAACCCTAACAGTGAATTTCCTCTCTGTTGTCGCTGTGGAACAACCCTAACTGATGCATTAACAAAGTTTTTGCAAAGAATATATATATATATATATATATATATATATATATATATATATATATATAATATTTATTATGGTAGCACAGTAGTTCTACCATAGTTGGGTTGAGAAGCCCTTTTAAGGTTAAAGGGTGAAAATTTGCATCTTAATAACTTTGCCAACCGTTCAACGGATTTGCCTGAAATTTGGCAGGCACAGAGTGGCAGCATAGATCATGGGATTTGCCAACATTTGTACCAGTTGGATGTACAGCTGTGGAGTTATTAAGTGACATTCGTGTGTGTAATTACTTTTTGTGAATTCTTTGCTCGCATGGTTTTGCGTACCAGTCTGAAAACTTCAGGGAAGGTGCGGCCTGGGCCCCCAATGTGCCTTTTGAAGATTTCGTGAAAAATATTAAATGGTTCAAAAGTTATTCAAAAACAGGTTCCCATTATCAGTCAAAGGGAAAAGTTAACAAAAGTTCGAAAGTGTCGCAAATGCACATTTTAGTGTCGCAAATGACCCTGATAGTGTCGCAAATCTGCCATTTTGTTTTCAGTTACTGATCACAGAAATGCTTGGCATTTAAAATGGGACCATCTAGGGACATAATTCTTTTTGTGTTTACTTATTCAGAGCCCTGAGGATGCTAGCTATGTCTTTATTTTGGGTTAAACACCCCAGAAATATGTATTTCAAATTTCTGGAAAAGAAGTGTCGCAAAGTAGTGTCGCACTTGTGACACTATCACAATTTTTGTGAAAGCTTTTGCAAATCACGGTACTACTTTTCAGGGGATGCCCAAAATGACAGGGATTATTTGTTAGCCTATTGCAAAGGACGGTTTGGTCTTTTGGGCTGAAATTTGTAGGGAAGAAAGCCATCTCACAGATGTGCCTTTTGGTGGTTTGGTTAAAAATATTGCATGGATACAAAGTTACGGTACTCTGAAGTTGATGTTTTTCCATAGACTAACATGGTGGTGTCCGCCGCTTTACCTTCGGGCTAAATTCTGGAAACGGTTTGAAATACGGAATTTTCGTCATGACAATGCATATGGGCCACACATTCAATGAAAATCTAGCCAGGAAACTCATGAATGATGTGAAATTTTAATTTTTTCTACATGGTACGGTTACTGAGATATTAGCAATTTAGTATTACAACCGCTCGCTTGCCCGAGGCCCATTGTTATGCATACATTCTTTGTTTTCATTGTGTTTCTCAATGGAGCTTTTGGGAAAAAATAGGTGTGCACTCCAGTTACTGTTACACATAGGCTTTACACTTCTCTTTCCATGCCCGCTTATGCATACGCCCTCGCACGCCAATCGCGGTAAGCACTTTGCATTTCCATTTGTGGTTGCATTTATGCTACTGTTACCATTTGTGTCTCCACTACTGTTTGTGTTTGTGTTTCACTTAGCATCACTGTCAGCATTACCATTTCTGTTGGTGGCCACCCTTCCATTTCCATTTGCATTTGTCTTTTATTTTGCGCCATTGTTGTTCTTACCGTTACCATTTCGTTCCAATTGCATTCCGTGCCTGTGCGGCATTACGGTTTGTGTTTCCATACGCTTGTGTTTCTGTTTGCATTTCTGTTTCCTTTGCCTGCATTTTTGCTGCTACCTGCTACCATTTATGTTTAGAAATGCGTACTGTGACCATGCGATATACGGTTTGTATTTCCATATGCAATTACATTTGCATTTCAATTTCTGTTTCCTTTAACATTATTGTTCCTGTCACAGTTATCATTTGCATTTACAATAGTGCTGCCATGACCGTGCATGTTACTAGTTGTGTTTCATTATGAACTTGCGCTCTGTTTTGCATCACTTTTCGCTTCAGCGCCACTTTGCACCTCGTTCTATTAACGCTTGCTTTACAATTTATGTTTGCATCACCATCTGCATAACCATTACCGCTTGCATTTGAGTTGCTGTTACCTTTACTATGTCACACAAAATCACATGGTGGGAGCTCAGGGACTGAAGGGCTCCTGTCCCACCACCACATTCTATTCACTATTTATAGTCCTCATTTCAAAAGAAGGAAATTAAAGGCAAAAGCTTCATTTAATGCATCAGTTAGGGTTGTTCCACAGCGACAAAAGCAAGGAAATTCGGTGTTAGTTGAAAGCCTCCAGCCCGCCCCCTCAGTCAGCATTGGGTGTGCATTGGGGTTGTCGGTCCTAACTCTCACCCTATCACATGCATGGTCTGGCATGGTAGATCTCTTGATTTACCAAGCTGCATTTGGTCGGACCTATGGTTTTGCTCAGCAAAGCACCAAAATTGCACTTTTCGTCACTTTTGCATATTTTTTGCCCATGGACGCTGCATAGTCACCATGTGGTCTATTGGTCCAAAATGTGGACATTGAAAGAGCTTGGGCCAAGGAACATGTCAGCATTGGTTGGGTGAAAAATATTAATTCTTTCAAAAGTTATTAAACTTTTAATTTCCCATTATATCCAATGGGAAAATGTATATATATATTTTGTGAAAAGAATGGCAATCTGGCTATCTAGTCTTCCTCACAGCTGAAGATTTTGCATGCTCATACCAGAAGTTTTTCTTGCAGCTGAACATTTTGCTATCTCGTGGCTGAAAATGTTTAAAGGTGTAAAACTTTAGAATTGCATATCTCATTAATGGTTTTGTCTTTTACTTGAAATTTACAGGGTGTTGAGGGATGCCCTAAAGATGTGAATTATGCGGTTTAGGTGTTGGGGAATTATTATGGGACATGGTCATGCCCTTATATTTAGGGTCGAGAAGGCACTTTAATGTTTAACCTCAAATGTTGCGCATTAATAACTTTGCAACTGTTTAATGGATTTGCATGAAATTTGGAATGCACTATCTGGTGTTGTAGATTTCTTGATTTGCTAAGTTGCATTTCAGTTGAACATATGGTGCTCGAGCGTAAGCACCAAAAATGCACTTTTAGGCACTTTAATGTTAAACCTCAAAATATGCATGTTAATAACTTTGCAACTGTTCAATGGATTTCCACAACATTTGGAATGCACAGTCTGGTGTGATGGATCTCTTGATTTCCCAAGTTGCGTTTCAGTTGGACATACTGGGCAGGATATTCAAAGGGTTGCGCCATGCACAATAGGGTCGCGCATGTGCAAGTCTGAAATTGCGCCATTCTGCGATATTCAGCAGGAGGCAGTTGCGCCACTGAAAACAGGCTGAGCAACAGCGCCAATACAAATGAATGCATGCTGAACTGGAGGGGAGGAACCATTCATAAACTGCACAGCCCGATATTCGGCCGGGCTGTGCGAGTTATCTGAAGCACAACCACCAACCTGTGCCTGCACAACTTTGAGCCAAAAAACTTAAGTCGAGGGCCACCCCACAGGTGAGCTGCTGCATTGCAGGGACAACACAGCAGTTTGTGAATGAATACATTCATTCACAAAACTGGGCTCTTATATACGGTATGGGCTGCCGCCCATTGGCTCTGCTCTGCACCAATGGGCATGCAGCCCTACCGGCATTCAGTCGATGGCGGCGGGCGGCAGGCGGGTGGGATGCTGCCGCCACCAGCTGCCGGGGAGCGTAGTGAGGCTGTGGGTGGGTGGGGTGGAGGACACTATGCACCAGGGATTTGTTGGGGGTTTTCTAATACCATCCCACAATCGGGATTCTGATCCACTGGACACCAGGGATTGTCGGGAGGTGTTTTCCTAATATCATCCCGCGACCGGCATTTACGGTCCACTGGACCACCAGGGAAACGTTCGGGGTGTTTTCCTAATACCATCCCGTGATCGGGATTTACTGTCCACTGGACCACCAGGGAAACATTCGGGTGCCACATTGCTGCCCGCGATCAGGCTGGTGGGGGGAATTAAACTATGCCCGCGATCGGGCCAGTGGGGGTGGTGGTGGGGTTCTACACTGTTTTGCCCGTGATCGGGCTGCAGGGAGTGGTCCCGATGGCTGCTGCCTGGCAGGGCGCCAGGCACAAGTCCTCGGGGATGGTGCACCTGCATGCTAATGGAATGCAAATGGGGCCATAATCAGATGCAAATGACCCCCTGTGCCTTGGAATGAATTATGGCGGCCCCATTTGCATGTCACTGAATATCGGATTTTAGGATGGCGATGAAGTACTTGTACCACCGCAAGTTGAATGCTCCACTCTGACAACTTGTGGTGGTGTAAGTTCCACTGCGCCATGCACAGTGGTTGTGGCCGGGTGATATTCAAAGGAGTTGCTCAATAGCAACTCCCTTTGAATATCGGCCTGCCACACCCCCTGCTAACTATTTGCGCAGCGCAGCTTCAAGTATAATGCAGTTTGAATATCCAGCCCACTGTGTTTGTACAGCAAAGTGCCAAAAATTCATTTTATGCACTTTAATGTTAAACCTCAAATTGTGCACGTTAATAACTTTGCAACTGTTCAATGAATTTCCACAAAATTTGGCATGCACAGAGTGGACTGGTAGATCCTTGATTTACCAAGCTGTGTTTCAGTTGGACATACGGTTTTGCACATGAAGCACAAAAATGCCCTTATTTCCACTTTTGTGTGTTTTTGTCTGTGGCACTGCATGGACACCATGTGGTTTATTGGTCCAAAACTTGGGATGTCAAAAGAGCTTGGGTCAAGGAATGTGCCAGCATTTGTTTGGTGAAAAATATGAATCCATTCAAAAGTTATTACAATTTGAAGTTCCCATTATATCCTATGGGAAAATTTATAAGTGTATTTTGCAGTGTCCATGGGAAAACCAGATGGCCCTAGGGAAGACCAGATGGCCCAGATTGGGATGAGCATATCTCCATAACAGTTTGATCTTTTAAATGAAATTTGAAGGGTGTTGAGGGATGTCCTAGAGATGTGAATTATGCTTTTTAGGTGTTGGGGAATTAATTGGTTGCAGAGATATTCAATGGCAGAGCTGGCGTTTTCCCCATAGGATTACATTGCAGTCTGTGTCATAATTTTTGGTGCCGTTATCTCAGAAATGAAGTGAGATACAGGCTTTTTGCTGCTGGCAGCTAACATCACCTGTAGGTAATTTGAAAGATTTTAAATCATAGAGTAACCCTGTAGTGGAATGTTTTTGTACATTGCACGGTTCATGAGATATTGTGAAATAACTGTCACAAGGGTTGAAAGAGTGAGTGTCCAGTACTTTTGGTGCCCATATCTCAGAAAAGATGTAAGATACGGGTTCGGTCATTAGTTGTTGCTTGAAGTACTCACTGTCATGAGTACAATGATGTGATTTTTTATAGCTCTTACGGTTCACAAGATATGTGAAATTACTGTTACAAGGGTTTGGTGCCCTATAGGGCTGCTGTATGAAACATAGAAGCATAGACTTTGATGGCAGATAAGGACTGCTTGGCCCACCTAGTCTGCCCATTTCCCTACCTAGAGGATAAGCTGCAGATCCTAGTTAACCAACAGCCTACTTCTTCCTACCCCCACAAGAATTGTCTTATGTCTGTTCCATGCATTCTTGAATTTTCCCCTGTTTTAGACCCCACAGCCTCCTCAGGAAGGCTGTTCCATACATCCACTACCCTCTCTGTGAAAAAATACTTCCTCACATTGCCCTAGAACTGCCCCCCTCTATCTTTAAATTGTGTCCCCTTGTTCTTGCATGTCTCTTTTTCTGAAAGATGCTACCCTCTTGGACTTTGCTGATTCCACTGAGGTACTTAAACATTTCTATCATGTCCCCCTCTTCCTCCTTTCCTCAAGGGTATACATATTAAGCTCTTTTAGTCTGTCCTCATATGGCTTCTCTGCAGACCCTGCACCATTCTAGTTGCCCTCCTCTGGACTGCCTCTATCCTGTCTATGTCCTTGTGGAGATGGGGTCTCCAGAACTGGGCTGTACTCCAGATGGGGTCTCACCAACCGTCTGTACAGAGGGATAACAACTTCCTGTTTTCTGCTGGTGATGCCTCTCCCATGCATCCCAGTATATCCCCAGCTCTCCCTACTGCCTTTTCACATTGTTTGTTAACCTTAAGGTCATCTGATATGATTACCCCCAGGTCCCTGTCCTTTTTGTTTTTGTTACTACCTCCCCCATTGTGTAATCTTTCCCTGGGTTTTTGTTTCCCAGGTGCATTATTCACACTTCTTTGCATTGAATCCTAGCTGCCATACTTCTGACCATTCCCCCAACCTTGCAAGTCCCTTCTCATCCTTTCCACACCTCCTTGTGTATCAATCCTGTTGCAGATCTTTGTGTCATCTGCAAAGAGGCATACTTTTCCTTCCAGTCCCTCTGCAATGTCACTTAACAAGACATTAAAAGGACTGGACCCAGTACTGAACCCTCGCGGTACCCCACTAGTAACCCCTCTTTCTTCAGAGTGGACTCCATTTACAATTACCTTCTGTGTCCTGTTGTCCAGCCAATGTTTACCCAGGCTACCACCCTGAGACCCACTCCCAGGCGGTTAAGTTGACTATTAATCTTTTGTGTGGACTGTGTCAAATGCCTTGCTAAAGTCTTGGTAGGCCATGTCCACAGCCCCTGCCTGGTCTACTACTTTCGTCACCCAGTCAAAGAAATCAATTAGATTCATCTGACATGACCTTCCTGCTGTGAACCCATGCTGCCTTGGGTCCTGTGCCCCACTGGCCTCTAGGTACTCAACAGTTCTTTCCTTCAGAAGTGATTCCATCACTTTCCCTACCACAGAGGTCAAACTGACAGGTCTGTAGTTTCCTACCTCTGTCTTGGTCCCACTTTTGTGAAGGGAATCACATCTGCCTTCCTCCAGTCATGGATACCACATCTTCCCATGATTTGTTAAAAGGGTAGTCAATGGTTTCACTAGTTCTCCCCTTAATTCTTTTAGAATTCTGGGTGAATTCCATCAGGCCCCATTGCTTTGTCCACCTTCAGTTTTAGGAGTTCTTTCAGAACCCTTTCTTCTGTGAAAGGACTGGATTGACCCCCCATCCAGAGTGCTTCTGTTAATTGGATTAGGCACCTCCCCTCCTCTTTTCTGAATACTGAGCAGAAATATTCATTCAGTATCCTCGTTTTCACTATCCCTCTCTGCCCACCCACTGTTCATTCTTTTCAGCCTCACTATCCCTCCTTTGTCTTTCTCGGCTCCCTGATGTACCTTTAAAATGTTTTATCCCCTTCTTAACTGAGTTGGCTATCCTTTCCTCAGTTTGGGCCTTTGCTATTCTGACTTCCCTCCCTGCTTCATTCTGCCTTAACTGGTACAGCTCTCTGTCCTGCTCCTTCTGTGTTTCCTTATACTTCCTGAATGCTATCTTTTCTCCTGACTTTCCCCACCACCTCTTTTGAGAACCATAGTGTTTTTTCTTTCTTTGATTTGTTTATTTGCTTCACACAAAGGCTTGTTGCCTCTGTGATGGCAGTTTTGATGATTCCCCATTGTTGCTCCACCCTCCTTCTAGCCTGTTTGCTAGTGCTTTTCTGAGGACTCTCCCATCTTACAAAAGTCAGCCCTGAAGTCCAGTAATAGAAACATAGAAACATAGAATTTGACAGCTGATAAGGACTGCTTGGCCCACCCAGTCTGCCCATTTCCTACCTACTGGACAAGCTGCAGATCCTAGTTAACCAGCAGCCTACTTCTTCCTACTCCCACCCCTAGAATGGCCTTATGACTGTCCCATGCATGCTTGAATTCCACCACTGTTTTTGACTCCACAACCTCCTCTGGAAGGCCGTTCCATGAATCCACAACCCTCTCTGTGAAAAAATACTTCCTTAAATTACCTCTGAGCCACCCCCTCTATCTTCAAATTGTGCCCCCTTGTTCTTGCACATCTCTTTTTTTTTGAAAGATGCTACCCTCTTGGACTTTGTTGATTCCCTTGAGGTACTTGACGTTTCTATCATGTCCCCCTCCCTCCTTTCCTCGAGGCTATACATATTAAGCTCCTTTAGTCTCTTTTCATATGTCTTCCAGTACAGACCCTGCACCATTTAGTTGCCCTCCTCTGGACAGCTTCCATCCTGTCTATGTCTTTGCAGAGATTGGGTCTCCAGAACTGCACACAGTACTCCAGATGGGGTCTCACCAGCTGTCTGTATAGAGGAATAATAACTTCCTGTTTTCTACTGGTGATGCTCTTCTCTGCATCCCAGTATCCCCAGCCCTCCTTGCTGCCCTCTCACATTGCTTACCCACCTTTAGGTCATCTGATATGACTACCCCAGGTCCCTTTCCATTTTTGTTGTTGTTAGTATCTCTCACCCCATTGTGTACTCTTCACCTGGGTTTTGTTTCCCAGGTGCATTACTTGCACTTCTTAGCATTGAATCTAAGCTGCCATACATTTGACCATTCCTCTAACCTTGCCAAGTCTCTTCTCATCCTTTCCACCCCACCCTGTGCATCAACTCTGTTGCAGATCTTTAGTGTCATCTGCAAAGAGACTGCTTTCCTTCAGTCCTCTGCAATGTCAACATAAAGACATTGAAGAGGACTTAATCTAATACTGAACCCTAAGGTGCCCCCTAGTAACCCCCTTTCTTATAGGTGGACTCCATTTACTATTACTCTCTGTGTCCTATTCTCCAGCCAATTCTTTACCCAGGCTGTCATCTTGGGACCCACTCCCAGGCTGGCTAACTTGTATATTAATCTTTTGTGTGGGACTGTGTCAAATGCCTTGCTAAAGTCTAGGTAGGCCATGTCCACAGCCCTCCCTGATCTACTACTTTGGTCACCCAGTCAAAGAAATCTATCAGATTTGTCTGGCATGACCTTCCACTGTGAATCCATGCTGCCTAGGGTCCTGTGCCCTCTGGCCTCTAGATACTCGACAGTTCTTTCCTTCAGAAGTGATTCCATCATTTTCCCTATCCTGAGGTTAAACTAACAAGGTCTGTAGTTTCCTGCTTCTGCCTTGCTCCCACTTTTGTGAAGGGAATCATCTACCCTCACTTTTGTATGGCTTGACTCTGTAGCTGAGTTTAATGTGAACCACACTGTTTGATGGTCACTTGTTCCCAGATGGCAACCCACTTCTAGATCTCAGATCCTCTCACTGTCCCCATTTGAAGTGCAGGGTCTAAGATTGCTCCCTCATGAGTGGGTTCCAAAACTAGCTGTCTGAGGCATGACACCTGTAGGGCATTGAGAATGGCCCTGCTCTTGGATGTGGCTGCAGCAAGTGTGCTCCAGTTAACATCTGGCATATTCCAGTCTCCCATCAACAGTATCTTCCTTTCTCTGCCATCCTAAGAATGCCTTCTATCATTCCTTGTCCATTCCCTCCTCCTGACCTGGGGGTCTGTATACAACCCTGTGTGGATTGTGGTGCCACTTCCAGTCTCCAAGGTGACCAACTGCCTCCTCTCCTCCCTGTTTACTCTTTTGTTCAGTTCTTTATCCATTCCTTTACATAGGGAGCTGTTCCTCCCCTCTCCCTCCCTGTCTCCCTGTATGGCTCTGTAGATTTGTATAAGTGGGGGGCCTCATGCTCCAGCAGATGCTATGTGTTATGCTTTGGGCCCGGGCTCCTCCAATACATGTTTTTGTGGTTATATTACACTTTTCAAAGTAAGGAAATTCAATCATGCGCAAAACTGCATTTAATGCATTCTTTAGGGTTAAAACACAAAAGTCGGAAATGAAACGATAGGGTTGAGGTCCTAACACCCTACACCCACCATCCTCCACAGACCGACAGACACCGGTGGCAGTGTCATTGGGGTTGTAGAGGCTCAAATCTCACCCACTTTCCTTTACTTTTAGCATGTCAACCTGCTTACACATGAATGGAGTGAGATTTGGGTCTCACGACCCCAGTGACACCCTGACATCTGTCAGCTCTGGAAAATGGCAGTGTGGGATGTGTGTGGGGGTGAAACTCAAACCTATGTTCATTCCTGACTTTAGTCTTTAATCTAAAGGATGCATTAAATGCAGTTGTTTGCTATGAATATATATATATGTGTGTGTATATATATATATATATATATATATATATAGAAAAACTCCGTTTAATGCATTAGTTAGGGTTGTTCCTGGCGACAAAGTGATTCAGCTGTTAGGGTTCAACCCCCTTGGACCCCATACCCCAACCCGGCATTGGGGTGTGCATTTAGGATAAATCAGCTAACTCTCACCCCATGACATGTAAAGCAACAGAAGTATAGGAGGTGGGGTGAGGTTGGGACCCACCGATCCCAATGCTGTGTAATGGTGAGAAGTGTGAGGACTTTCAACAGTCACTAACTGTAATCACTTCATTAAATCAGATTTCTCCTCTAATACCTTCTTTGAGAATGATAATGAAATAGTGAATGTAATGTGGCGGCGGGGCGCAGGGCCCGAAGGGCCCGTGCTCCGCCACATATGATGTTGTGGCATACTAACAGGGACAGCAAGCGCAAACAGAAATGCTAACAGTGGCACATGGTAACACAAGCACAAATGAGAACAGAAAGAATGCAGCACATGGTGGCATAGACGAGAATGGTCTGCCACGTGATGTGTTGTCACATAGCAATAGGGTGCCTGCAAACAGAAATGTCAATGGGCATGGCGATGTAAGTGAAACAGTAAGATAAACAGTACTGTAGACAGAAATGGCAAAAATAACAAGCATAGCGCAAATAAGCATAAAGGATAACGCACATGGTGGTGCAGGCGTCAATGGTAAGTGAAGCAGGTGCGGATCCATAGCGGAAAGAGGGCAACAGTAACAGTAATGTAAGCGCACAGGCTGGTTTTCCCCAAAATCTGCATTGAGAAAGACAGTGAATACAAATAATGTATGCAAAATAATAAGTATCGGCACAGAAAAGGATCTTGGAATACTAAATACATTATATCTCGGAACCATACGGCGTGAAAAAAATTTAAAAGTCATATTATTTACAACTGTCCTGGCTAATTTGAATCTTAGCCCCACTATGAAGTTTTTCGACAAAAGTCGTATCTTGCACCGTTTCGAGATCGACGGGCCCTGAAAGCGTGACGCCGTAATGTTATCCTATGGAAAAAAAGAAAAGTTCGGAGCGCCATAACTTTGCCTCCATGTAATGTTTTCGCAAACTACTGAAAAAGCACATCTGTGGGCTGTTGGCTGTCTTCCTCAAATTTCAGGAAAAAGACAAAACCATTATTTTGCAGCAGGGCTCCAAATGATTTCTGTTAAGTGTCGGGCGCCGTAATGTTATCCTATGGAAAAAACATCAATTTTGAGTGCCGTAACTTTGCCGCCATGTGATATTTTTCACCAAACCACTGAAAGGCACATCTGTGTACTGTTGGCTGTCTTCCTCAAATTTCAGGAAAAAGACCAAACCGTTATTTTGCAGCAGGGTGCCAAAGGATTCCTGTAATGCTTGGGCGCCATAATGTTATCCTATGGGAAAAACTGTCAACTTTGGAGTGCCATAACTTTGCTGCCATGTAATATTTTTTCAATACAACACTGAAAGGCACATCTGTGAGATCGACATTCGTTCCTCAAATTTCAGCCCAAAACTCCCAACGGTTATTTTGCAGTGCAGTGCCAAAGAATTGCTGTCATTTTCCACAGACTAGAAAATTACTGTCGCAATTTCTTAAAGCTTTCAAAATTTGTAACACTTTCGTGAGCATAGAGTAATTTGAAGTACTTTTCCAGAAATTTGAAAAACATATTTCTGGGTGTTTTACCACAAAATAAAGACATGGCAAGCATCCTCAGGGCGACTAGGTGAATACAAAAAATTAGGTTGCTGAGGGTCCCAAATTTAAATGCCAGCCATTTTTCTGATCACCAACTGAAAACAAAATGGCCGATTTGCGAATAACAAGCCCATTTCGAAAGTAAAAAGCATTTAGAAAGTGTTGAACTTTTTGTTAACTTTTCCATTGACTTATAATGGGAAACTGTTTTTGAATAACTTTTGAACCGTTTAATATTTTTCACGAAATCTTTGAAAGGCACATCAGGGACCCAGGCCGCATGTTCCTGAAGATTTTGGGCGATCACATAAACACTATGACCTGTGGTAGCGACCGTAGAATTCCAGAAAAGCATAAACAGCGCACAGATCACGCTTAATAACTCCACAACCGTATATCCGATCAGTATGAAACTTGGCAGATCCCAAGGCCTATGGGTCTTGATCATACATTCTAAATTTCAGGCAAATCCATCAAACGGTTGCAAAGTTACTAAGGTGCAAAATCCCCTAGGTTTAACATGGAAGTGGCTCTGAACCCCTAACTATAGTGGCACTACTGTGTCACTATAATATATATATATATATATATATATATATATATATATAATAGAGCATGGTTGCGTCTCTATAGTTAGGGTTGAGTAGCAGTCTTTGTGTCAAACCACAAATTTTACACTTTAATGACTTTGCAACTGATCAATAAATTGCACAATTTGGTATACACTTTTCTGTGGGGCAGATCTCTTGATGTGGCAAGTTTTGTTCGGTCAGATGTGCGGATTCTGAGGATCCAGATAGTGAAAAAAGTAAAAAATACCATTGTTTGCAGTTTTTCCTAATCGCCTTGCAGCCAGACAGTGTGGAATGTATGCATGATTTTGTAGGGTATAAGGAACTTTGGTAACACAACAGACAGTGAAATTTGGTGCAATAATATTAATCTGTTGCAAAAGTTATTACGTTTTTTAGTTCCCATTATATCCTATGGGACTTTTCTGAACATTCCAATGTTTTGGATAGCTGTATTTTTCGACAAATGATTTGATCTTATGAAAGGACTGAGTCTCGCGACAGCATTCCTTTTCACGAGAACACAAATCCTTATTTCATGACAGAAAATTCCTTTTTCACTAGCAGCCATCTGTTTTTTTCCCATCAACTAAAAGAACTGTAAAACACATTCAAATGTCATTTTAAAAATAAACACCAGAATCTAGCTAAGCGGGACCTGTTTAGCTAGATTCTGAGTCAGCTTCACAGTTAGCATCAGAAATACTTTTCTGGGCACTCAAAATCCTGGGTGCCCAGCTTAGGCAGAGGAGCCTTCTGCTGCATTCTTTGTATGAGAACAGCAGATTTATTTAGTTCTGCAGCCACAGCTGAACTCATGCTGTGGGCTGCACTGTGAGTTAAGAACACCCTTTTCCTGATGTCTAGTGGAACCCCTCACTCCCAATCACTGTCCCCATTCCTGGTGTCTAATGGTACTCCCACCCTCTGATCACCATCCCTTCTCTACTTACTTTAATTTATATATTCCTGACACGGGATGCCCACCCCCAGTGTTGTATGACTCCACAGCCCTTGTTTTATTGATGTGCTGACTTTGGTGGCCAAATCCTCATGTCAACATTTAACAGCCCCTCTCCCAGCAGTGTGGGACACTGTGGAGCCTGCCCCTAATGTCTTGTAATGTTTATTTAATTTAGGAATACCTGAAAATAAACTGTCCTCCAACATCTTATTTTTAAACCTGGAAAAAGAAAATGGTCCCTTGTCATCCCCGGCCACCCCTCCCCATTTTGACCCTCCTACTGAGCACCCACCACCCACATCCCCACTTACCTATACTTACCACTGGAGGTCAAGGGCTGTCACCCTCTGTGGACCAGGACAAGTTTGCACTCTTCAAGCCAAACCATGAACTGAAGAATCAGGGTAAGTACCGTATAATGGCCTTCAATGGTGTTTTGAACTTATGTTGATATCTCGTAACCTTTTGGGACCAGGTAACAAAATGACAGTGCCAGTGTTCATGAGATGGGGTCCCAAAGCCTATGTTGAAAATTGGTGCAAAATACCACAAAACGCCTGAGTTACTCACAGTCATTGAAATGTTTCTATCCGCAAGTAACTTTGGCAGTATTTTAATATTTTCACTCCAAATTTTCAAGAGTCATTTTTCACACCACCTCATGAACACCACAGCTATCATTTCTTACATCTTGCCTGAAATGTGTTTACGTACCTGTGGCATGGAATCATAGAATCATAGAAATCTGGCATCAGAAAAGGACCACTCTGGCCCATCTAGTCAGCAATTTGTAATATTTTCACTCCAAATTTTAAAATTGCCATTTTTCACATCACTCATGAACAGTACAGCTGTCATTTTCAAATCCTGCCAGAAATGTTTTCTGCACCTGTGGCATGGAATGGTGTTACAGTTGTGCTGAATTATGTTTTGGCAGAGATTTGAAAATGTTCTGTACTAGCTACATGCTGATGAGGTCATAAAAGCTATGTTGAAAATTTGGGGTCAAATAAGGATATTGTTTTACTATCTCAATGGAGGATAGGAGGACAGGGTCGAAGCACCCTGCATTCCCACAGTAACATAAGGATACTGTTATACTATCTCAATGGAGGGATGGTAGTGCAAGGTCTGAAGAACTCTGCACTCTCACCATAAAATAAGGATACTGTTATACTATCTCAATGGAGGTTGGTCACTCACACCATAAAATAAGGATGCTGTTATACTACCTCTAAACATAAGGCAATAAATTGCAAAACTTCATTAATGCACAGTTAGGTTAAGTGACATAAATAGGCAATGCTGCATTAGGGTTTCCAACCCTACCACCACACCACCACTCTGCACAGACAAGAGGGATCGGGGTAGCATTGGGATTGTCAGTCCCTAACGTCACCCCATTCTCCTATGCTGTGCCACCCAGTGTATTTCTAATGGAATGGGGTGAGCATTGGGGCTGATGATCCTAATGCCAGCCCCAATCCCTCTTCATCTGTGCAGGGTGGGGTGTGGGATTAGGTTGGAAACCCTAATGCCACATTTCCTACTTTTGTAGCTTTAACCCTAACTGATGCATAAACAAATTTTTGCAATATGACAAATATCTTCATGGTGAACAGTGACCTAGGGATACTCATGAGTGGTGGAGCGTAGTAGAGCCATGAGTGATAGTATCCAGGTTACTGTTCACAAATGGGAGATATTTGCCATATTCCATGACTGCACATCATGTGTGCAATTTATACAATGGGGACAAATTTGTGGCATTTTTGTCTCATATTTCTTGGTGCTTTTGTGGCTGAGTGCTATTCTTCGCTACATATATGGCTGCTTTCTAGCTTATACAGTTGTTTTTCTGAATGGGAACTTCTTGGTATTCGATTGGTTAATAGCAAGAATGTTTTTTTGTGTTTTGGTGATTGGTTGGTGGTCATGTTTGTGGTTCAGGATTGGTCATTTACTCTGTGAGTCTGATTTTGATTGGCTGCTGTGTGTGAGTGGGAGGGACTTTGACATGACATTTGGGCAAGAGGGTTTGCAGGAAAACAGGATTTATTTTATTTATTCTTATGGGTGTTTGACTTTTTAACACTTTTATTTGCTTTATTTTGAGTAGAATGTAATGCTTCATATGGTGTTTCTATATTTTATTTCACTGTCCATTCTGGTTTATTTTACTGGAGCTCCTGGATGATTAGTTTCATTTGGAAAAAATAATTTCACTTCTTGAAGAACGCTGTGCTTGACAGTAACATAAATAAGGTACTTGTCAACTTTTCAAAATAAAACCACTATGTAAGTCCTGGCAAACTGTTTGTGCTCTTCTGAGATTTGTGTGCTGTGGTATTTCTCTTACTAGTGCGACTCGGAGTCCAATTCTGTGGCTGCGTCTCTGATGCAGTTTGTTGGCCAGCATGAAAAATCTGTGCTATTGCAGGAGCAGGAGGTGAAACTCAGTTGAATGTTAGTTTGTACTGAAATGCATTCAAGAAGTAGATCTGGCAGACAGGTACACTGCGGTCAGTTAGTGCTACGAAGCTACAGTGATAATAACTGTTATGACATCAGCACATTGTGTATAAATGGTATTTATTATCACTGTGCTGACATCGGCTGCCTTTTATCTAACTGGGGTGTAAATACATGAATTTAAGAACAGAAATAGCTCACACTCTATCTATCTATCTATCTATCTATCTCATCTATCTATCTATCTATCTATCTATCTATCATCTATCTATCTATCTATCTATCCATCCATCTTTCCATCTATCCATCCATCCATCTATCTATCTATCTATCTATCTATCTATCTATCTATCTATCTATCTATCTATCCACTGTATAGTAGATGTATTTTACTGGCATTTTATTTTGCTATATTAGTGGATTGTGTAAACCCACGATTATAAAGGGATCATGAAATTTAATAGAAAAGGAAACTTTAATAGCATGCTGTGTCTGTGGCATGTCTGTGGCATCTCTGACATTCAGAGACCATGTGGTGGATGTAAGTAGGAGTAAGTGAGTAGGAGTGAGGGCAGATGGGTGAGCAGTGTTGAACAAAAAAAGTGCTCCTTTATAGTACATAGTAAACCTATGCCTCACTTATTCGAGCCTTTGCCTTTTTACTTTTATGTGTGCTTGTTTTTGAATATGGATGCTTGAGCTAGTAGAGGACACAGGCAATCAGTGGTAGCAAGTGATCAGATAGTCGGCTGCATCAGGAGCATGAAGTAGAACACTATCTGGATGAAACCAGTGGTACTTTCTGCATTCATGGTCTTGCAGATGGAAGCAAGCTGCTGGTGTGAGCCAATAGAGGAAGAGAGCAAGCAGCCAGGGAGCGAGTGATCTGAAGGAGGGCATTGTTGCTAGAAAGTGAGCTTGCTGTCATGTAGGAGAGACACTGTGTGTGAGCAGTCAAGTGGGGGTGACCAAACAACAAACTACAGCATATACTGTAATTTACAACAAAAGGAATAATCAACTGTTTGTCAGAGCATGGAGCACTAATTCAAAATGGCATGAAAATGCTCAATCAGCTGATAGTGCTAAAATAAGGGACCATGAATACAAATATATTTTGAATGAATTAGGTTTCTTGGGTATGTGTTGATTATAGAAACAGTATTACTGTTTTACTGCTAACAAAATAAGTCCAGTCGTGATGCCATACAAAAAATGCACCATCTCCACTCTTGAGATGTTGCCTTGGAGTTTAGAATGGTGCTGTGGAGTCAGAACTCCATTCAAATGTTGCTGTGTGTTGATGCTCCCTCTTGTGTTCTAACACTAGATTTGTTTTCTCCACTGAAGAAAACAGTCACCTCGTAGACCTCCCCTGTCCGTTGGCTAAGTCCTTTATTTGTTTTGAGGTTGTTTTATTTTTTTTTCTGAAGGAGAAATTAATACAATTACTGTATAATTATAATGTTTCAGTACACCTTGATGTATACATGGGATTGCCATTTGAGATGCTGGCATTTCTTGATGAACATTTTGTTGGTCTGCCCCTTTGTAGTCCCTTTTTGGCATGTTGGGCTCAGTCGACCTAGATAGTCTGTCCTTGTCGACTCATGAATTTTTGAAATCAGGGTCAACATTAGGTGCCTGACAAGGTTCAGCCTACTAAACACACTTTCAACAGCAGTAGTGCCCATTCTCCACCAGACAGTGCACACACAGTTGCTGTAAACCTTTGGTATTACCAGCCCACCTATACTGGAGCACTACCCATTTCCCAGAGGAACAGTGCAGGCCTGTTGACATTGCAATGGGTTGACCATCAATGCTGCACTTTAAAACAGATAAACTCTTTTTAAACCAAACCCCACAGGTCATGTAATTGCTAAAATAAAATGGCAAACCATGATGAAGGTGTTTGTAGATCCTGGCCTGACAGCCAAAACTGTAACTTTGGTAGCAAACTGTATACAGTACACAAGTCCTGAAAGTACTCACAGTTCTGGTGTTACTAACTTCCTGACAACTTGGGCTTTTTGTTCTTCTCTCTGCAACTGCAAGTTCTTTCCAGCAGATGCACAGTTGGTCAGTTACTCTGGATGTTTTGAACAAAGATGTAGGTCGCGGATGCCTCTCAGGTGACTACAAGGTCTTTCGGTCTCAGCAGTTGTCTGGACCTCTTGCTACTCTCTCAGGGCCTGATTTTCAAACAGTCCTTAGAGAGGCAAGTTGTATCATTCTGAGAGCTGTGGCAAACTTTGGGTGCACCAGGGACCCTGCAGCCAATTTTAGAAGTCAGGATCTTGTCTCCAAATTCCCGGGTTTGCTGCAAGTTGACAGCTGCACCAAACAGTTGGTGCAGCTGTGGGAATGCTGCAGGATCTCCCCACCTGGCATGACACTAGAGGGGCTGGGATAGTGGCAGTGTGTGAGCTGCTGGACAGGAGGGGCAGGGTGCAGTAGATGCACAGGAGGCAGCATGGAGGAGTCAGGGGACAGCTAGGCATCAGCAGCAGTGATGTGGCACCCAGCGGGTGTGTTTGCATTGTGCTGTAATTATATGTACAGTAAACATATCTACCCTGGTGGTCTAACGGACCCCCCAATGGTTATATATCTTTCCTGGAGGTCTACTGGACCTCCTGATCTCCCACAAGTATAATGATATAACATCTGTGGTGGTCTAGTGGACCTCCCAATCCCCAGTCTCCCTCCAAACCATTTAGATAACAGTCCTTGGTGGTCTAGTGGACCCCACCCTCCCTCCCAGGAGGCAGTGCCCACTACCCTGCTACTCTCCTGTCCCTTCACAATGGTGTGACAGGTACAGCCCTCTGCTCACCACCACAGCCAGCCGCAGACTGATCTGTTATGGAGCACATGCTGTATACAGTATACATTCACTGACTTGACAGCTAATCAATGAGTGCATACTGTATACAATACATGCTCCTGACAGATCAGCCTGCAGCTGGTGATGGTGGTGAACAGAGGGCCGTGCTGGTCACAGCCTCTGGAAGGATTGGAGCAGGGTGGTGGGCACTGCCTGCCAGGGTGGTGTTATCCATGGACCAGCACCCTGACTGGCTTCCTACCTTGCAGACAGTACTATGTATATGCATATGTACTACCCTAGGGCATAGGCACTTATCGTATAAGCATAAGTGTCAGGATCCGAGTTTACTATAGTTTTATATATTTTTAATGAGAATCATAATGTTTTGCTATTATTCTGATTGTAACACTTGGAAGATACTTCTATTTACACCATTGTATAATGATTAGCTAGGCAATACTGACATCTTTAATGCTAGTGCAGAACTGCAACTGCATATGTAACGAAAGTGCCCTTCACATATACTGTACAAGATCTATTGTTTAGCTATCTTGTCTTTCTGCTAGCTCAGCATGCTTTTCCAGGCTAGTGACAAGTCAGGCTATTTGCCACTGACCGATTATAATGTTTTTATATATCTTTTAGCCATTGTCATGGTTATTATCAGGGTATAAGACCCTTTGCGCACCTGCTCTCTGAGAAGAATGTACTGCTACCTATAGGTAAGAAAGACTGGAGGTATTCTCCCAGTGATCACATTGTTTGGTTGTAAGCCTGCTTTATATACCAGAAATAAATCACTTTTATGCTGGACACCGCTTGTCTGTTGCTTCTTCACTTTAGTGCAGTTCCAACAAGAATCTGAGAAGGTGATGGTTTTACCATTCCACTACATTTGGTGACCGTGTGCAGGTTGGAATGTACAAAGTGAGGATTCCATTTGAGTTCGTTGAACAGAATGTCGAGTAGTGTAGTGCATTTTTGCCTACTTGGACCTACTTGTATTACAGTGGTTGTTCTTTTATGGACTTGTTCTGTCTTGGTTTTGGGCATGGCAGACCCACACTGGACCACTGGTATACTCCTCTGTGAGTAGCAGTGTACTGTCTTGGCACCACCATTTTCCCACAGGGTACCAGAAAGCCATTGGGTGATGGCACCAAAGATTTGAGTCCAGTCTTTGACTGCTTTCTTTGTGTGTCTACCCCTTTGTTTGGCATGCCTGAATTGTGCACAGAACTGAGACTCATTGTCTCAAACTATCTTACCTCCATAGATGCTGGATTGATTTTGTGCTGGATGCAAAATCGGCAGAAGACCCCTTGCTTACAATCTCTGATCAATATCTAGAGTCTAAGCAAAAGCCAAGAAATACCACACTGAAGGTGTCTTGGTCATGACTTTACATACAACTTTAGAATGTTTATTAGCACAACGTGCCTCCTTGAGCTGCAAAATGCATCTTTAAAAGAGATGGACTTACAGACATCGGAGTTACTGAAAAGGAACAGAAACTCATGGAGAGACACAGTCACTCCGTGATCACAATAACAGACTGTTGCACTGTACTGCTCAAGACTCTGAGCATGAATTGTATATTGAGAGATGACAATGAATGGTTGAAATGTGATAGGAAACAGCTATCTTATTTAAATGACATTTTAAGTGATAGGAATGAAAGTTTGAGAGAAGATAATGTTGAACTAAAGGAAGAGAATGTGAGGTTGATGCATGAGCTAGACAAAGAGCTTAGGGAAAACGTTGAATTGGGCACTGCGTACCAAGTATTGCAGTGTGAGGTTGAGAAGGGTATTTAGCAGGGCACTGCAAAAGTTTGTTATAAAAATGTAGAGAAAAGATGGCAAGAATGTGCCATCAGCGAGAGGTTCTCGCTGGCCATGTTAAAACCATGAATGGTTTTCAGTACACAACCATTGACATTCGTCATCGGGTGATGATGATTCCGACTATGAGGACATAGGCGCCTCATCACATCAAACCCCTGCCCCACAGGGCGATGGCCTTACCAGCCATTCCCAAGATGAAGGTACCATTGACCCACCTACTGGCCATGTCAGCCTGCCCCTTGTCAAATTGGCATGCCTTCCATGCTGCCATGTTAACACAAACATGATACGGAGGCCGATCACCTCTGAGTAGGAGCCTGCTTCATTGGCACCCTATCCAGGGATGACAATAACGGAGGTGCGCAGCATTGTACAAGATGTCTTAACCAGACTAGGAACAATGGATGGACAGTCATCCATGCAACAGCATATTGAACGCATGTTTGAAAATGCTGTCAACCAGAGCACATGTTCAAAGCAGTCACTGATACGGCAGCGAAGCTGTCCTTCACGGTGTTCTGGGTCATGCAGAACTAATTACTGCTCCCCCATACACCCATGTCCAATCCCCTTCAGGTCGCTCACTCTGTTCAGCAAATTGCTCAAGGCATCAGACAGATGAGCCCGACTGACAACCTCAGTTGTCATTTGGAGAAGGTGCGCCGCTATGCGAGAAGCTTTCTCCAACCCAATTACCAGGTTCAAGTCCTAAGACAGACTATCAAGCCTACCCTCTGGGCCAAACTCCCAGAGGCTGTCTGCAACTGAGAGATGCTCAAGTACAATGATATCTCCCAGGCACTCCTTGCTGTGAATTCCCCAGGTATCATTGGAGCCCACTTGGCCTACAAGGTTAAGCAAAATGTGAAGGAAAGCCAATGGCTTACCATCAATGGTTGTGGCTCACCTATGAGGCCAGCAAGGGCCTGGCGGTGACAATGCCACCAAAAATCAAATTGAGTACAAGGATCTGTACAATTAAAATATGACTCCGGCCCTCCAGGAAAAGGTTGAACTCACGTTTACCCACAGACTGCTACCTTTGATGAGCTCATCACCAAGACGAGCATGCCTTCCAGGCTTACCTCCATAACCTAACTTCTGGTATGAACACCAACAAGGCCACAGCCATCCAAACTGTGACAGCCCAGGAGCCATGGCCCAAGTTGCTATGGTGAACCCTACCCCACCCACTATATAGTGGAAGGTAACAATGATAAACGGAAACCCCTTCTGACGACAAGCAGTTACACAAGGGGAGAACCAGAACTATAAGAATAACTGGAATTACAACAATAACAACAGGAACTGGAAAATTCTAATTCAATGGAAAGTACCATAATAGGCCTAGCTATTGGGACTTATAAGATGAGAAGAGACCTTCAGGAAACAACTGGAGGAGGCCCTGCTGAGAAAGAGGCTGCATCCACATGTTCCATGGTGGTCCTGGCACTGACTAGTAACACCAACCCTTTCTGGCCTTAGACTACTGAACAACTGAGCAGCTGAGGGAAGAACTCCTTCATGGCATTGGGCACTGGCCAGGTTGATGTAGTGATCTGGGAACCACCCATTGAATAGTCTGAGATTGCAGCTCTCACATCACAGGTACAGTATTTGTGTCCTGTGAAGTGCTAGAGAGGCCAACGGCTTCCGTAGGCCTCAAGTTGCAGGGACAGGGTGATGAAGAAGAATCTGAGAACTGCACTGATTGACAAATACAGGCCCCAGTCCAGATTGTGAGTGATCTGCTTGTTGACACAAATGGATGGCCTTGTGTAAGGGCCACGGTCAGGGCCATCAACTAGACATGCTCTAGATACAGGACCAGCCATGCCTGTTCTCCATGATGAGAACCCAGCTATGTCTGACTGGTCTACCAGCTGGAAGACCAGTGCACAGGTGTAGTTGGTACTCAATTACACGCCTACCAATCTGTATCTCTATCTGTGCAGGTAGGCCATCTCAAGACTAATTTGTCTTTGACCTCATGATATTATGTCATCACCCCAGCATACTGGGAACTGATTTCCTTTGCAGCATGGCTGTGTTGTGGACCTAGCTAACAGGTTATTGCTACAGATCAAGAGACAATACCATGCTGTCACCATACCAGACTCACACGCGGTGGCAGCCATCTCCCACAACAAAAGGAGTATAGCGTCATGGCTCATTTCAAAAGTCATGACCTGTTTTCGAACTTTCACCTTTGTTACAGGAACACCTTGATGTGTTTGCTACCAAAATGCATGATTTTGGTAGGATGTAAACTCACCATTGAATTTCCAGTGCCCAGCCCTGCAAGGCAGAAGCAGTACTCATTTCCTGCTGAAGCCTTACCCACATTGAGAGAGACCATCCAGTCGCTGCTACAGCAAGGAGTGATTAGGACTTGTGTCTCTACTGTCAATTCACCTATTTGGCCTATGAAAAGCCAAATGGAGCTTAGAGACTCACAACTGACTACAGGAAACTTAATCAAGTTCCCCTGGCTGTGCCCCAACTGTGGCATCAGCTCCTGATGTGCTCAAGCTTCTGGCCCCTGACAAAAGTGGTTCTCAGCTCTTGACATCTCTAATGGGTTTTGGTTACTCCCATTAGCACAGGAAAGCCAATATAAATTTGCCTTTACCATTGATGGATGCCAGTATACATGGACCTGTCTGCCCCAGAGCTTCCATAACAGCCTTCTCTCTTCCATCTCCATATGATGGATGCCCTGCAGGACTCTCTACTCCCAGTGTCTCCTGCAGTATGTGGATGACTTGCTTCTAGCTACCACCACAAAAGAAGAACATTTGGCCATTCTAAATGAATTACTGACCCTCCTCAGGAGAGCAGACCTCAACTGCAATCCCTCAAAGCACAATTGTTTGAAAAGAGGTAATTTTCCTTGGCCTCGTGTCACAGACCAAGGGAGAAGCCCAGCTGTCAAGAAGATCCAGGGCTTGCAAGATCTGTCACTTTCTACAAGCGTGAATACTTCTGCTCAGTATTCACAATGGAAAAGCAGGGGAAATACCTAATCCGGTCAATAGAAGCACTCTGGATGGGGGATTTAGTCCTATCACAGAAGAAAGGGTTCTGAAAGAACTCTTAAAACTGAAGGTGAATAAAGCAATGGGGCCTGATGGGATTCACCCCAGAATTTTAAAAAGAACTAAGGGAAGAACTAGTAACACCACTGACTACCCTTTTAAGAAATCATGGGAGGATGGTGTGGTACCTGAAGACTGGAGGAGGGCAGATGTGATTCCCTTCACAAAAGTGGGAGAAAGACAGAGGAGGAAACTACAGACCTGTCAGTTTGACCTCAGTGGTAGGAAAATGATGGAATCACTTCTGAAGGAAAGAATTGTTGAGTACCTAGAGGCCAGTGGGGCACAGGACCCAAGGCAGCATAGATTCACAGTGGGAAGGTCATGTCAGACAAATATAATTGATTTCTTTGACTGGGTGACCAAAGTAGTAGACCAGGGAGGGGCTGTGGACATGGCCTACCTAGACTTTAGCAAGGCATTTGACACAGTCCCACACAAAAGATTAATAAACAAATTACCCAGCCTGGGAGTGGGTCCTAGGGTGGTAGCCTGGGTAAAACACTGGTTGGACAACAGACACAGCAGGTAATAGTAAATGGAGTCCACAGTGAAGAAAGGAGTGTTACTAGTGGGGTACCACAGGGTTCAGTACTGGGGCCGGTCCTTTTTAATGTCTTTATAAGTGACATTGCAGAGGGACTGAAGGAAAGTATGTCTCTTTGCAGATGATACAAAGATCTGCAACATGGTTTATACACAAGGTGGGGTGGAAAGGATGAAAAAGGACTTGACAAGGTTGGAGGAATGGTCAAATTTATGGCAGCTTAGATTCAATGCAAAGAAGTGCAAAGTAATGCACCTGGGTAACAAACCCCAGGGAAGAATACACAATGGGGTGAGATACTGACAACAACAAAAATGAAAAGGGACCTGGGGGTAGTCATATCAAATGACCTAAAGGTGGGCTAGCAATGTGAGAAGGCAGTAAGGAGGGCTGGGGGAATACTGGGATGCACAGGAGAGGCATCACCAGTAGAAAACAGGAAGCTGTTGGCCCTCTGTACAGACAGTTGGTAAGACCACATCTGGAGTACTGTGTACAGTTCTGGAGACCCCATCTCCCCAAAGACATAGACAGGGTGGAAGCTGTCCAGAGGTGGGCAACAAAATGATGCAGGGTCTGCATCAGAAGACATATGAAGAAAGACTAAAGGAACTAAAGAGGTATAGTCTCGAGGAAAGGGGGAGACATGATAGAAACTTTCAAATACCTCAAGGGAATCAACAAAGTCCAAGAGGGTAGCATCTTTCAGAAAAGAGATGTGCAAAAACAAGGGGCACAATTTGAAGATAGAGGGGATGGCTCAGAGGTAATGTGAGGAAGTATTTCTTCACAGAGAGGTTAGTGGATACATGGAACAGCCTTCCTGAGGAGGTCGTAGAGTCAAAAACAGTGGGGAATTCAAGAATGCATGGGACAGACATAAGTCAATTCTAGTGGGGGGTAGGAGGAAGTAGGCTGTTGGTTAACTAGGATCTGCAGCTTATCCATTAGATAGGAAATGGGCAGACTAGGTGGGCCAAGCGGTCCTATCTGCCGTCAAATTCTATGTTTCTATGTGGCAACACTCAGCGCTTTCTAAGAATGGTAAACTTCTCCAGGGACTTCATCTTTGATTTTGCCTTGAACGCTGCTCGCCTGTATGAACTGCTGAAAAGGATATCCTATGAACATGGGGCCCCACACACACTGAAGCTGTTACACAACAAACAGGCCTTAGCCTCAGTCCAGCACTGATAAATCCTAACCCAAGATTACCTTTCCATTTGGAAACTACCACCTCTGATGTAGCCATGTCTGCAGTGCTAGCAAAAAAGTACAATGGGTATCACAGACCCATTGCCTATGCATCACAGATGCTATTCCTATGAGAAAGTATAGTCTCTGTGAAAAACACTCTTGGCAACCTTTTGGGCTGTCAAGCACTTTTTGTACATCACTGGGTATTATCTTGCATACCTGCCACACCCAACTAGCTTTTGCTTTCAGACAAAGTAAAAGATGGATCAATCTCTAATACCAAGCTGACCCACTGGTCTTTGCTTTTGCAGGACAGTGACATCAAGGTACTGCCTGCTAAAATGTCCTCTGTTTTGACCCATGGCCTACTCTATAGAGGTAAGCCCCATGACTGTGCATTCCAACCACCTGACCTACCTGACCCAGGACCATTTCTACCAGCTACACCTGAGGTCCTGGAAGATGCATCCATGTTTCATATCTTTACAGATGGTTCTGCCTCCTATGTGGATGGAGAGCAGGTGGCAGGATTTGGAGTGCTCATTCAGGATCAGGAAGGTGATTTCCGACATTGCTAGAAAATGCACTGCTATCTCCTCACAGTACACCGAACTGGCAACTGTGGCCCATGGACTGGAGATCATGCCCCATGGTGACAGAGATGCCATCATTTTTGCAGACCCCAATTGGGTCTGCTCATCACTCACAGAGTGTCAAATATAGGGAACTGTTTGTGTATATAAACACCCTGACACAAATGTTTACTCATAGGTGTACATTCACAAGGTAAGGGCTCACTGTATATCTGACCCTTACCATGAGTTCAATGATAAAGCAGACTCACTTGCCAGAGCAGGTGCTCGGGGGGAGAAATGGACAATGACCCACCCACTAGGTATAGCAGCTATCGTGTCATCCATCATAGCTGCTAGCAAGAAACCGCACCAGAACCTTCACTGGACCTCTGCTGCACAAAAGCAGACCCAAAATAACAGATGTGTTCAAATTCTAAACAAAGGCTAAATAGCCACTGCCTGTTGGCAGTCCATATGTGATGAGGTACCTTTGGAAATGAGCCTCAGGCTCAAAGGTTGTAAACCGATGTGCAAATAAATAAATATAAAACCATTCAGACAACATACACTTGTCCAGCGATCAGAAACTCATCTGGTATCACAAACAAGATACAGGTGACAAATTGTGGGTTGCACCACAATCTCTGTGGACATAATTTATCTATATGATTCATGACACTCCCACTGGTGGACACCAGGGACAGAAAACACCCTCAGAGACTCAAAACAGTCATCTGGTGGCCTGGTATAATAAAGATGTAGAAGAGTATGTGGACAACTGCATAGTGTGTGCTTAGAACAATCCAATATCAGTGAAAAGAACACCAATTCACTGCTCCAAAGGCAATCTGGACCATGGAATGTGATACAGATCGATTTCATTGGTCCTCTTACCAACTCCAGTAAGAACAATAAGTATGCCCTTGTGGTTACGATTTGTTCTCCAAGTGGCAAGCATTTCCCACTAAGAACAACACAGCAAAGACAACTTCCAAAATCCTGGTAGATCAATTGTTCTCCAGGTGGGGCCTACACTTAAAGGTAGACTCAGACCAGGGAACCAGATTTACTGCCAAGCTGATGAAACAGACACTCCAACTTCTTGGAACTGATCAAAATCCCACATTCCCTACCACCCTCAATCCTCAGGCCAGGTAGAAAGAGCTAACAGATGCATCAAACAGATGCTATGTAAATTCATTGATGATAATCCCAAGGATTTTGCCACTGCTACTAATGGCAAGTGAGGTACACCTGCGACCACTACTCAGTGCACGCCTTATGAGGTTATGACTGGTAGAGCCAAAAGATCACCTGAGCACCTTCTGATTGATCTCCACACCCCTACTGCAGATAGAGTATCTGTAGACAAATACATTGAAAAGCTTCACGATGACATCATGAAGACACACCTGTTACTACCAAACAGATGGGCAAAGTGTAAGAACAAGCTAAATCTCATTTTGACAAGCATGTCAAAGAAGTCGACTAACAAGTTGGAGACCAAATTATGCTTCTTCAGTACAGACAACCCACACATTCATTTGCCAGTAAATGGGAAGGACCCTATCCCATTGTCAACAAACTCAGCCCTGCTGTGTATCAGGTCAAAGTACAAGAGTGAAAAAGACTGCTGACAGGTGGTTCCATGCTAATCAACTTAAATTGTATAAAGGTGACTAAATTTACTTTTTCTAACCCCTTTTGGGTGGAATAGTATCCACACTTAACCAGTCCTTTTTGTTTTCTTATAGGTATCAGCAAGATGGCTATTCTGCACCCCTTCTCCTACTGGTGGGACTACTGACTGTGACTGTGACTGCACCCCACATAAACCCCACAGACAATATAAGGAACGTTTTGCAACACTTCCTTGGTAAACTTGGAACATTTAGCCCCTATTAGTGTACAGATTAATGTTCCCAACAAAATGATTAAAGTTACTCAAGGCTCAGATGCCTTTCTGGATGCTGTAGTGGTTGCCCCAGATAAATCATCACTCTCCATACAATGGCAAACTGACGCTATGGGCTACACAATCCCTGTAGCTCGCCTGTCCAAGGGTACATTCCATGGCTGGCCTAATACTGATATTTCTTAAAATGGTACTCTCTCTATCAGACAAACCACTCCTAGACATACTGGTCAGTACAATCTCACTGCTTTAATAGATCCTGCCTATTGTGACTGCCTCTTTTCAGAGAAGCACATGCTTTCTGTCTTCAAAACTATGCAGCTTCTGAACCTCTTTATCTTTCCGTAGTCCCACCAAGTCAGGAAGAACTGACTGCCTGCCTTTTCAGGAGGAAGGCCCTCCTAGTGGTTTGCCCCACCACATCACTACCAGGAGCCCTGATTAATAATGTGCAATTTATGCATGTCCCAGTTATTTTCAATCTCACACATTGGAATATGGCTGAATTTGGTTTCTGTAACACAACCAATACCTCTAAATTTTACAGTATGATGCTTTCTGATATTGTTGCTGCTTATCAAACACAAACAAATGATCCCATAGGTGGACCTCACTACTGAACATGTTGGAGTCTTTAGACCTGCCCTAAAGACTATGTTAAACCAAAATCACAAACATGCACCAAGTGGGATGCAACTGACGAGTTGGTGCTGTAGATCTGTCTCTGGCATAACTGGAGCAGCTACTACCATAACTGGCCTCTTTGGCACAGGTATGTCCATTTGGAAAAGAGCGAGATATTGCTTCCATTAAAGCTCATACTCCTAAATTTCAACAGAGTATTAATAATGATGTAATGCCCCTATTTTACAAGGTGTAAACTCTCTCAGTAATGAAGAACATTATACCGTGTACAATATGCAAGAGATTGCTCATGGGTTCAATGATACCAAGCGTAAACTTAATGATCTCATTTTTCAGAATAACTGTAAGGGACAAGCAATATATTGGGTGTGACATTTATATGTTCTGCTTATGGCTCCTATGTTATATCCACTGTTAACGCTCTCATCAGGGATTTGGAATCAGGCAAAATTCCAGATATCATACATGATTTCAGATTGGGTAAATGGTATTGCCCACATTGCAAAACCACTGGTTGTATTACTATGTGTTTAAAGAATACTCTAAACATCTCTATGGCTACTGTTAGAAATATTGGTTATGTTTCTAGGTTTCCTAACCAAGCATCTTGCTATTTCACTAAGTCCTGTGCTATTAAGGAAAATATGTTCATTACGTTCACCGTGTCTTTACCATGTTTTGGTCCTGCTACAGCTGTCTTTGACAAATTAGCCAGCATTCATTCCATAGGACACCTTGAAATGACATTTTTCATGAAAGAACTGAATTACTCTCCATGCTGGTCTACCATCAAGTCCTCCAGGCTTGGATCGCACCTCATGTGAACTATTGTGCAAAGAAAGGCTACTACTTCCTGTGTCGATGTGACGCTTTCGAGATCGTCAAACCTGTATGTGGACACACATGAACACCTTGACTGAGCACTGACATTGGGTGAAGATCTGCCATCAATCTTACTGATGTTGATCCAGATGATGACATCCCTCCTGCTGCATCTTCAGCGCAAGACGCTGAAACAGCACCATCTTGAAGCTACCTTGAATAGGTACATCGCTTCACTACATGGCTCACCAATCAGTCATTCTCCTGTCCAGTACATCTACATCGATGGATGGTGCCTTCTGTCAGAGTTACCTATACTTCTGATGGCCAGTACTGTCTGGTCATGAATTATCACGGTTTTACTTATGGTTCTAAGACATGTCAAGTTACTAAACCTAACTTTTGTTTTACTCCACAGCAAAAAAATCATTATTGGTCACACTGTGATCATGCCTGTTCCTCTCCATGACCAGACATTATTGATACTGATCCCAATACTTGCTTGCCCTGTCTCAGTACTTGCCTGTTTTAACATACACATTGATCCCTTGACACTCTCTTTAAAGTCTCTTTTAGCTAGAAAAGATACTCATTTGATTTATATTAGTAATAATATTACTAAAGCTACTAATGCACTTAATGACCTTATCCATGATGGTGATTTGAGGCTTTGGCTAGAACTCACTTTTAAAGGTTTCTAGAGATTCAAGCATTTTTGATTGTCTTTCTCATATTCACTCTGTGCTGCCTGTGACATACCCTAAGATAACATTGAGAACAACTCAAATTCCTTTACAAGGCTCATGTGTCGGGCCTGTAAATGACTGCGCTCCATCCTACCAGCTAACTTGGGATTGTTGCCCCTCTGAGGCAACAAGGGGGAATGTTATCCATGGACCAGCACCCCGATTGGCCTCCTACCTCTCAGACAGTACTACATATATGTATATGTACTACCCTTAGGGCATAGGCACTTATTGTATAAGCATAAATGTCAGGATCTGAGTTCTACTGTACTTTTATTTATTTTTCAGAGAATCATAATGTGTTTGCTATTATCCTGATTGTAACATTTGGAGATACTTCATTTTCACCATTGTATAATGATTAGTTAGCAATACTACCATCTTTAGTGCTAGTGAAGAACTGCATATGTAACATCAAATATCCTTCACATATACAAGATCTGTTGTTTAGCTACCTTGTCTTTCTGCTAACTCAGCATGCTTTCCCAGGCTAGTGAGAGTCAGGCTATTTGTCACTGACCAATTATAATGTTTTATATATCTTTTTAGCCATTGTCATGGTTATGATCAGGGTATAAGACCCTTTGTATATCACCTGCTCTCTGAGAAGAGACATACTGCTACTTATAGGTAAGAAAGATTGGAGTATTCTCCAAGTGATCACACTGGTTGTAAGCCTGCTTTATATACAGAAATAAATCACTTTTGTGCTGGACACTACTTGTCTGTTGTTTCTTCACTTTAGTGCAGTTCCAACAAAAATGTGAGAAGGTGATGATTTTACCATCCCACTACAGTGGGGAGAGTAGGAGTCCACAAGACCACCAGGGATGTTATATCAATATAACTGGGGAGAATGGGGATGGGGTCCACTATGCCACCAGAGATGTTATATCAATATACTTGAGGAGATCAGGATCGGGAGGGTCTGCTAGACCACCAGGGAAGATATATAAACATAGGGATCAAGAGGTCTGCTAGACCACAATGGAAGATATGTTTAGTGTACATATAATTACAGCACAATGCAAATGCACCCTGCCAGGTGCCACATCACTGCAGATGATGCTCAGCTGTCCCCCAACACCCTTATGCCACCTACCTTGCCCCTACTGTACTTGGCAGCCCATGTTCCACCCTGTCTCACTGACACAAGCCACTTAGCCACCTCCTGGCTGGTCTAAGTGGTGCCTGCAACCTGGCACACCAGGTTGTTTGATGCAACCCTAGTGCAAGGGGCTTTGGCACCACTGCATCTGGATTTTACTGCATGCAAAAAAGAGCAGGTGTGACACAGGACTAATCCTGGGTGCTTGTCCAGGAGTGCAAACCCTTTCAATACAATGTAACAAAGTGGTGTACACTCCAGCCAAAACGGACCAAGCAACGACTTACAGGCAATGATTTTATTGTTGCTTCTCAGCATACATGACTGCATAGAGTTGGTCCTAGTGCTTCAGCCCAGAGGAACCCTCTGATGAAGGTCTAAGTGGGGCCGAAGCACAGGGGACCAGCTCCTGTCTGTCATGTATGCAGTAAGCAACAATAAAATCGTCCTTAAGTCATTGGCTTGGTCTGTTTTATTGGTCAAGTGCTGCACCACTTTGTTTTGGTGTCTGGATTCAATGCAGGCTGTGATAGAAAATAGTGTTTGATACAAGTTGTGATGCAAGTCACCTCTTGCATCTAACTCTTTGATGCAAGTCCCTTGCGTCATTCCAAGCCCTTTGAAAATTGGGCCGTCAGTCTTGCCTTGGGGATAGACCAGTCACAGAACTGGGCCACACATCTAGGCTTCCAGACCCTCATGTGAGACACTAGTCAGTGCCTACCTGTTAAGCACAGACTGTACTATGATTAGCACAGACAGTAAAGAGGGGACAAGACATTTTATACATACATTAGTGATAGAAGGAAGGCCAGGAGGGATTGTAAGGCTCAAAGGGAGGAAGGGGTGGGCATAGAGGGTGACCTAAGAAAAAGCATTGATATTAAATGAATACTTCTGTTTGGTATTCATGGTAGATGAAGCGGACAGGGACCACAGCTAGGCAGCAGAAACAATGGGGAGAGAGGTAAACACCAGTCCTTTTACAGCAGAGAAGGTCCTGGAGGAACTCACAAAATTAAGGGAGGACAAAGCGATGGGGCCAGATGATACACCCAGGTTATTAAAGTAATTATGAAAGGTGCTAGCAGCACTGCTGGCAGCCCTGTTTAGTCAGTCATTCAATATAGGGTGGTTCAGAGGACTGGAGGAGCAAATGTAGTCCCTCTCCACAAGAGTGGTAGCAGGAGGAGGCAGAAAACTATCAGCTGGTCAGCCTCATCTCAGTAGTGGGTAAGATTATGGCAGCACTGCTTAAGGAAAGGATTGTGGAACACTTGGAAACCATGGGAGAACAAGAAGCATGGGTTCACAGCAGGAAGGTCACGTCAAACAAATATGATTGAATTTCTTGACTGGGTGATGAAGGAGGTGGATCAGGGAGGGCGGTGGATATAAGCCTACCTCGATTTCAGTAAGGCCTTGACACCGTACCCCACAAAGACTGGTGAACAAGCTAGCGAGCCTGGGATGGCCATAAAGTTTGAAAACTGGGTTAGAAACTGATTGAGGACAGGAAGCAGAGGGTGGTACTAAGTGGGATCTCATCTGAGGAAAGAGGGTGACCAGTTGGGTGTCTCAGGGATCTGTCCTGGGTCCAATCCTTTTCAATGTCTTCATCAGTGACATTGCTGAAGGGCTGGAGGGAAGGTTTGCCTATTTGCAGATGATACCAAGATCTGCAACAGAGTAGACACTCCAGGGGGTAAAAAGAATGAGGAGGGATCTGGAAAGCTGGAAAAATGTTTAAACATGTGGCAATTGAAATTAATTCAAAATCATGCACTTGGGTGAAGAACAGAATGGGGAGGATTGCTGACAGTCACCAGGGAAGAGGCAAATTTAGGGATAATCATCTCACATGGCCTAAGGGTGGCCAAACAGTGTAACAAGGCTGTGGAGGGCCAGTGGGATGTTGGGGTGCATAGGAAGGGATATCACTAGCAGAAGAAGGGAAGTGGTGATGCCATTGTACAAAACGCTGGTGAGGCCTCATCTAGAATGCTGTGTTCAGTTCTGGTGGCTGCATCTTCACAAAGACATGGACAGGTTGGAGGCGGTTCAGAGAGGGTGACCAAGATGGTGCAGAGCTTGCATCAGAAAACATATGAGGACAGATTAAAGACCTCAATATGTATACACTTGAAGACAGTAGGGAACAGGGTAATATGATAAAGACCTTCAAGTATCTTAAAGGCTTGAACAAAGTGCTGGGGGTGATATCTTTTAGTATAAGAGTTGTACGAGGATGAGGGGTATGATATCACGATTGGAGGAGGCAGGATAAGAGTAAATGTGAGGAAGTTTGTCTTCTCAGAGGTGGTGGATGCTGGAATAGCCTACCCCAGGAAGTAGTGGGTGCTGGCACAGTGGGCAGATTCATACATGCATGGGATAGACATAAGGGAACCCTAGATGTGGGAAGAGAGGCAAAAGCCAATGACTAAGTAGGGTCAGCAGCCACTGATGCAGGCAGGGAATATGGGCAGACTAGGTGGGCCTAGCAGGCCTTTTCTGCTGTAACGTACTATGTTACTATGTAGCACTGACTAGCCATGTTCCTAGATGATCAGCAAGACACAGTAGAAAGCTACATTTCAGGCTTGCAGCTGTAGCACTAATGTTGGATAAGCATACTTTTACCTTCGTTTCTCTGAAGGCAGGACACAATCTCTCACCACATGGCAAGCTGGCAGGTGCAGTGCAAATGCTGAGCTGGTACTCGATAATCTCTTATGCTGTAGACAGGTAGATTGAAGTCACCAACTAGTAGCACCTCCATCATCCTGATCATGTCCGCCCAAGTGCCTAAACCAGCTCCTCTCCCTGTGCTGGAGATCTGTACGAACATACGAAAATAACAGCAGAAACAGGTCATTTCAGTCTATCTAGTTCGCTTGAATGTGCAGCTCTCAGTCTATGTTACTGGAGCTGCCCCTCCTGTTCCCCATTCAGTTTTGATCCGTCACATTCTCTTTCCCCTACCCATCATCCTACCTGTTTTGACTCCACCTTTCACCCTGTCCCATACTCTTTTAAAGCTGCCCACTGTTTTCAATGAATCCACCTCCTCCGGCAGTTCGTTCCATTTGGACACCACTCTTTCTGTGAAAAAGTGCTTCCTCATTTGTCTTTTGAATCTCCCCCCAACTGCAGACTATCCCCTTAGTGGACCCTCTCCTCAACTTGAGAATGCCCTCTGTTCTAAACTTGTTCATATCTTTAAGGTACTTAAGGTTCCAATCATGTCTCCCCTTCTCTTTCTGTCCTCCAGGGAATACATATTGAGCTCCCGCAGCCTCTCTTCATATGTTTTTCCTGCAGGCCCTGGATCATCTTGGTCACCCTACACTCCACCCCTTTGTAACTTGATGTCTTTTTCAGAAAAGGGCTCCAGAACTGCACACAGTACTCAAGTGCAGCCTCATCAATGACCTGTAGTTGGACAAGATGACCTCCTCTTTCCTGGAGGTGATTCCTCTGGGGATGCATCCCAGCATTTAATTTGCTTTGGCTGCTGCTTTATGGCACTGCACATAGTGCCTCAGGCCTTCCTTGATGATTACCCGATATCTTTTCCTCCTCCGAACTGGACACTTCCACACCCCCAACCAGTAACTGGCCCCAGGGTTATTAGCTCCCAGGTGCATGACCTTGCACTTCTTGGCATTGAACACCAACTATCAGATACCCGACCATCTCTCAAGTCCAGCCAGGTTCTCCTTGAGTTCCTGTCTTCTCTCCTCAATGTCCACTCACCCATAGAGCTTAGTGTTGTCTGCAAATAGGCAGATTTCACTTTTTCTTTTTTGCTTTTGCACTTTCTGTTTATGCTCCTCCCTGCCCCTGTGCCGCCTCATCAGAACTGCCTGGCATCTGCCTTGGTTCCTTCCTGCCTGGAGCTCCACAGTAGTCCCCCATGTAGCCTTGGTTTCTCCCAGGTGGGGATGTGGTGGGGCCTATACCCCAAACAATTGCCTTTTTGGGGCTACCAGCAGGGCAGGCAGGAGACCATTGAGGTATGTGCTGGCTCCAATCTTCCCAGAACGCGGGGAGCCATTTTCCCATTTTCGGGCATACTGTGTGCCCTGACATAAAGGCAGAGATAAGCTGACATCTGGCATGCCCAGCCCTCTCTGTATGGCAGGGCACTTGCTGTACCCAGGCCTCTGCCTGGGGTCACTTGAGCATCAGGCCTCATCCCTCTCCTCCCTGAAGAAGGTGAGTGGTCACAGATGCTCAGCCTTCTCCTCTGCCCTCCGACTCCCTAAGCTATTCCTGAACCCAGATCACCAGCATCACAAGCAGTAGCACTACTGCTGAGCCGGCAGGCCAGCTAGATTTCACTTTTAGTGTCTCCACTATGTCTTCAATAAAGATGTTAGACAACACAGGTCCGAGTACCGAGCCCTGTGGCACCCTCTGGTCACAGGCCTAGGCATCGATAGTTCTCCTCTACTATCACCCTCTATTTCTGCCCTGAACCCAGCTCTCACCCCACCCCATCATCTTTTCCCCTACTCCCAAGTTTCTCAGTTTACTGAGCAGCCACCCATGTGGCATGGAGTTGAAGGCCTTGCTGAAAACCAGATACAGAACATCCACCACCTGGCCCCTGTCCAATGCCCCTGTGACCCAATCAAAAAGTCTATCAGGTTGGTCTGGCAGGATCTCTCCATGTGAAATCTGTGCTGTCTATCATCCTGGAGACCATTTGCCTCCAGAAAGTTCACTAGCCTTTTCCCTTAGTATGGTCTCCATCAATTTTCTCACAATGGATGTAATGCTGACTGGTCTGTAATTACCTGGTTCTTTCCTGGATCCACTCTTGTGGAGTGGCTCCACATCAGCCATTCTCCAGTCCTGAGGCATGCACCCTGTCCCCAGTGAGGTGTTAAACAGGTACATCAGGGCTATCCAAGACCTCCGCTGATTCCCTCAGGACTCTTGGGAGCACTCCATCTGGTCCAGGAGCCTTGTCCACCTGGCACAGGGTCATAATGTCGCAAGACATTATGCACGTACAAAAATCACACTGCCAATACAGCGAAATTTCTTGCATGTGGCATAATTTTATGGGGCTCTGGCCCCTGCACCCCTGTTAAGGGGCTGTGCTCTGAACTCCCCACTAAGGATTCTCAACTTCATGGGTGGGTTCAACTCAAAATCACACAAAGTATGAAAAAAAAAGTTTCTGGGACCAGGAATCAAATCCAGTCCCAGATACAGTGCCTGGGTTCCTTGCTACAGTGGCTCAGCCCATTAAGCCACGGCAGCTGCTCGTCGAAACCATCCCAGCAGAGGTGTTATCCTCTGCCTGGGATACTGTGAGTGGTGCAATGCCACGTACAGCAGTATTCGTGGTATTGCACCACTCGCTGTCTGGTACAGCGTGATTCTGGCAAGATGTAATGTTGTATGCTAAATAGTGTATGACATTATGACCCAGTAGATTGTTCACCCTAAGGGCCCTTAGGCCCTTTAAAACCTTGTCTTCTTGGATTGGTCCATCTGTTTCAACCCCTGACCTCTCAGTACCCCTATTTTTCCCTCGTGCATAGGTCTATGCTTTTCTCTAGTGAACACTGAACTGAAGTAATTGTTCAATGTCTCCGTCTGTTCTGCACTTTTCCTCCATCCACCTCCCTCTTATTCTGGACAATCCCATCCTTGCAGCTTCTTCTCTCCTTTATATACCTAGTTCTTTCCTTTCCCTTAGCCCTGCACCAGCTTAGTTCTTTTGTGGGCTTAGCTGCCCAGACCATATGGCCTGCCTCTCTTGACTTCACAGAGTAATCTTCCCTGTCCTCCTCTCTCATAGTACATTTGTACTTATGAAGGCTGCTCTCTTCTCCCTCACTTTCGCTGCCACCTCGTTGCTGAACCAGCTTTTTTTTTGGACCTGGTTTCTTACTCTGAGTCTTAGTACATGTGTTAGTGGCATCGATTAGACCCATCTTAATAATGGACCATTTCTGCTCTGCTTCCCTCCTCAGGCTGATATTGGCAAGGTGCCCCACTAGGATTTCCCCATCATACCAAAATCTGCCTCCTGAAGTCTACCACTCTCATCTTAGTCCTGGCTGTTTCCTTGCCCGTATTAATGTAAAACCACACCATGCAAAGTGTGTTGACTGCAAGGGGTCGTCACTACTATGTCTTGCTACTATGACAGCACTAGGTCAGAATGGCTCCATCCCTGGTTGGCTCTGTGACTCCCTGTATCAGGAAACAATTCTAGAAAACCTCCAGGAGGACCAGTTTCCTGGAGCAGGAGGTAGCCAGGGGTCATCCAGTCAACTCCAGGAAGATTGAAATAACCTATTATGACTATTTTCCCCTACCACCTAGCATTCTAATCTGCTCCCTCAGCTTACTGTCCAACTCCTCCTCCTATGAAGGTGGTCTGTACACCACTCCCATTTGAATATTTTTCCCTTGGTGTTCTGAAGCTGTACCCTCAAAGGCTTTGTCTTAATCTCTTCCTCCTCCTCCCTGGTGCATATGATCCTCTTCTTCACAAATAAGGCTCCCCTCCCCTCTTCCCTTCTCTCTGTCCTTGCAGTAAATTCTAGACCCAAGGATCATGAGGTACCAGTCATGATATTGGGTGGCCCACATCTCTGTGAGGGCTGCTATGTTCACCTATCCCTCAGCTATCAGTTCCTGAAAATCTGCCATCTTGTTTGCCAGACTACTTGCATTCAGGCAAGGACACTACCTTCCATTGTGACCACTGTACCCCATTGTCTCTTATCATCCCTTTATGTCCCCCCTCCCTCATTCTCTCTCTCTCTCTCTCTCTCTCTCCCTCCTCTCTTCCTTCCTTCTGATGACTGGATGGGGGAGGGCCCATCAGTCTCTTTCTCCTAGTGGCTATGGTAGTAGCCCACTCTTTTGACCCCCTTCAATTCAAATTAAGGTTTGCAGTCATGTGTTCCCCTTCAAGACCCTAGTACCCTCTCTACTTAAATGCAGCCTGTCCAGTGCAAATAGACCCTTATTCTCCTAGTCCAACCCCACTTCCCCACTAGCCTGTATCCATTTGCCTCACACCACCCTTTAGCCAACTGTTAAGTTCCTCAATGCCTTGCTTCCCGAAAGTACTGCCCTAGGGACTGGAAGTACTTCAGAGAAAGTTACTGACCTTCCTGCCTCACTGCAAATTTTGCCTAGCTCCTAAACCTCCCTCCACCTCTCCCTAACACCCTGCAAGGTCATTAGTACCCAAGTGTATCATAATGTGAGTTTTTCATGCTCTATCCCCACACACTTGGGTATAAAATGCAAGGCCCTCTCTGACATCATGCCTGGCGTACCTCTACCCTCCAGTGGCTACCTTGCACCCTTACCTCCCCATCTCACACCCTTCAGTATTGAATCCCCTAGGATAATGACCCTCTCTACTTTCCCCATCCCCAATCCTGTCTTGCCTCCCACAATGCCAGTTTCCTCTGTCCCATTACTTCTCCTCTGTTGCTCCCCCTTTGGTCACCTTCCCCATCTCACCAGACTCCAATCCCTGACTATCCCTCATCCACCCTTATATCCACCAACTACTCACCCTTGCACTCTCCCTCATCTCCTCACCCCACTTTTCCCTCTTTCCCCTTACCCCACTTATGGTCCCTACCCTTTCTTGATCTTTGAGCTCCCTTGCCCATGTTCCTCCATAGTGGTCAACTTGGAGAACCTATTCAAAGATGTTCCCCATATTAAGACATGCTTCTATTCTCCCACCTGTGCTTTTCCCCTTCCTCCTTGTTCTGATTCCTAACCCCTCCTGCTCTTTCTCCTTACCTCCTACCAGTTCCCCAGGGCCCTTGGGGATGTCCCTGAATCCTTTGGCACCCTCCTGTATCTGTCATATGCCTACCATCCATGCAGCCTGGGGCAGTCATCCCTGCACCTTCCACCCCTGTTCATTCCCCTGCCTCTCCTCTCCTCTCCCTCCCCATTCCAACTCCCATCTCAACCACCACAGATCTTCCTTAAGTTGCCCCAGTTGTCTGCACACTGGACAGCCCCTGTTCTCTACATTGTTCCCAGACAGATGGCAGCCCCACCCATTGCAGCTGACCACTCTCCCTGCTTCCCTCTGTACCCTGTATCCCCTATCCCCATTTCCTTGCCTCCCAATTATCCTGCTGTCTGCCTCAGATCCTAGGCCCCATATCCTCTTCAGTGAGCTTTTAACCCTCCTTGCTGTATTACTAAATAGGCTATTGTTGTCAATTCCCCAATTTTGCTTTCTGTAGATGAGGATTTGCCCCATCTCCTATTTACTGCCGCCCCATGCTAGATGACAAGACTGAGCCATTGTGTTAGCTAAACCTGCCTAGCATGCGATGTCCAGTTTCCCATTCCTGTCCAGAGTGGTCTGCGGTTCTTTCTGTGGAATCCCTACAGATGCCATTTAGTTAGATGCCACACTCCTGCATCGTGGAACTCACATCGGGGTTGCTTACATGATGTGTTGCTTGCCCCTGGTAATATATGGGACTACAGGTGCCCATAGGCTTACTGCCACGTGGCCCTGTGTCCCTACCAATGGTGCCGGCTTGTTCTCACCTTCGGCCCTCCCACTGGCTGCAACCTCCCACCACCCTGATCACAGTAATCCCCACAGTATTTTATTCAAGTTTGAAATCATTTTCTTAATGCAGAACTGTATGACAAAACACAAAACACAGTCCCCAGCACTTAACTGAAGCAACTTCTGTTGTTCCACGCTCCCGATGGTATCCTCCCTCCACCAAGATGACACACAACACCTCCAGTTCTTCCTTTTCCCCCAAATGCCCCTGCAGTTCCATAGGCTTGATTCCCTTCCTCACATACAGTACAACCCTCCTCCCTTCCATGTCACTACTAAACACAGAGTAGCCTGGTATGGTCACATTCCAGTCATGCCTCTCAGTGCACTATGACTCTGTTATGGCCACCAAATCCAGGCTAACCTCCTCCATGATGGCCTCAAAATCTAGATTTTTTCCCCAGACTCTTTGCATTTGTGTACATGGCTCTCCATCCTTATTTCTCCTGCCTGCCTCCTGCTTTCTCCTCTGTCCTGCCTGTGCTGTTTTATGAAGCTCCCCATGTTCCACCCTCTTCACTTGTTACCCTCTCCATTATGTCTCCTTTACTCCTCTCTTCTTGCTATCTTGATTTATAATCCCTTGTTCTCTACCTGGTGCCCACCCTGTCTTCCATTGTGCATGCCGGGGGCTTCCTTCCATGGCTCTCCTTCCTGTTGCTTCATTGTCTGAAGGAGGCTACCCTTGCCTCTTTTGTATTACAACCTCCCCGCTAGTTTAAATTTTTATCAGTAGCATTAAACCTTCCACTAAGGACTGTGGTCCCATCCTGGAAGAATGCAGGCTATTTCCCTACAGAGGCCTATATCCGCCCAGGCTGGTCCCCAGTCCCCAGTGTAGCCAAAGTCCTCCACCATGAACCATATCTTCAACTAATTGTTAAAAGCTGTGGTGCAGAGTACCTTTTTTCCTCCTTGGTCACACTCATGTAACACCTTGACAAATGCCATTGTGCATGCTACCTGCTTCAGGACCCTTCCTAGCTCTCATAATTTACCTTTCACTACCCATCCCTATCCCTTACCAGGTCATTTGTTCCCAGGCAGACAGTGACATCTAGCTTCCTCCCATTTCTTGCCACCCTAGTGATCCTCTGGATCTGTTCTCTGTCCCTCAAGTTGAAGCATCAGCGAGTTACTTTGCTTCCCTCTCTCTTCTTCCCTCCTCTTCCAAGTCAGTCCCACTATGGCAGAGTCCCCACAAGAAGCTGCTTCCTCCTCAGATGAGACCTCTTCCTCCTTCTTGGGGCCTCCCTTCTGAGGACCCCCACTTCCTCCCTTCCCACTGCTGTGGGTGCCTCTTCCCAGTTGCCCCATCCTATCAGTATGGTGAAGGAATTATGTTGACTGAGGTGCATTCCTTCTACCACCTTACCCTTCAGAGCCCACCAAGTCCAACCATTCTGTCTCTACTTAGGCATCATCTGGGAAGTGATGGTGGATTGGTGGCCCCTGGTAGGGCAGTAGGTTCCCTGCACCTTCTTCAGTTGGCCCAGAGTCCAGCAACCTCTGTCCTCAGCTCAGAAGGAGTGCAAATGGGGCAGCATTTCAGTCTCCAGAATGTGCCCTGAAAGACTGCAGCTCCACACATGTTGCACTGAACCACTCCCATGCTCTTTCCCATCTTAACCACGTTGTTTGTTGTCAGTTTTGTCTGTTAAATCTTTCTCTATCATCCTGCCTCCTTTGATTTCCTACCTTTCCCTTTACCTATTTGAAATGTATTTGTTACTCTACCCTAGATAATGTTCTCCTGCTTTCCCCTTTCAACTTTGCAAGCAGTTGCTACCTTTCTTATGAGACATAGAAGAATGGAAATCTCAGTTGATTAACATTTTTATTGTTTGGCTAAATAACCTTTACAAAAATATATTAAACACAGTAGATTCAGCATACATATCATAATCTATACACATAATGAATTCTTAATAATAATAAATACATATACAGGTCAGCTGTCATAGCAAATTGTCAAGTACACAGCAGAGAAACCTCCACCTTGACTACTGCAATGCCCTTTACCTTGGGCTACTGGGGTTGAAATTCGCTTGCAGCTAGTGCAGAATGCAGCAGCCAGGCTGTTGACTGGTTCTTCTAGGTCCAGTCATAAACGCCTGTGCTGTGGACTGCACTGGCTGCCAGTTTCTACGAATCACCTCCAAGATCGGTTTGCTGACCTATAAGGCCCTATGATCAGGGACCAGCTTACCTGAAAGAGCTCCTTTGTCCCTACTGCCCCCCGCTGTCTCTGATCTAGTGATGAGGGATTGCTAGAGATTCCAGGGTTCACTTAAAACTTCAGGGCAAGATCTTTTAGCTTTATGGCCCCGACCCTATGGAATTCTCTACCTCGTCAGGTGCAAAATTGCCCGACTGTCCAAAGCTTTAAAGGAGCTTTGAAAACCTACCTTTTTAGTAAAGCCTTTAATGATTTCTGATTATTTTAATGTTGTTTTAACTATTTATTGTTTTGTGTAATATTGTACAGGCACCTTGGTTTAAGAAAGACGCCTTATACAAATAAAGAATGATTGATTGATTGATAAGGAAAATTCCATTGCACTATTCTCACCTGAGTCCCTAGTAATTTCCTTTTATTTTATTAATAGCCAAAAGTATTTGGACAACCTAAGGACAACCTAAGATTCATCAGCTGTGTGAAATAAAATAGTTGTTAATGTTTCAAGGTCAATGTTATATAGAAGTTTAGGAATGGACCGAGCCAATAGGCCCTTTGTTTTTATGCCATGCACAAAACCACATGACATGTATTAAGTTTTCTTTACCCCTTTTGAACAAGTACAGTCTTCCAACTCTTTGGGCAATTTATTATTTCTTACCTGTAAAACATTACTAGGAAGCATTTGAATTTGTACACTATTAGGACTTTCTTAAGTTCATAATCATCCAAAATTGTCATATAAGGTTTAAGTCCAAATGAATAATTATTTTTAGAAAGCCAATTTGAATAAGCTGTATCTTTGATTTTGCTTAAGGCCTCATTTTCCATGCTCTTTTGACTCTTTTCAGTATATATTGTTGTATTTTAAGCTAATGACAATTCCATTATTTACCTAATTTTCAGTTTTCCCAGACTGTACTTATCCAATAGTTTTGTGATTATATTGAACTAGAAATATGTTCTATAACCCAACTCATGCCAATACTGTTTTCTTTTAAACATAACTATATCATTGAATCCTTTGGCATTCTCAGCAGTATCCAGTAAGAAAGTTTTCTACTGTCAGTAAGTGCACATAAATTAGTCAGACCTGTCTCTGATCTTGTGTAGGAGGCTGGGCATGAGTGACCTAATCCTAACGTCTTTCTCAGCAGTTTGAAAACTGGTATAGTAAGTTTGTCAATTGCTTTATTTTCCATATTTCTGCCCCATACAGGACCTGGGCCATGTATTTTGTATTAATTGTCTGAAGAAGGGAGACTACTATTCCTCTAAATTGATAGTTAAGCTATCCAGCCCTCTTGAAGTTTTCTTTAATTTCTCTGAAATCATGTCAAGATGACCATTTCATTTACCATTTATGGAATACACCACCAGATACACATATGAGGTAGCTGTTGCAATAACATTAGGTCCAATTTTCCAACACCCAGAGGTTTTTGTTTTCACCAAAGATTAAAACCTTGGTTTTGTTAAGATTTACTGTTAACTATAACTCTTTAGATTTTTCATATAGAAATTCATTTTCATCTGAAGACCTTTCTTAGATGGGGAATTATCACTAAATCATCTGTGTATAGCTAAAATAGGACATTCTTGATTATCAACTTTTGGTGAATCTGAGGAAATTTATTAATTTCATTTAAGAGGTTATCTATATATAGGAAAATAACACTGGAGCCAGGACACAGCCATGCATACTCCTTTATTCATAGAAAGGGTGTTGTTTTCCATAGACTCCAGTCCTAACAGAGGCCCAGGTATTTGATATAAATTATAACTAATATAAACTAGATTTTTATCAAAACCCTATCTAACATAAGATTCCAGGGTGTACTTCTTGAGATTGCTTCAAATGCTGCTGTATAATCTATAAAGCAAGTATACAGTTTTTGTTTACGTAGGATAATGTATTTCTCAATCAAATGTCTCAGAATGAACATATTATCACATGTAGAAAAGTTTTCCTAAATCCAATATAAAGAGCAGAGATCCCACCAATCCTATCTTAAAGTTTATATAACACAACTTTAGAAAAACATTTAAATTTATGTCAAGTAAGCTAATTAGATGACACATGGCTGTATCTGCTGTAGCTTCCTTTTATGTATTGGTACTATATATGCACTGCTCCAAGATTCAGGGAATCCTGACTCTCCAATTCATCTATTGTAGAAAATAGTCAGGAATTTACACCATTCTGTAGCAGAACAAAGATACACCTTCCAGGAATGCTTACAGCTTTTTTTTTTTTTCAGGGTCTTAATAGCAAACAGAACTTCATCATAAGTAAAGGTGACTTGTACATTATCCCTCTGTTCCTGTATAGGGAATATATTAATTGCCATTGGATCCCAAAGTTTCCTGCAAAGTGATTCCTCCATTTATCCTCTGTAATACAGTATATGTGTCAATCTTATATTTATAGTTATTAGTTCCCTTGGCAACAAGGTTCCAAATTTCTTGGAGTCCTTGGAGATGATGGCTTCATACATTAACTCCTATTGCTTCTTATAGAACAAACTGTTCTTCTCTTTTATAAGTAATTTATATATTTTTATGGTTATTTAATTCCTTTAAATTATCCATTGTTGATCTATTTTATAGATTCTTGTTAATTTTCTGATTACACTTTTAGATTTTTTACATTCTGAATTAAACCATCCTTCAGCGCTACTTCCTGTCTTGCTGTTAAATGGGGTTCAAGTCTTTCCTTTATTTTATTATAAGTTTCAGTCAAGTTGCCCATTAGTTGTTCAAAGTTATAACTTTCAAGATATTCACTCCTTTCTCTTAGAGCTGTATCAGAAAGTAGGTTATTAATAGATACATTAGACTCCTGTTTCCAAATTATTCTCTTCCTGGCTCTAATTTCTGTGGAGTTGCAGGTGAAGACATATAATCCCTCTGACCTGTTTTCTTACTCAACAATAATATGGGAAAGTGATTACTTGTTGCATGATTTTGTGCATACAATTCTTCCCACATTAAGTCAAGACCTAACCAAAGTGTGAGATCCACTACTGATGCACCCTTTGATGCAATAGATGTCCATTCTTTAGTGGCACTATTTTTAGTGGTTTGACTTTAAAAAAAATAACTTTTTTATACTTTCATCTTGAAGTCTGCGTCCTTTTATGAGGTTAGTGTGTGCCTAAAACCTTCTCTTTTGATGTCCATTCTCCCAGTCCATTTCCTTTAATCTACCATTCAAAGGGCATATGTTCAGATCTTCCATGATTTCCATACATTTTTCCCTGAGTGATTCACTTAGAGATCTTTAGTCATTCTTGAGATCAATGTACTTGTAATATTGTATTCATAATAGACATTATTCATTAATCCTTTATATTTCCCTATATAGGCATTAACATACCCTACTATTAATATTCCTATACTAAAACAGGTGCACATACAGACATTTAAGAACTCTCTTAGCGGAATCAAAAGTCTGTAGGATAAAATTTGGAGTTTTCTGGTGGGCAATAACAATTAATAATTGTAAAGCATACTTTCTCCATTTCTACATAGTTTGCAATAAAGTTGTCCAATTTCTTTATACAACTGACCTTTTTAAAAGCCAACTTTAAAATAAGGGCAATGCCACCAGAGCATCTACCAGTTATTTGTATCTTTTTACCAGGGTATGATATATCTCATAACCAGTTATAGCTATGATTTCAATCTTTATCATGCCAGGTCTCCTGCATAGCTATAACATCACATTTCTCAATAAAAGCAACCCGATCTGAATCAGCTTGTTTATTTTTTATACCTGCTATGTTCCAAGATAAAAGGATCATCTTTCTTTATGCAAATATATATTAATAAAACATCCTCTGCACTGCTGTTTCTTATATCAATTAACTGTCAGTGAAAATATCCAGCAATTGCTTGATATCTGTTATTTGTTCCTATTTCTGTAATATAGCTCTGTACACTAGTTTGCCTGCCCTTTGTATTAGTGTGTAGTATATTTGAGTCTACCACATATAGACCCACTTTATCAAGTACTTGAACTTTTGCAGAATAAGTTCTGCAAGTGACCTATCTTTACATAATAGTTCAATTTGGCTGTTAATGCCAACTCTTCAAACTTGGATATGATCTTTAGAGCAATTTGGGAGCTGCATGATATTAGAAAATTGAGAATGACATTAGTTAGTTTCTCTTCATTTTCATTCTCAATCTGCTGTAGGAAAAATAAACTTAATGAAACTTTATTTACTGTCCTCTCTCTAGATTTAATTTCTTTGTTAAATTCTATTCAATTCTATTCAGTAACATTATTGGTACTCATTGTCTTGTATTGAAGACCCATTTAACCAGACATAGTTTGCCACCCAGGCAGATGAAAATATACATCAACCATGATAGGAGTATAGAGTTCATATATCTCATCAAATGTTAAATTTCAGCCAATCAGCGTGTGCCATGTCATTTGACAGGTGGTTACCATAGCAACACCCCACCCCTTTCTGTCACCAGAAGTCCCACCCACTGCACAGAAAGTGATGTACAAAATGCAGAAATGACATATTCTCAAATCCAGAAATGACACATCATTCCCATTCTATGTCCCTACATCCTTCCTCCTCCATCTCCAGTCCCTCAAACCTCCACAACACCATCCTAGCTCAAACCCAAGTCCATCCCCTTGAACCACAACCACCCCATCCTAGCTCAAACCTGATTCCATCCTCTGTCCCTCGACCCCCTGCCACAATATCTTGGCACAAACTCTCCCATCCTCCCACCTTGTCCCACCACCACCCTTGCACCATCACCTACCTCAAATCTGAGTCTCTCCCCTCCTCTCTCCTTGCCCCACCACCACCTAATTACACCCCATCACCTACCTGGAACCTGGAGTCTCTCCCATCCTCTCATCTTGCCCACCATCACCTACCTGGCACTCCCTCAACCTCCCCTGCCAATCTGTGGTATGACTGCTGGGTGCCTTTTACTCAGGGATTTGTTTTGTGTGAAATGTTCTTTGAAGCTCAAAGGACTGTAAGAACATTTATCTCTTCAGTGTAAGGAAGTTCCTTTATCACAATGCATTTTAAGTATTTATGAAAAACAGTGATTTCTTTTTAATGTGAAAAGAAAATGAGTTCTAACTTTAAAAGCAGAGACAGTGTGTGTGTGTGTGTGTGTGTTTTGAAGCTGATGATTCAAGGGTTTGTAGTCTTAGTAGACTGCTTCAAATGCTAAAGTCTGATTTAAAAACATTTATAATACTCTGCATTCCTTTTTCAAGCTTAAAAATAATGGAACAGTATTCTGATATTTTGAGATCAGAAACTAAACATTTATTTTCTATTTCCTTTGAAAAGATAATTTACAAGATATCTTGTTATCAAAAGCACATATTTCTATTAAATATATACTAATGTTACTGGTGAAAAGTATTCAAGAGGGTTTTATCCTCTGTGCATTTCCTGTAAGAACATTTTATCTTTGCTATATAAAAACATTCTGTTAAAAGAATGCATTTTAAGTATTTATGAAAAAACAGTGATTTATTTTTAATGTGAAAAGAAAATTAGTTCTAACTTAAAAGCAGAGACAGTGTGTGTGTGTGTGTGTGTGTGTGTGTGTCCATTGTTGAATCTGATGTTTCAAGGTTTGTAGTCTAAGTAGACTGCTTCAAATCCTAAAGTCTGTTTAGAAACAGTCATACTCTCTACATACATTTTCTTTTAAATGAATACATCAGAAATCTGGTATTTTGATGTCAGAAACTAAATATATTTTTCTATTTCCTTTGAAAAGATAATTTACAAAGATCACTGCTTATCAAAAGCATATATTTCTATTACATATATATTAATGTACTGGTGAAAGTATTTAAGAGTGTTTTAACCTCCAGAAAGCAACAAAAAGTACTCTGCATTACCTATGTAAAACTGAAAAACCAGTAGATTGCTTCATGGAGACTTTCATACTCTGAGAAACTTAAGAAAATTCCTATTAAACGTTCCTATTAAACATGCCTTCCCAACATTACAGTATACAAATCACATACTAGTCATTCTATCTATCACAAGAGATGACATAACTATATTTATCAATGGGATCTGTCTTCTAGAAACCTTGTGATGGTCACATAGATGATAGCTGATATTAATAAACCCCAGCTATACATGCTGATGCGTGCTGCTTGTCTTAAGAGATAACATCACCATACAGGATCAATGGGATCTGTCTTCTAGAAACCTTGTGATAGTCACATAGAGGATAGTATATATTAATAAACCCCTACTATACATGCTGATGCGTGGTGCTAGTCATAAGAGATGACATAACTATATTTGTCAATGGAGGACTGTCTTCTAGAAACCTTGTGATACACACATAGCATGAGTTCATCTGGCTGAGTCTTGTACATAGTAAGGGTTCCAAGGACCAGAAATTCATAGTTTCAAAACTTTATGATCATGAACAGCTGGTCTGATTCAGAAGATCTAACTGATAGTGAGATAATGGAAGCCAGTCTATCAATACCAGAACCCCAAGGTATGTATTCTTGCTGAAAATGTGTAAAATGTATCTACTTGTATGCTTGTTATTACAATTAAAAGCCAGTCTGATTTTTGTTGTTGTTGTTTGATTGGTAGGGGATTTGACAGATAAATACAATGTTATATATCTATTAGGGGCCATCTGTCTTACTAAATATGTTTTGTAAAATGGTGGGGGTAATCTTTGTAGATTGTGATTGGAGGGTTAGCTTGTGTTAATTTAAATGTTTGCTGACAATAAACAAAATATTTATATTGGCTGAAATGCTTCGTAGTGCAAGTTTGAGAAAATAGCATGCATTTACATTGTTTTACATAAGTAGCCTCTGTTTGACTGGTGTGAGTGTGTGTGTGTGTGTGTGTGTGTGTCAGATAAATACAATGTTATATATCTATTAGGGCCATCCGTCTTACTAAGTATGTTTGATAACATGGCGGGATAATCTTTGTAAATTGTGGTTGTGGGGGATTAACTTGTGTTAATTTAAATGTTTGCTGACAATAAACAAATGTATTTATATTGGCTTAAATGATTCATATTGAAAGTTTGAGAAAATAGCATGCATTTACATTGTTTTACATAAGTAGTCTCTGTCTGACTGGTGTGTGTGTGTGTGTGTGTGTGTGTGTGTGTGTGTGTGTGTGTCAGATATAATATTATCTATTAGGGCCATCTGTCTTACTAAATATGTTTTATAAAATGGTGGGGGTAATCTTTGTAGATTGTGGTTGTGTGGGATTAGCTTGATTAACTTAAATGTTTGCTGACAATAAACAAATGTATTTATATTGGCTTAAATGCTTCATAGTGCAAGTTTGAAAATAGCATGCATTTACATTGTTTTACATAAGTAGCCTCTGTCTGACTGGTGTATGTGTGTGTGTATATGTGTGTGTGTGTGTGTGTGTCATATAAAATACAATGCTATATATCCATTAGGGACATTTGTCTTATTTATATATTGTAATATATGTAGATGGCCTAATAATACCATCTCATCCCATACAAAAATTTGTTGTAATACCACACTACTGACAATGATAATTCCATCATTCCAAACTGATAATACTATCGTTCAGAAGTGATAATACCATTGTTCACTCCTGAATGATAGTATTATCAGAAGCAATCACCAGCACGAGCGCAATCACCTGGCTACTTCAAGCGCGAGCTGGCTTTCAAACCGCAAACAGTTTCCTGACAGAAACACTGCTCCTCGGTCATGGCGCATCACTACAAAGATTAAAAATGCAGGATTATACTAATAATGTCACAGGAGACAGAATACAGTTCGTGAAAAACCAGGAGAACCCCAACACCACAAAAATGAATTTTGACTTAAAGCTCCTCCAAACATACCTCACAAAGCAAGGTGAGTCACGGTCCATTGAAGCTATACCCATACAAGAACTAGACTCCATCCTCGCTAACTTTCTGTTTCATTTAAAAAAGCAAGACGGCTCTGAATATGAGCCTAGCACAATCTGAGGTGTCCTTGGCAGTATCGACAGACACCTACACAAATTAATTATCCTGTCTCAATTTTCCAAAGTCCTTCTACAGTATTCAAACAAATACTAGAGACACTAACTGCTAAGCAAAAATACCTAAAAACTCGGAATGGGTAACGGCCAAGGCCAGCAGAAGCCCTAACAGAAACAGACATCAACTTACTGTACACATCGGGCACTCTAGGTTACGACTCCCCACAAGCACTCCTTCACATGCTGTTCTTCAACATAGGGCTACATTTCACCCTCACGAACAAGCGAGCAATACCTCCTCTGCTGGGGCGACATAGTATTAAACAAAGACAGCCAAGGAAATGACTACCTGGAGTACCATGAACGAAACTAGAACAGGCGTGAAACATAAGAGATATAAGGCCAGTACACCCCAGGCTATACCGCAACACCACAAACCCAAGCAGAGACACAGTAACTGCCTACAAAGAAAGTATACCACACACCCCTGCCATTAGCTACAACGCTCCCCTTCTATTTAGCACCAAATCTGAAGCTGAAACCAACCAGCTTATGGTTCAGAGCCATGACAATCGGTGAGAACAAAATTAAGCATTATGAAAATGCTACAAAAATCTTCAGGGCTCCCACCAGAAAACGAATAACAAACCATAGCACAAGAAAAGGCTATACAAGTGCTCATTGACTTTAATGTACCTCCACGGATGTTGCCCAAGTCTCCGGTCATAAAAACATCCAGTCAATTAATAATTATAGTACCTTGTCTGAGCTAAAGCAACAGAAAATATGTGCCATCCTCTCTGGGAACAACCCAGCACTTCCACATCCTTCAGCACCTCCTGAATGTGAAGCACCCAGACCTGACACAGCGACTAACTCCATTGCAGTCCCACAGGAAATGACAACACAGATGTCCTCCAAAAGCTCCCACATCTCTGCTACTGCAGGCAACATATTTGGTTCCACTGCAATTTTTTGGGAACGTCATGATCAACATCCGAAGTCACCACCCCAATTAAAATACGATCCGTCATCTACTCAGATTCCACCGGACTAGCACCTCTTGCATGCCAAAACCAAAAAAGTTAACTTTACTGTTCTTTAGACACAATCATTGGCTCATCAATTACATGAAATTCTGCACTACTTTACTGCTTCTCCTAACAGCTGTTCCTGATTCACCACTGACAACCCATCAGCCTGCACCAAAGGTAAGTAAAAACTATTCCTGCTCCATATATTACAAAAATAACAGATAGCTAAGTATGTATTTCGGTAGTAATACCATCTCAAAGTTTTGGGATTTTGGTACCTTCTCGAAGCTTCGCTCTCGAGGTACCAAGTCTCCAAACCTCTCGATGGTATTACTGCCTTGTAATACATACTAGCTATCAATTATTCTATTTATAATATTATAATAATATATATTAATAATTATAACATAATTAATAATATTATAATATTATATTATATGTTTACATATGTTTGAGTAAAATGGGATTAGCTTTTGTTGGGGTTATATTAACTGCTTTGTAGTTTGAGAAACTATTTAACATACATTTTTATTTTCTTAATTTTTTTAGTGTAAGTATGTGTGAATGATCTTTGGAAGATGTCTTCATAATGATGTAAATGAAAGCTAGGCAGCCTTTGATTGGTAGTTCTTCTTTGGGCAGACATGATGGACCTAGAGACCCTTTAGACCTTACAATTACTCTATAGATACTCCTGTAATGTTTAAAATGCTTAAGTGATAGGTTGATGCTCTGCTTTTTTTGTCAACAGTTCAAACATGTGCTTCAGGGAAAGACAACATAAAGAGACGTTCAGAAGTTTGTAAAACAAACAGAGGCCTACTAAAATTACCACTACCAGCACTGAAAGTTTAAATGCAATAAATGACATTTGTTTAAATTTTAACCAGAGGGTACAACCTTCTACCAGTTCAGGGGTTGCAGACAGAGCTGTGCCTCACCCCAAGATTGAGGAAAGGGACATTGTTGCACTGAAGTTATTGCTGACAGTTTTTCCATTAATAGATGGTGCCTTGTTTAAAGGACTTGTGGATCATGGCAGGTTACAGGGACATCATTTTTAAAATGACCTTTTAAATGGTACTGTGATAAAACATGTATTTTCTTTGATATGTGTAGCTAAGAATTTAACTCAGAGCTGAAACATGCTCTGCAGGTAGCAGAAATGTATCAAACAATCAAAGAGCTGGAACTGAAACTGTCTCAGAAACAGTGACAAGACAGAAAATCTCATAGGCTGAATAAAATGAGGTCAGCACTAAAAGAATGAAAAAAATAGTAGATGAGTGAAAAGAATTACATGGAATAAAAATAAAGAACCCTAGAACATTTGAGAAAGAAAACAAGGTGTGCCAAAATCATATTACACCGTAGGGCATCACAGCAGCTTGTTGAAAATCAGCCAGATGCTGAATTAGAAAACCAGCAGCCCCTCCAGTTTTTTAGAAACAATTCAGCATTATGAACATGTGCTACAAAACTTTAGAGCAACAGAATTTTATCAGACATTTAGGTTTGTAAATATTGATAGACTAGCCTCATTCAGCCAGGCCATTCAAGCTGTGCAATCAGCAATTCAATAACTTTTAGACCACATTATCCCTCAGTTATGGGTACATGACTTTCTACAATTGCATTTGAGTGCTGTCTCTTTAAAGCACCCCTTGTTCTCAAGGAGAACATGACCCGTAGAGTTAAATGCTGGTATATTCTTAGATCACATAGCTGACATGTTACAAAGCAATGCTGAAGTCATTGCTGATGATTTTACAGTTGGTGGTAACAACCACCAGAAACCGGGAGGGTGGTGGGGTGGGGTGTAGATGTACACTGAGTTCTAGCCTCTATAGTAAAATAATTGAGAAAAAGAGACGTTACTTGATTGATTTAAACAATAGAGATAATGATTTTTGTTTTGCTGGAAGTGTACTTGTGTCTTAAACAGACACCTGACCAACAATCAATTGATCAGTAAGGCTAAAATATTGCATGCTGAGATAGGTTTGTCAGAACACACAACTGTCAGTTTCAGTGATGTGCCACAATTTGAACAGTTTTTAGGAGTAACTATTAAGGTTCTATGTCATAATTAAGGAAATTGGCAAACATTTTCAAAGGGATCTGGCAGCTTATCCTAAAACACTGTTTGTATTACATCATAAAAATCACTTTTATGGTGTCACAAATGTCAATAAATTTATAGGGCCAGATACCTCTGTGAATACTGTCAATCAGCCTTCAGCCACAAAATCATCACTCAGGTACTCTTTATTGCAATGTGTGCTGTGATCCAGTCTGTGCAGAACAGATTGCCAGTATAGTGAAATGTCCAAATGTAACAAAATTTGTAGATCCTTACATTGTCTGAGAGGCACATGACCAAAGTTGATTTAGGCATGATCCTGTGAATCAAGCAAGCTATGTGAAGAATGTTTTGCCGTATACAAAGAATCATAAATGTAAAATGGGCAGATGTTCTAGATGTGGTTCTCTAATGACTGCTGACAAACATTTGTGTTACATGTCTCCACTGAAACAAGTGAAGACCTCTAAGAAATATATAGTGTTTGATTTTGAGGCCAGACAAGAAACAAGAACACACACACCAAATTATGTCTATGCCAATCAACTGGATCATAGCAGATGTTTTGCATTTGAAGGAGACGACTGTGTAAAAGATTTTGTCAGGCACTTTATAGATACACCATTCAAATACTACACATTTATAGCTCACAATGCCAAAGGCTATGACAGCTATTTTATTGTTAGTCAGCTAGTCAAGGAAAAATTGGTATCAAATTGCTCACACAAGGAGGACATTGCTCTCAATGATGGTATCTGTGCTACACATTAGATTTATAGATTCACTGTGTTTCATACCAATGCATTTGTCTAAAATCCCAGGCACATTTGGCTTTGAAAATGAGATTGCTAAAGGGTACTTTGCACATTTTTTAACACCAAGGCCAATGAAAACTATGTAGGTCTCCTGCCTGATGCCAAATTTTATGGGTAGATCTTATGATGCCTAGAGAAAATCAGAGTTCATGCGATGGTACCTAGTCAACCAACATACAGAATTTGATCTGAAAAAGAGCTCTGCTACTGTTGTCAGTTAGATGTTGAAATTCTTTGAAAAGCCTGTGACAAATTTAGACAAGAAGTGATGACCATGACAACCATACAGATTTTAAAACAGTCAGATGGTGACATTTTAGAGCATGAAGAGGTTTGTTTAGAACTCTTTCAATATACAACCATAGCATCTGTCTGCATGGCCACATTCAGTTTCATGTTTTGAAAGAACACACTCGCAGTTCTCCCCCAGATAATTACCACGGCCTGCAAAGAGGTTCTCCACACCTGTGATACAGTGGTTAATGTACATAGCAGAGAAAGAAAACATTGCTATTCAGCATGTACTATGGGGTGGGGAATTTAAATTGGGGCCATATTTTCTTGATAGTTACTCAATAATTAATGAGGTTCCCACTGCTTTTGAATTCAACAGGTGTTTTTATGGCTGCAACATCTGCTATTGTGAAAAGATCGAAATCATATGACAGGTACAACTTTTGGGCAGTTATTCAATCGGACCATGCACAAGGTTCATTTTTAAAAAGTCAGGGTTTGCCATTAGAGTCCTGTGGGAACACCAGTGGAGAAAAATGTGGGCCATAGATCGGGGCTGACTGATTTTTTGAGGGACAGGAACTACCCCAACCTCTCGAACCTAGAGAGTCACTGTTTGGGGATGAACAAATGCCATTTCTCTGTACTATAAGATACAGCCCAATGAGACAATCTGCTATTATGATTTTACCAGCCTGTACACTTTTGTCAACAAAACTAAACAGTACCCGTGGGTCACCCTCCCATCATTTATGAGAACTTTGCTGACATGAGTCAGTACTTTGGTTTGGCAAAATTAAAGTTTACCCCAGAGGTCTCTTTTTCCACTGCTGCCATCCAGGATTGGAAAAAACTTGTATTATCTTATATGGTGCATGCATGAAGACAAAGTTCAGACACCGTGCACACAAATGATGAACAAAGGGCATTGACTGGTACCTACTGTGCCGTGGAACTAAATCTGGCACTGGAAAAAGGTACAATATATAAAAATTTATGAAGTGTGGCATTTTAGAGAGTCATCAACAGAACTGTTTGCAGACTACATCAAACTGCATCTGAAAGGCAAGCAAGAGGCATCTGGTTTCCTTCATGGGTAAAAATGAAATGAAGCAGATAATATCAGGTAATACAGCAATATTTTGAAAGTGAAAATGTGTATTTGAACCCGCTGACATTGCTGTTAATCTCATAGGAGGCAGATATCTAAACTGTTCTTAAATTCTCTTTGGAGAAATTTGGACAGAGAGTTAATTGCCCACCAACAGTTTAGTATCAGACCCCAACAAGCTTTTCAGTATGTGTTTGCCCCTATTATGATGTGGCCTCATGCTGGTTCATCGATGATGAAACAGTGTGTTTATGCTGAAATATACCAAAGACCACTACCCAAATTCTAACAATGTCAACATATTCATAGCTAGTTTCACCACTGCGTATGCCAGACTAGAACTCTACAAACTGCTAGATAAGTTACAGGACAGTGCCTGTATCATGACACAGACTCTGTCATTTTGTGTCTAGACTGGGTGACTGGAAGCCCCTCTAGGTGACTATTTGGGGAACTGACTAGTCAGCTTCTTACAGATGAGCACATTACTGAGTTTGTGTCTGCAGGTCCCAAGATGTATGGGTACTGGCAGTCCAGAGGACAAATTGTGGTTAAGGTGAAAGGCTTCACCCTTAATGTAGGTAACTGTGAACTCATTAATTTTGACAGCTTAAAAGATCTGTTTTGATTACTCAGGGTCAAAGACATCTAAAGAAATCACAGTGAGGCAACCCAGCATAGTTAGAAACAAAAAGCAGTGGTCCCTTGAAACAAGAACACTGTCCAAGACCCAAAGAGTAATTTATGATAAACGAGTTTTACAATCAGATTTCAGAACACTTCCTTATGGATACTGAGGACTGAAAATGGATATCAGGTTGCAGCATCCCTTTACTTGTCTGTTGGCCAGCCCTTCTAACAGTGGGAAAAGCTTCTTCATAAAGCAGTTGTTGGAAAATAATGATACCACTTTATCACATATGCCTGAAAATTTTGTCTGGTTTTACAGCTGTTGGTAACCTTTGTACAATGAACTGATGCTAAAGTTTCCATGGATTAAATCTGTGGAGGGGCTACCAGCGTCATTCCTGATGATGATCTCTTACTCCTGGGGAAGGTGAATTTTGTTGTTATAGATGATTTAATGGACTCTGCCTGTCAAAATAGTGAAGTCGAGTATGGGTTTATCAAGTACAGCCATCATAAACAGTTAACGATATTTCTATTTGTATAGAATGTATTTTGTCAAGGAAAGAAAAGCTGGACAATCACGCTTAATACCAAATATATGGTCCTGTTTAAAACCCATGGGACAAGCTGCAGATACAAACACTGGCCAGACAGATGTACCCCAGTCAGACCAAATTTTTTTAGAAGCTTTTGAAGATGCCACAAAAAAACCTTATGGCTATTTATTGGTTGATTTAAGAGCTGGTACACCAGATGAATACAGGCTGTCAGTGGTTGTTTCCACCTGACTGACCTGTGGCATATGTCTTGAAAATAACACATTCTGGTTTTAGAAATACATGATGCTGTATTGTCATTATGTCTAAAGACTGCAGAGAAATCTTTCTGTTTTAAAGTTACTTGTCAGAGGACCTCCCAGTTTAAGAAAAGTTATTTTGTGCTCAGCCTCTGATGACTTGATATCTGCCATCACAGAGGTTGCTTTAAACACCCTGAAAGGAAATATACCATTGTCAGTTAAACAGCTAGCTTTTCTGAGAAAAGGGGTAGAGTCATAAAAATGTAAGCAACAGAAAAGTGCCTTTAAAAGAAAAACAGATTGTAAACCAGACAGACGGATTCATAGGGACGTTGTTGGGAACTGCTATTCCTTTGATTACTAGCCTGCTGGCTAACAGATAATGGCTTTAACTCAGAAAATGTATCTGGTACCTCAACAGCAATTGGACCATTTGAAAACAAACTATCCTAATGAGGATATGAGAAAAGTCGCAACTTACAGCTTGGATACAGGAATGAGATCTATACTATCATGAACTGATTTATCAGATCATGACAAAAGCCAAGCTGTACTCTGCAGTGTTGCAATGTTACCTCACTCTAGTACATCAAAGAGAACAGGCTAAAACCAGTTTGACCTTACACATGCCTAGGAGTGAGGCAGTTTCCAGCAACCCCTACTGAGACTCTTTCTGTCACGAGTTCTATGGAAAAGACATTTGAACAGTGTTTCTCAAAGGTCTAAAAATTACTGAGATATTACTAAAGCAAATGGCAAAGAACAAGAATATTCTTTTTGGAATAATATGGGAGAATTGATGTATAAGGGTAGTGTTGTTTCTGGGTCTCATATGGTCAATTTGGTAAGGGCTGCTACAGCCACTCATGCTATCCTGACCACAAAAAGCCAAAGGGGTGGGATGTGTTTGTCAAAGCGGTGGCAGAGACTAACATACCCACATCCATCTTTGGTCATTCAGCAAACAGGAGATATGTTGAAAGTCAAAACAGCTAATGTAAAAGCCCCTGAACCCTCTCCACTTAGCAAATGGTCAGTGACACCCAAAAGATGAAAGACTTTAAGAACCTGCTTGGCTCCTGTATAAATGAGAATATTATATACCTTAGTGACCGATGTGTACTGACTATTTAGGCATGTTTTTTACAAAAGGTATTAACAGTGATGTATGTTATAATCCTACCTCATATTGAATACATTAGCATGTTTTTAAAAAGGTACTTATATTTCTGTATGTTATCATCCTACCTCATATCAAATATGGTAGTATTTTTTACAAAGGTGTATACTGATACATGTTAGCCTACCTCATCTTTAGTATGTAATCATGTTTTTTTTTAAAAGGGCATATCATAATCCTAGCTCAGTGGTATGTCACATGTAATGTCATTTTTAACAAGAGGCTTTTTAGCTTTCTGTATTTTATCTATGATTTTATCTGTCATTGTTTTACAATAAATACCTCTTAATATTTTAGATATCATGTCATTATTGAAGACATTACATATCTGAAAATTTCAAACACATGTCTTCCAGAAAAACTGACAAAGACACAGAGATCATGAGGGTATATATGATTTTATAAAATGATGGTTGTAAGTTACAAGTGATTGCATATTTTAAATTCATTACAAGACAAACAAGAAGGAACTAGAAGGAGACAGGATCAGATCTACAGTACAGTAGCTTCTTGTTTTACATTGTTTTTCATGGATTCTACTTGGTAGAATGTTTATTTTCTTCTTACTACTAAGGGGCTAGCAGGGTATTGTTTGGGGCTGTTGGAGTTTTGAAACCTGTTTTGGTAGCTATAAGTGGGCTCATTTGTTTGGTTCACTGTGTGGCAGGCTACATTTGTAGAGGCCTATTTCTTCTGTTTTAAACATAATTGGTGTAATTTAACTGGGTCTGTTTCTTTGAATTGAGACCATATCTTCTAATTCCAAGCCTATTTTGATGTATTGTTGGTGAAGCTGTTTGAATTGGTGTCCTGTTTCTTGGGTAGCAAACCTATTTTTGGGGCTTATGTAGAATTGATTCATTGTTGCAGGCTACCAGCTGCAAGTTTGATGCTAAAGGGGGAAGGGTGCAATGGTCTGACTAGAGGCCCCAGCTACCTGATTGTTTCTGGAAGACTTGGCTGGTCCACCCACGAGAACCTACCCCACCCCTGGTCCATTATTTCCTTTATACTGGGGTTCTGACATCACTTCCTCAAACAGGCAAAGGATATCCACCTCCCCAGCATAGCAAACAGACATCCAGGAAAGGAACAGCAGCAAGTGAAGAGGTGACTACTCTCTCAGTGGAAGGGAAGTAAATGCAAATCTAGGAGCTTCATTACTTCTTCACATTGATATTGCATTGGGAAAAGGAGGGTAGGAGTTTGAAGAAGGTTGTGCAAGGCTACTTAAAGTCTATTTTGGGTATGGATAGGAAGGATAGGAATATAAAAGCAGTTGCTCAATATATCTAAACGTGTACAACAAGGGGTAAGGAAATAAAGAAAAGAATGTTTTGCACTGATAGGAGGGAGAGGGAGATTGGGGAGTGTTTAGTATCCTGCATCTGGAAGGGTGGGGGGTCGATGGTGAGCACGACAGCAATGGGTAGGGTGGTAAGCTGCAACAACTGCGGTGCACCAATCTTTCTAAACATTGCCTGGAATGTGGGAGGATGTTTAGTGTGCAACCACATAGAAAACTTAGAAAGGAGATTGAGGTCTGCAGGAGGAACTAAGACAGGCAAGGCAGATTGGGGTGGGTTTAGCCCAATACTGGAGGGAGGAAGAAGGGAGATGAGGGAGGCAATTTAAGCCAACAGTGGTGAGGAGAGGTCAGAAGAAGGAAGCAGAGACAAAAGGCCCAGGCCAGGAAGAACGATTGCCTGGGAAACCAGGTCAGAGACAAAAGTCAAATGGAAGGAGGTGATAGGGATTTGTGAGGGAGGTGAAGAAGTGGCAAAAGTCATGGAGTGGAAAGGAGAGAACAGGTTACTATGAAGAGAGAGAGTGGGCATTTGTGAGGGTCTTCAGAAAACAGCTCTGCACTGCTAGAGAGAAGAAAGAGGAGGAGGAAATGATGAAATTAGAGGAGTAATTGATAAATGCCTGGACCAAACTGGAGTGGGGGAAGTTCTGCTCATGAGAACTGCAACAGGGGTAAAAGGGGAAATAATGTGCAGGAGGAAGAAGAGAGCTGAAATGAGGGAGGGAGATGAATGGAAGCAAGCAGGAGTAAGAGGGGAATCTAGTGCTGGGGACCCAATACTAAGAGGAGTTAGGTGGGGTAGCAAGGGAGAGGCATAGTCGCATTTGGGTGGAGGCCATGCCAGGAATGACAGCAGAAAGGGTGGGACAGTCTGTTCTGAAATATGCTAGAAGGGGTAGGGACAAGCCTCATTTAATTATACATCTTGGGACAAATGACCTGGCTGACAAGACAGTAGACATAGTCCAGAGGAGGTTTGAGGAACTAGCACAATTATGTGAGGGGGCAGGAAGATCAGTAACTTTTTCCGAGATACTTCCGCGTGCCAAAGGCAAGCACAACAAGAAAGCTGAGAATAGAGGAATTTAACAGATGGCTAAGAACCTGGTGTTGCTAAAGGGCATGGGGCTGTTGGGGGTGGGGAGGGACCTGGGAGGACAGTAGTCTCATGCCAAGGACGGACTACATTTGAGTGAGGAGGAAAGAAAGTGTTGAAACAGAGGATGGAAGAATATATAGAGGAAGTTGGGAATTTAAACTAGGAGTGGGGGTGGCAGCTGGGAAGAGATATGCAGAGACCACAGGTTGGGAAATCATATGAGCTTACCCCCATAACAGTGACAAAGGACAAATGGCAAGTACTATTGTGCTAATAGGAAAGGAGGGCAGGATGGGAGGGGGAAAAGGGTGGAAGGTGGTTACCCTTAATGCTAGGAGCCTTGGGAGGAAAACTGCAGAGTTACAGGTTCTCATGGCAGAGGGAGGTGGACATTGCAGCCATCACAGAAACATGGGCCACCCAATATAATGACTGGGACCTGTCTGTACCAGGGTACAGGTTATTTCACGAGGGACAGGGTGACTGGGAAAGGAGGGGTGGCACTATATGTGAAGGAAGGACTGAAGTGTGTAAGGGAGGAAGGGGAGGAGGGTACAGGAGTCACTTTGGGTGAAATCCAGGATTCCAAGAATAGGATTCTTAGAATGGGAGTGGTGTACAGGCCACCATCTCAGATGGAGGAGTTAGACAGGGAACTAGCGGGACAGATCAGGAGGACCTGCGAGAAGGGTAGTGTGGTGATTGTGGGGGACTTCAACATGCCAGGAGTGGACTGGAGCACCCCAACAACCAGTAACAGAAGGGAGCAGGTACTGCTGGATGCCTTCCAGGACAGCTTCCTGCTGCAAATGGTCAGTGAACCAACCAGGTTAGGAATACCCTTGACCTTGAGCTGGCAAATGGGACTTTGTGAGAGAACTTACAGTGGAGGAACCGCTGTCGAGGAGTGACCACCACTCAGTATGGCTCACATTGGATATGGGCAGGAAGGAGGGAATCTGGCACAAGAGTGCTGGACTTCAGGAGGACTGACTTTGGGAGGATGGGGAGTGGTAAAGGGCACCTGGCCAGGATTCAATCTAGTATGGATACTAACCAGAGATGGGAGCTCATAAAGCTGGGGATAGTGGAGGCAACCAAAACCTGCTGCAAAGCCCAGAGCAAGAAGGCTAGGGCTAGAAACCGAGCTGGTTGAGCAAGGAGGTCATGGAAAAGTAAGGAGAAAAGAGCTGCCTTTAGGAAGTACAAGAAAACAGGGAGGGGGAGGACAGAGGAGTACTTGACAGAATCAAGGAGGTGAAAAGGGCAGTAAGGGGAGCCAAAGCATCTACGAAACCAGGCTAGCACAAGGCATTAGAAGGGGAGAAGGACCTTTAAGTACATCAGGGAGAAAAGGAGCTGTAAGGACCACATAGTAAGGATTAGGAAGGAGGGGGTTGGGTGGAAGCAGGGAGAAGATACAGAAGCACTAAATGAGTACTTCTGCTCAGTATTTACTAAAGAGAAGAGGGGTGACACCCAAGGTGGGAGAAATGGCAGATGCAGGGGGGAAGTGGTGACAGATGGGAAATCATGGAGGCAGAGTTCGAGAGGGTTTGAAGGCACTGAGGGTGGACAAGGCACTAGGCCCAGATGGCATCCACCCCAGGGTACTGAAGGAGCTGGCTGAGATCCTTGCAGGACCTTTGGCAGACCTATTAATGCCTCACTACATTCGGGGTGTCTACCTCAGGACTGGAGGATGGCTCATGTGGTGCCCTCCACAAGAGGTGACCCCAAGGATGAACCGGAAACTACAGACCAGAGAGTCTCACATCCATTGTGGGTAAGCTGAATGGAGACTATCCTGAAGAGAGGTTGGAGGCCCTCCTAGAGGCCAAGGACTACAGGACAGCAGACAGCATGGCTTCATACATGGCAGATCCTGCCAAACCAACCTGGTCGAGTTCTATGACTGGGTAACTAGGCAACTGGACAGGGGCCATGCAGTGGATGTCCTGTATCTGGACTCAGTAAGGCATTCGACTCGGTGCCACATGGAAGGCTGGGAAGGAAATTAGTAGGCACAGGGGCAGGTGCAAGCTGGTGAGATGGGTAGGAAACTGGCTGCAGGGAAGGCAACAGAGGGTGGTGGTGGGTGGGAGCTCTCACCCAAGGGCAGTGACAGCGGTGTCCCACAGGGCTCAGTGTTGGGACCAGTGTTGTTTGGGATATTCATTGCAGACATATCATGGGACATCACAGAGCAAGATCAGTCTGTTGCTTGATGCAGTGACAGAGGGGATGGCTAGGGATTGCAGGATGATCTGGCAAGCTTGAAACCTGGTCAGACACCCGGCAACTGGCTTTAATGCCAAAAGTGCAAGGTGCTGCATTTTGGGATAAGAACAAGGAGGACTTACCAGCTAGGGAGTGCAGCTAGCCCAGACGGAGGAGGAGAAGGATCTGGGTGTGCTCATTACAGGGTCAATGAACAACTCGGCACAGTGTAGGAAGGCAGCTGCAAAGGCCAACAAAATGCTGGGTTGTATTGCAAAGGGTATATCCTCGAGGAGGGAGGAGGTGATTCTGCCACTGTATAGGTCATTAGTTAGACCACACCTGGAGTACTGCATGCAGTACTGGCGTCCGTATCTGAAGAGGGACATTAAGTTACTGGAGGGATGCAGCACAGGGCGACAAAGATGATCAAGGGTCTGAGGACTTATCATACGAGAGGAGGTTGAAGGAGTTGAACATGTACTCACTGGAGGAGAGGAGAGACAGGGTGACATGATTGAAACCTTTAAATACATGAAAGGAATAAACAAGACAGGTACAGAGGGGCTGTTCAAAGTAAGGAGGAGGCCACCAGGGGCCATGATATGAGACTGGAGTGAGGAAGGTTCAGGATGGAGATGAGGAGACACTTTTTACAGAGAGGGTGGTGGCTGGGTGGAATCGTTACCTGCAGAAGTGGTATGCAGTAGAACAGTGGACTGCTTCAAGCGAGGATGGGACAGGACAAGGGGAGGGTTAATGAAGGGGAAGGGTGGAAGGAGGGGCAGCTGCAGAATAAGGGGTGCTAGCTGCACATTCGAGCAGACTTGATAGACCTCTAGCCTTTATCTGCTGGCAAATTTCATATGTTCGATATGTTTGTAAGTCTGAACATATTGCCATCCCACTGATATAGGCCCTGACATGTTTCGATGTCTGAAAAGGTGATGTACAAAACTAGTTACCATGGCATCATTTTTGGGCAAATCATTAGAGTACATATTTAGAATTTGAACAGAAGAAAGTCTTTACATCTGTGATGTAAGAAAAAGATGAGTGAAATCCACAGGTGGTAAGAAGGTATCTTGCAACTGTGTGTTTTGGTATAGAATGGTCTTTGCATTTCTGTTTAAAAAACCCGATCCTTTGTGCATAATTGTCAGGATGAAAACCGTACCTATCAAAGAACTCCCCAGCCCCATTTTCTGAAATGTATACAGCTAACCAGTGCTGTCCAGGAGTTCATGGGGTCAATATTGATGACTAGTGCTTCCAGAAGGTTTCTCAGTCTCTCCTTGGCTAGCGGATCATGGAAACACACCCAGAAAGCAGTCACAGATGTGTGAGTCATTTATTACAATTTATTCCAGCTGCTTTGTGTTCATTTTTATGGTTTATCACATATAATCAAAAATAGCATTTCTTCTCTGGTTAATTTCAATAATGTTATCAAACACAGCATAGACAATGAGATTAACTGTTTGTGGAAGGGCTTCTGCAAATCTAATTTCTGCTCTGAGGTTCTCAGTTTTAATTAAAGAGTAATGATCAGCACATTCTTGGCCAGAGTGAGATCAAAGGCAAACAGTGTGTACCCTTAGGTAAATTCCTGACAGTTGACAACTAATGGTGGATCTTTCATGTTTTTCCAACTGTCTGTACTAGATTAAAATATTCTGTCACAGCATTTCCATTTCTAAAATCTGGCTGCAGAGGTTTAGCAGGATTTGTTCACTGTCCAAATACACAGCCACAAAATTAATGTTATAATGTTTAAAGTTAATGGGGTTTTGAGTGTAGGGACCTCTAAAAGCATCATTGTCAACAAATCCATGACCATTATTTTGGTAACTGTCCCAAAAACAAATGATCTTGGTTACAGGCCCTGCTGCCTGCTGGGAGGCTGAACACTTTCATCCCCACTCTGTCTATAGGGTATTTAGCATTGGAGGTCAGCAGGGTTTCTGAGTGTCCAAGACAGACATCGAGGGTCACTTTAACCCTTTTGACAAACAGAGGCAGCCATGATTTTTAGCTTATAAGGCTCAGCATTTCCACTCATCAGGCAAAAGCTGTCCCTGTTACATGTCATTTGAATTTTAATATCCACAGCATTCAGCATCAGTTTCTCTTGAAAAACAAGTCTGTGTGCAAGTGTCCCAGCAGCTCTACCCTCTACTGAGATGTGTGGAAGGAGCTTCTTTTACTAAACCCTACATTGTCATCGGCTCTGTCTGTGATTTCGTGTTTCCCAGGGTGTCTTTGTAAAATAATCCTGCCATGAATTGTGTAGAAAGGGTCTCTTCACTGAAGTTCAGCACAGTTTCTATGATAGCCCTGTAGGGGTAACAGTTATTGATCTGACTGATGAGCCAGAGGGTATCTCTACATAAATGCTTTTTCAATGCTTTGTCTGTGTGGAACAATGGCAAACAAGTCCATTTCTGATTTTGTGCATTCTTCAGAACTACAGTGCATGAAAGCCATGTTTTTAGAATAAATCTCTCTGTTTTTATGTCCCTCGAAGGTCCTTTGGACTTTGACCTCTTTCTTTTATGTGACATTTGCATTTTGAGACACGCCTTTTAAAGTAGTGGGAGGTCCGATGAGAAGTGAAGGGTGTACTCTCGCTTTCTCTCTCTTGACCACAATCAGCCCTGAACCACCTGAGTGGTCTTATCACCTCCTGACATCCTTTGGTGAGCACTAGTCACATGCCCACAACATCCTGCGACATTTTTAGCAGCTGTTTGTAGATGTGGTTTGGCAATTTGAACTCCCTTCTTAAAAATGGAACTGCTTTTCTAAACAGACTATGAAATATCCATCTATACCAGAACCATACATAGTTGAAGTCCATGAAAGCTCAGAAGGCGTATCCTGCCTGTGCCTTGTAATAGCTTCAGTACAAAGCAAGGTCTCCATAATGTCAAACAATCACCATCCTTGTTTAAATTTTAAAATACTGTCTGGGGCAAAATGCAACTTCACAATCACCTTTCCAAATCAAAATGGCACAGGTTCATTTTGATCATTCTTTATTTCAATAGTGACTGCATCAATCTGATGTTTACTGACTGTTTGATAATGGGGTTCATCTTAGATCAGGTCACTATCTCATTGTCTTGGCTCTGCAGATGCAGCATCTCAGCAGAGGCATAGACTTTCACCCACTATTTCATGCGTGATAATGTCAGTGTAGATATATAATGTTAAAACCCCATTAATATCTGTAGGGTTCTTTGTTAGAGTCTTTCCTACACCTACCTCAAGTCTACTAAAATCAAAAGGTACTGTAACTGCCCGTGCATAAACAGAATGCATTTGATGTCACTGTCAATGCTTACTTCTCTCCAGTGCCATGTTGTTCCAAATCCACTGACAGTTCATTTGCCTCAAATATGGTTTTATTAATTTGATTTATAACACTCGCCATGTTAGGATAATAGCCTAATGGAATTTTCAATGCTTCTTACTCAACAAAGGGGCTGGTTTGTGATGTTTTAATATGGGCTATGCTTAGAGGCTGATAGAGCATACTGAACCTGTTTTCTGTGCAGTCCCATTGTCCCAGGTATGAGGTACTGAATTTCTGCTAATCCTACTTCCCATTCCCCAGGTAGTTCAGTGTTTGTGGTAACTTTACTGTAAAAGTGGATATAGTATTATTGGGAAAATGTTGTGAGGCGTTGCTAGGCAAAGTGATATAAAAGCCATTTTGAGCATTTTAAATCTTATCCAATTCTAATGTCCTGAACCTGTGTTGCCTCGATCCAGCTATTGAACTTATCAGGCCACCTAGCTACTTCACCAGATACCAAGTTTTCTGCCACGCTTTTCTCTGCCAGGATTTTCTGCACCCTATACACTCAGTCCTCATCCAGTTAAATTTTCTGCAACTCTTCTGCATAGAACATATCTTTGATGTCTTCCCCTGATAGTCTTTTAGCTTATAGGTGGGTCTCACTGTTTTTAAGACCTCCATCACAATAAATATCTCATCTGTGTTGTCTGTTCATATCCCTTTCAAACACCCCTTTCAGCTTAGATATTCTCACGTGATCACTATTCTGAAGGGTACCCTTTTGTTTTTGCCAAGAACTGTTTTGCCATAGATGGTCTTCCATACATCCAGGGCATTGGAAAGGTTAACATCCACTGGTCTGCGTGTAATGCTTCTGTGATAAGTATGATTATAGCTGTGCACCAGGTCAGGCAACACATCAATATATTTCACGTGTTTTGGGCTGTAAAGTAACACCACATGCTTGTCTTTAAAGTTCTACTGAACTGTTCTACAATGCTAGCCTTAACTTCATTGTTTGTTACAAAATGGTGTATTTTATTTTGTTTTAATAATGCCTTAAGGAGGCATTGAAATTTTACCTTGATCAGTCTGCAACTTCTCAGGTAGGCGTCCACTTTTAAAAATTGTTTTAAGGGCCTGCATCACGGCCTTGGCTGATTTATCTTTTAAAGCCACTACCCAGGCATCCTTGGACCATCATCGATGCATGTCAGTATGTATTTAAACTCATTATTGTACTTTGCATATTGACTCATATCCACTAAATTGGCTTGCCATTGTCTATCTATGTTAGAAACAATGACAGTTTCTCTTAAATCAAATTCTTGCTGGTCTGTGTAATGTACAGGGGTCCTGCTTGGCAAGCCATTCTGCAGCACCTTTCTGGTCACACCTTTATCAATTTCTTTTGCAGCTTTATATAACTGTGTCACACCACTAAAACTTCCCACTTTTCTTGCATTCAAATATACATTCTGAAGCAGACAATCAGTCATCTTCTTTCATCAGTACCAAAATACATCTGTTAACTAGCCAACCTCTTGTCACCCATAAAATGATGCATATGTATATGTGCTCTTTCTTCTTAAAAATTCAATGACAACCATAAACTGCAATATCTGATATTTTATTCATACATACAAAGCGTAAACTGATACATATATTAATTAGATACAAAGCCATAACAGTGTTTTAAAGAGCATATATATACCCGTAACAATAGCATGCATGCAATGATTACATAATATCCTGTTTCTACACTACCAGATTCTTTCACATTCTACTATCCCAGAGACAGTAACTTTTGGGCTCTATGTTTCACACAAGCAAGGGTTTCATCCACTTTCCCTGGTGACAAGGTAGGCACAAAACATACACACATGTGCCATGCACCACTCAAAATAATCAGGGTGATCTTTGAGGGGTACTGTTGTAGAATCAAAAATGCTATTCACCTTACATATGCCTGTGTGTTTTTTTTTGTTCATTGCATTGATATACATATGCCACATAATTGGGGGCATACTTTTAATCTCAGTCATTGTCCTTTCTGCCAGTGAAGGTGCAGCACTGTCACAGTATAGTTTAATGCATGGCACTTTCCAAAGTATACAGGGTCTTTAAAATGTCCTTTATCACATGGCACATTGTAACCATCAAGAGTGACTGGAATATTAGGAGCATGCCATTATGTTCCATCTGAAAACACATAATACACTTTACACAGATTAGAGTGTCACTTTTTATTCAGAAAAAATGACTGCTCATCACATTTATTGAATACAACGTAAGTGACACATTCAGCGAAAATGGATGAATACACATGATGCTTCGTGCTCTTTCAATTCATGGAGCATCATAACAATTGAAGAAGCCACTTTCACAGTATGAGAAACATCACATTTTTTCTTTGCTTTAAAGCAGACATGCACATTGCTGCAACTACCAATATATACAGGTTACAAAGACATTCAAGTTTTCTACAAATCTAGGCACAATTACTGTAATGTTTTCAAAAGTGTCAACTCAGATTCTTTCATATAGTTATCTATAACCTCCACATGTCTGAGGGGCATGCAACATCAGTTCCATGGCAGAAGATAAGTCAGAATGGGGATGCTTCAAAGTCAGGCAGCCTGAACACGGAAGGATTGCAGTAATGGCTTATGATCAGATACATAAGTCTTTGGACACTCTCTTTGCTTGCATCCCACATGGTTCTCTGTAAAATAAAATATGAAGCTTCGGGTTCTACAACATTTACACATAACCTGTAGCAGATCAGCAGTTAAATTAATTTTCACAACAAAAACAGAGTCTCTAAATTTTTTTAAAAATTTAACAGAGTCCAAAGTTCTTGTTAGAAATTTTTTAAAGAAGCATTTACTGACTAGGCGTCTGGCCTCTTTTCTAATCTCTCCGTCTGTCTGTTGTAACATATCTGTAAGTAAGCTCATGGAGTCATCAGCTCTTTTCACATAATTTAAAACATGACTTACAGATTCCATAGTTTCGTTGCTCATGCTTAAGCCCTGTTGTTTCATAGCTATTGCTAAGATCACAGGCATGAGATGCCCTATATGTATGGCTTCATAAACGTTTTGTATGCTTCTCTAGCCATCAAGTCATCAAAGATACATGTATGGTTTATCTGACTAGGGTCATCTATCTCACACCCAGGACAAGTATCAACCATTTCACAATGAATCACTCTCTCTATCACTGCAGCAATTACACCACAAATGGTATGGTACATAACATACTTACAATACACATCGTGGTCAGTTTTGGGGAGGCTTAATACTTGAGCCTGACTTTTCCCTGAGGAAACCCATCTAATCTCAGTAGATGAAGATGGTTGTGGCTGTGTAGTGATTACAGTGTTTTCTGTTTTTTCAAGCATTCTATTGCTCTCTAACTTTCTAACATGTTGACCTCACATCTCATTAATAACCTCATCTGTATCTTTCACACAACAAACACAGTCAAGCAGTAGATTTGTGGAGACTCGAGTATTCATGCTGTCTGAATAAGACTGTTGCTCCATTCCATATCCATCACTCTGATAAAGCAAAAAGAAAACAACATTGGTCCATTTACTCAGTAAGTTCAGTTCGTCTGTTAACTCATCTGTTCAGTTACATTCTGCATGCATGTCTCCACCACTCATTTTTTTAGTGTTTAAAAATAAAACATAAATTTACCTCCACAGCATAAGATGCTTTGCCATCTTTTCTTCTTCTTTTAGCCTGTTGCTTTTCTTATCTTTTCTTTTCTTAGCCTACGGCTTGCTGGTCGTGGCAGTGTCACCATCTGCCTCTTGGTTGGCTGCTGCTTCTGCCTGTGTCTTGGCATCCTTATCTGACTCTCTCTCCATGTCACTCTCTGTTCTGGGCTTCATTTTCACATCTTTCTCTGTAACAGATTCATGTACTAGCTCTTCTTCAAGGTCTTGCAGTTGTGCCTCTTCAATAGGCATATCAGGATCAGTTTTGCTTTTCCAATTCACCAAACTGTACAGTGAGATTTCTTTTTATGTCACAAATCCTTCCACTGGCCAAAATTCAAATTGGACATTCTTTTCACACTTTATGTAGTGCACATACATGGGTTTGAGCCTGCAAGGCAACTTCTCTTCTGGCTTTTCATCTCCTGGCTGCTCATTTGGTGGCATAACCGTCCGTTCCATGACCAGAATGTTAGTTTGAGATGCTGTGTTCTGGGCCATCTTCTTGAATCTCTTGGATAATCAGCTCAGATCATATAAAGTGGATTTGATGAGGCTCTGAAAGCTATTCTGGCACATCTTCAACCAGGAGTTTATATAAGACCCCTGCCAGATGAACTCATGCTATGTGACTCTCACATGGATGGAGCAGGGTTTCTGGAAGACAGACCTCCATTGATAAATGTAGTTATGTCATCTCTTATGACAAGCAGCATGCATCAGCATATATAGTTGGGGTTTATTAATATCAACTATCATCTATGGACCATCACAAAGGTTTCTAGAAGACAGATCCTATTGATAAATATAGTTATGTCATCTCTTGGGATCAGTAGAATGACAGTATGTGCTTTTTATACTGTAATGTTGGGAAGGGCATGTTTAATAGGAACTTTTAATAGGAATTTTCTTAAGTTTCTCAGAGTATAAAAGTCTTCATGAAGCAATCTACTGGTTTTTCAGTTTACATAGGTAATGCAGAGCACTTTTGTTGCTTTCTGGAGGTTAAAATGCTCTAAAATACTTTCACCAGTACATTAATATATATATATATATATAATTGAAATATATGCTTTGATAAGCAGTGATCTTTGTGAATTACTTTGTTCAAAGGAAATAGAAAAATATATTTAGTTTCTGACATCAAAATACTAGATTTCTGATGTATTCATTTAAAAGAAAATGTATGTAGAGAGTATGACTGTTTCTAAACAGACTTTAGGATTTGAAACAGTCTACTTAGACTACAAACCCTTGAAACATCAGATTCAACAATGGACACACACACACACACACACACACACACACACACACATATGCTGTCTCTGCTTTAAAGTTAGAACTCATTTTCTTTTCACATTAAAAGAAATCACTGTTTTTCATAAATACTTAAAATGCATTCTTTTAACAGCAATTTTTTATAGCAAAGATAAAATGTTCTTACAGGAAGCATGAGAGGATAAAACCCTCTTGAATACTTTCACCAGTAACATTAGAATATATTTAATAGAAATATGTGCTTTTGATAACAAGATATCTTGTAAATTATCTTTTCAAAGGAAATAGAAAAATATATTTAGTTCTGAGCTCAAAATATCAGAATACTGTTCCATTATTTTAAGCTTGAAAAAGGAATTCAGAGAGTATGTATGTATGTTTTTAAATCAGACTTTAGCATTGAAGCAGTCTACTTAGACTACAAACCCTTGAAACATCAGCTTCAACACACACACACACACACACACACACACACTATCTCTGCTTTTAAAGTTAGAACTCACTTTCTTTTCACATTAAATGAAATCACTGTTTTTCATAAATACTTAAAATGCATTGTGATAAAAAAACTTCCTTACACTGAAAAGATAAATGTTCTTACAGTCCTCTAAGCTTCAAAGCATATTTCACAAAAAAAAATCCCTGAGTAAAAGGCTCCCAGCAGTCATACCAAAAATTGGCAGGGAGAGTTGAGGGAGTGTCCAGGTAGGGTGATGGTGGGGCAAGGTGAGAGGAGGGAGACTCAAGTTCCAGGTAGGTGATGGGGTGCAATGTAGGTGGTGGTGGGGCAAGGAGAGAGAAGGAGACTCAGGTTCGAGGTAGGTGATGGGTGCAAGGGTGGTGGCGGGACAAGGTGGGAGGATGGGAGAGTTTGTGCCAAGATAGTGTGGTAGGGGTGTTGAGGGACAGAGGATGGATTCAGGTTCAAGCTAGGATGGGGTGGTTATGGTTCATGGGGATGGAGGATGGACTTGGGTTTGAGCTTGGATGGTGTTGTGAGGTTCAAGGGACTGGGGATGGAGGAGGAAGGATGTAGGGATGTAGAACAGGAATGATGTTCATTTCCAGGTTTAAGAATATGTAATTTCCTGTGTTAGTACATCTTCTTGCACAGAGGCAGTACAGCCTGTGCAGAGGGCAGGACTTCTGGTGACAGAAAGGGGATGGGCGTTGCTATGGTAACCACCTGTCACATGACGTGGCACACGCTGATTGGCTGAAATTTAACATTTGACAGAGATATATGAGCTATACTACTGTTGATGGCATGATCCAATTGTAATAGTCTGGCATCTACACTGTCTTCCTCTCAGATATCTGTATCCAGTAAGATATTAATATTTTCTTTTAATTGAAAAAAACTGTAGTACATCTGAGTCAAGCTAGTCCATCGGCCCCATAATTCTAACAAAAGATCTACTTTCTCTGATCTCTTTTCAGGGTTCAAGTGCAGAAATCCTGTGTACACAAGGCAGACTTCTGGGTTTCAACTACCTTACCTACTCCTGTGACACTCCTAGTGCATTGTTCAGCTGTTTTAGTTCGATTCAGATTATATAATCCTTTAAATAAAGGATCTATTAAATCTTCTGTTTTATTGCTATGTACATGGTCTGATATTTGGTATTTCATGCCACCTTATGGTTTAGAGGGCCTATATTCCTTACACACTTTTCCCCAGATGTAGTCAAGTTAGTTTTGGGTTCTAAATCATTTGCCTCTGTACCTTTAATGCTGTTAATATCAGGGCCCTGTTCTATCCCTTTTTCTTTTATTCTTCCTTTTTTCTCTTTTGTTACTATCTCTTTTCTAGTCTCAGTAGAGGTTTCCGGAGGATAACTGCACTAAAATCTAGCTTTTTGTTTTGTATTTGATTCCACACCTAATTTTTGCATTTCCCTCCATAATGTCCAAATCCACATCTTTACTGGCTGATCCATTTTCTCTGTATTTCTTCGATTTTAAATCCATTCCTTACCACATCTTCTTAGCTGTTCTATCAAATGTTCATTAATCACTAGTTGTTCCATCAGAATTAAGTTTGTGGTGTATTGATTTTTAATAATGTTATTAAATCTCTGCTAATATATCTGGTATATAAGTGGAATTCCAGAGTTTTCACCTTCCCTTTTCCTGTTCTGATTACATACACAGTTACATGCACCTATATTTTTAAAATGATTTTCAAGGCTTTTTAAGCCATGTATTGTTTGTTGTAAATCGGACATTATACTTCTATACTGTATGTCTCCTTTGCTCTGTGGAGACTTATAATTTCTTTGAGCATTGTCTGAATAATTACTTTTGCAGAACTATCACTTTCTGAAGGAAAGTATAAATTTAAGCAAAATTTCCAGCTCTGCAGGCAAACTGCTCAAGGATTGTAATGTTACAACTGAGCTTTCCTTCACCTCTTCCAGTTCTTCCCAGTTATGCCTTCCATGTCTTCTCCAGTATGATAATCATTTATCTAAAGACTATCTGGGCTATCTGATGCTAGATATGTTTTTCTACAGTATTTGTATTTAAAGATTTTCTCTTGGGGCTTCTTGGAGTTGAGGTATTGTTAATTTGCCCCAGACCATTGCCCAAGTGATCCGTAATCTTTGTCTGTCTTAATTTAACTGACCCTTTTCTACACTTCAGGTCACTTGACAAGGAGAGAGGTCAGGATTAAGCATTCTTTGCAGCCTAGTGTTAACCATTGTAAAACACTAGACTACAAACTCTTTAATACAGATTTTTGTCAAGTAATGTATATCATACAGCAGACAAACATAATCATCTTCTTAAACTATGCTAGTTAATAGTTTCAGAACAGGTCCCACAAATGAGATCAAAACTACACAAAAATGTATAAGTGGAACTAACACTTTACAGCCTAGGCAGTTTTAAACAGAAAAGTGGCTGAACCAGCTTCAGGTATAACTTAGAGGTAAAAAGTGCAGTTAGAGGAATTCTATAGGCCAGAAAATTCCATCTACTAAATGCAGTAAGTAAGTGCAAATATTTGACAAGAGAAGTAATCACAGCAATCCACATAATCCAAATCCTGATACAGTTCTAGAATATTTTATCATCCACTGTTAAGACTCCAGTGAGTCCTTCCCTTCTCCATACTGCTGATGTTGAAGTAGAGTCATATAGGCAGAATCAGATTCCAGCTTTAAATATTAATCACTGCAGGATTTTATAGTGGCCAAACGTTCCTAGCCTTGAATACTTTTACCAGAAGCAAAAAACAGAAAGGAATGGAACACCAAACACACCATAAGCGTCACACACTCTGCAAAATTACATCCCAGAAAATTGTAGAATTCCACGTAATCACTGTTCTTACCCTTCAAAGTATATCGGTAAGAGAAGCAGCGTCTCCCACATTGATGTTCACTAGGAACAAAAAACAAACTTAAATAACAATACTATAAATATTTCAAAAGGCTATAAAAACTGCTATATCAAGTAACAATCAAACAGATATAGCTGCTAACCAGATCCAATCTGTTCCCTGCTTAATCTGCTACAAAAAGACAAAAAATGAATTCACTTGTTGCTGGGATTTCCTCTGACACTAACCAGTTGCAAACTCCCTTGAATAACAGCAGAAGTAAAACCGATGCCAGCAACCACACTACTCGAGCTGGAATCACTTGCCAGTGACAATCTTCCAAGCACAGGGAGAAATGCCAACCACCAGAAATCCATAGTAGAATGCTTTAGGTCAGCAAAGTCATACACCACGACTGAGTTAAACTTGTCTACAAATACTAAGGTAGAAATGCAAGCATTTCTTAAAACTTACTGTAATTGCCATGTTACGGACCGAATCAGCATTCTGCTGGCATTCTGCTAGCGAGGAGACAAATGCATACATCATGTCTGCCCAGGTGAGTGAATTTAACATGTGACCAAAACCAAGAAATGGTGCAAAAATTAAAAATAAAAGAAAAAGAAAAAAGAAATATCACTATAACACTGTATATAAAAATGTCCAAAATACATAAACAAGAGAAATAAGATAAATTACAAGTTCTAATGGCATACAAACAGAAGTTAACACAGAAAAATACCACTTAGTAAAGCTAAAACACACACACAGCTTGCTAGAGCAAATCTAAAAATAACACTTAAATTATTTAAAAATATTTCAAAGTAATAAAATAGACTTACGGGTAAAATAGTCTCTCCATTGTATCCGGGCTCTAGCAATCTCCAGTGAGCTTTGACAGGTTCCTTAACTCCAGTAACTTCAGCAGTCTTTAGCCAGCTTTAATAAATAAAACAGTCCCCAGGGTCCTCCAAATTCTACCGACTTCTCCAAATTATTCCTATGCCTGATTAGAATCTGTGGGAAAGAAAATGTTCTGTATCTTTGTCAGTTGTAAGTTGTTTGTTCTTTCTGCTTCTCAAAAGCTATTCTGATGGGAATTCCTGCTTCCCCAGCTCCGATGATACAGGCCAACTCTACAGCTTTCCTCCTATGAGCAAACAAGAAAAGAGAGCAGCAACCAACCAAGCTGAAAGAACAATAAGATTGACTGGCAAGGTTACATGCTTTTAGGCATAGTTGGCATACCTTTTAAGTAAAAACTCACAATATAATCCTGCATCCTGACTTTTCTCCACAAAAGACAGGAGTGCATAGTTCAATCGACTTGCTCTCTCACCTGCTACAGTGGGGACCATATGCGTATGAAGTATGATGTCAAATTGAATGAAAATATTGATCAACACCCAGTGCTTTGACCTCTATCCAGGTCTTCCTCAGGGTGGCTCAACAGATGTCAGGGGATGCAAACACTTTATATTTCTTATTTCAACATGGAGGCTGCAGCCTTGGCTTTGGAAACACATAAACATAGACCACTGTTGTCTCCAGTCTGCCCTTTTAAACCCTATTCTACCCCAAGACCTAATGTCTATACAGGTTTTGCCCTGCTCTGTCTCCTGCACAATGCCTCGCTCTCACCCCTGAGTAACTACTAAGCCTTGACTGTGGGCCAGATGACAAAGTTTTGCACTTCCACTTGCAAGTTGCAGTCAGCTCCCCAGAGGATGCAATTATACCCTTCCAAAACAGTATGGTGATGACAACTCACTTTGGTTTATCTAAATTCATGTTATTAAAAGAGAATGGTTGAAATTACAACATGACAGATGTCAACTTTTTGTGACAATATTTCACTTCATCAGGGCACCAAACAGTCTTAAATCAAATCCTCCACAAATCCCTCTGCTGAATTATAATTGTTTGTTATGGATAATGGAAGATATCTGTTTTCTGAAGTTTGCTGGGACTGTGTCTTACGTCCCTATGGCTTAGCCCTTAGCACAGGCATAATGAGAGAAGGAAGTACAGGAGCAGTGCACTCTAGGGAACTGTGTGCCGTGCAGTCTATGGGAAATGACTAAGCAACAAAAGGATTAACCAGCATACACAAAGACTTGCTGCAAAATTCAATATTTATTGTGAAAGAAACATGAGCAGATTTCCAAAAACAAAGCCTTATCTGCTCCAGGGCAAGGCTCATGCTTCCTCTGCAGAAAAATTGCATTTTGCAGCAGTCTTTGTATACACTAGTTAATCATTTTACTGCACATTGAAAGGATGATTATCTTAATTTAAACCTGATGTATTCAGAATAGATATAATTCAACAGAGGGATAGGAGGAAGATTTGGTTTAAGACTGCATGGCACCTTTCATAAGTTTCATAAGTTAGTTCAAGCTGTGAGGCTTGCGTCCATAATGCTTGTCCTTTTTTTTACACACTAAAATTTAGTAGTTTTGTAAAACAGATGTTTGTCTAAGCTTGTTTTAAATATATCGATACTTGAGCTACCCACCACACTTTCAGGTAAATTATTCCATGCTGACACCACCCTTACAGTAAACCAGTGCTTCCTTTTATTTGTATTCCATTTAGGTGATACAAATTGCAACTGTATTTTTCTGGTGCTAAAGCATCCTGCGTTATAGGTCATTTTAAGTCTGCTCTCAATGTATCATCTTGAGATATTTTGTACATCATACAAAGCTCTCCCCTTAGTCTTCTGTAATGCAGTGAGTATAAATTTAACTTGGTTAATCTCTCATCGTAGGGTAGTTTTTTAGTCGGATACTGATCTAGTGCTCTACTCTGCACACCTTCCATTCTTTCAATGTCCTCTCTGTATTGTGGGGACCACAACTGCGCACAATACTCCAAATGAGGCCTCACCAGGGCCTGGTACAAGGGCATGATAACATTATGATGTCTGCTAGAAATATGTCTCAAAATGCAGTTCAAAATCTGGTTAGCTTTTTAACTTGTTGTTTGCAATGTGAATTGAACTTTAAATCTGACATAATTTTGATGCCCAAGTCCCGCTCTTCAGATGTTGTTAATAAGGTATTGTTCCCTATGTTATATGTATGATTGTTGTTTGTTCTACCAAGTGCATAATTTTACATTTGGAGATGTTAAGTTCCAATTTGCTAGTTTTTGTCCACTCATATACTTCATCTATGGCTTGTTGTAAAGAAAGTGAATCAACCATAGTAGACACTGTGACCCCTAATCTGCAATCATCTGCAAATTTTGAAATCCATATAGAAGGATTGCTAAGATGTAAGGATGAAATATATATATTAAAAATACAAGGGCCAAATACGAGCCCTGTAGCACTCCGCTGGTCACTGCAGACCACAGGACATCACACCCTACCACCACTCTGTCTTCTATCGGACAGCCAATTAGCTATCCATTTCACAATGTTGTGGTGAATGCCTATTTTAATCAGAATTTGTATTAGTCCTACATGTGGTAATTTGTCAAAAGCTTTGGCAAAATCCATAAAAACCACATCCACTGGTTTGCCCTGGTCTAATTCTGAGTTAACATTTTCATAAAAGGATAATAAGTTTGTTTGGCATGATCTAGATTTAATAAATCCATGCTGCACAGGATCAGATAATTTGTTTGATGAAATATAATCGATGACAATGTCCTTTAAGATGCCCTCCATGACTTTGCCCAATAATGATGTCAAACTAATGGGTCTAAAATTAGCTGGATCAGATCTAGATCCCTTCTTGTGAAGGCGAACAACAAAAGCATTCCTCCAGGCTTGAGAACCTCAGTTCTATCTAGGGATGCTTGGTATAAAAGCTCAAAAGCTTAGCCAGTTGGTCAGCAAGTTCCTGTAGAATTCTTGGGTGAATATTGTCTGGGCCTGAAGATTTATTGATGTTTAAATTAATCAATCTGCTTTTTACTTCAGCAGGTGTTATTTTGATAGCCCCAGGTGCCAGTGTGCATTTATTAACAATAACAGATGTATTACAGGATTAAAGACTGAACAAAAGTAATTATTTTGTGTGTTTACTAACTCTTGTTCATTTAACATAACCCCATTTTTGTCATTAAAGGTCCTATTATTGATTGTTGATTTTTTGCTATTTATGTATGAAAAAAATGATTTTTGTTGTCTTTAATCTTATTGGCCAGAGTGAACTCCATTTGAGCCTTTGCTTTTTAATTGTTAATTTAACCAATTTGGCGCATTCCTTGTACACTGTATAGTTCTTTTGGATTTTTCTTTCATATATTTTTCAAATAGTTTATCCTTGCGGTTAATCAAGCGTTTAATTTGTTTGTTTAACCAAATTGGACTAGATTTTGCACCTCTCATTTTAGGTTTATTAATTGGGATATATTGGGTAATTAGTTTATTAAGCTTATTTAGGATTATACTCCACATATCCTCAGTATTCTCTCCTTCCAAAGCCTTATACCAATCCCACCCTGCCAATTCCTGTCTCATATGAGAAAATTTGGCTTTGGCCAAGTTTAATTTAATAACTCCTTCAGATTTATAGTTTTTTTGTTTTTCTAATGTCACCACTAAACAATAGACTTTTGGTGATCACTGTTGCCCAGAGGAGAAAGAATCTGTACATTACTTATTAATTCACTTGTATTTGTTAATATGAGGTCCAATATTTTGTCACCTCTGGTGTTCTCATGAACTAATTGCACCAATCCTAACTGTCGAATGCATCTAGATACATTTGTTCAATTTTATTACCTGCTTTAGTTAACTGCCAGTCTATATTAGGAAGATTGAAATCTCCAAACAAAATTAAGTTGTCATCTGGGTTCAAATTGTTAAGCAAATCCAAAAAGTAACATCATTATTGTATAGGTTAGATGGTGGTCTATAAAGTAGGCCAATTATAATTTTAGGGCCAATAGAAGGAATTAACTTAAGCCATATGGTTTCTGCTTAGCTACTTGCATAGGGCAGTTGTATACTATTTATGCTATTATATACGTATGTTGCAACACCCCCACCCTTTCTGTAAGATCTAGATTTTTGATATAAATTGTATCCTGGTATTGATTTCTCCCAGGTATCATTAGTATCCCACCAGATTTCTGTAATACAGGCTATTTGTATATCATTTGTTAACATAAAGTCTTTGAATTCGTCATATTTATTAACAAGACTTCTGGAGTTTATAAGTATTGTTTTCCAACCTTTATAATTATTTGGATTTAATGTTGTTTTGAGTCGAATGGCTTTAATATGATGCCCTTGCTCCAGTTTAAATGAAAATCAATCACCTTGTTCAATTTTCTTCCCAAAATCCTTGACCCTGCTAAACTAAGGTGCAACCGTCTGATTTAAATAAAATTTTTGCTAAATGTTATAGAATTGTCCATATAACCTACATTTCTCTGATGCAAAAGTCCTTAACCAATCATTTATTGTTTTGATTGCTATATTTTTGTAGTTTAGATACCCTTGTGTTGATAATATGCTTGAAAATATTAATTTCTGCTCCTTTTGCTTAATTTTGTTGTTATATCAGTTATTTTACATTGAAATGCATTTAAACTAGTTTTGTATACATCGTTTGTTCCAATGTTACTATGACTAATGGGTTTACAGTGTTCTCCATAAGTCCTTCTAGCAGATCTAGCACATAGCCTGCTTTGGTGCCTGGAAGGTGCTAACATTGGTGTTAAATTTCCTGCCTTCGCAAAACCACTGTGTCCACCCCTAATTAATGAATCGCCTATAGCCAATATATCTTTGGTCATAGTTTTTTCAGATGATGTAATCTGAGGAACAGTTAGCTGTTGGTTGCACTGATGATTTTGTTTGCATGCATCTGCAAAATCTTTGCAAGCAAGCATATCCGGGTTTGTAAGCTAATTTCTTTCAAACTAGTGTTACACTGATTTGGTGATTTTGTAAGTTTTTGCCATACATAATTTGGCCCAAGATCTGCAGGCTCCTCATTCCCACTCCCAGTTTGTTTTATCATATCATTTTGCTTTACCAACACACTTTTATCCTTTATATTTGAAATTTGTAAGTTTATTGGAACGAACCTCATCTGGATCCTGCAATTTTTGTTTGAATACATCTTCTGGATCTCTATTGTCCTGAAGACAATCAAACATGTTGAAGACTAACAAGGTGTTGTCATTGCTGTTAATGAAAGCACGTCTTTACAGCATTTTGGGTTTTATCCATGGAGAGCTAATCACAGGTATAACAGACACTTCCCACCTATCTCAGCTTTAATTAACTCATCTTCATTAGCTGCTTTTTTGTTTTAATATCTGAATTTTGTAAATCAGGTATAGTAATATCATATATGGCTTGATCAATAAATCTCTCTAGACAAGTGATCTCCTTCTGTTTTGCTAAAGCGTTCGATAAGGTATCAATTTCCTTTCTTAAATTTGCAATTAATATACAATTTTCACAAACAAATTCCTTACACACTGGTGCTTCAATAAACATATGGCAAAAATACAGATTTTTTGATTTACTGCCACATTTGCCCTTGATTTGTGACATGTTATGAATTTATAATGTTACCTTCTTAGTTTATGATTATATCTCCAAAAACACAATATGGGTCCTTGAACTCCTCAAACTCAGCGGACACAGCAGACATGCGCAGGCCTTGCGTGTCTCTGTGCGCGTCTCCATCTGGCGCCCTCGCCGCTCGCCTGCTCGCTTGAAAGAAGTGGCATTTCTAGTGTTGACATCTGTTATGCTATAATTTCAACCATCCTTTTCTAATAAAATGAATTCTGTTCAGCTCAAAGTGAATTGAGTCATGTCTCCATGCTGTTTAGGATTCATTGAGGTTTATGGAGCAGACTATTTCTCTTTTTGGTTGTATTTCTTGAGAGTGAGGCCACACTGGGAATCTGTCTGTATTTATAGGCTTCCCATGTCATAGCAGGGTTCAAGTCTGATAGGTTAGTTTTCTAATGAACTGAGAGGGTCAATGAGATCAGTGATGAAATGTGTTCAGGCTTTTCAAAAGCTGATTATTTATTCTATAAATTGGATCCTGATTGGTACTAGAGGACAAACTGTGCGCTAAAAGTGAGGGCATATTCTAATATTACTCACTCCTTAATCTCCAAGTGTGACTCCATGAAGGCAGGATGAAATGATAAGAAAGAACTCAGTTCTGGGTTCTGTATTATATCAGACAGGAAAGTGTGTAAGCACCGAGGCCCGGATATTCAAAGGGGTTGTGCCTGGTGCAACAGAGTTGTGCCAATGCAACCCTGCATCACGCCCAGTGGGATATTGAAAAGGCTGCCTGGTGCAGTGCAAATCCTGATGTGCTGGGGTGCAAGGTAATTGTATGCAGCACAGATGCAGGGTGTGCCCATGCATATGTGGCACATCTCGATATTCAGCCGGACGTGCGGCGCATATGCTGGTGCACCCCAGCACTGCGCCGCATAGAGGGGTTCAAAGTCGAGCCTGTGCAGAGTAGGAACAAATCCCAGCTACCCACAGGTGGCTGCTGTATTGCAGGGTGCAACACAGCAGCCCAGCTGTGGGTGGCCACCTGCCCACCCAGAACACCGTCCCAAGCACCTCACAACCCTGGTGGTCAAGTAGAACCCCCACCCATTGCCGTAATTGTGGTATGTATATGTATACACAGTAATCCCTGGTAGTCTAGTGGACCCCCATCCCCAATACACTGATGAATAAAATACTTGACCAGCCCTGTTGGTCTAGTGGTCCCCACCACCCAAGTCTCTGATTCCCGAGAAATGCATAACCATCAGTCCCTGGTGGTCTAGTGGGACCCCCACCCATTGCTGTAATCATGGTACACCTCCAAAATAAATGTCCTGGTGATCCAGTGGCACCTCCACCTCCCAACCACACAGAACCCCTTGCTCACCCCGCTCCTCCCTCATAGGTGGGTGGTTGTTACCCCCCTGCATACCAACCGGCCACCCGCTGAATGACAGGTACAGTATGTGCTGTAAGCCCATTGGTCCCCAGTGTGGACCAATGGGCTTGCTGGACATACTGTACTAGACAGTCCCAAATATGTGAATGAAAACAAGATCGCTGTCCTCTAGACTTCTGATCTGTTCTGGTTACTAACTACACTTGACATCATAATCCCTGTTTATGATGTTATTATCTCCATAATAACATATTGTGATGTCACAAATGAGACTGTGATGTCAGGTAGAGATAAGCAGCCAGAGAGTGGGTCAGAGATCCTGTTTTCATAGAAACATAGGCAATGATGGCAGAAAGGACCATTGGTCCATACAGTCTGCCCATAAACCCTAACAAACCTGGGACCTGCTGTCCATGCACCATTCTAACCCACACTATCCACCCATGCTCTCCACCTATCACTACCACCCTTAGCAACCACTGAGCCCTTTACTCTGTCCTAGCCATGTTTGAAACCATTGAGAATTCTGGCATCCACCACACCAGCTGGGAGATCACTCTGTGGCTCCAGCCACCTTTTCTGTAAAATAAAATGCTATTATTTCCTCTTGAATCCTCCACCCATCAGTTTCCACTCATGTCCCTGTGTTCTTGATCTGTTACTTAGGGAAGGAAAACTGTTTAACCAAGAAAGGCACACTAAGCCAATACTTGTTTCCAGGTGCAACCTGGGAGCACAGAAAGTTAAATGACTTGCTCAAAGTCACACAGTATGAAAGCAAGGGCTGTGGGATTCAAACCCAGGTCTCCAGGTTTGCAGCTCAGTGCCTTAAACCAGAGTACTATACTGCCTCTATACTTATGATCTATGCCTATATACTTCATGCTAAATCAGTGTCAGTGGCTCAGTAGGTAGCAACTCACCTCTGAGGCCGGGAGATCAGAGGGCTGTGGGTTCAATTTCCACATCTGGCACTTTGGTTAATATCCAGTACTGACACTGTAGTGCAGCATGAGAGGGTGCTGCACTTCTGAGGTGCCATCTTCGGAAGAGACATTAAACCGAGGTCCCATCTGCCTGGATTGGCGGTAGTTCAGGTGGATGTTAAAGATCCCATGGCACTTATTGAAAAGAGTAGGGGAATTTCCCTGATGTCCTGGCCAAATTCCTCATTCACTAAAAATACCACCAGCAGCTTAATGTTGTTCAAAGTCAGTTGGAATTCATCTGTATCCCTCCCCAGGCCGTGCCTGAAAATAGGCAGAATTTGTCTAGTGCACTTACCCAGTCAACAAAACTAAATAAATAAATATAAATAAATAAATAAATAAATAGTTCCTCACAGTTTGCCTTGTTCATTCCTTCAGGAACCTGAAGGTCACTGTCATATCTCTCTCTCTCATCAGGAGTCGATTCTCATACAAACTGCTCTTCTGACTCTCAATCATTTTGTTCACCCTACATTGAACTGTCTCCAGCCTGTCCTTATCTTTCCTTAGGTGAGGGCTCCAGAACTGGGCACAGTACTCCAGGTGGAGCCTCACTAGTGATCTATAGAGAGTAATAATACCTCCTTCATTCTGCTGTCAGTGCCACTTCCTTCACACCCCAGCATCCTGTTTGCCTTACTGTAGGCCTTGTTACACTGGCTTGATTGTTTTAGGAGTCCCTGATGCTAACCCCAGGTGTCTTTCCTCAGAGGTCATGCACAGTTTAACCCCTTCACCATCAGTACTCTGTCCTTGGATACTTGTCTTGTATGTGCATCACCTTGTACTTTTGGCACTGAATTTCAAATATCAAACCTTTGACCAACTTTCTAGCTTTGAAAGTCTCTCTGCTCTCTAACCCCTCTTCAGTGTCTACCTTGCAACAGAGCTTAGTGTTATCTGTAAACAGGCACATCTTGCCCTGAATTCCTTCTCCCATGTTGCTGATGAACATATTGAAAAGGACTAGACCCAGAACTGATCCTTGTGGCATGCCACTGATTACCTTCCTGTCTTCTGATTCAACTCTGTTAACCACAACCCTCTACTGTCACCTTTCCAAGCAGTTTCTCAGCAATCTATGTCTTTCTGTACCCAGGCAGTCAAGTTTCTTCAGCAACCTTCTCTGAGGCCCTGAGACAAAAGCCTTGCTTATATTGAAGTAGAGTAAATCCACAACATTGCCCTTATCCACTACCCTCATTACCCACTCAAAGAATACTATCAAGTTGGTATGACAAGACCTCCCTACCATGAACCCATGCAATTTACTATCCTGAGTCCATTGCTCTCTGGGTAGTTCATATGGTTCTCTTTGACTAGTGTCACCATTAGATTACCCACAATAGAGGTAAGACTGACAGGTCTGTAGTTACTTAGTTGTCACTTGTCCCACCCCTTATGGAGCAGGACTATGTCTGCTGTCGTACAGTCATTTGGAACTACAACTGTCTGAACTGAGCTATTGAATAGCCCTACCAGGGGTTCAATTGGTTCCACTGCCAATTCCTTGAGCATTCTCATATGTATCCCATATGGCACCCAGTCCTTATCTACCTTTAGGGTTTTTAGCCCATCCTGAGCCCTTTCAATGGTAAATACTTGCTGCTTCATCTTAGGATTCCCCCTTACAGCTCCCTTAATGCCACTGTCTGGCAGAGGTCCTCTGTCTTTCCTTGTAAACACAGAGCAGAAGTAGTCATTAAGATTGGCTGCTTTCTGACCATCTTCCTCAATTACTCTATCTCCCTCTTTCATCCTAATGATTCCACCTCCCTTCTTTCTTTTTCCCTAATATATCAAAATAACTATTTTTCCTCCTTGATCCTCTGACAGGGTTGGGTAATACCCTAACCCATTTGTTATGCAGAGAGAGTTAAAACCAAGATCTACTTTGCCCTCTCATATTCTGTCACTTGTATGTCTCTTGCCTATCTGATTGCACAATCAAATGTTCCTTGTGATACCTAGAATTGGCCACTCTCGATGGTCTGACAATTTCCCCGTTATCTCCCTTCCATTCACTTGCTGTTTCTATTATTTCTTTCTTTCTCCCCTTAGTTTCTCTGTCATTAAAAATATAAGTGAATCTTTATGTGAAACTGGGATCTCGTGGTTTGCAAATGTATATAATTATATCATAGAATCTAGAATCCTGCCAGCAGAAAAAGACCATCTGGCTCATCTAGTCTGCCCGAAAAGATAGCCCATCTCCTCCCACCTGCCTATCTCCCAAACTATTACATGTAAAGAAATACCCATCACACATATTGTTGAAATGACTGTGAGAAGCTGTTTTGGTTTATTAGAAAACAATCTGGAACAAAAGCTTGTTTACAGAATTGTCAACAGGAAACCAGCTCTGAGACAAAATGCATTATTTTGTTGCACCTGTTAAGTCTAGATGTGATCTTCAGACTGGCCTCAGGTAGGCAAATGACAATGTTTTAATACATTTGTGAAAAACAGGAGATGGAACTTACAACAACAGGATGCAGAGTTTGAACTGCCAGCAAAACATTGTATGTAATCAGTGCAATGTTTTTAAGGAGAGACTCAGATGGAGGATGTTTTTGTTTGTAGTGCCTTCATGAGGAGCTGTTCCATACAATTTTATTGTTCTTCTTGTATTGTTATTAATAGTAAAAGTAGAACACTACTTACAAGTTTATAACTTATCTTTGTCTACCTATGCTTCCTGAGTTTTGCCACTACAACAGCTGGTGTAAAACAAAGTGGAATTTATGCCATGCATACTCTCCAGGAACTGTATGTGTGTGGTACTAGACCTTGTACCAGGTAAGCATAAAAGAAAGGTATAGATCCTGCAACAACAAGCCCAAGAGTGATTAGCAAAGAATGGCAGCCAAACTAGAAGCAGAAAAAGTCTAAACTGAGCAAGTACAGCCAGCACCAGTGATGAAAGAAGAGGAACAGGCATGGACAGAACTGGAAAGCATGTCTGCATTCTTCAAATAGTGGGCAATGCAACAAAGAGGCTGAGAAAAAGAGAAAAATAGATTTAGTCAAAAACAAATCCTTTGCACTTAGGTTACCAAATAATTACAGTTGCATACCACTATTGTTCTTTAAGCAATTTATTGCATTAATTACCAGGTCTGCAAGGCTGACCATCACACCAATAATGCCACAGCACTCCACCCTTGAGGTTCCTCAGGAGGTGTTGTTGTAGTGGGGTTCAAACAACAAATACCCACTGAAACCAATCAAGAAACAAACAATTACATGTAAAGACATACCCATTACATATTTTAAAGTGACATAAACTAAACATAGTCAAGTGAAATACATGATATCTCAAAATTAAACATAAGTAACCATAGCACCCTTTTGTTAAAAAAAAGATTTCAGACAAAAACATTTTATTTAATAATGTCTACTCACACTATGTATGTCTCAGAGGTGGGACTCAAGCCTAGGATACACTTTGTCATTGAGGCACAGGTCAGGAAGCATAGGAAAAACCAGGAGCAGTTGTGAATTCTCCAAAATATTTATTTACAGTAGCAGTAACATAAGAAAAATAAACTTGTTCAGAATAAGTATGTACAGAGGCAAAATAAAATAAAGTTTTCTTTTAGTCTCTATGTCCCTTGTTCTTCTAATCTTTTGCAGTTGCAACTTATCTCTTTATCAGTTATTTCAACCCCACTGTTAGCATGCATCCTGTTTTGCGAGTTCTGTTCTCATAAATATCAGGCAGGAGCTGCTAGAACACATTGTGCTTGCTGAGGCTCCCTGCACAGTTCTTGCATAAGGCCTAAATTGTGAACTCCAGTAACCTTTAGTTTACAACAGTCCTCTGCAATCATCTCAAAATATAATTATATACATTTCAACAGTAATGCTATACATTTTCCAAACAAAGGAGATCCCATTATCAGTTACATTTCCACACAATGATTTGCACATATTTTTATATTAGCTGATATAGATATGCAAGGAGAAAACAGTCAGCAAGGGAGGACTGAGAGACAGTGAGAGGCAAAGATTGCGAGACTGTTTGGGTTGATCAAGTCCAGGTCTCACAGGAAAATTTGGTTGCAACCAGACAGAGATGAGAAGAAAAGGAAAGATCCTTGTATTTAAACACTTTCCCCATTACAAATGGGACAGGGTCCTATTCCACTCTGTCACACACTTATGTACCAAACTTTAAATATTTCATTAATCAAAGCTGCGATTGGTGGAAAAGTGTTATTCCAATAAAAAAATTATTAATTTTATTGGTTACCCTACCAATCTCACCCTTTTGCCCCAAAAGTAAAAAAAATAAATAATAAATAAAATATTTTTCATCCTTAGTTATATTGTCCTCACCCCAATACATTAACCACAACAGAAATTATATGCATAAACTTAGTAAAATATTTTTGTAAATAAATTATCCTACTTACACAGTGGTTTACTTACTAGATAATTTGTAAGCTTGGTGATTGTTTAATGCATATTGACAACATCTGATTTGTCAGCTAGATTTCCATAACTTGGCCCAAGTATTATTGCTATCATTAATACCATAATCCAATATTATGTGTGGTTCATAGCTCAGTACTTATGTTACATACTGTAGCTGAATGATGCAGGTTGCTTGAATACAGAGGTCAGATCAGTAAGTAGGACAATGCTTATGAGCTATTAGACTTATGAAATGATTAGTGATTAGAAACTTCAACATGGACATGAGCAAGTCAGTGATTATAGTACATGTGAACTGGATGGTAGGTACAAGGTGCTTAGATGCTTAGACTGGTGAGTAACTTGTTATGACTTGATGTTTTGGCCTTTCTCTGTATCCCACCTCAGGAAGAATGCTTAGTTGAGTAGGATGAGACCAGTGGCATCATGCCCATAGGGCCTGAGGGGCATGTGCCCCCAATATTGTTGTGCAGTCTATTAAAAAAATATTTATTTAGTATTTTATTTTATTCTCCAGAGGACTGAAAAAATGATGTTTCAAAGTATTTTTGGTGGGGGGGGGTTCTGAATTTGATTGGTATGGTGAGACTAGAGCCACTGGCAGTTTACAAAAGATTTACTTGCCCGCTGGGCTGGTGACTGGCTTCAGGGTTGAGTGCCTGTAAAACAACAGAGAGACAGACACAACAGTTGATTGGTAGCCCAGCAACTAACCATGCAGCGTGAGTGGCAACAATCAGCCCAATCATGACTTCTCCTTTCCTTAAGCAACTGCCAGCCAACACAAAGAGTTCCAGAATAATTTCAGATAGTCCACAGGTAATGTTCTAGTCACGTTAAGTCCTTCACTGTGCTGCCTCTCCCAATGTGTCCAATGAAACAAACTCTTTCTTTCCAAAGAAGGGGGCAAAAAGTTTACAACAGTAGACAGGTCTTTTATATCCAAAATCTTGCTCCTTTATTTGATTTTCAGGCCCATACCTCTACATTTCACCAGCAAATATTGGCTTCCTCTGGAGGTGCCTTCACAAAATGTTATATTTAATGCTTCAGTTAAATATTCTTTCCAGATAAACTGTCTGATTCCAAAGCACTTCCTTCTCAATCTTTGTTCCAAATGATTTTGTTTTCTGTATGTTTGTAAGCCCCACGTTATGGTTGCTCTTTCCTTTTGTCTTTTTAGGCCCACACTAGGTTGCTGTTCTTAATTAAAGCCGGGGTTCTATATAATGTAGTGGGTGCTATATAATGTAAACAACAGGCTTATGTGCAAGGATCAGATTAACATGCAGTAGTGGCTGCATGGGGAGGGAGACAGCGGCTGACCCTGTTATGGGTAGCTAGTGGTTGTTTGTGATAGGGCGTTTGTCACAATTCCTACCCTGCAGTTACTTCTTGGCTTTGATGGAAATTCTGCAGCAGTCCCTGGGGCTGGTCAGGAAGGATAGCTGCTGAGTGTCAGTCCCAGGCTCCAGGAAGGGATCATTATAGATGTTGAAATGTCGATATTTGAAAGTGGGTGCTGTAGTGTTCAGTCCACATTTATTTTGTAGCTGGTCCTGATGAGACTTCCTGTGTTTGCAGTAGCACATTGTAACTGCTGCCTGTTTGCAGCCTGTCCCCGTTTGCACGTCAAAGCACCCACCTCCTATACTCCCACCTGGCTGGCAGCAGGTTAAATGAGATATGCTTCTGGTTACCCACTGTGGATTTTTTATTATGGGGTGTTGTGTGCTTTTAGCCCAATAAATGCTCTGAGTTCATATGGTGTCAGTCTTTTTTTTTATTGAATTCTAAATCTCTAATGTTGTCTCTGCTACTTCTGATATTGTGACGTGATGCAGGCTTATTCTAATTTTGTGTTAAGCACTGTCAGTGAAGTGGAGTGGGTTACCCAGATTGATAACCTGTTGTTCAGACTAAATCACAATTTGTTTTTGTTGACGTTCTTATAAAACTCAAAGGACAGCGACTCAAGATAGGGTAGCATGAGATGCATTGCCCATAGCCTTACATTAGAACCAACCAAGCATCTTATGTGCTGTGTATCGGAACAGCTTCCACAAAACTGTAGAGGAAATGCTAAATGCATCCTAGCACCTGTATTTGCACTCACTTACAAAATAAATAACCGCTACAAGTACAAAGCATGGCAGAAATGTTGTTTTGCATTCCCTTCACCATTGATCGCTGAAGGTGTGCAGCCCCAGACCAGCTGATAGGAAGCTTGAGGAAAGTCTAAAATGACAACAATGCACCTTAGGGGTCCCAGAGGAATTTTACCATTGCGAGGACTGTCAACTGCTTAAAATGTAAAGTATTGCCTCTAATTTAACCCTTGCAGGGCCATGGACTGATATATCAGTCCCAAATTCCTATATGTTCTAATTATGAAAAACACAGGAAGGCAAGCCTGCATGCCAATGACAGTGCTGCACAGGCAAGAGCAAGGGTTCACCACAGAATATCTAATGCATTGATTGTGTAACTATCTGCCTGTTGCCTCTAAATGCAGTGGAAATATTACTGTCCCTCACTCCCTCACCACAAAGGCTTTGTGTTTAACTATATGTAATCTATGCATTCAATATTCTGTGGTAAACACTTACCCTTGCCAGTGCATGCCATCCATGCAGTTTTATTATGTTGTTCAGTTCACTTGGGGGTACGAAGTGCAGTTCTGAAACTAATAGCTGAGGCAGAGGTCTCATTGGTACATCATTAAACCTCTCTGCCTGTGGTCTGAAGATCCAGTGTAAATAGAATGAACAAGGGACAAATACAATTTATCATTTCTCTAACCTATATCAGTATTATGGCATTTAGCTTGCTGAGGAACAGCTTTCTGGTCTGCTAAAGTCACCAAAATGCACCATTTGACTTCACTTTTCAAATTTTTCCTGGGGGTATCCCCGGACCCCCTAGAGAGGTTGAGAGTTTGTGCCCCTCCAGAATTTCTGACTGCATGACACCCTGGATGAGACCCCAAAAGAATTAATAATATGGTACAATTATCTCCTCCAACTCTGGAGTGTGTGACCTGTAGCATGCAGGAGGAACCCCCTCCTTGGTGAAACCTCTGAGGACCCATGGCTACCTGCCCGTCCTTCTGGACATACTAAAGGAAAGTAATCCTAAGTAACAATTTTAAGTTATCAGCTAATCTGAAATCCAGTGTTGTAGATCTTGATCCAGTGGCGTGGAAAACTGAATAAAGTACTAAAAGATAGAAGTGTCTAGTGAACATAGCAGCATCCTTCTAGTAACTCCTAGTCCAAGAATCCATGTCCAGGGCAGAATGATAGTAGATTGAAATCCATGGTCGATGATAATTGAAGCATAGACGTTGCCTTGGTGAAGCACTCCAGCAGAGTGAGAAGTCTTCTCCAAGGAGAACCAGTAACAAAGGCTATATGTCCAAGTCCAGAGTAGGAGGACAGGTGGTTTGTGTTCCACTTGGCAAGTTTTGCAAATGAAGGCCTTGGTGATGAAGTATAGGAGCTAGATGCAGATTGCTCAATCTGGCAAGGCGGAGCAGTAGGATCTTCCAGTCCGGAGTGGGTGAGACAAGTAAGTGAATTGGAATAGATCTTGGTGCAAATAGGTAGACGTAAATTAGATGGATCTCAGGTCCTGAGGGATGAAGCAGGTCATAAGAATAGGTGAGACAGTCTTTGATGAACCTCTAGGCCCTGGAAGGGTAACGGAGGTAGTATTAGCAGATAGCGTAAATAAGTGGACCTGTACATAGGTCAGCAGTAGTAGTAATAATATCAAACCTGTAAGATGCAGACGTAGTAGCAGAGATGTAGTATTGTGTAGATTATAGATGGTATACAGCAGAGAGCATTGATGGAATTTAAATAGCATGTAAGTCGATGAGCTTTCTTCTGGTGATCAAATAGTAGTATAAGTGCTGTAGATACATGTTTGTGAAGCCAGAATGGTACAGCAGGAATCAAACTTGTATAAATAATCTGATGAATCATGACTTGATGTACTTCAAAAGACATGGGTGGTATTAACTGATGAAGGCTGAGTTGGATGAAGTAGTATCATAGGATCCAAATGCCTTAGAGCATTGGAGTACAGTAATGTCAAGGCATAATCCATATGATTGAAAGTTTTCCAGATGGCTCAACTTAAGTCCTGGTAGAATGTAGTATTAAATAATAGGAACTGAAGTGGCAAGGCAGAAGCATTCCAAGGAATAGATGATATCGACTAAACAAATCCAGACATAAGTCCATAGAAGAAAGGAGCTCCTAAGGCTGGCAGACATGGCAGCAAGTAGGCATATAATAGAATATGCAAACCTCCAGGCCCTGAAGCTGGGTGAGGCAGGTGTAGAGTAGAAGTAGTTGAACCCTCAGGCCGATGGGTGAGGCAGGTCATAGAAGCAGGTGAATATGGTGTAGTAATATAAGTTCAAGGGACCTCCGGGCCCATAGGAGCACAGGTATTCAAAATGCAATGTGGTGAACCTCCGGCCCGTGGGGTGAGGCAGGTTGTAGAGCAGTGGTAGATAGAGTAATAGTAATGTCAAACTGCATGCAATGCAGAAATAGTAGTAAGTAGTAAGGAATAGATTGTGAATGGTAGTGTAAATGGTAGCATATTCCTGAGCCAATTCCATGCAGCGTAGAAATATATTCTGAGTATACTTATGAGAACAGTAGAAGGTGCTGTAGTCTGTTGTCTCCTGATGATTGAGGATGGTAAAGTATGCAATGAAGAGACCTGGGTGGATGAGTTGGCAACTTGATCCAGAGGTAATAAGCATCCTAAAACTGTAGTAGATCTATGACTGAAGCTAAGCTATGATAAGGAAGGTATTATGAAACAGTAGTAGTAACTCCGAAGGAGTTGAAGCAATATGTCAAGAAACATCCTAGGAATTGAGGTGAATATCAATATAATCCAAAATTAAATCCAATAGAAGAAAGCAGCATATTCTTGACAAATGGAAGCAAGTGTGAGCAGCAAGCTGAGGCTGCAAGGTCCAGGATCGAGTAGTATGACTAAAGGCAAGGAATAACTGGCAGTGCATCAATCCTGAAGTAAAGTGAATAGAGTGGCAGCTAAGCCCCATGAAGGCTAGCATGGTGGCTGGACCACACATAGGTCAGACAATAAGGTAAGTAGAGAGTGGCAGCTAAACCCCCCATGAAGGCTAGCATGTGTGGCTGGACCACACGTAGGTCAGCCAGAAAGTAAGGTAGTAGTTATAATCCAAATGAAGCAAAGCAACATGGTAAGCATCCAGAGACATTGATGTAAAATCCTAGGACATAGTCAAATAGTAAATCCAAAATAGAGCACAGATGGGTCCTAGATGGATGAGAGGTGCGAACATGTAAGGTGAGAGCTGCAGCATCCAGAAATCAATTGGCATGACTGAGAGACATCCTGGAGTGTGTTTGCTGTCCGTGCCATAAAGGAGTCACCCTGTGCTGGGTGACAAAACTCAGTAGAGGCGGTAGAGACAAAGCGGCACAAGAGCCAGGTTAGACAGCCAGGTTACAATGTGAACTGAATGAAGTCAGGCATGACAAGGTGTACACTGATATCCTAGTGTTTAAGGATGGAATAAAATGTGATCCCAAGTGAAGCTGAAGCAAGAGAGCAAATAAATGCAAATAACATGCCAGCGGTCAAGCAGTGTGTAACATGGTTAGGTCCATTTACCTTGTACTGGTGTTAAAGGTTTGAGGACCAGAATGGGTTAGATTCTGAAGTCCATTATAGTAACAACTGTAACTCCCCATAGTCTAGGATGCAGTTCTGGAATTCAACCTTGGGAAGCTAGAAATTCAACTGAACTATGGTGCCATCTAGCGATCTAATGTAGAATGCACAAGCAGTGAATGGACTGTAATAGAAATGGAGATAAGGAGTGGTGCAGTAGCTGAATAGGCACGAAGTACCTATCTGCTGTACAGGAAACATTCAGTTCCCATATAAATGATGTCAGTATGCAGATCTGTAATATAGGTGGCCGATATATGCATGGCGCGAGGCAGCCAGGGAAGTGCTGAGGTGCAAAAGCAAACTAGATAAGCACAGGCAGCATGATCTGGCCAGAGAAGCTAGGGAGTGCAGGTGGCAGTGTGATTCCATGGGTCAGATCCTAAGGTAGAGGCAAGGCGCAATGGAGCTAGGAACCAGAAGGAAGCAGTCTGTAAACAAGCCACCATCATACCATCATTCTTTGTGCTGTGCAGCTAGCAGGAGGAAGCAAGCACGCAGTAATCCAGAATGTGCTGAGCAAAGATAGAGGCAGGCAGTCTGCAGCAGCAAAATGGAGCTGAAATGAATGGAGCAGCACTAGGCTGAGCCCAAAACAGTGAGTGTCCAGCGAAGGCAGCCAGCTATGGCAGGCAGCAGCGAGTCGTGTGCTGCTTCATAGGTAAGGAACGGTCCAGGCAGGTCTGCTAGATGTTGCAGGAAAGGAAACCCCAACGAGAGTGGGAGCTATGACGGATGAACTGAGGCATGGCAGGCAGAAAGCCCCCAAAAAAGAAAAAGCAGAGAGAGAGGATGGAGCACGGAGGAGGAAACACAATGGGAAGAGAAGTGGAGCGAGCAAGGCAATGGCCAGACAAGACTGGAGAGCAGGAGGCAGACTAGAAGGAAGGGAGGCGGACCAGCTGCATCACCGAGAAGTGAGTGCGACTCACTCTAAGTAGAGCAGCTATAGTCAGATAGTTTAAGTAGGTTGTGGGGAGGCTCTTCCCCACATAACTCGAGCATAGCCTTTCCATTATCAAGACTTTGAAAACTATAAAATCACACCAAAAGGACAATGTATTTGGGCAAATAACACTAAGTAAGACTTCCTTCATTAAAGTGCTCAAACGAGAGGGACTGCTGCTGCACATATTTGAAGTCTTATGAACCTAACTATTGCCTACCAGCTAATAATATAATACCAATCTCTTTTACTCAAGGACAGCCTTAAGGTCCCATTCCTCATTGAAACCCACTGGTTGAAAAGTGTTTAATATAAAATCCAGCACCTTTCTTTTGTAATAATCTTCCAGTGCTATCACCACCTCTATGCAAGAGGTGACCCTCAATTCAGAAAAATTTAAGCCTTCACTCTACTCAGAGAACCCCTCCTTAAACTACAACCAGAGGCAAAACCATTCCACAGATCATCAACATATTTACAATGGAGTAATTCATCAAAATCTTTCCTACAGTTGTGCAGCTTTGGGTAAAGAATACTGACTTGAAAGTGGGAAAAGGCAATTTCTTTAGCTGAGGACTATTAGATGACCAGATAAACACAGCAGCAGTGAAGTAACAGGCAAGGAATGGTAAGACCCTCCTTTTCACAATTTAACTCCATATCAGATAAAAACTCGAATGGGGTAACAAATCTGCACCCAAACCCTTTATTTGCTATAACTTTAATATGCCAGGCCATGTTACAAGAAACTGCCATAAAAATAAGGAGGGTAACACTGGAGCAAACTTTACTTTGGGTAACTGTGGCAATATTTAACAGATGTCAAGGTGGGAGATAAGATTGTGAAGGGACCTATAAACTGGAGGAAGCAGACAGACCCTGGTGCGTGTTGAAGTTCTGGGAAAGTACTGTGCAAAAGGATCAGGTTCTGGGGTCATCTGCATCCATGGGGACTCCACCCAAGTGATTCTAAACATTAATGGGTGCAACACCAAATTAAAGTGGAGGTAGTACCAAGGTTACCTCACCTGTGATTACTGGAAATGGTTTTCCAGGATTTGCTAAGTTTATCACAGAGGAGTAAACCCTGCTGTTTAAGCAGCTGTGTTATCAAAACACCGGCAAAGAAAATCTCAGATGTTTGGGACTCTTTCCTTTTCGGTGACTTTGATTTGGACTTGTTTGAGCCCAGGTCCAAGATCTGAAGTCCAGGAAAGAAAGACACCTGAAAAAACAGTGGCAACAAAACATGATGGACATAAGGGGTTGATACAAAAATGCTGAAACTAAACTGATAACTGATTGTGATTTTTTTTCGGAGCAAACTAACAATGTTTATCTTCCTGGTTATTTTAAGCAGCTAAAAATGAAACCACTCTCTGTTAGGCTGGGTACTGCTTCTCATCCACACCATCTAGTGGAATCGGTATCCTTCCTGATGCCTACAGTGATCATCATATGGTTTACTGTGTGCATAAGTTATATCATCTAAAACCGCCCCCCATTCATATATCTTAGGTATTTTAAATCACTTGACTTTGCCTCTCCTAACTGATTTTGGTCAATTGATTGCCCCCATCTCTGCAGCCTGTAATATAAATTCTGCTACATTATTTGTTTGTCTTAATTTTTGGCTGTATGGGATCATCATGCACCCTGCAAAAACAGAGTGTGTGGTTCACATCTTCCTAGATATTGGCTGAGGTACTTACTGGTCTCCACAACAGATACCTTGCCTTGTGTACAGGTACTTTTAAAATCACTGGCTCCCAATCTCCATTAGCCAAATAGAGACACCTTTGCAATGCCTGTACTAAAGCCGTCAAACTTGTGAAGTCTGAATATTTTGCTTCAACATTTCAAAACAACATTAAAATCCTCCAAATTCTGGAAGGTTATCCATTCCTTTTCACCCCTCAGACCCAGTCTCCATCTCCTATTCTCAAGGTTGGTGGCTCCCTTATCTCTGACCTGTCTGCTGTTGCTATGTCTTTTAACATACTTAACTACCTGTGCCCTTTCTCTAATCCTTTCCTCCCTTCCTCCTTCCTTCTCTCTCTCTCTCTCTGCCTTCCTCTCCTCTTTCTTTCCTTCTCTCTTATCATTCCCTTGTTTCCCTTAAGGCACTGCTTGTTCTTAATCCTCTAAAGGGGTAGTGCTGGTGGTCTTGACCATAAGCGTCTCCTTCTCTTAGTTCTTGCCATTGCTCTGTCAATTACTCTTCTCCTTAATCTTTCCTTTTCCTCTGCTGCTGTTCCTGATATTTGGAAACAGGCTACTGTCATACCTCTTCACAAAGTGTTGATCCCACCTCTCCTGGTAACTTCCATCCAATAGTTCTCCTTTCCACTTTGGTTAATTACAGAAACATATTTTTTATCTCAGCTCACTTCCTTTCTGACAAATCCTCCTTTTCACACCTTTCCAGTCGTTTTTGGAAACCCTACTCCACTTCCATCTCCTTCCTTCTGCTCACTAACTTCTTACTCACAGGTATGGATCAAGGACTGATTACTTCTGCCATTTTATTGATCTTAGAAACCTTTTGACATGGTGGCCATCCCTCCTTCTGGACAAACTTAGAGCAGCAGGCCTCTCTGACTCTTAAGTCAGTTGGTTTCATTCTTACATTGAAGGAAGGCCTCAAGCTGTCTGGATAGGAAAATCCATTTCATCTCCACTTCCCTTAGCTCAGGTGTACCTCAGGGGTCTGTCCTGGGTCCTGTTCCTTTCCATTTTCTTAAATAACCTCAAAACTGTCTCTCTGCATCCATTCATATGTATGCTGATGACACAGTTCTTTTGCTTCTGGCTCCTCTCACCCATGACCATTTTTCCCAGCTGCAGTTGATTTTACAACATTCAGTGCTAGATCAAGTCTAACCAGCTGTCCCTCAATGCCAATAGAAACAAAAACAGTCTCTATGATTTTGGCACCCATCAGAGGTTTGCCAGGATTACTTCTCCCACTATTTAATATCATTGATGGTACTAAGATTGAAGATGTCCCTTCCTTCAAGCAATGCACTACCATGGAGGGTTTAAACAGGCATTGAAAACCTTTTATAGAGTCTCGTGATGATGGCTCCATATAACTCTGATCCTGTTATTTATTTTATTTGTATGTTATTTATTCTGTTATTACGTTTATTGTTTTAATATGACGGTTTTATTTTTTGTAAAGCGCCTTGATGGCGAAAGCTATATGAATAACATTTATTATTATTACCTCTGGGTCTGCCTTGACCAACACCTCGATTTCTCAGTGCATATTGATGCACTCCAGCACAAGCTGCACCCTAAGCTTGGAGCATTGTACAGGAATAAACCTAGTATTCCACTTCCTGCCTGCGAGAAAGTGTAATGAAAATGATTCTCCCTGTCTTTGACTACAGTGATTTAGTCTGCAGTGTGAACTCTAAATCCTCCTTTGCCAGACTGGACCCCTATTTTATTCTTTCTGTCATTTTGTTCTAGATTGCCCACCTCGTACTTGCCAGTGCTCTCTTTACACAACCTTTTCTCTTCCCTCTCTTGATGTTAGGTGCCTTTCCCATTGTGTCTCTTTTATACACAAATTCTAGTTTGGCATCCTTCCTCTTATCTCAAATCCCTTCTGTCCTCTCCTTCTTCGTCCTCCTACCCTCTCTGCAAGAAAATATCCCATTCTCTCTCTATTCTTCTAGGAAATCTACTATTGGTCAATCTGCTTGTTCTTACTGATTTCCTAAACTCTGGGCCTCCTTTCCCTTTCAAGCTGATATGCTTGTTCTCCTTCCTCCCTAAAGTCTTTTCTTTTAGACTTTTGTTATCCTACCAGTGACTGACTATGACCCTTTCCTCTTCATTCTCCCTTCACTAGTTTTGTCCCTGTTTATTATTTTCCCTTCTTTACATATGAGTGTACTTTGTGCTCGTATTCATGTACTATTTGCCTCTAATATCTATGGTTATATTAATCATACTTCTATAGTATTGTATTTGACTTCTTATTTTTAGTACTTTTATAGTTTAGCTATCTCCTTTCCCTTCCTCAGGCTACTTCCTCAAACAAGCTGTTATCAGCTCATTATGTCTTTCCTGGTTAAACTTTTAAATCAGTCAATTAATAAATATGCATACTGTCACAGCCCCAAAATGGCAGCAGAGCTTGACAACATTTTCAGCACAGTGGGCATCCCTAAAGAGATTATTACTGATCAGGGTAGCAGTTGTGGTGCTGCATTGCTGAAGGATCTGTATCACCTACTAGGTATCACTGCCATAAGAACTTTCCTTATGACCCTCTGATGGACAGTCTTGTTGGGTGTTTTACTCAAACCCTAAATGCATATTAAAAATATTTCTGAAAGGTGAAGGAACGACTGGGAACAATACTTACCTTACCTGCTTGCAGGAAGTGCTACAAACATCAGTAGGTTTTTGTCGTTTAAATGTTGTATGTAATAAAAAAAAAACATAGGAAGATAACCCAGCTCAGAAAGAATCTATTACATCTTATATGCATGTGCTGAGAAAGGAACTGGCAAAATACATTGAAATTACTGACAGTAATCAAGAAGAAGCCCCAAAACAGCTGAAGGAGAATTATGACCATGTGGTAAAGAAAAGTATTTGAGCCAGGTTCAAAGGTCTTGTTATCATTACCACTATAGAAAACAAACAGTTAATTAAGTGACAAGGCCTTATAAAGTGCTTAGATGTGCTGGTACAGTTAACTATGAAATTGTGACCCCTGATAGGAAAAACCTGATCAAGATATACCATGCTAACCTCCAGAAACAAAATGGGTTAAAGACAACCACTGTAAGGTAGCCTTGATAGTATTGCCAGAAACTACTAAAGAAGATACTGACATAGTTTACGACAGATTGGAGCAAACTATGATTTCTGATGTGTAAAGGTGCATGTTTATTTACCCAGATAACAAATCACACAAATCTGTAACTTGGTAAAACATTTCCAATTACTTTTACTACAGTGCCAGGCTGAGCTAAAGGGTTGAGCACATAATAGTGACAGAGAATGCTTGTCCTATCAGACAAAAGTTATACAGATTACCAGAGCAGTTAAGAGAAGATGTGGTTAGGAAATACAAAATATGGAACAGTTTGGTATCAGTGAAGAATTAAGAAGTCCTGGTTATCACCAGTACTGATTGTAGATACAAAAGAAAGGGGTGTAGAAATCTGCCTTGATTTTGGAAACTTGATCAAATGTGTGTTTTTGACAGCTATGCTATGCCCAGGATAGGTGATTGGGAAGTGTCAGGTACATTAAAACAGTGGCGGCTTCTAGGGCCTCAATGAGGGAGCTGCATGCAACATCTTCAGCTGCAGGACAGAGGCAGCAGAGCCCACAGCAGTGGCATCTTTTGGCAGCAGTGGTGGCATCTTTTGGCCACAAGGTAGAGGACCAGACCGGAGATCGAGGAGGAGCAGCAGAAGGAGGATTTTTGGGCAGCAGCGCTTGGGTACCATCACGGCAGCCAATCCAGTCACAAAGTAAAGGCCCAATCAAAGAGCAAGCAAAGCACCAATTGGAGCAGGGGTGTGCATGACAAAAGCCTTCCAGGCTTTAAAACCCCAGCTCAAGAAGGCAGAGAACAGCGGTGGCTTCTCAGAGTCGCAACAAGGGGAGCTGCAGGCAGCATCTTCCAGCCATGGGACAGGGGCAGTGGAGCCCAGAGCAGTGGCATCTTTCAGCAGAAGCAATGGCATCTTTGGCTGCAAGGAGAGGGACTAGACCAGAGATCAAGAAGAGGAGCAGAAGGAGGATTTTCTTCCTACCCACCACCCTAGCCCCGACCTCTACCTTGACCTCTATTAAATGCCCACAGGGTGGGGTCATCAAAAAAGAAGAACTCATTGGTAATCTCAAATCACAGAAAAGGGACAAAAGGGTGGATCACTTAAACTTGTGCAACCCAGGAAGGAAATCATTGGTAATCTTAAAGCATCAGAAAAATGCAGATCACCTGAAACTGTTCAGAAAATGGGACTGGGGCAGTTATATTGCTTCTGGGGCTGATCACTTGAGAAACAAGGGGTACAAATTCAGTGCCCCCAGATCTACAGGGATTCCTGTATTTTATAGGGATGTTGTGCCATTTACAGGAAATTGTTTCCATATACTTGTATTGGTTACACAGGACAACAAGGCAATTAAGCTTCCATAGGACGCAATGTAATCTACAGGTGAATTTCCATGGCACTGCAGGGACATTGCCAATTCAATCTGGGAGCACTGCAAATTTCTGCTTGTTGAATTAATTATTGTTGCCTGTCAGTTGGCTAACTGGGGGACAGTATATACTAGTCACTTGATACTGGTCTGAAAGGAGACTGGAGAAAAGAGGTTTTATTGCTTCTGGGGCCACTCAAGACAGCAGGAATGGGCTGGTCACTTGAGCAATGGGGAAAAAATACTGTTTGTTGAAATAATTATGGTTGCCAGTTAGTCTGACTAACTGAGGGAAAGTATCCGCTGGCACGTAGAAAGGGCTCTAGGCGGATACATAGGGGTTGTTTCAGCTTTTATTGTTTTTTGGGGGCTCCTGGATGACAGAGTGTAGATTGGTGAAAGTGGGCAGGGGAATGGTCTGGGCTTGAGTTGTAATGAATTAAGCTGACTGAAACTTACAGGGAAGGGAGCCTAAATTTTGTCAGAAATGACCCATAACGGACAGGTGAATTCAGAGTCAAAAGGAAGGGGGAAGGGCAAGGAAGGAGAAATGAGGACAGCAAGGGAGGAACCAGCTTGGGCTGGGATCATGACAGATGGAACTGGGGGATCATAGAAGGTGGGGCTGGAGAGGTTGGGGCAACAGCAGCAGGTGCCACCTGGAGGAGGAGACAAAAATCAGCACCAAGCAAGAAAAGGCAGCAAGGGGTATGGGAGGAAGAATAGTTGGCTGTAATGGTTGTGGGGCTGCTGTTTTCATGAGAACACTGTGGATGATAAGGGAATACCCTATCTGTCAAAACTAAGGAGGATGGAGGCGGAACTAGCAAAGTTAGGGGGTACTTGAGAGGAGGGACATTGAAGGTAAAGGATGGGGGAAGGATGGGGAGAAGATCTATAGGGGCAGAGGAGGAAGCAAGATGGGGAAAGAGGTCAGCAGGTCCTGGAGCAGTAACAGAGGGGCTTGAGACGGACAAGGCCACGGAGGATATGGACAGGAGGGGAAGAGAAATTGAGCTCTGCAGGAGATGTTCAGTAGAGTCAAACAGGTACTGGCCTCTGACTGGATTGAGGAACATGAATGGTGCAAGAGGAAGGAGAGTGAGTCCTGGGAGGCCAAGTGAGGGAAGGGAAGTTGAGAGGGTGCATGAAGGGAAGAAAGTGCAACAAAGGCGGAAAAATGGAAGGGGAGTGCAAACAAGTGGGAGGGACATGAGGGGAAGAGGAATACACAGCATGACAGGAAACAGAGAGGAGAGCATGGAAAGAATACGATTGTGGGAGGGAAGAGATGGGACCGGGAGCTGGGACTCAGATGGGGGACTTCCCAAAAGGGCAGGGAGGAAAGACGATAGCAAGGAAAGAGGAGGAGAGAACAAGGGCGGGGGTAGCCAAGAGGAGAGGACAGGGGAGGATTGGAAACAAGGGCAAGAATGGGAAGGTGCCTACACTGGAAGTAGGAGGCAAGAATGGACAGGATAGTAGGGTAGGAGCAGGCCTGGGGACAGAAAGGCAGAGGTAGTGATTGCATATGGAGATTCAATCATTAAAGGATTCAATGGTAAAGGAGGAGGTAGCATTCAAAGGGAGGTCAGTGTTCTGTGATCCAGGAATGGAGGTGAGAAAGGCATTCTCTGGGATAAAGACTGTGACAATCTAGTGGGAGGAAACCACCTGATAGTACATCTGGGAACAAATTACTTGGCATTGCAAGAGGTGGAGGCAGTCCTAAGGAGGTTCAGGGAGTTGTCGGAGGCTGTAAGGGTTTGGTCAGCTCCTGGCCTTCTCAGAGGTCCTACCAGTGCGATGTGCTAGCATGACCAGACAACTCAGGGTAAAGGATTAAACCTCTGGCTGATGAAGTGGTGTGGAAAGATTCACATGTCTGGGAGACTGTGGGATGCATTGGGATGGACACCTTTATGAAAGAGACAGGCTACATGTAAGTGATGCAGGGGCTAGATTACTTAGAGTGTAATTGTAGGGGTACATTGATGAGAAGCTGAGGGTAAACTATGATTTAAACTAGACAGGGGAGTGTGGCACCGGGGCAAGGGATCCTCAGTGTAATGGGTGCAATCAGCCTGCACTCTCCCAGCACATGAAGTGGGGACAGATTAAGGAAGGGTACTATAAGGGTGGGGGCTGGATGGGTATCCTAGCCAATGCCAGGTGCCTAGCGAACAAAATGGCAGATCTGAAGGCAGTGTTGGGGCTGGGCGACCCCGACCTAATAGCAGTAACAGAAACATGGTGGATGGAGGACATAGGTGGGAGGTGGAACTACAAGGGTACAACCTATTTAGAAGAGGTAGACAGGGTAAAAGGTGGGGGGCATGGCCCTGTATGTGCAGGAGGATAGAGGGCAGTAGAAGGTAGGGGCAAGGGATCTGCTAAGTTCCTTTAGGTTATGTTGGGAGTAAGGAGAGGGCAATAAGTATGGGGTTGGTATACAGGCCACCTCATCTGGGCGAGGAGTTGGATCAGGAACCGGCTAGGGAGATACAGGAAAAGGCCAGAAAAGGGGAAATCCTAGTGGTGGGAGGCCTGAATCTACCGGATGTGGACTGGCAAATCCCACGCTGTAGCGGAAAAGAACATGGGCTTTTGGAAACCCTGCAGGATGCGTTCCCAAGCCAGCTAGTTAAGGAACATACTTGGGAGGCTACGCTAGATGTAGTCTTAACAAACAGAATAGGGAGGTTGAGGTTGGGGAAAACTTGGGGGACAGTGACCATCGGAAGGTCAGGGTCTCCATCCAGGTAAGGGCGGTTTGGGAAGGTCATCCACCAGGGTGCTTGACTTCAGGAGGGCAAGTTTGAGAAAATATGGAGCATCCTAAGAAGAGAACTTGCAGGGATCCAGGAGATGGAAGAGGTAGGGCAGCTGTGGAAGTAATTAAGGGAGGAATTCTCAAGGTCACGGAGCAATGCATCAGGAAAATCAGCAAATGGAAAAGGAAGAAAACCACTGTGGTTCATGACCAGGGTTAGGGAGACTGTCAAGGAGAAAAGAAGGCCTTCAAGAAAGGCCTACAAAAGTCTGAGGGATGGCAGAAAGGCTCTACGGATAAACTCAGGAAGCGGAAAAAACAATTAGATAGGCAAAGGCAAGCACAGAGGAGAAAATAGCAAGGGAAGTGAAAAGGAGACAAGAGATTTTATAGGTATGTGGTGATAAGAGAAAAACAGGCAGGAATTCCAAAACGTGTGTGGGGGGTAGGAATTGTCATAGGAGAAGAGGAGAAGGCAACACTCCTAAATGAGTATTTACATCCATTTTCATGACAGAGAAGGAAGGGAAAGGGCCTGAACTGAGTAGGAAGGGAGGGAGGCAAGAAGCAGACACAAGTCCCTTCACAGTGGAGAGGGTGATGGAGGAGCTGGGAAAGCTAAACATGGACAAGGCTATGGGACCTGACCATGTGCTTCTAAAGGGTGCTTCAGGAGCTAAGGGAGGATCTGGTAGGGCCTCTGATAAGGCTGTTTAATCTATCCCTGGAATCAGGGAGGTACCAGGAGACTGGAAAAGCAGAGGTTGTATCAATATACAAGAGAGGAGGAAGGAGGAGCCTGGCAACTACCGCCCAGTCAGTCTCATCTTGTTTGTGGGCAAGCTGATGGAAACTCTCATAAAGGAGGGGCAGGTGAGGTACCAGAGGAGAGGGTCTGATTGATGATAACCAACATGGGTTCACATGTGGCAGGTCTTGCCAGATCAACCTGATCGAATTCTTTGAGGAGGTTATGGAGGTATATGATTTGGGGGCAGTGGATGTGGCCTATCTGGATTTCTGGAAGGTGTTGAATCTGTCCCACATAGAAGGTTGGCAAACAAATTGAACAGTCTTGGGGTGTGGGCTCAGCTTGCAAAGTGAATGGAAAATTAGCTGGATGGGAGGACCCAGAGAGTGGTGGTCAATGAGAAACACTCCGGGAACTAAGGGTGAGGAGCAGGGTGCCACAGGGGTCAGTACTGGGGCCCATACTATTTAATGTGTTTGTGGGGACTTAGAAGAGGTCTGAAAGGAAAGGCATGTTTATTCATAGACAACATGAAGATTTATAATAGGGTGCATGCTCTGGGGGTGGGAGGCGGGAGGATGAAGCAGGATTTAGCCAGGCTGGAGGTATGGGCAGAAAAGTGGCAGCTGCAGTTTAATGCAGATAAGTGCAAAATAATGCATATAGCTTGAAATAACCCAAGAACCACTTACTACCTGGGGGATATCACTGCAGGCCATAGAGCAGGAAAGGGACCTAGGAATATGGATCATGGACACATTAAGGGCTGGAGGCAGTGTGAGCGGGTAGTTAGGAAAGCAATGGGGTGCTGGCATGCATCAAGAGGGCTTCATGAGTAGGAAGAGGAAGTGATCATGCCATTATATAAACACTGGTCCAGCTGCAGCTGGAGTATGGAGTTCAATTCTGGAGACCCACCTGCAGGGGACAAGGATTGGCTGGAGACAGTACGAACATATGAACATCTGAAATGCCAGCAGAAACTGGCCACGGTCCATCAAATCTGCTCAATTGTGCAGCTAGCCTCTCAACTACAGCTGCCCCACCCTCCTCTCCACCCCACAGTCATTCCCCTCACCTTGTCCCAACCCTCTTAAAGCAGCCCACCATCCAACAGAAAACCACTTCCTTAGGTAGAGTGTTCCACTTGTCTACCACCCTCTCTGTGAAATAATGTCTCCTAAATTTCCCCTCCAACCTCAGTTGGTGCCCTCTAGTATCCTTCCCCATCTGATCCAGGATATATCTCCTGTATTTGCCTTGTTTATCCCCTTCAGATACTTAAAGGTCTCAATCATGTTTCCTGTCCTCCTCTCCTCCAGGTAATGCATGTTAAGCCTGTTCAGCCTTTCTTCATATGATTTCCCCTCAAACCCTGGATCATCTTAGTCACTTTGCACTGCACTTTCCAACAGCCTGATGTCCTTCTTCAGGAATGGGCACCAGTACTGCATGCAGTATTGCAGGTGTGGACTGACCAGTGACCTGTACAAGGGAAGGATCACCTCACTACTTCTAGAGAGATCCCCTTGTTATACAGCCAACATCTTGTTGGCTTTCACTGCTGCTCTCCTGCACTAAGCTGAGTTGTTCAAATTCCTGTTATAATCACCCCAGGTCCTTTTCCTCCTCAGTGCCCCTAACTGTACCCCCAGCTGATAGCTCCTCTTCTGGTTCTTAGCTCTGAAGTGCAGTACCTTGCCGTCTTGGCATTGAACCCCAACTGCCATGACTCTGATCACTCCTGTAGTTTAGTCAGGTCCCCTGCAGTCCCTCCACCCCTCGATGCCATCCACCACAGCTCCCATCTTGGTATTGTCTGCAAACAGACTGCTCTCACTCAGGGTCCCAAGTGAGATATCTTCTATGAATATCCCAAACAGCACTGGTCCCAGTACCAATCCCTGTGGCACTCCACTTGTTGCCGCTGTACCGATGTACAGTCCAAACTTGAAAATCCAGTACAGAGAAGGGCAACCAAGATGATTCAGGGGATGCAGGGAAGAATGTATGGGAAAGGCTGGAAGAACTCGGTTTTCATACACTGTAAATGAGATGGGAGAGGGGTGGATATAGTGGAAACCTTCAAGTATATGAAGGGATAAACAAGGTTATGGGGCTAGCATCTTTAGGTTGAGAAAAAAAACCACCAGAGGGCATGCTTATATAAGCTGGAGGGGTAGATTTAAGGGAATGTGAGGAGATATTTCTCAGAGGGGTTATACAACAATGAAACAGGCTGCTGGGCTCAGTGATGGAGGTTGACATGGTGGAGAAATTCACAAGACCATGGGACAACTATATGGGGCATGGGAGAGGAGGGAGGGAGGGCAGAGATGGGAAGTAAATGGGAGGGGTTCTATCTCTGGCAGACTAGATGGGCTAAATGGTCTTTTGTGCAGGCCCAATTCTATGATTCTATGATTAGTACCCTCAGTCTCACAAAGGGTTACTGGAAAATTCCTCTAGCAAAAGAATCCAGAGACAAAACTGCATTTTCCACTCCTGTTGGATTCTATCAGTTCACCACCATGGCATTTGGTTTACATGGCACACCTGTGATATACAGGTACATGGATGTAATTCTAGCCTATCAAAGTGGTTCTTGTGCTGCTTACCTGGATTATGTTGTGATGTACAGTCCACCTGGTACACCTATGAGCAGTTATCCATTCTTTCAAAAATGCAGGTATGACCATTAATCCTACCAGGTGCACATTAAGCATGTAGGAAATAAGATATTTGGGTTATATTGTGAGCCATGGGGAGTAAAGCCAGAGATTTCCAAGACACAAGCTATAGCTAACAGTACTCTCCTTAAACAAGAAACATGTCAGATCATTTTTAGGTCTGGCTGGTTACTACCAGAGATTTGTTTCAGCTTTGCACAGTTAGCCAGCCCCTCCCAGAACGCATGAAAAATGATACTCAAATAATTGAAATGGTCTCCAGAGTGGGATGAGGCTTTTCAGGCTATCAAGGCTGCATTATGTTCAGCCCCTGTTTTAGAAGTCCAGCCTTTGAGAGACAATTTCTGTTACAGACAGATACATCAGCAGTAGGTCTAGGTGCAGTTCTGAGTAAGAATATAGATGAGAAGGAACATCCCTTCTGCATATGCATAGGGAACTGTACAGCAGAGAGAAAGTATTCCACTATTGAAAAGAATGCCTTGCTGTGAAATGGGCAATGAAGTCCCTTATGTTATATCTGCTAGGAGGTGACTTTGTACTTATGTAACCCCCTACAAATGGGGGCTCCAAAAAGTCTTCTTTGGGCTTGCCTAAATGCCCACTGCCAGGCTGGTGTTCTGTGTCCTAGCAATTTAAAAATGTTTGCATGTGAGTGCCCTGTTAGCCTCCGTGCCTGTCTCTTTAACAGCTGCCTATTTCATAGAGTATGATTAATCTGGGTAGGGGCAGAGTAGTTTTAGGCTTGAGTCCCACCTGGGCTGCAGTATTATCACTCCATTCTGCCATTGCTAATTGTGCAGGAGCCCTACAAGGATCTGTAACTGTTTGCTGATTATCTGCGTTAATAGTAATGATATTGGGCTCTACCATGCCCGTTCAACATCTCTAATGTCAACCGGCATGACAGCGACAGGAATCATGTTGACTGCAAATCACGGTCGACATGATTCCTTGCAACTCGGTCCTGTTTTCTATCGGGGCTCGCCCGGACCCCCGAGTAATGGATTGTTAACTCCAGTTGGAGTTAACTCGGGTTGAGGTGCTGGACTGGGAGACAACATGCCCTGTCTCAGGCACACCATCACAGCGACCTGTCGGCAAAGTGTCAATTTTGCTGACAGGAGCATAATTTGTTGTGTTGGTGTCGCCATTTGAGAGCATACCAAGATATTGTAGTTTGTCTAACCTGCCTTCATTCGCAGTATGGACATTTCTGTTAATCACCACCATCTTGGTTCTGCACTGCCTATTGGGACCAATCAGTACCTTTAGGGACCCTAAAATGGGTTTGTCCCAGGGGTCTTGTTAGAGTGAATTTCTGTAGGAATTGTAGTTTCTACACTTTGGTGCCTAAATAGACCTGGAGGGAGCTCTAGCTGTGACAGACAGATGGATCAACCAACCAAACCTTTTGGGTCTCTACGAAGTCTCGGTGCTGCCTGCAGCAAGGAGTCAGTCTGGACTTAGAGCTGAAAGAGTGAACAGCTCGAGAGATTCGAGCAGCTGCTCCTGCGTGATGCGCAGGGGAAATTAGTGGGAAGGCTGTGTTGGGCCTGCCTACTACCATCTTCCACAGTGAAGAAACCCTGATCCTGAGATCGGACTTCATCTGAAATTTCAGCTTTGCATCGGATCCTGAATTGTGCGAAGTGAATTTCCTCTGAAGTGGACCAAAGATTTGCCTTGGTGCAATCAGCCTGTCAGGACTTGAGACTGCCGCAGAGTTACGGTTTGTGTAGAGAAGCTGTGAAATGCAACTGGACTGCCATCTGAACTGTGGTATTTACTTGCTTTACTATAAGTGTGCTGATTGTGGATTGTGGGTCACGATTTGGTTCCCCACCTTACTTAATGTGTCATGCTTGCTGGAAGCTGCATCCAGCACTTACCTGACTGAATTCATTCATTTCCAACTGGTCTGGGCCTCAACACCCCATCCCAGACAACCGCTCATGCCACAGAGAACCAACCGCGAGAGACCCGCCTGGGACTCGGCTCCTGCTCAACACCAACGAACAGGACTGGCACCATAGTGCTTCATGTGAGGCCCTGCTTCTCCTGGCATCCAGCACTTCATCCTGAGGTCTCCATTTCATCCATCCATCCTGCATCCTGTACTGGATAGCATGAGTAAACACCAGGGTAGCTCCCTGCAACAAAGCTTAAATCAAAGTGTGTCAACTGATTTAATTGTTGTTGCTAATCATTTGGGACTGAGCCATCTGGCTCTGGATTACAAATTGTGGGTTAAAGTGCATACTTGTTTTCTCTCCATCACAGGGCCCTAACCAGCTGCAACACCAGCCTACCCCAGGCAACTCTTCAGGCTAGCTGTAGTTCCAACTAGGTACCCTGAGTGTGTGTGACTGTGTTACAGGGACCTTTGAGTATATGCCTTATAACCTGAATTATTCAGATCTTGAATCAACCCCTAGATTTTGCCCCTCTCCTTGTTACTGCCCTTGAATAAATCAGATCTAAATCTTTTGCATTGAAACTGATTGTGGTGAACCTCTGTACAAACAGCACTTAAATATTGTTGGTTGTTGTGCTAACTCTTACTTTACAGGGGTCTCAGGGCTGAGCCAGCTGAACCAGCCCTGGTGGTTAGTGCAACTAGTGTGGGGTTAAAATTGCTGTCAGGTGTTAATTGTAATTGTGTATTCTGTGAACCATTTGGCCAGTAGAGGAAAAAGGTGTGGTAACAGTGTTCCGGACGGCTGTACCAGGTCAGCTACGCTGCCACTAGCCCTGTACTCTGGGTGGAGGCACCCGTTTTCAGTACCCAGGCCCCTCAACCTGCACTTTGCCATGCAGGCAGGGTAGTATCCTTAGGGATAGTGCCAAATAGGGGTTACACTTATAATAGATCACAATTCTCTCTGTTGGCTTTGTCAAGTAAAGGATACAATTCCCAGAATCACCAGGTGGTACCTGACACTCACAGCCATTTAAATTCAAAGTAATGCACAAATCTGGAAAGAGAATGTCAATGCTGGTTTCGGTTAAGATATGTATCAGGAACTGAGAATTTGGAAGATTGAAAAATGTGTGCCTAACTGAAATATTTGTTGTAGAAGGTGTTATGAAAAAGGAACACTGCCTATGCAAAAACTACAAATGTTGTAAGATAATGTTAAAGAGAAATAAAGAAGGTTTGGAAACCTGTTTTAAGGGAAAAAACAGGTTTCCTATTAAAAAGGAGTATGTGTGACAGGGTTTGGTAAGACCCTATCCTATTTGTTATGCAGAGAGACATAAAAGCAAGGATCTTTTTGTCCTGTCCTGTTCTGCCACTTGTCTATTTCTTCCCTGTTGGATTGCACAATCACATTTTCCTGTGGCACCTAGAATTGGCGACTTCACTGGTCCCTCAATTTCCCTTGTTATCTCCTTCCATCACTTTCTATTCATTCTTTCTCCATAGCTTCTCTGTGGTTAAAACAATGTATGTGAATCGTTTATGTGAAACTGGGATCCTTTGTTTGCAAATGAGTAATAATTACATTGCTGAAATGATTGCAGAAATCTATTTGGGTTTATTAGAAAAGATAACAATCTGGAACACAAGCTTGTTTACAGAACTGCCAACAGGAAACCAGCTCTGGGACTTAATGTATTATTTTGTTGCACCTGCTAAGACTAGGGTCAGGATTCACAAAAGTATCAAAGTGACATGCAAGGTTTACGCTGCACTTTGTGGCTGTGCTGGTGGGCAATAGAGCTATTCACAGTCGGATAGTGCCACGTACTATCCACCTGTGAGTAGGGGTCAGTGCTAACCCAGGAAAAGCAATGGGATATCCAGCAGCGCTGCCCCACAGCCAACCAGGAAAAGCGGCCCCACAGCCAATAGTGCTCACTCGCTAAAGTGCTATGCATGAAAGTAGCCATGCATATGAGTACATTGGGCATGCAGGGTGCTAGTGGCCATTAGCATGCCCGTTATGGACTCATTTGCATAGCATTAGTATGGCATTGTGCGCCCCCACCATGCCCCATGCAGCTGCAGTCCTCAAGTGTAGTGCCCCCATTCTCCAAACGCTATCCACAGAGAGATGTTATATACCCTGGCAGTCTCGGTCCCTCCCTTCCCCAACTGTCCACCCAACATTATTAAAAAGTATCCATAGTGTGGTGTCCCTCCCCAGGTCACTGATTCCCATCCCAAAGTGTGCAAAACCTATTCCCTGGTAGTCTAATGTCCTTCCCCACTCCCACCCTGTCACTGTGACCTACCACCCTGCCTATCCTAATCTTTGGTGGTGACCAGCACAGCCTACCTCGCACCACTGTGGCTGGCTGCTGACTGAGCTCTCTTGGAGCGTGTGTACTGTATACATTATGGCTCATTGACTGTGACTGGTCAATCTACTTATAGTTTTCTTTTTCTCAACATTGTTTAGGAGAACCTGTATACCATATTTACAGAAGGTTATACAGTATACATAGTCAAACCAAGGAGAAGTCATACAACCAATTTTTATCCAGAATTATTTTCTCTTCAACAACAGCACTTAGTTTGTTCCAGTAGTCAATCATTCTACTTTTAGCAAAGGTGTGTATATAATTTAGGCTAAGCTCTGCTTGAACAAAACAACTTGGAGCTGACTTGTTATAATCTAGACAGTACACAAAATTTGAATTGCTGGCTTTTCTGTCTTTTATTTTTGATTTGAGAAATAGACCAAAATTCTGACCACGTAAAACCTGGTTATTATATTTAGCCTGGATTGTCTGTAACAAGGGTCTAATGGTATGTTCACCATAAAGATGTTTGAATCTTTTGAGGCCCAACACTGCAGATTTTGCCTTAGCCAGAATATTATCACAATGATGTTTCAGGACTGATTCCAGGAGAGCGTTGCACCAAGAAAGCAATATGATTAACTACTTCAATGTTTGAGGACAAGAAGTGCCAACAGAAATTATTTTTATATGTTCAAAATAAATTATCTTAGTTTTGTCTATATTTCTGTTTAATGTTAAGTTAATGGCGAAACTTTTAAGATTTCTAGTTTTTTCTGCAGACCACTAGGGAAGAAATATAAAGACCAAGTCATCTGCATAAATCAGGGTGGGACAATCAGTATCCTCTACCTGGGTGAATCTGTGCTAGGTTCTGTCAGAGCTTTCACCAGCTCATTGACATATATTGAAAATAGGGTGGGGTCGAGGACACAACCTTGCCCCACTGTTACTGAGCAACTTTGAACATAGTGGTCAAGGGTATCTCAAGTGGACAGGATTCCACCAGACCCACTGAACAACACCACTTTACTTTGCTAACCACTCTCCCACCATTCTTCAGAGTGAAACTGAGGGATGGGTCAGATATTAAAGGGAACATTCATGAAATGTGCCTATCATAGTTTGAAAACCAATGAAAAGTTATTTTAAATGAGTTCTTGGGCTTACCTGTAGCTGGCATTCATCCAGAAGTATCAAAACTGCTCCATACTGATATTACATTGCTACCATTTTAGAACCATGTGAATTCATCGATGATCAGGCTGTGGCCAACCACATTGTAGTCAACCACAGCTTGATTGTCATTGACATCACAAGGTTCTATAAATCAATGGCAATGTAGCATTAGTATACTGTATGAGACAGATACAGTCATCATGTGTTTTGACTGCTGGCAGCTACAGGGAGCCCAATACTTCATTTTAACATCTTTTACTATAAGATACCACAGTAGCACATCAGTCTTGTGTCCAGCTGGAAGCATTATCAGAGGCAAGGGCAGATGGTAGACCACAGGAAATGGCAGTGATGTTGGCTAACCTGGACAAAGCACTTCAATCCATGAACTGGTCCATTATGCATTCTCTCATCTACCAGTACTGTGCATCAAAAACTGCAGGAGCCTACCCAGTGCTGATTCAGCCTGGGGAACACTGTTCTATCAAGTGTTCTTCTTCTGTGTCCACAACTGCTATAAGCTGCAAAATGTGTTCCTTTATGGGGTGAAAGTTGGCAAAGTATACCTCTGAAAAGGCACCAGTGGAGCATTCCTCATCTGTATTTTCATTTTCCTCTAGCTGGTATGTATATACCGATGAGCATGCACAGAAGCTGACCAGGTTAAGCACAGCCCCACATCAAGGAGAAGAAGGCAATGTTGTACCAGCACCGCCTTTCAAGCCAACCATCCTTCCCACTGGACACCTAGGGTACCAGGGAATGCAAAAAAAATGTGTGCACACGCTCACGCAATGACCGTAAGACAGGTAAAAACACCAAAACACAAACAACTGAATGTGCTGGGATTTAATGATAAAACTTCAGCAAACACTTGCTTGCAGGCAGGCTACTGATCCAGCAAATACCCTCAATGTTTCATGCTTGGCACTTTGTCAAGAGGATCCAAAGTGTGCAACGTGAAACATTGAGATATTGCTGGGTCCGTGGCTTGTCTGCTACAAGTGTTTGCTGAACTTTTATCATTAAATCTAGCAGATTCAGCTGATTATGTTTTGGTGAGTTTTTACCTTCAGTATCTTAAGGTCATTGTGTGAGTGTGTGCATGCTATTCTGGTTTCCTGACTATATACTAGTAGTTATTGCCAGCACCATGTACCATTAGAGTGGCTTTGTTTTTCAGTTGAGTACCAGGAATGTCTCATTAAACTAGGCATGGTGATCAGGGTCTAGGGGCCAATAGACTACCAGAGGAACGTCTAGTTATCCTGGGCATGGTAATTGGGAGGCCACTATACTTCCAGGAATGTCTAATTATACTGGGCATGATGACTGTGGGTTGGGGTCCACTATTCTATCTGGAAATGTCTAATTATACTGGGTATGGTGATTGAGGTGATGGAGGCCATTGGGCTACCAGGGAATGTCTAATTGTACTGGGTGTGATGATCAGGGGTGGGGTTACTAGACTACTAGGGAATGCCTAATTATACTGGGCATGCAAATCATGGGGTAGAGGGCCAGTAGACTACTGGAATCTCTAATTATACTGAGCATGGTGACTAGGGGCCACTAGACTACCAGGTAATGTCTAATTATAATGAGCATGGTGATCAGGGGTTGGGGGCCACTGGACTACCAGGGATTTTCTAATTATATTGGGCATTGTCATTGGGGTAGGGAGGCCACTAGACTGCAATAGAAAGTCTAATTAGACTGGATTTGGTAATGGGGGGCAGAGGGCCACTACACTACCAGGAATGTCTAATTATACTGAGCATGGTAATTAGGGGTGAGGAACAACTAGACTACCTGGGAATATATTTAGTTATGCTGGAAATGGTGATAGGGGTCGGGGTCCACTTAGCTAACAAGGAATGTCTAATTATACTGGACATTGTGATTAAGGTGGATGGGGCCAGTAGACTAGCAGGGAAGTCTAATTATTCTGGGCACAACAATGGGTAGAGTGGGGGCCACCAGAATACCAGGGGTTGTCTAATTATACTAGGTATGATGATTGGGGTGGGGTACCACTAGACTACCAGGGAATGACTAATTATACTGGACATGCCAATCAGGTGGTGGGGTCACTAGACTACCAGGTAATATGCTTAATTATGTTGTAGTAAAGCTTTGCACTCAATGAGTATTGGTCTGTATCTTGTTTAAAACTGTCCAGAATACAGTAAATTAGTACTTCAAAATTTACTGCTAGCAAGGTGCAAACTAGTAAAGGCAGGGAGCTCCTTCAGTCCAAACAAGCCCGGCACTTGACTGCTTGGTCTTAGTCAGGGGCTGGGTTATTGGACTCCCATTTTATGTCATGACCTATCAGTCTTGTAGTGATATCCAACTGTTCAGTAGTTACAGAAAGAGAAACTGATGATCAGTGGCAGTGGTGAGAGTAAAACCTGGAGCACTACAAATGTAGGCAAATACAGAAAACAGGAGTGGTGAACAAAACAACGAGTGCAAGTTAATCACAATTTAGTGCACAAAGTGATATAACTAAAAAACAAATATTCATTAGTAAACAACTGGGCAAGCTTCAAAATTGGTATCTGGTATAACATACACTGTGTGCAGAAAATAGCTGTAGAAATTCTGTAGAAAAGGATACATAATTTGAACTTCTTCACTGCAACAAAGAATATACAGATAGAGGTTGGGGCTTGATTCTCAGATGTGTTAGAATGCCGCCAACAATGGGTACACCAAATAGATGGCGCATGAGGCTTACTGACATTCCATGGCCAGCAATCAGGATTCTCAGTCCTGTCTGCCACATGCTGCAAGCTAGATCAGCTTTTGCTAGTCTAACTTTGCAGCAATCAATCAAGTCTTTATTTTACTAGGCAAAGCACCATTGAGTAACCTCATTTGCAAGGAGGATCTGGACATATACATGTGAACAATAATAATACAGATATACAACAGAGGAGGGCTACAGTAATTGACATAATGGTAAACAAACAGGGGTTAATCAGCTAATACAAAAGACAGTGTAAGGTAATACATACAGTGATAATATGTACAACTGTATACAATATTTACCTGAAGGTTCATAAAGAAAAGGAGAAGGAGGAATTGCAGAAGAGCTGCAGGTGGAGGGGTACAGGGGATAGCTGGTGGCAAGTGCTATAGGCAAGAGCTAAGATGTCAGGATTTCAGCAGAAACAGTTGCAGGATTCATGGAAGGAGCATAGGTATAACTATTTGAACATGGAAAATGTTATAGGACTGACTAGCTTCAGAGATTTTTGAAGGCTGTTCCACGCTTGGGAAGGGCATAACTTATACAAGACTTACCGTAGCATGTGTTGACTTTAGGGCAAATTAAGAAGATATATGAGAGGCTTCTCAGAGTGTAGCTACCTGTGGGGCAGATCGGAAGACATTCTTGTATATATTGAGGCAGCTTCTTGGTAATTGCTCTGAAGGTCTAAAAAGCAACGTTCTTCTGCCTTCTAAATTTAAGTGACATCAACCTACCATGGCATACAGGGAGGCGATGATGGGTGGAATGTGGAGCTCAGAGATAAATGTTATGGCTCAGTGGTAGGCGTATCAAGCTTTGATAGTGCCGAAGCAGGTCCTTGCCCATAAGGAAATCAACGTAGTACAGTAGAGATAGAAATGTCATTTGGACCAATTTCTTTTTGGCATCATAAGAAAGAAAATGCTTAATCTGGTAGAATAGATCAAGTCTCTGTTTTAGCTTCTTCAAAGTTCCTCAATGTGAATGGAGAAGGAAAGCTATGGTCAATCCACATCCCCAAATATTTAAACTTAACCACAAAGTCTATGGAATCACCAAGAAGAGTAGTAATTTGCAGTAAAGAGCCTGGGAGGTAGGATTTAGGGTGTGCATGAATGGTGAGAGAAACATGCCTTAGTTTTTGTATTTAATAAGAGCTTTTGCTTCAAAGGTTCAACTGCAGCCAGTTAAACTCTTGTCGTAGGTCTGAACATGCTTGCTCAGGAATAGGTCTAGCAATATAAAAGACCATATCATCTGCAAAAGATGACTATTGCTGATTTAATACCTGAATCAATGCCGTTGATATAGATAGCTAAGAGTTAGGGACCTAGGATAGACCCTGTGGTATACCTCTCTGTAAGGCTTTTGGGGAAGTCACCGTTAGCTTTAACCTGTTGGAGTCTCCTGAGAGGTAATTGGAAAACCAATTGAAAGCTAGGTGTCCAGGTAATGTTCTGAAGAGTACCAGAAGCAAGTCATGATCCACTGTGTTGAATGCCTTGCTTAGGTCAAGGAATAAAGCACCTATGTATCTCTTGGCATCTAAGGTGCCGTGTCAGTCATTAGTGACTTTGCAAGAGCTGTGATTGTGCTGTGGCCTGCTCTGAAACCTGATTGAACTGGATTTAGTAGGTTGGAAGTGTCTAGGTATCTCTAAGTTGTGAAATAACTAACTTTCAAAGCAATTTAGATAGTATAGGAGCAGGGATATTGGTCTATAATTATTCGGGTCACTAGGATCGCCTGATTTAAACAGAGAGAATAACATGAGCAGTTTTCCAAACAGAAGGCAGGTCACCATGGATGAGGGACATATTAAACAGGTGAGTGATAGGCACAGACAAGATATGGTATCCATGTTTTAGGAAATAAGGGTTAATAAGATCAGCACCCCACTCTTTCTGATATCCAGATTTAGAAGCAAGTCTACTTGTTTCAGAGTTACAGGACAGAAGGAGAAGGCTGTGTCTTGGACAGGGTGTTGGAGGGTGAATAATCAGTATCCTGGGTACAAAGTTGCATACGGAGATTATTAGCAGGGAGGTGTCAAAAGCAAGCCCTGCAGTGGTAAAGTGCTCATTGAGGTTCAAGTATTGTCAGTTTGTCAGTGATGGAGAAGCCATCGGACATGATTTTAGCTGGAAGGAGCTTGTCGACATGTCCCTTAATATCCTTAAGAGTCTTCAAAATTTGGCAGAACAATTGGAAGTGGACTCCAGTTCAGACTTGAAATAATTAGCTTTTCAGCTCTAATAAGTTTTGAACAATGGTTCTTAGCCATTCTGAAAGGCTGTCCAATCAGCAGGAAGTTTAGTTTTCTGTGCCCTTCCAGAGACCATCCCTTTTGATCAGGGCTGCCTTCAGGCCATCTGTAAATCATGGAAACAATTTTTCTTTCTTCACATTTTAACCAATGGTGCATGTCTGTTTATGGTAGCAAGTATGATATTTTGGAAGGACTCGTAGGCCTCGTTCATCAACTTGGCCAGGAAGAAATCCTGCCAGTGTGAGTTTGAAGATCCAGGAGGAGCATGAGGATCAAGATTGCATCTGCTTCTCTTGAAGATGAATCTTGAAGTAGAAACAGATTTGATAGCTGATCTCGCTGAGGCAATAGAACAGTGGTCACTAAGGTCAGTGAAAAAGACTCCTGCCTGGGTACAGAAATGGGGTTTGTTTACTAGGATAAGATCAATCAAGGTGCTGTTTGCAGGGTTTTTCTTGTTAGGGTGAGTAGCTTTGGTAATGTGCTGTATAACCCAAAGGTGTCGCATATATCCTTAAGAGATTTGGAGCTGGAAGAGATCCATCCATATTAAGGTCACCCATAATGATGACCTCTGAGGACAATGTATTCAAGACACTGCCCAGGTGGTTTAGCGCCTTTAGCCCAGCCGATGGAGGGCTATAGCATCCTATAATACAAAGTGATGAGGAAGGCTAAAGCTGAACCTTTAAAATCAGGCTTTCAAATTCCTTTGGTATGGAAGTGGAGTCAATAATGGGCGGTAAGCTTATCATGGATATATATCACTACTCACCCCTCCTCCCCAGTATGCCTATCGGATCTGAAGATGTTGTATGATGGGATACTTATTTGAGTCCAGAGTAGCTGGTCTGGCCAGGATTCTGTCAACACCAATTCATCTGGCTTAGAATGATAGATCCATGACTGTAAGGAGTTATGGATCCCAATCATGAGACCTTTTATGGGGTTTGCACCTAATATTTGGTGCAAGCTGCCGTAAAGAGGGCAAAGTGTTGCAAATGCATGTAACTTTTGTGACTCGGGTGCAAGATGCAGCGATGCTTTTGGTAGCACACTGTATTTGATGCAGGGCTTGATGCAAGCCCTGCATCAACCTTTGAGAATTGTGCCCTAGAGAAAGTTGCCCAGAAACCTCCTGTTGCCGCGATCACCCTTATTTTGTTTCCTGGCAAGGGATAGTCTCGAGGATCTGCTGGCTTGGTGTCATATTGCCTGTTATTGATGCTAACAGAAAGGAAAATATTAAACAATTAGATTATAGAGTGGTTATACAGCATTATATACAAAAGTACTAACATTCTTTAACATAGACCATCAGTAATATATTTGTAAAAACACTTTATTCAGAGAATAGGTTTTAAATCCTAGTCCAGATTCAAACCCTGAGGTCTGAGAGTGCCAAGTCAGAATATCCAGTAACTTTCTCTATGTAGGAGACATGTAAGTCTATCATTCCCATGGTTGCCTCTTTCACCCTTATATTTTTATCAGCATAATTGCAATAATAATAGTGGTCTTGGTTTCTTTGGTAATGACCAGAATAGGAGGTTAATTAACACTTTGACCTCATTGCTTATTACATCTGCTCCAGTTATTACCCTAGCAAACCCAGATCTTGTAAACCCAGACCACTGTGGTGTTATCACCAGGTTCAGATTTCATCAGGCTAGCATCCACAAATATTCACAACTCATACTGAGACCTACACCCCTGAATTCTAAAGCTTCTACTAGCCATAATTTGCAAGTTTCTCTTCTTTACTAGTATTTAGTCTCACCCAAAATAAAACTATTACCTTTGGTATTGTAGCGCTGAGTGAGTATTGACCTCATTCTGTACTCACTAGATTTTCAAGTGTGGCTTTGGGATGAGTAGCAGTGATGTATAGTTTGTTACTCTTTCCTGTAGTTATTCTCTTTATTAAAAATATGTCAGGTTACAATGCAAATCAACTGAGCAATTAATACAGGAGTATGACAAAGACAGGTTACCTGTGTGCAGACAATTATGACACTGAAAGCAGTGAATGACCCCTGCCCAACAGGGATATAGGGTAAATACAGTACTTAACAGTTCATCTTTGGTAAATGTTAAGTAAGCAATAATGCCCGACAAAGCGGGCAGTATGGGCTATACTGGACTGCTCAGGGGTAATGAGGCCCGATGCCACAGATGGAGGGCCTTATAGCCCCTGGAAGGGCTGGTATAGCCCATCCTCCCTACTAATAACTTAGAAAAATGGGTTTAGTGTTCATTTATATGAAATATTAAAAAAAAACTAAGAACTTAAAAATGTAATGATAAATAATTAAAAAATTCTATTTGTGTGAAGTAGTCCCTGGTCTGCAAAGTGCAGGCATTGGCACTAGAGGTGCTGTTGCCATTATGTTGAATGCTGCAGTCTCCCTACCCCTCTAATTCAGCCTTTTTCCCACCTGAGTAGTAGTCTTTTTTTTGTTCAACTGCAGACATGGGACACGGAAGTAAGCAGGAGTAGCAAGAGGCAGCACAACGCTAAGTTAACTTTCTTTCTTTTTATTTTAAACTGGCTCTGAGATTTCTGCTTTTATTTATAATCCAGTTACATTTATCTGTTGGTGGGATATAACTTACTAGAGTGTTGGGGACATCTGAAGTGGCGCTGGCGATCAGCTGGCAAGGTGTGATAGCAAGACTGACTGCACTGCAGGAGAACAATGTGGAAGGCAGCTGCAAGGCCAACACAATGCTGGGTTGCATTGCAGGGGTATATCCTCAAGGAGGGGAGGTGATTCTGCCACTGTATAGATCATTAGTTGGACCACACCTGGAGTACTGCGTGCAGTACTGGCACCCATATCTGAAGAGGGACATTAAGTTACTAGAGGAGGTGCAGCGCAGGGTGACAAAGATGATCAAGGAGCTGGGGGACTTATCGTATGAGGAGGCTAAGGGAGTTGAACATGTACTCGCTGGAGGAGAGGAGGGATGGGGACATGATTGAAACCTACGTACATGAAAGGAATAAACAAGACAGGTACAGAGGGGCTGTTCAAAGTAAGGAGGGAGGGATACCAAGGGCCATGATATGAAACTGGAGGAGGAAGGTACAGGAGGAGATGAGGCAACACTTTTTACAGAGAGGGTGGTAGCTGGGTGGAATGCATTACCTGCAGAAGTGGTATCCAGTAGAACAGTGGACTGCTTCGAGGGGGATGGGACAGGACAAGGGGAGGTCAATGGAGGGAAGGGTGGAAGGAGGGCAGCTGCAGAAAAGGGGTGCTAGCTGCACATTCGAGCGAGACTTGATAGAAGTCTAGGCCTTTATCTGCTGGCAAATTTCATATGTTCGTAAAAGAGTAGTGCTAAATTAATCTGGTAACAACAGCAAGGGTGAGCTTGAAGTCAAGTGACGATCAAGGGACAAGATGTGTAAATGGAATTAAAAAAAAAAAACTAATATTACCTTATCTTGGGTTGAGTGGGGCTGGAGTTGGGAAGCAGTCTTTAGCAGCACTTAGCAAGCGATATGCTAGCCCTACAAGTACTGACAAGGAAAAACTTGTTCAGTCAATATTTAACTGGGTTTACTGTGAGCCACATGTGAGTTTTTGCATAGAAACCTTTTTTTATTTTGTGACGTGATCATTTCAGGAGATGGGGCAGCCTGTATCTCTGCCAAGTGAGAAAAAATGGGGACAGTTTTTCATATATTCATTGTTTATGCACCCTTACTCCAGTGTGCTAGACCCTATCCTTGGGGAGCCCTAGGCTGTGCGCCTCCCATAGCTCCTCCCCAGGTATCTTGGTCTGGGCTCCGGTAGAACTGTCCCCATCCTGCCTCAGTTTACCCCCGGGCAGGAAGGAGAGGGACCTTCTGTAGCCCCAGTTCATGAGTGTGCATCGGGTGTTCTGCCCAGGCCCTTCATGGAGCCTGGTTGTGAATTTCTCTTGGGCAGCTGGGTCCCATCTCTAGGTGTTCGTGTGGATTTTCCTCTTTTTCTTGTGCCGCCCCATAGGACACCAGCACACTAGGGGGGCGAAGGGCGGAGCACGTTACAACGGCTGTCGCTCCAGCTCCTGGCTGACATGCTCCTGCCCACTTCATGCCATTCCACTGTACCTACACCATGGTCACCCAGGTGGCGGTGGAGCAGCAGGACAGGCAACCCACCCTCCCCAGAGAGGAGAGCAGCCTGTGGGCACTTGATCCTTCTCCCCCTAGCTGGCCCTCCAGCAGCCCAAGTTAGCTCCTGAACCCAGGTCGCTGGTGTCACAAGTGATAATTCTACTGCTGCGCTGGTGGGCCGGCTCAGTGGGACAGTTTGAAATTTTAAATTCTAAGAGCACACTGATATTTGAACATAATCTTGGTAAACAGGTCAGGTGGGACTGGCATTTTCACCCAGGCTCTGTTGTTTGATAGATGCCCACCTTGCCAGGGGTATCAGCTAGTCAGATCCCAGGAATTTCTTAACCCATTTTCTAAAATTCTGTAGAACAGTATTAAAGCTTGATCATACAGTGCTGGAAGAAGATCTGATAACCTAAAGAAGAACACACAATTAATAAAACAACAGACCAATAAGAAAATTAATTTAGCATAGCATGTCTGAGAAGAACTTCAAGAGCCTAGAGTTATTCGATAAAGGTGCAGGGGGCCATAAAAGAAACATCACAACAAAATGTGAAGGTAGTCAGTGAGCGTCCAATGGTTACAAACCACTGGATTACATAACAGTACTGGAGATGCATGTCAGGAAGGGACTCCAAATATTGGTGTATACTTTGTGTTTGGCAACAGCAAAATGACTAAACCTTTCATTAATCACTAAAGTTCTCACCATCTGCTTCCATAGATGGAGAGATGGAATATCCTGGGATCTCCATGTCTGTAACAAGAGGCATCTAGCCTCCTAGCAACAACACCAAGCCATTTAATCTGGTCCCTAGGAAGATGTGAGACCAACAAGGGGTGCTAAGAGGAAGATCAGAGAATAGTTCGGTATTTAGACCCATAGGACTGTCTGATAGGTGGCATGTACTCCATTCCAGAAGTCTCTTATTGTGGGACAGGAACATAGAATGTGCAACAAAGAACCACCTGGGGCACTGCTTCTCCAGCAAAGGTCATTGGGTAAGACCCTGATCTTAAACAGGAGCTGTGGGGTTCTATACCAGTAGTATGGAAACTTTTCTCTGATTAAATGGCTACTTGAGTCTCTAATGGCTGCATGTGTCAGGGTCCAGGATGAGTCCTAGTCCTTGTGGGAGATCGTGAGCCTAGGTCCCTTTCCCAGTATTGTTTGGCCATTAAGATGGGGTTGGGCTGGTCTTCTCTAATGGCTTTATATATGGTGCCAGCTCTGCCCGCTGTCTTTTGGGTCCAAAGGTGTGGTGGAGATGTGGTGGGTGGGACCACAAGTTTGATGCTGGTTCCAAGTAGGTGGAGAAGTGTGTTACATAGTTGTAGAAACTTAACAGTGGTCTTGATTGGGTATGCCTTTAGTAGTATGTAAGTATTCTAAGGACTGGAGCTGTTTAGTTCTCAGGATTAGGAGATCCTGGAGGTGTAAGATGCACATTTGTGCCAGGATTTCCAGTAAAGAGGTTTATTGTCTACTGTGATTAGGGCATTTTTCGAAAGAGGCATAAATTCCAATGGACACAGATCAAGGTGTAGAAGTTTACTGATGGACTTTCAGCCACTTATGGAAGTGGACATTGTAGGTATGAAGTGGCATTGTTTGGAGGTGGGCTATATAAAGCTGTGCTGGGAAGAGCCCAACATAAAGTGCTGTTACATCTTAACCCCTAAGGAGGCATTCTGCAACATGCTGCAGCCAGTGAAAAGTTTTAACTCCTAGGAAGGCTAGATGGTAACCTCAGATCCACAGTAGTCCCCACCTCCCAAGGCCAGGTGGGCATGTCATTTAGTCCTACTGTAATATGGGTGTCTACCTTCCCAGAGAAAGGAGCCCATAAGTTTGTCTTTTCAGAGAACTATATTTTAGGACTAGGTAAGGAAGATTGCTAATCTGGTAGAAAATTTTTGGGAAGTAACCATTTGTAGTTCCTCTGTTTTACACACAAGAGATAGGATAAGTGCCTTCCAGCAATTGCATTCTGCTTGCAAGGACTGAAGTAGTGGTTCCATGTTAGCCCATGGGATCGACGGGATATCTATTTTAATAATCAAACCTAAGTATGTTATGCCACTTGCCGCCCACTTCAGGCCTATATGTGTAGAAAGGGCAGTTGCACAAGAGTCAGTACTGAGAAGAACCTGTGTTTTTACCTGCATGCCCGACAGGGCTGAGAACTGTTTAGTGACTGGCATCAGGACAAGTACTGATGTGGTAGGAGATGTAAGCAGAACCAGAAGGTTGTCCATGTAAAGTAGTATGGAGTACCAGTCTGGGCCAACCAGAATATTCTCAGTGTCTGGATGAGACTGAATGGCTACTGCTAAGGGTTCTATAACCAAGAGAAAAAGGAGGGTGAGAGGGGCAGCCCTGCCTTGTGCCTTTCTGAAGGGAGAAGGGAATGACAGCAAGCCTTTGGTGGAAACTCTGGCTTTAAGCTTCAGGATTAGGTGATATAGATTCATGGGGATTTCGTCTTCCCCAGGTGCATTGGATCAGGAAAGAGCCTTAATGGCCTGCATTACTTCAAGGATCATGTGGGACTTTCCCAGTAGATACTGGTCAGTGGGAGGAAGGTGGGGAAGGTGTAGCTAGGCATACAATTGTTTTGAAAGAGCTCTCTAGGTCTCACTAACCTCAAAAACTGGTGAGTGCTCACAATCAGAGGAACAAGACAGCAAACAAAGAAATCAGGAAGATTTCAAAATTGTTGTAGACGCCACAGCAAAATATCACAATACAAAAACATCAAAGAGCTACCTGTACCAAGCCTTCTTTTATTCAGTGCATTAATAAATAAGTGTAGGGACAAATAAATACCTGTTGCTAAAGTGCAGTGCAAATGCTGACTATATGCGAACAAAATAAATCACTGCCGACACCAGCATGGTGTTTTCTCATGTGGACACTTAGGCAGCCTGCAGACCAGTGTGCATCCCATAGGGCACGCTAACGTGCTGGCATTTTGGCAAAATGCCTTTCTCAGAGCTGATTGGCTCACATCCCAGGCTTCATTTAAATAGTTCATTTGCCTTTTTACTGGCCCTTGTGAAATTAGCTGGAGGAGTTTGAAAAGATTTAATTTAAAGTGCCATTACTTATACTACTCACATATTGTAAAACATACATCACCAAATAGTGAGACATTTAAAACATAGACACAATATTATATTTAAACCTATGGAATAAACTAACAGCTACTATTAAAAAACTACATAGCTGGAAACCAATATTAAACTTTCAAAGGACATATCTTATCTGTTTTATTACTCTATGACTTGGATAATTGATGTGTTTTAAAATTTGTTAGGTGCCTTGACATTTTGAAAGGCGCCTTAAAAATAAACGTATTATCATTACTATATGCTGTGGACAGAATTCTCACAAATAACAACTCATAGGTAACTCTTCATTTATTCCACAGGAGTCAAGGTATTCAGGGTAAAAATTCAAAATGTTTCATGCTGGGAGTTTATTTTCTAAGTCTCCTCCTCGTATTCCCAGCATGACTTTTTCTATTGCCACAAATCTAAGGCCAATGGGAGAAGCATGATGCATCTGTTCAAAATGTCTAGCCACCGAACTGCTCTGTACTTTATTCCTGGTTGTCGATTTACGTTCACAGACTCTGTCTTTTAATGTTCTTTTGTTTGGCCCACATAAACAAGTCCACAGGGCAGGTTAATAAACAGATCACATTAATGCTTGAACAGTTCATAAATGAATGTATTTGAAATCTCTGCACTGTGCATGGATGTTTAAAATCTGTGGTATCATATGTATTATTGCACTCGCAGTATCCACATCTGAAACTTCCTTTGGGGCAACTATGTCTGTCTTTCTTCGCCTGGCATATACAAACTTTGAACTAGTCTGTCTCTCAAATTTCTCCCTTCTTGTATGTTATCTTAATTTCTCATTTGGAGTCCCTTTAAACATCCTGTCATTACTAACAATATTCCAATGAAACATAGAAACACAGAATTTGATGGCAGATAAGGGCCGCTTGGCCCACCTAGTCTGCCCATATCCCTACCTGCTGGATAAGCTTCAGATCCTAGTTAACCAACAGCCTACTTCCTCCTACACCCCACTAGAATTGCCTTATATCTGCCCATGCATTCTTGAATTCCCCCACTGTTTTGGTCTCCACAACCTCCTCAGGAAAGCTGTTCCATGCATCTACAACCCTCTTCATGAAAAAATACTTCCCACATTACCCCTGAGCTGTCCCCTCTATCTTCAAATTGTGCCCTTGTTCTTGCACATCTCTTTTCTAATGTTTCCTTATTATATTGGATACTGCTTTCACTTCATTACAAAAGTTAGGACACATGTTGTTGGTTGTCCAACAGTTTCTTTCTCTCTAGGCTGCAGCAAATTCTCTCTTTCACAGCTATCTGCTCTCTGTATTGCTCTATTAATACTCCAATTGGGGTATCTCTATCTATAAAGCATTTAGTCATAACACTCTTCTGTTTCACATAATCTTGTTCTGTGCTACACAGTCTTCTTGCCCTTAACATCTGTCCCACTGGGGTATTGTTCACTAGTGACCTTGGATGGGCACTGTCGGAATGTAACATGGTATTTCTTTCCAAGGGTTTCCAATATATTGTTGTCTCTAAATGCTCCCCTCTTTGGAGATTGTCAGATCCAGAAACTCACATGTTCAAAATTGGTGTTAGCCACAAACTTCAAATTCACATCTGTAGAATTGATATATTCCAAAAATAAATTTGGATCACTTTCTATGCCCTCCCATGATGAAAGGCAATTATCAATGAATAGTTTCAGTACAGTCCATTCTGTATAAAAAGCATGTTCAGGTATAAAATTCTTCTTCCCATCTGCTGACATATAGATTTACAAAACTTGCGCGAATGTCGTCCCCATCACTATTCGCTGACACTATTGGTAATACTTTTGTTTATAAATGAAATAATTTGAATTCAATACCATGTTTGCTGTTTCACACAAAACTTTTGTGTTTCTAGTGTAGCTAGACCAGGAATTTACAGTATGTATTTCCTTCTGCAATGGAGGGTTGGTGACCTTATACAGATCTGCACATAATTTTTCATAATTTTGTTAAAGTTGGCTTGGTGTGCCAAATCTGGCCCTGATCATTCTTAAGGGAGCCAATGTCTCCTCACTTGCTGTACTTATTGGCAGTGGGCAAGCAATTTCCCAGCCTGCTGTCCTCCTTCCCAGTATCTGTGTTTAGTTCTGACTAGGACTAACTCATCCTTTCGGGATATAAGAATGTTCAGATGGTATTTTAGGAAAGTAGAGAGGACAGATTTTGCTTGGTGGTATCTTTCCCACTCTTGAAAGCATTTTCTGGCCTGCACAGCTTTAGTGAGCTGCCTTTCTCCTTTCCTCTGTCTTTCTTCTGATGGGCAGCAACTATGACTGGGGCATGATCAGAAAGGACTACAGTCCGATATCTGCCTGTATCAGCGATTGAATGAAGAAGGGTGAGAGCAGTCAGCAGTTGATTCGGCTATATGACTTGTGTACTGGTGAAAAGAATGAGTAATCTCTAGAGGTAGGATGAAGCAGCCGCCATCCATCCTCTAAGGCATGCTGTTCCATGAGATAGTGCAGTGCATGGTGGGCAGAGCTTGTCTGCTGGATCAAGAGAGAGCTTTGTCCACTACCCGTCTGAGAGATATTAAAGTCACCCCCTAGTAAGGTGGCTAATTGTCAGGATCAAATTCTCCAGTGGTCTGGGCCAGGGTAGTGAAAAGGTAGAATCACTTTCATTAGGTATGTAAATGCCACGTCAGTGGTCTTAACCATAGCCAGAACCCACCGACCTTCTGGGTCTGCCTTGTGGCATACTATTTGCCAAGGCAGATGTTTATGGAAGAGGAGGATACCCCACATTGCACCTAGTAAAGGTGGCATGGAGCTCCATTCCAACCCAATCCATTTTAATTTAAGTGCTGCGTCGTGGGTCAGATGGGTTTCTTGCAGAATAGCAACAGCCAGGCCTAATTTTTAAGATTGTTAGGACTGCCTTTCTCATAATGGGATGATGTAAGCCCTTCACATTTGAGTGACAAATGTACATGCTCTGTGGGTCATGACTGGATCAGACGGTAAATGGGCTGATGAGGAAAAAGTGATGGCTGGCAATGGTAGATGCAGAATGCCCCTCCCAAACACCTCACTAAGTCACTAAGCACAAATGGAGTGAGACATCAACTAGTCCATTTAGACAATTCGTCTGAAAAGTAGCTAACACAATTAAGTAGTAAAACAAGAAAAACATAAACTATGTGCAAACTGAAGCAGTACCCTGTAAAACACCATGTAGTGTGCAAAATTCCCATGCCCCATTATCCTCAGTAGGCAGCACATCCACGCTGGACCAAAAGGTCGTGGGTTCTCATCCCACACGGGATTGGGCTTGCACCTAAAAATCGCTGGCATCCGAGTGCAGTATTAGGGGTTGCTGTACTGCTGGGGTGTTCCATTGTTTGGATGAGACATTAAACGAGGTCCCTGCTACCCATCCTGGTGTTGTCCTGGTAGGTGTCCAGGTGTAAGTAAAGAACCCAGGGCACTCTTTGCAAAAGTAGGGACATTCCCGTGTCCTGGCCAACATCCCCTTCCCATAAACCAGTTCATGCAATTATCCAGGCTGTGTGTGGGTGATGATGTGCGATATGGCCGCCACTACACATTCAGTCACTTCACTACCAGCCTAGCATTGCTTGTAAAGCGCTTTGAGATACACTGTGTGTGAAAAGCACTATATAAATGCTGATTCTTCTTCTTCTCCTCCTCCTCCTCCTCCTCCTCCTCCTGGGCATTCATCTCCAAACCTACAGAGGACTAAAAAGTGCTCTAAGTGGAGGAGAGAGAAAACCTGAGGCTAGGTGGACGGAGCCATTTTCTCTGCGTACCCAACAGAATAAGACTCCTAGTGCCGTCCTACAGTGGATGACTGTGGAAACCAGTTTCAGCAACTCTAGGACTGAGGCACCCTACAGAAGTAGGAAGTGTCAGCCTTAGGTGCAGTCTGATACCTGTTTTCATGCTCCACAACAATATCCTTGTAAGATATCCTTAGGGGCCAACCAAAAATAAGTGCCCATCAAAGGGAGGCATATAGTTTTAGGGAAAGGAAGTCAAGAAATAGGAGGGAAAAAGAAAAGAAAAGAGACTGCCCCTTCTTCAAGCACATGGTGGGTGATCTTCCAATTTGCTCTGCAGATAACACTTTGGAGGAGGATTGGAGCAGCACGAGGGAGATAGGAGAACCCTCCCGCTGGTCCATCAGTTCAGCAGTGAAGAGGGTGGTTGTAGTGGAGGTGAAGAAATAGGAGAGAAGAAGGGAAAATAAAAGCATTAGCATGAAAAACACTTCATTTGGAGTAGGAGAAGAAAAGTTTTAACTGAGAAGTCACTACAGCCCCAGCATCCTGTGCTTGGCTGGAGTGGTTCTAATTACAAAATATGAGGCCAAGTAAGGTCCCTCACATGGGAAGACACAAGCTTTGTCCACTAACCCATCTCTGCTGCTCTGGAGGACATCCCAGTGACCAGCTGTCATTCTCTGTGCGGTACCATAGGGCCCCTGGGGTAGATTGACCAGTAGCACACCCAGCGAAGGAAAGCTGTTCTACTCTGCCTGAGAGTGCCATTGGGCTACATTGTATGTTGGGGAGTTGTCATTATGCATAAAGAATATACTCCCCTACACCTGTTAGCCTGAAATCACATTTAGCTGCAAGCCCTGGTGGGAAGAGAAGGCCTGGCTACAGGTGCCCAGGTGGAAGTGAGCTGGGGACCCCAGGACCACCAGGCTATGGAAAGTGGCAGCACAGCATGGACAGATGTTCTCGGTGTGAGCTGCTGACTGTGTCAGAATAATTGGTCATGGCCATAGACCACAATCTGCCTAGAGTGGTAATGGAGCTCTGCTGTCCAAACAAAAAGAAAGGAGAAGAGCACAATTTAGTAATCCCATTGTGACCCACCACCAACTGATGGCTTATGGACAAACCTTAAACTGAGATTGTGGATGATTGCCGGTATTTAGTGGCTGGGGGGTCGTAATACCTTCAAGGATGAGGTCAGATGTATGGGTAGTTGAGGGTTATTGCCATGTGAGCTCTGGCGCCTGCAGTATGGGGAACACACTGGATTCCAATAAAGCTGAAGAAGTCACACATTCATGAGGGCCATCTCGAACGCACGAGCAGAGAGTTATTGACAAGGTACGAAAACTGTGGGGACCAAATGTGATACATCTCACTTTGGTACGACCCCCAACAGCTCACTGCAGGTGAGCAAATCAGAAATAAGCAATAAGAAATAAACAAAGAAGGAGGCTATTATTTCAGAGAGCTAGACATCCAACTCAGGTACATTCATACCCCCCCAACCTCAGCAGGCAATTTAGGATAATGATTAGGCAGTTTCAGAAAATGCCCATAAGTCATAATGAGATTCCTAATGTTAAAAACAGGGATAACAGGATATACTCAGTGGGGATATGGCTATTGGCAGGAAGGTAAGGGGTTAGGGAAAGTAATCAGGAGGGATTGTAGGCATCACCCTGGACAAAGGAAGGGAATAGTTTAGTTTAGTTTATTGTTCTAGGAATTATTACCTTTGAGCCAATGGCTCTTTTACAAAGGTTCCACGTCATCAATGTACAAACAAACAAGACAAGTTACATTGAATAGTCAACAAATTATAAAGGTGGCAATAAGCCAGTATAATACAGTACATCAAAAAAAAACATTGGAGGAATGGTCAAGGTGGGAAGGGTAGGAGGAGATATGGAGAGGCGCAGACATAGAGTAGTTAGAGGTACTCAGATGCCTTTGTCAAGAAAGGAGCAGAGAGGAGGAGGATGAAAACAGTAAATACAGCCATGAGGGAGAATCATTAGTCAAGGCAGTCACAGGAGCTAGAGGCTGAGAGGTGAGAGTAAAGCATAGATTTGAAAGCTCCTAGGGAAGTGGAGGATGTAATGAGCGAGCTGAGGGCATTGTACCAGCTGAGGGCACGATAGGAAAAGATCTTTGGCCCTGTGTGGTCTGGCATCTGGGGACCTGGAGAGGCTGGTGTTCCAATCTTCTGGTGAGACGGATGCTGGTATTCGGGCATAGTAGGTCTTGGATACACGCAGTGAAGGACCCATGGTAGATTTTTTGCCATCAAGCATGTGAGGTACCTTATGCAATTTGAGAGTTGCAACCATCCTGTTTCAGTGTAGAGCTCACATGTATGAGTACATCTTTGCGCTCCAGTGAGCAGCCAACAGGCCTTGTTTAGGAGGTTGTGATGCACCTAAGTGCAGTGGTTGAGGCAGAGCCATGAGACAATTAAGCCATAGCCTATGATTGAGATGACAGAACTTTGGATAGCAATCCTCAGTGCAGCTTGGGTAAGGAACTGCCAGTTTCGAACAGGATCCCAATGTGCTGGTTCACCGTTTTCACTGTGTTGTCAATGTGGTTCAGAAAGGTAAGACCTTGATCAAAGTGATTCCAAGGTATTTAAATGTTGACACTTGTTCAAGGGTATTTCCTGGGTATGTTTTCATAGTGAGTGGAATTTGTCTTTTCCTGTTTTGTGGACTGGAGAAAAGCATGGATTTTGTGTTTTTGTGATTTAGGACCAGCTTGTGATCTAGGAACCACTTTTCAACTTTGGTGAAAGCAAGTTGCAGGCTCTGGAGTAAGGGTCTCGGGTCCTTATGAGAGGAAAGAATCATGGCATTGTCAGCATAAAGGATTATTTGTTCAGGGCAGGATTTGGGAGAGAGTTTAGGAAAGGCTGAACAGGAGGGGCCTAGGATTGACCCCTGTGGGACACCTGAGAGGACCCGATTTGAGTCTGATACAACTCCTGAGATTTTACTGATTGAGGCGTTGGGCAAGGTAACTTTTAACCCAGGCACCTGGTCCTTGGAGACCCAAGATTGTGTAGTTGTGTGATAAGTAAGCCATGGTGAACAGTATCAAATGCTTTTGTTAGGTCAATGAAAACAGCTCTGGTTTGATATCCTTTGTCCAAGGCAGTGTGAATTTCTCCTGAAAATTCCAGTAGGGCGGTTGACGTACTGTGTCCTTTCCTAAATCCATGTTGCTGCACGCAGAGTATGTTATACTTATGCAGGTAGTCTGAGAGTTGGTCAGCCACAATGCATTCGAGGGCCTTGGAGAGGGTGGAAGTATTGATATAGGCCAATAGTTCCCAGGTAGGGACTTGTCACCACTTTTGAACACTGGTGTGACTATAGCAGACTTCCATTTGCTGGGAAATTGACTAAGGCAGAGGGAGAGATTGAAAATTTTGGAGTAGGTGCACAACCTCTTCCAGGGTAAGGGACAGAATTTTTAAGATCAATAGTATCACTGCTTGCTCTGGATTTAGAGATAGCCTTTTATATATTTGCAGACTTCATGTGCCTTGACTATTTTGAAGTGGAAAAGCAGTTGGTCGGATGAGTCATTAGGAGATGTTGGTTTTAGCAGTCCGTATCAGAGAAGAAGTCTGGCAGAAGGACCCCACTGAGGTCTGTGAAAGTTTTATTTAAGGCCTTTGCCATGACCATTGGGTCTAGGGTAGTGGTTCTATCTACAGTCATTATAGTGGGAGAGGACTTGGACTGCTTACCCATGATATATCTGATGTTATCCAGAAGGATCTCCCGTCACCCCAGGAGTTGGCGAGGGCATTTTAAAATAGGAGCTCTTCATCAATCGGATTTGTTTGGTACATTGGTTTCATGCCTGTTTATACTTCTGGGTATCTGTCAAGGAGCCTGTGGCTCTGGCTATGGCCCAGAGGTGGTCCGAGCTTTGAGTTGGGCCAGTAGTTTGGCCGTGAGCCAGGGATTTGAGGAGCTTTGATTTTACGCTTTTTACTGGTGCGTAGGTGTCACAGGCAGTGTTGAAAGTTGTGATAAAATAATCTAGGGATACATCAACAACTAGAGTATTATATATTAGGGACCAGTCTAGCTGCATAAGACAGGTCTTGAGCTTAGTAAGGTTGCCATGGGGTAGCACTCTGCTTGAGATGGTTTTGGAGGTGGTTTTGGAACTTATTTGTCCAGGTACAGATCACAGGGGAGTGGTCACTGAGAGAGTCCGGAGAACAACTGTGTTCTTTATGCGGGCTGGTTGGCTAGCAAGGATCCAGTCTATGAGGTGCAAGTTCCAGTTTTGTAGTTTTTCTAGTAGGGAGCTCACCATCTGCAATAGGTTAGCTTCTAGGATAGCATCCTTGAGGGACCCAATGTCTGATGCGAGCCAATTAATATTAAAATCACCAAGGAGAAGGAGCTCGGTGTCAAGTGGCTGTGATCTTAAAAATTCAAGAACAGTCTGGAGGCCAGACCCTGGATCTTTAGGAGGGATATAGACAGCGGCCACAGTGAGCACTTTATTTTGGGCACCAAGTAGTAGCTTGACTGGGAGAAATTGCACTGAGGAGTTTGTGCTGGAAAAAGCAGACAGCTATTAGGAGCACAGACCAGAGTCAGTCATAGGACACAAGGGCATGCTTCATTTAAGCAGGACTGAAGAGCTGCAAGATTGAGAGGAATCAATCTTGAATGTGTGAGCAGAAAAAGCACTAACATGCACAGGACCAGGACAGCAAGAGACAGTGTGTCCTGCTACATTTCTTCTGATTTTGAAGCAAGCCTTATGCTGGTCCTTGGGCTGGATTTTGGGGCTGTGGCTGCAAGTGACCACTTTCCAACCATCATCCGTTGTCAACTGCTCACTCTGTGAGTGTTCAGGGTCTGGAGAATAGTTCTGCCAGATCCACTGGGGTAAGTGCAGGTCTATGTAAATGTGAGAAACCTCACAACTCTCCCCTAATTTTTGTCAAAATCGAGTGCAAACTACACCACATGTATATAAAAGTATACAAATTTATTGACTTTCTGTATAAACACACTTACAAATAGTAAGAACATGAATAAATTTGTACAGTTTATGCAAGTTTGTCATTGTCCTATGTTTTAGCCTGGCCCAACTAGAGCCAGCGGATGACCTCTGTCTGCATTCAGCATTAAGTGCAGGTCTGCAGAGATGAAGTTTGAGCTTCACTAACAGGCCAGTGGTAAGTGACAAAAGCTTCTGTGACTTCTGGAGACTGAAAGTCCTTGAGAACCCCATTTAAAACAATACGAAGCATGGCACAATAGTGTGAGCTGTAGCTGGATCCCAGGTGAAAGAGACACTTCCTTACTGTCACATAAGCACACCATTTCTTTGACAGTTCCTGTGAAAATCTTGAAAATTTGAATATGATGCCCATGCCAATTTAAAGGACCCCTCTTGCTGGTCATAACAGGATTGCCGCTTTGTCTGGGAACCACAGAAAGCACACCAAGACAGGGTGAAGACAGTCTCTCGGTTTAGTCCATGGCATGAGGAGTAGTAGAAGTGCTCCGTTTTATAAAGTTCAGGACCTTGTGAATGTAGTAAGATGGGCAGCACCCATTGAAGGAATCCATTACAGTTCTGACCTTCACAGCTTCAGTGAAGCCAATGAAATGCAAATTGTTTCATTGGCTCCTATTTTCAAGGTCCTCCACATGGTCCTAGAGATACTTCATGAGACAATCCTGTTCCCTGTGCTGACTGTCTATGGAGTTGAACCTGTTGGCCACCTACAGTATTTTAACTTCTGTTGTAGAGACCTGTTGATTTAGGGCTGCAGTGTCCTTAGTGGTCTGGGTGCAGACAGTCCTGATCTCCGCTATGTCAGTGAGGGAGGTGGGTGAACATGCTTACAACCCAGGTCATTTCAGAGCACAATGAGGTAGGGGCTGAGCCATGTTAAGCAGAAGTTGGCACACTGACAGAGAGGCTTGGGGATTGTGGTCGAATCACACCCAAGCAGCAGGAGCTGGTGAGGAAATGATACGATCAATTCACCAAACTGGTGTTGTTGAATGCTGGATATCAACAGATAACTCAGAGGTGTGACTACACAGTGGGTTATGATGGATTCTGGTTAGGTAGCAGAGAGTTCATAAGTTAGGTGGCCATCTTCATTGGCATCCAAGTCCCTCCCCCATTTGCTATGGGTTCTATACTAGATATATTGAACATTTTCTGTACAGTTGTGATCCCAAAAATATTTCCTTGAATTGCGGCATGAACTGAGGTAATTATGCTGTGGTAACTCCTTGTTTCAATGGTAATTTGATCCAATTACATCGAGGTGCCTTAAGGTATACTGCAGTAGTACACAGCATGTCTGTGACCATAGTTTAATCCAGGGTGTCCAACCCAGTAGCGCGTGAGCCATGTGTGGCTTATGAAGCAGTTTGAGGTGGCTTCAGAGAGCCCACTTAAGACATAGGGCCTGATTTTCAAAGGTTGATGTAGAGCTTGCATCAAGTCCTGCATCGACCCTGGAGTTTGGTACAACTGAGCCAAAGCCTCTGATGCCACTACACACATTGTAGTACATGTGGTGCAGTTCAGATCAGCTCTGACAGATGGCCACCTTGATGACTGCATATGAATGGCAGGAGATACATTACACACCAGACATAAAAGCTTGTCTGTTGTTTCTTCACTTTAGTGCAGTTCCAACAAAAATGTGAGAAGGTGATGATTTTACCATCCCACTACAGTGGGAGAGTAGGAGTCCACAAGACCACCAGGGATGTTATATCAATATAACTGGGGAGAATGGGGATGGGGTCCACTATGCCACCAGAGATGTTATATCAATATACTTGAGGAGATCAGGGATCGGGAGGGGTCTGCTAGACCACCAGGAAGATATATAAACATAGGGATCAAGAGGTCTGCTAGACCACAATGGAAGATATGTTTAGTGTACATATAATTACAGCACAATGCAAATGCACCCTGCCAGGTGCCACATCACTGCAGATTATGCTCAGCTGTCCCCAACACCCTTTATGCCACCTACCTTGCCCCTACTGCACTTGGCAGCCCATGTTCCACCCTGTCCCACTGACACAAGCCACTTAGACCACCTTCTGGCTGGTCTAAGTGGTGCCCCTTGCAACCTGGCACACCAGGTTGTTTGATGCAACCCTAGTGCAAGGGGGCTTTGGCACAGCTGCATCTGGATTTGACTGCATACAAAAAGAGCAGGTGTGACACAGGACTAATCCTGGGTGCTTGTCCAGGAGTGCAAACCCTTTTAATACAATGTAACAAAGTGGTGTAGCACTCCAGCCAAAAAACGGACCAAGCAAATAACTTACAGGCAATGATTTTATTGTTGCTCCTCAGCATACATGACTGCATAGGAGTTGGTCTCCTAGTGCTTCAGCCCCAGAGGAACCCTCTGATGAAGGTCTAAATTAGGGCCGAAGCACAAGGGGACCAGCTCCTATGCAGTCATGTATGCCGAGTAGCAACAATAAAATCATTGCCTTTTAAGTCATTGGCTTGGTCTGTTTTATTGGCCGAAGTGCTGCACCACTTTGTTTTGGTGTCTGGATTCAATGCAGGCTGTGATAGAAAATAGTGTTTGATGCAAGTTGTGATGCAAGTCACCTCTTGCATCTAACTTTTTTGATGCAAGTCCCTTGCGTCATTCCAAGCCCTTTGAAAATTGGGCCATCAGTCTTGCCTGGGGGATAGACCAGTCACAGAACTGGACCACACATCTAGGCTTCCAGACCCTCATGTGAGACACTAGTCAGTGCCTACCTGTTAAGCACAGACTGTACTATGATTAGCACAGACAGTAAAGAAGGGGGACAAGACATTTTATACATACATTAGTGATAGAAGGAAGGCCAGGGAGGGTTTGTAAGGCTCAAAGGGAGGAAGGGTGTGCATAGAGGGTGACCAAGAAAAAGCATTGATACTAAATGAATACTTCTGTTTGGTATTCATGGTAGATGGAGCGGACAGGGATCACAGCTAGGCAGCAGAAACAATGGGAGAAGGTAAACACCAGTCCTTTACAGCAGAGAAGGTCCTGGAGGAACTCACAAAATTAAAGGTGGACAAAGTGATGGGGCCAGATGATATACACCCAGGATATTAAAGTACTATGGAAGGTGCTAGCAGCACTGCTGGCAGCCTGTTTAGTGAGTTGTTCAATACAGGGGTGGTTCCAGAGGACTGGAAGGGAGCAAATGTAGTCCTCTCCACAAGAGTGGTAGCAGGGAGGAGGCAGGAAAGTATTGGCTGGTCAGCCTCATCTCAGTAGTGGGTAAGATTATGGAGCATTGCTTAAGGAAAGGATTGTGGAACACTTGGAAACCATGGGAGAACAAGGAAGCATGGGTTCACAGCAGGAAGGTCACGTCAAACAAATATGATTGAATTTTTGACTGGGTGATGAAGGAGGTGGATCAGGGAGGAGGTGGATATCGCCTACCTCGATTTCAGTAAGGCCTTGACACCGTACCCCACAAAGACTGGTGAACAAGCTAGCGAGCCTGGGATGGCCATAAAGTTTGAAAACTGGGTTAGAAACTGATTGAGGACAGGAAGCTGAGGGTGGTACTAAGTGGGATCACATCTGAGGAAAAAGGGTGACCAGTTGGGTGGCTCAGGGATCGGTCCTGGGTCCGATCTTTTCAATGTCTTCATCAGTGACATTGCTGAAGGGCTGGAGGGGAAGGTTTGCCTATTTGCAGATGATACCAAGATCTGCAACAGAGTAGACACTCCAGAGGGTCGAAAGAATGAGGAGGGATCTGGAAAGCTGGAAAAATGTTTAAACATGTGGCAATTGAAATTAATTCAAAATCATGCACTTGGGGTGAAGAACAGAATGGGGGGGAGGGATTGCTGACAGTCATCAGGGAAGAGGCAAATTTAGGGATAATCATCGCAGATGACCTAAGGGTGGCCAAACAGTGTAACAAGGCTGTGGGGAGGGCCAGTGGGATGTTGGAGTGCATAGGAAGGGATATCACTAGCAGAAGAAGGGAGGTGGTGATGCCATTGTACAAAACGCTGGTGAGGCCTCATCTAGAATGCTGTGTTCAGTTCTGGTGGCTGCATCTTCACAAAGACATAGACAGGTTGGAGGCGGTCCAGAGAAGGGTGACCAAGATGGTGCAGAGCTTGCATCAGAAAACATATGAGGACAGATTAAAGACCTCAATATGTATACACTTGAAGACAGTAGGGAGCAGGGTAATATGATAAAGACCTTCAAGTATCTTAAAGAAGCTTGAACAAGGTGCTGGGGGTGATATCTTTTAGTATAAGAGTTATGCGAGGATGAGGAGGTATGATATCGATTGGAGGGTGGCAGGATAAGAGTAAATGTGAGGAAGTTTGTCTTCTCAGGGAGGGTGGTGGATGCTTGGAATAGCCTACCCCAGGAAGTGGTGGGTGCTGGCACAGTGGGGGGATTCATACATGCTTGGGATAGACATAAGGGAACCCTAGATGTGGGGAAGAGAGGCAAAAGCCAATGACTAAGCAGAGTCAGCGGCCACTGATGCAGGCAGGGAATATGGGCAGACTAGGTGGGCCTAGCAGGCCTTTTCTGCCATAATGTACTATGTTACTATGTAGCACTGACTGGCCATGTCCTAGATGATCCATCAAGACACAGTAGAAAGCTACATTTCAAGCTTGCAGCTGCAGCACTAATGTTGGATAAGCATACTTTTACCTTTGTTTCTCTGAAGGCAGGACACAATCTCTCACCACATGGCAAGCTGGCAGGTGCAGTGCAAATGCTGAGCTAGTACTCAATAATCTCTTATGCTGTAGACAGGCAGATTGAAGTCACCAACTAGAAGCACCTCCATCATCCTGATGATGTCCGCCCCAAGTGCCTAAACTAGCTCCACTCCCTGTGCTGGAGATCTGTACGAACATACGAAAATAACAGCAGAAACAAATCATTTCAGTCTATCTAGTTTGCTCGAATGTGCAGCTCTCAGTCTATATTACTGGAGCTGCCCCGCTCCCGTTTCCCCATTCAGTTTTGATCCCTCACATTCTCTTTCCCCCTACCCATCATCCTACCTGTTTTGACTCCACCTTTCACCCTGTCCCATAATCTTTTAAAGCTGCCCACTGTTTTCAATGAAACCACCTCCTCCGGCAGTTCGTTCCATTTGGACACCACTCTTTCTGTGAAAAGTGCTTCCTCATTTCCTTTTGAATCTCTCTCCCCACAACTGCAGACTATCCCCTAGTGGACCCTCTCCCTCAACTTGAGAATGCCTCTATTCTAAACTTGTTCATATCTTTAAGGTACTTGAAGGTTTCAATCATGTCTCCCCTCTCTCTTCTGTCCTATAGGAATACATATTGAGCTCCCAGCCTCTCTTCATATGTTTTTCCATGAGGCCCTGGATCATCTTGGTCACCCTACACTCCACCCCTTTAGTAACTTGATGTCTTTTTTCAGAAAAGGGCTCCAGAACTGCACACAGTACTCCAAGTGCAGCCTCATCAATGACCTGTAGTTGGACAAGATGACCTCCTCTTTCCTGGAGGTGATTCCTCTGGGGATGCATACCAGCATTTAATTTGCTTTGGCTGCTGCTTTATGGCACTGCACATAGTGCTTCAGGCCCTCCTTGATGATTACCCCGATATCTTTTCCTCCTCTGAACTGGACACTTCCACACCCCCCAACCAGTAACTGGCCTCAGGGTTATTAGCTCCCAGGTGCATGACCTTGCACTTCTTGGCATTGAACACCAACTGTCAGATACCTGACCATCTCTCAAGTCCAGCCAGGTTCTCCTTGAGTTCCTGTCTTCTCTCCTCAATGTCCACTCACCCATAGAGCTTAGTGTTGTCTGCAAAATAGGCAGATTTCACTTTTTTCTTTTTTTTTGCTTTTTTGCACTTTCTGTTTATGCTCCTCTCCTGCCCCCTGTGCTCCACCTCATCAGAATTGCCTGGCATCTGCCTTGGTTCCTCCTGCCTGGAGCTCCACAGTAGTCCCCCATGTAGCCTTGGTTTCTCCCAGGTGGGGATGAGGTGGTGGCCTCTGCACCCCAAACAATTGCCTTTGTTGGGGCTACAGCATAAGGCAGGCAGGAGACCATTGAGGTATGTGCTGCGCTCCATCTTCCCAGAGCATGGGAGCCATTTTCCCATTTCTCAGGCATACTGTGTGCCCTGACATCAAGGCAGAGATAAACTGACATTTGGCATGCCCATCCTCTCTGTATAGCAGGGCACTTGCTGTACCCAGGCCTCCACCTGGGGTCACTTGAGCATCAGGCCTCATCCCCTCTCCCTCCCTGAAGAAGGTGAGTGGTCCACAGATGCTCAGCCTTCTCCCTCTGGCCCTCCGACTCCCTAAGCTTATTCCTGAACCCGGATCACCAGCATCTCAAGTGGTAGCAGTACTGCTGAGCCGGCAGGCCAGCTAAATTTCACTTTTTAGTGTCTCCGCTATGTCTTCAATAAAGATGTTAGATAACACAGGTCTGGGTACCGAGTCCTGTGGCACCCCTCTGGTCACAGGCCTAGGCATCGATAGTTCTCCCTCTACTATCACCCTCTGATTTCTGCCCTGAATCCAGCTCTCCCCACCACCCACCCCATCATCTTTCCCTACTCCCAAGTTTCTCAGTTTACTGAGCAGCCACCCATGTGGCATGGAGTTGAAGGCCTTGCTGAAGACCAGATACAGAACATTCACCACCTGGCCCCTGTCCAATGCCCCCTGTGACCCAATCAAAAAAGTCTATCAGGTTGGTCTGGCAGGATCTCTCCATGCGAAATCTGTGCTGTCTATCATCCTGAAGACCATTTGCCTCCAGAAAGTTCACTAGCCTTTTCCCTTAGTATGGTCTCCATCAATTTTCTCACAATGGATATAATGCTGACTGGTCTGTAATTACCTGGTTCTTTCCTGGATCCACTCTTGTGGAGTGGCTCCACATCAGCCATTCTCCAGTCCTGAGGCATGCACCCTGTCCCCAGTGAGGTGTTAAACAGGTACATCAGGGAGCTAGCCAAGACCTCCACTGATTCCCTCAGGACTCTTGGGTGCACTCCATCTGGTCCAGGAGCCTTGTCCACTGGCACAGGGTCATAATGTCGTAAGACATTATGCCGCATGCAAAAATCACACTGCCAATACAGCGAAATTTCTTGCATGTGGCATAATTCTTTTTTTTTATGGGGGCTCTGGCCCCTGCACCCCCTGTTAAGGGGCTGTGCTCCTGAACTCCCCCCACTAAGGATTCTCAACTTCATGGGTGGGTTCAACTCAAAATCACACAAAGTATGAAAAAAAAAAGTTTCTGGGACCAGGAATCAAATCCAGTCCCAGATACGTTGCCTGGGTTCCTTGCTACAGTGGCTCAGTCCATTAAGCCATGGCAGCTGCTCGGCGGAAACCGTCCCAGCAGATGTCTTATCCTCTGCCTGGGATACTGTGAGTGGTGCAATACCACGTACAGCAGTATTCATGGTATTGCACCACTCGCTGTCTGGTACGGTGTGATTCTGGGAAAGATGCAATGTCATATGCTAAATAGTGTATGACATTATGACCCAGTAGATTGTCCACCCTAAGAGCCCTTAGGCCCTTTAAAACCTTGTCTTCTTGGATTGGTCCATCTGTTTCAACCCCCTGACCTCTCAGTACCCCTATTTTTCCCTGCGGCATAGGTACATGCTTTTCTCTAGTGAACACTGAACTGAAGTAATTGTTCAATGTCTCCGTCTGTTCTGCACTTTTTTCCTCCCATCCACACTCCCTCTTATTCTGGACAATCCCATCCTTGCAGCTTCTTCTCTCCTTTATACTTAGTTCTTTTCCTTTTCCTTAGCCCTGCACCAGCTTTAGTTCTTTTGTGGGCTTAGCTGCCCAGACCATATGGCCTGCCTCTCTTGACTTCACAGAGTAATCTTCCCTGTCCTCCTCTCTCATAGTACATTTGTACTTATGAAGGTTGCTCTCTTCTCCCTCACTTCGCTGCCACCTCGTTGCTGAACCAGCTTGTTTTTTTGGACCTGGATTTCTTACTCTGAGTCTTAGTACATGTGTTAGTGGCATCGATTAGACCCATCTTAATAATGGACCATTTCTGCTCTGCTTCCCTCCTCAGGCTGATATTGGCAAGGTGCCCCACTAGGATTTCCCCCATCATACCAAAATCTGCCCTCCTGAAGTCCACCACCCTCATCTTAGTCCTGGCTGTTTCCTTGCCCATATTAATGTAAAACCACACCATGCAAAGTGTGCTGACTGCAAGGGGTCGTCCACTACTATGTCTTGCTACTATGACAGCACTAGGTCGAAATGGCTCCATCCCTGGTTGGCTCTGTGACTCCTGTATCAGGAAACAATTCTAGAAAACCTCCAGGAGGACCAGTTTCCTGGAGCAGGAGGTAGCTGGGGTCATCCAGTCAACTCCAGGCAGATTGAAATAACCTATTATGACTATGTTTCCCCTACCACCTAGCGTTCTAATCTGCTCCCTCAGCTTACTGTCCAACTCCTCCTCCTATGAAGGTGGTCTGTACACCACTCCCATTTGAACATTTTTCCCCCTTGGTGTTCTGAAGCTGTACCCTCAAGGCTTCTGTCTTACTCTCTTCCTCCTCCTCCTCCCTGGTGCATATAGTCCTCTTCTTCACAAATAAGGCCACCCCTCCCCCTCTTCCCTTCTCTCTGTCCTTGCAGTAAATTCTAGACCCAAGGATCATGAGATACCAGTCATGATATTGGGTGGCCCACATCTCTGTGAGGGCTGCTATGTCCACCTATCCCTCAGCTATTAGTGCCTGAAAATATGCCATCTTGTTTGCCAGACTACTTGCATTCAGGCAAGGACACTACCTTCCATTGTGACCACTGTACCCCATTGTCTCTTATCGTCCCTTTATGTCCCTCCCCCTCCCTCATTTCCTCTCTCTCTCACCCCCTCTTCTCTCTTCCTTCCTTCTGATGACTGGATGGGGGGGAGAGGCTCATCAGTCTCTTTCCCCTGGTGGCTGTGGTAGTAGCCCACCCTTTTGACCCCCCCTTCAATTCAAATTAAGGTTTGCAGTCATGTGTTCCCCCAGTTTATCTTTCAAGACCTTAGTACCCTCTCTACTTAAATGCAGCCTGTCCAGTGCAAATAGACCCTTATTCTCCCTAGTCCTACCCCACTTCCCCACTAGCCTATACCCATTTGCCTCACACCATCCTTTAGCCAACTGTTAAGTTCCTCAATGCCTTGCTTCCTGAAAGTACTCGCCCTAGGGACTGGAAGTACTTCAGGGAAGGTTACTGACCTTCCTGCCTCACTGCAAATTTTGCCTAGCTCCTAAACCTCCTCCACCTCTCCCTCATACCCTGCAAGATCATTAGTACCCAAGTGTATCATAATGTGAGTTTTTCATGCTCCATCCCCACACACTTGGGTATAAAAACAAGACCCTCTCTGACATCATGCCTGCGCCTCTACCCTCCAGTGGCTATACCTTGCACCTTACCTCCCCATCTCACACCCTTCAGTATTGAATCCCCCAGGATAATGAGCCTCTCTACTTTCCCCATCCCCAATCCTGTCTTGCCTCCCACAATGCCAGTTTCCTCTGTCCCATTATTTCTCCCTCTGTTGCTCCCCCTTTGGTCCCCTTCCCCATCTCACCAGACTCCACACCCTGACTATCCCTCATCCACTCCTTATATCCACCAACTACTCACCCTTGCACTATCCCTCATCTCCTCGCCCCCCCATTTTCCCTCTTTCCCTCTTACCCCACTTATGGCCTCTACCCTTTCTTGATCATAGAGCTCCCCCCTGCCCCATGTTCCTCCATAGTGGTCAACATGGAGAACCTATTCAAAGATGCTCCTCCATATTAAGACATGCTTCTATTCTCCACCCTGTGCTTTTCCCTTCCTCCTTGTTCTGATTCCTAACCCTCCTGCTCTTTCTCCTTACCTCCTGCCAGTTCCCCAGGGCCCTTGGGGATGTCCCTGAATCCTTCCCTCCTGTATCTATCATATGCCTACCATCCATGCAGCCTGGGGCAGTCATCCCTGCACCTTCCACCCCTGTTCATTCCCCTGCCTCTCCTCTCCTCTCCTCTCCCCATTCCAACTCCCATCTCAACCACCACAGATCTTCCTTAAGTTGCCCCAGTTATCTGCACACTGAACAGCCTCCTGCTCTCTACATTGTTCCCAGAAAGATGGCAGCCCCACACCCATTGCAGCTGACCACTCTCCCGGCTTCCCTCTGTACCCTGTATCCCCTATCCCCCCATTTCCTTGCCTCCCAACTATTCTGCTGTCTGCCCCAGATCCTAGGCCCCACATCCTCTTCAGTGAGCTTTTAACCCTCCTTGCTGTATTACTAAATAGGCTATTGTTGTCAATTCCCCAATTTTGCTTTCTGTAGATGAGGTTCCCATCTCCTATTTACTGCCGCCCCATGCTAGATGACAAGACTGAGCCATTGTGTTAGCTAAACCTGCCTAGCATGCGATGTCCAGTTTCCCCATTCCTGTCCAGAGTGGTCTGTGGTTCTTTCTGTGGAATCCCTACAGATGCCATTTAGTTAGATGCCACACTCCTGCATCATGGCACTCACGTTGGGGTTGCTTACACGAGTGTTGCTTGGTCCCCTGTATATATAGGGCCTGCAGGTGTCCTATAATACTTCAGCCACATGGCCCTCGGTCCACCAATGGTGCCGGCTTGTTCTCACCCTCGGCCCTCCCACTGGCTGCAACCTCCACCACCCTGATCACAGTAATCCCCACAGTATTTTATTCAAGTTTGAAATCATTTTCTTCAATGCAGAGCTGTATGACAAAACACAAAACACAGTCCCCAGTACTTAACTGAAGCAGCTTCTGTTGTTCCACCACACTCCCGATGGTATCCTCCTCTCCACCGTAGATGACACAACACCTCAATTCTTCCTTTTCCCCAAATGCCCCTGCAGTTCCATAGGCTTGATTCCTTCCTCACATACAGTACAACCCCTCCTCCCTTCCATGTCACTACTAAACACAGATTAGCCTGGTATGGTCACATTCCAGTCATGCCTCTCAGTGCACCATGACTCTGTTATGGCCACCAAATCAGAGCTAACCTCCTCCATGATGGCCTCAAAATCCAGATTTTTTCCCAGACTCCTTGCATTTGTGTACATGGCTCTCCATCCCTTACTTCTCCTGCCTGCCTGCCTGCCTCCCTGCTTTCTCCTCTGTCCTGCCTGTGCTATTTCCAAGCTCCCCTGTTCCACCCTCTTCACTTGTTACCCTCTCCATTATGTCTCCTTTACTCCTCTCTTCTTGCTATCTTGATTTATAATCCCTTGTTCTCTACCTGGTGCCCACCCTGTCTTCCATTGTGCATGCGGGGGCTTCCTTCCATGGGCTCTCCTTCCTGTTGCTTCATTGTCTGAAGGGAGGCTACCCTTGCCTCTTTTTGTATTACAACCTCCCCCCTGTCTAGTTTAAATTTTTATCCGAGTAGCATTAAACCTTCCACTAAGGACTGTGGTCCCACTCCTGGAAGGATGCAGGCTATTTCCCCTACAGAGGCCTATATCCTCCCAGGCTGGTCCCCAGTCCCCAGTGTAGCCAAAGTCCTCCTCCATGAGCCATATCTTCAACTAATTGTTAAAAGCTGTGGTGCAGAGTACCCTTTTTTTCTCCTTGGTCACACATATGTAACACCGTGACAAATGCCATCGTGCATGCTACCTGCTTCAGGCCCCTTCCTAGCTCTCATAACTTACCTTTCACTACCCCTCCCTATCCCTTACCAGGTCATTTGTCCCCAGGCAGACAGTGACACCTAGCTCCCTCCCATTTCTTGCCACCCTAGTGATCCTCTGGATCTGTTCTCTGTCCTCAAGTTGAAGCACCAGCAAGTCACTTTGCTTCCTCTCTCTTCTTCCTCCTCTTCCAAGTCAGTCCCACTAATGGAGAGTCCCCCAAGAAGCTGCTTCCTCCTCAGATGGGAGCCTTCTCCTCCCTTCTTTAGGCCTCCCTTCTGAGGGACCCCACTTCCTCCTTCCCACTGCTGTGGGTGCCTCTTCCAGTTGCCCCATCCTATCAGTATGGTGAAGGAATTATGTTGACTGAGGTGCATTCCTTCTACCACCTTACCCTTCCAAGCCCACAAGGTCCAACCATTCTGCCTGTACTTAGGCATCATCTGGGAAAGTGATGGTAGACTTGGTGGCCCCTGGTAGGGGCAGTAGGTTCCCTGCATCCTTCTCAGTTGGCCCAGAGTCCAGCAACCTCTGTCCTCAACTCAGAGAGGGGAGTACAAATGGGGCAGCATTTCAGTCTCCAGAATGTGCCCTGAAAGACTGCAGCTCCACACATGTTGCACTGAACCACTCCCATGCTCTTTCCCATCTTAATCATGTTGTTTGTTGTCAGTTTTGTCTGTTAAATCTTTTCTCTATCATCCTGCCTCCTTTGATTTCCTACCTTTCCCTTTACCTATTTGAAATGTATTTGTTACTCTACCCTAGATAATGTGTCTCCTGCTTTCCCCTTTCCCCTTTCCCCAGCAGTTGCTACCTTTCTTATGACACATAGAGAAGAATGGAAATCTCAGTTGATTAACATTTTTATTGTTTGGCTAAATAACCTTTACAAAATATATTAAACACAGTAGATTCAGCATACATATCATAATCTATACACATAATGAATTCTTAATAATAATAAATACATATACAGGTCAGCTGTCACAGCAAATTGTCAAGTACACAGCAGAGAAACCTCCCGCCTTGACTACTGCAATGCCCTTTACCTTGGGTTACCGGGGGTTGAAATTCACTGCTTGCAGCTAGTGCAGAATGCGGCAGCCAGGCTGTTGACTGGTTCTTCTAGGTCCAGTCATATAATGCCTGTGCTCCGTGGACTGCACTGGCTGCCAGTTTAGCGAATCACCTTCAAGATTGGTTTGCTGACCTATAAGGCCCTACGATCAAGGACCTGCTTACCTGAAGAGCTCCTTTGTCCCTATTGTCCCCCACTGGCTCCAATCCACTGATGAGGGATTGCTAGGATTCCCAGGGTTCATTAAAACTTCAAGGGCAAGATCTTTTAGCTTTATGGCCCCGACCCTGTGGAATTCTCTACCTAGTCAGGTGTGAAATTGCCCGACTGTCCAAAGCTTTAAAGGAACTTTGAAAACCTATCTTTTAGTAAAGCCTTTAATGATTTCTGATTATTTTAATGTTATTTTAACTATTTATTGTTTTATGTAATATTGTAAAGGTGCCTTGATTTAAGAAAGGCTTATACAAATAAAGAATGATTGATTGATGATTGATTGATTGATAAGGAAAATTCTATTGCACTATTCTCACCTGAGTCCCCAGTAATTTCCTTTTTATTTTATTAATAGCCAAAAAGTATTTGGCCAACCTAAGGACAACCTAAGATTCATCAGCTGTGTGAAATAAAATAGTTGTTAATGTTTCAAGGTCAATGTTATATAAGAAGTTTAGGAATGGACCGAGCCAATAGGCCCTTTGTTTTTTATGCCATGCACAAAACCACATGACATGTATTAAGTTTTCTTTACCCTTTTGAACAAGTACAGTCTTCCAACTCTTTGGGCAATTTATTATTTCTTACCTGTAAAACATTACTAGGAAGCATTTGAATTGTACACTATTAGGACTTCCTTAAGTTCATAATCATCCAAAATTGCCATATAAGGTTTAAGTCCAAATGAATAATTATTTTTAGAAAGCCAATTTGAATAAGCTGTATCTTTGATTTTGCTAAAGTCCTAATTTTTCCACATCTTTGGACTCTTTTCAGTATATATTGTTGTATTTTAAGCTAATGACAATTCCATTATTTACCTAATTTTCAGTTTTCCCAGACTGTACTTATCCAAATAGTTTTATGATTACATTGAACTAGAAATATGTTCTATAACCCAACTCATGCCAATGCTGTTTTTCTTTTAAACATAACTATATCATTGAATCCTTTGGAATTCTCAGCAGGCATATCCAGTAAGAAAGTTTTCTACTGTCAGTAAGTGCACATAAATTAGTCAGACCTGTCTCTGATCTTGTGTAGGAGGCTGGGCATGAGTGACCTAATCCTAACATCTTTCTCAGCAGTTTGAAAACTGGTATAGTAAGTTTGTCAATTGCTTTATTTTCCCATACAGGACCTGGGCCATGTATTTTGTATTAATTGTCTGAAGAAGAGGCTACTATTCCTCTAAATTGATAGTTAAAGCTATCCAGCCCTCTTGAAGTTTTCTTTAATTTCTCTGAAATCATGTCAAGATGACCATTCCATTTACCATTTATATGGAATAGCACCCCAGATATACACATGAGGTAGCTTTTGCAATAACATTAGGTCCAATTTTCCAACACCCAGAGGTTTTGTTTTCTACCAAAGATTAAAACCTTGGTTTTGTTAAGATTTACTGTTAACTATAACTCTTTAGATTTTTCATATAGGAAATTCATTTTCATCTGAAGACCTTTCTTAGATGGGGAATCACTAAATCATCTGTGTAAGCTAAAATAGGACATTCTTGATTATAAACTTTTGGTTAATCTGAAATTTATTAATTTCATTTAAGAGGTTATCTATATATAAGAAAAATAACACTGGAGCCAGGGCGCGGCCATGCGTACTCCTTTATTCATAGAAATGGGTGTTGTTAATGTTCCATAGACTCCAGTCCTAATAGAGGCCCAGGTATTTCAAAATAAATTATAAATAATATAAACTAGATTTTTATCAAAACCCTATCTAACATAAGCTTCCAGAGTGTACTTCTTGAGACTGTGTCAAATGCTGCTGTATAATCTATAAAGCAAGTATACAGTTTTGTTTACGTGGGATAATGTATTTCTCAATCAAATATCTCAGAATGAACATATTATCACATGTAGAAAAGTTTTCCTAAATCCAATTTAAAGAGCAGAGATCCCACCAATCCTATCTTAAAGTTTATATAACACAACTTTAGAAAAAACATTTAAATTTATGTCAAGTAAGCTAATTAGATGACACATGGCTGTATCTGCTGTATCTCTCTTTTTATGTATTGGTACTATATATACCTGCTCCAAGATTCAGGAATCCTGACTCTCGATTCATCTATTGTGAAAATAGTCAGAATTTACACCATTCTGTAGCAGAACAAAGATGCACCTTCCAGGAATGCCTACAGCTTTTTTGTTTTCAGGGTCTTAATAGCAAACAGAACTTCATCATAAGTAAAGGTGATTTGTACATTATCCTCTGTTCCTGTATAGGAATATATTAATTGCCATTGGATCCCAAATGTTTCCTGCAAAGTGATTCCTCCATTTATCCTTTGTAATACAGTAAATGTGTCAATCTTATATTTATAGTTATTAGTTCCCTTGGCAACAAGGTTTCAAAATTCTTGGAGTCCTTGGAGATGATGGCTTCATACATTAACTCCTATTGCTTCTTATAGAACAAACTGTTCTTCTCTTTTATAAGTAATTTATATATTTCTTATGGTTATTTAATTCCTTTAAATTATCCTTTGTTGATCTATTTTATAGATTCTTGTTAATTTTCTGATCACACTTTTAGATTTTTTACATTCTGAATTAAACCATCCCTTCAGCACTACTCCTGTCTTGCTGTTAAATGAGGTTCAAGTCTTTCCTTTATTTTATTATAAGTTTCAGTCAAGTTACCCATTAGTTGTTCAAAGTTATAACTTTCAAGATATTCCTCCTTTCTCTTAGAGCTGTATCAGACAGTAGGTTATTAGTACGTACATTAGACTCCTGTTTCCAAATTATTCTCTTCCTGGCTCTAATTTCTGTAAATGGAATTGCAGGTGAAGACATATAATCCCTCTGACCTGTTTTCTTACTCAACAATAATATGGGAAAGTGATTACTTGTTGCATGATTTTGTGCATACAATTCTTCCCACATCAAGTCAAGACCTAACCAAAGTGCGAGATCCACTACTGATGCACCCTTTGATGTAATAGATGTCCATTCTTTAGTGGCACTATTTTTAATGGTTTGACTTTAAAATAAAATAACTTTTTTTTTATACTTTCATCTTGAAGACTGCGTCCCTTTTATGAGGTTAGTGTGTGCCTAAAACCTTCTATTTTTGATGTCCATTCTCCCAGACCATTTCCCTTTAATCTACCATTCAAAGGGCATATGTGCAGATCTTCCATGATTTCCATAAATTTTTTCCCCTGAGTGAGTCACTTAGAGATCTTTAGTCATTCTTGAGACCAATGTACTTGTAATATTGTATTCATGATAGACATTATTCATTAATCCTTTATATTTCCCTATATAGGCATTAAAATACCCTACTATTAATATTCCTATACTAAAACAGGTGCACATACAGACATTTAAGAACTCTCTTAGCTGAACCAAAAAGTCTGTTGGATAAAATTTGGAGTTTTCTGGTGGGCAATAACAATTAATAATTGTAAAGCATACTTTCTCTATTTCTACATAGTTTGCAATAAAGTTGTCCAATTTCTTTATACAACTGACCTTTTTAAAAGAGCTGACTTTAAAATAAGGGCAATGCCACCAGAGCATCTACCAGTTATTTGTATCTTTTTACCAGGGGTATGATATATCTCATAACCAGTTATATCTATGATTTCCTCTTTATCATGCCAGGTCTCCTGCATAGCTATAACATCACATTTCTCAATAAAAGCAACCCAATCTGAATCAGCTCGTTTATTTTTGTATACCTGCTATGTTCCAAGATAAAAGGGATCATCTTTCTTTATGCAATATTTATTAATAAAACATCCTCTGCACGCTGTTTCTTATATCAATTAACTGTCAGTGAAAATATCCAGCAATTGCTTGATATCTGTTATTTGTTCCTATTTCTGTAATATAGCTCTGTACACTAGTTTGCCTGCCCTCTGTATTAGTGTGTAGTATATTTGAGTCTACCACATATAGACCCACTTTATCAAGTACTTGAACTTTTTGCAGAATAAGTTCTGCAAGTTCCCTATCTTTACATAATAGTTCAATTTGGCTGTTAATGCCAACTCTTCAAACTTGGATATGATCTTTAGAGCAATTTGGGAGCTGCATGATATTAAAAAAATGAGAATGACATTAATTAGTTTCTCTTCATTTTCATTCTCAATCTGCTGTAGGAAAAATAAACTTAATGAAACTTTTATTTACTGTCCTCTCTCTAGATTTAATTTCTTTGTTAAATTCTATTCAGTAACGTCATTGGTACTTATTGTCTTGTATTGAAGACCCATTTAACCAGACATAGTTTGCCACCCAGAAAGATGAAAAATATACATCAACCATGATAGGAGTATAGAGTTCATATATCTCATCAAATGTTAAATTTCAGCCAATCAGCGTGTGCCATGTCATTTGACAGGTGGTTACCATAGCAACACCCCAACCCCTTTCTGTCACCAGAAGTCCCACCCACTGCGCAGAAAGTGATGTATGAAATGCAGGAAATGACATATTCTCAAATCCAGAAATGACACATCATTCCCATTCTGTGTCCCTACATCCTTCCTTCTCCATCCCCAGTCCCCTCAAACCTCCACAACACCATCCTAGCTCAAACCCAAGTCCATCCTCCATCCCCTCAAACCACAACCACCCCATCCTAGCTCAAACCTGATTCCATCCTCTGTCCCTCAACCCCCCTGCCACAATATCTTGGCACAAACTCTACCATCCTCCCACCTTGTCCCACCACCACCTACATTGCACCCATCACTTACCTCGAATCTGAGTCTCTCCCCCTCCTCTCTCCTTGGCCCCACCACAACCTACATTATACCCCATCACCTACCTGGAACTTGAGTCTCTCCCATCCTCTCACCTTGCCCCACCATCACCTACCTGGCACTCCCTCAACCTCCCCCTGCCAATCTGTGGCATGACTGCTGGGTGCCTTTTTACTCAGGGGATTTGTTTTGTGTGAAATGTACTTTGAAGCTTGAAGGACTGTAAAAAAATTTATCTCTTCAATGTAAGGAAGTTCTTTTATCACAATGCATTTTAAGTATTTATGAAAAAACAGTGATTTCTTTTTTAATGTGAAAAAGAAAATGAGTTCCAACTTTAAAAGCAGAGACAGTGCGTGTGTGTGTGTCCAGTGTTGAAGCTGATGTTTCAAGGGTTTGTAGTCTAAGTAGACTGCTTCAAATCCTAAAGTCTGTTTAAAAACAGTCATACTCTCTACATACATTTTCTTTTAAATGAATACATCAGAAATCTGGTATTTTGATGTCAGAAACTAAATATATTTTTATATTTCCTTTGAAAAAGATAATTTACAAATATCACTGTTTATCAAAAGCATATATTTCTATTACATATATATTAATGTACTGGTGAAAGTATTTAAGAGCGTTTTAACCTCCAGAAAGCAACAAAAATGCTCTGCATTACCTATGTATAACTGAAAAAACAGTAGACTGCTTCATGGAGGCTTTTATACTCTGAGAAACTTAAGAAAATTCCTATTAAAAGTTCCTATTAAACATGCCCTTCCCAACATTACAGTATAAAGGTCACATACTAGTCATTCTGTGTATCTAGAGATGACATAACTACATTTACCAATGGGATCTGTCTTCTAGAAACCTTGTGATGGTCACATAGATGATAGTTGATATTAATAAACCCCAACTATACTTGCTGATGCATGCTGCTTGTCTTAAGGGATGACATCATCATACAGGATCAATGGGATCTGTCTTCTAGAATCCTTGTGATAGTCACATAGAGGATAGTTGATATTAATAAACCCCTACTATACATGCTGATGCATGGTGCTAGTCATAAGAGATGACATAACTCTATTTGTCAATGGAGGACTGTCTTCTAGAAACCTTGTGATAGTCACATAGTGTGAGTTTATCTGGCTGAGTCTTGTATACAGTAAGGGTCCCAAGGACCAGAAATTCATAGTTTTGAAAACTTTATTATCATGAACAGCTGGTCTGATTCAGAAGATATATCTGATAGTGAGATAATGGAAGCCAGTCTATCAATACCAGAGCCACAAGATATGTATTCTTGCTGAAAATGTGTAAAATGTATCTACTTGTATGCTTGTTATTACAACTAAAACCCAGTCTGCTTTTTTGTTGTTGTTGTTGTCTGATTGGTAAGGGATTTGACAGATAAATACAATGCTGTATATCTATTAGGGGCCATTTGTCTTACTAAGTATGTTTTATAAAATGGTGGGGGTAATCTTTGTCGATTGTGGTTGTGGGGGATTAGCTTGTGTTAATTTAAATGTTTGCTGACAATAAACAAATGTATTTATATTGGCTTAAATGCTTCATAGTGAAAGTTTGAGAAAATAGCATGCATTTACATTGTTTTACATAAGTAGCCTCTGTCTGACTGGTGTATGTGTGTTTATGTGTGTGTGTGTGTGTGTGTGTGTGTGTCAGATAAAATACAATGCTATATATCCATTAGGGGACATCTGTCTTACTACATATGTTTGAGTAAAATGGGATTAGCTTTTGTTGGGGTTGTAAACTTCTTTGTAGTTTGATACACTATTTAACGTACATTTTATTTTCTTAATTTTTTCATGTAAGTGTGTGAATGATCTTTGGAAGATGTCTTCATAATGATGTAAATGAAAGCTAGGCAACCTTTGATTGGTAGTTCTTCTTTGAGGGCAGACATGATGGACCTAGAGACCCTTTAGACCTTACAATTACTCTATAGATACTCCTGTAATGTTAAAATGCTTAAGTGATAAGTTGATGCTCTGCTTTTTTTGTCAACAGTTCAAATGTGTGCTTCAGGAAAAGACAACATAAAAGAGACATTCAAGTTTGTGAAAACAAACAGAGGCCTACTGAAATTGCCACTATCAGCACTGAAAGTTTAAATGCAATAAATGACATTTGTTTAAATTTTAACCAGAGGGTACAACCTTCCACCAGTTCAGGGGTTGCAGACAGAGCTGTGCCTCACCCCAGGATTGAGGAAAAGGACATAGTTGCACTGAAGTCATTGCTGACATTTTTTCCATTAATAGATGGTGCCTTGTTTAAAGGACTTGTGGATCATGGCAGGTACAGGGGACATCATTTTTTTAAAATGACCTTTTAAATGGTACTGTGATAAAACATGTATTTTCTTTGATATGTGTAGCTAAGGAATTTAACTCAGAGCTGAAACATGCTCTGCAGGTAGCAGAAATGTATCAAACAATCAAAGCGCTGGAACTGAAACTGTCTCAGAAACAGTGACAAGACAGAAAATCTCACAGGCTGAATAAAATGGGGTCAGCACTAAAAGAATGAAAAAAAATAGTAGAGGAATGAAAAGAATTACATGGGATAAAAATAAAAGAACCCTAGAACATCTGAGAAAGAAAATAAGGTGTGCCAAAATCATATTACACTGTAGGGCATCACAGCAGCTTGTTGAAATCAGCCAGATGTTGAATTAGAAAACCAGCAGCCCACTCCAGTTTTTTAGAAATAATTCAGCATAATGAACATGTGCTATGAAGCTTTAGAGCAACAGAATTTTATCAGACATTTAGGTTTGTAAATCTTGATAGACTAGCCTCATTCAGCCAGGTCATTCAAGCTGTGCAAGCAGCAATTCAAGAACTTTTAGACTACATTATCCCTTAGTTATGGGTACACGACTTTCTACAATTGCGTTTGAGTGCTGTCTCTTTAAATCACCCCTTGTTCTCAAGGAGAACATGCCCCGAAGAGTTAAATGCTGGTATATTCTTAGATCACATAGCTGACATGTTACAAAGCAATGCTGAAGTCATTGCTGATGATTTTTTACAGTTGGTGGTAACAACCACCAGAAACCGGTGGTGGGGTGGGTGTGAGATACACTGAGTTCTATCCTCTATAGTAAAATAATTGAGAAAAGAGACGTTACTTGATTGATTTAAACAATAGAGATAATGATTTTTGTTTTGCTGGAAGTGTACTTGTGCTCTTAAACAGACACCTGACCAACAATCAATTGATCAGTAAGGCTAAAATATTGCATGCTGAGATAGGTTTGTCAGAACACACAACTGTCAGTTTCAGTGATGTGCCACAATTTGAACAGTTTTTAGGAGTAACTATTAAGGTTCTATGTCATAATGAAGGAAATTGGCAAACATTTTCAAAGGGGTCTGGCAGCGATCCTAAAACACTGTTTGTATTACATCATAAAAATCACTTTTATGGTGTCACAAATGTCAATAAATTTATAGGAGCCAGATACCTATGTGAATACAGTCAATCAGCCTTCAGCCACAAAAATCATCACTCAGGTACTCTTTATTGCAATGTGTGCTGTGATCCAGTCTGTGCAGAACAGATTGCCAGTATAGTGAAATGTCCAAAATGTAACAAAATTTGTAGATCCTTACATTGTCTGGAGAGGCACATGACCAAAGTTGATTTAGGCATGATCCCCTGTGAATCAAGCAAGCTATGTGAAGAATGTTTTGCCGTATAAAAAGGAAATCATAAATGTAAAATGGGCAGATGTCCTAGATGTGATTCTCTAATGACTGCTGACAAACATTTGTGTTACATGTCTCCACTGAAACAAGTGAAGACCTCTAAGAAATATATAGTGTTTGATTTTGAGGCCAGACAAGAAACAGGAACACACATAAATTATGTCTATGCCAATCAACTGGATCATAGCAGGCGTTTTGCATTTGAAGGAGACGACTGTGTAAAAGATTTTGTCAGGCACTTTATAGATACACCATTCAAATACTACACATTTATAGCTCACAATGCCAAAGGCTATGACAGCTATTTTATTGTTAGTCAGCTAGTCAAGGAAAAAATTGGTATCAAATTGCTCACACAGGAGGAAATTGCTGTCAATGATGGTATCTGTGCTACACATTAGATTTATAGATTCACTGTGTTTCATACCAATGCATTTGTCTAAATCCCAGGCACATTTGGCTTTGAAAATGAGATTGCTAAAGGGTACTTTCCACATTTTTTTAACACCAAGGCCAATGAAAACTATGTAGGTGCCCTGCCTGATGCCAAATTTTATGGGGTAGATCATATGATGCCTAGAGAAAAATCAGAGTTCATGCAATGGTACCTAGTCAACCAGCATACAGAATTTGATCTGAAAAAAGAGCTCTGCTACTGTTGTCAGTTAGATGTTGAAATTCTTCGAAAAGCCTGTGACAAATTTAGACAAGAAGTGCTGACCATGACAACCATGCAGATTTTAAAACAGTCAGATGGTGACATTTTAGAGCATGAAGAGGTTTGTTTAGAACTCTTTCAATATACAACCATAGCATCTGTCTGCATGGCCACATTCAGTTTCATGTTTTTGAAAGAACACACACTCGCAGTTCTCCCCCCAGATAATTACCATGGCCTGCAAAAGAGGTTCTCCACACCTGCGATACAGTGGTTAATGTACATAGCAGAGAAAGAAAACATTGCTATTCAGCATGTACTATGGGTGGGAATTTAAATTAGCCATATTTCTGATAGTTACTCAATAATTAATGGGGTTCCCACTGCTTTTGAATTCAACAGGTGTTTTTTTATGGCTGCAACATTTGCTATTGTGAAAAAGATTGAAATCATATGACAGGTACAACTTTTGGGCAGTTATTCAATCGGACCATGCACAAGGTTAATTTTTTAAAAAGTCAGGGGTTTGCCATTAGATTCCTGTGGGAACATGAGTGGAGAAAAATGTGGGCCATAGATCGGGGGCTGATTGATTTTTTGAGGGACAGGGAACTACCCCAACCTCTCGAACCTAGAGAGTCACTGTTTGGGGGATGAACAAATGCCATTTCTCTGTACTATAAGATACAGCCCAATGAGAATCTGCTATTATGATTTTACCAGCCTGTACACTTTTGTCAACAAAACTAAACAGTACCCGGTGGATCACCCTGCCATCATTTATGAGAACTTTGCTGACATGAGTCAGTACTTTGGTTTGGCAAAAATAAAAGTTTTACCTCTAGAGGTCTATTTTTCCACTGCTGCCATCCAGGATTGGAAAAACCTTGTATTCACATTATGTCGTGCATGCATGAAGACAAAGTTCAGACACCGTGCACACACAATGATGAACAAGGGCATTGACTGGTACCTACTGTACTGTGGAACTAAACCTGGCACTGGAAAAAGGGTACAATATATAAAAATTTATGAAGTGTGGCATTTTAGATAGTCATCAACAGAACTGTTTGCAGACTACATCAAACTGCATCTGAAAGGCAAGCAAGAGGCATCTGGTTTCCTTCATGGGTAAAAATGAAATGAAGCAGATAATATCAGGTAATACAGTAATATTTTGAAAGTGAAAATGTGTATTTGAACCCGCTGACATTGCTGTTAATCTACTAAGGAGGCAGATATCTAAACTGTTCTTAAATTCTCTTTGGGAAATTTGGACAGAGAGTTAATTTGCCCACCACCAGTTTAGTATCAGACCCGACAAGCTTTTCCAGTATGTGTTTGCCCTCTATTACGATGTGGCCTCATGCTGGTTCATCGATGATGAAACAGTGTGTTTATGCTGGAAATATACCAAAGACCACTACCCAAATTCTAACAATGTCAACATATTCATAGCTAGTTTCACCACTGCATATGCCAGACTAGAACTCTACAAACTGCTAGATAAGTTACAGGACAGTGCCTGTATCATGACACAGACTCTGTCATTTTTGTGTCTAGACTGGGTGACTGGAAGACCCCTCTAGGTGACTATTTAGGGGAACTGACTAGTCAGCTTCTTCCAGATGAGCACATTACTGAGTTTGTGCCTGCAGGTCCCAAAATGTATGGGTACTGGCAGTCCAGAGGACAAATTGTGGTTAAGTGAAAAGTTTCACCCTTAATGTAGGTAACTGTGAACACATTAATTTTGACAGCTAAAAGATCTGTTTTTGATTACTCAGGGTCAAAGACATGTAAAGAAATCACAGTGAGGCAACCAGTATAGTTAGAAACAAAAGCAGTGGTCACTTGAAACAAGAACACTGTCTGAGACCCAAAGAGTAGTTTATGATAAACGAGTTTTACAATCAGATTTCAGAACACTTCCTTATGGATACTGAGGACTGAAAATGGATATCAGGTTGCAGCATCCCTTTACTTGTCTGTTGGCCAGCCCTTCTAACAGTGGGAAAAGCTTCTTCATAAAGCAGTTGTTGGAAAATTATGATACCACTTTATCACATAAGCCTGAAAATATTGTCTGGTTTTACAGCTGTTGGCAACCTTTGTACAATGAACTGATGTTAAAGTTTCCATGGATTAAATCTGTGGAGGAGCTACCAGCGTCATTCGCTGATGATGATCTCTTACTCCCGGGGAAGGTGAATTTTGTTGTTATAGATGATTTAATAGACTCTGCCTGTCAAAATAGTGAAGTCAGTATGGGTTTATCAAGTACAGCCATCATAAACAGTTAACGATATTTCTATTTGTATAGAATGTATTTTGTCAAGGTAAGAAAAGCTGGACAATCACGCTTAATACCAAATATATGGTCCTGTTTAAAACCCATGGGACAAGCTGCAGATACAAACACTGGCCAGACAGATGTACCCCAGTCAGACCAAATTTTTTTTTTAGAAGCTTTTGAAGATGCCACAAAAAAAACTTATGGCTATTTATTGGTTGATTTAAGAGCTGGTACACCAGATGAATACAGGCTGTCAGTGGGTTGTTTCCACCTGACTGACCTGTGGCATATGTCTTGAAAATAACACATTCTGGTTTTAGAAATACATGATGCTATATTGTCATTATGTCTAAAGACTGCAGAGAAATCTTTCTGTTTTAAAGTTACTTGTCAGAGGACCTCCCAGTTTAAGAAAAGTTATTTTGTGCTCAGCCTCTGATGACTTGATATCTGCCATCACAGAGGTTGCTTTAAACACCCTGAAAGGAAATATACCATTGTCGGTTAAACAGCTAGCTTTTCTGAGAAAAGGGGTAGAGTCATAAAAATTTAAGCAACAGAAAAGTGCCTTTAAAAAAAAAAACAGATTGTAAACCAGACAGGCGGATTCATAGGGACGTTGTTGGGAACTGCTATTCCTTTGATTACTAGCCTGCTGGCTAACAGATAATGGCTTTTACTCAGAAAATGTATCTGGTACCTCAACAGCAATTGGACCATTTGAAAACAAACTATCCTAATGAGGATATGAGAAAAGTCGCAACTTACAGCTTGGATACAGAAATGAGATCTATACTATCATGGACTGATTTATCAGATCATGATAAAGCCAAGCTGTACTCTGCAGTGTTGCAATGTTACCTCACTCTAGTACATCAAGGAGAACAGGCTAAAACCAGTTTGACCTTACACATGCCTAAGAGTGAGGCAGTTTCACTCTCTTTCTGTCACGAGTTCTATGGAAAAAGACATTTTGAACAGTGTTTCTCAAAGGTCTAAAAAATTACTGAGATATTACTAAAGCAAATGGCAAAGAACAAGAATATTCTTTTTTGGAATAATATGGGGGAATTGATGTATAAGGGTAGTGTTGTTTCTGGGTCTCATATGGTTGATTTGGTAAGGGCTGCTACAGCCACTCATGCTATCCCTGACCACAAAAAGCCAAAGAGGTGGGATGCGTTTGTCAAAGCGGTGGCAGAGGCTAACATACCCACATCCATCTTTGGTCATTCAGCAAACAGGAGATATGTTGAAAGTCAAAAAAACAGCTGATGTAAAAGCCCCCTGAACCCTCTCCACTTAGCAAATGATCAGTGACACCCAAAAGATGAAAGACTTTTAAGAAACCTGCTTGGCTCCCTGTATAAATGAGAATATTATATACCTTAGTGACCAATGTGTACTGACTATTTAGGCATGTTTTTTACAAAAAGGTATTAATAGATGTATGTTATAATTCTACCTCATATTGAATACATTAGCATGTTTTTAAAAAGGTACTTATATTTCTGTATGTTATCCTAGCTCATATCGAATATGGTAGTATTTTTTACAAAAGTGTGTATACTGATATATGTTAGCCTACCTCATCTTTAGTATGTAATCATGTTTTTTTTAAAGGGCATATCATAATCCTAGCTCAATGGTATGTCACATGTAATGTGCATTTTAACAAGAGGCTTTTAGTTTTCTTTATTTTATCTATGATTTTATCTGTCATTGTTTTACAATAAACACCTCTTAATTTTTATATATCATGTCATTATTGAAGACATTACATATCTGAAAATTTCAAACACATGTCTTCCAGAAAAACTGACAAAACACAGAGATCATGAGGGATATATGATTTTATAAAATGGTGGTTGTAAGTTACAAGTGATTGCATATTTTAAATTCATTACAAGACAAACAAGTCTGAACATGTTGCCATCCCACTGATATAGGCCCTGACATGTTTCGATGTCTGAAAGGTGACGTACAAAACTAGTTACCATGGTATCATTTTGGGCAAATCATTAGAGTACATATTTAGAATTTGAACAGAAGAAAGTCTTTTACATCTGTGATGTAAGAAAAAGATGCAGTGAAATCCACAGGTGGTAGAAGGTATCTTGCAACTGTGTGTTTTGGTATAGAATGGTCTTTGCATTTCTGTTTAAAAGACCCCGATCCTTTGTGCATAATTGTCAGGATGAAAACCGTACCTATCAAAGAACTCCCAGCCCCATTTTCTGAAATGTATACAGCTAACCAGTGCTGTCCAGGGAGTTCATGGGGTCAGTATTGATGACTAGTGCTTCCAGAAGGTTTCTCAGTCTCTCCTTGGCTAGCAGATCATAGGAAACACACCAGAAAGCAGTCACAGATGTGTGAGTCATTTATTACAATTTATTCCAGCTGCTTTGTGTTCATTTTATGGTTTATCACATATAATCAAAATAGCATTTCTTCTCTGGTTTATTTCAATGACGTTATCAAACACAGCATACACAATGAGATTAACTGTTTGTGGAAGGGCTTCTGCAAATCTAATTTCTGCTCTGAGGTTCTCAGTTTTAATTAAAGAGTAGTGATCAGCACATTCTTGGCCCTGAGTGAGATCAAAGGCAAACAGGGTGTACCTTGGTAAATTCCTGACAGTTGACAACTAATGGTGGATCTTTCATGTTTTCCAACTGTCTGTACTTGATTAAAATATTCTGTCACAGCATTTCCATTTCTAAAATCTGGCTGCAGAGGTTTAGCAGGATTTGTTCACTGTCCAAATACACAGCCACAAAATTAATGTTATAATGTTTAAAGTTAATGGGGTTTTGAGTGTAGGGACCTCTAAAAGCATCATTGTCAACAAATCCCATGACCATTATTTTTGGTAACTGTCCCAAAAACAAATGATCTTGGTTACAGGCCCTGCTGCCTGCTGGGAGGCTGAACACTTTCATCCCCACTCTGTCTATAGGGTATTTAGCATTGGAGGTCAGGGTTTCTGAGTGTCCAAGACAAACATCGGGGTCACTTTAACCCTTTTGACAAACAGAGGCGGCCATGATTTTTAGCATATAAGGCTCAGCATTTCCACTCATCAGGCAAAAGCTGTCCCTGTTACATGTCATTTGAATTTTAATATCCACACCATTCAGCATCAGTTTCTCTTGAAAAACAAGTCTGTGTGCAAGTGTCCCAGCAGCTCTACCCTCTACTGAGATGTGTGGAAGGAGCTTCTTTACTAAACCCTACATTGTCATTGGCTCTGTCTGTGATTTCGTGTTTCCCCAGGGTGTCTTTGTAAAATAATCCTGCCATGAATTGTGTAGAAAGGGTCTCTTCACTGAAGTTCAGCACAGATTCTATGATAGCCCTGTAGGGGTAACAGTTATTGATCTGACTGATGAGCCAGAGGGGGTATCTCTACATAAATGCTTTTTTCAATGTTTGTCTGTGTGGGAGCAACGGCAAACAAGTCCATTTCTGATTTTGTGCATTCTTCAGAACTACAATGCATGAAAGCCATGTTTTTTAGAATAAATCTCTCTGTTTTTTATGTCCCCTCGAAGGTCCTTTGGACTTTGACCTCTTTCTTTTATGTGACATTTTGTATTTTGAGACACGCCTTTTAAAGTAGTGGGGAGGTCCGATGAGAAGCGAAGGGTGTACTCTGCGCTTTCTCTCTCTCTTGACCACAATCAGCCCTGAACCACCCTGAGTGGTCTTATCACCTCCTGACATCTTTTGAGCGAACGCACTAGTCACATGCCCCACAACATCCTTTGCGACATTTTTAGCAGCTGTTTGTAGATGTGGTTTGGCAATTTCGAACTCCCTTCTTAAAAATGGAACTGCTTTTCTAAACAGACTATGAAATATCCCTCCTATACCAGAACCATACATAGTTGGAAGTCCATGAAAGCCCAGAAGGCCGTATCCTGCCTGTGCCTTGTAATAGCTTCTGTACAAAGCAGGGTCTCCATAATATCGAACAATCACCATCCTTGTTTAAATTTTAAAGTACTGTCTGGGGGCCAAAATGCAACTTCACAATCACCTTTCCAAATCAAAATGGCACAGGTTCATTTTGATCATTCTTTATTTCAATAGTGACTGCATCAATCTGATGTTTACTGACTGTTTGATAATGGGGTTCATCTTAGATCATGGTCACTATTTCATTGTCTTGGCTCTGCAGATGCAGCATCTCAGCAGAGGCACTAGACTTTCACCCACTATTTCATGCGTGATAATGTCAGTGTAGATATATAATGTGTAAAAACCCCCATTAATATCTGTAGGGTTCTTTGTTAGAGTCTTTCCTACACCTACCTTAAGTCTACTAAAATCCAAAGGGTACTGTAACTGCCCGTGCATAAACAGAATGCATTTGATGTCACTGTCAATGCTTACTTCTCTCCCAGTGCCATGTTGTTCCAAATCCACTGACAGTTCATTTGCCTCAAATATGGTTTTATTAATTTGATTTATAACACTCGCCATGTTAGGATAATAGCCTGATGGAATTTCCAATGCTTCTGACTCAACAAAGGGCTGGTTTGTGATGTTTTAATATGGGCTATGCTTAGAGGCTGATAGAGCATACTGAACCTGTTTTCTGTGCAGTCCCATTGTCCCAGGTATGAAGGTACTGAATTTCTGCTAATCCTACTTCCCATTCCCAGGCAGTTCCAGTGTTTGTGGTAACTTTACTGTAAAAGTGGATATAGTATTATTGGGAAAATGTTGTGTGGCGTTGCTAGGCAAAGTGATATAAAAGCCATTTTGAGCATTTTAAATCTTATCCAATTCTAATGTCCTGAACCTGTGTTGCCTCGATCCAGCTATTGAATTTATCAGGCCACCCTAGCTACTTCACCAGATACCAAGTTTTTCTGCCACACTTCTTCTCTGCCAGGATTTTCTGCACCCTATACACTCAGTCCTCATCCAGTTAAATTTTCTGCAACTCTTCTGCATAGAACATATCTTTGATGTCTTGCCCCTGATAGTCTTTTAGCTTATAGGTGGGTCTCACTGTTTTTAAGACCTCCATCACAATAAATATCTCATCTGTGTTGTCTGTTCATATCCCTTTTCAAACACCCCTTTCAGCTTAGATATTCTCACATGATCACTATTCTGAAGGGTACCCTTTTGTTTTTTGCCAAGAACTGTTTTGCCATAGATGGTCTTCCATACATCCAGGGCATTGGAAAGGTTAACATCCACTGGTCTGCGTGTAATGCTTCTGTGATAAGTATGATTATAGCTGTGCACCAGGTCAGGCAACACATCAATATATTTCCACGTGTTTTGGGCTGTAAAGTAACGCCACATGCTTGTCTTTAAAGTTCTACTGAACTGTTCTACAATGCTAGCCTTAACTTCATTGTTTGTTACAAAATGGTGTATTTTATTTTGTTTTAATAATGGCCTAAGGAGGCATTGAGAAATTTTACCTTGATCAGTCTGCAACTTCTCAGGTAGGCGTCCACTTTTAAAATTGTTTTAAGGGCCTGCATCACGGCCTTGGCTGATTTATCTTTTAAAGCCACTACCCAGGCATCCTTGGACCTTACTCGATGCATGTCAGTATGTATTTAAACTCATTATTGTACTTTGCATATTGACTCATATCCACTAAATTGACTTGCCATTGTCTATCTATGTTAGAAACAATGACAGGATTTCTCTTAAATCAAATTCTTGCTGGTCTGTGTAATGTACAGGGGTCCTGCTTGGCAAGCCATTCTGCAGCACCTTTCTGGTCACACCTTTATCAATTTCTTTTGCAGCTTTATATAACTGTGTCACACCACTAAAACTTCCCACTTTTCTTGCATTCAAATATACATTCTGAAGCAGACAATCAGTCATCTTCTTTCATCAGTACCAAAATACATCTGTTAACTAGCCAACCTCTTGTCACCCATAAAATGATGCATATGTATATGTGTGCTCTTTCTTCTTAAAAATTCAATGACAACTATAAACTGCAATATCTGATATTTTATTCATACATACAAAACGTAAACTGATACATATATTAATTAGATACAAAGCCATAACAGTGTTTTAAAGAGCATATATATATACCCGTAACACATAGCATGCATGCAATGATTACATAATATCCTGTTTCTACACTACCAGATTCTTTCACATTCTACTATACCCAGAGACAGTAACTTTTGGGCTCTATGTTTCACACAAGCAAGGGTTTCATCCACTTTCCCCTGGTGACAAGGTAGGCACAAAACATACACACATGTGCCATGCACCACTCAAAATAATCAGGGTGATCTTTGAGGGGTACTGTTGTAGAATCAAAAATGCTATTCACCTTACATATGCCTGTGTGTTTTGTTTTTTGTTCATTGCATTGATATACATATGCCACATAATTGGGGGCATACTTTTAATCTCAGTCATTGTCCTTTCTGCCAGTGAAGGTGCAGCACTGTCACAGTATACGTTTAATGCATGGCACTTTCCAAAGTATACAGGGGTCTTTAAAATGTCCTTTATCACATGGCACATTGTAACCATCAAGAGTGACTGGAATATTAGGAGCATGCCATTATGTTCCATCTGAAAACACATAATACACTTTACACAGATTAGAGTGTCACTTTTTTATTCAGAAAAAATGACTGCTACATCACATTTATTGAATACAACGTAAGTGACACATTCAGCGAAAATGTGATGAATACACATGATGCTTCGTGCTCTTTCAATTCATGGAGCATCATAACAATTGAAGAAGCCACTTTCACAGTATGAGAAACATCACATTTTTTTCTTTGCTTTAAAGCAGACATGCACATTGCTGCAACTACCAATATATACAGGTTACAAAGACATTCAGGATTTTCTACAAATCTAGGCACAATTACTGTAATGTTTTCTAAAAGTGTCAACTCAGATTCTTTCATATAGTTATCTATAACCTCCCACATGTCTGAGGGGGCATGCAACATCAGTTCCATGGCAGAAGATAAGTCAGAATGGGATGCTTCAAAGTCAGGCAGCCTGAACACGGAAGGATTGCAGTAATGGCTTATGATCAGATACATAAGTCTTTGGACACTCTCTTTGCTTGCATCCCACATGGTTCTCTGTAAAATAAAATATGAAGCTTCGGGTTCTACAACATTTACACATAACCTGTAGCAGATCAGCAGTTAAATTAATTTTCACAACAAAAACAGAGTCTCTAAATTTTTTTTTAAAAATTTAACAGAGTCCCCAAAGTTCTTGTTAGAAATTTTTTAAAGAAGCATTTACTGACTAGACGTCTGGCCTCTTTTCTAATCTCTCCGTCTGTCTGTTGTAACATATCTGTAAGTAAGCTCATGGAGTCATCAGCTCTTTTCACATAATTTAAAACATGACTTACAGATTCCATAGTTTCGTTGCTCATGCTTAAGCCCTGTTGTTTCATAGCTATTGCTAAGATCACAGGCATGAGATGCCCTATATGTATGGCTTCATAAACGTTTTTGTATGCTTCTCTAGCCATCAAGTCATCAAAGATACATGTATGGTTTATCTGACTAGGGTCATCTATCTCACACCCAGGACAAGTATCAACCATTTCACAATGAATCACTCTCTCTATCACTGCAGCAATTACACCACAAATGGTATGGTACATAACATACTTACAATACACATCGTGGTCAGTTTTGGGGGGCTTAATACTTAGGCCTGACTTTTCCCCTGAGGAAACCCATCTAATCTCAGTAGATGAAGATGGTTGTGGCTGTGTAGTGATTACAGTGTTTTCTGTTTTTTTCAAGCATTCTATTGCTCTCTAACTTTCTAACATGTTGACCCTCACACATCTCATTAATAACCTCATCTGTATCTTTCACACAGCAAACACAGTCAAGCAGTAGATTTGTGGAGACTCGAGTATTCATGCTGTCTGAATAAGACTGTTGCTCCATTCCATATCCATCACTCTGATAAAGCAAAAAGAAAACAACATTGGTCCATTTACTCAGTAAGTTCCAGTTCATCTGTTAACTCATCTGTTCAGTTACATTCTGCATGCATGTCTCCACTCACTCATTTTTTTAGTGTTTAAAAATAAAACATAAATTTACCTCCACAGCGCAAGATGCTTTGCCATCTTTTTCTTCTTCTTTAGCCTGTTGCTTTTTCTTATCTTTTCTTTTCTTAGCCTACGGCTTGCTGGTCGTGGCAGTGTCACCATCTGCCTCTTGGTTGGCTGCTGCTTCTGCCTGTGTCTTGGCATCCTTATCTGACTCTCTCTCCATGTCACTCTCTGTTCTGGGCTTCATTTTCACATCTTTCTCTGTAACAGATTCATGTGCTAGCTCTTCTTCAAGGTCTTGCAGTTGTGCCTCTTCAATAGGCATATCAGGATCAGTTTTTGCTTTTTCCAATTCACCAAACTGTACAGTGAGATTTCTTTTTATGTCACAAATCCTTCCACTGGCCAAAATTCAAATTGGACATTCTTTTTCACACTTTATGTAGTGCACATACATGGGTTTGAGCCTGCAAGGCAACTTCTCTTCTGGCTTTTCATCTCCTGGCTGCTCATTTGGTGGCATAACCGTCCGTTCCATGACCAGAATGTTAGTTTGAGATGCTGTGTTCTGGGCCATCTTCTTGAATCTCTTGGATAATCAGCTCAGATCGTATAAAGTGGATTTGATGAGGCTCTGAAAGCTATTCTGGCACATCTTCAACCAGGAGTTTATATAAGACCCCTGCCAGATGAACTCATGCTATGTGACTCTCACATGGATGGGAACGGGGTTTCTGGAAGACAGACCTCCATTGATAAATGTAGTTATGTCATCTCTTATGACAAGCAGCATGCATCAGCATATATAGTTGGGGTTTATTAATATCAACTATCATCTATGTGACCATCACAAGGTTTCTAGAAGACAGATCCTATTGATAAATATAGTTATGTCATCTCTTGGGATACGTAGAATGACTAGTATGTGCTTTTTATACTGTAATGTTGGGAAGGGCATGTTTAATAGGAACTTTTAATAGGAATTTTCTTAAGTTTCTCAGAGTATAAAAGTCTTCATGAAGCAATCTACTGGTTTTCAGCTTTACATAGGTAATGCAGAGCACTTTTGTTGCTTTCTGGAGGTTAAAATGCTCTAAAATACTTTCACCAGTACATTAATATATATATATATATATAATTGAAATATATTTTTGATAAGCAGTGATCTTTGTGAATTACTTTGTTCAAAGGAAATAGAAAAATATATTTAGTTTCTGACATCAAAATACTAGATTTCTGATGTATTCATTTAAAAGAAAATGTATGTAGAGAGTATGACTGTTTCTAAACAGACTTTAGGATTTGAAACAGTCTACTTAGACTACAAACCCTTGAAACATCAGATTCAACAATGGACACACACACACACACACACACACACACACACACACACACATATGCTGTCTCTGCTTTTAAAGTTAGAACTCATTTTCTTTTTCACATTAAAAAAGAAATCACTGTTTTTTTCATAAATACTTAAAATGCATTCTTTTAACAGCAATTTTTTATATAGCAAAGATAAAATGTTCTTACAGGAAACGCAGAGAGGATAAAACCCTCTTGAATACTTTTCACCAGTAACATTAGAATATATTTAATAGAAATATGTGCTTTTGATAACAAGATATCTTGTAAATTATCTTTTTCAAAGGAAATAGAAAAATATATTTAGTTCTGAGCTCAAAATATCAGAATACTGTTCCATTATTTTTAAGCTTGAAAAAAGGAATTCAGAGAGTATGTATGTATGTTTTTAAATCAGACTTTAGCATTTGAAGCAGTCTACTTAGACTACAAACCCTTGAAACATCAGCTTCAACACACACACACACACACACACACACACACACTATCTGCTTTTAAAGTTAGAACTCACTTTCTTTTTCACATTAAAATGAAATCACTGTTTTTTTCATAAATACTTAAAATGCATTGTGATAAAAAAAACTTCCTTACACTGAAAAGATAAATGTTCTTACAGTCCTCTAAGCTTCAAAGCATATTTCACACAAAAAAAATCCCCTGAGTAAAAAGGCTCCCAGCAGTCATACCAAAAATTGGCAGGGGGAGGTTGAGGGAGTGTCAGGTAGGTGATGGTGGGGCAAGGTGAGAGGAGGGGAGAGACTCAAGTTCCAGGTAGGTGATGGGGTGCAATGTAGGTGGTGGTGGGGCAAGGAGAGAGAAGGGGAGAGACTCAGGTTCGAGGTAGGTGATGGGTGCAAGGGTGGTGGCGGGACAAGGTGGGAGGATGGGAGAGTTTGTGCCAAGATAGTGTGGTAGGGGTGTTGAGGGACAGAGGATGGATTCAGGTTCAAGCTAGGATGGGGTGGTTATGGTTCATGGGGATGGAGGATGGACTTGGGTTTGAGCTTGGATGGTGTTGTGGAGGTTCAAGGGGACTGGGGATGGAGGAGGAAGGATGTAGGGATGTAGAACAGGAATGATGTGTCATTTCCAGGTTTAAGAATATGTAATTTCCTGTGTTCGTACATCACTTCCTGCACAGAGGGCAGTACAGCCTGTGCAGAGGGCAGGACTTCTGGTGACAGAAAGGGGATGGGGCGTTGCTATGGTAACCACCTGTCACATGACGTGGCACACGCTGATTGGCTGAAATTTAACATTTGACAAGATATATGAACGCTATACTACTGTTGATGGCATGATCCAATTGTAATAGTCTGGCATCTACACTGTCTTCCTCTCAGATATCTGTATCCAGTAAGATATTAATATTTTCTTTTAATTGAAAAAAACTGTAGTACATCTGAGTCAAGCTAGTCCGTCGGCCCCATAATTCTAACAAAAGATCTACTTTCTCTGATCTCTTTTTCAGGGTTCAAGTGCAGAAATCCCTGTGTACACAAGGCAGACTTCTGGGTTTCAACTACCTTACCTACTCCTTGTGACACTCCTAGTGCATTGTTCAGCTGTTTTAGTTCCGATTCCAGATTATATAATCCTTTAAATAAAGGATCTGTTAAATCTTCTGTTTTATTGCTATGTACATGGTCTGATATTTGAGTATTTCATGCCACCTTATGGTTTAGAGGGCCTATATTCCTTACACACTTTTCCCCAGATGTAGTCAAGTTAGTTTTGGGTTCTAAATCATTTGCCTCTGTACCTTTAATGCTGTTAATATCAGGGCCCTGTTCTATCCCTTTTTTCTTTTTATTCTTCCTTTTTTTCTCTTTTTTGTTACTATCTCTTTTTCTAGTCTCAGTAGAGGTTTCCGGGAGGATAACTGCACTAAAATCTGGCCTTTTTGTTTTTGTATTTGATTCCACACCTAATTTTTGCATTTTCCCTCCATAATGTCCAAATCCACATCTTTACTGGCTGATCCATTTTTCTCTGTATTTCTTCGATTTTAAATCCATTCCTTACCACATCTTCTTTTAGCTGTTCTATCAAATGTTCATTAATCACTAGTTGTTCCATCAGAATTAAGTTTGTGGTGTATTGATTTTTTAATAATGTTATTATATCTCTGCTTAATATATCTGGTATATAAGTGGGAATTCCAGAGTTTTCACCTTCCCTTTTCCTGTTCTGATTACATACACAGTTACATGCACCTATATTTTTAAAATGATTTTCAAGGCTTTTTAAGCCATGTATTGTTTGTTGTAAATCGGACATTATACTTCTATACTGTATGTCTCCTTTGCTCTGTGGGACTTATAATTTCTTTGAGCATTGTCTGAATAATTACTTTTTGCAGAACTATCACTTTCTGAAGGAAAGTATAAATTTGGCAAAATTTCCAGCTCTGCAGGCAAACTGCTCAAGGATTGTAATGTTACAACTGAGCTTTCCTTCACCTCTTCCAGTTCTTCCCAGTTATGCCTTCCATGTCTTCTCCAGTATGATAATCATTTATCTAAAGACTATCTGGGCTATCTGATGCTAGATATGTTTTTTCTACAGTATTTGTATTTAAAGATTTTCTCTTGGGGCTTCTTGGAGTTGAGGTATTGTTAATTTGCCCCAGACCATTGCCCAAGTGATCCTGTAATCTTTGTCTGTCTTAATTTAACTGACCCTTTCTACACTTCAGGTCACTTGACAAAGGAGAGAGGTCAGGATTAAGCATTCTTTGCAGCCTAGTGTTAACCATTGTAAAACACTAGACTACAAACTCTTTTAATACAGATTTTTGTCAAGTAATGTATATCATACAGCAGACAAACATAATCATCTTCTTAAACTATGCTAGTTAATAGTTTCAAGAACAGGTCCCACAAATGAGATCAAAACTACACAAAAATGTATAAGTGGAACTAACACTTTATAGCCTGGCAGTTTTAAACAGAAAAGTGGCTGAACCAGCTTCAGGTATAACTTAGAGGGTAAAAAGTGCAGTTAGAGGAATTCTATAGGCCAGAAAATTCCATCTACTAAATGCAGTAAGTAAGTGCAAATATTTGACAAGAGAGAAGTAATCCAAGCAATCCACATAATCCAAATCCTGATACAGTTCTAGAATATTTTATCATCCACTGTTAAGACTCCAGTGGAGTCAGTCCTTCCCTTCTCATACTGCTGATGTTGAAGTAGAGTCATATAGGCAGAATCAGATTCCAGCTTTAAATATTAATCACTGCAGGATTTTATAGTGGCCCAACGTTCCTAGCCTTGAATACTTTTACCAGAAGCAAAAAACAGAAAAAGGAATGGAACACCAAACACACCATAAGCGTCACACACTCTGCAAGAATTACATCCCAGAAAATTGTAGGAATTCCACGTAATCACTGTTCTTACCCTTCAAAGTATATCGGTAAGAGAAGCAGCGTCTCCCACACTTGATGTTCACTAGAAACAAAAAAACTTAAATAACAATACTTATAAATATTTCAAAAAGGCTATAAAACTGCTATATCAAGTAACAATCAAACAGATATAGCTGCTAACCAGATCCAATCTGTTCCCTGCTTAATCTGCTACACAAAAGACAAAAAATGAATTCACTTGTTGCTGGGATTTCCTCTGACACTAACCAGTTGCAAACTCCTTGAATAACAGCAGAAGTAAAACCGATGCCAGCAACCACACTACTCGAGCTGGAATCACTTGCCAGTGACAATCTTCCAAGCACAGGGAGAAATGCCAACCACCAGAAATCCATAGTAGAATGCTTTAGGTCAGCAAAGTCATACACCACGACTCAGTTAAACTTGTCTACAAATACTAAGGTAGAAATGCAAGCATTTCTTAAAACTTACTGTAATTGCCATGTTCTGGACGAATCAGCATTCTGCTGGCATTCTGCTAGCGAGGAGACAAATGCATACATCATGTCTGCCCAGGTGAGTGAATTTAACATGTGACCAAAACCAAGAAATGGTGCAAAAATTTAAAAATAAAAGAAAAAGGAAAAAAGAAATATCACTATAACACTGTATATAAAAATGTCCAAAATACATAAACAAGAGGAAATAAGATAAATTACAAGTTCCTAATGGCATACAAACAGAAGTTAACACAGAAAAATACCACTTAGTAAAGCTAAAACCACACACAGCTTGCTAGAGCAAATCTAAAAATAACACTTAAATTATTTAAAAATATTTCAAAGTAATAAAATAGACTTACGGGTAAAATAGTCTCTCCATTGTATCCCGGGGCTCTAGCAATCTCCAGTGAGCTTTGACAGGTTCCTTAACTCCAGTAACTTCAGCAGTCTTTAGCCAGCTTTAATAAATAAAGCAGTCCCCCAGGGTCCTCCAAATTCTACCGACTTCTCCAAATTATTCCTATGCCTGATTAGAATCTGTGGGAAAGAGAAAATGTTCTGTATCTTTGTCAGTTGTAAGTTGTTTGTTCTTTCTGCTTCTCAAAAAGCTATTCTGATGGGAATTCCTGCTTCCCCCAGCTCCGATGATACAGGCCAACTCTACAGCTTTCCTCCTATGAGCAAACAAGAAAAGAGACGGCAGCAACCAACCAAGCTGAAAGAACAATAAGATTGACTGGCAAGGTTACATGCTTTTAGGCATAGTTGGCATACCTTTTTAAAGTAAAAAACTCACAATGTAATCCTGCATCCTGACTTTTCTCCACAAAGACAGGAGTGCATAGTTCCAATCGACTTGCTCTCTCACCTGCTACAGTGGGGACCATGTGACGTATGAAGTATGATGTCAAATTGAATGAAAATATTGATCAACACCCCAGTGCTTTGACCTCTATCCAGGTCTTCCTCAGGGTGGCTCAACAGATGTCAGGGGATGCAAACACTTTATATTTCTTATTTCAACATGGAGAGCTGCAGCCTTGGCTTTGAAACACATAAACATAGACCACTGTTGTCTCCAGTCTGCCCTTTTAAACCCTATTCTACCCCAAGACCTAATGTCTATGCAGGTTTTTGCCCTGCTCTGTCTCCTGCACAATGCCTCGCTCTCACCCCTGAGTAACTACTAAGCCTTGACTGTGGGCCAGATGACAAAGTTTTTGCACTTCCACTTGCAAGTTGCAGTCAGCTCCCCCCGAGGATGCAATTATACCCCTTCCAAAACAGTATGGTGATGACAACTCACTTTGGGCTTATCTAAATTCATGTTATTAAAAGAGAATGGTTGAAATTACAACATGACAGATGTCAACTTTTTGTGACAATATTTCACTTCATCAGGGCACCAAACAGTCTTAAATCAAATCCTCCACAAATCCCTCTGCTGAATTATAATTGTTTGTTATGGATAATGGAAGATATCTGTTTTCTGAAGTTTGCTGGGACTGTGTCTTACGTCCCTATGGCTTAGCACCCTTAGCACAGGCATAATGAGAGAAGGAAGTACAAGGAGCAGTGCACTCTAGGGAACTGTGTGCCGTGCAGTCTATGGGAAATGACTAAGCAACAAAAAGGATTAACCAGCATACACAAAGACTTGCTGCAAAATTCAATATTTATTGTGAAAGAAACATGAGCAGATTTCCAAAAACAAAGCCTTATCTGCTCCAGGGGCAAGGCTCATGCTTCCTCTGCAAGAAAAATTGCATTTTGCAGCAAGTCTTTGTGCACACTAGTTAATCATTTTACTGCACGATGAAAGGATGATTATCTTAATTTAAACCTGATGTATTCAGAATAGATATAATTCAACAGAGGGATAGGAGGAAGATTTGGTTTAAGACTGCATGGCACCTTTTCATAAGTTTCATAAGTTAGTTCAAGCTGTGAGGCTTGCGTCCATAATGCTTGTCCTTTTTTTTTTTACACACTAAAATTTAGTAGTTTTGTAAAACAGATGTTTGTCTAAGCTTGTTTTAAATATATCGATACTTGAGCTACCCACCACACTTTCAGGTAAATTATTCCATGCTGACACCACCCTTACAGTAAACCAGTGCTTCCTTTTATTTGTATTCCATTTAGGTGATACAAATTGCAACTGTGTTTTCTGGTGCTAAAGCATCCTGCGTTATAGGTCATTTTTAAGTCTGCTCTCAATGTATCATCTTGAGATATTTTGTACATCATACAAAGCTCTCCCCTTAGTCTTCTGTAATGCAGTGAGTATAAATTTAACTTGGTTAATCTCTCATCGTAGGGTAAGTTTTTTAGTCCGGATACTGATCTAGTCGCTCTACTCTGCACACCTTCCATTCTTTCAATGTCCTCTCTGTATTGTGGGGACCAGCAACTGCGCACAATACTCAAATGAGGCCTCACCAGGGCCTGGTACAAGGGCATGATAACATTATGATGTCTGCTAGAAATATGTCTCAAAATGCAGTTCAAAATCTGGTTAGCTTTTTAACTTGTTGTTTGCAATGTGAATTGAACTTTAAATCTGACATAATTTTGATGCCCAAGTCGCTCTTCAGATGTTGTTAATAAGGTATTGTTCCCTATGTTATATGTATGATTGTTGTTTGTTCTACCCAAGTGCATAATTTTACATTTGGAGATGTTAAGTTCCAATTTGCTAGTTTTTGTCCACTCATATACTTCATCTATGGCTTGTTGTAAAGAAAGTGAATCAACCATAGTAGACACTGTGACCCCTAATCTGCAATCATCTGCAAATTTTGAAATCCATATAGAAGGATTGCTAAGATGTAAGGATGAAATATATATATTAAAAATACAAGGGCCAAATACCGAGCCCTGTGGCACTCCGCTGGTCACTGCAGACCACACGGACATCACACCCCTTACCACCACCCTCTGTCTTCTATCGGACAGCCAATTAGCTATCCATTTCACAATGTTGTGGTGAATGCCTATTTTAATCAGAATTTGTATTAGTTCTACATGTGGTAATTTGTCAAAAGCTTTGGCAAAATCCATAAAAACCACATCCACTGGTTTGCCCTGGTCTAATTCTGAGTTAACATTTTCATAAAAGGATAATAAGTTTGTTTGGCATGATCTAGATTTAATAAATCCATGCTGCACAGGATCAGATAATTTGTTTGATGAAATATAATCGATGACAATGTCCTTTAAGATGCCCTCCATGACTTTGCCCAATAATGATGTGTCAAACTAATGGGTCTAAAATTAGCTGGATCAGATCTAGATCCTTCTTGTGAAGCGAACAACAAAAGCATTCCTCCAGGCTTGAGAAACCTCAGTTCTATCTAGGGATGCTTGGTATAAAAAGCTCAAAGGCTTAGCCAGTTGGTCAGCAAGTTCCTGTAGAATTCTTGGGTGAATATTGTCTGGGCCTGAAGATTTATTGATGTTTAAATTAATCAATCTGCTTTTTACTTCAGCAGGTGTTATTTTGATAGCCCCAGGTGCCAGTGTGCATTTATTAACAATAACAGATGTATTACCAGGATTAAAGACTGAACAAAAGTAATTATTTTGTGTGTTTACTAACTCTTGTTCATTTAACATAACCCCATTTTTGTCATTAAAGGGTCCTATTATTGATTGTTGATTTTTTTTGCTATTTATGTATGAAAAAAATGATTTTTTGTTGTCTTTAATCTTATTGGCCAGAGTGAACTCCATTTGAGCCTTTGCTTTTTTAATTGTTAATTTAACCAATTTGGCGCATTCCTTGTACACTGTATAGTTCTTTTGGATTTTTTCTTTCATATATTTTTCAAATAGTTTATCCTTGCGGTTAATCAAGCGTTTAATTTGTTTGTTTAACCAAATTGGACTAGATTTTGCACCTCTCATTTTAGGTTTATTAATTGGGATATATTGGGTAATTAGTTTATTAAGCTTATTTAGGATTATACTCCACATATCCTCAGTATTCTCTCCTTCCAAAGCCTTATACCAATCCCACCCTGCCAATTCCTGTCTCATATGAGAAGAATTTGGCTTTGGCCAAGTTTAATTTAATAGCTCCTTCAGATTTATAGTTTTTTGTTTTTCTAATGTCACCACTAAACAATAGACTTTTGAGTGATCACTGTTGCCCAGAGGAGAAAGAAATCTGTACATTACTTATTAATTCACTTGTATTTGTTAATATGAGGTCCAATATTTTGTCACCTCTGGTGTTCTCATGAACTAATTGCACCAATCCTAACTGGTCGAATGCATCTAGATACATTTGTTCAATTTTATTACCTGCTTTAGTTAACTGCCAGTCTATATTAGGAAGATTGAAATCTCCAAACAAAATTAAGTTGTCATCTGGGTTCAAATTGTTAAGCAAATCCAAAAAAGTAACATCATTATTGTATGAGTTAGATGGTGGTCTATAAAGTAGGCCAATTATAATTTTAGGGCCAATAGAAGGAATTAACTTAAGCCATATGGTTTCTGCTTCGCTACTTGCATAGGGCAGTTGTATACTATTTATGCTATTATGTACGTATATTGCAACACCCCCACCCTTTCTGTAAGATCTAGATTTTTGATATAAATTGTATCCTGGTATTGATTTCTCCCAGGTATCATTAGTATCCCACCAGATTTCTGTAATACAGGCTATTTGTATATCATTTGTTAACATAAAGTCTTTGAATTCGTCATATTTATTAACAAGACTTCTGGAGTTTATAAGTATTGTTTTCCAACCTTTATAATTATTTGGATTTAATGTTGTTTTTGAGTCGGAATGGCTTGTTAATATGGGCTGCCCCCCTTGCTCCAGTTTAAATGAAAATCAATCACCTTGTTCAATTTTCTTCCCAAAATCCTTGACCCTGCTAAACTAAGGTGCAAGCCGTCTGATTTAAATAAAAATTTATTGCTAAATGTTATAGAATTGTCCATATAACCTACATTTTCTCTGATGCAAAAAGTCCTTAACCAATCATTTATTGTTTTGATTGCTATATTTTTGTAGTTTAGATACCCTTGTGTTGATAATATGCTTGAAAATATTAATTTCTGCTCCTTTTTGCTTAATTTTTGTTGTTATATCAGTTATTTTACATTGAAATGCATTTAAACTAGTTTTGTATACATCGTTTGTTCCAATGTGTACTATGACTAATGGGTTTACAGTGTTCTCCATAAGTCCTTCTAGCAGATCTAGCACATCGCCTGCTTTGGTGCCTGGAAGGTGCTAACATTGGTGTTAAATTTCCTGCCTTATAACACACTGTGTCCACCCCTAATTAATGATACGCCTATAGCCAATATATCTTTGGTCATAGTTTTTCAGATGATGTAATCTGAGGAACAGTTAGCTGTTGGTTGCACTGATGATTTTGTTTGCATGCATCTGCAAAATCTTTGCAAGCAAGCATATCCGGGTTTGGCAAGCTAATTTCTTTCAAACTAGTGTTACACTGATTTGGTGATTTTGTAAGTTTTTGCCATACATAATTTGGCCCAAGATCTGCAGGCTCCTCATTCCCACTCCCAGTTTGTTTTATCATATCATTTTGCTTTACCAACACACTTTTATCCTTTATATTTGAAATTTGTAAGTTTATTGGAACAGGCTCCTCATCTGGATCCTGCAATTTTTGTTTGAATACATCTTCTGGATCTCTATTGTCCTGAAGACAATCAAACATGTTGAAGACTAGCAAGGTGTTGTCATTGCTGTTAATGAAGCACGTCTTTACAGCATTTTTGGGTTTTATCCATGGAGAGCTAATCACAGGTATAACAGACACTTCCCCACCTATCTCAGCTTTAATTAACTCATCTTCATTAGCTGCTTTTTTTTGTTTTAATATCTGAATTTTGTAAATCAGGTATCGTAATATCATATATGGCTTGATCAATAAATCTCTCTAGACAAGTGATCTCCTTCTGTTTTGCTAAGCGTTCGATAGGTATCAATTTCCTTTCTTAAATTTGCAATTAATATACAATTTTCACAAACAAATTCCTTACACACTGGTGCTTCAATAAACATATGGCAAAAATACAGATTTTTTGATTTACTGCCACATTTGCCCTTGATTTGTGACATGTTATGAATTTATAATGTTACCTTCTTAGTTTATGATTATATCTCCAAAACACAATATGGGTCCTTGAACTCCTCAAACTCAGCGGACACAGCAGACATGCGCAGGCCTTGCGTGTCTCTGTGCGCGTCTCCATGCGCGCCCTGCGCACGCTCGCCCTGCTCGCTTGAAAGAAGTGGCATTTTCACAAATTGTTGACATCTGTTATGCTATAATTTCAACCATCCTTTTCTAATAAAATGAATTCTGTTCAGCTCAAAGTGAATTGAGTCATGTCTCCATGCTGTTTTAGGATTCATTGAGGTTTATGGAACAGACTGTTTCTCTTTTTTGGTTGTATTTCTTGGGAGTGAGGCCACACTGGGAATCTGTCTGTATTTATAGGCTTCCTATGTCATAGCAGGGTTCAAGTCTGATAGGTTAGTTTTTCTAATGAACTGAGAGGGTCAATGAGATCAGTGATGAAATGTGTTCAGGCTTTTCAAAAGCTGATTATTTATTCTATAAATTGGATCCTGATTGGTACTAGAGGACAAACTGTGGCTAAAAGTGAGGACATATTCTAATATTACTCACTCCTTAATCTCTAAGTGTGACTCCATGAAGGCAGGATGAAATGATAAGAAGAACTCAGTTCTGGGTTCTGTATTATATCAGACAGGAAAGTGTGTAAGCACCGAGGCCGGATATTCAAGGGTTGTGCCTGGTGCAACAGAGTTGTGCCAATGCAACCTGCATCACGCTCAGTGGGATATTGAAAAGGCTGCCTGGTGCAGTGCAAATCCTGATGTGCTGGGGTGCAAGGTAATTGTATGCAGCACAGATGCAGGGGTGTGCCCATGCATATATGGCACATCCGATATTCAGCCGGACGTGCGGCGCATATGCTGGTGCACCCCAGCACTGCGCCCGCATAGAGGGTTCAAAGTTGAGCCTGTGCAGAGTAGGAACAAATCCCAGCTACCCACAGGTGGCTGCTGTATTGCAGGGTGCAACACAGCAGCCCAGCTGTGGTGGCCCTACCCACCAGAACACCGTCCCAAGCACTCACAACCCTGGTGGTCAAGTGGAACCCCCACCCATTGCCGTGAATGCGGTATGTATGTATATGTATACACAGTAATCCCTGGTAGTCTAGTGGACTCCCATCCCAATACACTGATGAATAAAATACTTGACCAGCCCTGTTGGTCTAGTGGTCCCCCACCCACCCAAGTCTCTGATTCCCCGAGAAATGCATAACCATCAGTCCCTGGTGGTCTAGTGGGACCTCCCCACCCATTGCTGAAATCATGGTACACCTCCAAAATAAATGTCCTGGTGATCCAGTGGCACCCTCCACCCCTCCCAACCACACAGAACCCCTTGCTAACCCCGCTCCTCCCCTCATAGGTGGGTGGCTGTTACCCCCCCGCATACCAACCGGCTGCCCGCTGAATGACAGGTACAGTATGTGCTGTAAGCCCATTGGTCCCCAGTGTGGACCAATGGGCTTGCTGGGAATACTGTACTAGACAGTCCCAAATATGTGAATGAAAACAAGATCGCTGTCCTCTAGACTTCTGATCTGTTCTGGCTACTTAACTACACTTGACATCATAATCCCCTGTTTATGATGTTATTATCTCCATAATAACATATTGTGATGTCACAAACAAGACTGTGATGTCAGGTAGAGATAAGCAGCCAGAGAGATGGGTCAGAGATCCTGTTTTCATAGAAACATAGGCAATGATGGCAAAAGGACCATTGGTCCATACAGTCTGCCCATAAACCCTAACAAACCTGGGACCTGCTGTCCATGCACCATTCTAACCCACACTATCCACCCCATGCTCTCCACCTATCACTACCACCCTTAGCAACCACTGAGCCCTTTACTCTGTCCTAGCCATGTTTGAAACCATTGAGAATTCTGGCATCCACCACACCAGCTGGGAGATCACTCTGTGGCTCTGCCACCTTTTCTGTAAAATTAAATGCTATTATTTCCCTCTTGAATCCTCCACCCATAAGTTTCCACTCATGTCCCTGTGTTCTTGATCTGCTACTTAGGGAAGGGAAAACTGTTTAACCAAGAAAGGCACACTAAGCCAATACTTGTTTCCAGGTGCAACCTGGGAGCACAAGAAAGTTAAATGACTTGCTCAAAGTCACACAGTATGAAAGCAAGGGCTGTGGGATTCAAACCCAGGTCTCCAGGTTTGCAGCTCAGTGCCTTAAACCAGAGTACTATACTGCCTCCTATACTTATGATCTATGCCTATATACTTACGCTAAATCAGTGTCAGTGGCTCAGTAGGTAGCACACTCACCTCTGAGGCCGGGAGATCAGAGGGCTGTGGGTTCAATTTCCACATCTGGCACTTTGGTTAATATCCCAGTACTGACACTGTAGTGCAGCATGAGAGGGGTGCTGCACTTCTGAGGTGCCATCTTTCGGAAGAGACATTAAACCGAGGTCCCATCTGCCTGGATTGGCGGTAGTTCAGGTGGATGTTAAAGATCCCATGGCACTTATTGAAAAGAGTAGGGGAATTTCCCTGATGTCCTGGCCAAATTTCCTCATTCACTAAAATACCACCAGCAGCTTAATGTTGTTCAAAGTCAGTTGGAATTCATCTGTATCCCCTCCCCAGGCTGTGCCTGAAAATAAGCAGAATTTGTCTAGTGCACTTACCCGTCAACAAAACTAAATAAATAAATATAAATAAATAAATAAATAAATAGTTCCTCACAGTTTGCCTTGTTCATTCCTTCAGGAACCTGAAGGTCACTGTCATATCTCCTCTCTCATCTGGTCCAAACCTCATACAAACTGCTCTTCTGACCCTCAATCATTTGTTCACCCTACACTGAACTGTCTCCAGCCTGTCCTTATCTTTCCTTAAGTGAGGGCTCCAGAACTGGGCACAGTACTCCAGGTGGGGCCTCACTAGTGATCTATAGAGAGGTAATAATACCTCCTTCCTTCTGCTGTCAGTGCCACTTCCTTCACACCCCAGCATCCTGTTTGCCTTACTGTAGGCCTTGTTACACTGGTTTGATTGTTTTAGGGAGTCCCTGATGCTAACCCCAGGTGTCTTTCCTCAGAGGTCATGCACAGTTTTACCCCCCCTTCACCATCCAGTACTCTTTCCTTGGGTACTTGTCTTGTATGTGCATCACCTTGTACTTTTTGGCACTGAATTTCAAATGTCAAACCTTTGACCAACTTTCTAGCTTTGAAAGTCTCTCTGCATCTCTCTAACCCCTCTTCAGTGTTTACCTTGCAGCAGAGCTTAGTGTTATCTGTAAACAGGCACATCTTGCCCTGAATTCCTTCTCCCATGTTGCTGATGAACATATTGAAAAGGACTGGACCCAGAACTGATCCTTGTGGCATGCCACTGATTACCTTCCTGTCTTCTGATTCAACTCTGTTAACCACAACCCTCTACTGTCTCCTTTCCAAGCAGTTTCTCACCAATCTGTGTCTTTTTCTGTACCCAGGCAGTCAAGCTTCTTCAGCAACCTTCTCTGAGGCACTGAGTCAAAAGCCTTGCTTTTATTGAAGTAGAGTAAATCCACAACATTGCCCTTATCCACTACCCTCATTACCCACTCAGAGAATACTATCAAGTTGGTACGACAAGACAACCCTACCATGAACCCTTGCAATTTACTATCCTGGAGTCCATTGCTCTCTGGGTAGTTCATATGGTTCTCTTTGACTAGTGTCACCATTACATTACCCACAATAGAGGTAAGACTGACAGGTCTGTAGTTACTTAGTTGCCACTTGTCCCACCCCTTATGGAGCAGGACTATGTCCGCTGTCATACAGTCATTTGGAACTACAACTGTCTGAACTGAGCTATTGAATAGCCCTACCAGGGGTTTGATTGGTTCCACTACCAATTCCTTGAGCATTCTCATATGTATCCCATATGGCACTCCAGTCCTTATCTACCTTTAGGGTTTTTAGCCCCATCCTGAGCCCTTTCAATGGTAAATACTTGCTGCTTCATCTTAGGGATTCCCCCCTTACAGCTCCCTTAATGCCACTGTCTGGCAGAGGTCCTCTGTCTTCCCTTGTGAACACAGAGCAGAAGTAGTCATTAAGATTGGCTGCTTTCTGACCATCTTCCTCAATTACTCTATCTCCCTCTTTCAGCCTAATGATTCCACCTCCTTCTTTCTTTTTCCTAATATATCTAAAGAACTGTTTTCCTCCCTTGATCCTCTGACAAGGTTGGGTAATACCCTAACCCATTTGTTATGCAGAGAGAGTTAAAAACCAAGATCTACTTTGCCCTCTCATATTCTGTCACTTGTATGTCTCTTGCCTATCTGATTGCACAATCAAATGTTCCTTGTGATACATACGAATTGGCCACTCTCATGGTCTGACAATTTCCCCCGTTATCTCCCTTCCATTCACTTGCTGTTTCTATTATTTCTTTCTTTCTCCCTTAGTTTCTCTGTCATTAAAAAATATAAGTGAATCTTTATGTGAAACTGGGATCCCGTGGTTTGCAAATGTATATAATTATATCATAGAATCTTAGAATCCTGCCAGCAGAAAAAGACCATCTGGCTCATCTAGTCTGCCCGAAAAAGATAGCCCATCTCCCCCACGCATATCTCCCAAACTAGTACATATAAAATACCCATCACACCATATTGTTGAAATGACTGTGAGAAGCTGTTTTGGTTTATTAGAAAACAATCTGGAACAAAAGCTTGTTTACAGAATTGTCAACAGGAAACCAGCTCTGAGACAAAATGCATTATTTTGTTGCACCTGTTAAGTCTAGATGTGCTCTTCAGGCTGGCCTCAGGTAGGAACATGACAATGTTTTAATACATTTTGTGAAAAACAGGAGATGTAACTTACAACAACAGGATGCAGAGTTTGAACTGTCAGGCAAAAACATCTTATGTAATCAGTGCAATGTTTTTTAAGGGAGAGACTCAGATGGAGGATGTTTTTTGTTTGTAGTGCCTTCATGAGGAGCTGTTCCATACAATTTTATTGTTCTGTTGTATTGTTATTAATAGTAAAAGTAGAACACTACTTACAAAGTTTATAACTTATCTTGGTCTGCCTATGCTTCCTGAGCTCTGCCACTACAACAGCTGGTGTCAAACAAAGTGGAAGTTATGCCATGCATACTCTACGCCAGGAACTGTATGTGTGTGGTACTAGACCTTGTACCAGGTAAGCATAAAAGAAAGGTATAGATCCTGCAACAGCAAGCCCAAGAGTGATTAGCAAAAGAATGGCAGCCAAACTAGTAGCAGAAAAAAGTCTAAACTGAGCCAGTACAGCCAGCACCAGTGATGAAAGAAGAGGAACAGGCATGGACAGAACTGGAAAGCATGTCTGCATTCTTCAAATAGTGGGCAATGCAACAAAGAGAGGCTGAGAAAAAGAGAAAAATAGATTTAGTCAAAAACAAATCCTTTGCACTTAGGTTACCAAATAATTACACTTGCAGACCACTATTGTTCTTTAAGCATTTTATTGCATTAATTACCAGGTCTGCAAGGCTGACCATCACACCAATAATGCCGCAGCACTCCACCCTTTTGAGGTTCCTCAGGAGGTGTTGTTGTAGTGGGGTTCAAACAACTTAAATACCCACTGAAACCAATCAAGAAACAAACAATTACATGTAAAGACATACCCATTATATATTTTAAAGTGACATAAACTAAACATAGTCAAGTGAAATACATGATATCTCAAAATTAAACATAAGTAACCATAGCACCCTTTTTGTTAAAAAAAAAAAAGATTTCCAGACAAAAAAACGTTTTATTTAATAATGTCTACTCACACTATGTATGTCTCCAGAGGTGGGACTCAAGCCTAGGATACACTTTGTCATTGAGGCACAGGTCAGGAAGCATAGGAAAAACCAGGAGCAGTTGTAGAATTCTCCAAAAATATTTATTTACAGTAGCAGTAACATAAGAAAAATAAACTTGTTCAGAATAAGTATGTACAGAGGCAAAATAAAATAAAGTTTTCTTTTAGTCTCTATGTCCCTTGTTCTTCTAATCTTTTTTGCAGTTGCAACTTATCTCTTTTATCAGTTATTTCAACCCCCACTGTTAGCATGCATCCTGTTTTTGCAGTGTTCTGTTCTATAAATATCAGGCAGGAGCTGCTAGAACACATTGTTGCTTGCTGAGGCTCCCCTGCACAGTTCTTGCAAAAAGGCCTAAATTGTGAACTCCAGTAACCTTTAGTTTACAACAGTCCTCTGCAATCATCTCAAAATATAATTATATACATTTCAACAGTAATGCTATACATTTTCCAAACAAAGGAGATCCCATTATCAGTTACATTTCCACACAATGATTTGCACATATTTTTATATTAGCTGATATAGATATGCAAGGGAGAAAAACAGTCAGCAAGGGAGGACTGAGAGACAGTGACAGGCAAAGAATTGCGAGACTGTTTGGGTTGATCAAGTCCGAGGTCTCACAGGGAAAATTTGGTTGCGCAACCAGACAGAGATGAGAAAGAAAAGGAAAGATCCTTGTATTTAAACACTTTCCCCATTACAAATGGGACAGGGTCCTATTCCACTCTGTCACACACTTATGTACCAAACTTTAAATATTTCATTAATCAAAGCTGCGATTGGTGGAAAAGTGTTATTCCAATAAAAAAAATTATTAATTTTATTGGTTACCCTACCAATCTCACCCCTTTTGCCCCAAAAGTAAAAAAAAAATAAATAATAAATAAAATATTTTTTCATCCTTAGTTATATTGTCCTCACCCCAATACATTAACCACAACAGAAATTATATGCATAAACTTAGTAAAAATATTTTTGTAAATAAATGATCCTACTTGCACAGTGGTTTACTTACTAGATAATTTGTAAGCTTGGCAATTGTTTCATGCATATTGACAACATCTGATTTGTCAGCTAGATTTCCATAACTTGGCCCAAGTATTATTGCTATCATTAATACCATAATCCAATATTATGTGTGGTTCATAGCTCAGTACTTATGTTACATACTGTAGCTGAATGATGCAGGTTGCTTGAATACAGAGGTCAGATCAGTAAGTAGGACAATGCTTATGAGCTATTAGACTTATGAAATGATTAGTGCTTAGAAACTTCAACATGGACATAAGCAAGTCAGTGATTATAGTACATGTGAACTGGATGGTAGGTATAAGGTGCTTAGATGCTTAGACTGGTGAGTAACTTGTTATGACTTAATGTTTTGGCCTTTCTCTGTATCCCACCTCAGGAAGAATGCTTCGTTGAGTAGGATGAGACCAGTGGCATCATGCCCATAGGGCCTGAGGGGGCATGTGCCCCCCAATATTGTTGTGCAGTCTATTAAAAAAAATATTTATTTAGTATTTTATTTTATTCTCCAGAGGACTGAAAAAATGATGCTTTCAAAGTATTTTTGTGGGGTGGGGTTCTGAATTTGATTGGTATGGTGAGACTAGAGCCACTGGCAGTTTACAAAAGATTTACTTGCCCGCTGGAGCTGGTGACTGGCTTCAGGGTTGAGTGCCTGTAAAACAACAGAGAGACAGACACAACAGTTGATTGATAGCCCCAGCAACTAACCATGCAGCGTGAGTGGCAACAATCAGCCCAATCATGACTTCTCCTTTCCTTAACAACTGTCAGTCAACACAAAAGAGTTCCAGAATAATTTCAGATAGTCCACAGGTAATGTTCTAGTCACGTTAAGTCCTTCACTGTGCTGCCTCTCCCAATGTGTCCAATGAAACAAACTCTTTCTTTCCAAAGAAGGGGGGGCACAAAAAGTTTACAACAGTAGACAGGTCTTTTTATATCCAAAATCTTGCTCCTTTATTTGATTTTCAGGCCCATACCCTCTACATTTCACCAGCAAATATTGGCTTCCTCTGGAGGTGCCTTCACAAAATGTTATATTTAATGCTTCAGTTAAATATTCTTTCCAGATAAACTGTCTGATTCCAAAGCACTTCCTTCTCAATCTTTGTTCCAAATGATTTTGTTTTCTGTATGTTTGTAAGCCCCACGTTATGGTTGCTCTTTCCTTTTTGTCTTTTTAGGCCCACACTAGGTTGCTGTTCTTAATTAAAGCCGGGGTTCTATATAATGTAGTGGGTGCTATATAATGTAAACAACAGGCTTATGTGCAAGGATCAGATTAACATGCAGTAGTGGCTGCGTAGGGAGGGGAGACGGCAGCGGCTGACCCTGTTATGGGTAGCTAGTGGTTGTTTGTGATAGAGGGCGTTTGTCACAATTCCTACCCTGCAGTTACTTCTTGGCTTTGATGGAAATTCTGCAGCAGTCCCTGGGGCTGGTCAGGGAAGGATAGCTGCTGAGTGTCAGTCCCAGGCTCCAGGAAGGGATCATTATAGATGTTGAAATGTCGATATTTGAAAGTGGGTGCTGTAGTGTTCAGTCCACATTTATTTTGTAGCTGGTCCTGATGAGACTTCCTGTGTTTGCAGTAGCACATTGTAACTGCTGCCTGTTTCAGCCTGTCCCGTTTGCCGTCAGAAGCACCCACCTCCTATCTCCCACCTGGCTGGCAGCAGGTTAAATGAGATATGCTTCTGGTTACCCACTGTGGATTTTTTTATTATGAGGGGGTGTTGTGTGCTTTTTAGCCCAATAAATGCTCTGAGTTCATATGGTGTCAGTCTTTTTTTTTTATTGAATTCTAAATCTCTAATGTTGTCTCTGCTACTTCTGATATTGTGACGTGATGCAGGCTTATTCTAATTTTTGTGTTAAGCACTGTCAGTGAAGTGGAGTGGGTTACCTCCAGATTGATAACCTGTTGTTCAGACTAAATCACAATTTGTTTTTGTTGACGTTCTTATAAAACTCAAAGGACAGCGACTCAAGATAGGGTAGCATGATGATTGCCCATAGCCTTACATTAGAACCAACCAAGCATCTTATGTGCTGTGTATCGGAACAGCTTCCACAAAACTGTAGAGGGAAATGCTAAATGCATCCTAGCACCTGTATTTTGCACTCGCTTGCAAAATAAATAACCGCTACAAGTACAAAGCATGGCAGAAATGTTGTTTTGCATTCCCTTCACCATTGATCGCTGAAGGTGTGCAGCCCCAGACCAGCTGATAGGAAGCTTTAGGGAAAGTCTAAAATGACAACAATGCACCTTAGGGGTCCCAGAGGAATTTTACCATTGCAGAGGACTGTCCAACTGCTTAAAATGTAAAGTATTGCCTCTAATTTAACCCTTGCAGGGCCATGGACTGATATATCAGTCCCAAATTCCTATATGTTCTAATTATGAAAAACACAGGGGAAGGCAAGCCTGCATGCCAATGACAGTGCTGCACAGGCAAGGGCAAGGGTTCACCACAGAATATCTAATGCATTGATTGTGTAACTATCTGCCTGTTGCCTCTAAATGCAGTGGAAATATTACTGTCCCTCGCTCCCTCACCACAAAAGGCTTTGTGTTTAACTATATGTAATCTATGCATTCAATATTCTGTGGTAAACACTTACCCTTGCCAGTGCATGCCATCCATGCAGTTTTTATTATGTTGTTCAGTTCACTTGGGGGGTACCGAAGTGCAGTTCTGAAACTAATAGCTGAGGCAGAGGTCTCATTGGTACATCATTAAACCTCTCTGCCTGTGGTCTGAAGATCCAGTGTAAATAGAATGAACAAGGGACAAATACAATTTATCATTTCTCTAACCTATATCAGTATTATGGCATTTAGCTTGCTGGGGAACAGCTTTCTGGTCTGCTAAAAGTCGCCAAAATGCACCATTTGACTTCACTTTTTCAAATTTTTCCTGGGGGGTTATCCCCCGGACCCCCTAGAGAGGTTGAGAGTTTGTGCCCCTCCAGAATTTCTGACTGCATGACACCTCTGGATGAGACCCCCCAAAAGAATTAATAATATGGTACAATTATCTCCTCCAACTCTGGAGTGTGTGACCTGTAGCATGCAGGAGAGGAACCCCCTCCTTGGTGAAAACCTCTGAGGACCCATGGCTACCTGCCCGTCCTTCTGGACATACTAAAGGAAAGTAATCCTAAGTAACAATTTTAAGTTATCAGCTAATCTGAAATCCAGTGTTGTAGATCTTGATCCAGTGACGTGGAAAACTGAATAAAGTACTAAAGATAGAAGTGTCTAGTGAACATAGCAGCATCCTTCTAGTAACTCCTAGTCCAAGAATCCATGTCCAGGGCAGAATGATAGTAGATTGAAATCCATGGTCGATGATAATTCGAAGCATAGACGTTGCCTTGGTGAAGCACTCCAGCAGGTGAGGAAGTCTTCTCCAAGGAGAACCAGTAACCAAAGGCTATATGTCGAAGTCCAGAGTAGGAGGACAGGTGGTTTGTGTTCCACTTGGCAAGTTTTGCAAATGAAGGCCTTGGTGATGAAGTATAGGAGCTAGACGCAGATTGCTCAATCTGGCAAGGGCGGAGCAGTAGGATCTTCCAGTCCGGAGTGGGTGAGACAAGTAAGTGAATTGGAATAGATCTTGGTGCAAATAGGTAGACGTAAATTAGATGGATCTCCAGGTCCTGAGGGATGAAGGAGGTCATAAAATAGGTGAGACAGTCTTTGATGAACCTCTAGGCCCTGGAAGGGTAACGGAGGTAGTATTAGCAGATAGCGTAAATAAGTGGACCTGTACATAGGTCAACAGTAGTAGTAATAATATCAAACCTGTAAGATGCAGACGTAATAGCAGAGCTTTAGTATTGCATAGATTATATATGGTATACAGCAGAGAGCATTGATGGAATTTAAATAGCATGTAAGTCGATGAGCTTTCTTCTGGTGATCAAATAGTAGTATAGAGTGCTGTAGATACACATGTTTCGTGAAGCCAGAATGGTACAGCAGGAATCAAACTTGTATAAATAATCTGATGAATCATGACTTGATGTGCTTCAAAAGACATGGGTGGTATTAACTGATGAAGGCTGAGTTGGATGAAGTAGTATCATAGGATCCAAATGCCTTAGAGCATTGGAGTACAGTAATGTCAAGGCATAATCCATATGATTGAAAGTTTTCCAGATGGCTCAACTTAAGTCCTGGTAGGAATGTAGTATTAAATAATAGGAACTGAAGTGGCAAGGCAGAAGCATTCCAAGGAATAGATGATATACGACTAAACAAATCCAGACATAAGTCCATAGAAGAAAGGAGCTCCTAAGGCTGGCAGACATGGCAGCAAGTAGGCATATAATAGAATATGCAAACCTCCAGGCCCTGAAGCTGGGTGAGGCAGGTGTAGAGTAGAAGTAGTTGAACCCTCAGGCCCGATGGGTGAGGCAGGTCATAGAAGCAGGTGAATATGGTGTAGTGATATAAGTTCAAGGGACCTCCGGGCCCATAGGGGCATAGGTCATTCAAAAATGCAATGTGGTGAACCTCCGGCCCTGTGGGGTGAGGCAGGTTGTAGAGCAGTGGTAGATAGAGTAATAGTAATGTCAAACTGCATGCAATGCAGAAATAGCAGCGAAGTAGTAAGGAATAGATTGTGAATGGTAGTGTAAATGGTAGCATATTTCTGAGCCAATTCCATGCAGCATAGAAATATATTCTGAGGTATACTTATGAGAGCAGTAGAAGAGTGCTGTAGTCTGTTGTCTCCTGATGATTGAGGATGGTAAAGTATGCAATGAAGAGACCTGGGTGGATGAGTTGGCAACTTGATCAGAGGTAATAAGCATCCTAAAACTGTAGTAGATCTATGACTGAAGCTTAAGCTATGATAAGGAAGGTATTATGAAACAGTAGTAGTAACTCCGAAGGAGTTGAAGCAATATGTCAAGAAACATCCTAGGGAATTGAGGTGAATATCCAATATAATCCAAAATTAAATCCAATAGAAGAAAGCAGCATATTCTTGACAAATGGAAGCAAGTGTGAGCAGCAAGCTGAGGGCTGCAAGGTCCAGGATCCGAGTAGTACGACTAAAGGCAAGGAATAACTGGCAGTGCATCCAATCCTGAGAAGTAAAGTGAATGGAGAGTGGCAGCTAAGCCCCATGAAGGCTAGCATGGTGGCTGGACCACACATAGGTCAGACAATAAGGTAAGTAGAGAGTGGCAGCTAAACCCCATGAAGGCTAGCATGTGCGGCTGGACCACACGTAGGTCAGCCAGAAAGTAAGGTAGTAGTTATAATCCAAATGAAGCAAAGCAACATGGTAAGCATCTAGAGACATTGATGTAAAATCCTAGGACATAGTCAAATAGTAAATCCAAAATAGAGCACAGATGGGTCCTAGATGGATAGAGAGGTGCGAACATGTAAGGTGAGAGCTGCAGCATCCAGAAATCAATTGGCATGACTGAGAAGACATCCTGGAGTGTGTTTGCTGTCCATGCCATAAAGGAGTCACCTGTGTCGCTGGGTGACAAAACTCAGTAGAGGGCGGTAGAGACAAAGGCGTGCACAAGAGCCAGGTTAGATGGCCAGGTTACAATGTGAACTGAATGAAGTCAGGCATGACAAGGTGTACACTGATATCCTAATGTTTAAGGATGGAATAAAATGTGATCCCAGAGTGAAGCGAAGCAAGAGAGCAAATAAATGCAAATAACATGCCAGCGGTCAAGCAGTGTGTAACATGGTTAGGTCCATTTACCTTGTACTGGTGTTAAAGGTTTGAGGGACCTGAATGGGTTAGATTCTGAAGTCCATTATAGTAACAACTGTAACTCCCCATAGTCTAGGATGCAGTTCTGGAATTCAACCTTGGGAAGCTAGAAATTCAACTGAACTATGGTGCCATCTAGCGATCTAATGTAGAATGCACAAGCAGTGAATGGACTGTAATAGAAATGGAGATAAGGAGTGGTGCAGTAGCTGAATAGGCCGAAGTACCTATCTGCTGTACAGGAAACATTCAGTTCCCATATAAATGATGTCAGTATGCAGATCTGTAATATAGGTGGCCGATATATGCATGGCACGAGGCAGCCAGGGAAGTGCTGAGGTGCAAAAGCAAACTAGATAAGTACAGGCAGCATGATCTGGCCAGAGAAGCTAGGGAGTGCAGGTGGCAGTGTGATTCCGTGGGTCAGATCCTAAGGTAGAGCAAGGCGCAATGGAGCTAGGAACCAGAAGGAAGCAGTCTGTAAACAAGCCACC